>CM060913.1:928588793-929986293 GCA_030737875.1 Allium sativum | reverse complement strand
TACCAGTGGTGCAAAGGTCGAGCAAAAATAATGTGTGGGTGAAAAGATGTTGTACCAACAAGGGATGATATGCAAATGAACAGTTGAGTTTGGTATGCAAATTAGCAACCATCTTTAAAACTTTGAAGTGGATTTGTCATTGCATATGTATATTAGTATTAGAAATCATTTTTTAGATTTCAAAAATCCATATCCATGAATTGCGTACAGATACCTCCAGGTGCTAATTATTAATAAATCTAATGACATTGATTTGAAAAAAAAATTAGTTTAACATTTAATTGTTTAATCCAGATGATTATAAAATTACGAAATAAAAAATCATGACAGAAAATAGTTTTGATCAGTGAATTTGAACTTGCAAACAAACAATATAAAGTATTATCTTGCCAAAAACCGAATGGATAATTTTTAGATGCAAAAACATTCATATCCCCATCTGATTTTCCGAATACCGGATATTCATCCACTTTTTAAGTAAGAATACGGATGCGTTTAGGATTTTCAGATATCCGTTGAAAGACGGCTTGCAGCAAATTTTTTGTCTACAAAAGGAGATAAAACATAAACAAAGCCATACACTAACATAAATAAAAAGCACATCGTATAAATCATAAAAAGACATGGAAAATAAAAATAATGGGAAATCTATTGGGATATGGACAAAATTGTTGACACAATGGATCTCCATCACGGTATTCCCCCTTGGCTTTCATGTCCTATACAAAGAAGATCCAATAGTCTAAATCTTTAGCAATACCAATTATGTTTTATTTTATGCCCAAATGTCGACCCCGGTAAATGAAACAAAATAAATGTAATTCGTTGAACTGATTTAATTCGTAGTTAGTAGTTATAGTTGATATAAAAATAGTCGAAACGGAATTAACTAACAAAGAGTAACAATGATATAGTTAACATTAATGGTAATCATTGATTATACAAATTCAATGAATTATATATTATTGGGAAGCAAAAAAAGATTCTATTTTGTTAAACAAGAACTTTGGGAGATTAATTGAGAAAGTACTAGCAAAAGAGGAAACTAGATTAATAGCGGTGAATATTAGACTTAGGTTCTTAAAAATCAAACTTAATACATGAAAGCTTCTTCCCAAAAAACGATTGTAAATTAGATCCTTAGAATTTAATAACTGAATAATTGCATGAATGCGCGATTATTCAGTGAATAATTGCAGACATATATGCAATCCGCAAATTTTTTGTGAATAATAGGGGAAATTTTAGCAGTGCTTTCGAAAATTTATGGAAATTTCCTCAACCTTTTGGTAGTAACCATGTCATTGTGTGTATCCTATTCTGTAACTATAATACACATCATACATAAGATTTCTCAGTCATTTTCTTCTTCCACAAACCCAAATATGCCTTGAATTTACCTATCTCAATTTAAAAACAAATAGTAATAGTAATAGTCATTCTATTATACAATGACATGGTTCTGTAAACATTCCAGAGAATTCTGCACTCATTTCTAGACACACATGCGTGTAGCATTTCCATGCTACATTACGCATAGCATTTTCTTCCATAATATGAAGATTTCCCTAATCCTTTTGGTTTGGGCATATCAAGACACATAGACACGTGTAATGACCAAGCAATACACAGCGACAGACAATTCAAAGCTAAACCATATGACAAACAGCTGCAAAATCCTAGAACAAATGATTACTGTGTCAGAGCACAATGCAACTAAAAGCAAAATAACGTACCTCGCTAATAATGTGTGGGTTTCCAATGATAACAAGTAATGACTTTGCACGTGTAATAGCAACGTTAAACCTCCTAGGATTGGTAAGAAACCCCAAACTGTGGGTTTGATCAAACTCGTTGTTTTTTACAGTTGACCGGACAATATATACAATTATAACTTCTCTCTCTTGACCTTGAAATTGTTCTGTTAAATTTGGTGATATAAAATCACAAATTGATTGGAATAAATTTGCAAAGAATGGAAAGTAAATATTTTTATAATGGGAATGCATTGATTACATTTGATGAGGTGGTAGAGAAATAAATGAAGGGATTAATTTCTTCCATCTTTGCTAAAGAAATGGATTGATTTACTTCTTATGTTTGCACATTTGTTGTTATGGTAATTTGCCTCCATTATATTGTTACCATATGTTGGTAATTTAATTGATGACTCACATAGATTTGCACTGGCTATATATTGAGGGGTAGGCTTTAGTGTAAACCCATCTTGGCCTGGAGCCAATGATCCCCAATGGTATCTCTTCTTGTTAAACCTGACTAAGGTTTGGATATGTAAACTCTTATTTTGTAATCTCTTGTAATTCTCTCATGTGGAATAAAATCTCTCTCTGTTGGACTGGACGTAAACTATCTCGAGGATAGTGGAACCAGTATAAATATTGTGTCTCTTTGTTTCTCTGCTATAATTATTTACTATTTTGTTGATGTAATAGAATAATTGCTATCAGATTAGATTGGTGTTTAATTGGCAAATCTAGATCCTATTTATTGCGCTTCTGCATATGCTCAATTTTCATAACAGATTGTATCGGAGCGAGGCAATTTGTTTTAAATTGTGCATCAATTATTTCTACAAAGGTTGGTAGATTCAGTGGTGATTATGCTATTACTATTTTGGAGAAAAGGAGACTTTTGTGGAGGAGATTATGTTGAGAGTGAAGAGCATTCCAATCTAGAAACTTTGACGTGATATGGAGTTTATTGTGAAGAAGCCCTCTGATATGGATGAGGGAAGATGGAAGATGACGAAGAAGAAGGCGGGTGACGGTTGAAGAACCTAGTCAACAGCAAGGTGGAGAGGTTAATATGGTCACTTCTTATGGTCCTAAGGTGGAGGATCATGGTATCGACAAGGGTCTAGATGTTGATGATGCTCGAGGTATCCCGGAGATAAAGAGATCATGTCAAACGGAAGACGGATGTCGAGTTTTGAAATCCACAAACACGATGGAGATCTTGTGGTATTGCAAGCGTTTTTTAGACCGTTGGTTAATGCATGTGCAGCTCAGGTGGTAGAGGAATCTTTTACAGGCGGTGGGTTGTGTTTGTAATTGAGGTGTGGTCGTAGTCCTTTCAAATCGACTGGGTGTATCTCGTTGCCCTGAAATCGAGGTTGGTTTTAACTGAGAGAATAATTTTTTAGTCTTAGTGGTGTTGAGATTACTTTGGAATCTACCTTTTTTTATTTTGGATATTTGCAACATTTTGTTGGCGGGCGGGGACGTAGTCTGAGCTCGTTAACAATTGTGTGATGGGGGGTGACTTTGCTGGAACCCATTTGGTAAATATTCAGTTTTTGGTGTATCTCGTTGTGAGATTTTGATTGAAGGTGGAGTTATGTTGAAGATTTTTATGATGAGAAGAGAATTTGACTCAAGGTGGGGTGCTGGAGAAATGTGATTTTGCATCAAGGTGGAGTGTCAAATTTAATGATACAAAATCACAAATTGATTGGAACAAATTTGCAAAGAATGGAAAGTAAATATTTTTATAATGGGAATGCATTGATTGCATTTGATGAGGTGGTAGAGAAATAAATGAAGGGATTAATTTCTTCCATCTATGCTAAAGAAACGGATTGATTTACTTCCTATGTTTGCACATTTGTTGTTATGGTAATTTGCCTCCATTATATTATTACCATATGTTGGTAATTTAATTGATGACTCACATAGATTTGCACTGGCTATATATTGAGGAGTACACTTTAGTATAAACCAATCCTGGCCTGGAGCCAGTGATCCCCAGTGGTGTCTCTTCTTGTTAAACCTGATTGAGGTTTGGATATGTAAACTCTTATTTTGTAATCTCTTGTAATTCTCTCATGTGGAATAAAATCTCTCTCTGTTGGACTGGACATACACTATCTCGAGGATAGTGGTACCAGTATAAATATTGTGTCTCTTTGTTTCTCTGCTATAGTTATTTACTATTTTGTTGATGTAATAGAATAATTGCTATCAGATTAGATTGGTATTCAATTGGAAAATCTACATCCTATATATTGTTCTTCCGCATATGCTCAATTTTCATAACATGTTCTTCTGTCCCAACTTTGATATCAGCCACATCAAGCACTTCTAAAGCTTTCCTTAACTTCATAACCTGCTGCCTGTAAGGCGTTATAATTCCGATATCTTCAGCAGTTAACTTGCTACTTTCTATCGGATTCTGCACTACTTCTACTACTTTGCTTGCTTCTATCTTATTGAACCAAGAAGGATTATTGCCCTCCCTTTCATCAAGTCCTTGCAAGCCAATAAAGTAAACTAGAAACATTTTATTTGGGATATCCAAGGAATCGTAATCAAAATAATCACTCTCTTCCTTACAAGGCATCAATAGATCGTCAAAAAAAAGCTTTGAAGGAAGCTCTAAAATGGCAGGATGGCACCAATAGTTCCTCACTAATTTTGTAATATAGTTATCGTTCCCTCTTTCATAGAACTCGCACTCACAGAGAAGTCTCTAAATGTACGATTTTCCCAATCCACGGCTTTCAGCTTCTCTGGAATAAATAACAGGACCCAACTGCATTGGGTCGCCTGCTAATACAACTACAGTACAAGGTGTGCATAGGTTAGAGATAGGTATCATGTTTTCTAGTTCAGATGCTTGACCCACTTCATCTAAAATAATGTGAGTGAAATGACCTGGTCTTATTCCCTTCTGCATAAGTCATTGATGCACTCATGTAAGTAGATACAATAATTTTGAATCTTCGCAATGACTTCACTGTAGGACATGTGAAAACCATATCCTCGTCTTGAAAGCAAAAGCGAAGCAAATCAGGCTTAACATCCTCACTTGGACGACTCATTGCATTCAATCGAAATATTTCATCCTCCCCAACTTTAACTGTTTCATTACTGATTAACATCTGTAAAACATGGTCGGCAGCATTATTAGACGATGCACATACAAGAATATGAGGAGTGCTTAACTGGGAACAAACATGAAGTATAATTTCTATATATAAGTGTTACCGTCTTTCCGGTACCTGGAGGTCCGTGAAGCACATATGGAGGAGCGCCTCTGCATCCAATAACCTTTTTAATGGTGTTTGATTGTTCTTTGTTCAAATTTTTATTTACTAGCTTCAAAGGGGATGTTTTGATATATCTAGTCCTTTTATTATATGATGGAAATAGGAGTGCAGGGCCAATTATTTCTGCAGCTTGAATTAGAGGTTATTATCTTGATGGCTCTGGTGAAAAGTTAAATCAAACTTCAGGAGAATTTCATCCGCCTCCACCCTATAAATGTAACCCTGAAATATTCAATAAAGAATCACATAAAACATAAGCATTTGAGAGTATTTTAGGTTGTTAACGACTCAAGTGTTGTAGACAGAACCTGATATGCACGTTTGTCAGTAGCCATATTATAACCATCTAGCTGCGCAAATATATAGTCCCCAACAACAAGAGAAGACCTACGCTCGGCCAACCCTGGCACCTCAAGGGATAATAACTGACACCCTCTTCTTCTCATAGTTGTGCACGTCATGTCGTGTGCCCTCATAGCTTCCTACGACACAAGTTGTTTACATGAGTATATGTATGTGTGTGTACCATGTAAAATTTATAAATATTTTTGTATCTAGCTAATTTCACATTTACCACAGAAGATAGATAAACAAATAAATTTCTTATAATCGAACTGCATGCATGTTAAACTTTTGGGGGTTAAATATTTAAAAATGCAATCGATCATTTATTCATACCAAGTATATCCATTCTTTTCAAGTTTCAGCTTTTGCCAATTAGGATATATATAAGTAAAACTACTGATAAAAATGTAATGCAACTAACTAATTCATATAAAAAAATTAGGAAAATAAGAATCTTAGAAAAAACTTGAAAATCTTAAAGTATTCACAGAAATTGGTGGAATGGTCATGGAAAAAATAATTCATACCTAAGCTGATTTCTTCCATGATGAGTAAAGCACTAAAATAAGAAAAGTAATTCACATCACTTAGTTTTCATGCAAGACGTTAGGAATCTGTTTATCTTCAACGATTATACGCAAATCATCGGGTATCACATATTGAGGGAGACTATCGCCCTTGCGCCTATAGCCACCGGTACGAGAAGGACGGGACCCACCGACAAATTAACTATAATTAGGCAGCTTCTTCTCACGATGAACTCTCATTTAAGGCTTATTGGTGAACAAGGCTTGTGAAATCTTATCTTCAACCAACAAAAAAGCAAGTCTCTTCACTGTATCACCTGCCTTAAAATGCACAGCAGAAATGTGCATGCCAATCTCTTTTGGTGTGCAAGAGATCCAAATTGTCCATGTTTCATTAGGCAAAATTATTTTATTTTCTAACGATGTGAAGGCTACAAATCGAGTATCTTCTTCTTCTTTAGTAGGAGGCTTCCTTATAGATAACACAAATGAATCTTCGGGATTCGAAGAATATATGTTAACACTCCACATCTCTATTGGTTCACTGGTTACATTCGTGATGGATATTTCAGATGTAGAAGTTTCTCCTATGAGAGCAGATTGAGGTTTTTCATTAATGTAAGGGAAAGGAGTTGATATGACTAGAGGACCTTTTTCATCTGGACTAGATTTTTGAAGTGCATTTTCTATCTCATGGTCTATAAAGCCTAGTTTTCCCTTTTCTCCAGCTACACCATACCATTCATCGTATTCTGAAAAACCCGCTAATCTTGAATCTAATTATGAACACATCAAATCTGGAACTAATTCATACGTTTCTCCTCAAATCTACTTCCATCCCTGCATGCACACCGGTGACCCACGCTTCAGACGCTATGAATATTGATTTAGCTGAAACTAATGTTACTGAAGTGGGCACTACGGATCCGCCTTCATCTCAACATTTTACTAAGCCTCAATATTCTTCAGAATTTAACCCTTCGCAGCAAAACACAAAGACTGCAAGTTCAATGCAAAACTTGCAGTCTGACAAGGGTCCAAATGAAACTGAGGTTGGTATTGAAAATACTCCCTCAGTTCAAATGGAATAGCCCTCAGATTTTAGCAGAAATCAAAACATTGCAGAGGGGCTAAAAAATTCAATGGTCATTGAGTCCTCCACCCCAAAGGAGAACCCAAGTTTATTTATAGATACTGGAAAAACCAAATTGAAAGGTAAAGAAATCGATTTCAGCATTTATTAGCTGCAGATCCTATCTTCACGAACTCAAGTCTGCTAGCTCCTGGTCTAGCACCCATTAAGCTCTCTTCTGTCACTGAGGAAAGCATCCAGAAAGCTGTCAACAAGGTGGTTGCTCCCAAGCCATCGAAACCTGCATCACCAGTTAAAAAAAAGAAGAAGTGCAGGACTAAAAGTCTTTCTGATATTACAGCAGTAGAAGACACAGAGGACGCTACAGATCATGAGTTCAGGCAAAAATACATAAACAAGAATACAAAGTGGGAAAAGCAACTAAAAACTTCTGATAATACCAGCTTTAAAAAGAATGGTAAACAGAAGGAGGTGAAAGTGGACAACAGGAAGCTCAATGGTCCACTGTAGACTTATATCCTTTATCTCTATTATATTTTTCTTTATTATTTTTTATGGATATTATTGCATGGAATGTCAGGGGTCTAAATTCCCCTAAAAGGCAACTTGACCTTGCCAATTTTTTGAATTTGCATAAACCAAGTATCATAGGTTTACTTGAGCATAAGTTAAGTGATGATAGAATCAATGATTTGCAAGTTAAAGGTCTTTCAAGTTGGAGCATTATCAATAATAATCTGATGGGAAGAAATGGTAGGATTATGGTGTTACATAATCCTATCATTTGGGATCTCATCAGTTTTTTTATTGATCAGCAGTATATTCACTGCACTTATAAAAACAAAGGTGGTCTGATCATCAAAATCACCTTTATTTATGCTTCTATCTTTGAAAGTGAAAGACTTTTTTATGGAATTGTATTGAGCAGATTAGTCATACTATTAGTAGCCCTTGGATGTTAATTGGTGATTTTAACTCTGTCTTTCACAATTCTGAAAAAAAGGGGTGGTAATCCTATTCCTTTTTCTAAATTGGAAAAAATTGCCAACTTTATAATGAAAACTGGTTTAATTGAACTACATATTCTTGGCAATAAATTCACCTGGAAATCAGGAGAATCTAGAAATATTCATTGCAAGTTAGATAGGGTTCTTTTCAACCAAGAGTTCATTAACCTCTTTCCTAATGTTAATTGTTGCACCCTACCTCAAAATACTAGTGACCACACACCTATTCATGTAACTTTTTCCATGGGTAATAGGATAGCCGGCAGTTTTCCTTTCAGATTTGTGAATGGCTGGGTCTATGAAAAAGATTACAAGGGTGTTGTTTCTAAATGTTTCAATAATAATATTTATGGCACTGCTCAATACAAATTCAACAAAACCTTGCAGTTGGTTAAATCTAGTATTAAAAGTTGGAATAGTGTCAGAAATAGAAATGACATCAATTCTATAAGGGATGATTGTGAAAGATTGCAAAATGATCTTGATAGTAATAGCTCAGACAAGGAGTTGGCTGAGAATTTTTTTAATGCTCAAGCCAATTTGATTAATGCTCTTCACATTAGTTCTGTTAATTTAAAGCAGAAAGCCAAGGTGAATTGGTTAACAACTGGAGATGAAGCTAGTAAATTTTTCTACACTAGGATGTCCAACAGGAAAAAGAGGAATAACATTAGTAAATTGATTAATAATAAAGGCAAAATAATTAATGAAGCCTCATCCATAGAAGAAGAGGCTATTAATTATTCTAGCTCTTTATATAACACCTCCTGCTATTCTAATAGTTTTCCTGATATTGACTTTAAGTTTATTATTAACAGCAATAGCTCTGATATTCTTTAAGCTCCTGTTAGACAGGAAGAAATCAAAAATATTATTTTTAAAGCTGATAATGATAAAAGCCCTGGCCCAGATGGTTTTGGAGCCAAATTTTATAAAACCCATTGGGAAGAATTGAAATCTGTTTTGTGTAATTCAGTCACAGAATTTTTCAATTCTGGTAAGATTCTGAAGAACACAAACCACACATTTCTTACATTAATTCCCAAAGTTGAAAATCCTTTTGGGCTGGATGAGTATAGACCTATAGCCTGTTGCAATTTTATTTACAAGATTATTTCCTCTTTGCTTTGTAACAGGCTAAAATGCTTTCTTAAGTTCATTATTTCTGAAAACCAGAGTGCATTTATTCCTGGTAGATTAATTTCTGAAAATACCCTATTAGCTCATGAGTTAATTAGGAATTTCAATATGAAGAATAGTAATCTTATGTGCATAAAAATTGACCTTCACAAAGCCTTTGATAAAATTAATAGAAATTTTATCATTCACATCATGCAGAAAATGGGGTTTGATGAGAATTTATGTGCTTTGATCAAGGAGTGTATTAATAATGTTACTTACTCTGTTATGTTTAATGGTTCCCCTAAAGGCTTTATTCATAGCAACAGGGGAATAAGGCAGGGTGATCCTCTATCACCCTACCTATTCTCTATTGTTATGGAATATTTTTCATTTCAAATGGAAATAGAAGTGCTTAAGGGGAACATCAAGCCTATTAATAGGGTTAAGCCTCATATTACTTACTTATTATATGCAGATGATATGCTCCTGTTTTTAAAAGATGATATGTAGAGTGCTATTGATGTTTTTAGTATATTAGATAATATGGAAAAATATGTTGGGCTAGCTGTTAACCCTAATAAAAGTAAAATCTATTTTAGCAAAGGTGTTTTATTTAAAGAGGAAATTTTACACCTTATGAATTTTAAGGAAGGAAAGCTCCCTGTTAAGTACCTTGGCCTTCCTCTAAGCATTAATCAGATTAATGATAAAGACTGTACTAAGCTTATTGATATGATACAGGGCAGGCTTGATGGGTGGTCTAGTAAATTGCTCTCCCTAGCTGGTAGGGTAGAGCTTACTCACACTGTCATCACTGCTATGATCATGTATTAGGTGCAATCTCATAGCATCCCTGCTAGTGTCATTCATAAAATAGAAAAAATTTGTTCCAATTTTATTTGGAGAGGCAAGCATCATAAGGTTGCTTGGGATAAGGTGTGTAAGCCTAAAAAATTTGGTGGATTAGGGATTAGAAATATTAAAGATATTGTTGATGTTTGCAAGTTTAAATTGTTTTGGAAATTCTTGGATGGTAAATCTCTTTGGGCTAGATGGATGAGTGTAAAATATTTAAAAAAAATAAAAACTTTTGGCTAGCCAGAAAAGAGATTCACCACTCCAGTGTTTGGAAAAACATTTTGGACTGCAGGGATATTGGCAAAAATCTTTTAATTAGAAAAATTAAAGATGGTAGCCAAACCAGTTTATGGTTTGACCCCTGGATTAGTGGTAATTCTCTCATTAATCTCCTTGGTTGGAACAATCTTTATATATTAGGGGGGTTAATGACAAAGTTCAGAATATCATTAATAATAATTGTTGGAGCTTTTATAGTAACCCTGCTGCTCATATTTTTAAAAATGCTATTTTGGTTATTCAAATTGATTAGAGCTATTATAAGGACCATTGGAAATGGATTTTATGTGCTAAAGATAATTTCTCTTTTAAAAAAGTTTGGAGGTTCTTACAGGGTAAGGAGGTGCAGGTTGATTAGTATAAAATTATTTGGAATAAATCAAATTGTCCTAAAATGGCACATTGTGCTTATTATGCTCTGTTAAATAAACTCCCAACTAGAGAAAATTGTTGCATTTGAAATAAGGACTCTGAAAATATTTGTTTCCTTTGTAAAAAAGAGGTTGAAAGCTCCAGTCATTTGTTTTTTGATTGTGATTACTCTAAGTATATTTGGAATAATGCCAAATGTACTTTGGGGTTCAATCAAAAATCTACTGCTTTGAATATTAGGGATAGAATGGAGTTTATTTTGAAATCCTTTAAACCCAAATCCACCAAATTTAATAGAGCTTGTGTTTTTCTTACTGCTTCTATTTATTATATTTGGAGGGAGAGAAATCAAAGGTTGCATTCTAATAAAGAGATTAATTGCTATCAAATATGGAATACTATTCTTCATGATAGTAATATTGTTATGAAAAAAGCTAGCAGGTTTAGAATGGATAATTTACATAATCTAGCATCTCATATTAGTTATGCAGATGGAGATAAGCAAGTGGAAGATTTTTTACTCAATGGCAAGCAATTTCCCTCTAATAGGTGCTTTGATGCTCACAATGATGAAAATCATCCCAGGCTTGCTAATAGCATCCAGCACTGCAAAGGGAGATCACATGCCTTTAGTAATGTTAGTTTCTCTGTATCTAATAATTGGAATAATAATGCTTTGCATTTACCTATTGTATGGAACAGAGACAATCTTCCTGCTAGCACTTCTTCTAATAGTCCAATAGGTGATTTGGCTACATCTGACGTCCTTCCTGGGGTATCTACTAACTACAATTGCAAATCACAACTTTTTGAGGGAAGTAGACACTATTCTGATACTTTAGTGCGTGATTTCTTACATAAATCAAACAGTAAGGCTTTTGTTTTACCTGTTTCAGAGAGTAGACACTCCAGCAGTGATCCAGACAGTCGCAAATCCATGGACAAGAAGCAATCAGAAGAAAAGTTACGTCTTTTGCACAAAATAGGGAATAATCATTATAAGAGCCAGTTGAATAACCAGATCTATCACCTTAATGTCTAGTCTGAGGGAGATAGCAGCAGCGCCAGCCCTTTGGAGGGCAACAGTGGCTCATTAAGTCTGAAGAGAAGCTTCGAGAGCATGAGAAGTTCAGATCTGAAAGAAAAGAACCCAACTGCCTCCATCGAGCTACAGAATCTTCATATGGAAGATCAAATCTTTCATCCGAAAGATTGGGAAGTAAAGCGCAAGCCTGAATCCAGTGAGAAGAGAAGGGAAATCAACGAAGATATTATTTGGAATCCTCCTTGAAGACGAAGAGGATGTTTCTCCTATCGAGCTCGCCATTTGAGTGTTGTCTGGAGCTCGCTAGGGTTAGTGTGTTTGTGTGGCGGCTAGGGTTATTTACCCTTTATCAGTTATGTGGGTGTCGGGCTGTTTATTTGGGCTTTGGGCCTTATTTTTTTCTGTTTAAAAAAAAGACAACTAGATTTCATTTTTTTAATTTTTGGAGTCAGTATGTGGCCCCGGTAAATTAAAATATACGTTCAAATTCAATATTGAAGATTTAATTAATTTATATTTTAATTTTGATATAAACTAATCAAAACGATCAAATTGACATACAAAACATATTCCATTGTGTCCGGAATGGGTGTATTTGGTTAGAGACAACAGTCATTGGGGTTTATTTGGAGTTCGGAATGTAAAACTTCAAAGGAAAACAATAAATAGAATTAAATATTAATTAAAGTGTAGTATATAAGGCCCTAACCCTAATTAAAATCCTCGCCTAATCATATGCGCCGCAGCCCGTAAAAACTAAAGGCCGATATCATCCAAATTTAGAGCCCCAATTTCTCTTAATCTAGATTGAATTAATTCATGGTTTCAAAGCAAAAATAGAAGAGCATTTCGTGTTCTACAAATTGGTATGACTGACATCGATTTTCATGTGGTCATTGGAGCAGTTTTGTAGCTCAAATTCGATGGGTTCGAACCCATTTCAGGTTAAACGAGGCAGCCGAGTTCAACATCGAGCACGGTGTGGGGTGGCGAGGAAGGCGCGTGGAAGGGTGGAAGTTGATCGGAAGCGAGAGTTATTTGAACGGGGCCTAGAAAAAATTTGCAAAGAATGAAGACGATGACCTTGATTTTTAATTAGGGAAAAGGTTAATTAAGAACCTTAATTAAGTTTTATTAATTTAATTATATAATTAATATGATTAAATTTTAAACTGTCATAAATTTTGCAAACGATATCAGAAATTCGAAAAATCAGTTGCATTGGAATCGCAGAAACGAGAGCTTCGCAGTGGAACTGACCAGAATGGAAACGGAAGCGGTTGAAGTTTTTGATAAAATCAAATGCGCATTTAATTTTATTAAAACAATCATCAATAAAAGAACGACGGAGTGGAAACCTATGTGATAACTCTCTCACTAAAATATTTGTACAGTTATTTATTTTATATCTAAATGTAGCAATTGCCAGTATTGATTTTTATCAGTTTTAATTATCACAAATGTTGTACGGTGCTTGTTAGTTCACATTCACTGTTGTTTAAAAACCATGGATGATTTAATTAACTGTATTGTGTTGTGGTTGTGATGTTTAACATATGAAAAATAATGTCAATACCATTGTGGTAATTGAAATTAAATTATAAATATCCATTTATAGTTTAAACAGTGAAAATTGGTTAATTATAAAAATAATTCGAATCAAATTAGAATTGGTTAAATTTACTAACCAGTAATTAATTTGAATTCTTTGTTATTGGTTGAAACCCCACACGGGTCTAGGGATGATAATTAATTCACATCTCCCTTGGATTTAATTGTATGTCAACCGATTGATAAACAGACTGTTATAAGCGTTATTTAATAAATTAATGCTTATACAGTTGTAAATTGCACTCTGGATGTGAATTAAATGTTTAATAGTTGTTTATCACTATTTTTGAATACATGCTATGTATGGAATCCATATAAATAAAATTATATGGTAATTGATTGAGCCTGATTCCAATTCAGAAATAACGAATATTTTAAAATAATATTCAGTAAATAATCAAAATATGATTTTGATGTCGATTTTGGATGGACACGAAAATATTGGAATGAATATGAAGCCGAGTTAAGTAGATGTACACCATTTAACTCGAACGGAATTTTATGTCGATTT
This sequence comes from Allium sativum, assembly GCA_030737875.1. Taxonomy (NCBI): domain Eukaryota; kingdom Viridiplantae; phylum Streptophyta; class Magnoliopsida; order Asparagales; family Amaryllidaceae; genus Allium; species Allium sativum. Next base: position 929,972,455 of record CM060913.1, on the reverse strand, counting down.
TATTCATTTTATAATGAATATCGAAAAGATTTGATTTCAAAATATGATATTTTTAAAATATTATCACTTTAATATTATAATGATACAGAATATTCAATTTTGATTTAAAATTGAAATGGAAGTTGGAATCGTTTTTAAAATAAATTTATAAACGATTTATAAAATACGTTTTAAATAGAAATCGACGAAATATATTATATATATTTAAATGGCCTGAACAGAATGTATCACACAGCGACCGTTCGCGAATTTCGACCATTGACTTTGAATTAACGTAGCGGAAGATCAGACTGTCGGATTCTCCTATAACCGGAAACGTTGGGTTTGTATTGAAATATGCTTTTGAATGATAATAATAGATTTTAAATCTAATGGTTAGATTTTAAAATATGTCCAAATCAGTTTTGGGAAACGGTCGTTATGAATGCAGTTCGGTAGCCGATATTAGAAACCGACTGTAAGGGCCTTATTAAAATTATTAAAAATATGAAAAAAAATATGTAAAATCATGATAAATGATTTGAAAAGGTTTTTGGATGAAATATTTCATATTTGAAAGAATAAAAGATATTTATCTGAATGAACTAGTTAATAACTAGAATGGAGAACTGAAAGAAATTATATGCTTTTAATAGAACCAGAATTTTCCAATGTATGAATTGGAAATGATTTGAATGGAAATAATCTTCGAAATATTTCGATATGGGATTCCGTGAGTATACGTACATTGTTGAGGAATTTGTAAGATATAGATATCATTATTCCCAATACGATATCCATTAGTTTCAGAATTTGATATTGAATGTAAGTCGATATAATTTCTATTCAGAGCCTTGTATATAATATCAAATTAGATTTTGGGTTTGTCATGAATGGTGTCTTTAATAACATTGTTCTTAAACCCAGTTGAGAAAAGAATAAATCTTTTACCAAGATTTAGTGAAGTTTTCCAATTAATTGATATAATTGGAATTAAATGGTAATGATTTTGGGTTTATCGTGAATAGTGTTTTAAATGACATTTGTTCTCTAACCCAATTAATAGTGAAGTTATGATTTGGAATTTGTATATCTTTTAATTAAGATTTAATGAAAATTTGTAAGATAAGATTTTTCCAATTTAATATATTAAATTGGAATTGAATGGAATACGATTTAGTGATAATCGGGATGAGCTTCTGTGAATGAAGACCGTTACTATTTATGGAATTTAAAAGGCCTAGCCGTTATTCCTTTATAGTATTAGTTTGGTACGGAAATTTATATTGATTATATGCTGTTGCATTTTCTGTTAAGATTCCATTTTCATGGAAGATGATTTTGGGTTTATTGTGAACTGTGTTTTAAACGACATTCGTTCTTTAACCCCATTAAAGGCAGGATAGATTTCCTAAAGTTGAAAAATCATCAAATAATATTTTTTGGAAGATTAAAACTAAATGAAGTTTTAATAAATCTCTAAGTAGATTAAAATGAGAATGGGATAGCTAAATTTATTGAATTCATGAAATGATTAAGAATGGAGTACCACCAGTTTTACTCTAGGCGATAGTTAAATCTTTAATTAGATTTGAACATGAAATGCAAATTAAATTTACCGATAGCACCGTGGGTGTTAGATATGGAGTACTACCAGTTTTTCTCCTAGGTTGGGATTGGGATAATAAAAGAAACGTTTACTTCGATATAGCTCGATAATCCTGACTAGTTTTATAAACCTTAATTTGATCTAGAATTGTTAAAAGATAAAAACAAAATCTTTTGAAATTGATATCCAAAGGAATATTAAAGAATAAGTTTAAAAGAATTTATCTGTAACAACCCGAAAATCTGGGCCAGTTTAAAATTTTTATTTTGACAATTTTAGCGAATTTTGAATATTTAAAATAGATTATTTTAAATAATATCGACGAGAAATCTATTTTGAATATAATTCGAACGAATATAATTATATACGTCGTCGTTAGAATATAAATATTTATATATATATTTAAAAATAGAATTGAAAATGGCGCGGTAGTTCGATAATTCGATTTCAAACTTCAATTGAATGTACCGGGTGCAAAACAATCCGGATTTTAGTGAAACCAAAAATCATAGGATCTATTTGATAGTATCTTTCCAACGAATCCGACTAATCGAAATTTCGTAGCGGGGATCGAAGGATATGTCCAGTTGAAAATTCTGAATAGTCGCTATGGAATTCAGGCCTTTAAAAATGGGAATTTTGCAAATGACCTCGGATTTCGACGAAACCAGTTTTGTTGGATCCGTGATGTTAAATTATTGCTAGATTCCAAATTTCATAATTTTTCGAATCAATATGTGAGCGTGGCAAAGGAAAACGCGTTTGACCCGTTTCAGTTGATTTTAATCGACTGGAAATTGGCCATTTTTCCAACGGTCTCAGAATTCGATGAAACTAGTTTGGTTAGGACCGTATCGTCAATACGAAGCTAGAAAATATTTTTCTGGAATTTTTCTGGTTGGTATGTGACCCCGGTAATTTGAATTGTACGTTTAAAATTCAATATAGTGATTTAAATGTAAATTTAACGGAAACTGATTGTAACGGTCGATTCAGCTTGCGGTACATATCCCATTGTGTTCGGAATGGGGGTAAAACGCTAGGGACGACGGTCGGTGGGTTTGATTTGGGATTCAAACAAAAAGTCAACTTTGATGGGAGAAAAATAATAAATAAATTAATTTATATATATATTCAAGTACCCCCCCCCCCCTCCTCTCTATTTCTCTCTCCTCTTTAAACCAGAATGAAAAAAAAAACCCCGCTCTCTTCAAATCGACATCGCGCCTCTCTCGAGGCTACGCCGTTGACCGCCGCTCCTCCCATCGCCTCGCCGACGGTGCCTCCGACCTCCCCTCCGATGCGCCGCCGCCCCATCCCCTTCTTCTTTTCCCTCCTCACGCGAATCCCCTCCCTCTCCATCTCGAGACAGCGCGACCTGAACCCCGAAACCCCACTGCATAAATCGGATGCCTCCCCCTCCGTTCAACCCCCTGGCGCGCCACCCGAGAGCCCTCCCCCTTCGACAGCAAATCGCCACCACTCCAGGCGGCACAGAAATCCAACCCTAGGTCGTAGCGCGAGCTGAAGACGTCGGCCAGAAATGAATTACCGTGAGCTTCTTCCTTTCTTTCCTTTTTGATTGAGCGCTAATTCTAAATCAGTTTTGTTTTTAAAATTTTGTTTTGTTTAAAATTTGTTTAGAATCCGTTTGGTGTTAATTCGGTTTTGTTTAAAATCAGTAGATCCGAAGGAAAAATAGGATTTTTATAGAAACAAAGCTCGGATTTTTATATAATAAAACAAAATTTTTAAATGAGGAAAGATTCAATTTTTAAATGAGGAAAGATTCAATTTTTAAATGAGGAAAGATTCAATTTTTAAAATGAGGAAAGATTCCATTTTTAAATAAGAAAAGATTTGATCTTTGGTTAAGAAAAAGAATATGATTTTCATTTAAGTAGAGTAATAAAAATTCGATCTTTATATAGTAGTGATTATAAAAATTCGATTTTTAATTTATAGAAGGTATAAAGATATAATTTTTATATAAGGAAAAGGTTAAAAATATAATTTTTATAATATAGAAAAGTTAAAAATATAATTTTTATACCAGTGGCATATCAAAAATATAATCTTTACTATATGAACATCGTTGTAAAAATATGATTTTTATATATTGAACTTCGAATTAAAAATATGATTTTTATATATTGAACTTCGAAATAAAAATATGATTTTTATATATTGAACTTCGAATTAAAAATATGATTTTTATATATGGAATACCAGTAAAAATTCGATTTTTACATAGGTAGTGAAAGCGGACAACGAAGGTGACAAAAAGGCGAGAACGAAGAAGATTTATATCAAAGAAGAGTCAAGATATTTGGATAGCTATCGGTGAGAATTTCTCACTCTTCAATTTATTTTCTAGTTATATATATATACTAGGATGCAGACGGTGCTTAGTAGCACCCGACACAATCGTCCACAGACCATGGACTTGTTTGTTTGGTTGCATAGATTAGTTATTTGATTTGAATTTGGTTGTTTGGTGATATTGATTGATGTGTGAATGGCGTGGGCCTTCACTAGACCGGGGATAAGGCTAGGCCTTGTCCCGTTTCTAGTATCGTGCCGTTATGCCGCCGAAATTTTCTAAAATAAGTTAGAAAAATAAAAATATCATTTTATTAAAAAAAATGAACCGAATAGAATATTCATAGGTTGGAATAAAATGTTTGTCGTTAAAAATATAATTTTTAACGTGAATGTGAATAAATAAATATTCATTTACAAACCTGACGGTTTGTTTATGTACACTTATTTGAATGACATTGATTGGGACGATAAATTTCACACATCGCCCAACTGCACAACTAAAATCTGTGTCTGATTGTTTGAAACCCCACACGGGTGTTGGGATGAAATATGAATTTCACTCATCCTGATTGATTAAATATGTCGATCGATTGATTGACAGGCTGTTATAAGCGTTGAATATCTATATTTGATGCTTATACAGTGTAGTGCACTTTGGTTGATGGTTGATTATTTTTCAATGCTATTATATACATGTGTTGTATGGAAATCCATATAATTAATTTTATATGGTAATTGATTGGGCCTCATTCCAATTTGAAAAATAAAGAAAATTTGAAAATAGAAATTTATGAAGCCGAGTTGATTAGATTGACGCCATTTTGACGTGAACGATATTTATATCGATTTTATTCATTTTAAAATGAATATTGAAAAGTGATTTCGAAATCAACGATTTCGAAATGAATTGAATTGAAAACGATTTCGAAATGAATTGAATTGAAAACGATTTCGAAATGAATTGAATTGAAAACGATTTCGAAATGAATTGAATTGAAAACGATTTCGAAATGAATTGAATTGAAAACGATTTCGAAATGAATTGAATTGAAAACGATTTCGAAATGAATTGAATTGAAAACGATTTCGAAATGAATTGAATTGAAAACGATTTCGAAATGAATTGAATTGAAAACGATTTCGAAATGAATTGAATTGAAAACGATTTCGAAATGAATTGAATTGAAAACGATTTCGAAATGAATTGAATTGAAAACGATTTCGAAATGAATTGAATTGAAAACGATTTCGAAATGAATTGAAAACGAATTCAAATTGAATTGAAAGCAAATTGAAATGAATTCAAATTGAATTGAAATTTGAATGGAATAGAAATGAATTTTAAAACGAATTTATAAAGAAGAATTCAATTTTGATTTGAATTGAAAAGGAAGTTGAAATTGCTTTTGAAACGAATTTAAAACTATTTATATAATTCGTTTTAAATAGAAATCGACGAAATATATTATATATATAATATAATGGCCTGAATAGAACGCGCCGCGCCGCGGCAGTTCGTGAATTTCGACCATTTATTTTAAACGGACATTACGGGAGATCCGACCGTCGGATTCTCCTAAAACCGGAACCGTTGGGTTCGTATCGAAAAGAGCTTTCTAACGAATATTAGAAATTAGAAATCTAACGGTTGGATTTGGAATTATGTCCAAATCAAATTTGAAAAAGGTCGTTGTAAGTGCAGTTCGATGGCCATTGATGGAAATCGACTGTACGGGCCTTGATAAAATTATTAAAAATAGTAATAATTTGTGTAAAATCATAAGAAATGATTTGTGAAGATTTGGGATGAAAAACTCCATATTTGAAAAGATAAAAATAGATTTTTATCGAAATGAACTGGTTTTGAACTAGAATTATAATTCTATTTATTTTTAAATAAATAAATGGAATTTAAAAAGGGTTTTAAAAATAACCAGAATATCCAATGATTGCATTGGAGTGGATTTGAATCGAAATTGTCTTCGGAATATTTCGATGTTGGGATTCGTGATTATACAGGTGTTGTTATGGAAATTTGAAAGATATATATTTATATCGTTATTTCCAATACGACATTTGTTAGTCGTAGAATTTGATATTGGATATAAGCCGATATATTTTCTGTTCAGAGACTTGTATTTAATATCAAATGTGATTTGGGTTTGTCGTGAATGGTGTCTTCACTAACACTGTTCTTGAACCCAGTTGAGAAAAGATTAAATCTTTTTATTTAGATTTAATGAAGTGTACCAATTAAATAATATTTAATTGGAATTGAATTGATATTGATTTTTGGGTTTATCGTGAACAGTGTTTTAAATAACACTCGTTCTTCAACCCGATGATCAATGGAATGTGACTTTGGGTTTATCGTGAACCGTATTTTAAATGACACGGATTCTTTAACCCAGTTAACAATTAAAACTAAGTGGAGTTTGAATGAATCTTTAATTAGATTGAAAAGATCGAAAATGGAGTATCACCAGTTTTGCTCCAGGCGATAGTTAAATCTTTAATTAGATTTGAACGTGAAATGGTAATTGAATTTACCGATAACACTGTGGTGTTAGATATGAAGTATTACCAGTTTTACTTCATGGGATGAATAGGTTGGGATTGGGAAATTAAAACCAATGATTACTACGGTAAGGTTCGCTAATTCCGACTAGTTGAATCGAAATTCGAAAGAAGATTAGAGAATAAATTCAAGGAATTTATCTTTGATAAAATTAATGGGAACCTTTCCCTATGAATGTGAAATTTAGAAACTAACTGTCGATTAGCCAAGCAGAATGGTTTTCTAGATATTGATCTGATGTTGGTTTCGGCCTTCAGGGTTAATATTTGGGGAATTATTCTCTTGATTAATTTACGGTTAGTGACTGATGAATTGGAATGAGGCGTATGTTGTGTTTGTGTAACACTTATTTAAAATATACGCGAGTTATTTGGAAAGACCGGGTTTATCCCATTCTGAATAACTGATACGACGATAAGTCGAAGATGAAGACGATGGTCGAAGACCGGAAGTCTTCATGTCGTTTGGGTGATTACTAATGATCTTGATTGGGCTGTACACCCAAGAAGATGGAAACAGTTGGTGATCGTCCAGACGTACTTGGAGATCGATGGATATGCGAGGTATAGGTGCCTCCGGTTTCGTTCAGCCCCAGAACGGACTTGTAAATGGACTGTGTGTCTGACATTGGATTTTAGTCCGTGTGATTGATCTCTATTAAATATATATCTGTTTGGCGGCGGAGAATTTATTCTCTTGCTTAACGCCCTGCTCTGAGACGTACGAGCTCAGGGGTTATATATTTATGGATATCAAACGCATGGAGTGAATTGCCTGTGTGGCATGCCTAAGTGGCAATTGATCGAGGCTTCTGTTGAAAAGCAAAGTCTTGTGGTGATGATCAAAGCAAGGCCTTTGTGGCGTAGCTTTGTGTAACGTTGATTCGCGAGCTTCACACCCGGTATGAACCAAAAACGGGAGAGGACGTCAGGGAGGGCATGCGTTTCTTCCTAGCTAGAAGTGGCGTCAGTGGTTTTACACGCCCTGACGAGTTTGACTTATGTGGTTGTTGCTGTTGCGAGGCGCCTCGGATTGATCGGTCGTTCTCGAACCGATGGAGTCATTTAGTTGGCTCGTTTACGCCCCATAGGGCGGGGAAACGCATGTTCAGGGTTTAAGTTTAATCCACATCGGTGGACTGGCCCTGAGGATCCAAGGGTCACTCGAGCTCTGATCCTGAGACTCGGGCTAGGCAGTCTCGAATCGGTTGAGGACTATCTTTTGCCTCGGTTCATAGACGGAAATCCAATTTCCAAATACGTGACTTTGCGGTTTTATTTGTAGAGCCTAGTATGGCGACATAGTGGGATGGGGCGCTCATGCCGCCTATGATTGATACTTATGATTTGAAGTTGTTTTATACACTATGCACTTATATTAGTATCAAATGATTTGTTTTAAACGTATCAAGCATTCTTTGGCTGTTATAAGGGAAAACCCTATCCCCTGGCTTGCGTTGCATTGTGTGATAGGACCTGGGTCTTATAACAGCTTCATTTTTCTTTATTTAGCATTGCGTTGTTTGTTTTATGCACTGGTATTCTTGGGAGGAAACCCGTTCCGTGTTATACGGCGTGGTCCCTTGATTTACCTAACTTGAAAATAAAGAATTAATAACTGTTTTAGTTCTCACACCAGTCCCATGACTGACCTGGAGTTTATTGTTTTAACCTAAACTCTGGGTGCCTCTATTTTGACACGGGCAGCTAGTAGTTTCGGTTTTGCAGATTTATATTCACAGGATCCTGGTTTACAGCTGGAACGATATCCGGAAAGCTTTGTATCCGTATATCTCTTCTAGTTGTGTATTGTAATATTTTCCGCTGCATTGTATTTAAATGTAATTTAAATCTCTGATATTTCTGTGTAATTTTCATTTATACTCTGTATATTCTTGTAATCTGATGCATTGTTGTAATATACAATGAAATGTTCTTCTGTATGTGTTCTGCTGTGGTTTGTTCTCGAACTATCCGACACTTTCCTAAACGGGGAAGTCACGGGTTTTCACAGTTGGTATCAGAGCTTTGGTTTACAAAGCTAGAGAACAAGACACATTAGAACCATACGAAAGAATTCATCAGATATTGGATTAGTAATATCCAATTAGAATGACTCGTTAGAGATGGGATCAGTAGTATCCTAGAACGAGTGTGAAGAGTATATTTTTAACGTGAAAGTAAATTTTGTTTTGAAAATCTAAATCAATTATTCGTATTTGATTATATATTTATATTGATGTGGACAATCCAGTATATATAGATTTTGCGTATACGTCTGATCCGCGTGTATTCGAAATTTTAATATACTGGATAGATATAGAATCACACTCTAGTCGCCCGGGGATGATGCTGATAATTGTGATCACATTATCAGTATTTATATTCGAGTGACGAAAGTGAGATTTCTATATATTTCCTATTGACTGGTGTGAGAACCAAAATTAGATAGGGCCTATTGTTGTGATTTGGCATCAAAAATCTGATTTTTGACTATATATATCAAAGTTATGCATTTGAAAAGCTAATCAACTAATTGATTGATGTTTGTGTTGTTTGTTTAATTGTTTGATAATTTTGAACCATTATGCCTAACTGAATCAAATATTGAACTATATTGAAAATTGGTCGCATTTTCTTGCATATACATGTATATCATTGAACAGGTCATAGCAAGGAGGCTAGAGCCGAAGAATAAAATTTATTTGCCCGACAAATAGGTACATGTTTACTACATGATTTACTGTTTTGTTTGGGTGATGATGATTTTGTGAGCCTATTGGCTAGCCGCTTGGCTTTTTCTTTTTCTTTTTGAGATCTGAAGGACCGGGGAAGCTATTTGAAATTCCCCGATGCTCCCGGTGCAGGGGAGGTTATGGCGAAATTTTTCAAAAATTTAGGGTGTTAGCCAAATTTTTGAAATTTTAGAAAATTCTCAGAAACTGAAAAGTTGGAGAATGAAAGCCAGATCGAGCGTAGAGTTGATTAATCAAACCACTTTCGACTTTGTTCCTTTTCGGGGACGAAAAGTTTTAAGTGGGGGAGATTGTAACAACCCGAAAATCTGGGCCAGTTTAAAATTTTTATTTTGGCAATTTTAGTGAATTTTGAATATTTAAAATAGATTATTTTAAATAATATCAACGAGAAATCTATTTTGAATATAATTCGAACGAATATAATTATATACGTCGTCGTTAGAATATAAATATTTATATATATATTTAAAAATAGAATTGAAAATGGCGCGGTAGTTCGATAATTCGATTTCAAACTTCAATTGAATGTACCGGGTGCAAAACAATCCGGATTTTAGTGAAACCAAAAATCATAGGATCTATTTGATAGTATCTTTCCAACGAATCCGACTAATCGAAATTTCGTAGCGGGGATCGAAGGATATGTCCAGTTGAAAATTCTGAATAGTCGCTATGGAATTCAGGGCTTTAAAAATGGGAATTTTGCAAATGACCTCGGATTTCGACGAAACCAGTTTTGTTGGATCCGTGATGTTAAATTATTGCTAGATTCCAAATTTCATAATTTTTCGAATCAATATGTGAGCGTGGCAAAGGAAAACGCGTTTGACCAGTTTCAGTTGATTTTAATCGACTGGAAATTGGCCATTTTTCCAACGGTCTCAGAATTCGACGAAACTAGTTTGGTTAGGACCGTATCGTCAATACGAAGCTAGAAAATATTTTTCTGGAATTTTTCTGGTTGGTATGTGACCCCGGTAATTTGAATTGTACGTTTAAAATTCAATATAGTGATTTAAATGTAAATTTAACGGAAACTGATTGTAACGGTCGATTCAGCTTGCGGTACATATCCCATTGTGTTCGGAATGGGGGTAAAACGCTAGGGACGACGGTCGGTGGGTTTGATTTGGGATTCAAACAAAAAGTCAACTTTGATGGGAGAAAAATAATAAATAAATTAATTTATATATATATTCAAGTACCCCCCACCCTTCCTCTCTATTTCTCTCTCCTCTTTAAACCAGAACGAAAAAAAAACCCGCTCTCTTCAAATCGACATCGCGCCTCTCTCGAGGCTACGCCGTTGACCGCCGCTCCTCCCATCGCCTCGCCGACGGTGCCTCCGACCTCCCCTCCGATGCGACGCCGCCCCATCCCCTTCTTCTTTTCCCTCCTCACGCGAATCCCCTCCCTCTCCATCTCGAGACAGCGCGACCTGAACCCCGAAACCCCACTGCATAAATCGGATGCCTCCCCCTCCGTTCAACCCCCTGGCGCGCCACCCGAGAGCCCTCCCCCTTCGACAGCAAATCGCCACCACTCCAGGCGGCACAGAAATCCAACCCTAGGTCGTAGCGCGAGCTGAAGACGTCGGCCAGAAATGAATTACTGTGAGCTTCTTCCTTTCTTTCCTTTTTGATTGAGCCTAATTCTAAATCAGTTTTGTTTTTAAAATTTTGTTTTGTTTAAAATTTGTTTAGAATCTGTTTGGTGTTAATTCGGTTTTGTTTAAAATTAGTAGATCCGAAGGAAAAATAGGATTTTTATAGAAACAAAGCTCGGATTTTTATATAATAAAACAAAATTTTTAAATGAGGAAAGATTCAATTTTTAAATGAGGAAAGATTCAATTTTTAAATGAGGAAAGATTCAATTTTTAAAATGAGGAAAGATTCCATTTTTAAATAAGAAAAGATTTGATCTTTGGTTAAGAAAAAGAATATGATTTTCATTTAAGTAGAGTGATAAAAATTTGATCTTTATATAGTAGTGATTATAAAAATTCGATTTTTAATTTATAGAAGGTATAAAGATATAATTTTTATATAAGGAAAAGGTTAAAAATATAATTTTTATAATATAGAAAAGTTAAAAATATAATTTTTATACCAGTGGCATATCAAAAATATAATCTTTACTATATGAACATCGTTGTAAAAATATGATTTTTATATATTGAACTTCGAATTAAAAATATGATTTTTATATATTGAACTTCGAAATAAAAATATGATTTTTATATATTGAACTTCGAATTAAAAATATGATTTTTATATATTGAACTTCGAAATAAAAATATGATTTTTATATATTGAACATCGAATTAAAAATATGATTTTTATATATGGAATACCAGTAAAAATTCGATTTTTACATAGGTAGTGAAAGCGGACAACGAAGGTGACAAAAAGGCGAGAACGAAGAAGATTTATATCAAAGAAGAGTCAAGATATTTGGATAGCTATCGGTGAGAATTTCTCACTCTTCAATTTATTTTCTAGTTATATATATATATACTAGGATGCAGACGGTGCTTAGTAGCACCCGACACAATCGTCCATAGACCATGGACTTGTTTGTTTGGTTGCATAGATTAGTTATATGATTTGATTTGAATTTGGTTGTTTGGTGATATTGATTGATGTGTGAATGGCGTGGGCCTTCACTAGACCGGGGATAAGGCTAGGCCTTGTCCCGTTTCTAGTATCGTGCCGTTATGCCGCCGAAATTTTCTAAAATAAGTTAGAAAAATAAAAATATCATTTTATTAAAAAAAATGAACCGAATAGAATATTCATAGGTTGGAATAAAATGTTTGTCGTTAAAAATATAATTTTTAACGTGAATGTGAATAAATAAATATTCATTTACAAACCAGACGGTTTATTTATGTACACTTATTTGAATGACATTGATTGGGACGATAAATTTCACACATCACCCAACTGCACAACTAAAATCTGTGTCTGATTGTTTGAAACCCCACACGGGTGTTGGGATGAAATATGAATTTCACTCATCCTGATTGATTAAATATGTCGATCGATTGATTGACAGGCTGTTATAAGCGTTGAATATCTATATTTGATGCTTATACAGTGTAGTGCACTTTGGTTGATGGTTGATTATTTTTCAATGCTATTATATACATGTGTTGTATGGAAATCCATATAATTAATTTTATATGGTAATTGATTGGGCCTCATTCCAATTTGAAAAATAAAGAAAATTTGAAAATAGAAATTTATGAAGCCGAGTTGATTAGATTGACGCCATTTTGACGTGAACGATATTTATATCGATTTTATTCATTTTAAAATGAATATTGAAAAGTGATTTCGAAATCAACGATTTCGAAATGAATTGAATTGAAAACGATTTCGAAATGAATTGAATTGAAAACGATTTCGAAATGAATTGAATTGAAAACGATTTCGAAATGAATTGAATTGAAAACGATTTCGAAATGAATTGAATTGAAAACGATTTCGAAATGAATTGAATTGAAAACGATTTCGAAATGAATTGAATTGAAAACGATTTCGAAATGAATTGAATTGAAAACGATTTCGAAATGAATTGAATTGAAAACGATTTCGAAATGAATTGAATTGAAAACGATTTCGAAATGAATTGAAAACGAATTCAAATTGAATTGAAAGCAAATTGAAATGAATTCAAATTGAATTGAAATTTGAATGGAATAGAAATGAATTTTAAAACGAATTTATAAAGAAGAATTCAATTTTGATTTGAATTGAAAAGGAAGTTGAAATTGCTTTTGAAACGAATTTAAAACTATTTATATAATTCGTTTTAAATAGAAATCGACGAAATATATTATATATATAATATAATGGCCTGAATAGAACGCGCCGCGCCGCGGCAGTTCGTGAATTTCGACCATTTATTTCAAACGGACATTACGGGAGATCCGACCGTCGGATTCTCCTAAAACCGGAACCGTTGGGTTCGTATCGAAAAGAGCTTTCTAACGAATATTAGAAATTAGAAATCTAACGGTTGGATTTGGAATTATGTCCAAATCAAATTTGAAAAAGGTCGCTGTAAGTGCAGTTCGATGGCCATTGATGGAAATCGACTGTACGGGCCTTGATAAAATTATTAAAAATAGTAATAATTTGTGTAAAATCATAAGAAATGATTTGTGAAGATTTGGGATGAAAAACTCCATATTTGAAAAGATAAAAATAGATTTTTATCGAAATGAACTGGTTTTGAACTAGAATTATAATTCTATTTATTTTTAAATAAATAAATGGAATTTAAAAAGGGTTTTAAAAATAACTAGAATATCCAATGATTGCATTGGAGTGGATTTGAATCGAAATTGTCTTCGGAATATTTCGATGTTTGGATTCGTGATTATACAGGTGTTGTTATGGAAATTTGAAAGATATATATTTATATCGTTATTTCCAATACGACATTTGTTAGTCGTAGAATTTGATATTGGATATAAGCCGATATATTTTCTGTTCAGAGACTTGTATTTAATATCAAATGTGATTTGGGTTTGTCGTGAATGGTGTCTTCACTAACACTGTTCTTGAACCCAGTTGAGAAAAGATTAAATCTTTTTATTCAGATTTAATGAAGTGTACCAATTAAATAATATTTAATTGGAATTGAATTGATATTGATTTTTGGGTTTATCGTGAACAGTGTTTTAAATAACACTCGTTCTTCAACCCGATAATCAATAGAATGTGACTTTGGGTTTATCGTGAACCGTATTTTAAATGACATGGATTCTTTAACCCAGTTAACAATTAAAACTAAGTGGAGTTTTAATGAATCTTTAATTAGATTGAAAAGATCGAAAATGGAGTATCACCAGTTTTGCTCCAGGCGATAGTTAAATCTTTAATTAGATTTGAACGTGAAATGGTAATTGAATTTACCGATAACACTGTGGTGTTAGATATGAAGTATTACCAGTTTTACTTCATGGGATGAATAGGTTGGGATTGGGAAATTAAAACCAATGATTACTACGGTAAGGTTCGCTAATTCCGACTAGTTGAATCGAAATTCGAAAGAAGATTAGAGAATAAATTCAAGGAATTTATCTTTGATAAAATTAATGGGAACCTTTCCCTATGAATGTGAAATTTAGAAACTAACTGTCGGTTAGCCAAGCAGAATGGTTTTCTAGATATTGATCTGATGTTGGTTTCGGCCTTCGGGGTTAATATTTAGGGAATTATTCTCTTGATTAATTTACGGTTAGTGACTGATGAATTGGAATGAGGCGTATGTTGTGTTTGTGTAACACTTATTTAAAATATACGCGAGTTATTTGGAAAGACCGGGTTTATCCCATTCTGAATAACTGATACGACGATAAGTCGAAGATGAAGACGATGGTCGAAGACCGGAAGTCTTCATGTCGTTTGGGTGATTACTGATGATCTTGATTGGGTTGTACACCCAAGAAGATGGAAACAGTTGGTGATCGTCCAGACGTACTTGGAGATCGATGGATATGCGAGGTACTAGGTGCCTCCGGTTTCGTTCAGCCCCAGAACGGACTTGTAAATGGAGTGTGTGTCTGACATTGGATTTTAGTCCGTGTGATTGATCTCTATTAAATATATATCTGTTTGGTGGCGGAGAATTTATTCTCTTGCTTAACGCCCTGCTCTGAGACGTACGAGCTCAGGGGTTATATATTTATGGATATCAAACGCATGGAGTGAATTGCCTGTGTGGCATGCCTAAGTGGCAATTGATCGAGGCTTCTGTTGAAAAGCAAAGTCTTGTGGTGATGATCAAAGCAAGGCCTTTGTGGCGTAGCTTTGTGTAACGTTGATTCGCGAGCTTCACACCCGGTATGAACCAAAAACGGGAGAGGACGTCAGGGAGGGCATGCGTTTCTTCCTAGCTAGAAGTGGCGTCAGTGGTTTTACACGCCCTGACGAGTTTGACTTATGTGGTTGTTGCTGTTGCGAGGCGCCTCGGATTGATCGGTCGTTCTCGAACCGATGGAGTCATTTAGTTGGCTCGTTTACGCCCCATAGGGCGGGGAAACGCATGTTCAGGGTTTAAGTTTAATCCACATCGGTGGACTGGCCCTGAGGATCCAAGGGTCACTCGAGCTCTGATCCTGAGACTCGGGCTAGGCAGTCTCGAATCGGTTGAGGACTATCTTTTGCCTCGGTTCATAGACGGAAATCCAATTTCCAAATACGTGACTTTGCGGTTTTATTTGTAGAGCCTAGTATGGCGACATAGTGGGATGGGGCGCTCATGCCGCCTATGATTGATACTTATGATTTGAAGTTGTTTTATACACTATGCACTTATATTAGTATCAAATGATTTGTTTTAAACATATCAAGCATTCTTTGGCTGTTATAAGGGAAAACCCTATCCCCCGGCTTGCGTTGCATTGTGTGATAGGACCTGGGTCTTATAACAGCTTCATTTTTCTTTATTTAGCATTGCGCTGTTTGTTTTATGCACTGGTATTCTTGGGAGGAAACCCGTTCCGTGTTATACGGCGTGGTCCCTTGATTTACCTAACTTGAAAATAAAGAATTAATAACTGTTTTAGTTCTCACACCAGTCCCATGACTGACCTGGAGTTTATTGTTTTAACCTAAACTCTGGGTGCCCCTATTTTGACACGGGCAGCTTGTAGTTTCGGTTTTGCAGATTTATATTCACAGGATCCTGGTTTACAGCTGGAACGATATCCGGAAAGCTTCGTATCCGTATATCTCTTCTAGTTGTGTATTGTAATATTTTCCGCTGCGTTGTATTTAAATGTAATTTAAATCTCTGATATTTCTGTGTAATATTCATTTATACTCTGTATATTCTTGTAATCTGATGCATTGTTGTAATATACAATGAAATGTTCTTCTGTATGTGTTCTGCTGTGGTTTGTTCTCGAACTATCCGACACTTTCCTAAACGGGGAAGTCACGGGTTTTCACATTATCTTTGTTAAAATTAACGGGAACCTTTCCATAAAGATGTGAATATTTGAATAAAAGAATATTCTGAATTGGAATGAGGCGTATGATGTGTTTTTATAGCACTTGATTATTGATTATAAAATACCCGAGTTATTCAAAATGACCGGGTTTATCTCATTCTGAATAACTGATACGACGACTAAAAGTCGACGATGAAGACGGTGGTTGAAGACCGGAGATCTTCACATCGTTTGGATGATTACTGATGTCTTGATTGGGCTGTACACCCATGACAAGGTAATAAGTGGTGATCGTCCAGACGTACCTGGAGATCGACCGGATATGCAAGGACCTCTCTCCTATATTGGACACATGGGATGAGGAATAAGGTGCCTCTGGTTTCGTTTAGACGCAGAACGGACTTGTAAATGGATGCATGTCTGACATTGGATTTCATTCTGTTTTGATTGATTTCAATTAAATATATATCTATTTGGTGGCGGAGAATTTATTCTCTTGCTTAACACCCTTCTCTGAGACGTACGAGCTTAGGGTTATATATTGATAGACAACAGCTGTATAGTGTGGATTGTCAATGTGGCATGCTAAGATGCAAATGATCAAGGCTTTTGTTGAAAAGCATAGTCTTGTGGATGATGATCAAAGCACGACGTTAGTTAGCATAGCTTTGTGTATAGCTTTAATTCGCGAGGTTCACACCCCGGTATGAACCAGAAACGGGATGTGGGACAGCAGGGAGGACATGCGTTTCTTTCAAGCTAGGAGTGATGTCATGGTATGGAGCCCAGACATTTTACTTATGTGGATGTTGGAAAGCGAGGTACCTCGGATTTGGGTCCCTAGTGGCTCTCGATATGGCCGACATACTGACCAGATTTTATGCCCCGTAGGGCAGGGAAACATATTATTCAGGAATAACCAATCCACTAAAGTAAGTGTAGACCAGCCCTGAAGATCCCAGGTGCAGTTGCGGCTGAATCTTGAGACATGGGAGGCTAGATTATCTCGAATCGGAAGGAGAGATCCCTTTCCTTGTTTCATGATGGAAATTCAATTTCCAATACGCGACTTTTCAATTTTAATTGTATAACTATGTATGGCGACAAAATATATGGTACCTATGTCGTCTATGACTGATACATTTATATTGAAAGTTGTTTTAACACTATGCACTTATAGTAATATCAAAATGATTTGTTTTAAAGCGTACCAAGCATGTTTGGCTATTATAAGGTAAAATTTTATCCTCTGGTTTGTGTTGCATTGTGTGATGGGACCTGTCTTATAATAGCTTCATTTTTCAAAAAGCATTACGTTGTTTACAAATTGTTTTATTTTAGAGTATTCATGAGAGTAAATCCGTTCCGTGACATGCGGCTTGGACCCGTGATTTACCTTATATTAAAGTAAATTTTATCACTGTTTTTAGTTCTCACACCAGTCCCATGACCGACTCGGAGTTTATTGTTTCTACCTAAATTCTGGGTTCCCATATTTTCTACACGGGAAGCTTGTAGTTTTGGTTTTTGCAGATATTTCTTTTCACAGGATCCTGATTTACAGCTGGAACTATATTCGGGAAGCTTTCTATTCGTGTATTTCTATCAGTTGTGTTAGTTGATGTATTTCCGGTATGCGTTGTATTTATACATTTTAAATTTCCGCTGCTATGTATTTTGAATCTCTGATATATTTTTTCCGCTATGTAATATTATTTATTCGTACTCTGATATATTCTTGTACTCTGAAGTAATTGTTATAATAACAAAAAACAATGAAATGTTCTATTGTTTGTGTTCTGATGCGTCGTGTTGTCAACACAATCCGGGCTCCTCCATCTCTTCCAGGATCAGGGAAGTCCGGGTCGTCTCACCCACTTTGAAGGTTTTGCTCTTTTTATTCACTTTTAGTCAAAGTGCAATGTTAGGAACTATAGCTCCATAGGAATACACAGTGGAAATTATGTTCAACAATGCCCACAATAAAGCCCAATTTCTTCTTCCAGAAGTGTCTATGTTGTCCAAAAGGTCCAAGTGTCCAAAAAGGGGGTAAGTTTCTTCTTCCCAAATTGACGGAGCAAGCTTGAGGATCAAAGAGGCAATATCTTTTTCTCAAAGTGTTGAAAGAGCAAGTATTTAACCCTTTATTCGGAGCAGAATGCTGGGTATTTATAGGACGAAGAAGCAGGTAAGAGTAGGTAGGAAGTGGAGACTAGAAGGCATGCACTTCGTTTTTTGTACCCCAAAGTCGGTACCGAGGCAGGGATCGGTACGTATCCGAAGACTTAGTTTTTGTTTCTACCCTGTCTTCAAAGCTTTGAATCTCCCCTCCTATGGTAATTTTGTACTCCATGATACAGAGATAGTTGCACCGACCCTGGAAACTTAAGAGAAAGTTGGATGAACTTTGGAGAGATACGAAATTCTTCGTACCAATACGGGGAGGTCACTTGTGGGATACGAATTATTGATGGAAATGCTGAGATAAGAAATGTTGATCGTGAGGCCAGGATATGAAATTTTAGAGAATGTTTATACTGATCCCAGGAGTTGTATTGTGGAGAATATAAATTTTGGTAGATGAGATTTGGGATACGAGATGTGGTGGATGGTAGATACCGACCCCGAAGCAGTTAGGTGTATTGAGCAGTTTCAACGAGCCACGATGACTATACTTGAACGACTCCATCTGGGCTTTGTTCTCAAATGTTTTGACAACACTCGTGGCACTGGACATGATGGCGGATGCCATTATTCTACAAAATCCGCAGATTCGGTCATCTCGCGAATCGATGAAGCTTCACTGAGGCACGTTTGTGCGAAGTATGGAATATCCTGGGACGATATTCTAGTTCCCGGGAAGGATGATAGTTCACATGCACCACTAGAGGGCTATATTACCTGGAATAGGCATAAGTGCTCTTTCGGGTGTGTACCCCCGTCATGCTCGTACATTCCGGATATTCTGCGCTTTTTGGTCTAACGCCTACGCAGGTTCATCCGAACGCATATATCTTTTTGCTTGGCACCTACATCTTACTTATTGAGTGGTTGGGCATAGAACCAGCTGAGGAAGACATCTGATTCCTCTACTATGTAAAGAGAAGAAGCACCTCGACTTACCTTGTCTTCTTAGAGGCGCAGGCTAACAGTCACATCATCCCGGGAGCGTGGAACAAGCTTAGTTATTCCAAGCACGATTTATTTTTCGTTCAATGCCCTTTAAGATTCGCGAGGAGATGGTTCACGGGTCGTAAGTATTTTAAGACTTACGTTGTTCTTCAATTTAATCGAGTCATAAACTCTAAACTAACTTGGTAATTTATGTGGCAATTATCCTAAGGATTTAGAGGGATGGTATCTACTTCGAGTGAGTCTTGGCATTGAGGAATGTATCGAATACATATCACAATGCCCAGATTATGATATCGGACTATCCTCTCTACCTATTGAACCTACTTCCCCAGGGTTGCTTGACGGGCTGTAGGGATGGAGGTGAAGGAGAAGGGAAGGAGAGGCAGAAGCTAAGGGAGGAGTGTCTTCTTTAGGTCCATAAATGGAACTGCCCCTGTTGTGCATCCTATCGTGCCCCTGGTCTAAGAGGAGGTTGCAGGAGCTCAGGGGTAAATAGGTGGCCACGACGGCGATGGTGAGGAGGAATTCACTGGAGGAGATGAGTTGATGCTCAATTTTGTTCCGTTTCCAGAAGAGAAAACGTGTTTTGGAGAAGGTCTCGAACCAATTTCTCCAATAATGATCTCTTAGACCACCGCGTCGATGGAGGTTGAGCATCAATTCTCGAGCTTGAACAAAGTCTCATTGAAACGTCTACTTTCGGGTTAAGCGACAAAAACGTCGAGAGCCTATTGCTGAGCGTTAGGGATGTTAGCCCTTCAAGTAGGCCGACATTTGGTCCATGAAGGGAACACTTAAGACATATACACTCATAAGCACTTCACAACATAACACTTATTTTGCGCATGGAATGTTCATTTCTGATTCCGGATTTACTTTGTGCATGTGCAACGCCCAAGAGAGATAGAAACTGGGATTGGGGACCTAGGAACTTTCGAAGATCAAAAGGTGGAATCATGAGAAGTTTTATTAAGAGCACGGAGCTTCCGTCAAAACCCCTATGATCTATGACCACGACAACAGCCTGTGACATCGAGATTATCCCCGACGGTCGACGTCTCCACCTCCAACTACAAGGTCGGTAGAAATGATGAGCACAAAGCAGCCAGTGGCGATTATTCCTGCCTATGCACCATTCGAAGCGGTGCTGGCCAGGGTTATGGGAAAAGATAAGACTGGTGGAGGGTGAGGAACCGGAAGGAGAGACACAAGGAAGCGTGGCCCGAGGATGCCAAGTATGTTAGAGATTCTGGTCTTGAGCGATGCAGAGAAGTAGAAGATATTAAAGAAATCTTTCTTGGGTTTTTACTCTGAGGAGCTACTCTAGATACCTGATATGCATCAGATCCCAATGCACATCAATGAGGAGTGTTGGACCCGAGTGTACGATGCCTTCCATCAATATTGGGTCTTGTATAAGTACGCCAAGAGACTTTCAGATCTGATTATTTAAAAGAATGATGAGATCGAGGGTTAAAGCTCAAAGTCCTATTCAAACGGCATAGTCTTAAAACTAGGAAACCGAGATAGGTAAGATCAGATTTTGATTGATGTTTATTTCCGTGTGTTCGAGTAATATAATTACTTGCTAACTCTCTAGTGCCGAAATAGACGGATTGAAAAAGGAGTTGGCAAAAGTAAAAGCATATATGGTTAGGGATCGCGAAGAGCTTAGGAATGTGCTGGCCTTAACCGCAGCTCGGGCAATAGTGCTCGAAAAAGACAACAAAGTGGTATTTAAAGAGAATTCCCAACTGCGAAAGGAGAACGAGGAGGTGCAGCAGCTTCGAAAAAACAACGAAATCCTGACTGAGGAGAATAGAAGGTTGCAGAAGGAGAATGAGAGGGCGTAGCGCTCGATCAAAGAAAACGAAGAGCTCAAACAATTTCTTGGGTCAAATCACGCTGAGCTTGAGTAGGCAAGAAGGAGAAAGAGGCAGCAGAGGTTACGAACAAAGAAGTGTTGGGCCTGGTGGAAGGCGTCAAGGCCGAGTTTGAGGATCAGCTAGAAGGGCTTAGAGCTGAAGCTAGAAAGGCTTGAGAGAAGGCGCAGATGGAGTTAAAGCTAGTGATGTGAGGCTCCTATGTAAAACCTCTTCGATTCCGCAGAATCTTGTGGGTTGAAGATTATGTCTGCACGCTTTCCCTATCTTGGGAAAAGTGAGTGGAGTATGAAGCTACCATCCAAGAAGTGGAGACTATGGACGAGGAAGTGTTGATTTCCCAGTACTTGATAAACGAAGAGCGTCGGGTGTTGGCGGAAGATAGAGCCATATTGAAACAAGGCCATCGAGGCGGAGGAGGCAGAACGACTTGCTGTCGAGAAGGGGAGCCACATTATTACAAAAGCATGGTGGTCACTCGTGAATTTGGAGGTGGTAGTTCCCAACAATAGCAAGTCATTCCTCTAGGTTCCGCTGGCGCTCCGTCCAGCCAACTCCAGTGGTTAGAGAGTATGACCACGACTATCCGGGGTTGGAACATGAAGGCTTCCTCTCATCAACGATGGAAAGTATTGTGCAAATGGAAGCCACACAACAAGCGATGGAAGGTATATCCACTTCCTCAATGGTATTCAGAAGGATGGTAACATGAAGTCGAAGTAGATTAACTCTTCTTCTTCATCGCGTAGGTTCCTTTGGAATAGGGTTGACATCTGGCTCTGAGACAACAATGGTTGCCATGCTCGAGTTCGTTGTGGAGGCTTACAAGAGGCAATTAAGAAGGAGCTCGGTCACTCGGAGATGTTATCGAGTTTCAGAATGGAATATTTGGTAAGCTCTTTGATGAGGAGTATGAAAAGAAGGAGGAGAACCCTGAGGTGACCGGACAGGCAAAGGCAGGTGGGCTGAATATGCACGAACTGGTCGAACAATAGTGGGCCCAAATACTGATGAAGTTTGTGGAGGGGGAAGCGAAGAGGAAAGCCGATGAGGAAGCCCAACTCAAGGCCTAGATAAAGGTTAGAGGGAAGGCCAAAGCTAATGCTCATTCCAAAATGCAGGAGGAGACCTAAAAGAAGGCTGAAAAGGCGGCCAATCGAAAATGGGAAGAGGAGGAATTCGCCCAGTTGAAAGCAGAAGGGGAGTTGAAGATAAAGGCGGAGGTGAAGTCTCGAAGGAATGCCGACAGGATACTAAGAGAAAGGCTAACATGGAGGCTAAGGAAGATGAAAAGGCAGCCCTAAAGGAGGAGAGAAGTCTATGGTCCTAGTGCTTCCTATGGAGCCTTGGCCCAATTCCTTGAAGGTCTGGTTTGACCCAGACATGGAAGCCCACGTCATAGAGATTCCAAGCAACTCTGAAGAAGAAATACTTCTTAATGTAGACCTAGAGTTCGAGATAAGGCCTCCCTCCAACCTACCTTCACCCTCCCCTAAAAGGGCCAAAAGGGAAGTGGTGGAAGCAACTCCAAGAGGAAGAGGAAGAAGGAGGAGGAGCCACTTGAATCCGGATCGGAGAAGAAGAAGAAAGGTGACCCTCCCAGGTGATGGTTATAGATAGATTTTGGTTTTTGTAAGCTGATTGGATACGCGAGTCGACCTTCGCTTTGGGAGACACGATGTAATTTTGATGTACATCAAGCTGTTAGACAGAAAAGGATGTATTTTTACTTGTGAATGAAAGTTAGTTTTACTTTGCTTATATCACATGTTGCTTTGAGTGTTTAAGTGTTCTTTAAACTTTCCAGTAACATACTTATGTAAACTAGCTTGTCCTCACACTTAAATTCAAGTTGTTTGAGGCTTCACTCTTAATAAACTCGAGCCGCGTGAAGGTAGAGTGTTTTGACTACATTCTCAAAATTTCCTTTCGGTCATTGATTTCGAGTCTTTTGGAGTCTAAGTGTGTGAACTTTGATCTTGAGACCTCCTTTCGGTCGTTGACCTTGAGTCGTGCAAATTTCAGGTTAGGTGACTCCTCGAGACCTCTTTGAGCTCATTGATTCCGAGTCATAGGGAGTCAAAGGTGGGCGTTGTTGTTTCGTCCTTTATACTCTCTCGTTGCTTTATTTGGGACCTTAGGTTAGAGTTAATAGCATCTTTCGTTCGCCGGTTTTGCACCCAGATCCCAACGTTGGGGATTGAAGTTGGCCGAGCAAGTGGTTGGTATCACACTCATTCGTCTACTAGGTTAGCCCAAGTTCCAAAGACTAAGTGGTGGGTTGAACACTCAAATTAATAAGCGTCTCGACTTATTTATACTCGGCCTTATCATTGGCTTGATACTCGAGTTGACTTGTGAAGTTCATACCGCTCCACAAGGTTTGGGTCTTGGTAAAGACTCGAGATGGTGGATCAGTTCCAAGCTCTAGGTTGTCGATCTTGTAACGACCTGGGGAATTCGACTCCCGAATTTTACAATAATACATAAACTTGTATTACTTGCCAAAACCCAAGTATCGAAAACTCCAGATAGTTAATAGAAAGAAATAAGAGGGAGAGAAAAGAAAGAAAGGAATATTAGAATGGAAGAAGAAGAAGAAGAAGACCAACAAAGTAACACAGGATCAGAGTTTCACATCGCAGCGGAATAAAATATAATTTAGAAATAAATATTTATTGAGAGCTTGAAATAATACTTACAATCATCGGAGTACAGTAGTCAATCAATGCATCTGGACATTTCTAACAACCTATCCTCATATACAACACACAAAGGAAAACACTAGATTCATATCATACGTCTGAACTCTTCCAGTCGTCTCTGGACTACACAACACCCGATAATCTGAACCTGTAAAACTCGATCTGACCCGAGCAGTGCAACGCTAGGATCAGTCTGGTGAACTAGAGTGAGAAACTCACTAAGTTTATAGGTAAGATCCAACTTGATTTTTAAAGTCAAAAACATTTCTATTCGAAAGAAAAGGATAATCATAAGACCAGCCCGCACATAAACACGGACGGTTTTTACCTTGTGATAACCTAAAGCATTTTGAATTCATATATATTCTGATATTATAATAGTGTCTAAATCAAATAAATAACCATCGAGCAGAACGCTTGCATCTCATGCTCTACATACATGGTATATAATCAAAAATCATCGGTGCTTATTAGAGATTGGACTTCGACTATGACAAGGTATGGAACCACCTTCCGATAGTATATCTCTAGAGAGGAATACACTAGGTTCAACAAGAATATCTTGCAACTCGGTCGTACATGACCGACCACTCACTTCGCTTGAGTGTTCCGAATGTATATCACCAACGGTTAGGATCATCAACCATTTCCCAAAAAGGACAACATCGATAGAGTAAAGAAGCAAATGGATTTTCTCTAGATAGGTGATAATACACTCTAATGGGAAAGACCCACATAACCATGCTGCCTGCCCGATTTTTGTCATTTCCCAATTGTCAAGCTTGAGGTTATAATTAGATTTTTAAGATAGCACACCGCCATTCACTTTGAATGCCACATCGCCAGATCCATTAGAAAATTACTAATTGATTTGCACAAAAATATTCTGGGTGTTAAACTAAAGAAGTTTCCTCCTTTGCCACCAACTTGGTAAATTTGAAGAAATCAACGTACGTGACCCCTTTGGAATTATACTCTGTCGGACATCCATTCATACAAGTTGTCCTAGGACTAGACAAACCAAAGGTACCCTCCTACCGCATTCTAGGAATCACCCTATGGATCGGTAGCGAGTAGTCCTTGCAAATCTGCAAATTCCAATCATGTCTGAATTGCCATCGAAAAACCTCTGGTTGCAATCTAAAGAAATTTATCAAGCAGTCCATCCGCTTATGAAGATCCACGGTCTTCAATTGCTCCATCTTCAATCTGCATCTTCCACAATTTTGTATTCTCTACTTCAAAATGGTTTTCGAATATAAATTCGATCCCGAACTTTCCGTACCAACAATAGTATAGGTCCGATTTTATGGTCTGTTATTTAACTATCAAATAATCAACCATAAAATGAGTTCATTGATTCAGTACTAAGCATTACTTAGCCTCTTTAATTAAACTAATTAACGAATGGTTAATTTAAAACTCCTAAATCTTTTAATATTATGAATATAGCTTTTCGCTTCTTTTTTCAATATAAGAGTATTTTCAAAATTACGTAAATACTTTAGAATTAAATTACATATATATATATTCCAAACTTTGGTTTCAATAAATTTCATGTAAAACATCATTACGAAATTTCCCTTGGTTCCATTGCTTGAAAACAATAACTAACACCTATCCTCTTTGAATAAACCTATTCAAACTTATCTCTTTAATTTCTTTACTCTCGAAAACATCGTTATATCTTCACAATTTTTTTTTATTTCCATTACTTTGGAAACATCGTTTTATATCCTCAGATCCTTTTTATAGTTGAAAACATTCATATTTATTATTCATGCATTTCTATACTTCAACATTCATTAGTCCCTGAGCGTAAATTGGTAAGAGAATAACTCCCTAAGTATTAACCCCGAAGACTGAAATCAACAACACTTAGAAAATCTCTCAACTCAACTAATCTCCTGTTAGGTTCTAATTCTTTGATTTCTTATCTTAACTCCTTATCAACCCATATTATTCCACTTCTAATCCATTCAATCCATTTTTTATTTGAAAATCTCGCTTCAATTCCATTTATTTCTCTTAATTTAATTATTAAATAATGCTAATTTGAAATCAACGTTTTAACTTCACACCTCTTTTATGAACCTTTACTTATAAAACGCAGGTTTAATATAAAACCCTTTTTATCTTAATTTTTTTTACTTAATTAAAATGTTATATAAACATTTATTTTAAACCATCGTATTCGCTTAAAATCTCTTTATAACTTAGTTTTAAAAACTTGGGTTAATATAAGATCCGTTCATAACCTCTTTACAAAATTCAATGAGACTCCATTTCAACTTCAATTACTTTACTTAAATGAATTTCGTTTACGAAGTAATCACTTAAATTATTATTCATTAAAATAATAATTTACTTTATCATTAACTACCATAGAAGTACTTAACTTGTTTATTAACTAAATAAACAATAAATTTCTTTTTACAATCTTATTAAAATTAAAATAAATATTCGTTAAGCTTTTTAATTGTATTAATTAAAAACAAACTAATCAAATAACCAATCTCAGCTAAAACGGTCGACCTTGTCAACTCAAAACACGGTTATTTTGTTAACCAATTCCAATTAGTTCTTCCTTTAAATTAATTTAAAATATAATTAATTTAAATAATCCCATTTAATTTTCTCTTAGAAACAATTAATCTAACTTTTAACTTTTAGGTTAATTTCTTCTCATTTTCTTATAAATCTTATTAACATTAGAATTTACTTCATAAAACCATTTAATAATTTCTTATAAACTTAAATAATAATAATAAATATTTATTTCCTTTTAATAAATTTTCATTCAAAATAACAGATTTAAAAATCTATCTTCGGTTATAAAATAAAAAATTTAACTTCGTTTATGTCGATTCACCTGACGGTAAATTAATATTTATAAAACGTTTTTTTTTGTAGGCCATATGCTGCTAATTACTCAACCAATACTGCCCATTGGTTAAAACAAAAAAACGTTGAATTTCCAATTAATGATCATCAACCAAATCAATCATCCAATCAGAACAGTTCATACAATGATAATATGAAAATAAATAACATTTAATGTATTTGAGAAATCCAGTTGGATCCCCTAACTTGTTTTTCCCGGCATCCAAATAAGTTACCTCAGTTAAAATCATTCAATTCAATTTACAGATATAATTTATAAAATCAACCAATAACGGCAATCTAAGCATCCAACTATTAATTTTATACATTTATATTATTATAAACGTGACCAATAAGGTAAGTTACTTCGATTGGTAACAATCGTTAAAAATAACGATTGACTTGAATTAAATTAAATGAACGTTTAATTTAATCAGTTCAATATATATATAAATATAGGTAAAAATCATCTAACAATAAACAACCATAGCACACAAATATTAAACCCGACTTATATAAAATATAAGTGGAACAAAACTAAGTGAGTTGTACTCACCTTGGTTATTTATTCGTTAAATAACGATTAATTTCTGGTAAATGTAACCAACCATTTTATTTTGCCATAAATCATAACGAGCTCCAAATTGCTCCAAACCAATTCCATAATGTTGGGCTTGTCGATACAGTTCCAATGTGATCGACTGCGTGTCAAACTGTTCACCTATGAGAAAGATATAACATTCTAAAGTTGTGTACATAATTTAAATTAAATTAAACTTAAACTATTATTTATACATGAGCCTTACCCAATATCCATCAGCCCACCAATTACCCACCTTCCCTTCTACAGTATCATCTTCTCCCCCGACATTATCATCCCCCATGTAAACCACCCAGGCCACTGCTCACCTTCGTTCTTACCCATTTCTTCATGAAACTCCACAAAATAATCGCCATTTTCATCTCTTCTCAATCTCCTTCCACCTATACCAATTATAAATGACTCGACTTCCTCCTCGACACAGCATCAAAACCATCTTCATGCTGCCCTATTGATTCGAGCAACATTTTTTGTATGAAATTTCATGAAATCTTGTGTATCGGTTCGAAATTAATCCATGAATTCATGAAAGCTATTAAAATCTTGAATCAATGCTCATATATGACCATTCTTGAACCCTAGGCCACTGTGAGTTGTTTCCAGTTTCAGAAAAAATGCGTTGAGTTCTAGGAAATTTATAGATCGTAAAGAGGAGGTTACAGTGAGTTCAACGAAATGAAACTCACGATTTTTAGTGGGTTATAACCTTAGTTTGAATTTATTGATGCCATTAAAACTCGACATTGTTCTTTGGAAGAAGAAATATGTGAAGCTTCGTTCGATATTTATAAGCACAAAGCCTTGGCACTCACGTTTCTAGATTGGTAGGTTTGCAGCAGGTAGGCTAGGTCTGCGTGATGGTGAAGGTCCGTGTGATGGTGAAAGTCTCTGTGTTGTACATTTAGGGTAGGCAAATAATGTAGGCATGAAATTCTGCCTACTGAAAATGAAGTCTTTGAAAATGGCCTCCTCCTCCTCCAATCTTGATTCGTCTTCCTCTTCGATTCTTCTTTCGTCTTCCTTCCCTCCTCTTCCTTCTCGTCCTCCTCCTCATCCCACTGATCCTTCGTCCGTGCCACTTTCTAAATTGGAATTGTCATCTTCTTTGTTAGTTTCGGAAAACTTGGATGATCTTTTGAATTCTGTTCTGCTCAATGTTGCTAATCATGATTCTTCATCTGTTAAAGATCATGTTGATTGTAACCAATTTAACAATCTCAATCAATCTTCTAAAGTCAATTTTGGTTCTTGCATTCCTTCAAACACCTTGTCTTTTCAACCAGGTGTTAATATTGGTAAAGGTTCTAATTCTTCTACTATTTTGCATGAAACCCCTAATGTGTATGTTCCTTCATCGACTAATTTTGATTCGAACTTTTCAAATCTCAATAATCCTAAATCTTCGAACACTTTCAAGAACCTTTCCACATCTACTAAATCGGATTACCTCTCTCTATTCAATTCTCTGCCAAGAAATGCAGGTTCTTATAAACCACTTGAGTTTGATAAAATTAAGGATGGGCAAAAAAAGAATCCTTTAAAATTGTTAAAGCTGAAGGTGTGAAATACTGGAATCAGTACTTAGTGGGTTTTTTTCTTGATGGTTCCTTATCATATCTTTCTGTTGTAAACTTTCTGAGGAATTTTTGGACATTGCAAGGAGAGGTTGATATTAAACTTGATGGTATCAACTTTTGTTTTAAGTTTTCAAATGAGTTTGATCGAGAAAAGTGTTGTAAGCTGATCCCATTTTTATTAGAGGGCATATGTTCATTATTACAAGGTGGGATCCATCGATTGGTTGTGCTCAAACACAAATCAAGAAAGTGCCTATATGGATACATTTGCATCGCATTCCATTGTTGCTTTGGACTTTGATGGGAATCAACTGGTTAGCTTGTCAAGTTGGTAAGTTAATCTGTTTTGATATTAATACAGAGAGAATGCATAGAATCAAATATGCAAAGGTTCTAGTTGAAGTTGATGCTGACTCTGAATTAGCACATTGCGTAGAATTGGGTGAATTAGGTGATAACTATCCACCTGTATTAGTCTCTTATGATTGGAAATCGGCTATATGTACTCTATGTAAGGTGTTTGGGCATTTAACTAGTCAATGTGATATTCATAACAAAGTAATATTGTAGAAGAAAGTCCAATTGATGTAAGGAAACCAGGTAAGCAAGTGGAAACTAATCATGTAAAAAGGAAATTGAGTTTTAAAGTCCCTCAGCAAAGTGATAATCTAGGTTGGACTAGAGTTAATAATAAAAAGAAACAATTCTGGAAAAGAAAAGAGGGGAAATTTGGAACAAATGTTCAAAATGATGTTGATAAGGCTATGGAAGAAGTTGTTGCAATAGTTAGCAATGGAAATTCAGGGCTGCAAGATGAAATCAATAATGAAGAGAAAATGGATATCAATTATATTTCTATGCCTAAAGGTTGTAATACTGTTATGGAGTGGATGAAAATGGTGTGGTACAAAGTAAGAGAACTCCTGATGCAAAAGTTAATGCCAATATAGATTCTAAGCTGAAGGGAAAGCAAAAACTGGATGATGTTCATAGGCAAGCAGTTCAAAATGAATTCCATGTGCATAATTCTTTCTCAATTCTATCTGATGTTACATCAATGCCTTCCTCCTCTTCAAGTGTTCATCCTAACATTAGCTCTTTTCACCTTCCCTTAATACTTCATCATGTCCTATCTCTTCTTCATCTACTTGCAATGTCTCATCTAGTAACTCTCCTTTCATTTTTAATACTCATCCTTCCTCCAAGTTTAGCTGTTTTTTGAATAGTTCTAATAATAATTCCTCCTCACCTTATTCACATTTAGCTCCCCCTGATGGCTTCATTCTTCCTCCTCCTCCTTCTCAAGGCCTAATGTCTGATGAACTTTTGGATGAATTTTCTCCTTCATCCTCAACCAAAGCTAAAGTTAGTGATTTTATTAATGCTGCCCTTAAATTAGCTCCTAAGTCAGTTCCAAATTTGCTTCTAAATCCAAAAAAGGAAGGAAAAAGAAAGAAACTTCTAATCCTGTTGAGCCAGAAGATATTGATGAAGGAAATGATTTTAATCAAGATGATGTGCTTCCATTAAGTAATCAAACTAAGCAAGTAAAGAGGCATACAACGAGTAATCCAGACCCTCCTACTAATACCTCTCAAGTAAAATTATGAGTTACAACATTTCATTCTGGAATGTGAGAGGGATGAATTTACCCTCAAAGCAAAGTGAGATTAAGTTCTTTTTGAAGAATAACAACATTCATCTTATATGTTTATCTGAGACTAAGCTTGATATGTCATCAATTGCTTTTGTTGCTTCTTTCATTTCTCCAAACTGGAGTTATGATCATAATCTTCATCATGCTCCTTTTGGTCGTCTTCTTACTCTCTGGAACCCTTCCACCTTTAACCTCACTGTTATTTCTTTATCTAATCAATTCATTCACTACAAATGTATTTTCTTGCCTACAAATTCTATTTTCTATCTTACTTCAGTTTATGCTCACAATGATTTATCTTTGAGAAGCCTTTTCCTCGCTAATTTGAGCTTTATTCATCAGTCATCTGATCCCTAGATTTTGGGAGGGGATTTTAACTACATGTCCTCTTCATCTCAAAAACAGGGAGGTTGTTCCCTTTCTGTTAATGACATTGCCCCTCTTAATCAAGCTATCATTTCTTCCAAGCTTTTCCCTTTAAACTGCTTTGGTCCACCTTTCACATGGTCTAATAAGAGTCATGCTGGTCTTCCTACTTTGTGCAAACTTGATCACATTTTTGTCAATTCTTCTTTTCTTCTTGCTTGGCCCAACTATTTCTATCATGTTCTCCCACCTACTATATCTGATCATAGTCCTTTGCTTTTATACTGGGGGAATGCAGATGTCACTTCAAAAGGGAAGTCCTCTTTCAATTTTTTTAATTTTTGGTGTTCACACTTGGATTTTTCTAGTATTGTGTTGCGGGTTTGGAATCAATCTTATGGTAGGAACCCTATGGACAAACTGCTTTACAAATTAAGGTTGTTGAAGATACATCTTAAAGCCTGGCCAAGTTTAACTTTTGGTGATGCTTCTAAGGAATCTTCTTTGGTGAGGTCAGAGCTTATTCAAGTGCAGAATAGTTTAGCAGGGAACCCCTATGATATTCAGCTACAACATTTAGAGAGAGAACTACAGGATAAGTTAAAGGGTTTATTGGATTTAGAATTTCAACCTTCAAGGCAGAGGTCATATATCAAAAGGGACTTGGAAGATGTTAGAAATTCAAAGTATTTTCATAATTCTTTGAAGATTAGCAAAATTCAGGAAAAGATACACATAATTAAGGATGCTGATGGTAATATTCTTTCTTCTCAATCTAGCATTGATAATGCTTTTGTAAACTACTTCTCTTCATTCTTAGCTCCTATTACCTTACCTTGTTATAATGTTGATCCCCTATTCCATATTGAATTACCCTACCTTACTACCAGTCAAGCCTTGAACCTGATAAATACTATTACTAATGATGAAATTAAGTCTGTTGTTTTTAGTATGGATCCATCTAGCTCTGGTGGGCCTGATGGATTTAATTCTTGTTTTCTTCATAAAAGTTGGGCCATTATTGGATCTGATGTTACTGAAGCTATAAAATATTTTTTCATGTACCTTTCACTTTAACAGCAACCTTTATTGCTCTGGTTCCTAAAGTTGAGCATCCTTCCCATGTCTCAGATTTTCGACCCATTTCTTGTTGTAGTGTATTTTACAAGATCATATCTAAAGTGCTAGCTAAAAGAATTCAGATTGTCCTACCTTCTATTATATCCTCCAATCAGTCTGCATTTTTTCCTGGAAGGTCTATCAGTGACAATATTTTAATAACTCAAGAGTTGCTTCATGGATATGATAGGAGCAATATATCTCCTCGTTGTACGATTAAACTTGATATTAAGAAGGCATTTGACAGTGTATCTTGGTCCTCTATTATTGCTATATTGTCAAGGATGAATTTTCCAAAACCCTTCATGGCCTTGATCTGTACATGCATTTCTACGCCCAAGTTTTCTATTTCAAGGAATGGAATGTTACATGGTTATTTTCAAGGAAAGCGAGGAGTGAGGCAAGGTGATCCAATTTCCTCATATTTGTTTATTATAGTAATGGAACTTCTTAATTCATTGATCATTGAACAAGTTAAGTAGGGTAATTTTCATTTGCATCCTCGCTGCAAAAATTCTCTAATTTCTCATTTGTGCTTTGCTGATGATCTCATAATTTTTACTAATCCGACTTTGGAAAATAAACACTATCTTCTTGCAATCCTGAAGTCTTTTCATGCGATTACTGGGCTGGAAATTAATTTGAATAAATCACATATCAGAATAGTTGGGTTGAGTCAACGAATGAAGGATGAATTGATACTTTATCAGGTTTAAAGGAGTTACCAGATAATTCAAAGTACCTTGGATTACCTTTGTTCAATGGAAGGATAACAAAAGATAAGTGCATGCCTTTATTTGAAAAAAATCATTGATCGTATGAAGCAATGGTCAACTTGCAACTTATCTCAAGCTGGAAGGCTGACTATAATTCAATCCATTGTAATGTCCATGACAACTTTTTACACTAGACATTATGCTCTTCCTATTAAACTTATTAACATGGTGGTCAGTGCTATGAATAAGTTTTTATGGCATGGTGATCCTTTTGCTAAGAAAATTATTCCTACTGCATTCACAAAGTTATGTAAGGATAAGATGAATGGAGGCTTGGGTATTATCAATCTTTTTCAATGGAATAAAGATGCCATGTCTATGTATTTTGATAAGCTATTTTCTGATGATGGTTGTTTTTGGACAAGGTATGTAAAGAATAATTTGATTGGTAGGAAGAATTTTTGGTCTATGCCTATTCCAAGTTTTTGTAGTTGGAGTTGGCAGCAAATATTAAATCTTAGACATCTTTTTCTTCCTTTTAGTCGATGCAATGCTAGAGTTTTGCTTGGTTTGTTATTCTGGCACTCTCCATGGGCGGGTAATGGTTTAATTTTAAGTGATAGGGTGGATTATAACTTGAGAAGAAACAGTGGGATTTCTGAGTTTGCAACTGTTGATAGTAAGATTCATGATGGTATTTTGGTTTTGCCTCACTGTGGTTCAGCTTTATTGAGGAATTTATGGATGGAAATTTCTTCAAATTTCACTTTTGGTAAT
Source organism: Allium sativum (assembly GCA_030737875.1). Lineage (NCBI taxonomy): Eukaryota > Viridiplantae > Streptophyta > Magnoliopsida > Asparagales > Amaryllidaceae > Allium > Allium sativum. Next base: position 929,938,817 of record CM060913.1, on the reverse strand, counting down.
GAGTCCATTACATGGATGGGAAAATGCCACTCAATTAGTCATGTATATAATCTGCTAGGAGGAGATAAGCCAGTGTTTCCTTGGTACAAACGGATATGGAATCTAATGAGTAATGCTAAGCACAATTTCCTTTTATGGAAAATAATGTCTAATGCTATAAATACTAAGGACAAGCTGCATAAGATTGGAATTATTTCTGATGACATTTGTGTATTTTGCAATATGGAAACTGAATGCAATACACATTTGTTTTTTGAATGTTCATTTGTTTTTCAGTTATGGAATTAATACAGGAAAATTCCATGTTCCATCCAATGCCAGTAGGGATGAGTGGTTTACTCTTTTCAAGGAAACAAAGTGGAAGACAAAGCAAAGTTTATCACTATTAAAAGTTCTAAAAAAATTTGTGAATGAAATATGGGCGGAAAGAAATAGAAGAATTTTTAACAATTCTATGTTGAATGCGGATCAGTTATTCATGGTGATTCATAGTGCAATTCTAAGGAAGATGGCTTTGGGATGATTGAGTGTCAATGAAGTTGATTCTCTAAATTGTTGAACTGATGCATGGAATTGTTTGAAGATGCTATTAGAACTATTTTTTTGCTGCATTGATTTGTTTGTACATGCTTGTGTCTTGTTTGTTGTTAACTGCATCAAGTTTTTTCTGTATTATCTTGTAAATCCTATTGTTTTTTTCTTGATGCAGTTTTATGAGTTTGTTGTAATATTGTAAGCTTGACATTTAAGTTTGTGAATAAATTTTACTTTGGCTTTCAAAATAGTGTAGGCATGCGCGTGAGTGTTCTTTTACGTATAGAGAGGTATGTAGCCTGTTTTCTCTTCATATATGTAGCTGGTAATGTTGATTAGTGTAGGCTTGCATACTATCTTTGATAGGTAGAAGGCAGGTTAGGTATTTGTATTAGTACTTAGCATAGGGTAAATTTGTATGTGATTTTTGCTTAGGCATGAATTTTGGTCTACATATTTCAGGGTAGGTATGTACTTTTACTTAGGAATTAAGTTATATTTTATTATATATTTTTATACGGTATTAAACCCTACCGCTTATATGTTTGTTTACCACTAACCATTTAATATGCGTACTACCACACATGAACTCCAAATGTAATGAAAACGGGCACACTACTACTTTTTAACGCTTCAGACCTAATGAAATTAATTTCGTTTAAATCCGACTCCATTTGCAAAATTATGTTATTTTAATTTCAATTTATTTATCGGTTCATCTTTTAAAAATGCACACTAATAAAACAACTCTGATTGGCTCCAAACTGGAAATGTAGCAATAATTAGCTATACGTATTCTAAAAAAAATTGTTTCGTCGAAAACGGAGGTTGTTTGAAAAATAGCCATTTCTAAGGCCTATATAATACCGATAAAATATAATTAAATTCAAAACAATTCAATTTAAATAATAATAAATTATTATCATCTTATATCTCCAAATAAAATCTCATACAGCATCAAAATAAACCAGTATAAATTTTAAACCCAACATTTAAAATTCCGTGTTAAACTCTATTTAGCTAGATTTCTTTGAACCGGAGATTATAGGCAATGTTAAAACTATTGTTATCAGTGATGATTTGGTAAAAAATCAAGGGAAGGATGATATATCTCTATAATTTTTTGTGTTTGGAAGTAAACCGTACTATAAATTCTAAAGGGATTACTATAAATTTTTAAGGGATTATATAGAACATGAAAGGGTCGTATCAGTCGTTCTCAAGAGAAAATGGATTTTTTTATTCTAAAATGTGATGACGAGGCTGACTGTGATAGAACTCTAGCTTCTGGTCCTTACTATTATAACAAGAGATTGATATTTATGAAAAAGTGGTATCAAAGGTTAATCTATTTCGTGAATTTTTACATTTCATATCCATTTGGATTCGTTTGCCGAACTTAAATTTAGATTTTTGGTCAATAGAAGCTATAAGTGGGATAGCATCTACTTTAGGCCATCCTTTTAAAATGGACAATGTAACTGAAGTTACTATTAGAATATCCTATGCTAGAATTTAGTTGAAGTCAATGTTGGTTTTAATTTTACCCATGTTGTTCCTATCCAATGGCGAAATTACTTGGCAAAAAGTATTGTGTGAATGGGTTCCTATTTCATGTTCTACCTATAAGATATTTGGTTACACTAATGCTAATTGTAAATCAGTGAAAGTTTGGGTTCCTAATGATAATACAATGTAACTAGTAGAATGGATATTGATGATAACTTTAAAAACGAGAGCATGTTTAGTATAGAAGTTTCGGAAAAGAAGAAGTTACATAATAATAGCAAAACTAAGCAAAAGAAATTGGAAAATCAGGTTAGTAATTTAAGCTCTGAAAAGGTTGTTAGGATTGATCATTAATCAAAGGCTGTTATGAGTATTATTGTCGGTAATTCAAATCCATTCAGCGTTCTAACTACACCTGATCATTGCTCGTATGCCATGAAGGAAAAAAGTCGTTGTTACTTTTAAAACTGATGAGAAAAATGTAGATATTATGGCTGCTAAGGATGTAGAAGATAAAATTGTTTGTGATAATCAGTCTTTTTCTTTTGACGTAAAGGAATATTCTAGAAAAAAGAGTCAAGCTGACACTAGCGATTCTGAAAGAACTTCTGACCAAGCTAATTAAAGACATTTGGATGGAAGATTCTGACAGCTTCTCAAGCAGTATAAAGAGGAAAAGAAACAAATTTAAATCTCACAAACTAATGGGTGAAAATATGAAGATATTTAATGAACCTTTGGTGGTGGAGGATAATTCTTGAGTGGATCAAGTTAGTTTCTCAATTAAAGACAAGGTTAAAAACTAAGAAGAGTAGATAAGATGTTGGAATTTCTGGAGAATTTATTAATGGGGGCATTTCCAAAAGGTAGCTTCTTCACCTTCTTTGTGTGGTGCATTGGAGATTGAGATGGGTTGGTGATGTTCTACTGTAAGGCTTGTCTATTTTAATGTGGATTTAATCTTATTGTTAGCTTCAGGGTTTCTGACCTTTTTTTGGTGCTCTTGCTGGTTGGAGCTATAGCTTTGGCTTATTCTTGTGGTTGTTTTGGTGTTTGTTTCAGTTGCTTTTGAAGCTTGGGCTTCGGGTTGCCCATGTTCATCAGTTTTGGGTCTTACTAGCTGGATATTAGTTGTTTTTTCTTTTGTTTCTTAGCCGTGTGTTGTAATATTTTGTCTTTGAAAATCTTGGTTCTTGTCTTTGTTTTATGCAATATTTGTTTGTGTTGTTAGGTTGTATTCGTGGCCAAGCTTTTCTCCTTTGTAATATAAGCAACCTTTTATTCAAAAAAAATTGTAGTAAGTATGCTTAAACTAAAGATTTTTATTTATGAGAGGATTACTTAAGTAACAAATTTGTAAATATAGTTATATTCGGAAAGAGATTTGGTTTGGTGTAGCTCACAACGTAGAGGTGTTAAAAGGGCGCTGAAAAAACAGAGGTGCCCCAAAACGCTACTAATATATATATATATATATATATATATATATATATATATATATATATATATATATATATCGATATGTGTGTGTGTGTGTATGTATGAATATATAATTTTTTTTGAAATTTGGTACCCTTTATTGCTTATACCAATCATATGCTTCATTTATATGCCTCATCAAAACCTTATACCCCCCCTAACCTAGATGAGTGTGATATAAGGGAAAAGAGTACGTATAAAATCCATATATTAACTATACAATATAACCAACCAAACACAAAACTCTTTGCCTCACGCAATACCACCACTCTCAGTCTTACTTACAACAGCAAGCAAATAAAATACAACAACAAATGTTAACCAATATCACACAGGTCAGTCCCCCATTGTTTCAGAGATCTCAATGTTCTGCTACCATGATCTTTGACTAACAAGCAAACTTTTTTTTCAATCATAAGTAACTTCACCTCCTTTGCTACACATCTATTACTAAAAATCCTAGAATTCCTCTCTAACAAAATTTGATACCCAACAACAATATATGCCCCACAAGCAACATCTAACAATTGATCTTTGCTTTTAAAATGATCCAAAATTTTCACTGCTTCACTCCTCAAAGAATTAACATCCCCAACAGATATCCCCAATTTATTTGCAATGTTAGACCAAATGAATTTAGAATATTCACATTTAAAAAACGGATGCTCCATTAATTCCTCCTCTCTGTTGCACAGTATACAAATGTTTTCATTTATCAACCCAAATTCCTCATTCTATCCTTCGTATACAGTCTATTATTTTTTAGAAACTTGGTACTTTATTATATATATATATATATATATATATATATGATTTTACATCCCTAGTAGTACAACTCACAACAAGTGATAGACTACCCACTCTGTAAAATTCACTCGTACGTAGACTCAGTATCAACCAAAGATATAAAATCGATTGACAACGTATATGCCTAATAGAAGACCAAATCAAAAGACTGCTACAAGATAATAATGGAAAAAGACTTTCTCCTGACTACGATCTCCACACTACTATCCAGAAGACACGCCCTGGCCAGAACAAGACAACGACTCCAACTTCTTGAACTTCTTCACTTTCTTCTTTCTCTCATCCTTTAATTTTGCCGTCAATGAATTACAAGTAGGATTTTCAATTACTCCTGAGTCTATAGTAGCCTGAAATTCAAAAGGCTCTTCATCGGATCTTTTCTTGCGTGCTTGTTTAGTTCTAGCTATATTCCGATTTAAAGATTTATTTTCAATGTTCATTTCATCTGGTAAGGACATATCATCATCATCATCATCATCAGTAGTCAATAAGGAAATGTCTTCAGGTGTATAGTCATATTTGGCATGCTGTTATGACGTCAAGTGCAAATGCTGCTCACTGGGCTCTTCTTGGGCCGATAACTCCCCATCAACTACCTGTTTATGTCTACCGTCTGTTAGCATCACAGTATCGTCAACTGTTTGTTGTACTTGAGTCTGACTGCTTCTACATTCAGAACAATCTCTAGGTTGTAAGGAGGAGTTTGCACAAACTGTGTCATTAGAAGTCTGTGATCCAAATTCAAAATTCATTGTAACAACCCGTATTTCCTGTGGATATTAAAGTAACGAATTAAATAATACTTAATTTTAAAGTTAGGAATTAAGGGAAATGGGTTATGTCATTGCGTTCATATCAGAATTCTGCTTGGGATAGAGTCTGAGTTTGCATAAATCGGACATCGTATGAAGAAGTTATAAGCCTTAGAAGTTTGTATATGCCGAAGGAAGTATATATATACATATAAAATAATTCCAAAGTCAAAACAAGGTTCAAATCTCGAATTTGGGTCAAAGCAGGCTAAGCGGGAAATTTCCCGCTCAGGGGTGTCGACCACCCCAAGGGGAGTAGACATAGGTGTTGACCTCCCTATAGGGGAGTCGACCCCTGTCGGCCCAAATCTGGCTGATGACGTGTTTCACCACGTGTCACTTTTTGATTCACTGTGTGATGTGGTACTCTGCTCTGGACGATTCTACTGACTTCTAGACTGATCTAAAGGCTCTAAATCTCCCTTTACACCTATAAAAAGACCCCTAAACCTATTGTTTTCTACACACGAATTCATAAGCGTCTATATGCTGCTAAAACCTGAAGTGACCTAGCCTCTACCTTAATCAATCAAATTAGAGTTTTCAAGTTAACAATCAAAGTCTACATCAATGGAATAGCTAATCAAATTCAGAAATCAGTTCCCAGAATTCAAGATCGTTCTGTAATTTGTGAGTTCATGTTACTTTCAGAAATAAAATTTAATTATGATTCTGACATTGTAATAAATCTGAATCTGAGATTATGCGTATTTCTATCTATCTTTCTATATCCATTGGATCTATCTCATTGATAATATTATGTCCAATTTTTGTCTCTTATTTCCTTCTTCCCTTTTTGTTTTTATAGACAGGCTAATGCGAGCCTGAGCCAAATCTCATAAGAGATGAACGTACGTTGGGAAAATTGGGCATAATATATGATTTGGACATGGCCAGCGCTAAAATTGGGAAAAGTATTAAATTATGTATAATTTGGCATAACTGATTTGTAAAGGATTTGAGGACATAACACATGTTGTATTTAAAACATAAAGTGTATCGAACATCTGACTTGAGATTTGAGGCATAAAGTATATTGGACATATGACTTGGGGTTTGGGGTGTAAATTGAATTGTAAACATGTAAGGCATAGTACATGTTGTGGTTTAAGACCTAAAATTGGGGCATATTATATATGATAGTTTATTACTTGGAAGAAGGAGATTATTGTGTATAGTGATATATGGCTTAGGCATGAAAACCTATAGTAAGATAGGGATAACTGTCAAATGTGAACATGCTTAAATTGGGATTTTGGGTAATTGGCATGCACTATAATTAAAGGCTAAAATTTGGCATAGTTTATACTGTGAATCATGATTAGGGGTTTTTGGAGAATATTTTGTATGGTGCAATATGACTAAACCTTAGGGCATGTGTTATATTGTGAATTATGACCATGATTTTGGGCATGTAAGTTTATAGGCTTAATTTATGATTAGGCGAGATATTTTAATGGAACTTTAAGTGATGTTTAATTTGTTAAACTGACTAATATGCTGAAATCTGTTGAAAGTGAATACTATAATTGGAAAGCCTACGATGTAGATGAATAAATTGACATAACTAGCCTGAAGATGGAATAATCTGTAAATGAACCAATTGGTTAAGATAAACATGCTGAGACATGAGGTTAGACTCCATTTGCGGTAGAAACCTGCCCAGAACCAACCGGCCTAACCAGTAACCGCAAACGGTCAGTCTAATGTGAAAGGTCGTAGGCATAACTAATAAATGCTTAAACACGAGGTTAGGTCTGGCTTGTGTCAGAAGTCTGCCCGGAACCGCCCAGCACATCCAGCGGCCGCAAGCTATCAACCTAATGTGATAGATTTGTGCATTAATAATTAATTAATGCTGATCAAAGATGAATATGATACCTAAAACGTGTTAGGTAAGTATGGTTAAGTTAATGAGGAACACTTAACCAATATGACATGATGAATGAGTAAGGTTAAGTTAACAAGAAACACTTAACCAATATGACATGATGAATGGGTAGAGTTAAGTTAAAACAAGAGAGCAACACTTAACAAATATAACAGGATGCGTGGAAGGGTTAAGTTAACACAAGAAGGCAACACTTAACCAATGTAACACGACAAGTGAGTGGGTTAAGTTAACTTGAATTGATTGATGAAACTTAACCAATACAGCATGATGAACGTGTGGGGTTAAGTTAATAAGAAACACTTAACCAATGTAACTTGATGAACGAATGGGGTTAAGTTAATGGGAAATACTTAACCAATATAACCTGATGAATGAACGGGGTTAAGTTAATAGGAAACACTTAACCAATCCAACATGACGAGTGAGAAGGGATAATAAGAAACACTTAACCAACATGACATGATGAGTGGGTGGGTTAAGTTAACATGAATGGACAACACTTAACCAATATGACATAATGTGTAGGAGGGTTAAGAACATATCGGGTTGGTGGGTAATATTAGTAAATATAGGCCAACAAACTTAACCATTAAGTAAACATGTTTGAATCAGAGGGAGGGTTAAGTACATATCGGGTTGGTGGGTAATATTAGTAAATATAGTCCCACAAACTTAACCATAAGAAACCCTAGTAACGGGGACCCATTTCAGCAGTAACCCACATAGATGTATCAAGGTACCCTGAAACTAGGCAGGGTGGGGCACAATTACTGGGCTGATTATAAGCGGTCAAAACAGCTGCAGGGGGTGCGTCAGTGTAGGTTCCGACGGATTACGGGCGTGCACTACTCCGGAGTGGGAAAAACCAGGCACTGGGTACCAGTAGTTATACACTGTGCATCTTGAATCGTGTCGGGTTGCTATCATAAGGATTGATACACCTTATGGTGGGACCAGCACAGGGTATCTACACGCAAGAGAAGGCCGATTGACACAGACACATGGAACATTAATACAAGTAGGAAGCCGATCGATAGGGTAGTAAGGGTACATCTAACATCTTCATGGAAATTAGGCTGATTGAGATAAGATCCTCATAATAGATGTACACCTGAAGGCTATCACAATTGCGGGGATTGGGATCACGTTATCATATTATTATTTTACACATATTACTAGTTAGGACACTAGTTAGGGGGTGCAGAGATATAGAAATCAGAATAACAAGGTAGTAGTGAAGCAGAGAAAGAGTAGAAGTGCATTCAGTTTATCTTACCTTATCATATCTTATGAAAATCTTAGGTTATCTTATTATCTATGTTATCGCGGTATTGTCATATATTCAATTTATTCATGTCATGGTGCTTTTGCCTATTTACATGCTGAAAGTCACTGGACTTACCAGACTTATGTCTGACCTAGTTTGTTTCGCCTCTTTTCTTCCGTCCCCCCCCCCCTCCCCTAGGTTCACAGGGAGGAAATATTACCTCTTAGCTCAGTTTTCTTTCCAAGCTCGAAGATAGTCGATGTATTGCTTTGGACTCTCTCTTCCACTCCTATGACTGGTTCATGCTTTATTGGGGAATATCATTGTTATTTTTATGCTTCTTTTATACTTGGATGTTTTGAATCAAGCCAGAAGTTTTATGTATTACTTTTAAGTATGATTGAGATAATTGTTGTAAAAGCTTGACTGAACCACATTGTTTATAAAATGACTTTATTTTCCACTGCTTTATTTGTCTGTCTTGTAATTTACCTGCATCTTTTACCTAAAACGCTCCACCGAAGTTATGGCATTCCCTTTGTGAGTGACCTTAACGGAGGTGGGGTGTTACACGTGGTATCAGAGCTGAAGGTTACCAGATCAGATAAAAGATTTGAACAATTATTTTCAAAACGGTTTTAAAAGAAGCATTTTCAAAAGAAATGGTCTGTTTTAAAGGCATATTCCCTAAATCCATATGCACTATCTTTTGATCCTCTGTATGAATCCCTGTTTCCTACTTTCTGAGTCTCCCGGTCTCCTGGCTTTCTGGGAGGTAACCTCATCGCCGCATGGTTCCGTAGGCTTGATGAGACTACGACATCTGTCAAAGGGCAAAGAAGTGCCCAACTTCCATCTATAGCCGCAATAGTTTCACCTACGGCTAATTTTCTTTCAAGCTTTGTAGGGATTTCAGTGCGATGGAGGCAGCTTTCAAGAGACTTGTCAACAAGTTACACAAGGATGGCAAAGATGAGAATGAGGGAGTTTGGCTAAGGAGCACAATACAAGGATGAGGAACTCATGGATATAGACTTGGTTCACAAAGGAAGTAAAAAGAAAGAGGTGTAAGTGGAAGAATCACAGGATAAGAAGGGAATAAAGAATAGGAAAACCTAAGACAAGAGGAAGTGTCTTTATAATGGGTCATATAATTAAGGATAAGGGCAAGAACTAAGGACAAGATTTTCAAGATGACAAGTGCATGCTCTCACCGCCAACGTACCTGAGAGAGAGGTAGTAAAGTTTCTATTGAAAAAGTCCAGTTTTTCTTTTTGATCATCCTGTTAGTACTCTTTCTGATTTTAGCGCTTCACATTCGTTTATATCTTCTTCCATAGTTGAGTCTCTGCACCTTAGTACTTGTATAATAGAAGATCCCATTATTGTCTCAAATCCAGTTGGTGGTTCGGGTCGTTTATCTTTGGTTTGTAAGGATTTGAGAATAGCTATGTTAAGTTTTGAGTTTAAATGTAATGCTTATGTTTTTGGTTTCATGGGCTATGGTTTGATTCTAGACATGGATTGGTTAGCTAGTAATTGTGAAAGGAGGGTAGTTAGACTTTTAACTTGCTTCAGGAATACCCTCGAGATTTCGTGCGATCTTAAGGGATCAATTAGGCTTAGCTACCTAGAATCACTTGATGCATCTATCGACGATTTGTAATCCGTTAGAGTAGTCTATGAGTACGCAGATGTTTTTGATCAGGTTAGGGGTTTATCCCCTAAAACGCGAGATAGACTTCCGCATATATCTAGTTGACAATGCAAAACCAGTTGCATTACCTGTACGACACATGAATCCAAAAGAAAGGAAGGGCTCAGTAAGCAAGTAAAAGAGTTACTTGAAAAAGGGTTCATAAGGCAAAGTATTTCTGAATGGGGTGCTCCAGTCGTTTTCGTTACAAAGGCGGATGGTTCACTTCGCTTGTGCATAGATGATATTTTGGAATGAGGAAGAACATGCTTTGCATCTAAGGGAAATCTCGGATACCCCCCAAGTGCATCAACTTAAGGCGAAGTTCTCCAAAAATGTCATTTTTGGAGAGAAGAAGTAAGGTTTCAAGGGCATGTGGCACCCAAAGAAGGGATAGCAGTAGATTCCGCAAAAGTAGTTGCGGTGCAAGACTGGAAGGTCCCAAGGAACGCAATAGAAGTAAGAAGCTTTTTTGGACTAGCGGGCTAATATAGGAAGTTAATTAAGGACTTTATGAAGGTATCGGCCCCACTTACTAGATTGATGAAGAAGAATCTAATCATCTTAGTATATACACTTGGTAACATGGTTAGCATCTGTTTATTTTCAAGAGATAGTTCTGGGAATGTTAGCATGACACGGCAGAAGTTGTAGTGCCAAGTATACTATAAGAAGAAAAGGTGGAACGAGAGGCGATAGTGAAATGAGTTCCAACGCATATTCTGGAAACAGAAATTAAGAAGCTACGCAATCGTGAAGTTAAGACAGTAAGAACAATATGGAGTGAAGCTCAAGAATATGTGACTTAGAAGACTGAAGACTAGATATGCGCATCATACCCTTTTTGAGGGTATATCCTTGATTTCTCTTTTTCTGTAAAGTTTATTTGCATGCTAGTCTTTATCCTTTAAGTATACCCTCTCAGTTCTATCCTCGATCCTTAGGTAGAAGCTAATGGATGTAAACATGTGTTTGAAACATGTTATGATTGATGGTTGCAAGTAGTTGCAAGTGTTTGTTAGTGGTTGCTCGTGGATGCATACACACACATTAGGTACTAGATCGGCTCAGTCACTTTCATATTGCATATGCATATATGTATTTGTATATGAATTGAAACTTGATATGTTATCATATGGATGTTGCATTTGTATGAATGATTGTGCACTCATGTAGAAGTTATAAAGTACGATTAGGAATAATTGCATACATGATGGACTATGACACTGACATAATTCGCATTAAGGAGGTCAATTGAATCGGTAGACCGCCTGATTTTGCATTAGATAAGGACATACACACACACTATGCATATGATCATGAAAGCATTAGAAATCTTTTTAAGGACAATGGACGCCTATGATTGAATGGTTGAGTAGATTGATGTTGGATGTTAGAATACATTCTCCTTGACTTGGAGATTTCGGGGACGAAATCCTTTAAAGGAGGGGAGAATGTAACACCGCGTATTTTCTGTGGATATTAAAGTAATGAATTAAAGAATACATAATTTTAAAATTACGAATTAAGGGAAACGAGTTACGCCATTGCGTTCGTATCGGAGTTCTACTTGGGATAGAGTCCGAGTTTGCGTAAATCGGACATCGTATGAAGAAGTTATAAGCCTTAGAAGTTTGTATACGCCCAAGGAAGTATATATATACATATAAAATAATTCCAAAAGTCAAAACAGGGTTCAAATCTCGAATTTGGGTCAAAGCAGACTGAGCGGAAAATTTCCCGCTCAGGGATGTCGACCCCCACCCCCCAAGTTGAGTCGACATAGGTGTCGACCCCCCTATAGGGGTGTCGACATAGGTGTCGACCCCCCTATAGGGGTGTCGAGATAGGTGTCGACCCCCCCATAGGGGAGTCAACCCCTGTCGGCCCAGATCTGGCCGATGACGTGATTCGCCACGTGTTGCTTTCTGATTCGTTGTGTGACATGGTACTCTGCTCTGGACAATTCTGATGACTTCTAGACTGATCTGAAGGCTCTAAATCTCCCTTTACACCTATAAAAAGACCCCTAAACCTATTGTTTTCTACACACGATTTCATAAGCGTCTATATGCTACTAAAACCTGAAGTGGCCTAGCCTCCACCTTAATCAATCAAATTAGGGTTTTCAAGTTAACAATCAAAGTTTACATCAAAGAATAGCTAATCAAATTCAGAAATCATATCCCAGAATTCAAGACCGTTCTGTAATTTGTGAGTTCATGTTACTTTCAGAAATAAAATTTAATTGTGATTCTGACATTGTAATAAATTTGAATCTGAGATTATGCCTATTTCTATCTGTCTTTCTATATCCATTGGATCTATCTCATTGATATTATTATGTCCATTCTTTGCCTCTTCTTTCGTTTTTCCCTTTTTGTTTTTATAGCCAGGCTACTGCGAGCCTGAGCCAGATCTTATAAGAGATGAACGTACGTTGGAAAAAATTGGGTATAATATATGATTTGGACATGGCCAGCGCTAAAATTGGGAAAAGTATTAAATTATGTATAATTGGGCATAACTGATTTGTAACGGATTTGAGGACATAACACATGTTGTATTTAAACATAAAGTGTATCGAACATATGACTTAAGATTTGAGGCATAAAGTATATTGGACATATGACTTGGGGTTTGGGGCGTAAATTGAACTGTAAACATGTAAGGCATAGTACATGTTGTGGTTTAAGACCTAAAATTAGGGCATATTATATATGATAGTTTATGACTTGGAAGAAGGAGATTATTGTGTATAGTGATATATGGCTTAGGCATGAAAACCTATAGTAAGATAGGGATAACTGTTAAATGTGAACACGCCTAAATTGGGATTTTAGGTAATTGGCATGCACTGTGATTAAAAGCTATAATTTGGCATAGTTTATACTGTGAATCATGATTGGGGGTTTTTAGAGAATATTTTGTACGGTGCAATATGACTAAACCTTAGGGCATGTGTTATATTGTGAATTATGACCATGATTTTGGGCATGTAAGTTTATAGGCTTAATTTATGATTAGGCGAGATATGTTAATGGAACTTTAAGTGATGTTTAATTTGTTAAACTGACTAATATGTTGAAAGTGAATACTGTAATTGGAAATCCTACGATGTAGATGAATAAATTGACATAACTAGCCTGAAGCTGGAATAATCTGTAAATGAACCAATTGGCTAAGATAAACATGCCGAAACACGAGGTTAGACTCCATTTGCAGTAGAAACCTGCCCCGAACCAACCGGCCTAACCAGTAACCGCAAACGTTCAGTCTAATGTGAGAGGTCGTAGCATAACTAAGAAATGCTTAGACACGAGGTTAGGTCTAGCTTGTGTTAGAAGTCTTCCCGGAACCGCCCGACACATTCAGCGGCCGCAAGTTATCGACCTAATGTGAGAGGTCTGTGCATTAATAATTAATTAATGCTGATCAAAGATGAATATGATACCTAAAACGTGTTAGGTGAGTAGGGTTAAGTTAATGAGGAACACTTAACCAATATGACATGATGAATGAGTAGGGTTAAGTTAATAAGAAACACTTAACCAATATGACAAGATGAATGGGTAGGGTTAAGTTGAAACAAGAGAGCAACACTTAGCCAATATAACAGGATGCGTGGAAGGGTTAAGTTAACACAAGAAGGCAACACTTAACCAATGTAACACGACAAGTGGGTGGGTTACGTTAACTTGAATTGATTGATGACACTTAACCAATACAGCATGATGAGCGCGTGGGGTTAAGTTAATAAGAAACACTTAACCAATGTAACTTGATGAACGAATGGGGTTAAGTTAATGGGAAATACTTAACCAATATAACATGATGAATGAACGGGGTTAAGTTAACAGGAAACACTTAACCAATCCAACATGACGAGTGAGAAGGGTTAATAAGAAACAGTTAACCAACATGACATGACGAGTGGGTGGGTTAAGTTAACATGAGTGGACAACATTTAACCAGTATGACATAATGTGTGGGAGGGTTAAGTACATATCGGGTTGGTGGGCAATATTAGTAAATATAGGCCCACAAACTTAACCATTAAGTAAACATGTTTGAATCAGTGGAAGGATTAAGTACATATCGGGTTGGTGGGTAATATTAGCAAATATAGGCCCACAAACTTAACCAGTAAGACACCCTAGTAACGGGGAGCCATTTCAGCAGTAACCCACATAGATATATCAAGGTACCCTGAAACTAGGCAGGGTGGGGCACGATTACTGGGCTGATTATAAGCGGTCAAAATAGTGGCAGAGGGTACGTCAGTGGAGGTTCCGACGGATTACAGACGTGCACGTATACGTACTCCGGAGTGGGAAAAAGCAGGCACTGGGTACCAGTAGTTATACACTGTGCATCTTGAATCGTGTCGGGTTGCTATCATAAGGATTGATACACCTTATGGTGGGACCAGCACAGGGTATCTACACGCAAGAGAAGGCCGATTGACACAGACACATGGAACATTAATACAAGTAGGGAGCCGATCGATAGGGTAGTAAGGGTACATCTAACATCTTCATGGCAATTAGGCTGATTGAGGTAAGATCCTCATACTAGTTGTACACCTGAAGGCTACCATAATTGCGGGGATTGGGAGCACATTATCATATTATTATTTTACACATATTACTAGTTGGGTCACTAGTTAGGGGATGCAGAAATATAGAAATCAGAATAACAAGATAGTAGCGAAGCAGAGAAAGAGTAGAAGTGCATTCAGTTTATCTTGCCTTATCATATCTTATGCAAATCTTAGGTTATCTTGTTATCCATGTTATCACGGTATTGTCTTATATTCAGTTTATTCATGTCATGATGCTTTTGCCTATTTACATGCTGAAATTCACTGGACTTACCAGACTTATGTCTGACCTAGTTTTTTTCGCCTCTTTTCTTCCGTCCCACCCCCCCCCCCCCCTCCAGGTTCACAGGGAGGAAATATTACCTCTTAGCTCAGTTTTCTTTCCAAGCTCGAAGATAGTCGATGTATTGCTTTGGACTCTCTCTTCCACTGCTATGGCTGGTTCATGTTTTATTGGGAAATATCATTGTTATTTTTATGCTTCTTTTATACTTGGAAGTTTTGAATCAAGACAGAAGTTTTATGTATTACTTTTAAGTATGATTGAGACAATTGTTGTAAAAGTTATAAAATGACTTTATTTTCCGCTGCTTTATTTGTCTGTCTTGTAATTTACCTGCATCTTTTACCTAAAATGCTCCACCGAAGTTAAGGCATTCCCTTTGTGAGTGACCTTATCAGAGGTGGGGTGTTACATTCATGGACTGACTATTATGATTATGAGTATCCGGTTGCTTGGGCACCCAAACCTTAGGAAACAGATATATGCTATATGAGTGTCCATAATTTTGACAACTCGAACACACTAGAGGTCTCCACTCGTACACAACATCTTGCATTACTATTCTATTTCCCTTGCATTTCTCTTATGCTATATGACTTTATACAATGACAAACTTTATGTTTCTCTCTAACTAGATCCCAAGCTTTATGAAATGTAAAACAACCCCCTTCGCACCACTCAAAGACATCCTCCTCCTAAATTCTTCTATTTACTGCTACCTCACTAACTTGATGATATGCTTCTCTTGTTGCAGCATGCATATTAGCATCTCTTCTCCATCCACAATGTTCGAAGAAGCAACTTCATCTTGCCTACAATTGCTTGAAACCGAGATAGTCTAATTAAATCCACCAAACACAAGCAATTAACCCATGGTTCAAACCAAAGAAGAGTGGAAGAACCAATCGAAATCACCTTATTAAACAGTTGTTTGCCATCTTTCCTTAGCCTTAGAATGGCTTTCCATGTACTTGAGGCATTATTATCTATCCTCATATGCCAAAACTACTTTCCCATGCAATATTTCGAATTCGTCCATCTGCTCCACAATGAAGAAGCTGAGAGAAATTTCCACATCATTTTAATACACGCCGCTTTTTTAAGGTCTGAAAGAGATTTCAACCCAATTCCTCCTTCATTTTTAGGTGTACAGAGATTTTTCCGGCTTACTTTGTGAACATTTCCACCCCAAAAAAAATCTGCACACATAACATTCAACTTCTCTAATACATGTTCTGGTAGTTGGTATACAAATAACCAATATAAGATAGTAGGAGTGATAACAGATTAAATGAGTTCAGCTCCTCCAGCAACACTGAGGAATTTAGCATCCCAATCTTGTATTTTACTCTGAATTTTGCTCAACAATGCCTGGTAGTCATTATAATGTATGCAGTTCGAAGACAACGGAACTCCAAGATATTTCACTGGCAATTGATCAGTTTGAAACCCAAAAATAGATGTTATCTCACCGGTATTATATGTAAAAGAACTAAAATAAACTTTAGTCTTCAAAACACTCACAGTCAAACCACTGTATCTCTCCACTTTATCAAATACGATTTTCAGAGCATTTGCACATATAGGAGAACACTTACCAAAAACAACTAAACATCGGCATATAGTAAGTGTATGTATGAATATATGTATGTATGTATGTATGTATGTATGTATAGATACGTTTATATAAATAGAGAGACGAGCGTTCTGGGTCACCCCCTATTTTGCAACACCTCTACCCTACCGTGAGCTACAGTAATCCAAATCCAACAAAATTTTGTAGATGTTCAAATTACATATACATTATCATCTATCCAAAATTTGAGTTCATTCCGACATTCGTAACAATTTCAAAATCTTACCTCAATTATTCACCTTTTAGACATTTATCCGAACCGTTAAATTTAAACTTCAAATATATTATTCTAGGAATGTCGGAATGAACTCAAATTTTGGATATAAGACAATACATACGTAGATTGAAGATGTACAAAATCTTGTTCGGTTTGGATTAGTGTAGCTCACGGTAGGGTACGGGTGCTGCAAAACAAGGATGCCCTAGAACGCTCCTCATATATATTTATATATATATATATATAGCACCCCAATATCCCCTCTATTTACACCTTTCGTTTATTGTAAAACAAGATAATGAAGGGATAGAGAGTTAGTGGAGGAAGATGTGTGGTGGAAAACAGGAAGGTTAAAGGGGTGCTAGCACCGTTTGGGATGCTACATAAAGTTCGTGTGTGTGTGTGTGCGCGTCTATATATACACACACATACATATATGTGTATATATATATGTATGTATGTATAATATATATACATATGCATATGATATGATATGAGGAGCATTCCGGGGAACCCCCGTTTTGCAGCACCTTTGCCCTACAGTGAGCAAAAGTAATCCAAATCCAACAAGATTTTGTAGATGTCCAATCCACGTATACATTATCATCTATCCAAAATTTGATCTCAATTAGATATTCATAAAATAGTATATTTGAAGTTTAAATTTAACAGTTCTCATTCCAACATATGTAAGCTTTTCAAAATCTTAGCTCAATTATTCATCGCTCAAACATTTATTCGGACCATTAAATATAAACTTCAAATATATTATTTTACGAATGTTGGAATGAACTAAAATTTTGGATATACGACAATACATACGTGGATTGAACTTCTACAAAATCTTGTTCGATATGGAGTAGTGTAGCTCACGATAGGGTATGGGTGCTGCAAAACAAGGATGCCCTAGATCGCTCCTCATATATATATATATATATATATATATATATATATGTGTGTGTGTGTGTGTGTGTGTGTGTGTGTGTGTGTGTGTTACTACCAAAAATTAACACCAAGACAAGCTGATGGTGAAGGGGTAACAGACCATCATGAGCATAGAAGAGCAATCCGTAAGCAAAGGACTGGTGTAGATAAAGCCAAAAACACAAGGGAAGCATTCAGAACAACGAGCAATCGACACCATCATCAAAAAAGAGACCTTGGATATGATGTGAAGAAAGAGTACCAATAGGTTAATGCTGACATGAAAGGTAGCTAATGAGAGTACATTACCGAAGGCAAGCCACCTAAAATCAGAAGTAGATGAAGAGAAAGGACGGAGGCCTACAACCCGATACCAAGAAGGGCGAAAGGGCTATCACATTAACTTAATGCCAATACAAAAGAGACGAAAGCAGCAGAAGCACAAAAATCCGAAACATAAGAAGAACCATCCGGGAACCAACCATCGAAAACAAAGGTTGGTGATCATAGAGAGACAATTCATGAAATTGACAAACAATGCACCGAAAGCACCCCTCCAAAAGGTCAAGACCACCTTCGGAGACTTACCGCGAGCGATTTAAAGCTTTTGAGAAGAAGAGCTATCGACACTAATTTTCTCAATGTTGATACCGAAAGGGGTGACGACCCCCAAAACATGAGTATTCAAAGACCGAAGATAGACATCATGAAGACCTAAAGACAAAATCGGGAGCTTATAACTGAAAGCTGAAAGCCTATCTCAAAGCCATCCATACCGATAGGCTTGGTATCAATATAAAATGAAGAAAACAATGTCAAAAAGAAACTCTTAAGACCGAGATCATCCTCTTGAGAACCGAGACCGGTACCCTAAAAACAATGCTATATCCATCAACAAGGCCACAGGAGTGGCCGAGAGCTAAGGCAACCGGGACCGAAAGGGGAAAGCGGCTAACACGTAGCTGCTGAACCCAGATAAGGGCTTATGCTGGCCCAATGAAAAAAGAGGCCCCAATTTGTCTATAAATAAGACCCTAAGGGTCTCACTTTCGAGACCAGATTTTCATTTCTCAATCTTATACTCTTTTCTTCAAAAGCAAACCCTAATTTCTCAATCAAATTGGGGATTTCTTCAATTCTTGTAACATATTCGCAATAAATAAAATGGAGAATTCCGGACCTAAACATTTCCCGATTCAATAATCATATTATGTTTGTTATGATTAGACAGGGAGTTAACGCTATCCTTTCTTGAAAGGATTAATCATAATTATTTCAAAAGAGGAAAGGCCTTGGGTAAAACCGAGAAATCTCCCCTTTCGAACCTTCAAACATGTGACTTAACTCTTTTATAGTAAGCCTAATGTAGCACAACCGTGGAAGGAAACTCATTGTAACTTTGCGGCTTGATAACTAATCCAACCAAGGCCTTTCCTTTACATTCATATAGTCATGTTTTGAGTTGTTTTTGGTTGCCTTTCTGTTCTGTAGTCGGATTTTGTAAACTTTTTGCTTTTTATTATATATGTGTGTTCTCTTCTTTTTAGAAGATCACACATTTTTTGCTTTCAAAAAAAAAAACTAACCCAATCAAGGCCTTATTTGGGTCCTGATCGATGTGGAAGTATCATATAAGCTGTTAAATTTATGACATGTTAATAATCCAATCATTATGATACATTAGCCTGTTTTCTTCTCAACACAATGTATGTTATTTTATCCAAGGTTTGAAGGTAATTGTTGCACGAAGGTGTCCATCCCTTTAAACTCGTGATTCCCTTCTCCCAAGGTTATCATGAATCATATAGTCTCATAAGCGTGATGCTCACCCCCTCAAGGGAAGAGTAGCTAGTCTTCGGACTTAAGGTCTTAATGCTTAGGAAATGGTGGAGCTCATTTAGATTGTCGATACTACATTGCATTTCAATGATCTTGAGGCCAGTCGTCTCTTAAGCTCCAACACATATGCATTGTCAAACCTAGTTCGGGTGTTGACAAAAAATATCTTCAACATTTTGGCACTAGAAGGAGGGCTTGAACCTCCACTTCCATTGTTTTATCATAAACTATATTATTTTATGTTAGGAAAGGATGAAGTCGAAAAGGCTGGAAGAGCGAAATAAAGAATTAGCTCCTAGTTACCATCAAGGAGAACGTAGAACCGACATTCAATCTGAACAATAACGAAGCGGGAGGAACTTCTAATCTAGTGAAACCACCAAATGCAAATACCATGGAGGAAAACACTATTAAGCTCATAGATTTAGAGAAACAAGTCCAAGAAATGAAAGCTCAAACGAGTGCTGATCATGCTCAAAGATCTTCAAGGCTTACCAAGTCCAGTCAAAGGGAAGTGAATGAATCTCCAAAGAGAAAGGCTCCCACCCAACAATCTGAGGGAAGGGAGAAACTCAAAGCGGCTTCCTCCAAGAAGAAAAGGTCCCTTATGACAGGGGTAGATCACCAAGGAAATCAATGTAACCAGAAGCAATCTAGAAGTTCTACGTCTAAAGGTTATTGTAATACCCCTCTCAAAAAGCTAACACAAAGATCTTTTAGCACAGTGGTTAGTGCGTGGTGTTGCTTTACGGGAGGTCGGGGGTTCGATACCCGCGGTTGTCACATTTGGTATCAGAGCCTATACCCAGCCGAATGTGTGTGTGTAATGCTATGGATGTCAGTCGGTGTGGTACTGGTGCGGGTTACATGCACAACACCTGGGTGGTGAGTGATATGAGCCAACGAGGACATTGGGCTCTTTAAGGGGGTAGTCTGTAATATCCCTCTCAAAAAGCTAACACAAAGATCTTTTAGCACAGTGGTTAGTGCGTGGTGTTGCTTTACAGGGGGTCAGGGGTTCGATACCCGCAGTTGTCACAGTTATGATCCTAAGAGGGAAAATTATGACAACACGAAGGCTTATCTCAAAGATATTGCCAGAAAAACCGTCAAGGACCTATTGGGAAGCAAAGGGAAAAGAACCCAGGATGATAGGGTTAATGATAATGGAAGAGTATCCCCTTTCACCGACGAGATCATGAGCACTATAATACCATCTAGGGTAAAGATTCAAACCATAAAGTATCTCGTAACTATTAACCCTGATGATTATCTAATGGCTTTCAACAGCCAAACGGATCTTTATAATGCTTCGGGGGACGTCAGATGTCATCTTTTTCCAGTAACCCTCCAGGGAGAAGCGGCCAAATGGTAACGTCTATATAAAGAGAATACCATCTATTCATGGAAACAGTTCGCGTATGAATTTTCTACACAATTCTGCATTTGTAAAGATCTGACCATTGATTACACAGTTATCGCTAATATCAAGCAAAGTCAAGGAGAGTCCCTAGGGGATTATTTGAAAAGATTCAATATAGAAGCATTGAAAGCAAAAGATATGAATGACCGCGACAAGCTAATCGTTGTGCATTCGGGGTTGATTGAGAACAACCCTTTCTGGAAAGAACTATACATTCACGGATGTCAAGACCCACAAGACTTCCATTTTCAAGATGACAGTTTCATCCGTATGGATGAATTGTACTTCACTAAGAAGAAGTTCTGGCCTCGAGGGGAAGGAGGAAAGCCTCAGGGTGGAAGGTTTGGTTTGGATGGAAATCAGAAAAGGCCAAGATGGGAGGATTCTAATTCCAACTCAGTCGCTATAAGAAAACACATCTCCTTTGTGTATGTTTTGGTCAAAAAAAGGGTCAATAACTTCCTCTTCTCGTTCAAAGCCAAGAATTTCCCTGAACCCCATGCTGGCGGGAAGTATTGTGAATATCACAAGACGAACGAACACAAAACTGATGAATACAAGGTTTTGGACGGGATTATTCAAAAGCTTATCCATGAGGGACATCTAAAAGAGTTTGTTCTAAACAAGCAACCATTTGCCCAGCATGCAAATGGACAACAAAAGGTTTCAGCCAATGCGGTATAAGCCACAATGGAGGAAGGTCACCTAGACTTGAGTCCTATAGTAAACCAAATCAGTGTGATCCATGGTGGAACACACCCTGCTGGAAACTGTCCAGTAGCCAGGAATCGATATCTAAAAGAAGCTCGCGAAGGGATATTCTCCATCCGAGAAGAACCATCATTGAAGAATGCTCGCTACACTCTTAAAATGCACAATCTAGTAATTTCTCCAAATGAAATGAAGAAAGTAGTCCGTCATCCACACAATGACTCTCTCATGATAACAGCTAAGATTGGTCTTACTATTGTTAGCAAGATCATTCTTGATACTGGGAGCGCGGTAAATGTCATTTTTAGGCATGCTTTTGATCAGATGGGAATCTCCGAAGAAAAGTTGGAACCAAGTAATGAGCCAATCTTCAGCTTCATCAACAAGGGATCAAGTCCAATAATGGAAATCAATCTCCTAGTCTGAATTGGGTTGTCTCCGCTCCACCGAACCTTTGAAACTCTTTTCATCATGATCGACCAACTATCCTACTATAATGCCTTCTTCGGATGACCCACTCTAGAGGAGATGAATGCTTTTATCTCTTCCAAATACGTTATACTGAAGTTCTTGACAAAACAAGGACGGGGTACCATCAGAGGGGAATAGTTTAGTTCTCGTGAATTGTATTTCGCAACAGTTGATAAATACTCGTACTTTGATTCCTCTACTATTTTTCAACCTTCGGATGTTGGATTCGTACATCCAACATTCGAAGCTAAAATAAAAGTCAAAAAACTGACAAACATATGAATGGTAGATAAACTTCTTTGAGACGAAAGAGGAAGAGAGTCGATGACATAAATCTGGCGGAGGAAGGAGAAACTATTACGGACTTGGATTCTTGATGGGATACTGAAAGGATAAAACGAATAGAGGATTTGGAGGAAATAAACATCGACCCAAAAGATATGGCCAAAGTTAACAAGATCGGGAAAAGGTTGGCAGAACCCTTGAGAAGTGACCTAGTTTGGTCCCTACAGCTCAACAAGGATGTCTTCACTTTGACTCATTCATACATGGTTGGGATTAACCTCTCTATCATGAGCCATGCTTTAAATATCAACCCTTATGTAATCCTGGTTCGACAAAAGAAGAGGCAACACAACAGATACCTATCGGAGGCTTTAAAAGAGAAAGTCAAAAGGTTAGAAACAAACGGGTTCATCCAAGAAGTTTTTTATCCCAAATGGTTAGTCAATCCTGTGTTAGTAAAGAAGTCCAACGGAAAGTGGAGAAATTGTGTTGACTATACAGACTTAAACAAAGCTTTCCCAAAGGATTGTTATCCCCTTCCTCGAATAGACCAGTTGGTTGATGCAACAAGAGGACATAGGATATTATCCCTTATGGATGCTTACTCAGGGTATAATCAAATTCCCATGCATAAACCTGACGAAGAACATACAAGCTTTATTATCGATTGGGGAACATCTAGTTATAAAGTAATGCCCTTTAGATTGAAAAACGCTGGAGCAACCAACCAAAGGCTGGTTAACAAAATGTTCCAAGAGCAGATAGGGCGCAACATGGAGGCTAGCCCCGACCAAATCCAAGCTATAAAGGATATGGAAGAACCCAAAAAAATCAAAGAGGTCATAAGCCTAAAGAAAGGTAGCAGCCCTTAGTAGGTTCATTTCCAAAGCCACTGACAAATGCGTAAATTTCTTTGATGTTATAATGAAAAAGAAGAACTTCACATGGAATGAAGAATGTAGAAAAGCCTTTCAAGAATTGAAAGATTACATGGGGAAGCCCCCAGTTTAATCCAGTCCCGAGAAATGGGAAGATTTATACCTCTATATGGTTGTTTTAGAATATGCGGTAAGTTCATTCCTTGTAAGAGAAAGTGATGGAACTCAACACTCGATTTATTATGTTAGCAGAAGGTTAAAAGATGTAGAAACCTGATACACCGTAATGGAAAAATTAGCATATTAGGTCCTAATACTTACAGCATGGAAGATCAGGGGTTATTTCCAAGCACATCCCATTAAGGTTTTAACTAATTTTCCACTTAAGCAAATTTTCAGTAAGCCGGAAACCTCAGGAAGGTTAGTGAAATAGGGGAACCAAGCTTAGCTAATACGAAATTGAGTTTCAACCCCGAGAAGCGATCAAAGGACAAGCTCTTGTAGATTTTGTAAATGAATGAACAAGTTTTATTACAGAACAGTCAACTAATGAGAAGACTTAAAGGCTAAGTGACAATTATTTGTAGATAGGGAACTTCAAACGAACAAGGAGTAGGGGCAGCATACATCATAATTACCCCTGATGGGCACCGCTTGCATTATGCGATGAAATTAGGATTTACGGCTACTAACAATGTGGTCGAATATGAATCAATGCTGGCAGGATTGAAACTAGCACAACAGTTGAAAATACCTCAAATAGAGATCTTTAGCGATCCATAATTAATGGTAAATCAGACTAAGCAAATCTACCAAACCAAAGATGCTCGGCTGGCCCTATATGTAAAAAGGATACTAAAGATGCTTTCTTAGTTTGAGGACTTCTTAATACATCAAATCCCAAGAGGGAAGAACACCCAAGCCGATTCATTAGCCAAATTGGACAGCTCCCGAGGAACACCCGAAACTCCGGTACTCTCTGTAAGGTACCAAGAAAGACCCAGCATTGAGTAGGAAGAGCTTGAAACAGGAAAATAATTGTTAGTCCTAACTAGATCCCAAGCTTTTGAAAAGGGAGATAAAATGGGTAAGGAGGCTGCTTCTGATAAAGAACACTTTTCAGCGGAAATGGATAACCATTATGAAAATACTTGGATGACTCCTATAGTGGATTACCTCCTGAACGGAGTTCTACCCCTTAATAGATAAGATGCAAGGAAGATAAGACACTAAACCCCTACATTTGTGATTACAAATGAGATACTCTATAAGAAAGGGCACTCACTCCCCTACTAAAGATGCGTAAGCTTTGAGAACGGGCTTAATTTGTTGAAAGAAGCACATGAAGGTTTGTGCGAGGACCATCCTAATAGGATTAAGCTAGCCAAGAAGGTCATGCGATAAGGCTATTACTGGCCACAAATGGTTAACAAAGCAATTGAGTATGTCAAGAAGTGCGAGAAGTGTCAAAAGTATTCGAAGATACCCCGACTACCTCCAAGTGACTTAACCACTATCTCAAGCCCATGGCCTTTCGATGTGTGGGGGATAGACTTGATTGGACCCCTACCAGTCTCTAAAGGTGGATCTAAGTATGCTGTAGTAGCTATTGAGTACTTTACCAAATGGGTGGAAGCGGAGCCCCTTCCGACAATTACATCTAAGAAGGTGTTTAGATTTGTAATAAAGAATATTGTCACTTGTTTTGGGATTCCTTACAAGACTATATCGGACAATGTAACACAATTCGAAAGGGAGGAATTCGTAAGATTTTTTGATAAGAACAGAATCATCAAAAGTTTTTCCTCAGTAGCACATCCGAGGGAAAATTATCTCATCGAAGTTGCAAACAAAACCATAAAAACAGTTCATAAGAAACAACTAAACCAAGCTAAAGGAAATTGGGCAGAAGAATTACAATTGGTACTTTGGGCATATAGAACTTCCCCCAAAAAAGCGACAGGACATACTCTATTTTCTCTAACATATGGGTGTGAATCTATGCTCCCAATCGAGGTGGAAATCCCTTCACACAGAAGGATAACCTATACATTTGATCCTAATCAAGAATTGAAAAAGGAATCCTTGGACCTAATACAAGGATTAAGAGATGAGGCCACAATTAGAATGGGTGAATACCAAAGAAAAATCACAAGGTACTACAATTCGAGGGTTAAAACTGGAGCCTTCATGAAAGGAGATTTGGTCATACGAAGGGTAATGACAAACACAAAGAACCCGTCAGATGGGCCGCTTGGCCTAAATTGGGAAGGACCCTTAATCATTCATCAAGAAGTCATAACTAGGACGTAATGACTATGCAAACCAAATGGTGATCTCGTTCCAAGAACATGGAACTCAGAACATTAAGGCCATACTTTTCAATGATAAATGAATAAAGGAAGGTCTTCTCCAAGAACACTCGTAAAATTAAAGGTATGGAAATCCTCTTAAAGTTCAAAGTAACCTAAGATGGGTCAAACCACAAACGAATGAAAACCCTTGTCACCGCCGAGTTGGTCAGGGCAAGGCACCCCCGGGAGGAGGGTGATGTGTAAGCCTTACTCCGCGCCCAAGTCGGAAAGGGCCAGGTTGAAGCGTCGGAAGCGTAAGCCTCCGATCCACGCCAGAAATGGTTGGGACAGAGCGTCTATTTAGCACGCCCTGCCTCTGCTCGTAGAAGACTACGCTCTGCCTCTACTATGAACTAAGCACATCCTACCTCTGCTCGCAGAAGAGCACGTCCTACCTCTTCTTATGTTCGACGTTACACGTAGAAGGGAATGCAAATCCTTTCATTGCCTTTGATGGTCGAGATAAGGCACCCCTTGGAGAGGGGTGGAGTGTAAGCCTCTATCACCGCCTACGATGGCCACGGTAGAGCATTGAAAGGGTAAGCCCTAATTTCGCGTCTATGATGGCTCGGTCTAAACATCTAAGACCTTATCATCGCATATGATGGTCAGGTTGATAAGGCACCTCCTGGAGAGAGGTCGGGTAAGTCCTTGGGCCCTGCTTGTGGATAAGCTAGCCAAGCGCACCGGATGCACATGCCTAGATAGTGGCCAACAAAGCATGTACATCCTCTGCTTTGACAATCAAAAGCCCAGGGAGTAGCTTAAGAAGCACGTACATCCTCTTCTTCTTTAAAAATCAAACCCGAATGGGGGGGGGTTAAATTCTACCGATACTAGAAGTGGATTTCTAGTCCTCAATCTTTAATTCCTGAATACGGGTTGGTTCCAGACTTCTATTAATAACAGAAGTGGATTTCTGGTCTTCAATCTTTAATTCCCGAATAAGGGTTGATTTGGGACTTCTATTTATACCAGAAGTGAATTTTTGGTCCTTAATCTTTTATTACCGAATAAGGGTTGGTTCAGGACTTCTATTAATACCAGAAGTGGATTTCTGGTCTTCAATCTTTAATTTCTGAATAAGGGTTGGTTTGGGACTTCGATTAATAGCAGAAGCGGATTTCTGGTCTTTATTCTTTAATACCCGAATCTGGGTTAATTCAGGACTTCTGTTGATATCAAAAGTGAATTTCTAGTCTTCAATCTTTAATACCCGAATCTGGGTTACTTCGAAATTTCTATCAATACCAGAAGTGGAATTATGGTATTCTACCTTAATACCTGAATTTGGGTTAGTCCGAAAATTCCACCAATACCAAAGGTGGGCTTCTGATCTTCAATCTTTAATACCTAAATAGGAGTTGGACCAGGACTTCCCTTCATTTCTAAAAAGCGAAGTTATGAGTTTCCATTATGAGCACATGAATATGGATACTTTAGACTTCCATTCTATATACAATAACCCATCATAGAGACGGTGTCATGAACATCTCATTGTGGAATTCTATATTAATGGTAAAAAGTCTGTTCACGCTTGACAAACAGAAAGTTTCCTAAACTCTTTTTTTTATTTTCCAATAGAATATAAAGCATAAATGAGCATGGAACCATAGATACAGGTCTAATATATTATTAAGGCTCAATCCCGAACAACGCCTCATCTAATACATATGCAAATAACTATAGAAACCATGTAAAGACTAATGCAAAATATCAATTCTTGAATTTCATATAGAGAAAATGCAGGGAAGATCCAGAAAGGAAGTTTGACTTGAAAAGTCGAAAATATTAAGGGGGAAAATGTTACTACTAAAAATTAACATCGAGACAGGCTGATGGTGAAGGGGTAACGGAGCATCATGAGCATATAAGAGCTATCCGTAAGCAAAGGCCTGGTGCAAGATAAAGCCAAAAGCATAAGGGAAGCATTCAGAACAACGAGGAACCGACACCATCATCAAAAAAGAGACCTTGGATCTGATGTGATGAAAGAGTACCGACAAGGTAATTCCGACACGAAAGGTAGCTAACAAGAGTACATTACCAAAGGAAAGTCACCTAAAATCAGAAGTAAATGAAGAGAAAGGACGGAAGCCTACAACCCGAGACCAAGAAGGGCGAAAGGGCTATCGGCGTTAACTTGCTTAATACCGATACAAAAGAGACGAAAGCATCAGAAGCACAAAGATCTGAAACATAAGAAGAACCATCCGGGAACCAGCCATTGGAAACAAAGGTTGGTGATCATAGAGAGACAATTCACGAAATTGTCAAATACTGCACCAGAAGCGCCCCTTAGAAAGATCAAGACCCCTTTCTGAGACTTACCGAGAGCGATTCAAAACTTCTGAGAAGAAGAGCTATCCACACTGATTTGCTCAGTGTCGATACCGAAAAGGGTGACAGCCCCCAAAACATGAGTATTCGAAGACCGAAGATAGACATCACAAAGACCTAAAGACAAAAGCGGGAGATTATAACCGAAAGTCAAAAGTCTATATCAAAGCCATCCATACTACAGGTTTAGTATCGATACAAAAGGAAGAAAACAGCGTCAAAGAGAAACTCTTAAGACCGAGATCATCCTTCCGAGAACTGAGACCAGCACCCTAAAAACAATGTTATATCCATCGATAAGGTCACAGGAACGACCGAGAGCTAAGACAACCAGGACCAAAAGGGGAAAAGCGACCGACACGTAGCTATTGAACCCGGAAAAGGGTTTCTGCTGGCCCAACGGCAAAAGAGGCCCCAGTTTGTTTATAAATAAGACCCTAGGGGTCTCATTTTCGGGACCAAATTTTCATTTCTCAATCTTGTACTCTTTTCTTGAAAAGCAAACCCTAATTTCTCAATCAAATTGGGGATTTCTTCAATTCTTATAATTTATCCGCCATAAATAAAAAGGAGAAATCCGAGACTTAAAACATTTTCCGATTCAATAATCATTTTGTGTTTGTTATGGTTAGACAGGGAGTTAACGCTATCCTTTCTTATGAAAGGGTTAATCATTTCGAAAGAGGAAAGACCTTGGGTAAAACTGTGGAATCTCCCCTTTCGAGCCTTCAAACATGTGACTTAACTCTTTCATAGTAAGCCTAATGTAGCACAACCGTGGAAGGAAACTCACTGTAACCTTGCGGCTTGATACCCAACACAACCAAGGCCTTGGGGCCGGATCGATGTGGAAATATCGTATAAGTCGTTAAGTTTATGACATGTTAACAACCCGATCGTTGTGATACATTAGCCTGTTTTCTTCTTAACACAATGTATGTTATTTTATCCTAGGTTTGAATGTAATTGTTCCACGAAGGTGTCCATCTCTTTTAACTCACGATGCCCTTCTCCCAAGGTTATCATGAATCCTACAGTCTCGTAAGCGTAATGCTCATCCCATCGAGGGAAGAATAACTAATCTTCGGACTTAAGATCTTGATGCCTAGGAAATGGTGGAGCTCGTTAAGATTGTCGATACCACGCTGCATTTCAATGACCTTGAGGCCAATCGTCTCTTAAGCTCCAACACATATGCATTGTCAAACCTTGTTCAGGTGTTGACGAAAAATATCGTTGACTATATATATATATATATATATATATATATATATATATATATATATATATATATATATATATATATATATGGCACCCCTATTGGGGACCACCTCTTTTGCACCAGATTTGTAGCCATATATTTATATTAAATAAGTTAGTGGGTAAAGAAAGTTAATAAAAAGAGAGAGAAACCGAAATGTGGTGAAAATAAGGAGGTTATAGGGGTGCTATAAAACAGGGGTGCCTGAAACTATATATATAGAGAGAGAGAGAGAGGCAGGTTCGAGGGCACCCGTAACAGTGCAACACCCCAAATGCCCCTCATTCTCCACCAAACATTTCTCATTCTCTCTCCTTCCACTAATTCTCTCACTTCCCACTCACTTTCTTTAATATAAATCGGTGGTGGATATCAGGAGGCATTTTGGATGCTCTATTTTTGGGGTGCTGCCGATCCCTTGCTTATATATATATATATATATATATATATATATATATATATATATATATATATATATATATATATATATATATATATATATGTATGTATATATGTATGTATGTATAAAGAGAGAGAGAGAGGGAGCGCTACATGACACCCCTATTGGAGAGCACCTCTTTTGCATCCGATTTGTTAAAATAAGTTAGTGGGTAGAGAGTCAGCGAGAAGAGGAAAAAAGTGGAATGTGTAGTGAATATAAAAAGGCTATAGAAATGCTGCAAAACTGGAGTGCCCGAATATATATATATATATATATATATATATATATATATATATATATATATATATATGTGTGTGTGTGTGTGTGTGTGTGTGTGTGTGTGTGTGTGTGTGTGTGTGTGTGTGTGTGTGTGTGTGTGTGTGTGTTGGTCTGCTGATAAATTACTCGAACAAAAAAATGATTCAAAGGGACTTTTATTACCTTCCTAGCCTTCTTGATTCAATTGTCCGAATTGACAGCATAAACACATTCTAAAACGTTTAATATCAGGCCGTAATTAATAACCAAACTCTCGCTTTGTAGCCATGCTCCATAAATTTCGTTGATCATAATAGGTTTTTCATCGTAAGTCCTGGAATTCCAGCTGAAGATGCTATAACTCTTTATTGGTGAACTAGAATTTTCATTTTGCCTGTGCCTTGGATCAAATTGTGCACGACCATCAATTCCATTTCTACTATGTGATCTTTCCCTAGGATAAATCCGTGGATAACTACACACAAAAACACACACGCACACAAGAAAAAAACACACACACTCGCAATCAACGTAGCAATTGTAAAATATCAATGTAAAGAATAACAATAAGTATCAGACATGATAAAGCAATGCAGCCAATACCTCCAAATTGAAAATTAAATATGCAAATGAGTTGTAACAAACATCTTCCACCACAAATCACCAGTCAGTTTGCTATATAGGTTCAACAACAAAAGCCCGCATTTCAGAAGAGCCAAGCCTCAACTATTCAACGTAGAATTTACCAATGGATGTAAAAGCAACTACCCTGCCCTTAACACAAGACTAAAAACTCGGACCAAAACACCATAATAAGCCTAAGCTGCCCTACAAATTCAACGCTGCTATAAATCAGTCCCAACCAGTCGGAGTAATATTCAACGTGCCCCAATCAGCTTTCCTACTATACACCGACTTATCTTCATCCAACGCCAACTTATCGATTTTGGGAACATGGTTGTGATCATCTTTAGCCACTGAGTAGCTCTCCTGAGCAGCATCTTCCAAGTCTGCATCAGCATAGTTTGAAACTTGATCATCCCACTGATACTCATATTTGTACTGCTCGTATTGACTGCTGTTGTAAATGTCGCTTTGGTTGGAGCAGTTGTCCTCTTGAAAAGTGGGCAGTGGGCACCCAGAGTATGAGTTGTTCTCTACACAGTGTTTTAGCAGATTTTCCCAGTATGCATCCTGTATTTAAATAATAAATTAATTAATTATATATATATACATACATATATATATATATATATATACATACATATATATATATATATACACACACACCACAGCTGCAAAGTTCAACTAGAAATATTGTGTGGGTGAAAAGATATTGTACCAACCAGGGATAATATACAAATGAACAGCTGAATTTGGTATACAAATAGCAACCATCTTTAAAACTTTGAAATGGGTTTGTCATTGAATATGTATATTAGTATTATCTTGCCAAAAACCAAATGGATATTTTTTAGATGCAAAAACATTCATAATATACAAATGAACAGCTGAATTTGTAACCATCTTTAAAACTTTTAAGTAGGTTTGTCATTGAATATGTATGTTAGCATTATCTTCCCAAAAACCGAATGGATATTTTTTAGATGCAAAAACATTTATATCCCCATCCGATTTTCCAAATATCGGATATTTGTCCACTTATTAAATAAGAAAAGTGATACATACATTCAGGATTTTCAGATATCTCAGATATCTGTTGAAAGACTCCTTGGAGCAAAAAAATTGTCTAGAAGTGTATAAAACATAGGCGCTACTATTCACATCCCGATTTGCACTTCTGACCACCAAAATTAAAAGCACCTTAAATATTTCAATTTTCCTCTGTTGGTCACCGTCTAAATTAATAACCTAAAAATGGAGAGGCCACCAGCACCTTCCTCTACACGAACGCTTCCTTCCTCGCTTACATCGTGCATTTGTCTTTTGAGTCATTTGATCGAACATCTTGCATCATATTATCACAATCATCATGTTTATCGCCCAATTTATCATCATTCAAATACTTCATTTATTAAATGACAAACAAAAGTTAGTGTATCAATGTGTAAAATAAGATACGTAAGTTATATGGATAGAAACCCTAGAAGTCAAAACCTACATTGTTATTCTCTATTACAACGTCATCAAATTTAATGTCCTTAAAGCTTGGAATTTCTAACGGAGCGGAAAAAATATCCTAAAATGCAATGGAAAAGGCTAACCATTAAAAAACCCTAACAACACGTTCTATAACATAATAGAAAACAATAAAAATCAAGACATTTCAACCTCTTTTTAATCTTCATCTTCCACCTCTATTAGGCACAAAAAATATATGTTTTTGTTAGGCTTTAGGATTTGAAATTGTCGAGAAATAAGCGTTTTCTTATCAGAAGTACGGTGTTAAATAACTGAGTAAAAGAATAATAAATAGTGGCCAGAAAAATATAAAAAATAATCGTTTGTATTATTTTAGAAAGGTGGTCGGAAATGTAAACCGGGGTGTGAATAGTGGCATCCTAAGACATAAACAAAGCCGTACACTAGCATAAATAAAAGGAACACCATATAAATCATAAGACATGGAAAATAATAAATAAATAGATAAATATTATAATGGAAAATCTATTGGGATACAGATACAATTGCTAACACAATGGATCTCCATCACTGGATTCCCCCTTGATTTTCAGGTCATATACAAAGAAAAAGATCCAATAGTCTAAATCTTTTGCATTACCAACTACGTTTTATTTTGTGCCCAAATGTCGACCCAAATAAAATGAAACAAAAATAAATGTAATTCGTTGAATTGATTTAATTCATAGTTAGTAGTTATAGTTGATATACAAATAGTTGAAAAAGAATTAACTAAAGAGAAACAATAATGTAACATTAATGGTGCTCATTGATTATACAAATTCAATGAACTATATATTATTGGGAAGCAAAAAATAATAATTCTATATTGATTGAAAAACAAAAACGTTGGGAGATTAAAAGAGAAAATACAGCAAAAGAGGAAACTAGATTAATAGCAGTGAATCTCAGACTTAGGTCCTTAAAATCAAACTTAATACATGAAAGATTCTTCCAAAAGAAGATTGTAAATTAGATCCTTAGAATTTAATAATTGGATAATTGCATAAACACACAATTATTCAGTGAATAATTGCAGATATTTATGCAATCCGCAATTTTTTAGAGAATAATCGTGAAAATTGCAGCAATACTTTCAAAAAATTATGGAAAGTCCTTAATTTTTGGTGAAAAACTATGGAAACTTCCATTGAATAATTGCAGAAATTTCCGCAATTTTTTAATATAATTGCATGAATGTTTATAATTATTCACTGAATAACTGCATTAATTTATACAATTATTAATTAATACTAGGAAACTAATTTACATACTTTACCTAAGATGTTTTGTCTTTTTTACAACTTAATAGGGATTTTAGCCAAACCGTCCTTTAATAGTAACAATGTCATTGTGTTTATCCCACTCTGCAACTATAATACACATTATACATAAGATTTATCAGTCATTTTCTTCTTCCACAAACCCAAATATGCCTTGGATTTACTTATCTCAACTAAAAAACAAACAGTAATAGTAATAGTCATTCTCCTATACAATGACATGGTTCTATAAACATTCAAGAGAACTATGCACTCATTTCTAGACACACTTGTGTGTAGCATTTCCATGCTATATTATGCATAGCATTTTCTTCCATAACCTGAAAATTGCACTAATTCCTTTGGTTTGTGCGTATCAAGACACGTAGACACATGTAATGACCAAACAGTACACATCAGCAGACAATTCAAAGCTAAAACCATATGACAAACAGCTGCAGAATCCTAAAATAAATGATTACTGTGTGAGAGCACAATGCAACTGAAAGCAAACTATCGTACCTTGCTAATAATGTGTGGGTTTCCAATGATAACAAGCAATGACTTAGCACGTGTAATAGCAACGTTAAACCTCCTAGGATTGGTAAGAAATCCCAAACTGTGGGTTTGATCAAACTCGTTGTGTTTTACAGTTGACCGGACAGTAGACACAATTATAACCTCTCTCTCTTGACCTTGAAATTGTTCTACTGTCCCAACTTTGATATCAGCCACGTCAAGGAATCCTAAAGCTTTCCTTAACTTCATAACCTGCTGTCTGTAAGGCGTTATAATTCCGATATCTTCCGCTGTTAGCTTGCTACTTTCTATCAAATTCTGCACTACTTTTACTACTTTGCTTGCTTCTGACCTATTGAACCAAGAAGGATTATTGCCCTCTCTTTCATCAAGTCCTTGCACGCCGATAAAGTACACTGGAAACATTTTATTTGGAATATCCAAGGAATCGTAATCAAAATAATCGCTCTCTTCCTTACAAGGCATCAATAGATCATCATAAAAAAGCTTCGAAGGAAGCTCTAAAATGGCAGGATGGCACCTATAGTTCCTCACTAACTTTGTAATATAATTATCATTCCCGCTTTCATAGAACTCACACTCACGGAGAAGTCTCTCCATGTACGATTTTCCCAATCCACGGCTTTCCGCTTCTCTGGAATAAATAACAGGACCCAACTGCATTGGGTCGCCTGCTAATACAACTACAGTACGAGGTGTACATAGGTTAGAAATAGGTATCATGTTTTCGGGTTCAGATGCTTGACCCGCTTCATCTAAAATAATGTGACTGAAATGACCTGGTCTTATCCCTTCTGCATAAATCATCGACGCACTCATGTATGTAGATACAATAATTTTGAATCTTAGCAATGACTTCACCGTAGGACATGTGAAAACCATATCCTCGTCTTGAAAGCAAAACCGAAGCAAATCAGGCTTAACATCCTCACTTGGACGACTCATTGCATTCAATCGAAATATTTCATCCTCTCCAAGTTTAACTGTTTCATTACTGATTACCATCTCTAAAACATGATCAGCAGCGCTATTAGACGATGCGCATACAAGAATATGAGGATTGCTTACCTTGGAACAAACTTGAAGTATTATTTCTATGAGTGTTACCGTCTTTCCGGTACCTGGAGGTCCGTGAAGCACATATGGAGGAGCGCCTCTGCATCCAATAACCTTTTTAACGGTGTTTGCTTGTTCTTTGTTCAAATTTTTATTTATTAGCTTCAATGGGGATGTTTTGATATATCTAGTCCTTTTATTATCTGATGGAAACAGGAGTGCAGGGCCGATTTTTTCTGCAGCTTGAATTGCATGGTAAAGCTTCCGCATATTTATTCTGTTGTATGTAAAATTGATATTATAGAGGTTGCTATCTTGATGGCTTTGGTGAAAAGTTAAATCAAACTTCAGAAGAATTTCATCCGCCTCCACCCTATGAATGTAACCCTGAAACATTTAATAAAGAACCACATAAAACATAAGCATTTGAGAATATTTTAGGTTGTTAACGACTCAAGTGTTGTAGAAAGAACCTGATATGCACGTTTGTCAGTAGTTGTGTTATTACCATCCAGTTGGGCATATATATAGTCCCCAACAACAAGAGAAGGCCTACGCTCGGCCAGACCTGGCACCTCAAGAGACAATAATTGACTCCCTCTTCTTCTCATAGTTGCGCACGTGATGTCGTGTGCCCTCATAGCTTCCTATGACACAAGATGTTTACATAAGTATATGTATGTGTGTGTACCATGTAAAATTTATAAATATTTTTGTATCTAGCCTAATTTGATTTGCATAATCATGCTTGAATTGTGCTAACGTCTGTAAATAGCATTTTCAAACATAAAATTTTTTGTCTACACAACCTGGGTTGAGCTAAAATTTTGCAACTACGATATTTTTGTTATTTCGACCATCCACAAATAATCTGAAAACATTTCAAATTTTCTAACCTCTCAAATGCACGAGTCAATATAAACCATTTAAATAAAGGTGTAGTAACCATTAGTTTAAATACTAGTTTGACCGATTCAATAGGAGCCATAAAAGTGAACTTGTAGTAAGACGCTAGGTTCAGTAACCCACTTTATTACCCTTTTGAAGCTCCCCATATCAGTAACAAGTTTCTGTTTAAATATTTGTTTTTTCTCCCTCTCCTGTTACATTGACCAAATATTTGAATATAATTCTGTGACTGATACCCTGGGCTACAAATAGACCCAAGTAAAGGAGGCTATTAATATCTGTGTGTGTGCATGCGCGGGCATGGAAATTTGATATATTTTGAATTTTGCAAGAAGTCGCTTCTTCAAGCGAAGAAGCAAATATTTCCCCTCTAGAAATGCTAATCACACATTTACCACAGAAGATAGATAAACAAATAAATTTCTTGTAAGCGAACTGCATGCATGTTAAACTTTTGGGGATTAAATATTTAAAAATGCAATCCATCATTTATCCATACCAAGTATATCTATTCTTTTCAAGTTTCAGCTTTTGCCAATTAGGATGTATATATAAGTAAAACTACTAATAAAAATGTAATGCAACCAACTAATTCATATAAAAAAATTAGGAAAATAAGAATCTTGGAACAAACTTGAAAATCTTAAAGTATTCACAGAAATTGGTGGAATGGTCACGGAAAAAAATATCATACCTCTAAGCTGATTTCTTCCATGATGAGTAAAGCACTAAAATAAGCAAAGTAATTCACATCACTTAGTTTTTCATGCAAGACGTTAGGAATCTGTTTATCTTCAACGATTCTACGCAAATCATCGGGTATCACATATTGAGGGAGACTACCGCCCTTGCGCCTATAGCCGCCAGTACGAGAAGGACGGGACCCACCGACAAATTCACTATAATTAGGCAGCTTCTTCTCACGATGAATTCTCATATAGGGCTTATTGGCGAACAAGGCTTGGGAAATCTTATCTTCAGCCAACAAAAAGGCAAATCTCTCCACTGTATCACCTGCCTTAAAATGCACAGCTGACACGTGCATGCCAATCTCTTTTGGGGTGCAAGAGATCCAAATTGTCCATGTTTCATTTGGCAAAATTACTTTGCCTTCTAATGATGTTAAGGCTACAAATCGAGTATCTTCTTCTTCTTTTGTAGGAGGCTTCCTTATAGACAACACAAATGAATCTTCGGGATTCGAAGAATATATGTTAACACTCCACAACTCTATTGGTTCACTGGTTACATTCTTAATGAATATTTCAGATGCAGAAGTTTCTCCTAAGAGAGCAGATTGAGGTTTTCCATTACTGTAAGGGAAAGGAGTTGATATGACTAGAGGACCTTCTTCATCTGGACTAGATTTTTGAAGTGCATTTTCTATGTCATGGTCTATAAAGCCTAGTTTTCCCTTTTCTCCAGCTACACCATACCTTTCATCGTATTCACTTTCTCCAGCTACACCATACTTTTCATCGTATTCACTTTCTCCAGCCATGCCACAAATTTCATCTTCTACACCACAACTTTCATCGTATTCACTTTCACCAGCAACACCGTACTTTTCATCGTTTTCATGTTCTCCATTCATCTCCATTTGCAAGTGAGCAAGATTTGTTCCTGAGTTACATTATGTTTCATGAAAAGAAACGTTGAAACAAAACAGTATGTTAAAGCTGTATTATTATGGAACACTTTATAATCATTAGAACAGATCATTGTTCTGTTATCCAATTCTGCTAGGGAAAAAAACTTTAGGCTGTTGAAAAGATTATCAACTGCCATTTTAATAAAAAAAAATGTGGCACAAAATAGGAATTTATAACCTAAAATGCTTCCTTGAAAGTGTTTATACGGGAAAAGATAACAAAGAGCTTAGATATTACATATGGTTGGCATAGTCAAGTATCATAAACACATTTTTTGTAAACATGTTCAATGATATCAAACATGAGGCACATGTGTGAATTGCTTCACTTTTATTTACCCTGTCAAGTAATTTTCAATACTAATTGAACTGGTATTTGCAGAAAAGTTAACCAATGGCAATTTCTTATATACAAAAAAAGAACCATAGATGCACGAGTAAATTGATATCATCACATCTCCTACTTGACTACCTACTACAAACAATCTACTTCTCACAGTCAAACAATAGAGCCAAGAAAAAACAAACTAATATGCCAGTTAAAAACACAATGGTACTTAAGTCCGTCAATCAACCAGTATGCAGCCACAGTGATGATGAATCAGTCAAGCACAACCTAAAATTGACAATTTGTATGCAGCATTAAAAGCGTCTTAATGGAAATGGAACTATCATCACAAAAAATGTAAGAAGAAATAAGCTAACAAGTCTGTTTATTCCAAAGTTTAAAATTCCAACTTTCATTTCCGTTCCAGTCACTTGCAAGTACCAAACTTTCAGTTTTGTTTTGGAAATTTTAGATAATATGTTTTGGCTCCCGCTCCGGACTTTGAAGTTTTTCAGAACTTTTTGTTCATAAACAATATAAATTTATATAGTTGTAATAACAGGCTTACAATTACAATTGGAAATGGACATGTTTCGTATAACTGTAATTTAAATCCAAAAAAATAAACAAATCCCAATTTTATATCTGAGAAGTCCACCCAAATATAACAAAAGCCCAAGAACAAAATGAGAAACAGCCCAAATTTACTTCTAAACAACAATCATCAGTTTTGTTCAGGTTTCATTCTATTTCACCAAATAAGACCTATCTACAACCCTTGATAATCCATCAAGATAGCTCCTCGTTTGTTGCCACTACTGCCTGCAAGAAGGTAATGTCACGTGCCTTTTCAAGCTCGATGTTGCCTTCCTCTAATTCCGGTCATGTATAGGTAAATTGAGATTTTTATTTTTCTTTTTCTTTTCATTTGTGACAAACAGGTTTTTTGATGAATTCCGGCCCACTTGAAGCCAGGACCGGACAGTAATGGTCGGAATTGCGACTTCACAACCAGAATCTCAAACCATGGTTTATTCATAATGCATGGATCGACATCTCGCACGTCTTCCAAATACTATATCAAGGCATATATTCAACCAGATATGCAATTAGCGACCTACCACAATTATTATTTTCAAAACCCAGCAAAAAATAAAATAAAATAAAAGTTGCTTCATCATTTTCTGTTTATTACCAATCGGATCTGCTTTATTTAGCAGTCTTTATTGCACAGTAGTGCGAACCCGTGCTATGCACCATGAACGCCATGTGGAAGGAAGACAGGAAGGAGATTTGTCTGAAAATTTGTTGATTTTTTTGTGCCAATGCTTTGCCTTTTCACTTAGTAAAGAGTCAATTTTTTAGAGTTATGGCCGAGGGCATCACTCTTTATGGAAAAGGTTTAAAACTTCCAAGTTACCATGAAATCCACAATAACTTTTTACTGAAAGAAGTTGAAAAGGTTAAAGAAAATCTAGAGGTATACAAAGTAGAATGGAAGAAGACGGGATGCACGATTATGTCAGATGGATGAATTGATAAAAAACATAGAAGTATCACAAATTTCCTGGTAAATAGCCCTAGAGGGACGGTGTTTTTGAAGTCCATCGACACTTCTTCAATTATAAAAAGTGCTGAAAATGTTTACGATATGCTTATAAATGTGGTTGAAGAAGTTGAAGAAGAAAACGTAGTCCAAGTCGTTACCGATAGTAGGGCTGCTTATGTCAAAGCCGGTGAAATGTTGTTGAGGGAAAAGAGACGTATGTTTTAGTCTACTTGCGCAGCCCATTGCTTGAATTTAATACTAACATATATTAGTGAGTGGTCTACCCATGTTGAGATTGTTGCAAATGAAAAAAGGTAACAGTATTTATTTATAAATAGTTGGCTCTTAAATCTTATGCTAGAGTTTTAACTAGGCCAGCAGTAACTAGATTTGCTACCCAATATATTTAACTTTAAAATGCGTGTTAGAACAACGTGTTGGCTTGAGAAAATGTTTGTTTCAAATGAATGAGAGGATAGTCAATTTTCTAAAAAGCTAAAGGAAAAGGAAGTTCAAGATATTATTTTAACTAAAAAAATTGGGATGACATAAAATATTGTTTGAAATGTACCATTCCATTGGTCAAAGTTCTAAGGCAAGTAGACGGCGATGCAAAACCCACAATGGGTTATATCTATAAAGCTATGGACCGGGTCAAAGAAAAGTAGCGTCAAAATTTTAAAATGTGGAGTCCAGATACAAGGAAAATGGGACATAATTGATAAGCATTGGAATGCACAACTTCATAGACCTTTTACATGCGTCTGGTATGTTCTTAAATTTGAAGTATAGCTATGATAACAATTTTACCATGGATTTGGAGGTAAAAAAGGGACTATATGACACTATAGAAAGAATGGTTCCAACAAAAAAGGAAAGGGCTAAAGTAGATAAACAACTTGACATATATTCGTTGGCGGAAGGAGAATATGGAAGAACTATGGCAGTTGAAAATTGTAAAACTAAACAACCCGGTGAGATTTTTGTATTCATCAAAATTATTCATCTTATTACTTTAGATTAAAAATAAAATATATAAAACATTATCATTTATAAATTGCAGCTTTATGGTGGGAGAGTTATGGCGGTGAATGTCTAGAATTACAAAAGCTTGCAATAAGGGTATTGAGTTTAACATGTAGTTCGACCGGATGCAAACGTAATTGGAGCACTTTCGATCAGGTATAAAAATAATTATTTTTTATAATCTTAGTTTTTTTTCTTCAGATTCACACTAAACATACAAACCATTTGGAACAAAAAAGACTTAATGCATTGGTATTTGTGAAATACAATCTTCAACTTAAACTTAGGCACGAGAAAAAGAAGATAAATGATGGATTATATCCAATATGTGTATCTGACATGGATAGCGATGATGATTGGATATGTGAACAAGAGGATCCTGCTTTATTAACACAACCTAGATGGATGTACACCAGTATTTCAAAACTCAAAGACGGTGAAGCAAGCCGGAAAATTCCAAAAAAAAAGAAAGCGTAGTAACTTTTTAAAAGCTATAAAATACTTTATAAGTTATAATTATATTATTCACAAAAATTATTAATATTACTTATT
Organism: Allium sativum; assembly: GCA_030737875.1. Classification (NCBI taxonomy): domain Eukaryota; kingdom Viridiplantae; phylum Streptophyta; class Magnoliopsida; order Asparagales; family Amaryllidaceae; genus Allium; species Allium sativum. The sequence goes on along the minus strand of CM060913.1, from coordinate 929,897,879 downwards.
TATATAGCTCCAAGAAACACTCAGTATAAAGGAAAAGGAAAGAATGTTTTAATCGAAGAAAAGGACGAAGGAGAGGATGATGATTATGGTTACTCTGAAGATAAAAATGAAGAGATGAAAATTGATAATCAAGAAGGGAACATCAATGAAAGTGATAGTGAATGATTGGAATTTGCTTCTTGTCTTTTGCTGTGTTATGTTCATTTTCTTTGTATGAAAGCACTGTTCAATTAAGACTATTATTATAAAAGAAATTACATTGTCCAGAAGTAATGCATCATCTCATCATGTTCTCTTTGCATACATCATTTGTTCGCACAAATTAATTCAATAAATAAACAGTTTCTTTTTTCTTTAAATAAATGGTTTAGAGCTTTTCTCCATGCTTCAATCGAACTTCTAAAATGACTCAAAATTTCAATATTGTTAATTCTAGAAAAAAAATAGATTGTAAACAACAATTAGCACATATATAAAAAAAATTAAAACAAATATAATTTAATAACCAAGATGTAAGCATCTGACATACAAAAAAAACTAAAATCTACGATTTACGATTTAAATCCCGATTCGATTCAAAATACTAACTATACGATTTACGATTTAAATCCCAAATTGACAACTTTGCTAATGCAAGCCTACCTGGACGTGCCTATATACTTGTAGCATTAATGTTTGAAGAAAAAAGATAACTGAAGAGTGAAAATGAAAAAGGGGCCTAAAAAACGAGAAGTCAATAAACAGTTTGAGAATGGACATGAGACCTAATAATGAAAAGTCGTGTTTTTAACTTTACATACTAAAAATTATTTGGAAATAGATGAAGTTTTTTTTTTGGATTATAGTATACATACTAAACTGGAAATGATGAAGAGAAAACATTATGAAAAAATTAAATGGAAGAGATAGAAAATAACAACAGAAAACATAGTCAAGGAATGGTAAAGTTATAATGAAATCAAAAAGAACAGAAAAAAGATTATGTAAGTAGCAAAACAAAAAACAAAAAACAAAACAAAAAAACACGTGTTGAAGGACAGATTTTACTTTTGAATTATAGTGTACATTTTAAATTGAAAAATGTGGAAAGCAAACATTATAAATAAATTAAATGGAAAGATATAAAACCATAGTTGTCAAAGGCAAAAAGGCCTCAAAAAACCTAGAGTTTTACAGGCGCCTTGAATGGCCCAAAAAAAAAAAAAAAAAAAAAAAAAAAAAAAAAAAAAAAAAAAGTCAGTTGTCAGCTAAAAAACAGCATTTAAAAAACCCAATAAAACACAATTTTTGTTTCAAAAAGGGCATATAAAAGCAACATTAGAACAAAACATCATACAATTAACATAAATCAAACTAAAAATGCACAATGTCATTCAAACTCAAGTCTACAAGCAACACAATACTTAAAATATAAAAATTACAAACAACATAAGTCCTAAATAGAGTTTTAACTTTCCATGAACTATGTTTTTTTGGACAGTTCAACCAAAAAAAAGGTGCTACTATTCACATCCCGGTTTACACTTCCGCCACCTTTCTAAATTTAATACAAATGATTGTAATATATGGAATCACGAAACCCTAACAAAAACAGATATTCTTGAGACAAATAGAATTGGAATATGAAGATAAAAAAGAGGTAAGAATTGCTTGATTTTTATTATTTTCTATTATGTTCAATGTTATTACGACGCTCAACTAATCGCGACTAGTCAGCGACTAGTTGATTAGTCGACATCGGAGCATCGACTGGAAGAGTCGACTTGCCATTAGTCGAGCTCAACCCCTAAATCAAGAAGTCGCACTCGATTTACCTGAAATCACGAAGTTGAAGTCGAAATCGAGAAGAATTCACCTGGAATCACGAATTCGAATACGAACTGGAGAAGAATTAACCCAAAGTCGATTTATTTATACATAGAATCTCATCTTAATTAACCCGAAATCAACTGCAAATCACGAAGTAGAATACGATCTGGAGAAGAAGTAACCTGAAGTGGAATACGAACCGCAATTATCATGTATAAATATATATGTACATATTTATTAAGTTATCGACTAGTCTATGACTAGTCCGACCAGTCGACTAGTTGGACCTCTATCGACTCGACTCGACTTGTCATCGTAAAAACATTGATTATGTTATAGAATATGTTATTAATTATGGATTTTTTAATGGTCAAGGTTTTCCATTGCGTTTTAGGATATTTTTTAGGCTCTGTGAAAAAATCAAGCTTGGAGGATATTAAATTTGATGACATTGTAATAGAGAATGACAATATAAGTTTTGACTTATAGGGTTTTTATCCGTATAACTTACGTTTCTTCTTTTACAAATTGATACATTAACTTTTTTTGTCGTTTGATAGATGGAGTAGTTGAATGATGATAAATTGAATGATAAACATGATGGTTGTGATAATATGATGCAAGATGTTCGATCAAATGACTCTAAAGACATAATAAACGCATGATGTAAGTGAGGTAGGAAGCATTCGTGTAGAGGAAAGTACTGGTGGCCTCTTCATTTTTAGGTTATTAATTTAGACGGTGGCCAGCAAAGGAAATTAGAAATATTTGGGATGATTTTAGTTTCGGTGGCCAGAAGTGTGAAACGGGGTGTGAACAGTAGCACCCAAAAAAAATAGGTATTTTTGGCCTTTCGGCCGACAAAACAAAAGCAATGTTTTTTTTTTTAAATACACTTCAATTCAATAGCCAACCGATCACTTTTTTCTAACAATGTTGGATTTCGAGCTCCTATTGGGCCAAATGCTAAAGAAAATAATTTCTACTCAAATGTTACAAAAACCGTGCTATTTTGGCACTTCACAAGGTGAGCGTCTTGACGCCTTTAGGGCTTTTTTAGCATGACGCCTTGAAAGGTTAAAAAAAAAACAAGGCTGGGGCCTAGGGCTTTTTGGAGCCCAGGCGCGCCTAGGTGAGGGCTTTGATAACATTGAAAACAATGAAATAAAAAAAGAGTAGAGGATTGAAAAAAACTATAATGAAATTATGTAGGAGAGGAAAAGAGATTATGAAATTAGTAAGAGCAATGAAACGTAAGTATAGATTTTCGGATTTTTTCTATTACATAATGAGATACCATTAATTGTTAAGTTAATGATGGTAGCGTATTAAAATAATGGAAGTTTATTCAAGGGCATAGATGAAAAATATAATGAAAATTAAGTAAAGTGCAGTATAAGTGAATTAGAGATGAGAATTCTAAGAGTGCTATTTTCACTTTTTTATCAAACCGACCATTAGGGAGGTTTGTTTAATGTCACTTGACCAAAATCAATTTTTCGAAGCCAAAAAAACATGGAACATGTCTATAACATGTATTAAATCTCTTCAATTTAAGTTACTTAATTTTCACTGGTCTAATTCACTTAATTCTCTCCACTTTTGTCTCCTTAGATCTTTTTTATTTTAAATAATCCCCATCACATTATTTTTTGATGTTCAACCAACATTAATTAAAAAACCTTTTTAAAAAAAAAATTGCAATCTAACGGTCGGTGCCCCACTTAGAATAGATTTGACATTTCCAGAGCAAATACATATTATTTCTAGGGTGCTACTATTCACACCCCATTTTACACTTCCGGCCACTTTTCTAAATTTAATACAAATGATTATTTTTTATATTATTCTGACCACCATATATTATTCATTCACTCGGTTATTCGCCACCATACTTCTCCTAAAAAAACATGTACTTCTCTACAATTTTAAACCCTAACAAAAGAAGATGTTCGTTTATGCTTAATAGAGATGGAAGGTGAAGATAAAAAAGAGGTTAGAATTGCTTGATTTTTATTGTTTTCTATTATGTTATAGAACATGTTGTTAGAATTTTTTAATGGTTAGGGTTTTCCATTGCATTTTAAGATATTTTTCCGCCTAGTTGGAAATTTCAAGTTTGAAAGACATTACATTTGACGACGTTGTAATAAGGAATGACAATGTAAGTTTTTACTTATAGGTTTTTATTTGTATAACTTACGTATCTTCTTTTGTAAATTGATACATCAACTTTTTTTTGTCGTCTGATAGATGGAGTATTTGAATGATGATAAATTGAAAGATAAACATGATGTTTGTGATAATATGATGCAAGATGTTCGATCAAATGTCCCAAAAGACATAAAATAAATGCATGATGTAAGTGAGGAAGGAAGCGTTCGTGTAGAGAAAGATGCTGATGACTTCTCCATTTTTTTGTTATTAATTTAGATGGTGGTCAGTAGAGGAAATTTGAAATATTTGGAGTGCTTTTAGTTTTGGTGGCCAGAAGCGTAAATCGGGGTGTGAATAGTAGCACCCTATTTCTAAATAGTTTTAACCATTAATGCAGTGAATTGCTTAGAACAACACAGTTCTATTCCAATTTTATCAAAGCCTTTCTACTACCTAGTTTTGATTTGGGGAAATATACAATCCTTCGTAATCTCTTAAATCTTTAAAAACAGATCATCGAAATTTAACTTTAAGGACATCACATCTACCAAAGTTGAAAACCAGCACTGAAATTAAACTCCATATTCAATTCTTAAACCCTAAGTAGAATTCCTATCATAAGCATAGTAGGATACATCAGGCTTTTAATACATAATACTATTTTTCGAGAACATACGAACATTGCGCGATCTCATGCAGCAGCCGAGTTAAAAGAAACCACTCATCAGTCGGGCCACCGCAGTCAACATTTTCTTATATGAATAAAGACAAAACGGGCACAAATAAGCACACCCCACACCATCGAATTCGCGAACAGAACCGAAATTATACTGCTGCGAACTTAAGTTTTTTGGGCATCCAGATTTTGTCAAACACAAACCCCGGATGGTTTGCGTAGATCAGAGAGAACTGGAACTGGAAAGGGGAGAAGAAACAAAGAAGAGGAGGAAGTAGCGTTTTACCTGCAAAATCGAGAAACAAAGAAGAGGAGGAAGTAGCGTTTTATGTGCAAAATCGATGAAGGTTTAGAGTTCAAGCACACTCCATCTGCCCTAATTGTTTTGATTAAATTCAGCAGAATTAGCAATGGCTTAACTACAGTGAGGAGAGTATTGGTGCCGATCACTACTTTTAGATGGTTGTGGGGATACAAAATGAAATTAGCATAAATTAATACTTCTGACCGTTTCTTTACACACCTTCTTTTCTTTTTTTTTCTTTTTTCTTTTTTTTTTCTTTTTTTTCCCCTTTTTTTTTACTTTTTTTTTAATTCTATTTGGATCTAGGCAAATCTGGAAAAACAGAGTGAACCCGACGTTCTGATGAGTTCACCCATGTATTATTAAAAAAAAAATACTCAACCTCGTAGGGGCTTTACGAGATTCTTCAGTTTACCTTGTAGAGTCTCTACGAGGTGATTTTTAAATCACCTCGTAGGGGCTCTACGAGGTAAGCTGAAGAATCTCGTAGGAGCTTACGAGGTAAGCTGAAAATGATTAAAAAAAAAAAATACAAAGCAAATACAGTTTGGTCATGCAATTTTCTGGGTTTACTCAGTAAAATCCTGGCTCAAATAGAACCAGCCTTTTTTTAAGAGAGGGTACTTGTATTACATTAAAAAGAATACAAAGAGAAGGTTCAAGCTGGAAATAAAATACAACACCACACCTTAATCAAATACTATACAAAAACCACAAACCAGCTTGAACCTGATAGACACAACAAGACAAAAACTGACAACATCAAATAAAAATCAAAAAAATACACAATTAAAGATGCTAACATATAGCTGGAGAAAATACAAAGACCGGAAGGCCCAACAGCAAAGCCTGCATCAGATAACCAATTACACAGGAACAAACATTCCAAAACTCCTTCAACCAAGTCGGTTCACACTTCTAGTAAATCCAAAAATAAAAGCCACTAATATAGCGACAACAACAACCTACATAAATTCTCACCAGCAAGGAACGCTCCCTTAAAACTTCCAGAAGCACACCAACTACCAACAAAACCATATATAAATACATGCATAAAAGCTTCAGCAATGAAAACTCCAAGACCAGAAGTAAACTTATACAAACAAGCTTCAACAATGATAACTCCAAACATGCAGAGCTGAAACCATAGAGAATGAACTGTTTGATTCGTCAATAAAAATTCTCTGACTTCCAACTTCATCATTATAATTTAATCTATTGTACTCTTCCTTGTCTGCCCACACATCGGTTTCCATACTCTTATCAGCATTTATAGAATCATTCACTCCCATTATAACCTTTTTACCACCGTCATGTATTAAATATTATAAACTCCAACAACATTTATAGGGTTAATACTCTCAGGAACTTTTTTATGAACGTTATCCTTAACAGATTTATGTTGATCATCCATCATAGGGACTACAGATGATCCAACCTGTTTACTAACATTATCCACTTTATTAATATCAGCACTATTAATCTAAGAAGAAGAGAAAATTCCAACTTCATCAGTCATATGATTATCTTGGCTGCCAATTTCCAAATTAACATGCCTATTTAACTCCTGATTTTTTGGAACAGTCAACATCCATATTACTCTCTTGTTCTTTGGGTACCTGTAACGGCTCGGCATAAGAATTCGACGCTCAAATTCTAACAATAATACATAAACCGGTATTACTTGTTAAAACTCAAGTATCGAAAACACCAGATAGTTGTTAGAAAGAAATTAGAGGGTGAGATAAGAATGAAAGAAATATTAGAGAAGAAGAAGAAGAAGAAGAAGAAGAAATGACACACCACAGAGTCTCACATCGCATTGGAACAAAATATTATAAAGAAAAAAAATCTTTACTGAGAGCTTGAAACAAAACTTACAAGCATTTGAGTACATCACACATCTGGACAGTTATAACAACCCGTCCTCAAACACGATCACACAGCAAAATAATAATTATATAACATCATATGTCTGAACTCATCCAGCTCATCTCTTCACGGCATTCGATAACCTGAACATGTACAACTCGGTCTAACCAGAGTACAAACACCGAATTAGTCCGGTGAACCAGAATGAGAAACCCACTAAGTTTATAAGTAACATTCAACTTGATTTTAAAGTTAATAAATCTTTTCTAGAAGAAAAAGATTATCGTAAGACCGATCCACACATAAACACGGATGGTTTTTACCTTACGTAACCCAAAACATTTTAAAATAAATATCTTTCCTAATATTATAATAATGTCTAAATACAAATAAATAACAATCTAGCAGAACGCTTGCATCTCACACTCTACATACATAGTATACAATCAAAACCGCAGGCTCGTATTGGAGAATGGATTTCCATGGTAAGGTATGACATCCACCTTTCCGATAGCGTATCTCTAAAGAGGAATACACCGGGTTCAACAAGAACATCTTGCAACTCAGGCTAAACATGACTGGTCCCTCATTTCGCTTGAGAGTACCGAATGTATTGTCACCTTACGGCTTTTTGTTGCGACCACCGTAGTTCCCGGGAGAGTACCGAATGTATTGTCTCTAGATGGTGACAATACACCATACTTGGGTGCGACCCACTTTGCCATGCGACCTACCCGAATTTTGCCATTTCCCGGTTGAGGTTTGAGGTCATAAATCTTGTTTTAGAACATCTAGTCACCATTCACTTTGAATGCCACATCGTCAGATCCACTAGAAAATCACTAATTGATATCCACAAAAATACTCTAGTTGTTAAGCTAAGAGAACGACCATTCTCCGCCACCAACTATGGCATGTTTGAAGAAATCAATGTACATAATCCCTTTGGAAATACTCTGTCAGACACCCATCCATAAAAGTCATTTAGGAACAGGATGAACTGAAGTCACCCTCCTACTACATCCTAGGTATCACCTATAGATTAATAGCGAGTAGTCCTTGCAATCCGAATATTCCAATCATGACATAATCACTATCGAAATATTTCTGGGAATTAACCAGAGAAATTCAACAAGTACTCCTTCCACTCTTGAAGATCCATGGTCTTCAATTTCTCCATCTTCAATCAGCATCTTCCATCTTCCACGTATTTGTTGGTCGGGATGGTTTTTGAATATAAACTCGATCCCAGTTTTTCTGTACCAACAATCGTATTGGCCAGATTTGATAGTCGGTTATTTAACTATCAAATAAACAACCATTCATCCATAAAAATAAAATAAATTTACTAATTCAGTACTCATCATCATTTAGCCTCTTTAGTTAACCCGTCGTTAATTAAATATTTGAAACTGCGAATTTGGAAAACATTTCCTTTTCTCATTTAATATAAGAATATTTGATTAACATTACACTTCTACTCATTGGCTCCTCATTGTAAATTAGTAAGTGAATAAATCTCTCAGTATCAACCCTGAAGTTCGAAACCAACATCAGATTGACACCTCGAAAATTACTCAACTCAACCAATGTACGACAAGTTCCATTTTCTTTGAAAACCACATCATAATCCTTTTTAACATTTCAAAACCGATTATACTCCTTTACAATCTCACTAATCATTTCAAAATTTATTTTAAATATCATTTTAACTTTCCCATTAGTTTATATCATTTAACCATTTATTTATTTATTTATCACAAAAATCACTTGTCAACTCTTTAAATTAATTCTCATATATTCCTGATCCCATTAAACCATTACAAAAAATTTTAAATCTTCTAAAATTCCTTAACGACACTTACATCTTTACAAAACCATTTTAACATCCCACATTAATTATTGAGCAAATTTATACCACTTAACTATTTATTTTAATAATATATTGGAGTTTCCATTTAATTATAATTTAAACGATTATATATAAAAACATAAATAAAACTTCGACGTTTATTATTAAAATAAACATCGTATTTCAAATATATAAATGTAACTTTGAAAACGTTCACAATCGATTTAATATCATTCAAAAATCATTTAAATTTATCGACAGTACTAAAGAGGTAAATATCTGCTAAAGTACCAAACCGTGAAATATAAACCAATTTCACGTCCAATGAACACAACAAATCATACTGATACACATTACCAATATTATTGAGAAATCTTGTTGGATATCTCCAACTTGTCAATCCCTGCATCACAAATTCAGTATCTCAATATATATTATAATATAATAAAATTTGACAACTACTGGTGAGGAATCCAGTTGGATCCCTCCAACCTGTTTTCCCTACATCCAAATACGTACCTCAAATAAAATTATTTAATAAAAATTATCTAATTTAAACTAATAACTTGTATAATAGTCAATAATAATAATTTAACACAACCAAACAATTCATTAAATTTAACACGTTTATTTTACAAACGTAACCAACAAGGTTACCCTAACTGGTTCCAATCGTTAAAATAATGATTTGGTTTTCATTGAAATTAAACAACGTTTAATTTCATTGCTTCAATCAATATATGAATATATATTTAACAAACAGTCAACCATTAGCAACCATAACACACAATTATAAAACCTGATTTATATAAAATATAAGTGGGAAGAACTGAGTGAGTTTAACTCATCCTGATCTGATTCGCTGTTTAAACGGGTCATTCTAGTTAAATTAAACCAGTGTTTAATTTAACTAAAATCCAGTTGAATCTAATTACGTCCAGTCTTGTCTCATGACGTTGAGCTCGTCGCCACCATCGCAACGTAGCTAGTTTTGTTCCATTCTGATAACCTAATAAAAAGTTAGCTCGTTTTAGTTACGTGATTTAATTAATAAATTAATTTCTTAATTAAATACCATTTAAACTAATTACTTGTTTAAAAAAAAAATTGGTCGAACTATTTAGAAAAAAACCCAGGCCCAATATCACTTCATTGTTCTTTCGTTCGTTTCCATAAAGTGCCCATTTTTTCCCTCTTAAACCAACGGGTTGATCCCTAATTTTTTCTTTCTTTAATTAACGTTAAGTAAATGTTAATTACATGTTATAATATAACAGCCACCACATTTCTTTTACCAGATCAATCCTTATTTTTGCTCCACGTTTTACTGTTGCTTTCCACCTGCTAACACGTTCAACCCATTTTTAAATCTTGCCACATTCTCCATGTTAGCCGACAAAATCTTTACTGCTCCACAATAAAAAATGCCCAAACTTCTCCATTCAGCTCAACGATTTCCACCCCAGTACGCTATTACATTAAAACGCTAAGCCCACTTACCAGGTTCGTTCGTCACCCATTGACTTCACCATTGTCGTGCCTCCTCCAGCTCGCTTGAATGCCATCTGAAGTCGTCGATCCATGCGCCTACCCTCGCTCGACAACCGCCTTAAGCCTTGACCAACATAGTTGTTTTGTTCGCCTGCAATTTGACTGCGAACAAAGCTACTTCGGTGGTCAATTTCGACCACCTCGGGTGTCTAAATTTGATCATTGCCTTTCAAACGATGGACCTCACAAAGGCCGACAATTTTGTAGTTGATGAGTTCTTAGATTGGTGAACCATTTGCAAGATTTTTGGAGGAGAAAGTAACGAGATTTTGTTCGTTCGTTTTGTTTAAGATGGAGGCCACAAATCGTGTTGACCACGTAGAAAGAAACTAAGGGTTTTGACCCATTTTGAAGGTATTTATAATGTGGCCATCTAATATTTAATTATTAATCGAAACTTTAGGTTTAAGTAACGCATAAAAACAACTATAAAAAACCACCAATCAAGATAAAATTCCTAATCCTAACATAAAAAAAATATTTTGGACACGATGGGACAGGTTTCATCGAATTCCGAAATCGTTTGTAAAAATCCCTTTATAATTCATAGGTGAAAAATCACGCGTTTAAATTGTTCACGATCGCAAAACAAATCCAATTAACTTGAAACTTTGAAATTCTACTAGTCATTTTCCTCACGGATCCAATGAAATTTGTTTCGTTAAAATCGGAGTTTGTTTGTCCAGTCGTTTATTCCTCTAAAGTTACCCATGCTTAAATTGGCCAAAATAATATAAATGATTAAATAAAAATTTAGGTGTTTATCGTTGCCACGATCAAACGATTAGTCCGATCGATACGGAAATTGAAAACTACAATAATTAACTAATACGGTTCTAATGACACAAGTTTCATCACATTCCAAGACTATTTTCCGATATGCTATTTTATAAGCCAAACAATGTTATTTTGGACGCCGAAACACCCGATGCCTAAAAATAACAAACTACCTACCTATCTTGACTCTAGTCGTCAATACGAATTCAACGGAATTGGTTTCGTAGCTTAATTCGATATTTTTCTCAAGGTATACAAAATATCTATTTATTAAATTAAATTAATTAAATAACATTATCGTTTATAAACGATTTCCATAGCGACTATTTTAAAATTTGATTTGGACATAACTAACAATCTATAATATGAAATCTCAATTTTTCTCTTTCATTAGAAAATTAAAATCAACAAGATTCAAATGTTTCTTGTTTCACGGAATTTCAACTTACATCGGATCTTGTATATTCAATTGAAGTTCAAAACTCAATATTACAAACTACCATGACGTTACGAGCTCGATTTTATTTATATATTAACTTATATATTCAAACTTCGTTTTAATAAATGAATTCAATATTAAATCCATTAATATTCCCAATAAAATCTTTAAAATAATAAAATAAAACAAAATAATTGTTTACCCAAAAATACGGAACATTACATTCTTCCCCCCTAAAAAGAATTTCGTCCCCGAAAATTACTAAGGTAAGAAAATGTTACGAACTCATTTATTATTCTAAAATCCAATTTATATTAAATCGGAAATTAATTTATTATTGTAAACAAAAATTTCAAAAATATTCGAAAATTTTCTAACACTTTGAATTCCCGTAAAAATTCGGCAAAGCCACCCATGTACGGAGTCACGTCTACGATATCGCAGGAACAAATAATATATATACATCGACCCACACGGTCGGAAAACAAAAACCAGAACCAAAATTTATATTTTCGCGTAGGCGTAGCTTTTACAAGTGCTATTGAGCATACTTGCTCAATTTATTTCGATCTATGCAACCAAAATCAATCTTCTTAGTCTTCAGGCACCTGTACTTAACTCAATTCAACATATAAGTAACAATTATATGAAATTTCAATTGATATTTTAGTAATCAACAAGTAAAACTTCATTAACTCCCAAAATCAAACATGAAACATCAATTCATTTGCAAATACAAGGTTAAATCATTAAATTCAATTCATATGCAGTTTCATTCCAATTTATAATACTGGAATTTATTTTCAGTTCATTTAACTCTATTTTAATATGTTGATGACTTATATTCAACCATTCTAGCAACCAATCAACAATCGGTCAACAACCCGTGCACAATCAACTTAATCAAATCAATCGAATTTACATTAAATGTTAATATTTACTTTAGTTTCACATATTTGAACATTAGTCGGTTAATATTCAATTAATTTATGTCATAATTTATTCATTAAATTTCCAATTTCCAAATCAATTTCACATTAAAGTTATTATTCACAATTTTATATGTGAAATTTCTTCTGGTTATATTAAACCATTTACAATCTCATTTGATTTCATTCAAATCAATCAAACCAACAAATGTCTTAGTAATTTGATAAAATTATTACTTTTCTATACAAAGATATATTTTGAGTAAAATTATTTCATTTACCCCTTTTACAAAACAATATTGTGTCCATCGCCAGTTCAAAATCGATCCGATCAAATAACATAATACAAAACATTTGTATATAAAATATTCAAATTCGCTTTCATATATACACTCAATCTCAATCTAGAGTATTACTAACCCCATCTCTATCTAGTTATGCCACAGAGCCAAGATTATTACTAAACCGTTGCTCTGATATCACTGTGACGACCCAACAAAAGAATTCGACTCCCGAATTCTAACAATAGTACATAAACCCGTATTACCTGCCAAAACTCAAGTATCAAAAACGCCAGATAGTTGTTAGAAAGAAAATAGAGGGTGAGATAAGAAATAAAGAAATATTAGAGAAGAACAAGAAGAAATGACACACAACAGAGTCTCACATCGCAGTGGAACAAAATATAATACAGAAATAAAACTTTAGCGAGAGCTTGAAATAAAACTTACAATCATCAGAGTACATCGCACATATGGACAGTTATAACAACCTTTCCTCATATACAATCGTACAGCAGAATAATAACTATATAACATCATATGTCTGAACTCATCCAGCTCGTCTCTTCACAACATCCGATAACCTGAACCTCTACAACTCGGTCTAACCCAAGCATTACAAACGCTAGATTAGTCTGGTGAACCAGAGTGAGAAACCCACCAAGTTTATAAGTAACATCCAACTTGATTTTAAAGTTAATAAATATTTTCTAGAAGAAAAAGATAATTGTATGACCGATCCACACATAAACACGGATGGTTTTTACCTTACGATAACCAAAAACATTTTGAAATAAATATCTTTTCTGATATTATAATAATGTCTAAATACAAATAAATAACAATCTAGCAGAATGCTTGCATCTCACGCTCTTCATACATAGTATACAATCAAAACCGTGGGCTCTTACTGGAGAATGGATTTCCATGGCAAGGTATGGGTAACTACCATTTCGACAGTTTATCTCTAGAGAGGAATACACCATGTTCAACAAGAACATATTGCAACCCAGGCTAAATATAACCAGCCCCTAATTTCGCTTGAGAGTACCGAACGTATTATCACCTTACAGCATTTTGTTGTGACCAATGTAGTTCCCGGGAGATACTGAAATGAAAAGAAGTAACAAATATGAATAGTCTCTAGATGGTGACAATACACCCTACTTGGGCGTGACCTACCCTATTTTTGCCATTTCCCGGTTGATGAGGTTTAAGGTCATAAATCTTCTTTCAGAACATCTGGCCACCATTCACTTTGAATACCACATCGTTAGATCCATCTCAAAATCACTAATTAATGTCCACAAAAATACTCTAGTTGTTAAGCTAAGAAAACGACCGTTCTCCGCCACCAACTATGGTACGTTTGAAGAAATCAATGTACGTAATCCCTTTGAAAATACTCTGTCAAACACCCGTCCATACAAGTCATCCAGGAACAGGATGAACCGAAGGCACCCTCCTACTACATCCTATGTATCACCCTATCGATCAGTAGCAAGTAGTCCATGCAATTCGAAGATTCCAATCACGACAAAATCACTATCGAAATAATTCTGGGAGCTAGCCAAAGAAATTCAATAAGTAGTCCTTCCGCTCTTGAAGACCCACGGTCTTCAATTTCTCCATATTCAGTCAGCATCTTCCATCTTCCACGTATTTGTTGGTCGGGATGGTTTTCGAATATAAACTCGATCCCCGTCTTTCCGTACCAACAATCGTATTGGCCAGATTTGATAGTCGGTTATTTAACTATCAAATAAACAACCATTCATTCATAAAAATAAAATAAATTTACTGATTCAGTACTCAGCATCATTTAGCCTCTTTAATTAACCCGTCGTTAATTAAATATTTGAAACTGCGAATTCGGAAAATAATCCCTTTTCTTATGTAATATAAGAATATTTGATTATCATTACACTTCTACTCATTGGCTCCTCATTGTAAATTAGTAAGTGAATAAATCTCTTAGTGTCAACCCCGAAGGCTGAAACCAACATTAGATTGACACCTCGAAAATTACTCAACTCAACCAACATATGACATGTTCCAATTTCTTTAAAACCCACATCATAATCCTTTTTACCATTTTTAAACCGAGTATACTCCTTTATAATCTCACTAATCATTTCAAGTTTTATTTTAAATATCATTTTAACTTTCCCATTAGTTTATATCGTTTAACCATTTATTTATTACAAAATCACTTGTCAACTCTTTAAATCAATTCTCATATATTCCTGATCCCATTAAACCTTTACAACACTTTTTAAAATCTTCTAAAATTCCTTAACGACACTTACGTCTTTACAAAACCATTTTAACATCCCAGATTGTTTATTGAGCAAATTTATACCACTTAACTATTTGTTTTAATAATATATTGGAATTTCCATTTAATTATAATTTAAACGATTATATATAAAAACATAGATAAAACTTCGATGTTTATTATTAAAATAAAAATCATATTTCAAATATATAAATGTAAAATGTTCACAATTGATTTAATATCGATTCAAAAATCATTTAAATTTATCGATAATATTAAAGAGGTAAATATCTGCTAAAGTACCAAACTGTGAAATATAAATCAATTTCACGTCCAATGAACACAACAAATCATATTGATAAACATTATCAATATTATTGAGAAATATTGTTGGATTTCTGCAACCTGTCAATCCCTGCATCACAAATTCAGTATCTCAACACATATTATAATATAATAAAATTTGACAACTACTAGTGAGGAATCCAGTTGGATCCATCCAACCTATTTTCCCTACATCCAAAAACGTAACTAAAATAAATTTATTTAATAAAAATTATCTAATTTAAACTAATAACTTATATAACAGTCAATAATAATAATTTAGCACAACTAAACAATTCATTAAATTTAACATGTTTATTTTATAAATGTGACCAACAAGGTAAGTTACCTCAATTGGTTCCAATCGTTAAAATAACAATTTGGTTTTCATTGAAATTAAACAACGTTTAATTTCATTGGTTCAATCAATATATGGATATATATTTAACAAACTGTCAACCATTAACAACCATAGCGCACAACTATAAAACCCGACTTATATAAAATATAAGTGAGAAGAACTGAGTGAGTTTAACTCACCACGATCTGATTCGCTGTTTAAATGGCTCATTCTAGTTAAATTAAACTAGTGTTTAATTTAACTAAAATCCAGTTAACTCTAATTCCATCTAATCTTGTCTCATGACGTTGAGCTCGTCGCCACGATCGCAACGTAGCTAGTTTAATTCCATTTTGATAACCTAATAAAAAGTTAACACGTTTTAATTACATGATTTAATTATTAAATTAATTTCTTAATTAAATACCATTTAAACTAATTACTTATTTAATAGAAATTTGGCCTAACTATTTAGGTAAAACCACCTGATATCACTTCATTGTTCTTTCATTCGTTTCCATAAAGTGCCTATTTTTTCTCTTAAACCAACGAGTCGACCCCTATTTTTTTCTTTCTTTTATTAACGTTAAGTAAATGCTAATTACATGTTATAATACAACAATTGCCACATTTCTTTTACCAGATCAATCCCTATTTTTGCTCCACGTCTTACTGTTGCTTTCCACCTGCCAACACGTTCCGCCCATTTTTAAATCTTGCCACGTTCTCCATGTTAGCCGACAAAATCTTTACTGCTCCACAAAAAAAATGCCCGAAATCATCCATTTAGCTCAACGATTTCCACCCCATTATGCTATTACATTAAAACATTAAGTCCACTTTACTGTATTCATTCGTCGCTCGCCGACTTCGCCGTTGTCGTGCCTCCTACAACTCGCCTGAACGCCATCTGAAGACATTGATCCATGCGCCTACCCTCGCTCGACAACCGCCTCAAGCATCGACCAACATAGTTGTTCTGTTCACCTGCAATTTGACTGTGAACAAACCTGCTTCGGTGGCCAATTCTGACTGCCTTAGGTGTCTAAATTTGATCACTGTCGTTCAAACGATGGACCCCATAAAGGCCGACAATTTTGTAGTTGATGAGTTCTTGGATTGGTGAACCATTTACACGAATTTTGGAGGAGAAAGTAACGAGATTTTTTTCGTTCATTTTGTTTAAGATGGCGGCCACAAATCGTGTTGACCACGCAGAAAGAAACCAAGGGTTTTGACTCATTTTGAAGGGTATTTATAATGTGGCCATATAATATTTAATTATTAATCGAAACCTTAGGTTGAAGTAACACACAAAAACAACTATAAACAACCACCAATCAAGATGAAACTCCTATTCCTAACATAAAAAATATTCCGGACATGATGTGACATGTTTCATCGAATTTCAAAATCATTTGTAAAAATCCCTTTATAATTCACAGGTGAAAAATCACGCGTTTAAATTGTCCACGATTACAAAATAAATCCAATCAACTTGAAACTTTGAAATTCTACTAGTCCTTTTCCATATGGATCCAATGAAATATGTTTTGTTAAAATTGGAGTTCATTTGGCCAGTCGTTCATTCCTCTAAAGTTACCCATGTCTAAATTGGCCAAAATAATACAAACAATTAAATAAAAATCTAGGCGTTTATCGTTGCCACGATCAAACAGTAAGTCCGATTGATACGAAAATTGAAATACTACAATAATTAACTAATACGGTTCTAATGGCATAAGTTTCATCACATTCCGAGACTATTTCTTGATACGCTATTTTATACGCCAAACAACGCTATTTTGGACACTGAAATACCCGATGCCCAAAAATAACAAACTACCTACCTATCCTGACTCTAATCGTCAATAGGAATTCAATGGAATTGGTTTCGTAGCTTAATTCGATCTTTTGCTCAAGTTATACACAAATATTTATTAATTAAATTAAATTAAATTAATTAAATAACGTTATCGTTTATAAACGATTTCCATAGCAACTATTTTAAAATTTGATTTGGACATAACTAACAATTTATAATATGAAACCTCGATTTTTCTCTTTCATTAGAAAATTAAAATCAAAAAGATTCAAACGATTCTTGTTTCATGGAATTCCGACTTATATATTGGATCTTGTATATTTAATTGAAGTTCAAAACACAATATTACGAACTACCACGACGTTACGAGCTCGATTCTAATTATATATATATATATATATTTATATATTCAAAATTCGTTTTAATAAATGATTTCAATATTAAATTTATTAATATTCCCAATAAAATATTTAAAATAATAAAATAAATATTTTTCTACCCAAAAATACTGGACATTACAGTATCTAGATTTTTGAAGCTTTACATCCAGTGGTGGAATGCCCAAATATCTTACAATTTGAACATGCATTAGGACACCACTCATAAATTACCCTTTGCCAGACTATATTGTCATTGGCACACAGAACAGGGACAGATTCAAGAAAAGAAAATTTTATATCTACCTCCACTAAAACCCTAACATAAGATATACGAATAACATCCTCTGTGACACTATCCAATTTAATAGTGTGGCATAAAATAGACACTATTCTGCTTATTGCTTCCACAGACCGAAAATCAAAGTGTAAATTGGGTAGGCGAATCCAAATGGGTATAGTATGTAAAGGTTCTCTAGTTAATTTATACTCGGTTCCATTTTCTTTCAAATAATCAATCGTTTGTTGTAGAAATAAGGGCCAGCTGATAAAATCCTTTCACAGTCATCCTCTAATTCACATTTAGGAATAAAGAAGCCATTTGAATTTACGAAATTGCTGCCTCTTGATTTTCAGCAAAAAAAAAAATCATTAATTTGTTGAATTGCCCTTCGTTTCAGAAAAAAAGTCTTAGAACACCCTCCCTTGCAGTGGCACTGCGTGATGTCTTTCGAGCACCATGCAATGCTCATAAATCATTCTGCGGTGACACTGAGTGGTGCTCTAAAGACACCACACAGTTCCACTTCTAGGTTGTCATAAAATCTAAAATAAATAAAACATAAATTTAAATAGAAAATTAATGAAAAGTATATTCATCATCGATTTTTTTAACAAGAAAAAGGACAGTTGAAATAAAATTTGCCACAACAAATTTTGGAATAATTAAGAGTACTGAAATCAAGGCAAATAAAATTATTTGCCCTTAATAATATTCAATTAGAGGTAAATACTATGTCAGTCCCTATTAATTGAATTCAAACCAATGCAACCGCCTCTATAGCCAATTAGTGCAAAAAAAATTCGCTCTTATTCATTCTCAAAACAGACAAATCTATTTGCCTCTAAGTACCTCCAAAAAAAAAAAAAAAAAAACACCACTGCTGCTAAAAACTGATATGTGTAAGCTTTTAGCTTTCATCTTCTCATCGTGTATAATTTGATTTTGATTTCTTCAAGATCATCGAGATTGGCTATTACTTTGAAATCTGTAAGGATTGGATGTACATATTCCATTTGTTATACTGATTTTGTTTTCTATTGTGATTATTAACTAAACTCAGAGTGCAAGTGAATTTTGATAAGAAGCTTAATTAAATCGAATCTGGTACAAGATTGATATCGTAGTGGACAGTTGCTTTTATTTTGTAATTTGTTTTCCTGATTATGCATTTTTTTCTCTTTTGTGCGCTTTCGTTTCTTGTCAAGTAAGTTTTAACAAATGAATTTAACAACAACAAAAAATCATAATTGAATGGTGATGGTCCCATTTCTTGCTAAATATATGTATCTTCTTCCTCTTTTTCCCTTACTATATTTGTAACACTCCACACTTTTCTAAGCTCGAATCTCGATAAAAATTGAAACTCAAACTCATCCAAGCATAGTGAGTATAAATTCGGTACGTGCAAATAATAAGCATGGTTATAATCCAAGTACAATAAAACTAATTCACAACGAAAATAAGATAGGATAACATGTATCGACTTAAGCAACTATCTTAAAAACGATTCGCCACATCAATACCAAGCATGAGAGAACAAGAACAGAAAACCAAACTTAAACATTTGTTAAGACTTGTCTTCTCCGAGATAAACCTGAGAGTTGTTATGAGAAGGAGGTCAGGACAACAAGTCCTGGTGAGTAGAAAATTTATAACACTCTCCACAATACATAAATGTATCCCATTTGATTTTACTCAAAATCATATGTCTAACAAGGCTGATAATTCTAACCTAACCTTGTAAAGATTTATACACGTATTCTAACCTAATATTGTAAAGATTTACGCACGATGATTAACTACCATATCCAAGGTAGTGCTTCCCAAAGATAACATTAACTCAATATACTGAGATAAAGCCTTTAAACCACTACTATAACAAACACCGAAACTAAGAGGCGGACTCTCTAATTACTCAATACCCTATAAAGGAGGTGGGTTATTCTATATAGCCACTTATGGTCTCACTCATAATATAATATAAGGGCGGATCCCTACGATCACTTAAGGCCAAAGGCAGATCAATTGATCACTTAATACCTTACTATACGCTAATATAAATTAGAGGACATTAGCTATTAGTTCCTTCCAATCCAAGGCTTCCGACTTTAACGCGTATTCCCAAACCCCGCATAAGGTGAGAGATAGTAAGAAGTCACTTATGACCTACATGATGGGTAGACGAATAACATCATTTTATGACCTTCCCCCGGTAGGCTCCTGTGTTACTATCTAGTTGACCTTATTAGGTAATCTCCTAGTTACTTAATACTTCCCATAGGATAGACGGTCTCATGGACATTTAATACATTATCCCAAGGCAGACTCTAACCCAGTCACTTACTACCTAAAGGAAGCAGATCATCACGGAGATTACTGGTCTTGCACCTAATTAGCCATTTAACACTTCTTGAAATAGGCTATGCTATAAATTATTTTCTTTTGGTTTCTTCCTTCGAAAGTGAGGCGGACTGTACAACCACTCAATACCTCAACAAGTGAAGTGAACCTTTTTGGGAATAATTCCCGTTACACAGTTAACTACCGTCACGATTTCCTATGATTAATGATATCTCACATCAGTTGTACATATATTAGACTATCGAATGTAGACTCTTATGGAATAAGGCAACTGACCTTGCACATTAGCCTACTAAGTCCAATCCTTGATACTAATTAAAGATATTAATTATATATTTAAACTAGAATAATATAAGGATAATTCTCTATAACTTATTATCATAGGATATTTAATTATTTATTTCTTTATTGGACTTGGTATTTACTACGACAATTAATACCCATCAAATCCCCTTTAATTCCATTTACTATTATAACGGTCTCATGTCATTAATAGTGATCCTAACAGTCATATTTCCTAAGGCAATTGGCACTCAATCAATTTAATTCTCTAATTGTTTCGTGTCATTAATGACATTAATGGTCATGTTTTCAAAGGCCACAAACAACCTTTTAAATGCCACTTATATCTGTCCCATCTAATATCTTTAATCCTAATTTTTGTAACTTCCAAATATTACTATAGTTAATTAATTTCATTAGTTCTTATATAAGCATACATATACATATATATATATATATATACACACATATATAAGTTTATTACTTTGATTTTTCTAATTGGAGTCACAACACTTATCCTTATTCAATTTAGATTGTAACCATTTGGAACTTATTACCTATTCGTTTTCCCCCTAGAACATTCATGATTACAATATTAATTCCCTTATTTGTGACCTTTTTAGTTATAAAATCAATTTCACATTTATTGCTATCAACATAACATTCAAAAATATTCATTTCCATTTATTATGAGAAATACTACCATATATTTATTCCCAATAAAATGGAAAACTTTTAAATTCAAATACATAATATACATTCAATTCAATAATATAGTAGCATTATTTACGTAGTTTGGACGAATAAGATTATAATAATTATATACTTATATTTTAAGCGTGATGATAACGTAGTTACTAATTATATTTTGTTATTGTTATTAATATTTTATATTTCGGTCTAAACTAACGACTAGAACAGTCCTTTTGTGTTTAATCTTTGTTTAGATTCACAATTTCATGGAAATGTTATTTACTGTAATTATTGTATTTTGCCCAAACCATTTAAAAGATGATATTAGCATATTTCAAATCATAAGGAAATAGGTTAATATTTTATTTTGAATAGATGTTGCGAACTACGTACAAAAATAAGTGAATTTACACATCTCTTCCTATTTGGTTTGTTTATATTACTTGTAGATTGGAAATTGTAACGATCTGGAAATTTAAAGGGTTTTAGTAATGTGTTTAAGTGAAATTTTACTTATTTTGAATTTTAAGAAGTATATATATACACACATATATATTTGATTTTTGAATATAAAATAAAACAAGTATGTCTAATTTGAATAAAAAAATGGATTGATCGTTATTTCAGAACTTATTTGTTTGAAACCAATGTGAAATCAATAGATAATGAGATATTGAAATAATGATTCTTAAAAAATAACATTTTTACATAAAATTGATCCTATAAAATTTATGATGAAAATGTCAGAATTAACTTACTTTAGTTAAATCGATTTACGATATCTACAACCAATAAAATGCAGTTAACGTTTAAAACTTAAATTTTGAATTAAATTCCGAAATTTTATATTTGAGATATGTTTAACTAGACATAGCACAGGAATAAATTCCATAGTAAAATACGAAATTTTGTTCGGCAAAGTTATTTCAGTGCAAGTCAGTTCAAATATTATACGAACAAAATTATTTCCGTAACATAAATGTCCCAACAGTAGAAAAATTATTTTGCTCATTTTGAAGTCAATGATGCAATTCGTCTCACGAGATTCAGATGTTTCTAGGCTCGCCAGATTTTTTGTACGAATTAACAACGCACCGTTGTTAAATATTGGAGTTTTGATAGGAGAATCACGATTTTGATATTTGTGTACCATATCGTCTGTCTCATCATGAAATGCCCCACCTCAATACTCGCGTTAGCCAAGGCCATTGCAAGCAATGGTGTCAACTAACCCGAAGAATAAGGCTGTTGAGGAGCGACCATTTGTATATTAGCTTTGAAAGAGTGTTAAATATATCGGATAATCTGGTCTTACCTTTTCAACTTCTCATGAGGAAATTCGACATATCTAATACAAGTTCAAATCTACTACGCAGTAGCTATATATAATTCGGAAACAATATAAAATACATTAAAAAAAAATCAGAGTCAGACACAGAATTTCGTATCACGAAGACGGAATAGATATGAATAATAACACCATAGTGTATACATAGAGGTAGGTCCACTATACTATAAAAGAGTAGACAATAATACATGCCAAAAGAGTGTGAATACATAAGAGTCACCGTCTCATATACATATCAACATAAACTACAACACTAGTGTAGAAAGCCAAAATAAAGAACTGGATCCTGCTAGAAGTCATGTGGAAGCACCTGCAACATTCGTGCCTGACCTAAGTACTATTTATAAGAAATAAACAATAAACAGATCAGTTTAGCAGTACTTATCTCATAAACTGGCATATACTTAGAGATATAGAGAAATGTAGACATATAAATATTATAATAAAAGTGAACACACATAAATGTGTAACTCAAGAATGTCTACAATATATCTACAATAGAGCTATAAAAGAATCTCATCCAAAGTTATATAGCTACTCACGGAAATGATAATTCATATCAAATCAATATAAAATTGACAGCACATATGTCAAAGAAACCCAGATTGATAAGTTAATATCAATAAACTACGATTGATAAATGAATATCAATAAAATCTCAAATTCTAGAAATCAAAAACCAGAAATCACAGAGAAAACAAGGGGATAGGCCTCGAGATGGGAGTTCGAAGACTCAACCTGGGAGTCCGAAGTCTCAACCAACACGTGTATCGAGATGAGATGCGATCTCTAGGTAGCTAGCCTATGTGTTGAGCCGAAGCTCCGAGATGGCCCAAAGGCCTGCGGCCCCGCTGGAGTGAACCAAAGTTCCTCGGGATGATCCGAAGATCATCAAAATAAATAAAAGCATGAAAAGATCACAATTGATTCAAGGTAGTGCAAAGTACTCCAAGCTAGTAATTATAAGAGTTGAGCTTCATGTCCCATAACCACTTGCTCTACTCAAATAGTTACGAACAAGTTGTATAATCCACTAAAAACATAAAACGATCATTGCCATGGTTTTTCAATCGAACGAGTCCAAGAATTAACCGTCGAAGTAAACGCAAGGGATCATAGTCCTTGCTTTTGCTAAGGCGTTTAATCATACGAACGAGAAAAAGGTTTATAAAATATATACTAGTAGATGTGCAAATCAATTTATAAAATAATTTCATATAATGAAGTGGAGTTTGAAATGCTTTTATATATTTTGGAGTGGCAAATCTTGTGTAATATCGATCGAAATGATGACCAAACTAAGGATTTACATTTTGATAACGTAAACAAAAATCTCATGACTATCGATTATAATTTCGTTCACCACGAATAAATAGAAAGTACATGAAATACAAACATAGAAATATGTGAATCAGAGAAACTGAAAAGTCACAAATAAAGTCTAAATGGGCCAAAACTCGGCCGGGAAAGAGCCTGAATGGACCCAAACTATTGACCGTGGTCTCCACTGGTCAATAGTAAAAATACAGGGCAACAGGCAAAATCAGACGTCTGGACCTATATTTCAGACGTTTGGTCTGGTTCAGATGTTTGAAAATAGGTTTCAGACGTATGAATTTGGCCACTGCCAATTTTTAAGGCCTGGCCAGACATCTGAAATTTATTTAAGACGTCTGACCTGCTCCGATAATGTTTTCCAAGGTAAAAAACAATGCATTTGGGCTTCGAATCGATATATGTTTACTCTAGGCTATTGGATACATTAAAAACACTTCCTATAACACTAAAGCGCATGAACAAATGTCCATATAAGAGCTTACACAAGAAATTCATCGAAATGAAACCAAAACCCATTAAAATTCATAAATTTTGAAATGGTATCACACAAACCAATCAACACAACTAAATGCACACAACACATAAGTGCCAAAGGCACACTTTACAAGCATAAATGTTTGAGGCATAGATGTGAGTTCATATGAACTCACCTTAGGTGGTTGAATGCAAGGAGATTAATCAAAACCTAGCCAAATCAACCTCTCTTCGCATGAAGAGTACAAATCCTCAACCTAAGCATATAAATATATCAATCCCAATAATTAGATTTGGAAAAATCCCCAAAATTGAAAGAGGAAGCAAGTAAAGGAAGATGGAGATGATCTTGCCAAGCTATCTCCTTGAATTAGAAAAACTAACACTAAATTTCCTAAGATTGGGGCTTAAGAATATTAATTTCCTCTTCTTTTAGGTTTAAGAATTTTACTTAGAAAATGAATGAAGAGTTAAGTGAAGGATCAAGGTAGGTGGAGAGGCTATGTAGTGGCCTTCATTGGGATTAGGGCTAACTTGACCAAAACCAAGTCCACTACAAAGTCCCCAAATCACACTTACTTCAAACATATAAATGTTTATAGTCAAAAAGGTCGTAAATGACATTTTGAACTCAATGTAATTGGTTTTGAGTCCAAATTCATCCATATGCACAAATTGACTTTTTGGACAAATGTTAAATTAACGATATTATATTTAAACAAAATATTCAAATATATTTTAGTAAAATACGCGGGTTGTTACACATCACGTTGATCACCGCAGTATATTCATTTGTGCATTTTGGTGTCTAATGGATGTCCGAATCAATAAAACAACGTCTCGTATCGGTACTCAACATTGTAGGATTTTTGAATTTTATGTCCCTATGTGTGTCTTATTGGAATGGTGATGTTTCCTACACTATGGCCACACCTTTCGTTCAACCCACATTCACGATTTATTCATGAAATTTGAATTATTTCTCTCATGATCATATTTACATGCACTACATATCGTGATATACCCATTAAATCATTGGTCCTCTCTTCCCCACTTTAGTTTATGTTGCTCTTTCCAAATCGCCTAAGAATGAAGCCAGCCTCTCCCTCTTCACTTCTTTGATTTATTATCTGAATCCCCTCACACATGCGTTTCATTTGAACCATGCATGCAACTCATGATCTACCAACAACATTCACCTGCCGTAACTGAGCTTCCACCCGCAGATCATGCCTCCTCTTTTGCTACCGTCGTGCTAACCACCGATCGACCTAGATCCCCGCCTACCTGTTCCCTCCTCCTAACGATCTTTTCACCTTCACAACATCCAAAATCCATATCCGCAACCACCTGCTCCTTCAGCGAATTCCTACACTGACTCCCGACCTCTACGCAATCACCTATAACATCCTTTGTCATTCATCGGACCTGCGTAGCACTTTACCTGACCCAACAATTTCTCTTCCCTCTCCTCCTACTGTAATCTAAGAGTTTGTTTAATATTTAGCTAAGCTGGTTCTTCTATCTTCATTAAAAAATGTAATTCCCAAAGAAAACTTACTTGGTCGAGTTTGGTATATATTGAATTCCAAAAGCTAAATTTTGTTTTGAGTAAGAGTTTTAGGTTGCTGAGAGTTTTGGTTTGCTGAACCTTTCCTTGCTTCTCCTCGTGAACCATAATTTTAAATATTAAAATTAACAAATTTAATAACATTTAATTTTTAGAAGAAGAATTAGGTGAAACGAGTTACGCCATTGCATTCATCTCGATATTCTGCTTGAGATAGAGTCTGAATTTGCGTAAATCGGACTCCGTACGAAGAAGTTATGGAGGTTAGAAGACTCAAGTTTAAATTAGAATTAAATAAATAATTAATGAATCAAAATTCGAATTCAAACCAGCGAAAAGAAGTGGGCGGGAAAATTCTCACCAGAGGGTGTCGACCCCCCTATAGGGTTGTCGACACTGGTGTCGACCCCCCTTGTAGGGGTCGACCCCTGCTGACTGTTCTGGACAGTGATAATTTTCTGAGTCGTAGGGCTACGTGGCAACTTCTGATTGGCCTGATGATGCATTTTCTTGGACTGGATGGTTTGGATGGATCCTAGGTTGATCTAAAGTCTCATATTAATTGTATACTTCTATACAATCACATCAAACCTAAACCCTAAACCTCATAACCCTATTCTATGAGGCCATCATGTTGTCCATCTCTAAGCTAACCTAGTGTAACGACCCAGAAAATCTGAACCAATTTAAAAATTTTAAATTGGCTAAAATAATGAATTTTAAATATTTAAAATAAGTATTTTAAATAATAGAGATGAAAAGTGAGTTGAATCGACAATTGAAAACGAATATAATTAATTATAATTATAAACAAAGCCTGAAATGGCGCTGTAGTTTCAAAAATTGAATTCAAACTTTGTCGGACTGTACCGGGTGCAAAACAAAACGGATTTTAGTGAAACCAAAAATATTTAAATCTGTTAGTGAATACCTTTCTAACGAATCTGAAAAATCGAAATTTCATAGCGGAAAGCAAAATTTATGGCCGAATGAATTTTCAGAAAGGTCGCTATGGAATTTATATAGCCCGTGAAATTGGCCATTTTGCATACGACCTCGGAATTCGACGAAACCACTTTTGTTGGATTCGGGATGGGAAGTTATTGTTCGGTTTCAAATTTCATAATTTTTGAAGCTAGTATGTGAGCGTGGCAAAGGAAAATGTGTTTTGGTCAATTAAAGTTAAATTGGATCGACTAGAAATGGGCCTTTTTGCAAACGGTCTCAGAATTCGACGAAACTAGTTTTGTTGGGACCGTATCGTCAAAACCTAGCTAGATTTATTTTTCTGGAATTTTTCGAATTAGTTTGTGGCCCTGGCAAATTGAAATGTACATTCAAATTAAATATTGAATGTTTTATATTTTAATTTGAAGGAAAACTGACTGAAACATTCGAGTGGGCCTTCGAAACATATCCCATTGTGTTCGGAATGGGGGTAAAACGCTAGGGACGACAGTCGTTGGGTTTCGATTGGTGGTCGTGTCAGAAAACCCCTTTAAAACTTCCCCGACCAATCAGAATTTTTATATATAAAAAAATACTTTCTCTCTCCCCGACGATCGAAGGCGGAAACCTATTCGCCAGTTCCCGAGCATTTTCCGGCCACCACACGCCTCGTTGACCCCCGACCCTTTGGAACTTTTTGAAGATCTCCCTTCCACCTTCAAATCCATACCACCATCAGCCCCCACCATCGCGTATCCTTCGAGATCCACCGCCTTCAACTTCCGCCGTTTCGAGCTCCGCCACGCCAGCTGGGCCCCACCGAGCTGCACCTCACTGCCACGTGCAAAGGTCTCTCGTAGCTCTTCGACGCTGTATCCTCCGATCGAGCTGCAACTTCGCGGATTGGAAGAAATCGAGCGACCTAGTTTTGAACGAAATAGTGAGTATACGGTTTATATTATTTAAACCGATTTCAACAGTTTTAAACCGTTGCAAACCTTTGAAAAATCATATTTTTTTTGTTCGTTAACGAAATCCGATGAAACAGGAAACATCACGACCGTGTGGACGTCTTCTGCATTCTAGAAGAGACCGCATATTTTTCTGAGCCTTCTGCTATTTTTGGTGGAGTGGAACCCAATGTGAGATTTCTAATTTATAAACAATATGGAAAACGACGATGTATAAATTATATAGTCGATGTATGAGTTATATAAGCGTTGTACACCTCTTGTATAAGCGTTGTATAAGTTGTATGTTCGATGTATAAGTTATATATGCATTGTAAAAATTATATATGTGTTGAAATAGAAGTGAATTGCTATATATATACATATATACATATATACATATATACATATACATATATATATATATATATATATATATACGCCCCTCGTCCACAAACCATGGACGATATTTATTGGTTGTGATTGATGTGAAAATTGATTGATAGCGAATGGTTGTTTGGGATTGTTTGTGGTTGAAAAATACCCATTTGTGGTTGAGAAATATTTGGTTGAAACCACATAGGATTAGTTTGTGGAAATGAAATAAATATATACATGCCGCCTGCGTGCGAACTAGATGCATGATTCCCATTGTCAAAAACCGCGAGGTTTTAAGGTAGAGCGAGGAGCCGTACTAGGGACGGTCCGGGTTTTAACTACCCTGCCGTTATGCTGCCGAAATTTTGAATAATATTCATGTGTTTGAATTATTTTCATTTGTCGAAACTATATTTATTCGTTGAATTGAAATTCATGTGTTGAATGGTATTCATATTTTGAAATAAATTGTTTCATAATAAAATTCACCTTTTATCAACTATATGGACTATGTAAAATAATCTCGTTTTAAAAGAAATTGTTTTATAGTAAAAATCCTATTTTTATTACCTATATAAACTATATAAAATAATAGTGTTTCAAAATGAATTGTTTTACAATAAAAATCACATTTTTATTATATAAACGAATTGTTAAAAATAGTGAAGTGTTGAAATAGAAGACAGTTAGATAAAAATATCATTTTTATCAAATGTATGAAAAGAATATAGCTTTGAAATCGAAGAATCAATATATATATATATATATATATATATATATATATATATATAAATAGAATTAAAATATATCGAATAACGACGCTGCAGTTCGTATTTTGAAACCGTGATTTCAAACGATTAGTACGGGAGATCCGACCATCGGATTTTCCTGAAATCGCAACCGTTGGGTTCGCTTTGGAAAAATCTTTCCAACGACACCAACTTTGTAAAAATCCTACGGTGGGATTGTCTGGAATGTTTAATTCAAATCTGAAGAAAAACAGCGCCAGAAACGATTGTATGTATATATATATATAAATATAATTATATTTAATTGAATAACGATGCTGAAGTTCGTATTTTGAAATTGAAACTTCAAATGATTGTACCGGGAGATCCGTCTGTCGGATTTTCCCGAAACTGGAACCGTTGGATTCGTTTTGAAAAGACCTTTCTAATGATGTAAATTGTGTGAAGATCCAACGGTTAGATTTTCAGATATGTGTAAATCAAATCTGAAGAAAAACAGCGCCACGGCCGCGTTATGGCCCGAAGCGTCGTTTTGAATAAATTGGCTATTTTAAAATAAATAAAAATAGCGATAAATCGTTATAAAATATCATAAACGATATAGAATGGAAATAAACTGAATTTTCTCGATTTACGTGGTATTTGATGGTTGAATGTGTTTGGTGTGAAAATTACATAAAAGAACAAAATTGGTGTTGTCGAATGATTTAACCATTGAAATAAATTGATTTGATATTCTAAATATACGTGAATTATTTGAGAAGGCCGAGTTAATTCTCATTTCAAATAATTGACCGACGATTGAAATTCGAAGATGAAGACGGTGGTCGAAGACCAGAGATCTTCACCTCGTTTGGATGGTAACCGAGGTCCTGATTGGGAGGCATCCCGAAATATGGATAATGAGTGGTGATCGTCCAGACGTACGTGGTGATCGATGGGTTTGCGAGGTATTTAGTGCCTCCGGTTTCGTTCAGACCCAGGACGGACTTGTAAATGGACTGTGTGTCTGACATTGGATTTTATTCTGTGTTGATTGATCTCTATCAAATATACATCTGTTTGGCGACAGAGAATTTATTCTTTTGCTTAACGCCCTTCTTTGAAACGCACGAGCTCAGAGGTTGTATATCGATGGACATCAGTCGCATGGCATGAATTGCTAGTGTGGCATGCCTAAGTGGCAAATGATCAGGACTTCTGTTGAAAAGCAAAGTCTTGTGGTGATGATCAAAGCATCGCCTGTGTGGCGTAGCTTTGTGTATAACGTGAATTCGTGAACCTCACACCCGGTATGAACCAGAAACGGGAGAGGACATCAGGGAGGTCCTGCGTTGCTTCCTAGCTAGAAGTGGCGTCAGTGGTTTTACACGCCCTGACGAGTTTGACTTATGTGGTTGTTGCTGTTGCGAGGCGCCTCGGTTAGATCGGACGATCCGGGTCCGATGGAGTCATTTGTTGGCTCGCTTACGCCCCAAAGGGAGGGGAAACGTAGTGTTCAGGCATAATAATCCACCTCGGTGGACCGGTCCTGACGATCCAAGGCTTGCCGGCGCGCTTGCCTGAGACTCGGGCTAAGCAGTCTCGAATTCGGTAAGGACTATCTTTTGCCTTGGTTCATGACGAAAATCCAATTCCCAATTACATGACTGTGCGGTTTTGATTGTATATATATATGGCGACATGATATATGGTACCCATGCCATCTATGATTGATAGTTATGATTTGAAATTGTTTTCAAAACATATATCACTATCAATAATATCAAATGCCTTTGTTTTATTCGTATCAATCATATTTTGGCCATTATAAGGTAAAACTCTATCCTCCGGTTTGCGTTGCATTGTGTGATGGGAACTGAGTCTTATAATGGCTTCATTTTTATAAAAAGCATTGCGATGTTTAAAAGAAAGATTTGTTTTTAAAGCACTGGCAATCCAATGGAGTAAACCCGTTCCACGAAAGTGACGTGGTCCTGTGATTAGCCATATTTTAAAGGTGTTGAGTTGATTTCTCATACCAGTCCCATGACTGACTCGTAGTTTGTTTCACTTTCAAACTCGGGTGCCCCTTTTTCTACACGAGCAGCCAGTTTTCAGGTTTAGCTGGTTCTCTCTGGATAGCTGGAGCTAAAGATGGATTCTATCATTTATTTATTTTTATGCTGTTCAGCTCCTATTATACATTATGTTTGTTTTCCGCTGTAGACATATATGTATAGCTGAACTGTATTTGTACTAAGTATGATCCTGTATACTGTGTAACTCTGATGATTTTTTTTCTAGTATATTATATTGTTCATTTTCTGGTGTATTTATTTAATTCTGTTCTTTTGTTATCTGTTCCTGTGTTATATTCCACGGATTACCCTTGCCGCCGTGAGTACGGGGTTTGGGGTCGTCTCATTTGGTATCATAGCTTTGGTTAAGCTTAGTGCTGGAATATAACATATTAACAAACTCGTCAGAAATAGAACCAGTAGTATTCTAGGATGGGTAACTCTATACAGATAGGATCAGTAATATCCTAGTATGAGTAAAGCAGAATGAAATTACACCTCGATAGACACATTTACATTGAAGTATGTGTTTCTATATTTTAAAATATCTTTTCTGTGACCTGACACTTGATCTGCTGTTTGCAGAAGTACTAGAAAAATGAGTGTCAGAAACAGGAGAAATGCAGAACCCGATCTAGAGGCTCTATTTAAGAGATATCGAAATCTAGGTGGAGCACAATTCTCGGGCAATGAATCTATTATTCAAACTCAAGCTTGGGTGAGCTCTGCAGAAAGAATATTTGAGCGTTTCCAGCTGAGAGACGGCCAGAAGAGATTAGTGGCATCTTGGGCGCTCAATGGAGAAGCTTTAATATGGTGGGACACAGTCATAAAAGATAATCCAGAAGGGGATATCACCTGGGATAGATTCAAAGAGATTTTCCTAGGAAGATTTACTCCTCCCAAAGCAACCGAGCGATTATGTGATGAATTTTCTTATTTGATACAAGGTGATATGATCATTCCAGAATATCACAATAAATTCAACGAACTTGCCCACTTTGCTCCTCATCTGGTTCAAGATCCAAAGAGGAAAAATTTGAGATTTATTCATGGCCTGCAAAGGAGATATCAGAATAGTGTACTGAGGAATGTGAAGCTTCCTTTATCTGAAATGATATACATGGCTTATCAGTATGAAGATCTCCATAAGAAGGGATATATCCTTTGCTGTTGGCGACTACGTGTATTTGAAGGTATCGCCGATGAGAGGAGTTATCCGGTTCGGTAAAACTGGAAAGTTGGCGCCCAAATTCATTGGTCCGTTTCCTATTCTGGAACAGATCGGAACTCTCGCTTATAGGGTCAAATTACCTGACTGGTTGCCTGGAGTTCATGATGTATTTCATATATCTCAACTTCGAAAGCACGTTCATGATCCTGACTTGATCGTGGAAGAAGCAGCTCAATAGGATATTGAAATTACTCCAGAACTAGCTGTGAGAAGAGAGCCGTTGAAGATTATCTGCAAAGAAACCAAAGAACTGAGGAACAAGAAGGTTCACTTAGTCAAAGTGCAATGGAGTGGAGATCCATGAGATTGTACTTGGGAAACTGAGGAGAGCATTCAGAAAGCCTATCCCAGATGTCGAGTAGATATCTCTAAGTGACTCCGGTGCAAGGTATATTTACCATACTTTCATCACCATTTAATTCTCTATTCTATTGTTATTTTCTTTCCATGGATGTGCACTTTTAACTCTATAGTCTGAATGATTTTAAAAGAATATAGAAATTGATTTGTATGATTTTGAAAAGTTAAAGACAATTGCTTGTTGGTTGTGTTGTGTGATTGTAGATTAGATTAATTAAAATTATTGAAAGATAGTTAATTTAATCAACAATAGAATAATCTTAGAATTTATTCGATTATATCACAGATTGAACTGATTAGAAAATAAATAGAAATATATATACATGTGTATTATATATGTTTGAATAGGTAAATGGATTAGCTGTTGAGTAAAGATTTTATTTGCATGCCCGACAAATAGGTAAACCTTAATGAGTTGGATGCGAAATATTATTATATCGACTCCTGTGAATGCCATTGGATGCAGAGTGCTGGTTTTTCTGTGTGAAATAATAAACGTCGCCATAGGATAGTAACAACTAATTTTGAACTACATTACATGGCATACTTCTGAAGATAGGCATACTTCACCATATACCACATAAGCATTTGGAGCTTGTGTGACGAGATGGAAGATTTACCATACGAGCGAGAGGCTTGTATGGCGATGACTATATTTTACAGGTTGAACTGATGACTGATATGGACTATTTAAATTGTAACGATTATATTGCCAGATTAATAAAAACCCCACACGGGTCTGGAGTTGACAATAACCACGTCTCTCTAGTTATTAGATACGGCACATGGACTATTTATTTCCCACACAGGGCAGGGTGACGAGAATTTATTCTCTGGAGTTATTTTCAATACATGCTCCCCTGTAAACACAAGAATATATCACTATAAATTTGTGTATGCTTATTAGGATTTATTGGGTACCTAATATGGCCCAATAAATTTCCAAACCCCTATCCGTACAAAGGAAGTTATGGCGAAATTTTTCGAAAATTCCGGGTGTTAGCCACATTTTTGAAGAATTTGAAATTTCTCAGAAACTGAAAAGTTGGAGAATTGAAGCCAGATCGAATGTAGAGTTGATTAATCAAACCACTTTCGACTTTGTTCCTTTTCGGGGACGAAAAGTTTTAAGTGGGGGAGATTGTAACGACCCAAAAAATCTGAACCAATTAAAATTTTTAAATTGGCTAAAATAATGAATTTTAAATATTTAAAATAAGTATTTTAAATAATAGAGATGAAAAGTGAGTTGAATCGACAATTGAAAATGAATATAATTAATTATTATTATAAACAAAGCTTGAAATGGCGCTGCAGTTTCAAAAATTGAATTCAAACTTTGTCGGACTGTACCGGGTGCAAAACAAAACGGATTTTAGTGAAACCAAAAATATTTAAACCTGTTAGTGAATACCTTTCTAACGAATCTGAAAAATCGAATTTTCATAGCGGAAAGCAAAAGTTATGGCCGAACGAATTTTCAGAAAGGTCGTTATGGAGTTTATATAGCCCGTGAAATTGGCCATTTTGCATACGACCTCGGAATTCGACGAAACTACTTTTGTTGGATCCGGGATGGGAAGTTATTACTAGGTTTCAAATTTCATAATTTTTGAAGATAGTATGTGAGCGTGGCAAAGGAAAATGTGTTTTGGTCAATTAAAGTTAAATTGGATCGACCAGAAATGGGCCTTTTTGCAAACGGTCTCAAAATTCGATGAAACTAGCTTTGTTGGGACCGTATCATCAAAACCTAGCTAGATTTATTTTTCTGGAATTTTTCGAATCAGTTTGTGGCCCTGGCAAATTGAAATGTACGTTCAAATTAAATATTGAATGTTTTATATTTTAATTTGAAGGAAAACTGACTGAAACATTCGAATGGGCCTTCGAAACATATCCCATTGTGTTCGGAATAGGGGTAAAACGCTAGGGACGACAGTCGTTGGGTTTCGATTGGTGGTCGTGTCAGAAAACCCCTTTAAAACTTCCCCAACCAATCAGAATTTTTATAAAAAAAAATTACTTTCTCTCTCCCCGACGATCGAAGGCGGAAACCTATTCGCCAGTTCCCGAGCATTTTCTGGCCGCCACACGCCTCGTTGACCCTCGACCCTTTGGAACTCTTTGAAGATCTCCCTTCCACCTTCAAATCCATACCACCCTCGGCCCCCACCATCGCGTATCCTTCGAGATCCACCGCCTTCAACTTCCGCCGTTTCGAGCTCTGCCACGCCAGCTGGGCCCCACTGAGCTGCACCTCACCGCCACGTGCGCGAAGGTCTCTCGTAGCTCTTCGACGCTGTATCCTCCGATCAAGCTGCAACTTCGCGGATTGGAAGAAATCGGGCGACCTAGTTTTGAACGAAATAGTGAGTATACGGTTTATATTATTTAAACCGATTTCAACAGTTTAAACCGTTGCAAACCTTTGAAAAATCATACCTTTTTCGTTCGTTAACGAAATCCGATGAAATAGGAAACATCACGACCGTGTGGACGTCTTCTGCATTCTAGAAGAGACCGCATATTTTTCTGAGCCTTCTGCTATTTTTGGTGGAGTGGAAACCAATGTGAGATTTCTAATTTATAAACAATATGGAAAACGACGATGTATAAATTATATAGTCGATGTATGAGTTATATAAACCGTATACTCACTATTTCGTTCAAAACATGGTATAATATAAACCGTATACTCACTATTTCGGTTTAAATAATATAAACCGTATATAAAATAAAATTATTGAAATCGGTTTAAAAATAGTGAAGTGTTGAAATAGAAGACAGTTAGATAAAAATATCATTTTTATCAAATGTCTTGAAATAGAAGTGAATTGCTATATATATATATATATATATATATATATATATATATATATACGCCCCTCGTCCACAAACCATGGACGATATTTATTGGTTGTGATTGATGTGAAAATTGATTGATAGCGAATGGTTGTTTGGGATTGTTTGTGGTTGATATTGATTGATTGTGGTTGAAAAATACCCATTTGTAGTTGAGAAATATTTGGTTGAAACCACATAGGATTAGTTTGCGGAAATGAAATAAATATATACATGCCGCCTGCGTGCGAACTAGATGCATGATTCCCATTGTCAAAAACTGCGAGGTTTTAAGGTAGAGCGAGGAGCCGTACTAGGGACGGTCCCGGTATTAACTACCCTGCCGTTATGCTGCCGAAATTTTGAATAATATTCATGTGTTTGAATTATTTTCATTTGTCGAAACTATATTTATTCGTTGAATTGAAATTCATGTGTTGAATGGTATTCATATTTTGAAATAAATCGTTTCATAATAAAAATCACCTTTTATCAACATATGGACTATGTAAAATAATCTCATTTTAAAAGAAATTGTTTTATAGTAAAAATCCTATTTTTATTACCTATATAAACTATATAAAATAATAGTGTTTCGAAATGAATTGTTTTACAATAAAAATCACATTTTAATTATATAAACGAATTGTTAAAAATAGTGAAGTGTTGAAATAGAAGACAGTTAGATAAAAATATCATTTTTATCAAATGTATGAAAAGAATATAGCTTTGAAATCGAAGAATCGATATATATATATATAAATAGAATTAAAATATATCGAATAATGACGCTGCAGTTCGTATTTTGAAACCGTGATTTCAAACGATTAGTACGGGAGATCCGACCATCGGATTTTCCTGAAATCGCAACCGTTGGGTTCGCTTTGGAAAAATCTTTCCAACGGCACCAACTTTGTAAAAATCCAACGGTTGGATTGTCTGGAATGTTTAATTCAAATCTGAAGAGAAACAGCGCCAGAAACGATTATATATATATATAAAAATATAATTATATTTAATCGAATAACGATGCTGTAGTTCGTATTTTTAAATCGAAACTTCAAACGATTGTACCGGGAGATCCGACCGTCGGATTTTCCCGAATCTGGAACCATTGGATTTGTTTTGAAAAGATATTTCTAATGATGTAAATTGTGTGAAGATCCAACGGTTAGATTTTCAGATATGTGTAAATCAAATCTGAAGAAAAACAGTGCCACGGCCGCGTTATGGCCCGCAGCGTCGTTTTGAATAAATTGGCTATTTTAAAATAAATAAAAATAGCGATAAATCGTTATAAAATATCATAAACGATATAGAATGGAAATAAACTGAATTTGCTCGATTTACGTGGTATTTGATGGTTAAATGTGTTTGGTGTGAAAATTACATAAAAGAACAAAATTGGTGTTGTCGAATGATTTAACCATTGAAATAAATTGATTTGAAATTCTAAATATACGTGAATTATTTGAAAAGGCCGAGTTAATTCTCATTTCAAATAATTGACCGACGATTGAAATTCGAAGATGAAGACGGTGGTCGAAGACCAGAGATCTTCACCTCGTTTGGATGGTAACCGAGGTCCTGATTGGGAGGCATCCCGAAATATGGATAATGAGTGGTGATCGTCCAGACGTACGTGGTGATCGATGGGTTTGCGAGGTATTTAGTGCCTCCGGTTTCGTTCAGACCCAGGACGGACTTGTAAATGGACTGTGTGTCTGACATTGGATTTTATTCTGTGTTGATTGATCTCTATCAAATATACATCTGTTTGGCGGCGGAGAATTTATTCTTTTGCTTAACGCCCTTCTTTGAAACGCATGAGCTCAGAGGTTGTATATCGATGGACACCAGTCGCATGGCATGAATTGCTAGTGTGGCATGCCTAAGTGGCAAATGATCAGGACTTCTGTTAAAAAGCAAAGTCTTGTGGTGATGATCAAAGCATCGCCTGTGTGGCATAACTTTATGTATAACGTGAATTCGCGAACCTCACACCCGGTATGAACCAGAAACGAGAGAGGACATCAGGGAGGGCCTGTGTTTCTTCCTAGCTAGAAGTGGCGTCAGTGGTTTTACACGCCCTGACGAGTTTGACTTATGTGGTTGTTGTTGTTGCGAGGCGCCTCGGTTAGATCGGACGATCCGGGTCCGATGGAGTCATTTGTTGGCTCGCTTACGCCCCAAAGGGCGGGGAAACGTAGTGTTCAGGCGTAATAATCCATCTCGGTGGACCGGCCCTGACGATCCAAGGCTTGCCTGCGCGCTTGCCTGAGACTCGGGCTAGGCAGTCTCGCATTCGGTAAGGACTGTCTTTTGCCTTGGTTCATGACGGAAATCCAATTCCCAATTACGTGACTGTGCGATTTTGATTGTATATATATATATATATGGCGACATGATATATGGTACCCATGCCGTCTATAATTGATAGTTATGATTTGAAATTGTTTTCAAAACATATAGCACTATCAATAATATCAAATGCCTTTGTTTTATTCGTATCAATCATATTTTGGCCATTATAAGGTAAAACTCTATCCTCTGGTTTGCGTTGCATTGTGTGATGGGAACTGAGTCTTATAATGGCTTCATTTTTATAAAAAGCATTGCGATGTTTAAAAGAAAGATTTGTTTTTAAAGCACTGGCAATCCAATGGAGTAAACCCGTTCCACGAAAGTGGCGTGGTCCTGTGATTAGCTATATTTTAAAGGTGTTGAGTTGATTTCTCATACCAATCCCATGACTGACTCGTAGTTTGTTTCACTTTCAAACTCGGGTGCCCCTTTTTCTACACGGGCAGCCAGTTTTCAGGTTTAGCTGGTTCTCTCTGGATAGCTGGAGCTGAAGATGGATTCTATCATTTATTTATTTTTATGTTGTTCAGCTCCGATTGTACATTATGTTTGTTTTCCACTGTAGACATATATGTATAGCTGAACTGTATTTGTACTAAGTATGATCCTGTATACTGTGTAACTCTGATGATTTTTTTTCCAGTATATTCTATTGTTCATTTTCTGGTGTATGTATTTAATTATGTTCTGTTGTTATCTGTTCCTGTGTTATATTCCACGGATTACCCTTGCCGCCGTGAGTACGGGGTTTGGGGTCGTCTCACCTAGCCACTACCTTAACTAATCAAATTCAAGGTTAAAGAGAAAGATCAAAGCCTACATCAATGGATTAGCTTATCAACTTCAAAAATCAGATTCCAGATCTTCTCTTCTTTCTTAATCTCTGTGAGTTCATGTAGCTTTCACAAGATAATTAAACTAAAGTAATTATGATAAGTTGTAAATTGTGATCATATGATTATGCCTATAATGGATCTATTCAAATTTGCAAGTTGTCATCTTTTTTGATTCATAGCCTATGCTTTTCTGATTAATTCTATCAGTTCATGCCTGTTCGTGCTCGTATATTTATGCCTATTTGATACCATGATTCTCTTCCCTCTTCCTTTTTCTTTTTATGAGTTAGGCTAACTTCGAGCCTAACATATTATGCGAAATTCGCGCACGTATAACGCTTGAATGATAAGGAAAAAGTTTGGGAAATGTTGAATAACATGTGATTTGTAAAAAGGCATAAATTGATGATGGCTATGGTTTAGGAAAAAATTGTATATAATAAGCAAACATGAGACTTGACATAAACGGGTTTGGGTGTCAACTTGTGATAATTTGGTAAGTTCAGTTATTTCTCAGATTTGGAACATGTAATAGGAATCATGACTTGTAATGAATCGAATCTAGAACTATGCCTAATTGTAAGATAATCAATTCTGATTAATCCTTATCCTTTTGTCAAATTTGAATTACTTATGCCTATGAGACTATTGTGATTGATACAATGGAACCTATCATGTTGTGCACCAAATTGGTGATTCTTTTATGTTCAATTCTATCGAATCTTTATACATATGATGTAACTTGCTCAGTTTAGCCATACTTATTGTTAATGTACAACATGTCTATTAGGAACATGATTCTTGAGTTGGGTACACCTTTACATGCCTATTTTGTTCCTTATGTCAATTCTTGTGTTTCTCCTCTAGCCCTCTCCGTTTTGTTTTTGGACCTTGTTGTACGTGCGATTGAAATGCAGGGAATTGGGTATAACTTAATTAAGTAATTTTGGGCATAACAAGTAAATGAGGCATAACTTGAATTGACCACACTTATGGATAATTTACATATAAATCTAGATTTGGACAGTAAATATGTAAATTGCTTAAAAGATGAACGCCTAAGACATGAGGTTAGACTTGGTTTGCGGTATAAGACTGCCCGAAACCGCCGTCATATCCAGCAACCGCAAATGGCAATCTAATGTGAAAGGTCAAAGGAATAAATTAGATGCTTAGATACGAGGTTAAGTCTGGCTTGTGGTGGAAGTCTGCTAGGAACCGCTCGGCATATCCAGCGGCCACAAGTGATCGACTTAATGTGAGATGTCTGTGCATTAATAACTAATTAATGATAAATATGATACTTAAACGAGATAGGTGGGCGGGGTTAAGTTAACATGGGTAAGAAGACAACTTAACCAATAAAGTGGATAGGGTTAAGGCAAGCTTAACCAATAATACATATGGACTTGATAAGTGAAAGGATTAAGTAAATCTTGGGTAGGTGGGTAATATTGGTATATATAGGCCCACAAACTTAACCGTTAAATAAACATGCATGAATTAGTGGGAAGGTTAAGTGACATATGGATAGGCGACACTTAACCAATACAACATGTTAATTAAACAAATGGGTGGAGTTATGTTAAATTGAGAACACTTAACCGTTATAACATGTTGGTTAGGAAACCCTATGTAACGACCCAGAAAATCTGAACCAATTTAAAAATTTTAAATTGGCTAAAATAATGGATTTTAAATATTTAAAATAAATATTTTAAATAATGGCGATGAAAACTGAGTTTGAATCGACAATTGAAAACGAATATAATTAATTATAATTATAAACAAGGCCTGAAATGGCGTGGTAGTTTCAAAAATTGAATTCAAACTTTGTCGGACTGTACCGGGTGCAAAACAATCCGGATTTTAGTGAAACCAAAAACATTAGGATCTAATTGATGATATCTTTCCAACGAATCTGACCAATCGAAATTTGATAGCGGGAATCAAAAGATATGTCCAGTTGAAAATTCTGAATAGTCGCTATGGAATTCAGGCCCTTAAAAATGGACATTTTGTAAATGACCTCGGATTTCGACGAAACCACTTTTGTTGGATCCGCAGGGTCAAGTTATTGCTAGGTTTCAAATTTCATAATTTTTCGAATCAATATGTGAGCGTGGCAAAGGAAAACGCGTTTGACCGGTTTTAGTTGATTTTAATCGACTGGAAATTGGCCATTTTTCAAACGGTCTCAGAATTTGACGAAACTAGTTTTGTTAGGACCGTATCGTCAATACGAAGCTAGAAAATATTTTTCTGAAAATTTTCTAGTTAGTATGTGACCCCGGTAATTTGAAATGTGCGTTTAAAATTCAATATAGTGATTTAAATGAAAATTCAAAAGGAAACTGATTGTAACGATCAAATCAGCTTGCGATACATATCCCATTGTGTTCGGAATGGGGGTAAAACGCTATAGACGACAGGCGGTGGGCCTCGTTTAGAGGTCAAATGTAAAAGTCAACCTATTTGCAAAATTAAATAATTAAATAAAAAAAAAATCTCTACTTTTCCCTCCTATACCTTGGCCCCCCCTGTAATTCATTACCGATTTCATTTAATAAAAAAAAAGAGAAGAAGAAAGCAGCCGCCCGCCTCGAAGCTACCACCACCGTTCGAAACCCTAGCGCAACCCCCGAAGCTCCCAAATCGCGCGAACTCCGACGAAGACAGCGCCGCCTTCCCCGTTCGAGACCACGAAGCTACAACCACCGTTCGAAACCCCGAGCGCCACCCTCGAAGCCACCTCCGACGACCCCCCCCCTCTGTAAGTTTTATTTTATTTTATTTATTTATTTTTGTTTTGTTTTAATACTGATTTTATTTACATAAGAAAAGAATGTTTTTTTTAGTTTAAATACCGTGGGTTTTTTAGGTTTTAAAACCGATTTTTAAAAAGAATGTAAAACTGTTTTTTTAAGAATTCAAAACTGATGTTATGTAAAAGTTAAAACTGATTTTATAAAGCAATTTAAAAACTGATTTTATAAAGAAAGAAAAACTGATTTTATAAAGTATTTAAAAACTGATTTTTCTAAAGTATTAAAACAGATTTTTTTTAAATTAGGTTTAGAAACTGATTTTTTAAAAGAATTTTAAAACTGAATTTTAAAAGAATGTTAAACTGATTTTAAAAGGTTAAAACTGTTTTTTAAAAAAAAGATTAAAACTGATTTTTAATAGAAAGAAAAACAGATTTTATATAGAAAGAAATACTGATTTTATAAAGAAAGAAAAACTGATTTTAAAAAGTATTAAAAACTGATTTTTAAAATGATTTATAAACTAGGAAGAGATTAGAAATTTAAAAGGAAAAATCAGATTTTTTTTTATATCGAAAGTCGAAAGAAAAATCAGATTTTTATATATTTAAAGTCGAAAGAAAAATCAGATTTTTATATATTAAATAGCGAAGTCAAAATTCGATTTTTATATATTGAATAACATAGTAAAAATTCGATTTTTTACATATGTAGAGAATACGGGCGAAAGCGACAGAAAGGCGAAGATTTCTCTAAGGAAGAGTCGTAGTTGGATAGCTATTGGTGAGATTTCTGATTTAAAAATTATATATATGTGTTGAAAATAAAAGTGAATTGCTATATATAATATATATATATATATATATATATATATATATACACGCCCCCTCGTCCACAAACCATGGACGATATTTATTGGTTGAAATTGTTGTGAGAATTGGTTGATAGTGAATGATTGTTTGGGATTGTTTGTGATTGATATTGGTTGATTGTGGTTGAAAAATACCCGTTGGTGATTGTGAAATATTTGGTTGGAACCACATAGGATTAGTTTGTGGAAATAAAATAAATATATACATGCCGCCTGCGTGCGAACTAGATGCATGAACCCCATTGTCAAAAACCGCGAGGTTTTAAGGTAGAGCGAGGAGCCGTACTAGGGACGGTCCCGGTGTAACTACCCTGCCGTTATGCTGCCGAAATTTTGAATAATATTTGTGTGTTTGAATTATTTTCATATGCTTAAACTATATTTATTCATTGTATAGAAAACATTCATGTGTTGAATTGATATTCATTCGTTGATTAGAAATTCATGTGTTGAATGGTATTCATATTTTGAAATAAATTGTTCGATAATAAAAATCACATTTTTATCTATATATAAAAACTATAGAAAACATTCATGTGTTGAATTGATATTCATTCGTTGATTAGAAATTCATGTGTTGAATGGTATTCATATTTTGAAATAAATTGTTCGATAATAAAAATCACATTTTTATCTATATATAGAAACCATAGAAAACATTCATGTGTTGAATTGATATTCATTCGTTGTTTAGAAATTCATGTGTTGAATGGTATTCATATTTTGAAATAAATTGTTCGATAATAAAAATCACATTTTTATCTATATATAGAAACTATAGAAAACATTCATGTGTTGAATTGATATTCATTCGTTGTTTAGAAATTCATGTGTTGAATGGTATTCATATTTTAAAATAAATTGTTTGATAATAAAAATCGCCTTTTATCGACTATATGAACTGTGTAAAATAATCTCGTTTTAAAAAGAAATTGTTTTATGATAAAAATCCTATTTTGTCACCTATATGAACTATATAGAAAAAAATAGTGTTTTGAAATGAATTGTTTTACAATAAAAATCACATTTTCATTGTATACATAAATCGTTGAAATGTGAAGTGTTAAAAATAGCCACTTGTTCAAAATAAACATATATGAGTTGAAATATTCATTAATTAGCTAATGAAATGATTTGCACCTATTTATGTAACCTTAGAATGAATGGAGTTTTTAAACCAAATAGAAATCAAATATGAAGTCGAATAGAAATTGATAAATGATAAGAACTGTATATATATGTGCATGCAATATTCATTGAACAGGTTATAGCAAAGGGGCTAGAGAAGAGGAATAAAATTTTGTGCCCGACAAATAGGTACACATTTACTGATTTGTTTGGGTGATGATTTTGAGCCTGTTGGCTAGCCGCTTGGTTTTTTCTTTTTCTTTTTGAGATTAGAAGGACCGGGAACGCTATTTGCAATTTCCCGATGCTCCCGGTGCAGGGGAGGTTATGGCGAAATTTTTCCAAAATTTAAGGTGTTAGAAAAATATTTGAAGTGAAAACGATATTGAAATTGTTGAATGAACTATATTTATATAAATATATAAATATAAATAAAATTAAAACGAAACGAAGCCGTGCAGTTCGTATTTTGAAACCGTGATTTCAAACGACTAGTGCGGGAAATCCGACCATTGGATTTTCCCGAAACCTCAACCGTCGGGTTCGCCTTGGAAATATCTTCCCAACGGCACCAACTTTGTAGAAATCCAATGGTTGGATTGTCTGGAATGTTTAATTCAAATCTGAAGAAAAACAGCGCCAGAAACGATTATATTTATTTATATATATAAATATAATTATATTAAATCGAATAACGACGCTGCAGTTCGTAATTTGAAATCGAAAATTCAAACGATTGTACCGGGAGATCCGACCGTCGGATTTTCCCGAAACTGGAACCGTTGGATTCGTTTTGAAAAGACCTTTCTAATGATGTAAATTTTGTGAAGATCCAACGGTTAGATTTTCAGATATGTGTAAATCAAATCTGAAGAAAAACAGCGCCACGGCCGCCTTATGGCCCGAAGCGTCGTTTTGAATAAAATGGCTATTTTAAAATAAATAAAAATAGCGATAAATAGTTATAAAATATCATAAGCAATATGGAATGGAAATAAACTGAATTTGCTTGATTTATGTGATGTTTGATGGTTGAATGTGTTTGGTGTGAAAATTACATTAAAGGACAAAATTGGTGTTGTAGAATAATTAACCATTGAAATAAATTGAATTGAAATTCTAAATATACGTGAATTATTTGAGAAGGCCGAGTTAATTCTCATTTCAAATAATTGACCGACGATTGAAAGTCGAAGATAAAGACGGTGGTCGAAGACCGGAGATCTTCACCTCGTTTGGATGGTAACCGAGGTCCTGATTGGGAGGCATCCCGAAATATGGATAAT
The DNA here is from genome assembly GCA_030737875.1 of Allium sativum. Lineage (NCBI taxonomy): Eukaryota > Viridiplantae > Streptophyta > Magnoliopsida > Asparagales > Amaryllidaceae > Allium > Allium sativum. The sequence continues at coordinate 929,852,963 of CM060913.1, read as the reverse complement.
GAGTGGTGTTCGTCCAGACGTACGTGTTGGTCGAAGGGTTTGGGAGGTATTTAGTGCCTCCGGTTTCGTTCAGACCTAGAACGGACTTGTAAATGGACTGTGTGTCTGACATTGGAGTTTATTCTGTGTTGATTGATTTCTGTTAAATATACATCTGTTTGGCGGCGGAGAATTTATTCTTTTGCTTAACGCCCTCCTCTGAGACGCACGAGCTCAGAGGTTGTATATCGATGGACATCAGTCGCATGGCATGAATTGCCTGTGTGGCATGCTAAGATGCAGTGATCAGGACTTCTGTTGAAAAGCAAAGTCTTGTGGTGATGATCAAAGCACCGCCTGTGTGGCATGGCTTTGTGTATAACGTGAATTCGCGAGCCTCACACCCCGGTTTGAGCCTAAAACGGGAGGAAGGACATCAGGGAGGGCTTGCGTTTCTTTCTAGCTAGGGTGGTGTCAGTGACCTACCAGCCCTGACATTTATATACTTTTCACCTATGTGGTTGTTGCTGTTGCGAGGCGCCTCGGTTTGATCGGACGATCCGGGTCCGATGGAGTCATTCGTTGGCTCGTTTGCGCCCCAAAGGGCGGGGAAACGCATTGCTCAGGCATTTTAATCCACATCGGTGGACCGGCCCTGACGATCCAAGGGTCACTCGAGCTCTGATCCTGAGACATGGTAGGCTAGATTGTGTCGAATTCGGTAAGGACTATCTTTTGCCTTGGTTCATGACGGAAATCCAATTTCCAAATACGACATCGTGCGGTTTTGATTGTATACCTATATATGGCGACATAGTGGTATGGGGCATTAATGCCGTCTATGATTGATAGTTATGATTTGAAATTGTTTTCAAAGCATATAAACACTAGCAATAATATCAAATGCCTTTGTTTTATTCGTATCAAGCATATTTGGCCGTTATAAGGTAAAAACTCTATCCTCCGGTTTGCGTTGCATTGTGTGATGGGAACTGAGTCTTATAACGGCTTCATTTTTATAAAAAGCATAGCGATGTTTAAAAGAAAGATTTGTTTTAAAGCACTGGCAATCCAATGGAGTAAACCCGTTCCACGAAAGTGGCATGGTCCTGTGATTAGCCAAATTATATATGTGTTGAGTAGATTTCTCATACCAGTCCCATGACTGACTCGTAGTTTGTTTCACTCTCAAACTCGGGTGCCCCTTTTTCTACACGGGCAGCCTTGTATTCAGGTTTAGCTGGTTCTTTCTGGATAGCTGGAGCTGAAGATGGATTCTATCATTTATTTCTTTTTATGCTGTTCAGCTCCTATTGTACATATTTTGTTTATTTCCGCTGTAGACATTTATGTATAGCTGAACTGTATTTGTACTAAGTAAGATCCTGTATACTATGTAACTCTGATGATTACTTTTATCCAGTATATTTTGTTGTTCATTCTGGTGTATTCATTTAATTCTGTTCTGGTATTTTATGTTTCTGTGTTATATTCCAAAGATAACCTTGTTTCCGTGAAAACGGGAATTCGGGTCGTCTCACCCTAGTAACGGGGACCCATTTCAGCAGTAACCCACATAGATGTATCATGGTACCCTGAACTAGGCAGGGTGGGGCACGATTATTGGGCTGATTATAAGCGGTCAAAATAGCGGCGGGTGGTGCGTAAGTGCAGGTTCCGACGGAGTACGGGCGTGCACGAGCTTCGGAGTGGAAAAAGAAGGCACTGGGCATCAGTAGTCATACATTGTGCATCTTGAATTGTGTCGGGTTGCCATCATAGGGATTGATACACCCTATGGTGGGACCAACACAGGTATCTACAAACAAGAGGGGCCGAATGACACAAGTAATGAATACATACGAGTTAAGGAGCCGATCGATTAAGCGATAAGGGGGTAGTGTGGGGACATTTAGTATTTAGTAGGCTGTCAAGGATTGTATGGGGTGGATACCTCTTACTAGATGTTACGCCTGAGGGCTACCAATTGCGGGGTTGGGATCAACTTTCAGTATGGAACCAGTAACAGTGCGATATATTTAGCATTGGTGCGGTGTAGTAGTTACCCTATAGTGATTAAAAGCGCAATCAATGTTTATCTTATTCATCTTGCCTACTTGTCATGCATGCTTAGGTACTGTCATTTCTTACTTTCCAGTTTATGTTCTTATCCTGTTACTTTAATGATTATGTTGTTAAAGTTACTGGACTCACCAGACTAATGTTTGACCTAGTTCGTTTCGCCTCTTATCTTCCGTTCCCCCCAGGCTCTCAGGGAGGAAATACTCAAGCTTAGTTCAAATGACTCTTTCTTCCAGCTTGAAGTTGAAAGATGTATTGCTTGGCTTTGATTCTTCTTATGGCATTTTTTTATTGGGGGTTATGGATTTTAAATTATGTACTCTGAAGGCTTTTGTACAAGGCTGATTACTTGGTTTTGTTATTTTGAAGGTGTAACCAAACCTGTTTCTGTTTCCACTGCAATAAAGTTATATTTTTTTTCAAGTACTACTTTATTTGTCTTGTAATATTCCGTTCTGTTTACTTATAATACTCCACGAAACTTAATGCATTCCCTTTGTGAGTGACATTAACGGACATGGGGTGTTACACTTGGTATCAGAGCTGAAGGTTACCAGAATAGATAAAAGATTTTGAAAAAATCATTTTCAAAAGCATTTTTATAAATAAGTATTTTCAAAAACATGTTTCAAAGAAGGGGTTTTCAAGAGAAAGGTTTATTATGAAAAACATAATCTCCAAAAAGCCATATATCTTTCTTTCGATTGTTTATTTCGAATCTCTTCCTTTTTCCTTCTTGAGTCTCTTTCCACGCGTGTAGATGCTTTTTCTAAGATATGTAAGGACTTACGTGTGATGGGCGGAAAACCATTTCATAAGACTGAGACGTTTCTCGAAGCTAGAATTGGCTCAAGGAAGTGGATGACTCGTTTGATATCTTTGAGATAAACAATGGAAGGAAGGTTCAACTAGCTGCTTGGTCGATGAGGAGGTTTAGGCTAAGGAGCACAACCCAAGGATGAGGAATTTGTTGATATGGCTTTAATCCACGAAGAAGGTAAAAGAGAAAGTAGAAAGAATAATTAACCCCGTGACAAAAGAAGGCGTCTTTATTGTGGTATAATGGGCCATGTAATTAAGGACTGTAGGAAGAAGAAGAAGCCTTGTTGTTTTCATTGCGATGAGGCAGGACATCTGATTAAAGACTTTCCAAGGAGGCAAGGACAAGGACAAGGGCAATGGCAAGGGCAAGGGAAGAGGACAGGACCTACTTCTGGAGGATAGGTTCATGCTCTCACGGCACCAGGACAGGAGAGAGATAGAAACATTTTTGTTGAAAGTTTGATTTTTTCCATTTTGATCATCATGTTCGAACTTTGTTTGATTCTGGCGCTTCGCACTTGTTTGTATCTGCTTCGTTAGTGGAAACACTGCTCCTAAATACTAGTCTAGTTGTGGATCCCATTGTAGTCTCAAATCCTATTGGTGGTTCGGCTCATTTATCTATGCTTTACCGGGATTTGAGAGTGTCTATCTTGGGCGTTGGGTTTGAATGCAACGCCTACGTTCTTGGTTTCATGGGCTATGGCTCTATTATAGGGATGGATTGGCTAGCTAAGTATGGTGCCATCCTAGACTGTTAAAGGAGGGTAGTTAGATTGTTGATTCATTGTGGAAGAACCCTTGATATTTCTTGTGACCCTAGAGGTCCGGTGATGCTTAGCCTTCTAGAATCTCTTGACGCATCCATCGATGATTTGGAATCTGTTCATGTAGTCTGTGAGTATGGTGACATCTTTGATGTGGTTCAGGGCCTCAAGGCGCGAGATAGACCACCGTATATACTTAGTAGACAATGCAAATCCAGTTGCGTTACCAGTGCGCCACATGACTCCAAGAGGGAGGAGGGAACTCAGTAAGCAAGTAGGGGAGCTACTTGAGGAAGGGTTCATAAGAAGAAGTATTTTGGAATGGAGTGCTCTAGTTGTTTTCGGCTATGAAGGTTGATGTTCACTTAGATTGTGCGTGAACTATAGGGAGTTGAACAAGCTCACGAAGAAGAAAAGACACCCATTGCCAAGGATAGATGACTTGTTCGATCAGTTGATTGGCGCTTCAGTTTTCTCGCAGTTGGATTTAGCTACAGGATTTCATCAGCTAAGGGCGGCTGAGGACAGCATAGATAAGACTGCTTTTAGGGCTCCCGACGGTTTCTTCGAGTGGCCCGTCATGCCTTTTGGTTTGACGAATGCACCCGCATATTTCATAGACATGATGAATAGGGTGTTTAGGGAGTTTCTAAACAAGTTTGTGGTAATCTTTGTGGATGGTATTTTGATTTTCTCTAGAAGCGAGGAAGAGCATGCCCTACATCTTAGGGAAGTCTTAGAGACCCTACGAGCGCATCAACTCAAAGCTAAGTTCTCCAAATGTCATTTTTGGAGGGAAGAAGTGAGGTTCTTAGGACACGTGGTCTCTAAGGAAGGGATATCAGTGGATCCTGCAAAAGGTGGTGGCAATCCAAGATTGGAAGGTTCCTAGAAAAGCAACGGAAGTAAGAAGTTTTCTAGGGTTGGCAAGCTACTATAGGAAGCTCATTAATGACTTTGCGAAGATATTAGCCCCAGTTTTGACTTTGCTAGATGGGAGAAAATCGTTCACACTATATACCGGTGCTTACAGGACAAGGCTTGGAGCAGTTTTTGATGCAAAAGGAAAAGGTGATATGCAAAATGCGGTAGGTATGCAGTTATGTTTGAGCATCACGTATCGTCCACAGACGGATGGACGTATAGAAAGGGTAAATAGAATCCTTAAAGATATTTTGAGGTTATGTATCCTAGGTTTTGGAGGGACATGAGATGAGCACCTTCCATTTGTGGAGTTCGCTTATAATAACAGTTATTAAGCTAGTATTAGGATTTTTTATGGACAACCGTGTCGATCACCAACTTGTTGGTGGGAGTCTACGGATAAGATTTTGCTTGGACCCAAGCTGATTAGAGAGAAACTTCGGAGAAGATGGACTTGATTTGAAGATGAATGAAGACGGCACAGGACCGGCAAAAGTCAAATGCTGACAAGAGATGGACCGATCTTGAGTTTGAAGTTGGGGACATGGTTTTTGTCAAAGTGTTGCCATTGAGGAACGTAATTTGCTTTGGAGCTGCAGGGAAATTAGCACCAAGGTTTGTAGGACCCTTTTCCATTACAGAGAGGATTGGATAGATGGCGTACAGAGTGATGTTGTCGGAGAAGCTTAGTAGTGTTCATGACGTATTTCACATGTCGTATTTGCGGAAGTGTTTACATGATATCGCGGAAGCAGTGGAGTTGAGCATGCTTAGAGAAGTGGAAGTGGAGCGAGATGCCACGATTAGACGAGCTCCTGCATACATCCTTGGATTGGAGATCAAAAAGTTACGCAACAAAGAGGTCAAGTCGGTTAAAATTCAATGGGAAGATGATTAAGGAGACGCGACTTGGGAGACAGAAGACGAGATGCGTACGCTGTACCCTTTCCTTTTTGAGGGTATGTTCTTAACTTCTCCTTTTTCTACCGCTTTGTTTATACTTTTTCTATCGTTTAGTATGTCCTCTCGTTTACATCCTCAATCTTTAGATAGGAAAATCCTATGATTGTAAACATGTGTTTGAGACATGTTATGTTTGGTGGATGCAAGTGGATGCAAGTGTTTGCTAGTGGTTGCTCGTGGATGCATTTACACACGCATTAGGCACTAGATCGGCTCAGTCACTTTCATATTGCATATGCATATATGTATTTGTATATGGGTTGAAACTTGATGTGTTGTCATATGGATGTTGCATTTGTATGAAAGTACGGTTGTGCACTCATCTAGAAATGATATGTATCAATAGAGTTCTTTTGCATACATAATGAACGCATGGCACTATCATGATTTGCATTAAGGAAGTCAACTGAATCAGTAGACCGCCTGATTTTGCATTTGGGTAAGGACATATACATACGCTATGCATATGTTCATGAAAAGCATTAGAAACCTTTTTAAGGACAATGGATGCTTGTGATTGAATGGTTGAGTGGATGGATGTTGGATGGTAGGATATACATTCTTCTTGACTTGGAGATTTCGGGAACGAAATCCTTTAAGGAGGTGAGAATGTAACACCCCGTAATTTTAAATATTAAAAGTAACAAAATTAAGAACACTTAATTTTTAGAAGAAGAATTAGGAGAAATGGGTTACGCCATTGCATTCATCTCGGAATTCTGCTTGAGATAGAGTCCGAATTTGCGTAAATCGGACTCCGTATGAAGAAGTTATGGAGGTTAGAAGATTTAAGTTTAAATCAGAATTATATAAATAATTAATAAATCAAAATTCGAATTCAAACAAGCGAAAATAAGTGGGTGGGAAAATTCTTGCCAGAGGGTGTCGACCACCCTATAGGGGTGTCGACATAGAGGTTGACCCCCCGGTAGGGGTCGACCCCTGCTGACTGTTCTAGACAGTGACGATTTTCTGAGTCATATACGTGGCAACTTCTGATTGGCCTGATGACGCATTTTCTTGGACTGGATGGTTTGGATGGATCCTAGGTTGATCTAAAGGCTCACATTAATTCTATACTTCTATACAACCACATCAAACCTAAACCTTATAACCCTATTCTATGAAGCCATCATGTTGTCCATCTCTAAGCTAACCTAGCCTCCACCTTAACTAATCAAATTCAAGGTTAAAGAGAAAGATCAAAGCCTACATCAACGGATTAGCTTATCAACTTCAGAAATCAGATTCTAGATCTTTTCTTCTTTCTTAATCTCTGTGAGTTCATGTAGCTTTCACAAGATAATTAAACTAAAATAATTATGATAAGTTGTAAATTGTGATCATATGATTATGCCTATTATGGATCTTATCAAATTTGCAAGTTGTCATCTTTTTTGATTCATAGCCTATGCTTTTCTGATCAATTCTATCAGTTCATAACTGTTCGTGCTCGTATATTTATGCCTATTTTGATACCATGATTCTCTTCCCTCTTCCTTTTCCTTTTTCTTTTTATGAGTTAGGCTAACTTCGAGCCTAACATATTATGCGAAATTCGCGCACGTATAATGCTTGAATGATAAGGAAAAGTTTGGGAAATGTTGAATAATATGTGATTTGTAAAAAGGCATAAATTAGTGATGTCTATGGTTTGGGAAAAAATTGTATATAATAAGCAAACATGAGACTTGACATAAATGGGTTTGGGTGTAAACTTGTGATAATTTGGTAAGTTTAGTTATTTCTCAGATTTGGAACATGTAATAGGAATCATGACTTGTAATGGATCAAATTTAGAACTATGCCTGATTGTAAGATAATCAATACCGATTCATGCTTATCCTTTTGTCAAATCTGAATTACCTATGCCTATGAGACTGTTGTGATTGATACAATGGAACTTATCATGTTGTACACCAAATTGGTGATTCTTTTATGTTTAATTCTATTGAATCTTTATACCTATGATGTAACTTGCTCAGTTTAGCCATACTTATTGTTAATGTACAACATGTCTATTGGGAACATGATTCTTGAGTTGGTACACCTTTACATGCCTATTTTGTTCCTTATGTCAATTCTTGTGTTTCTCCTCTATCCCTCTCCGTTTATTTTTGGACCTTGTCGTACGTGCAATTGAAATGCAGGGAATTGGGTATAACTTAATTAAGTAATTTTGGGCATAACAAGTAAATGAGGCATAACTTGAATTGACCACACTTGTGGATAATTTACATATAAATCTAGACTTGGACAGTAAATATGTAAATTGGCTAAAAGATGAACGCCTAAGACATGAGGTTAGACTTGGTTTGCGGTATAAGACTGCCCAGAACCGCCCGACATATCCAGTAATCGCAAACGGCAGTCTAATGTGAGAGGTCAAAGGCATAAATTAGATGCTTATACATGAGGTTAAGTCTGGCTTGTGGTGGAAATCTGCCCGGAACCGCCCGGCATATCCAACGGCCACAAGTGATCGACTTAATGTGAGAGGTCTATGCATTAATAACTAATTAATGTTGAATATGATACCTAAACGAGTTAGGTGGGTGGGGTTAAGTTAACATGGGTAAGAAGACAACTTAACTAATAAAGTGGATAGGGTTAAGGCAAGCTTAACCAATAATACATATGGACTTGATAAGCGAATGGGTTAAGTAAATCTTGGGTGGGTGGGTAATATTAGTATATATAGACCCACAAACTTAACCGTTAAATAAACATGCGTGAATCAGTGGGAAGGTTAAGTGACATATGGATAGGCGACACTTAACCAATACAACATGTTAATTAAACAAATGGGTGGGGTTAGGTTAAATTGAGAACACTTAACCGTTATAACATGTTGGTTAGGAAACCCTAGTAACGGGGACCCATTTCAGCAGTAACACACATAGATGTATCATGGTACCCTAAACTAGGCAAGGTGGAGCATGATTACTGGGCTGCTTATAAACGATCAAAAAAAAGCAACGGGTGGTGCGTCAGTGTAGGTTCCGACGGAGTATGGATGTGCACGTGCTCCAGAGTGGAAAAAGCAGGCACTGGGCATCAGTAGTCATACACTGTGCATCTTGAATTGTGTCGGGTTGCCATCATAGGGATTGATACACCCCATGGTGGGACCAGCACTGGTATCTACAAACAAGCGGGGCCGAATGACATAAGTAATGAATACATACGAGTTAAGGCGCCGATTGATTAAGCGATAAGGGAGTAGTGTGGGGACATCTAGTATTTAGTAGGCTGTCAAGGATTGTATGGGGTGGATACCTCTTACTAGATGTTACGCCTGAGGGCTACTAATTGTGGGGTTGGCATCAACTTTTAGTATGGAACTAGTAATGGTGCGATATATTTATCATTGGTGCAGTGTAGTAGTTACCCTATAGTGATTAGAAGCGCAATCAATGTTTATCTTATTCATCTTGCCTATCTTGTCATGCATGCTTAGGTACAGTCATTTCTTACTTTCCAGTTTATGTTCTTATCCTGTTACTTTAATGATTATATTGTTAAAGTTACTGGACTCACCAGACTAATGTCTGACCTAGTTTGTTTCGCCTCTTTTCTTCCGTTCCCTCCCAGGTTCTCAGGGAGGAAATACTTAAGCTTAGTTCAAATGACTCTTTCTTACAGCTTGAAGTTGAAAGATGTATTGCTTGGCTTTGATTCTACTTATGGCTTTTTTGTTTTTGGGGATTATGGCTTTAAAATTATGTACTCTGAAGGCTTTTGTACAGGACTAATATTATGTACTTGGTTTTGTTGTTTTGAAGGTGTAACCAAACCTATTTTTGTTTCCGCTGCAATAAAGTTATAATTTTTTTTCAAGTACTACTTTATCCGTCTTGTAATATTCCATTCTGTTTACTTATAACGCTCCACGAAACTTAATGCATTTCCTTTGTGAGTGACATTAACGGACGTGGGGTGTTACACCTCGCAATAAAAATAAATTTTTTATGCTTGTTTGTTAGACCTAGGGAAAAGAGAAAGAAAAAAAGATGTTTGCTTGTGGAATTTCCTATATCTATATTCTTGTTTGGAAGACAAGAACTATTGATGTTGTTGTGTTGTGTAATTTGGATGAGACTAAAAAAAAGTTTGTTGAAGCTTGGTTTTGCTATTTTGGTTCGAGTTTTCACCGATTTGATTCATGTTATTCAGCGTGTTTGAATGATCTCAAACCTATATTTGTTCATTGTAGTCTTCGTCGAAATTTGTCGTTTTATTTCATGTCCGTTCGTTGTCGCTTCTCTTCTGTGCCATGAAAGGTGAGTTTATCTTGATTTGCATTTTTATGAAATATACATCGACACATTTGAATTGATTAATTGAAATGTTAGGATTGCTTGTAGAAAACCATATTATATGACATGTATATTGTGCGCACATGACATGCGATATACGATACGAATTTGCACAAGTGATATATGTTGTTATATGTATATGTTTGGCACGTTTATTTTTGTTGCTCTCACATTGCAAGTTCCCATAGATTTAGGGAAATCACTATGGGTTAAAATGATATATACCCGAATTAGTATACCATTTTGATATTTATTTGGGTTGCGTTTGAAATGATAAATACTCGAGAATTTAATTAAACGGTTGAAATGATACATAATCGATTCACTTGACCATAGGTTAGAAAATTGAAGTGACCCCCTAAATTTCCTTGTATAATAAAGGTATTAATTCAACATTAAAATGTGATAAAACCCTAAATGTCACTTTCTCATGGGAATAACCCATAAATTAACTCCTAAGAAGGCAATATAAAAATATTAGTGCACACATTCAACTCATAGCCTATATATATATATATGGTAACATATAGACAAATTTTGCCGCTATGGAATTTTAGCGAAATTCTAATTTCAAGATATCTTAGAATCAGATTTTATCTTGAACAAAACATGGCTACTTTAATTTTAAAAAGAGCTTTTCTAGTTATCTCATCCTGGGATATTTTTAAGGGTTTTAAATTCTTACATAACCTATTAAATCTCCAGATCCATAAGTATGTAATCCTTAATTGTATTGCAATTTTGATAAAGCTATTTATAATAAGTTTGATGATTTTAGCAGAGATATAACATAGAGTTGGTTATCGGATTTGTGCACATGTGCATCTCAGGTGTGTGTGCACACATGCATTTCTGCCTAGATTTTTTAAAATAATGAAGATACATATACTTATGGCTCATCATTATTTCCTAGTTCCACTCATACTCCTATATGCTCTGAATTTGTGCATTTTTAATCATGCTTATCACTTTGAAATTACTAATTAATGTATATAATCTGAGTATTATGTGCCTAAGATGCCATAGCAGAAGATATGTAAGGGAAATACACACATATATCAGATTATATGATGTGCTTTCATTCAGCTATGCTGTGTACATTTGGCAACTAACTTAGCATTTTATTTCTGCACTTTATAAATGCACAAACTTATGAACATATAACAAGACTAAGGCTCGGCTGATATACACAAATTACCATCTAGCAAGTATATGAAATCATTTGCTATTTTGGACAAAGCCACCTCCATTTACGTATAAAATGGCATGACTTCTCCTCTCATCAGCATGTGATTTCATCAGGCTAATTTTTACATTCAATTCAATATTATTGAACATCAGAACATTATTCAACTGATAAGTTTTATACATCATAACATAAGTTTGAAAACCTTAAATATTTCATACATCATAGCAGTTATCAAAGCCTAAAATTCTTAGTATATAGCTAATAGCATCAAAGCATTTTAGTCTCTCTAAACATTTATTAAAGACAACAACTCCAGCCTTTCATGATTCACCAATTCAAGCTTCTTTACCTGGAATCAATCCTTGAGCTGCTCCATTTAAATGGAACACCCCAAATGATTGCAAATACAATCAAATAGGGTCAGACATAAAGGTATGGTATTGAGTATGAAACTTGCATCTTGAATGATATAAAGGCAATTCATCATACTCTACTTAAAAATATAGATGTATTCACATGTGTATGGCATACTTTCCTTGATTACCTGGGTATGTGCAAGCATATAAGGAAAAGCATTACACCCTAATCTGATCATCAAAGCAAACAATATAAATGTAAGCAATCATTCATCACATCATAACATTAACATAGAACACCTAAACTCCCCAGCCCCCTTTTAGTGGTATGTTTATGACTTTCTTCTTCTACAACACAAACTAGGACTCATTGGTTCTTAACTTTTTAACCACCATATTCCTTACATTGAACACAAACTGCACACTGCCTGGGTCCTCCTTATTATCTATTATCCCAGTCACACAAAGACCTATAGGGCTAAATTAGCCAGGTGCATACCCAACATCCTCCTTGATGTTGAGCAAGTCAATGTAAATTTGGTGACATGCACTTATCCTGACCCATTATATTTGGTTAATAGTTAGGTTTTTAACTCATGTTTACCCAACATTATTCCCAGTGCCAAAACCCTGGTATACTACTACCCTTTTCCTAGTCATTTTGCCCTTGCAAATACCCTAGATTCATACAATTTGACTTGTAAACATTTCATGCCAATATCCCAATATATAACAAATGCTAGGCTTCAATAATCTTGTATATATTACTATTTATTTAACACAACAAATTGCTTATATCCAATAATGATATATTTTAACTAAAATGGTTTAACATCCAATTTCTAAATTAACACATGATGCTACTTTCTTTGATCTTTATCTTAACAATTCAAGAATTTCATCTAAATGATAGTAAGTTTATTCCATTTCAAACTAAAATTTTCTAAGATTATATTTGCTGTGTAAATTTGGCCAGATTTAGTTTTAAGACTCGTCCAAACCCTAGCTTCTGCTTGCTGTGTCATCATTTTTGTATGTGAATTTAGTTCAGAAAATCTAATAAGTACAAATGGATCAGCACATGATCAAACATTTCTCCATTCAACTTTTTATAGAAATAAACATAAGCATAAATCTATTTATTTATGCTGCTTATTTCCATTTAATTTAACCTTATCACATAACAAAGAAAAATAAATCTTATTACTCAATGATATCAGATATATAAGGCTTCTAAAACATATAAACATTAATACACATTCATTAATATCCAGATCATATGTATTTAAAAACCAGATTATCAATATCAAAAATGGATATAATAAAAGTGGTTGCCTTACATATGTCTTATTGCCATTAAAAATGTATCATACTCACCAATACTCTATCTCCTATATTTTGCAATTTTGATTCTGCTATGGCTTACTACTCCATTGTTGCTTAAATCCTTAGAGAAAAATGGTGATATAATCCTTCTCCCCGAAATAATACTATGCTTATTTATAAAGGACTGCCTATTAGGGTTTTATTCTTATAAAATACCCCTCATATCCTTACCAACTACCTTTTAAAAAAATTGTTATCCATTTGTATCTCTTACTGATAGAATTTTATTACCCAACACCCTTTTCTACTTTAAGAGATAAACGATCACACCATTTGCATGACATTTACTTCTTTTCTTTAATTTAAAATACACTTGTACATGACCAGATATTTAAATATAGCTCCTAAAATATTTTCAAAAACTATTTCCTAGTGCTATTTTAAACTAGACTTAACCTAAATGGCTTTAAGCTTTTAGCCTAGCCTAGTTTATATTTTCACTTGTAAAACACATATAATCTGATTTATCAAAGCAATTTTATATTCCTATCACTTACATATAAAACATGCATAACACATTCATGCATAAACACACACAACGTTATTATTTGTTTATTTTTATACTGAGGGGATTTATACAAAATTAATAATTAAAATGGGGTTAAAAATCTAGGGTCATCACATTTACCCTTCCTTTTAGAAATTGTGTCTCATAATTTATCATGTTTCTTTTCATCCAAAATTTAATCATTATCACTTATTCATACTTCCCTAAGTTAATTACATGACTTGTGTATAAGTGTGAAAAAATTTCAACATAGTTCAATCAGTTTTTTTGCAAAACAACTAAAGTATTTATAATTAAACACTTACCAACATCACATCAATTCATGTTAACCCAACCTTAATCTGAAAATAGTTTAGGATATTTTGACCTCACTTTATCTTTTACGTCCCATGTGCTTTCATTCACATCCAAGCTCCATTGACCTTCACCAATTTGATTAATTTATTTCTCAGCCTTTTCTCCTCCTTTGCCACAATTCCAACAGGTTCTTTCTCATAAACTTTGATAAATACAAAATCCCCTATTTTAGATTATACTGGCCTTCTTACTTTATGTACATATGCTTTTTGCCTCACTTGTCCTACCCTTATCCTCTGTCTTATCACTTCAATCTTCCGAGTAGTATCCTTAACTTGTTCTTGCCCAAGTATAACTCTTTCACCTACATCCATCCAACATGAAGGAGACAAGCATGACTTGCTATATAGGGATTCAAATGGGGCCATTCCTATGCTTGATTGGTAACTATTGTTATATGCAAACTCAGCCAAATACAAGTGATCTTCCCAACTTCCTCCAAAATCAAGCACACATGCTCTTAACAAATCCTCTAAAATTTTATTCACAACTTCTGTTTGCCTAGCTGTTTGAGGATGGTAGGAAGAACTTAGATGCAATTCGACTTCCATTTCCTCCTGAAAACTTCCCTAAAATCTAGATGTAAACACTGTATCCCTATCACTAATGATGGTTCTTGGCACACCATGTAATCTCACCACTTCCTTTACAAAGAGTTAAGCTAAATTGCTGACATTTCTATCTGACCTGATGGGGATAAAATGTGCTAATTTTTTTACCTATCGACCACTACCCAAATGTTGTCATTCCCCTTCCGTGTCCTTGGAAACCCCTCTATAAAATCCATGGAGACACACTCCCATTTTCTTAGTATTTCTAAGGGTTGTAGTAGGCCAAAGGGTCTTTGATAATCAGCTTTAACCAGTTGGCATGTCAAACACTTTGAAACATACCTAGGTACATCCCCTTTCTTACCTTTGCACCAATATTCCTTTTTAATCTTGGTACATTTTTATTCCTCTAGGATGAATTGTGTATTTTGTTTTGTGATGTTCATCCATGATTCCCTTCTTTAGTTCTTCTAGGTCTATCACACAAGTTTTGTTTTTGTATCTTAGGTAACTCTAGCCATCTAGCTGATAATTGTCCACTTCTTTATTTTCCAACAATGATGCCTTTTTCTCTTTCAAAAATATATCATGGTCTTGTAAATTTCCTATCTTATCAATAAAACTAGACTTAATAGAAATCGTACGTAATTTTGCATACTCCAACATGTCACTGGAATTTGCTGTATCTCCTCTTCCTTGTTGGTTAACTCTACTTCACCAAGAATGGTTAAATCTTTAAATTCCTCTATCATTAGCCTTGCCGCCTTGGCATGGTGTCTGCTTAGTGCATCTGCCACCTTATTGGCCTTCCCTTGGGTATATAATATATCCAAACATATGCTGTAAAGAACTCTACCCATATATGTTGCCTCGTGTTCATGTTTTTCTGCGAGAACAAGTATTTGGGTGATTTTAGATCATTGTAAAGTTCAAATTTATCTCCAAGTAAGAAGTATCTTCATAGTTTCAATGCATATACCACAACAACAAGTTCAAGGTCATGTGTAGCATATCTAGTCTCACTTGGTTTAAGCTATCTTGATGCATATGCTATAACCTGCCCGTTTTGCATAAGCACAATCCTCAAGCCTGATCCACTAGCATTAATGTACACCTTTAACCTTTCATTGCTTTCTGGTATTTGTAACACTTGTGCCTCATTCAATGCTTGCTTCAGTCTTTCAAATGCTTGTACACACTTATCCGTCTACACATAAGGTTGCTCTTTCCTTGTTAATCTTGTCAGTGGTATAGCTATCCTTGAAAAATCCCCAATGAACCTTCTATAGTAGCCTGCCATGCCTAGGAAGGAACTTACTTTAGTCACTGTTCATGGCCTTTGCTATGTTTGCACTGCCATCAGTTTATTAGGCTCCACTGATATGCCTTTGACTGAAATAATATGCCCTAAAAATTTAACTTCTTTCTGGCAAAATGTGCACTTTGATAACTTGGCTTTCAAATTATGCTGCCTCAACCTGGTTAGCACTTTGTGCAAATGTTCTTCATGCTTTATTTCTGACTTTGAATAAACTAATATATCATCAATAAACACAAGAATAAATTTATCTAAATAGTCTCTAAAAGTTATATTCATCAAACTACAAAGCATGAGGAGGAGGTTGTCAACCAAATGGCATTATAAGGTATTCATATAGGCCATACCTTATGTTAAAGGCTGTATACTTTACACTTTCCTCTTCCATCTTCATTTAATGAAATTACGAGGCTAATTCCAATCTAGAGAAGATATTATCACCATTGAGTTGGTCAAAGCGGCCATATATTCTAGGCAGCGGGTACTTGTTCTTGATTGCCACCTTATTCAGTTTCCCATAGTCTATACACATCCTTAAAGAGCCATCTTGTTTCTTAACAAGCACCATTGGGGAACCATAACATGAACTTCTTGGTCTTATGAAGCTTTTCTGCTCCAATTCCTCCAATTGCTTCTTTAATTACACAAGTTCTTTTGGCCCCATTCTGGTAGGTTCCTTTACAATTGGACTTGCTCCTAGTATTAACCTTATTTGAAATTCAACCGGTTTTTCTTAGGGGATTCCATTTACCTCCTCAATTTTCATTCATACGCCAAACATTTCCAGAGCAAATGTGTTTAGCCACTTCACACATTATTGTTACATCCTTGTTGCTAGTTGCTCTCAAAGAAATAGTAGATTTACCTAAACCTATGATAGCCTTATGTTTTGACAACCAATCTGTAACGACCCGCATTTTACGTATTGGAGGATCGTAAAATATATTTTTATTTAATTCCACTAGGGTCAGATCATTCTCATATTTTGATATGTTATTCATCAGGATGTGATACATATCCATGATTTGTACCAATTTTATTTGTAACCATTTTACCCATGTTGTTTTTTATTTATGGCATAAATTTTGAATGGAATTGAATCAAGAGCTAGAATCAATTTCATTGGATCGGAAATGCTGTTTCCAATTCCTAAAGTGGTCACATTAAAGATTTAGTTGAGCGATTTGGGAGGAATCGTTGCTTTAATGTTGCTAGTTTTTTGGATAGACTAAATAGTCATTAATGGGCTGATTAGTGAGGAACATTAAGGCTAGGGGATGTTGGCTATAAATAGGAGGGTAGGAGTAAAGAGATTGTTTAGTCTCTTCATTTCTTATTTGGTATGGTGTCTGTGATTCTCTGTCTCAACCAAATACACATCCACTTCATTTACATTCATAGATTTAAGATCTAGGATTAAAGATTGACATCGAGGAAGGGTAAATCGCATCAATTAAGTTGATTCAGAGGTTGTTCTTTGCGGTACATATTAGAGATTTGTTGATTTGAAGCTATTTTTTGGATGTGGTGAGTGATAAGCATCTCTCACATAGATTCAATCAAGTATATGGGTTTGTTTAATCTTAATTCCATCATTTCAAGTTGTTTTCACCTACATCTAACAAAGGTAAGTATAATTTGAATTCAGATCACACTATTGGATCTAATTTATCAACTTATAATGGTTGATTCTTATGTTTATGCTAATTTAGATCCAATTATTGATTTGTTTATTGTTCTATCATGATTTGGTGGATTTCATATGATAGTATGATGATTTATTATTGTGCTAATGTTTTTTGATGATTGATTTGTTGTGTTATTTATCGTTTGGATGAAATTGGTCGATTTGGATGAGATAGATGCATAGATGTTTGTCGATTATAGCATTGATTGTATGGATTGGTTAGGTAAAAGTAGATCTGGGTGATGGATCGCACGTATTGATGAATCACATGTAGATGGTTCATGTGCAATGATGGATCAGAATCGTGTGACGGATGGATTGCACAGTTTGGCTTGTGGCAAGCCTTGGGTCGGTCGTTATGATGGATCAGTGGAAAGGTTGAAACAAGGTCGGTTGTGATGGATCATGGGAGGTTGGATCGGTTGTAATCATCAAATGGTCGGGTCGTTTGCTTGGTCAGAAACAAAGGGAAGCAAGCCGAAGGATGGCTCATTCGAATGGATCAGATCGACTACAATATTGTGTAAAGCATGGATCGGGGTGTAATGGATCGCATGGCTTTGATGGATCGAGTTGGTATGTTTTTGTGCAAGAAGGGAAGTGCAGCATTGAGTGATGGATTATTGCGCTTGGTTCGGCCGAGGTGGACCGTGTCGAGATAGTCCCTGATCGGCTGAGTTGATGGATCATGGGTTGTGTGTCTAGTATGGATCGGTTGCAATCCATATGGATCGGTGGGCGATCCATTATAAAGTGGCCAAATGAAGTTGATGTTTGGTTTGACATTGGGTGTAGTTTCGATGTGAGTTCAGATCAAATATTCGAAGCAAAGCTTAGTGTTTGTTGATCGTGAAGTAATGCAACAAAATTGTGAAGACAGCTCAAGATGATTTGAGTTCATGGATAATGGCTTGCTCGAGAAGGCGCTTGAGCTTATGGATAGTTGTTGATGATGACGGCTACAGTTATTGAAGGCTAAGGGATTGTCGTGAGTAGGAGGTTCTAGCGGACTCAAAGTAGGGGTATAACGGGGGCACCCAAAGACTAGATGATTAGTCGAATACCCTGGGAAGTCGCGATAGGCATAGATAGGAGTCACGATGACGTATGGAGTTTTGTTAGAACCGAGGTTACCATTAACCTATGATGGATGGCAAAATGGACCAGTTATACGATTAACGGCGGATTCAAGGCAGGGAAGACAATGATAGCCAGAGTTATGTATGTTGGTTCTTAGCTTGTATCATCTTGTGTGGATTGTCTGATGTTGAGGGAGATATCTCTTGGGTGCTTATCTGATGTTGGTTTCAGCCTTCGGGGTTTGTGCTTGGGAGGTGATGAGATCGATTAGGATGGTCTACGCTTTATAATTGGTTGTTATTGATGTACTGTATGTTTTTCTCTAATTCTCTGGGAAAGGCTATCACTGTAGGTTAAGGAGGAGACGGGTTTGGGTTTCTTCTGTGTTGATGTGTTAGCAGATCAAACGATTGAACTGTATATTTCTCATTTACTTTATTGATGATGTTGTTAGCTGTATTATAGCTCATTAAGACTATTGTATTACTCAAGGTTTTTTATTTCCCTCTTATTATGTTGGATTGTTCATCCATGTTGTTGATGGGTAGACTAGGTAGTAGATTATGATGAGGACGATGTTGCTGAGAGACGAAGAGCTGGAGGCTTACATATTAGTTTCTACAATACCTATATGTTGTTTCCACTGATATGGATGATGTATGCTACTCTGAGTGAACTTGTAGTGAGGCTTATTGTACAGACTCTCATGTAATCCAGTTTGATGTATGGATATTTTCATGATGATGTGAAAAGTTTAAGATTCTTCTCAGTTGTGCTTCACTATTATTTCCTATGTATATGTTTTATTATATTTTATCCACGCTTTGTGAGTTATACGACAGGTTTCCGCGTGTCTTATTCTACCCCGATGATCGTCGTATATCGGCCTGACACGTCATACAACACACTTCTCCTTGGTTTGGGCAGGGGTATGGTGTGGTCGTCACATTTGATATCGGTGCTTTGGTTTATCAATTTTATCCAAAGTTCGTGGGCGTAATGATGTATGAGAGATGTATTTGTATTTTCTGATGGATGATTACTATATTATAACGTATAGTATGGTAGCGCTTGAACTCTATTGCAGTTTTTCTCATGTGTGGTGTAACACCCCGTAGTTCTATTAATATTAATATTCACAAATTAAAGAATAACTAATCTAAAACGTGAGAATTGTGGGAAACGGGTTACGCCATTGTGTTCGTCTCGGAATTCTGGTTGAAATAGAGTCCGAGTTTGCGTGATTTGGACTTTGTATGAAGAAGTTATGGCCATCGGAAGTTTCTGAAAATTCAAAACAGCTCGCAGAAAATTTAAAATTCAAAACAGAAAAGGGCTGGGCGGGAGTTTTCCCGCCCTGGCAGGTCGACCAGGGGGTCGACACTAGTGTCAACCTCCCCTCCCCCCCAGGTTGACTACCATGTCGACCTGCCTCCCCCAGGTCGACCATAGTGTCGACCTGGGTGTCGACCTGGGTCTAGCGGCTAGGGTTTCTGGCTGACCTGTTTTTAATGTGGTAATGACCCATTAGGGTTTGTGACCTAATCTGGTTGGCTAGGATTAGTTCTGAGATAATCTAACGGTTTAAAATAAACCCTAACTCTATAAATACCTAGGTAGTCTCTCACCCTAATTCATAAGAAAAATAGAATAGTTACCGTCATACCGTCGCCATGGAAATCAATGGAGCCGCCGCCAACTAAGAAGGAAGAAAAGCTAATTCAATTCTAATTCTCTCAACCCTAAAGCAAAGCAAAACTCTCTTTTCTTCTCTAAATTGTGAGTATGATAGTCTTAACAAGATTATTATCATTTTAATTAGGTTGAGTTATGAATGGATTATGAGTAGATGATGTGAATTATCATATATGTTGTGGTAAACCCCTTTTTGCTATCATGTATATTGTAAATCCAATGTTATGTGATATGTTGTAAATCATGCTATGGTGATGTTATGTATGTTGAAAGTTTCTATGCTAAGTTGTGATAAATCATACATGTTAAAAAGGCGATGATGTTACCATCTATGCTAGTTAGTTCATATTAATTAAATCATCATGTTTGGGCTATGTTGATCTATATGACAAGTCACATATGCAAGTTAGATTGATTAGAAAAGTTACAAACATATGCCATGACATCTATTATGACATCTAGAATTATGCTATGACATATGTGATATCCTATGCTAGTTCACACCATTTTTATGTTGCCTAAAAACCCCATATGCAAGTTCATGTATAGATTTGGGCTATGATCATATCATGTAAATTGGGACATTTAACAAGTTGACACCTTTTGATCCTTAACATGTGTAGTTTATGCAAGTTTCACCCCTATTATGATTAGATTTATTTTAATTGTCTATATGTTGTGATAATTTATCTTTGCGCTATGTGTTAGACTATTCAAGTCTAGCCTATATTATGTGTTGAATAAGCGAACGTATAAACGTGGGGTAGGGGTAATATTAAGGATTTAATATTAAAAAGTTGGGGTGCAATTGATATGATTTTGCATGCCATAAGTGGATGGCCATAATTGAGTCAATTATGGACATCATTAAAAATTGGAAGTAATTAATAATTTGAATAGGGAATTATTAAAACTGGGGTAAAAGATTATAAGTAATAATCAATGCTTAGGACACGAGGTTGGACTCGTTTGTGACGTAAACCCGCCCGGACCCGCCCGGCAAATCCAGTGGTCACAAATGTCAGCCCAATGTGAGAGGTCCTAGGCCTAAACTAAAGCATAACAGTTGTAAAGACATGAGGTTAGACTCTTTTATGGTGTAAGACTGCCCGGACCCGCCCGGCATATCCAGCTGCCATAAATGCTAGTCTAATGTGAGAGGTCTTTATGAGGTTATGGCCTGAATGAATTAAGAAATACTTAACCAGATAAACATGTAAGGTGGGACAAGGGGGTTAAGTAGGTGCCTTGGGTGGCATGAGGAATAGTGGATGCCCTTAGTGGCATGTGAAATATGATTAGTAAGACTTAACCAAACACACATGTAAATGAACATGACTAAGAGGGTTAAGTGGGATATACTAGTGGTGACAAGCTTAGGTGGGTAGCTTGTGGGGGCCATTTCAACCAGTATCCCAAACGTATCTTTGTGGGCTCGACCCAAGTCGAGGACGGGACACGCATGCTGTGTTTGACTATAAGAGGCCAAAACGGGGAGCGGTGGCAACGCAAGTCCAACGGGTTTCATATGTGTGTGTGGACCCGGGCTGGTAGGTAAGACGTTGTTGCGTCGTGTAGGTATAAGCCGTGCATTCTCAAGTTGTATCGGGTTGCCACTTTAGGGGAGTGATACACCCCACTGTGGGGCCAGCACGGGTATCTACGAGTAGGGAGCCGATTTAAAGTGGGTAGTGGGGTACACCTAGTGGAGATAGGGGCAGACGACACCTATGTAGTCAGCTAGGGGTACGCAAGGCTATTTATAAAGTTTCTGTGTGAAGCAAGTGGACCAACCTTTAGGGTGATTGGTGCGGTGCAGTGTAGTAATGTGCGGTGTAGTGTAGTAATCATTCGTTAGTAATTAGGTGTGCCTTTACCGTTATCTTTAACGTTATCTTAAACGCTATCTTTATCTTCCTAAGAGTTCATAGACATTTACTTGTCTTCCAGCTTTTGCCTTAGTCTAGTTATTTTGATAATAGTATTGTTAGAATTATCATACTCGCCAGACTTTATGTCTGACCCCCCTCTATTTCTATCCTTTTTCCCCTCCAGGTCCTCAGGTTGGACCCTGCTCTAGTGGAGTTTGATTGGATTGCTTCATCCCTTTGGAAAGCTTGGACCGTTGAAGTAAAGTCCAGCTTGTTATCTTTTTAATGGCTATTTATGTAATGGGATTATGTATTATGTTTTTATGAAGATGGATATTGTACTTGGTTATGATCTATGGTTTTATGATGTAACAAACATGTTTAATTTCCGCTGCAATAAAATGAAGTTTTAGATTTCCAAGTACTATTTATTATCTGTCTTGTTGTAATTTTTCTGTTCTATATTCACTTATAACCTCCATGGAAGTTAATGCATTCCCTTTGTGAGTGACATTAATGGACGTGGGGTGTTACACGTGGTATCCGAGCTCAAGGTTACCAGAACAGATAAAAATACTTTAGAAAAATAGTTATTTTTGGAAGAAATGTTTTCAAAAACATGTTTTAATGAGAAATTTAAAAAGGAAAGTTTTTATGAAAAATATAATCCCCAAATAGCCATATATCTTTATCTTTCGAATTCTCCATTTTGAATCTTTCCTTTTTCGTTTCAGCATGGCTGAAGATTTTAATCTACCCGACGGTGTAACGATACCAGGATGGTATAGGAGGTTATTAGAGGCTAGGGCCACTGCGGGTCCAGCCAATGTTCCTCCACCACCAGTTGCACCCGTTCCTCCTCCTCCTCCTCGCGTAGATACTTTTGCAAAGACCTGCAAGGAATTCAAGGCTATGGGTGGAAAACCATTTCAAGGGTCAGAAACGTTTGTGGAAGCTAGAGATTGGCTTAAGGAGGTGGAAGAATTGCTAGAAATCTTTGAAGTAGAAGAAGGGAGGAGAGTTCGATTAGTAGCTTGGTTGATGAAGGGAGAGGCCTCGTTTTGGTGGGAGGTCACTAATGGGGAGCGTCCTGTTGACTCTTGGCCGGATTTCAGACGGAGGTTCGAGGCGAAGTTTCTCTCAAGGGCGGAAGAAAATCTTTATATGGAAAGGCTCTTGACATTGAAGCAAGGAAGCTCATCAGTGAAAGAATATGTTAAAAAATTTAATCAGTTAGCAGGGTTTGGCTTGGATTTAGTGAACACGCCGGAGAAGAAGGCGCTAAGGTTCATGAATGGCTTGAATGAACCGTTGCAAGGGTTGGCTATGACCCACATCCCTATGGGGGCCACCTTTGAGAAGTTAGTAGAAATGGCGCTCATGCATGAGGAGAAAAGCGCTAAAGCTGATAAGGCACCAGAGAAGAAGGGAGATCAGAAGAAACCACAACAGCAACACAAGAAGGTTGGTAAAGACAATAACGACAAGGGAAAGAAGAAATGTTTTAACTGTGGGACACCAGGCCATCTCAGCAAGGATTGACGAAAGAAGAAGAAGACTGGCTGCTTTCATTGTGGCGATACGGGACATTTAGTAAAGGACTGCCCAAAGAAGGGGCAGAGGGCAGGAGCTACCTCGGGAGGACAGGTGTAGGCTCTTATGGCACCAGGGCAGGCAAGGGGACAAGTCCAGGCTCTCGCGGTCCCATCGCTGCAAGAACGAGGTAGAACCATTTTTGTTGAAAGCTTAGTTTTTCTATTTGATCATCATGTCCGTACCTTTTTCGATTCGGGCGCATCGCATACGTTTATTTCTACATCATTAGTTGAATTACTGCACTTAGACACTAGTTTAGTAGAGGATCCCTTAGTTGTTTCGAATCCAATAGGGGGCTCAGCTTATTTGTCCATGATGTGTTTGGATTTGAAAATTTCTATACTTAGCATTGAGTTTAGATGTGATGCTTATGTGTTGGGCTTCACGGGCTATGGGCTAATTTTAGGAATGGATTGGTTATCCAGAAATGGGGCAGTTCTTGATTGTGAAAGGAGAGTAGTTAGGCTCGTGACTCGCCTTGGCAACACTCTCAAAATCTTTTGTAATCCCATAAATACGGTTATGCTAAGTTATCTAGAATCGCTTGATGCGTCTGAGGAAAATCTACGATCTGTTAGAGTGGTCCAAGAATATTCGGATGTGTTTGAGGAGGTGAAGGGCTTGCCTCCGAAGCGGGAGATAGATTTTCGAATATATCTTGTGGATAATGCGAAACCAGTATCTTTGCCAGTACGCCACATGGCTCCACGCGAAAGGAGGGAACTCGATAAGCAAGTGAAGGAGTTACTTGAGAAGGGGTTCATAAGACGAAGTATGTCGGAGTGGGGTGCTCCAGTAGTATTTGCCATGAAGGCGGATGGGTCCCTTAGACTTTGTGTGGACTATAGAGAACTTAATAAGCTTACTAAGAAGAACAGACACCCACTGCCGAGGATTGACGATCTCTTCGATCAGTTAGTTGGCGCCTCAGTGTTTTTGCAGTTGGACTCAGCCACTGGTTTCCATCAGTTGAGAGTGGCTGAGGATAGCATAGACAAGACTGCCTTTAGGACTCCGGACGGTTTCTATGAATGGCTAGTGATGCCCTTCGGTTTGACAAACGCCCCCGCATACTTTGTTGATCTGATGAGTAGGGTGTTTAGGGAGTACCTTAACAAATTCGTGGTAGTCTTTGTAGATGACATCTTGATCTTTTCTAAGGATGAAGAAGAGCATGCCCTACATCTTAGGGAAGTGTTGGAGACTCTTCCAGCGCATAGCCATAAGGCAAAATTTTCTAAGTGTCACTTCTGGAGGAAGGAAGTACGGTTCTTGGGGCACGTGGTTTCCAAAGAAGGGATAGCTGTGGATCCCGCGAAGGTGGTGGCCATCCAAGATTGGAAGGTCCCTAAAAATGCTACCAAAGTAAGAAGTTTCTTGGAGTTGGCTGGCTACTATAGGAAATTTATCAAAGACTTCGCAAAGATATCAGCTCCATTGACACGCCTGACGAAGAAGAACCTAGTTTTCACATGGGACGTAGATTGTGATGATGCATTCCAACGTTTGTAGAGAGCTTTGACTTCAGCCCCAGTCTTAGTACTGCCAGACGGGAGTAAGCCATTTACCGTTTATACTGACGCTTGTAGGACAGGACTAGGCGCAGTCTTAATGCAAGAGGGTAGGGTAATAGCCTATGGTGGAAGGCAGTTGAGAGCGCATGAGAAAAATTACCCCACGCATGACCTAGAGTTGGCCGCTATTGTTTTCACGCTTAAGTCTTGGCGTCATTATCTTCTTGGTGAGAAATTCGAATTATTCACTTACCACAAATCTTTAAAATACTTATTCTCTCAGAAGGACTTGAACTTAAGGCAGCAAAGGTGGATGGAGTTCTTGGCGTCCTATGACTTTGAGATAGCATATACCCCTGGCAAGGGTAACGTGGTGGCGGATGCCTTAAGTAGAAAAAGATTATCCTTAAGTCCTTTGTTTGTTGAGCGGCAAAGTTTAGAATTCATTTCGATGTTTGACTTTAGACCTTCCGTTGACTTTGTATCCGGTTTGCTAGCATCCTTGGAGGTCAGACCTACGCTTTTGGGATGGATTGGCGAGGCACAGCGAGACGACCCGCAGTTAGTTGAGTTAGTAGAAAAGCTCAAAGGAGGGGAGTCATCAAGCCATCTCCGTAGGTATACCCTAGATGATAAGGGTTGGTTACGTAGGGACGAAAGACTTTGTGTACCAAAAGACGATGACCTAAGGAAGACTATTCTTGACGAAGCACATCGTTCGAAGATGACCATTCATCCCGGCGGGGTCAAGATGTACATGGACATGAAGAGAGTTTACTTTTGGTCCGGTATGAAGAAAGATGTGGCCGAGTATGTCGCTAGATGCTTGGTATGCCAACAAGTAAAACCGGAGCAAAAGAAACCCGGTAGGTTGCTTCACCCATTGGAGGTTCCACTATGGAAATGGGAATGCGTCTCGATGGATTTTGTGGTTGGATTACCGCGATCAAGGAAGGGTAATACGGGGATTTGGGTTATAGTAGATAGACTTACTAAGAGCGCCCATTTCATTCCCGTGAAGAGTAAGAGGGCTGCTCCATGGTTAGCTTCTATATATGTCCGAGAAATAGTTCATTTGCACGGTGTTCCTTCTAGCATAGTGAGCGACCGCGATCCTATTTTCACTAGCGAATTTTGGAGAAGCTTACAAGAGGCGGTAGGGACTCAGTTATGTTTGAGCACCGCATATCATCCTCAGACGGACGGCCAAACCGAGAGGGTGAATCGCATTCTAGAGGATCTTTTGAGGCTATGTATCCTAGACTTTGGGGGTACGTGGGAAGAGCACCTTCCATTGGTGGAGTTCGCATATAATAACAGCTTTCAGTCTAGCATTGGCATGGCACCTTTCGAAGCTCTTTATGGACGACCTTGTCGTTCGCCTACATGTTGGTGGGAATCTACGGATAAGATCTTACTTGGGCCCGATATGATTAGAGAGACTTAGTGGTGTACACGACGTATTCCATGTGTCACATTTGAGGAAGTGCTTGCACGATACCGCGGAAGTGGTAGAGCCAAGCTTGCTTAGAGAGGTGGAGATAGAGCGTGATGCGACGATCCGACGAGCTCCCATGCACATTCTTGGGTCGGAGATCAAGAGGTTGAGGAATCGAGAGGTCAGACTAGTCAAAGTGCAATGGGGAGATGATGAGAGCAACACTACTTGGGAGACGGAAGAGAAGATGCGTTCACGATACCCTTTTCTTTTTGAGGGTATGTCTTTTAATTTCTCCTTTATCGTTTAGCTTGTACTTATCTTATCTTTAAAGTGTCCTCTCGCTAGTATCTTTGACCTTTAGTTAGGATCATCCTATGGTTGAAACATGTGTTTGAGACATGTTATGTATGATGGATGCAAAGTGGATGCAAGTGGTTGCTCGTGGACGCATGTACACACACTATTAGGCACTAGATCGGCTCAGTCACTTCATATTGCATATTGCATATATATGGATGTATTTAGTAAGATGGTTGTATAATGGTTGTGCTATCATATGGATACCGCATTTTGGTGAATGATTGTGCACACATATAGAGATAATATGTTGCATTAGGGAACTTTTGCATACATAATGGATGCATGGCACTATCATGGTTTGCATTAAGGAGGTCAACTGAATCAGTGGACCGCCTGATTTTGCATTAGATAAGGAACATATACACACACTGTGCATTTAAACATGAAAGCATTATAAGTCTATAAGGACAATGGATGCCTGTGTTTGATGGTTGAGTAGATGGTTGTTTGGATGTTAGGATATACATTCTTCTTAACTTGAAGATTTCGGGGACGAAATCCTTTAAGGAGGGGAGAATGTAACACCCCGTAGTTCTATTAATATTAATATTCACAAATTAAAGAATAACTAATCTCAAACGTGAGAATTGTGGGAAATGGGTTGCGTCATTGTGTTCGTCTCGGAATTCTGGTTGAAATAGAGTCCGAGTTTGCGTGATTTGGACTTCGTACGAAGAAGTAATGGCCATCGGAAGTTTCTGAAAATTCAAAACAGCTCGTAGAAAATTTAAAATTCAAAACAGAAAAGGGCTGGGCAGGAATTTTCCCGCCCAGGCAGGTCGACCAGGGGGTCGACACTAGTGTCGACCTCCCCTCCCCCCCAGGTTGACTACCATGTCGACCTGCCCCCCCCAGGTCGACTATAGTGTCGACCTGGGTGTCGACCTGGGTCTAGCGGCTAGGGTTTCTGGCTGACCTGTTTTTAAAGGGCTAATGACCCATTAGGGTTTCTGACCTAATCTGGTTGGCTAGGATTAGTTCTGAGATAATCTAACGGTTTAAAATAAACCCTAACTCTATAAATACCTAGGTAGTCTCTCACCCTAATTCATAAGAAAAATAGAATAGTTACCGTCATACCGTCGCCATGGAAATCAATGGAGCCGCCGCCAACTAAGAAGGAAGAAAAGCTAATTCAATTCTAATTCACTCAACCCTAAAGCAAAGCAAAACTCTCTTTTCTTCTCTAAATTGTGAGTATGATAGTCTTAACAAGATTATTATCATTTTAATTAGGTTGAGTTATGAATGGATTATGAGTAGATGATGTGAATTAATATATGTTGTGGTAAACCCCTTTTTGCTATCATGTATATTGTAAATCCAATGTTATGTGATATGTTGTAAATCATGCTATGGTGATGTTATGTATGTTGAAAGTTTCTATGCTAAGTTGTGATAAATCATACATGTTAAAAAGGCCATGATGTTACCATCTATGCTAGTTAGTTCATATTAATTAAATCATCATGTTTGGGCTATGTTGATCTATATGACAAGTCACATATGCAAGTTAGATTGATTAGAAAAGTTACGAACATATGCCATGACATCTATTATGACATCTAGAATTATGCTATGACATATGTGATATCCTATGCTAGTTCACACCATATTTATGTTGCCTAAAAACCCCATATGCAAGTTCATGTATAGATTTGGGCTATGACTATATCATGTAAATTGGGACATTTAACAAGTTGACACCTTTTGATTCTTAACATGTGTAGTTTATGCAAGTTTCACCCCTATTATGATTAGATTTATTTTAATTGTCTATATGTTGTGATAATTTATCTTTGCGCTATGTGTTAGACTATTCAAGCCTAGCCTATATTATGTGTTGAATAAGCGAACGTATAAACGTGGGGTAAGGGTAATATTAAGGATTTAATATTAAAAAGTTGGGGTGCAATTGATATGATTTTGCATGCCATAAGTGGATGGCCATAATTGATTCAATTATGGACATCATTAAAAATTGGAAGTAATTAATAATTTGAATAGGGAATTATTAAAACTGGGGTAAAAGATTATAAATAATAATCAATGCTTAGGACACAAGGTTGGACTCGTTTGTGACGTAAACCTGCCCGGACCCGCCCGGCAAATCCAGTGGTCACAAATGTCAGCCCAATGTGAGAGGTCCTAGGCCTAAACTAAAGCATAACAGTTGTAAAGACACGAGGTTAGACTCTTTTATGGTGTAAGACTGCCCGGACCCGCCCGGCATATCCAGCTGCCATAAATGCCAGTCTAATGTGAGAGGTCTTTATGAGGTTATGGCCTGAATGAATTAAGAAATACTTAACTAGATAAACATGTAAGGTGGGACATGGGGGTTAAGTAGGTGCCTTGGGTGGCATGAGGAGTAGTGGGTGCCCTTAGTGGCATGTGAAATACGATTAGTAAGAATTAACCAAACACACATGTAAATGAACATGACTAAGAGGGTTAAGTGGGATATACTAGTGGTGACAAGCTTAGGTGGGTAGCTTGTGGGGGCCCATTTCAACCAGTATCCCAAACGTATCTTTGTGGGCTCGACCCAAGTCGAGGACGGGACACGCATGCTGGGTTTGACTATAAGAGGCCAAAACGGGGAGCGGTGGCAATGCAAGTCCAACGGGTTTCATATGCGTGTGTGGACCCGGGCTGGTAGGTAAGACGTTGTTGCATCGTGTAGGTATAAGCCGTGCATTCTCAAGTTGTATCGGGTTGCCACTTTAGGGGAGTGATACACCCCACTATGGGGCCAGCACGGGTATCTACGAGTAGGGAGCCGATCGAAAGTGGGTAATGGGGTACACCAAGTGGAGATAGGGGCAGACGGCACCTATGTAGTCAGCTAGGGGTACGCAAGGCTATTTATAAAGTTTGTGTGTGAAGCAAGTCGGATCAACCTTTAGGGTGACTGGTGCGGTGCAGTGTAGTAATGTGCGGTGTAGTGTAGTAATCATTCGTTAGTTATTAGGTGTGCCTTTACCGTTATCTTTAACGTTATCTTAAACGCTATCTTTATCTTCCTAAGAGTTCATAGACATTTACTTGTCTTCCAGCTTATGCCTTAGTCTAGTTATTTTGATAATAGTATTGTTAGAATTATCATACTCGCCAGACTTTATGTCTGACCCCCTCTATTTCTATCCTTTTTCCCCTCCAGGTCCTCAGGTTGGACCCAGCTCTAATTGAGTTTGATTGGATTGCTTCATGCCTTTGGAAAGCTTGGACCGTTGAAGTAAAGTCCAGCTTGTTATCTTTTTAATGGCTATTTATGTAATGGGATTATGTATTTTGTTTTTATGAAGATGGATATTGTACTTGGTTATGATCTATGGTTTTATGATGTAACAAACATGTTTAATTTCCGCTGTATTAAAATGAAGTTTTAGATTTCCAAGTACTATTTATTATCTGTCTTGTTGTAATTTTTCTATTCTATATTCACTTATAACCTCCATGGAAGTTAATGCATTCCCTTTGTGAGTGACATTAATGGACGTTGGGTGTTACATGTGGACTAATCATTCTATTTTCAGATTTAGAATGAGTTGTCTATCTTCGAGGCATACTGCTAGGGAAGAGGTTGTTCTTGGAGGGGGAGATAGTGGTTTACTAGATTACCCGGCTATGTTTGAGCCCATGGTGGCAGTAATCATGAGGAGGGTACCCACTCCAGAAGCAGCTGGGGTAGATGTTGGTGTTCAAGTTCAAGTGCCTAGGGTGGTTGATTTTGCTAAGCTATGTAAGGTCTTCACATCTTTTGGTGGGAAGCCGTTAAACGGGATAGAGCCAACTGTGGAGATTCAAGGGTGGCTTGATATTTATGTTCGGATATTCGAAGACTTGGGTATTGACGATTCAACCGAGAGGAAGCTTGCATCGAGACAACTACAAGGAAGACCTGTGGATTGGTGGAACTCTATCACTTTAGAGACTATTGAAGAAGAGAACACTTGGGATCAGTTCCGAGTCAATTTTGAGATGAAGTTCATTTCTACTGCCCATAAGTCAGTTCTGTTCAAGAAGTTTGTGGAGCTAAAGCAAAATTGTCGACTATTGTTGGAGTATGTTTCCGAGTTTGAAGTTTTATCCAAGTATGCTCGTTCATACATTGATACTCATTATCAAAAGAACGAGAATTTCGTCATGGGCTTGGATGTATATCTTGGGAAGTGGTCGGTTAATCATCTAGATGACCCTTATGAGAAGATCGTCAAGAAAGGTTTGAGGCATGAGAGTCTATTTCCCAAAGGAAGAAATTGTTGTTGCAACCAAAGAGGATCCGAACCCACAATAGGGCGGCAACAAAAAAAAGTGGAACGGAAAGAGGAAGCAACAACAACTGAAAGGGGACGATGGTCAGAAGAAGTAGAAATGCAAGATGACTTGCTTCAACTGCTGGCAGAAGGGCCATTTGTAAGAATCCGAAAGCCGAGAGGAAGTGCTATAACTGTGGTAAGTTTGGGCATAACAAGAAGGATTGTCGAGTACCGCCGATGGGTAAGAATATAATAAAGGCGTATGCTTTGGAGGCTGTGCCATCTTTGTCGAGAGCTCCTACTACAGAAGAGAAAGGGAAGAGTGTTGTTGTTCAAGGTATGCTTTCTATCGGGGGTGTTTCAGTTCGAGTGTTGTTTGATATTGGAGCATCTCATTCTTTCATTTGCAATGAGCTTTGCTGATTGGGATTGGAACCCGAGATTTGTGATAGATCATTGGTTGTGACTAATCAAGTAGGAGTTTGTCTAGCCTTTGTATGCTTTGTCGCGGTCTAGTATTGTCGAGTCATGATTGCTTTTTGTGTGTGATTGCTTTGTTTTGAACTTCGCTGGGTTTGGGATCATTATGGGTATGGACTGGCTCTAGAGGTATGCAGCTAAAGTGGAATGCGTGAAGCTTAAGGTGATAGTTGTGAATGTCGAAGGGCGAATGGTTGTGATTCGATGTAAGCCAAAAGATGGTATCTTCGTAAGATTTTTATATTCGCTTGTGATTCCACAGGAAGACTTGCCATCTCTGCCAATCGCTAGTGAGTTTGATGATGTCTTTGAAGAGGTCAAAGGGTTGCCACCGTATTACTAGATTGAGTTCAGGATTGATTTTGTTGAAGGTACTAGACCTATCATTATGCCTCTTAGGCGGATGACGCCTGGAGAACAGCGAGAGTTAGAGGTGCAAGTAAGTGACCTTTTGGGAAAAGGATTCATTCGATGGAGTGTGTTTGAATAGGGTGCACCAGTTGTGTTTACAACCAAGGCTAATGGATCACTAAGATTGTGTGTGGATTATCACAAGCTGAAAAAGGTGACTAAGAAGATCAAGTATCCATTGTCGAGGATAGATAACTTGTTTGATCAGCTTAACGAAGTCAAGGTGTTTTCCCAAATGGATTTGGCGACGAGATTTCACCAGTTGAGAGTGGCAAAGGATAATGTGCCGAAGATCGCTTTTAGGACACCATCTAGTTTCTTTTAGCGACCGGTGATGCCATTTGTATTAACCAACGCACCAGCGTATTTTGTGGATCTTATGAATAGGGTGTTCAGAGATCAATTGGATAAGTTCGTGCTTGTGTTCGTGGATGATATTCTGGCTTACTCTCGGAATGAGGAAGAGCATAAGACACACTTGTGAGTTGTTTTGGAAATCTGGCGAAAGCATTAGCTGAGAGCTAAGTTTTTTAAGTGTCACTTCTGAAAGAACGAAGTGAGGTTCTTAGGACATGCTGTTTCTGGAAATGGAATAGCGGTAGATCCCACAAAGATGGCAGCAATCCAGGATTGGGATAGATCTAAGAATGCGACGGACGCGAGAATTTTCCTTGGGTTGGCGGGGTATTATCGTCGATTTATCAAGGATTCCTCCAAGATAACTGCACCATTTACAGGATTGACAAAGAAGAATCAAGTGTTCACTTGGGATGCGAAGTGTGAGCAAGCTTTTGGAATCCTAAAAGAGAGTCTGTATTCCAAGTGGAAATGAGGAATTGGTGGTATATGTAAGTCGACAGCTGAAGCCGCATGAAAGGAATTATCCGACTCATGATTTGGAGTTGGCAGCGATCGTGTTTGCTCTAAAGATGTGGAGACATTACCTTTTGGGAGTTAGATTCCAGTTGTTTACTGATCACAAGTCGTTGAAGTATCATTTCTTCCAAAAGGATTTGAATCTTCGGCAGCAGCGGTGATTAGAGTTTTTGACATCATATGATTGTGTTGTTACCTGTACTCTTGGTAAAGGTAACACAGTGGAGGATGCGTTAAGTCGAAGACATGCGGGTTTGGGAGCAATGTTTTCATAATGGAAGCACCTCGAGTACTTGGCAAGATTTGATTTCCGACCTAGGTGTGAGTTAGAGCCTGAAATGTTTGCAAGTTTGGCGATAAGACCTATTCTCATTGAAAGGATTGGCAAAATCCAAAAGGGTGATGAAAACTTGTCGAGATTATCTAGAAGCTGGAAGCAAGAGTGGAACCGGAGAAGGATAAGGAATTCGAGATCAATCGAGATGGTTAGCTTCGAAAGAAAGGATGATTAATTGTTCCTAATATTGATGGATTAAGAGATGAGGTTATGAGGGAATGTCATCACTCAAAATCGATGATTTATCCTGGAAGTAACAAGATGTATCAGACATGAAGCGAGCTTATTATTCGGAAGGTATGAAGAGGGATGTTGGAAATTTTATTTCCATATGTATGAACTGCCAGTTGGTGAAAGCTGAACAGAAAAGCCGAGTGGGTAACTTCAACCATTAAAATTTCCAACATGGAGGTGGGAGCAAATATTGATGGATGTTATCGATGGACTACCTAGGACCAGGGCAGGAAATAAAGGGATTTGGGTCATCGTGGATCATTTGACCAAAAGTGCAAGGTTTATTCCTATCAGATCGACTAGGACAACATCGAAGTTGGCTGAGCTATATATTAAATGGATAGTTCAATTCCATGGTATCCCAAAGAGCATAATGAGTGATCAAGATCCATTGTTCACAAGTGGATTTTGGAAGAGTTTACAAGAGACTTTGGGAACCGAGCTATGTTTGAGTATGACTTATCATCCCCAAACAAATGATCAAACCGAGCGAGTTGATCGAGTTTTGGAAGATCTCCTTAGAGCTTGTGTACTGGACTTCGGGGTATCATGGGAAAACCATCTACAATTGGCTAAGTTTCCATATAATAAAAGTTACCAATCGAGCATCGGGATGACACCTTACGAGGCGTTGTATGGTAGACCATGTAATTCTCCAGCATGTTGGTTAGATACTGCAAACAAGCTGATACCTGGGCCGAGATGATAAGAGAAACATCATATTGTATTGAGATCGTTCGTCAACGAATGAAGGCAACCCAATTTCGTCAGAAGAGTTATGCCGATAAGTGTCGAAAGGATTTGGAGTTCGACGTTGGTGATATGGTTTTCGTTAAGATTTCACCTTTGAAGAATGTTGTTCGATTCGAAAGTAATGGAAAGTTAGCTCCAAGATTTGTTGGACCGTTTCTGATAGCCGAGCGGATTAGAAAGCTCGCATATCGATTGGATTTACCTGAGAAGATGTCGAGTGTGGACAATGTTTTTCATGTGTTTTTTCTGCAGAAATGTGTGCATGATTCGAATGTGGGGTATCTCCGGATCATTATGAAGATGTAGAAGAATAGTCCGTAGATTCGAGACCTCGTAAGCCGCTTTGATTTGTGGGGAATGACAAGAAACAACTTAGGAGGAAGCTGTTTGAGCTAGTCAAGGTGCAATGGAGTAAGGATGATGACGATTGTACGTGGGAAACATAAGTGAGTATAAAGACGACCCATCCAGAACTCTTCGTTGGTATGACCCATTGATGTCGTGTCACCCTTACACCATTGTGACTTGGGCTATTATTAAAATTTCACATGCTAGGTTAAGGCTATGGATGCATGGCTTGTTGGATGATAGATTGGCTGCTTGTGGATGATAGGCAGGCATAATGGTTTTGGTTGATTGCATTTTCTTAGGATTTCGGCGGCGAAATTCCTAAAGGGGGAGGAGGGGGGAGAATGTAACAACCCATATTTTACGTATTGGAGGATCATAAAATATTTTTTATTTAATTCTACAAGGGTCGAATCATTCTCATATTTTGATATGTTGTTCATGGGGATGTGAGATGTGTCTATGATTTTTACAAATATTATTTGTAACCATTTTGCCTCTGTTGTTTTTGTTTGGGGAATAACTTTTGAATGGGATCAAATTAGGATATGGGATCGTTTTATTGGATCGGAAATGGTGTTTTCAATTCTGTAGAGTGGTCACATTAAAGATTGTGCTGAACAGTTTGGGAGGAATCGTTGTTTTAATGTTGCTAGTTTTCTGGATAGACTAATTAGTCATTAATGGGCCGATTGGTGAGGTACATTAATGCTAGGGGTTGTTGGCTATAAATAGGAGGGTAGGGGTAAAGAGAATTGTTAAGTCTCTTCATTTCTCATTTGGTTGGGTGCTTGTGATTCTCCGACTCAACCCAATACACCTCCACTTTATTTCCATTCATAGATTTAAGACCTAGGATTGAAGATCTACATCGAGGAAGTGTAAATCGCATCAATTAATTTGATTTGGAGGTCGTTCATCGCTGTCCATATTAGAGATTTGTTGATTTGAAGCTATTTTGTGGATTCGGTGAGTGATAAGCATCTCTCACATGGATTCAATCAAGTATACGGGTTTGTTTGATCTTAATTTCATCATTTCATGTTGTTTTCACCTAGATCTAATCAAGATAAGTATATTTTGAATTCGGATCACACAGTAGGATCTAATTTAACAACTTATTACAGTTAATTCTTATGTTTATGCAAGTTTAGATCCAATTATTGATTCGTTGATTGTTCTATCATGATTTGGTGGATTCCATGTGATAATATGATGGTTTATTATTGTGCCAATGTTTGTTGACGATTGATTGTTGTTCTATTGATCATCTGGATGAAACTAGTCAAAGTGGATGAGATGGATGCATAGATATTTATCGATTAAACCATTGATTGTATGGATCGGTTCGGCAAAAGTAGATCTGGGTGATGGATCGAACGTATTGTTGAATCGCACATAGATGGGTTGTGTGCACTGATAGATCGTGATCGTGTGATGGGTGGATTGCACAGTTTTGCTCGTGGCATGTCTTGTGTCGGTCATTATAATGGATCGGTGGAAAGGTTAAAACAGGGTCGGTTGCGATGGATCGATTGCAATCCATCGAATGGTCGGGTCATTGGATCTGTAAGAAAAAAGAGAAGCAAACCGAAGGATGGGTCGTTCGAATGGATCGGATTGGCTACAATGTTGTGCAAAGCATGGATCACGGTGCAATGGATCGCATGGCTTTGATGGATCGAGTTTGTCTTTTTCTATGCAAGAAGGGAAGTGCAACGTTAAGTGATGGATCAGTCTTGATGGATCGTTGTGCATGGGTTGGCCGAGGTGGACTGGGTCGAGATAGTCTTTGATCGGCCGAGTTGATGGATCATGGGTTGTGAATCTAGTATGGATCGGTTGCAATACATATGGATCGGTAATCAATCCTAGGTGGTGATCCATTATAAAGTGGCCAAATGAAGTTGATGTTTTGTTTGACATTGGGCGTAGCTTCGATGTGAGTTCAAAAGGAATATTCGAAGCTAAGCTTAGTATTTGTTGATCGTGATGTGATGCAACGAAGTTGTGAAGACGACTCAAGATGATTTGAGTTCGTGGATAATGGATTTCTCGAGAAAGCGCTTGAGCTTATGGATAGCCGCCATTGATAATGGCCAGAGTTATTGAAGGTCAAGGGATCATCATTAGTCGGAGGTTCTAGCGGACTCAAAGCAGGGGTATAACGGGGGCACCCAAAGACTAGATGATTATTCGAATACCCTGGCCAGTCATGATGGGCCAAGATAGGAGTCACGATGGTGTATGGAGTTTTACTAGAGTCGGGTTACCATTAGCCCATGACAGATGGCAAGATGGGCCAATCATACGATTAATGATGGATTAAAGACAAGGCAGATAGTGATAGCCAAATTAATGGATGTTCGTGGTTAGCTTGTATTGTCTTATGTGGATTGTCTGACATTGAGGAAGATATCTCTTGGGCTTATCTGATGTTGGTTTCAGCCTTTAGGGTTTGTACTTAGGAGGTGGTGATCTCGATTAGGATGGTCTATGCTTTATAATTGGTCGCTATGGATGTATTGTACGTTTCTTCTCTTATTCTCTGGGAAAGGCTATCACTGTAGGTTGAGGAGGAGACGGGTTTGGGTTTCTTCTTTGTTGATGTGTTGGCAGATCAGACGATTGAACTGTCTATTTCTCATTTACTTTATTGATGATGTTGTTAGTTGTTTTATCGCTCATTAAGACTATTATATTACTCAAGGTTTTATATTTCCCTCTTATTACCTTGGACTGTTCATCCATGTTGTGGATGGGCATACTAGGTAGCAAGTAGTAGATCTTGATGGGGATGATGTTGCTGAGCGACGACGAGCTGGAGGCTTATGTATTAGTTTTTACTATACCTATATGTTGTTTCCGCGATATTGATGATGTACGCTACTCTGAGGGAACCTGCAGTTAGGCTTATTGTACAGACTCTGATGTAATCTTGTTTGATGTATGGATATTTTCATGATGATGTGAAAAGTTTAAGATTCTACTTAATTGTGCTTCACTATTATCTCTTATTGTATATGTTCTATTATATTTTATCCATGCGTTGTGAGTTATACGATAGGTTTCTGCATGTGTTATTCTACCCTGATGATCGTCCCGTATCGGCCTGACAAGTCATACAATGCACTTCTCTTTGGTTTGTATAGGAGGTACAGGGCAATCGTCACACAATCTACTCCCATTATTATTCTTATACCAAGGTAATTTAGTACATATAAATCTAAGATAAATAAATATCCTCCTATTGTCAGTTATGCATGTATAGATTGCATTCCTAGCATACGTGAGCTTCCTATAGGACTTTGTACATATAGAAACCTATCTACTATCACACACTAGAATTCCAGTTTTTGAACAATGCTATGAGAAATGAGGGAATGTGTAACACCAGTATCATACACTACAACAACAGGTAAGCTTTTAATAAATAATATACCTTCTACTTGTCCAGATTCTCTAGCATTACTACCCTCTGGTGCCTTTCCTTTACCCTCCAAAGATACAACTTTAACTTGTAGTCTAAGTGGCTCTGAGTAGTTATTTTTAATGTGTCCCTCTTTTCCACAGTTGTAGCATTTATACGTTGCTACTTTCCCTGCTAAGTATCTTGATTTTATGTGCCCTTCCTTCCCACAATTATAGAACACAATCTTCATCTTAACTTCAAAAGTATTAGCTCCTTCCACTTTCTTCACATTAGCCCCAGTCTATTTCTTATCATAAGGATGAGCTCTATTATTCTGTTTCTTGTTAGAATTGTTGTTCTTGAAATTTCTAAAATTTTCTGATATAGCATTATGATATCGTTCATATTTCAGAGTGAGATCTAGAACTTGATCAAAAGTTCTTTCGATATAAGGAAGCAATGCCCTTGCCAGATTAGCATTCAATCCTTGGATATACCTACGATTTTTAGCAGCCTCATTTGCTACCAAAACAGTGCCATACTTTGAAAAACTCTCAAATTTCTTAGTGTACTCTGTCACACTCATAACACACTATTTGAGCTTAATGAGTTTCTCCAAGAGTGTTGCTTATGCTGATGCTAGGACAAACCTAGCTTCCAATATTTCCTTAAATTGATTCCAAGTTATTTCATTTTCAGGCCTTCTAGCTATTGTGACCTCCCACCAATCCAATGCAGCTCCTTTTAGCCTTCTTGAAGCATCTGCCTCTTCCTTTGATCATTACTTTACATGTCTACAAAAATCCTTTCCAAGCTTCTTATCCAAGTTTGCACCCTTCATCACTCCCTCAGTTCCTTCAAATTCCTTCCCACCTAGCTCCTCATAGGGTTTTCTGGCCTTGGACTAACTCCATCCCTAAAAGCTCTCATGAACTCTTGCACATTCATCATTGGTGGCTCACTGGTTCCTCCTACCCCTTGACGTGATCCTCTACCTATCATGGATCTCTAATAATAAATCAAATTTTATTAGGTAAACTTGTCACATGTATAATAGTGTTATATTATTCATATATACATTGACAACCATGTTAATTTAAGACATCATTTTTTCCATGCTTATCCCGGACATTGCTTTGATATCAACTGAAATGACCCCTTAAGTTTCCCTTTATAATAAAGGTATTAATTATATATTACAATGTGAGAAAACCCCAAGTGTCACTTTTTCATGGGAATAACCCATAAATTAACTCTTAAGACCCAAGAAACCAATATAGAAATATTAGTGCACACATATAACTCATAATCTATGTAACGTCCCATATTTTTGGTAGTCTGATATTTAATTTAATCTATTATTTTAAATATTGATTTGGCATTATAAAGAGATTTATAATATATAATTTGTTTATATAATAAAGATTGAACGTATATTTATATATAATTCGAACTCGTAAACGCCGTAGTATTTCGTAATTTACAATGTGAAATTCATGTATATCGGTACGAATATAAAACGCTCAACGACAATTGACGATGATATTAAATAATCATACAAAATAGAACGTTCAAATCAATGCGTTGCTTACCTTATGATAAGGCCCGTGTTTCGCACACGGGAAATTGTTCGATATATTATATAGGTCTTAAAAGTGTTTTCTTTTCAGACAATCTCCATTTTTGACGAAACAAGTTTTATTGGAAAACGTATAATTATTGGTTGCTAAATTTCCTGTTTGGAGCCTAATGGAGTTGTTTTATTGATAGTCGAAATTTAAAGGGTGAACTGATGGAAATTGAGATCTAAATAGCATCGTTTTGCAAACGGAGTCCATTTTAAACGAAAATTAGTTTCATTGGGCTCAGAATGTGAAGACGTTGTCGTGTGTCCATTTTCATTGTGTTTGGGGTTTGTGGACATTGATGCGAATTTAACATACCATCTTAAATAGCAATAACGGTATAAATATATAATAACATAAAAGTTCTTAATGGCTAAGCATTACCACCCTCAGTCCAAACATACACTACCTATTTCTTTATCTCGAAGCAGGATCTAAGCGGGTACCCTACCTTTTCAGCATATATATTTTATTTTCAGCTAACTCCTCACCCGTCTTTTCTACTTTGACAATTGCCTTCCGTGAGCTGGCCTAAGAAAACACATGACAGAAAAACCTCATGAAATGATAATACCCTGCATGATATATTCCGTGTTTCCAAAAGCAGGCCTAGTTACATAAAATTTCTTTTCTAATGTCCTATGATGGAAACCGCACGCTGCAACTCTATCGGAGCTAAAGCATGGCTACCAAACATAGAAAAGATCTTCTACATATCTTCCTTTTTTATATGTATATAGCACCTTCCTCTCATTTTGTTTCCAAAGGAAAAACCAAAACCAATACACCACCAATAAAAAGAATAGCACCGCAATTTTTTTTTAAAAAAGAATAAGAAAAATAAAATAAAATAACGTTATGCGGTAGGGGTCATGGGATTTAGAATTAAGTCCTGGAGTCCGTAGGAACGACGGAGTTGGGAAGGAGGTGAGGGAGCCACAGGTATGCACGCTGGCAAGGCTTAGATGGTCGGAAACACGCGTTGGCAGCGGTGATCCGTTGGTTGGCAAATGGTGATGGAGCTAAGGTGGTGCGGGGTCTCATGGAGTATGGTGTTCGAACTTAGAAAAGAGAATAAAGGAAAACAAGAGAAGGAAGAGAACGTCAAGCTTGGGAGAGGATGGTACAGTAGAAAATAGGAGAGAAGTGCAGAAGTAAGTAAATACATTAAAAATGGGTTGGTTAAGATTGGCAGGAGCGGTCGGAATAATAGTACATGCGTGAGGAGCTGTGTTAAAAGGAGATGAAGAATTAATGAAACGGAGAAGGTTGAGGAAGCTCGCGGGTTTCGTCACAAGATGTGACTAGAACGGTGGAGATAAGTTCGGTGGTGGGATGGTGGGTTTCGAACAGAACAATGGAGACGAGGACGATAAACAATAATATGCGTGGGCTAAAAACATTGTGCCTAATCACATTTTAGGGGAGGTAAGTAAACGTATTAAATTTATCTATTTATTTATAATACATGACATGGCCTAATAGTTTTGAAAGAAGGAAAAAAAGACCTATGTGCGGCTGTGCCAGCTGATTTTAGTAGTAAGGTATAACATGAGTTACGTTATAGTTAAACAAAGGTTTAACGAGAGTAGTATAAATAATGTTAGTGAATAGCATTGGCCTGTGTACAGATTATAACGTGACTACTTTGGTTTTATATGTGCCTAACTAAATTCAAGCAAGCCTATTCATACATAATTGTGCCAAACCAAGTATATCGTGTTTATTAATTAACATAATAAAAATGTACAGTTAAGTTAGTAATAGATTTCAAGTTACCAAATATAATGAACCGGGTCCGTAACTTGTGCTACGTTATATAGTATAACGTGTCTGAAATGTCTAAATGGGTCTAACCAAGTAAGCGTGCCTAATAAGGTTTAAGGAACGGAAATAAAATAATTAAGTAATTAATATTATTTAGTTATTTATATTATTATTTAAAATATCAAGTAACATATAAAATTTGCAACTTTGTCAGACAATACGGGATTGGACATAACGAATGACGTCAAGTCCATACCGACGAAAGTAACATGATGAAGCTGGTTTGGACAAAGTTGGTAGCTACCAGGATTTTTAATTAAATTAAACATCAGTTTAATTTAATAAAAATAAAGAATTTTTTCAACAACAAACAGAATCAAAGTAAGTTCAACTCACTCAGTTTTATCCCACTTATAATTTATATAAGTTGGGTTTAAATATTTGTGTGTTATGATTGTTAATTGGTTCATGAATGTTTGGATTGCTGTTATGGTTTGATGGTTGAATATTATATATGTTTATTGAAATAAAATGATATTGTCAAAATAAAATATTTGGATGCAGGGAAAAACAGGTTGGAGGGATCCAACTGGATTCCTCAAATTTATTATTTATTTTCATATTTCATTTATATGAACTGTTTAACCAATAGGATTGGATGATTGATGTGATTATTGTTCGTTGAATTTAAATTCAACATTTGTTTGGTTTAACCAATGGACAATATTGCTTGAGTATTTGGCAGCAGTTGGTCTAAAAATAAATCGTTTTATAAATATCGATTTACGGTCAGGTGAATCGATGGTAATGAAATTATTAATTTATTTTATGACTAAAGATAGATTCTCAAATCTGTTATTCGAATAAAAGTTTATTTAAAGGAAATAATTAATTATAAATTATTGTTTAAAGTTTATAAATGATTTTATAAAGTAAAGACCAATGTTAATAGACTCTATAAGAAATGAGTAGAAAATAGTAACGGTCAAGCATTGGATTCAATTATTTATAAGAAACAACTATATGGAATTTAACGAATATTTGTTTTAATTGTAATAAGGAATTTAAAAAAGGAATTTAATATTTATTCTAGTAAGTGAAGAGGTAAAATTTTAATTTAATTAATAAATTAAGTAAGCGCATCTTGAATGCAATCCATTTAAGATAGTAAAGGGTTTTGGAATGAAATACAGTTGGGTTATGAAAAGAGGTTATGAACGAGTTTTTACATTGAATCCAAGTTTTTATAATGAAGTTATAAAAGTTATTTTTGGAAGATACGATGGTTTGAAATAAATGTGAATATGATAAATGAATTAAGTAAGATGGAATTGAGGTAAAAGGGTTTTATATTAAAATCGAGTTTATAAAAGATCAGTAAAGTTGAAAAAATGATTTTGAGTTGGAAATACTGAATAATGAAATGAAGTGAGGTTAATGGAATTGAAATACGTTTTCCAAAGAGGAAAATGGTTTAAAAGCAAACATTTTGCAGATTTGAACGGAGTTAAGGAAATTAGAAAATGAATGGAGATTAGCTGAGTTGAATGGCTTCTTGGGTGTCGATCTGATGTTGGTATCGGCCTTCGGGATTGATATTCAGAGAGTTCTTCACTTACTAGTTTTTGGTTAAGGACTAATGAATATTAAAGTAACTGGAATAGAAAGATATTTAAAAAAATAACGATATTTTCGAGATTTGAGAAATTAATGAGATGTATTTGAATACGTTTATTCCAAAGGGAAAGTGTTATTGATTGATTTGAGAAATGAAACAGAAGAGATTTCATAACGTTGTTTATACATGAAATGGGTTAAAGCCCAAAGTATTCATATATACATACGATTTAATTCTAAAGTAATTAAAACAGTTTTAAGAATATTTTTAATATAATAAGAGGTAAATACAGTGTTTTAAAATATGGGAAGACCAAGGAGTTTAATTTGTTTAAAATAAAAAGGCCAAGTGATGCTGAATGCTAAACCAATGAACTCATTTTATTTTTACGGCTGAATGGATGTTATTTGATAGTTAAATAACTGACTATCAAGCCTTACCTATACGATTGTTGGTACGGAAAGACCGGGATTGAATTTATTTTCGAAAACCGTACCGAATCAGCAAACACGAAATTGTCGAAGATGAAAATTGAAGATGGAGCGGTGAAGACCATGGATCTTCATAAGAGGAAGAACGACTTATCGAATCTCTTTGGCATGTATCTAGAGTTATTTGATTTGTGATTCTGACGTGATTGAAATCTGCGGATTGTAAGGACTACTCGCTGCTAATCCATAGGGTAATTCAAGGATGCAGTAGGAGAGTGCCTTCGGTTTGTCCAATCCTAGGACAATTTGTATGG
Organism: Allium sativum; assembly: GCA_030737875.1. Taxonomy (NCBI): domain Eukaryota; kingdom Viridiplantae; phylum Streptophyta; class Magnoliopsida; order Asparagales; family Amaryllidaceae; genus Allium; species Allium sativum. The sequence goes on along the minus strand of CM060913.1, from coordinate 929,809,330 downwards.
ACGGATGTCTGACAGAGTATTTCTGAAGGGATTACGTACATTGATTTCCTCAAACATATTTCTATGGCGGCGGAGAATACACCTTCTCTTAACTTAAAAACCTGATTATTTTTACGGAAATCAATTAGTGATTTCTGGAGGATCTGATGATGTGGCATTCAAAGTGAATGATGGCATGCTATCAAAAAGGTAAATTCAAACCTCAAGCCTCACAACTGGAAAATGACAAAAATCGGGCAGGCAGCATAGCTATGTAGGTCGCTCCCATTAGGGTGCATAATCACCTATCTAGAGAAATTCCATTTCCTTCTTTAATCTATTTCGATGCTGTCCCTTTTCGGGAAATGGTTGCTGATCCCAACCGTAGGTGATATACATTCGATACACTCAAGAGAAATGAGTGGTCGGTTATATGTGGGCGGCTTGCAAGACGTTCTTGTTGAACCCAGTGTATTCCCCTCTAGAGATACACTATCGATAGGTGGTTCCATATCTTGTCATAGTCGAAATCCAATCTCCAATAACCGCCCGCGGTTTTGATTGTATACTATGTATGTGGAGCGTGAGATGCAAGCATTTTGCTAGATTGATATCTACTTGTATTTAGACGCTATTATAATATCAGACAAGTATATGATTTCAAAAATGTTTTGGGTTATCGTAAGGTAAAAACTGTAACAACCCGTATTTTTCGATAACGTGTTAAGACGAGAATCAAGGCAGAATTTAATTTTAAATTCTGAATCAAGTAAAATGGGCTATGCCATTGCGTTCGTCTCGGAAAAATACGCGAAATAGAGTCCGAGTTTTCGAAAATCGGAGTCCGTATGACCCGGTTAAGGCCCAAAGAAGTTTTCGGGAAATTTGAATTTCGAAACATGCAGAAATGGGGCCAGGCGGGAAAATTCCCGCCCAGACAAGTCGACAGGCATGTCGACAGGGCTGTCGACTTGCCCTGTCGGCTGATTCTGATCAGGTGCACCTGGATGCAGTCTTGGTCTGGTCTGATGGGCCTGTGACGATTTCTGTGGTCCTGATCTATCCTAGGGTTAATCTAAGGGCCTAAAACTATCCTAATCTCTATAAAAAGACCCTAAATCTACCCCTAAACCCTCATTATTCACTCATGTAACTAAACTATGGCCAAATTTCTACTCTCATGGCCTCCATCTCAAATCCCTAGAGCCTATGCATCCAAATCAAGTTCAAATCAAAAGTTGCAAGCTTGCTACACCAAATCAAGGCCAAATCAACATTGCTATGCGAGTTCCATGACGATTCTTCTACAAAGGAGGCACCTTTCTTAGCCAAGATGATTCATGCTCCTTTCCCTAGGCCTAACTATGTAAGTTCTAGCTACTTTTAGATGGAAACGGTAGTTTTGATAATGACATGGGATAAAATGAGGCTAAACATGATTATGCGAACCTATATGAACCTTACCTTGCCTCTTGTGTTCATGATTATGATTTTAGGCCATGTGAGTGACTTAATCATGCCTCTCATGCTATGCATAACCTAGTTTAACTTGCAAGTTCGGATCTTTATGCATGAAATGCTAGCATGAACCTTTAGGAACCACTTTACTTGTGAAACATTGGCTAAGACAAGATTTTGGGGCTTATGCATGTTTATGAACCCAAACCCCTTATGCTAACATGCAAGTTTGTGGCCAAATCCTTTATGAGATTATGCATGCTCGTGGCCAATCCCCCTTTTAAGTTGTGCATGTTTATGGCCAAACCCTTTTTGATAATATGCATGTTTGTGGCCGAATTCCCTTGTGACATTTTGTGTGTTTGTGGCCAAAACCCTTTTTATGACACTATGCATGTTCAAGGCCAATTTGTAGTCATAGTATTCCTACTATGTTGACTCGTCTATACTTACGTTGGAAACACATTTTGGGGTTGGGTTAGACGAGCGTGAATATACATGAGAAACTTAACTTGAAGTTCCATGAAATATGATGTGAAGCATGATTTGGGTTAAATGGGTATAACATGACAACATGTAACATTGAATATAGCATGTAAGTTAACATGTAAATATGCATAAAAACATGAGCTTGGGAATTTACCTATTAAGTTAGGTCTACCCTTTGGGAATTTACCTATTAAGTTAGGTCTACCCAAATGCTTGAAAACTTGTAACATGTTTTGGAAACATGATGAACTTAGATAATATAAGTTTGGCCAACTCGAGGTTGGGTTGAGTTTGCAACGTAAAACTACCCGGAACCGACCGACCTAACTAGTAGTTGCAAACAATAGGACCCAATGTGAGAAGTTGGTCATGTCGCGCTTAAGACCCGAGGTTAGACTAGGTTGTGGTGTAAATCTACCCGGACCCGCCCGGCTTAACTAGTAACCACAACAAGGTCTAATGTGAGAGGTTGAGGGTGCATTAATTAAATTAATGCCACATAATAGGGTTAAGTTAATTTGATTAATGAGGCTTAACCAAATATGATATGGACAAATGGGTTAAGTAATTTGATTAGGCTAATGATACTTAACAAAACATGATAAGCTTGGGTAGGTTAAGTAACTTGATTTGCCTAATGACACTTGACCATTTTTATACGACTAGTGGACGGGATTAAGTTAACCAACACTTAACCAATCCAACACGATAACGTGATAAGGTTAAGTAAATTTTCTTAAGTGACACTTAACCGTATAATACAGTTAATGGATGGGGTTAAGATTAGGCTTAACTAATCTAACATGGTAATCGGATGGGGTTAAGTTAAACACTTAACTAATTTAACACGATGATTTGATGAGGTTAAGTGACCTATACTTAACCAATCTAACTTGTTAATTTGATGAGGTTAAGTTAACCTATACTTAACCAATCTAACGTGAAAACATGATAAGGCTAAGTCACGAATCGTTTCGAATACGCTTGACCGATTTGACTCGGTAATTTGATAGGGTCAAATTAATGTATACTTAACCAATCTAAAATGATAATTAGACGAGGTTAAGTCATGGATTGCTTGATATACTTAACCAACTTGACACATGGTCTGTAGGGTTAAGTCTTGGACTTAGATACTTAGCCAGTTTCGACATGTTTTGTAGACGGGTTAAGTTGTGAACTTAAGTGACACTTAACCCATTAGATAAACCCTAATTCGGAGGATTAGGTAAATAACCATAGTTAACAAGGATAACGGAAATAAGGCTAAGTGGTAAACCTTAGTTAAGGGAAACTAAGTAATAATTCTTAGTCAAGGAAATTTGGACCATTTCTTAGATAGATCAGTAACCCGATACGTTAGGTCAACGTTTAAGTATGCATGTAGGAGCAGGCAATCTGATTTAGATAAAGGCTCCAACGAACTGGGTAACGAAGCAGCGGCTTCGGGGAACGTGAGGATATTCTTGGGATCCCTCTGTGAGCTGCCAGGTCATTATACTAGGCTCACGAGAGGTTGAGGTCTGCGGTAGAAGAACCAAGAATATGCCTTGGTTGCTATGCGAGCGACCTAAAGACAGGGGTGGATAGCGGTGAGTCGGCGAATACATAAGGTGCCCGAGATAGCAAGTTCGTCGATCATCTACCATCTTGAGTCAAGCGTTTACGTACGGAAAGGCAGGGAACACCCAACAGACCATAATTTGCTATCTAATTATGGGTGAGGTAGGCCGTAGGATGTGGGCTGGCCGGAGTGTAGTTCTCATGCAAGATTTTCTCTTGTGTTGCCTTTCACTAGTTGAGGGAGGGGTCTCGTGGGACCATAGCCACGTGTAGAAAAGCAGACCTTAGCATCTGCATCGGCAGATAAATCTAAAGCTCCCGACCGAGTCCTGTATTTCTCGTTTTGGCCGGTGACAGGACTCGGATGGCACGATGTGATACATGTGCATCCAGTTATAGAAAAACGGTTCACGATGAATGCGTGGGAAAAAGGGCGTGGTTGAGGGTTAGCGTAATCCCTAGTGGCCTAGGTGGTTTAACCCAAACCGAAATACGAAAGCGTGCAATAGGTAAGCGTAATCCCTAGTGGTGCTAGGTGGCGTAAGCCCTAGTAGTTCAAACGATGATTCATATGGAAGAGCCTAGCTAGAACAAGGGTGATAGTCCAAACGATTTCAAGGATAATAGGACATGAGGAAGCCCGTACGAGGTACGGCAAAGGACTGAACTTATATACATGGAAAGAAGCATATGATTTGAGTAACCTATATATGCGATATATTAGGTTGACATGGACCATTACACGACTTTGAGTAAGGGACATTCATGGTTAACACATGACGCGGGTAGGGATACTAGTACGAGAGGTGCATAGCAAATATACATGTTAGAACTAGGAAGAATATACATAATAGATACCGTGGGATGTTAGACGGGGTAGATACCTTGGGATAATGTACTCGATAGAAATCTGACGATGTGATACCTTGACTTATCATAACACCGTAGTTTATCATGATACCTTAGTTTACCTTGCCGCAGTAGTTCAACCGGCTACCCTGGTTTATCTACCTTGTAGTTATCCTTATGTTTACTTTCAGTTTATGCATGTCATGTTACCTTTACCTGTTTTTATACTGGAAGTAGATAGGACTTACTCAGTCTTTTTGACTGACCCGTTTTGTTTCGCCTCTTTTCTTCCGTTTCCCCCCCAGGTTTCAGGGAGGAAACAATGCTGTTTAGTTCGGACTTCTTCTGCTTGAAGGTCATCATGGATGGCTTGGACTTCTCTTGGCTATGGCTACTTTACTGTTTTACTTGGGGAATAATTTATTAAAAAGTCTTTATGCTTCTTTACTATTGCAAGACAGGTTTTGATGTACTCTGATGTAAAAGGCTTTAGACCTTATTTATTCATGTTATGAAAGCTTGATTTTACTTCCGCTATTTATATATGTTCTGTCTTGTGATATTTCTATGCATGTTTACCAATAATGCCCTTCTAAAGCTAGTGCATTCCTTTGCGAGTGACCCTAGCGGAGGCGGGGTGTTACAAAAACCATCCGTGTTTATGTGTGGATTTATCTTATGATTATCTTTTTGTTTCAAAAAGGATTTGTAAACTTTAAAATCAATTTGGATGATTCCCCTTAAACTTGGTGTGTTTTTCTCACTTTGGTTCACCAGACTGACCCGACGTTTGTAATGCTCGGGTTAGACCGGGTCGTACAGGTCCAGGTTATCGGATGCTGCGAAATTCAGAGATGAGCTGGAATTGTTCAGACATATGATATGTAGTAATTATTCCGCTGTGTGTTTTATATGAGGACAGATTATTACAACTGTCTAGATATATTAATGTACTATGATGTTGTAAGTATTTTTCAAGCTCTCAATAAAGATTATTTCTATATTATATTTTGTTCTGCTGCAATGTAAGACTTTGTGTTGTATTGGTTCTTTGTCTTCTTCTATTCTAATATTTCTTTCTTTCTTACCTCACCCTCTAACTTTTTCCTATTAACTTTCTGGATGTTCAGTACTCGAGTTTGGACATTGGATATAATTGTGTCGAAAATTCGAGCATCGAATTTTATGGTTTGTTACAACCTATATCTATATGATGATATATAGACCAATTTCGCCACTGCAGAATTTTAGCAAAATTCTAATTTCAAGATGTTAGAATTAGGTTTTATCTTAAACAAAACATGGCAACTTTAGTTTTAAAAAGAACTTTTCTGGTTATCTCATCCTGGGATATTTTTAAGGGTTTTAAATTCTTATAGGACTTATTAAATCTCCTGATCCATAAGTATGTAATCCTTAATTGTATTGAAATTTTGATAAAGCTATTTTAATTAGTTCGATGATTTTAGCAGATGTATAAGATAGAGTTGGTTATCCTAAAGAAAAAGGATTTGTGCACATGGGAACCGCAGGTGTGTGTGCTCACATGCATTTCTGCCTTTTTTTTTTTTGAATAATGAAGATACAAATACTTATGGCCTATCATTATTTCCTAGTTCCATTTATACTCCTATATGCTCTGAATTTGTGCATTTTAAATCATACTTATCACTTTGAAATTACTGATTAACGTATATAATTTGAGTATTATGTGCCTAAGATGCCATAGCAGAAGATATGCAATGGAAACACATGCATATATCAGATTATATGATGTGGTTTCATTCAGCTATGCTATGTACATTTGGCAAATAACATAGAATTTTATTTCTATAATTTATAAATACACAAACTTGTGTATATATAACAAGACAAAGGCTCAGCTGATATACACAAATTCCTATCTAGCAAGTGTATGAAATCATTTGCTGTTTTGGACAAAGCCACCTCCATTTATGTATAAAATGGCATGACTTCTCCTCTCATCAACATGTGATTTCATTAGGCTAATTTTTACATTCAATTCAATATTATTGAACATCAAAACATTATTCAACTCATAAGTTTTACACATCATAACATAGGTTTGAAAACCTTAAATATTTCATACATCATAGCAGTTATCAAAGCCTTAAATTCTTAGAAAATAGCTAGTAGCATCAAAGCATTTTAGTCTCTCTAAACATATACTAAAGACAACAACTCCAGCCTTTCATGATTCATCAATTCAAGCTTCTTTACCTGGAATCAATCCTTGAGCTACACCATTTAAATGGAACATCCCAAGATTGCAATTACAATCAAATAGGGTCAGATATAAAGGTATGGTATTGAGTATGAAACTTGTATCTTGAATGATGTAAAGGCAATTCAGCATACTCTACTTAAAAATATAGATGTATTCACATGTGTATGTTATATTTTCCTTGGTTACCTAGGTATGTGCAAGCATATAAAGAAAAGCATTACACTCTAATCTGATCATCAAAGTAAACAATATAAATGTAAGCAATCATTCATCACATCAAAGCATTAACCTGGACACCATAACTCCCCAGTCCCCTCTTAGTGGTTTATTTATGACTTTCTTCTTCTACAACACCACCTAGGACTCACTGATTCATAACTTTTTAACAGCCATATTCCTTACATTGAACACAGATTGCACACTACATGGGTCCTCCTTATTATCTGTTATCCCAGACAAACAAAGGCCTATAGGGCTAAAATTAGCCAGATGCATACCCAACATCCTCCTTGATGTTTAGTATATCAATGTAAATTTGGTGACTGCACTTATCTTGACCCATTTTTCTTAGTTAATAGTTAGGTTTTTAACTGATGTTTACCCAACATTATTCTCAGTGCTAAAACCCTGGTGTACTACTACCCTTTTCCTAGTCATTTTCCCTTGTAAATACCCTAGATTCACACAATTTGACTTGCATACATTTCATGCCATTATCCCAATATATAACAAATGCAAGCATTCAACAATCATGTATGTATATTACTATTTATTTAACACAACAAAGTGCTTATATCCAATAATAATATATTTTAACTAAAATGGTTTAACATCCAATTTCTAAATCAACAATCATGAAATTTTCTGAGATTATATTTGAGGTGTAAATATGGCCATAGGTAGTTTAAGGACTCCTCCAAACCCCTAGCTTCTCCTTGCTAAATGTCATCATATTTGTATGTGAATCTAGCTCAAAAAATCTAATAAATACAAATGGATTAGCACATGATCAATCATTGCTTCATCCTACTTTTATAACGCATAAATCTACTTATTTATGCTGCTTATTTCCATTTAAATTAACCCTATCACACAACAAAGAAAAAATTAATCTTATTACTCAATGATATCAGATATATAGGGCTTTTAAAGCATATAAACATTAATACACATTCATTGATATCCAGATCATATGCATTTAAAAACCAGATTGGTAATATCAAAAATGGATATAATAGAAGCGACTGCCTTACATAGGTCTTATTGCCATTGAGAATGTATCATACTCACCAATACTCTATCTCTTATATTTTCTAGTTTTGATTCTGCTAAGTTTTACTGCTTTATTGTTGCTTAATTCCTTAGAGAAAAATGGTGATACAATCCTTCTCCCCAAAATAACACTATGCTTATTTATAAAAGACTGTCTATTAAGGTTTTATTCTTATAAAATACCCATCAGATCCTTGCCAACTATCTGTTTTAAATTTGTTTGTTATTCATTTGTGGCCCTAGCTAGCATAATTTCAATATCCAACACCGTTTTCTATTTGATAGATAAATGATCACACCATTTGCATGAGTAACAATTATAATAAATGAGAACAAACATAAATTATTGTTTAGATTAATATTTAATTATAATTAATGAGTAACAATTCTATTGGTTATAAATTAGTAAAAAAAAATAACTAGTATATGATTATATGTTACTATGGACAACAAGGCTGAATGTTATATTCAAAAGCCTGTTCACAACCTTATTGACGCATCATAAACAAACGTATCATAAATGCGGCACAAGCTCAACCCGATAGTACTTTAACCTCTACAAAAAGTCCCATTTCGTATGTTTTCCTTTCACAGTTGGGGTTTCACCTTTCCGCCGCCTTCAGCAGCTCACACAGCGAAATCGTAAAAGCATTTCAACTCATCCCCATAATATAGCCTTGATCTTATTTCTATCTGCTTGTACCAAGCGGACAGTTCGCTTATTGACAGGAGGCAAAGCTCCTAGAAAGCCGCTTGCAACAAAATCTTTACGCAAGTTTACTTCATCCACCAATGATGTGGACAAGCCTCACAGATTCAGGGCTGGAACCAGTTCTCTTCGCGAGATCCGGAAATATCAGGGAAGCAATGAACTTTCGATCTGAAAGCTTTCGTTTCAGAGAATGCTCCGTGAAATTGCCCAAAATTTCAAGAAGATACGATATTTCGTAGTTTTTCCGAAGCACAAATATCAGGGAAGCAATGGACTTTCTTTATTTTAATTTCTGGTTGCGTTTCTATGAATGTAATGATATCAATGTTATTTCTGATGGTTTAGTTAAAATTGATTGTCGTTTAACTACTACCCTACTGCTTTTCAACTTGGAATTGGTTTTGTTTGAATACAAACTTCCCATTTTATAATATTATTTCCCAAATGCTCATATCAAGAGGAACAAGAGACTAGCAATTTGTTTGGCCGTTGGTTTAATATGATTATTCTTTAGGGAGATTCACCAGTAGTTGATTCATACAGCATGGGCATGTGCACTGCTATTTTTTTTGGATATTTGTTTGATTCATAGAGGCTATAGGCTTCGTTTATTTTTTGGAATAAAGGTCTGAATGCTTAATCTTTTCAGCGATCAGAACAAATAAGACCGTTTGTTTTGAAAAAGTAATTTCAGCGAGACCTGGTATTCAGCAGTTTTTTAGCAATACTTTTCAGCGATAATTAATCGCTGAAAACCTATTCAGATCTCAAATCTCCTGCTTTATAAATACGCGTACTGCACTTCTCCTTAGCAACAATATCTGTATCTCTCCAATCCCAGCTGCTTACCTGCTCAAGATTTCACCAGCTTTATTGAAAATTTCGGTAGGTCTTTCACTTTTGAGTGTTAATTTCAGTTTAAGCTGTGGCGTTTGATTAGCAGAAATTGCAAGGTGTCGCATTCAAGCTGAGGATTTTGAAGGAAATTGATTCCTTTTTCTGATAATAGTCAGAGAAATCCTTTACTCACCAGTTTTTAAAAAGATAATTGGTGTGGGTTAATTGGATCATTACCACCCCAAAACTGGGTTACTCACGGTCTTGTTAATACATATTATTGGGTTCTACTGCATCTTACTTCTACTTGCAGCATTCATAATATAATGGCTTTATGCTTAGTCTTTTGTTTCAAGGCAATAAATGTATATTGCTTTATAGTGTGAAAGTGATGTTTCAAGCACAATCACTACTGATATTTGCTGTACAATCAGGATAGGTGTACAAACTTGCTGCCCTATTGTGGAACTCTAAAATGACCTTTATATGCAAATTAGAGATTAGGAATTCGAATCAGGCTTTAGAACAAAAACTACAAGAATTTTCAGTTTGAAAATTTGTGCTTATAAAGCCATTTAAGTTTATATGTCTGAAAGTGTTATGCATTCTTACATAAAATTAAATCTAATTTAATACACTACCCCATCCAATCATTGTATTTTTAGATTTAATTGGACAAGTATGTAGCTTGCACTACTACATTTCGTATGATAAATTTGGTTTAACAGTTATGCCATCAAAGGGAAAAACTAACGGAAAAGGCTATGATAAAAATGACGATGTTGATAATTGCGAATATAGAGCTGCTTTCAGAAAAGATCCTGAAATGGAAAAGGATTTTCAACAGATGTGTTTGAGGGAAGTTGAGAGTCATGGGTACGAAGGAATGTCTCTTACTAAAGATTCGTGGACAAGGTTGGAGAAAGAATTTGATGAAAAATGGAATATAAATTTTACCCATAAAATGTTTAAAAATCATTATGACTATTTGCGCAAAAATGGTAACTTCGGGACTTATATCACAAGACGAATACTGTGAAGCAAAGATGTTATTTTGTAACAAGCCAGAATTGAAGATTACTTTCATGGATGAATGCATTATTGAGGAGAAAGATAAAATTTTGCATTTTGCTTTTTAATAAGTGGTTATCTAGTTTCTGTTGTCAATTATGAGGCGTATGAAGAGTGAATAATTTAGTGTATCGCCTTCAATAATAATTTGTTAGTTTTTCTTTTGTAATAAGATTTATGCATAGTTTCACTGATCATGTTTTCTTTTCGTTGACATTTTATCTTGTGTTACATTTAAGTTCATAAGAATTTATTATTTTTAATACGTCGTTAAAAATTGAAAACAAACAACAATTCAATATTCAGCAATCAACATTCAGCATTAAGCATTCAGCAATAAGCATTAAGCATTCAGCTAAAAAAACAAACGCAGCCTTAGAGCCATCATTTGGAAATCATAGAAAGTTTACTTTCATATTTTATTTTACCTATTTTATTTCAGGGTTATTAATTTTGCATGGTAAATTGTTTTGAAACTGTTACTTGGAAAATGATTGATATGAAAAATATGAACTACTAAGCTACAGTAAATTAGCTATGTTTCTTTATGATGGATTGATTCTTTAATGAGTTAGATAATTTGAAATTATACTTCAAGATTTAACTATTTGATGCTAAAATATATTTTTAAATGCCTAATGCCAAAATTCTCGATAAACTGAATTTGAGTGGAATTTTTTTTGTTTTTCCCGTTTACTGTTGGGCTATAACTGTTTCTAGCTTTTGTTTTCTTAGATATTCACATCACCAGTGTTAATGCTAGAACAAATATTGCTAACAATTATTTATTTTTAGTGTAATCATATTTTATTTGTGATATGATTCATGACTCTAGCAAAGAGAAGGCTTATACTCATTTTATGTCATATGATTTATGATAGGAATTAGTTTAATTCTAACAGAAATTTCCCATTTTATACGATCAGTTCCAAGATGCTGAGTTTAGTTGTAGAATTATTGGAAGTTAATAATGATAATTCATGATCAAACCACACATACAAACCTGTAAGAAGCAATTATGGTAGGAATTTGTAAACATGTAAGAAGCATTGCTACTAACCTGCAAGAAGCAACCTTTAGGATAATTTTCAGCACTTATATCACCTCCTCCATTAGTACTAGCTGCAGCTAATAGCGCTGCTTTGAATTTGGCCAATTGCAGGATTAGTTTATTTTTGCAAAATATGTTGTTACTTTATATTTGTTGAAAATTGTGAAGTAGAAAACGGTAAAATTTATTTACTATGTTCTCGTTTCTTGTGTGTAGGTGTGCAAAGTCCCATACAAGTGCAAAAAATTGTGAACGTACATAATGACTGTACAGGTTATGGATAAGCTGTAATGACTGTTGCAAGTTAATGTCTGTAAGTGTGCCAATTTTATCATTTTCAACTAGTGTGTGAAGTTCGTAGGTTATGGACAAGCTATAACGAGTATGTACATTGCGTAGATGGAAGCTCTGCAGAAAAGCAGACAATCTATAATGAGTATGTGCTACATTGTTTTTAAATAATGACTGTTTATTTATAGATAATAAATGGACTGTAACCAGTACACTGTAGGTATGTCTGTCTATTTATAAATGATATATGGTTGTGACAGGTACGTGTATCTATCGAAATACTACAGCAGATATATAGTTGTAGGTAAATATTTCTATTATTGTTTTGTTTTTGAAACTTTACCATCAGTGAGAGTTGCATTTTGTTTGTTTTTGAAAATTTGCAGGTAGATGTATGCTGCAGCAGATATTCAATGAGGCGGTTAGTTTGTTTTTGAAAGTTTGCCTTTAGCGAGAGTTGCATTTTGCAAATACTGCATTATCTCATCTTTTTGAAGCCGTGATTTAATTAATAAGTTAGAATCCATAGTTCACATTTTGTTCTTTCTTGTAGTAAGATCGAATTATTGTATTTGGTTCTCTCTTGTATTAAGACTGGATTACTAACAGTCTATAAGTTACATTGTTTTTTAATTGATATGTTGTTATTAAATGAATGGATTATTAACATTATCTATGAAATTATTGCACTTATTTCTGTATTGTTCAATTTGTATTGTTATATTGTATGAATATCAGTAATTATTTGTTTTGAAATATTGATAAAAATGGTGATTTGTATGGTGGTAATATTTTTTGTCAAAGCGGATTGTTTGCTTCGGTTGCAGCTACGACCAAAGCAACAAACAAGGTCATTTTTGTGCCCATCTACTCATTTTTTATGTCGGTAGCTAGAGACCGAAGCAGGAAAGCAATTTTTTTTTCAGTTGTTTATTCGAAGCTACAAATTTTGTTTTGTTGTGTCTTATGCATTTGCTTTAGTTGTTGAACTGAAGCAATATAGGGTAAACAAGCGAAGCAAATAATACTATTTGCTTTGGCTGTTTATGTAATGACCCGCAAGTCCGTAATATCAGAGTTGACTATATACATCATACGTCCGACCCAAATATCACGAAAATACGAAACATTTTTTTTTAGAAGAAAAAGATAGAAGAAGAACAGAAACAACAACACAGAATTTCACATCGCAGCGGAACAAAATATAATATATCATATCTTTGAAATACAAAATCTTAACTGTATAACATACACTTATCAGAGTACAACACTTACAACACAACGGAACAAAACTCTATATAACTAACGCTGAAGCCTCCTGCTCCAAGCTCCTTTAGATAGATTTGTAAAATCCTGAACTACTTGACTGCCCATACAAATTTAGGCACCCAAGAGTTTAGGTAGAACAAAACAAAATAAACTCCGGGTCAGTCATGGGACTGGTATGAGTAAACAGTTTATAACAGTTTCAGAAACTAAATGATATCTCATAAGACCACGCCGTATAACACGGAATGGGTTTTTCCCTTATGAGAATCCACACACTTGATTTAACTTTCAAAATCCCTTTTGAAAGGAACGATAATCTTTATATCAAAACTCTTTTGATATTATAATAATGTCTAAATCAAGTAAATAACAATCTAGTGGAACGTTTGCATCTCACGTTCCACATATATAAATTACAATCAAAACCGCAAGCACGTATTGGGTAATGGATTTCCAACTATGACAAGGTATGGAACCACCTTCCGCTGGTATATCTCTAGAGGAGAATACACCGAGTTCAAAAAGAACATCTTGCAACTCAGCCACACATGACCGACCACGCATTTCGCTTGAGTGTATCGAATGTATATCACCAACGGTTGGGATCAGCAACCGTTTCCCGAATGGGACAGCATCAACAATAGATTCTTAGAAGTAAATGAAACTCTAGATCAGGTGATTATACACCCTAATAGGTGCGACCTACTTAGCCAAGCTGCCTTCCCGATTTCTATCATATACCGGTTGATGAGGCTTGAGGTTACGCTTTATCATCATATCAGATTCACTTCGAATGCCACATTGTCAGATCCATAGAAAATCACTAATTGACGTCTACAATAGTACATTACGTGTTAGCTAAAGAAGTTTCCTTCTCTTCCTCCACTCTTGGTACGGTTGAAGAAATCAATGTACGTGACCTTTCTGGAAATACTCTGTCAGACATTCATCCATACAAGTCATCCAGGAACAGGATGAATCGAAGGCACTATTCAGTACATCCATCATAGGCACTGTTATCTAAGACTTATACAATAGCCCTTGCACTTTACTCTGTCTTCAATTATCTTTGGCATATATGATTCGCAACGCTTATGCCAATACAGAGTGGTTCTTTGGATAATAATCCAACTGGTCTCTCCATATTGACAACGAGGGTCAGAACTTCGATAGTCTGTGATTTAACTATCGAATAAAAACAAGTGTTTCGATAGTCGATGATTTAACTATCGAAGAAAACAAGTGTTCATTCAACATATCAACAAATCACTGGGCTGTTAATTAATTTTCCATTAATTAAACCACTTCTCGATTTCTTTATCAATATTTGTTAACCAAATATTTTCAATAACAATATTGGCCTTTTATGTTATTTGGAAAACATTTCCGAATATCGCCTTCCTTTATTTTCTAAACTTTAGAAAATATATGCTATTCATAATTGGGAAATATTCCAATTACTTATCTCTTTTCCGATCTCATTTATTTCTATACTTAGGAAATATTTATTATTCTATTTCCAAGCTTACATTTATTTGGGTTAAAACAGATGTTGTGTAAAACATCGTTACGACAACCCAAATACTATATTCAACTAACTCTTATTCAACATTGATCTTCGAGCCTGAAATCTTACTATTTATTTGTTAATATTGATATCAATCAAGTTGGGGTATAACTACCTCTCAGACCTTGACTGAATAACATTTATATCGTCAAAACAGATAAGACTACTTATTCGAATAATCAATACCATACAACTACTTATTCACTTTTAAACACGTATACGTTTCCTCTTTCTATTCTTACTAGATTTTATTCTTAGTCTTCCTTTTTGATTTTACTATTCTATTTCTAAGTTCGTTTCCTTATCGATTTCTATATATCGATACATTGATTTCTAACTATCAAATTATCTTAAAAATATTCTAACTCCTTAAATTCCGGGAAAAATTCTCCATAACCTCCTTTGTACCGGGAGCATCGGGATATTTCAAATTGCCTCCCATGGCCCTCACCAATCCAAAAGAAAAAGAAAAATCCAAGCGGCTAGCCGATACGGTGCATAAAATCTCATATATGAATTAAATACGTACTTTTTTGTCGAGCATTCTATTTATATATCTTCATTAACTTCATTCCAAACCTATTTAACATATATCTGACTATTTCCAATTCATTTTAATTCAATCTAGTCGTTCTTAACTCAATTTGTTAATTAACTTGCAAAATTTACTCCTTTTGTCAATTTCACTTTGAACGGGACATGTTCAAATATATTTCAACTTATAAACTAATTGAAAATTCTAAATTTCAATTACATTTCATATTCAATTTCGAACATAAATTCTCAAATCCCATTTACCTTTCCAAGTTCGACTTCAATTCGGAATTTCCATTTTCAGTTCTATTTGAATTTCCTATATTCAAATTCCATTTCAATTCCCTTTGAATTCTATATTCAAATTCCAATTCATTTATTCAAATTCTATTTCAATTCCTTTATTCAAATCCTACTTGAAATTCTATTTCCAAATTCTATAGTTAAACTCCATTTGAATTCTATTATTCAAATTCTATTTGATTTCTATATTCGAATTTCCTTTATTTATATTCTATTTAAATTTCTATGTTCAAATTCTATACTCGAATTCCATTTAAATTACTATATTCAATTCCTTTAAACAAGCCTCGATTCCAATTCCTTTTGAAATCGATATTTCTACTTTTGGAAAATAGATTTCCCTTTTCAATTTCACACTTGTATTTTTATTTCTGAATTATCCAATGATAATTCTTTTCACTTCATTTATAAACTTCGTTTATAAAAGAACTATTTATAAACTTCGTTTATAAAGGAACTACTTGTTTTATTTTTCAAAACAAGTTTATAATTCAAATCTATTTAAAAATTCAAATTCTGTTTTAGAAAAATAGAATTTCCCTTTAAAATCTCAAATACCCCTTTCAGGGTATTTTTATAAATTAACACTTAGGCCTAGTGATATTCAAACAACCAATTATTTATTTCAGGTTTTCTAACACATCCTATACGACAGTATATATGCAAACAAATAAACAAACAGAATATATATATTTTTGAGGAATCCAGTTAGATTCCCCCAACCTGTTTTCCTGCATTCACAGACGTTAGTCAACATAGTAATACCCATCCTGCTTCGAGGCAGGATATCGTGGTATGAAGGTCATCCACTAATATATATTTGTGGGGCGCATAGGGAAATCATCCGCTATGAAACTGCGGGCATACGCTAATGAGACTGCGGGAATCCAACCAATCATCAACCCAATATATATATAATAGTCAACCCTAAATAACTAATATATTTAAATCAACCAGATAGCATTCAAAACAAGCAACAACAATTATTTTTAACGAATAAAAATAATTCTAAATAACAGGTGAGTGAGATTTACTCACCAGGGCTTTCCATTGCCAAATGTCCAAATAAGTCTCGTTAAATTCCAAATCGTTGTTTACGAATCTACTCGAATCATCTCAACCGAATTTATATCGCATCTCATTGTTATGTTATTTTTGCACTACCCAATTGGACTTCATCACTGTTACGAACTTTGTCCTAGTCACCACGCCTCCAAACTACCTTTGTCAAATCCTGAACTTCACTGGAAACCCCACCATTTCCTGTATTTCGATTTCACCTACAGTACATCACCAAAACTACTCCAAATAATTTTGCATGCGTAGCTAACTCTAAAGCGAACTCAATGCAATTAACGACTCCATGATGGGATCTAGCACACGAGAGTTATACATTATATAAGCTAATGATTTCCAAATATTCATTAATTCATAATTACCTTATAAATAAATAAGTAATTACCCTTACACATGTCTTTAACCTTCCTTCCCTGATGACTCCAATACTGCCTTGCCAAACTTAAACATCCCTCAGCAAAACGCGACACTCCACAAATGCATAGCAGTAAGTTTCACCATCGTTCACAACATTCCCACTTTCGAAGCCCCTTACCACCCAAAGTCTCAACGCTGATAGTTGCCAGCCCTAAATTTTGCTGTTCGAAATCCCCAAATTCGAGCTCCCAAAGACAACGCAACCTCTCCTTGTCAATCGACCCCTTCCTGCTCGAACTCTAGATCCTCTTCCAGCTTTTGAAAGCTCTGTCACGACATTCACCATTGATTCCGAAAATCAACAACCGACCCTTTAGAAACAAAAATCGAGTTCAATGTTGAACTCGAGTTCAACTCCTAGAAAACGTTCGTAAGCCATCAGTAAATGCCCAGATTCAACATCGATAACTATGCCGTCATTACACTCAACCCTAAGTCGCTGCGTTCAGGTTTGAACCTCCCAGTTTCAGTAGTGCAGTTGCCCTAGCTCGCGGTTCCCGAAATCGAACTCAAGGAGGCATCGATCTCCTGCCAATCTCGAAGAACAGAACTCGCAGTTTCCATCAAAACACCCTCTTCGATTTTGATTTAAGGGGTTTTCCCTTTTAAATTTGTGAGGGAGGGTTTTCTGTTTTGCCTTCTGAAGCTTTGAAATGGAGATGCGATTTTAAAGGGGATAATGGCCATTATATTTTGAACGCTTGTGAAGGATGGAGAGGCCACGTTTATTTTACTTCTGCGGTTTTGAAAGGAACAACAAGGACATCCTTGTTGCTTTGTTTCGGTCCATACAACAAAAGGTTTTGTTTTTATTTTAAATTTGTTTTTAAACCCGTATCCTTTAAATTAAAATACTCCATGGTCCTGAACTCCTTTCTGAACCCAACAACTGTCATTCCTAGGATTATACCACCATTCCGGACACACTGGGATAGGTCACGAAGTCCAATTCGATCGTCTGTGGAAGATATTTATTTAAATTGATATAAATCAAATTTTAAAACAATAAATTCTGCGAAAATAAATTAATATTATTATTCGAATTCAAACAGAAGTCTGAACTGTATTTATTTTAGTTTTAAATCTCGAACTGAATCATATTTTCGCATTACGATGATTTAATATATTCGATATTAAATCGAAATTGATTATTAAACTGATAACTTAATATAAATATTCATTTAGTTTATCAAATTAATATTTAAAACCGTATTAAATTTCAAATTTAACCAACGAAATATCCGGGTCATTACATTCTTCCCCACTTAAAATAATTTCGTCCTCGAAATCGCTAAGGTAGGAAAAGTGCTACCAACCTATTAATTTTCAAACTCCATTTATGTTGATACTCAACATTTCAAACTTCCTTACGTAACTCTCTTTCGAATAAATCCCTGTTCGATAACTCCTCCCTTAGAATAACTATATTCGATAATCTCTCTTTCGAATAACTAGATTCGAAAACCTTTCTTCGAATAAACTATATTCGATTTACTCTATTCAATTTACTCTTATCAATTAACTCTATTGGATTTAACTCTTATCGATTAACCCTATTTGATTAGCTCTTTTCACTTAACTCCTTCCGAATAAGCTATATTCGATAACTCCTTTAATTCTATTCGAATAAACTATATTCGATAACTCCTTTAATTCTATTCGAATAACTAATATTCGATAACTCCTTTAATTCTATTCGAATAACTAATATTCGATTTAACCCCATTTGCTTGACTCTAGATCGCATCGATCACAATGGTTACGCCTGATTCCCTCAGGAAACATCCGACCGCCCTAGGCTATCTGTAGCCCTGCGAATTACGCTAGCAGTCGTATGAAATGGCAACTTATCCTGAGTAACTATGTTTGACTAACTCTATCTCAATAACTATATTCGATCAACTTTAATTGAATAACTAACATTCAATTAAATCCTAATCCGATTAACTATGTTCAATTAACTCTATCTGGTTAACTCTTAATTTGAATAACAAATATTCGATAAATTCTAATTGAATAACTAATATTCAATTAACTCTACGGATTAACCCTAACTGATTAACTCTAACTAGTTAATTCTTACTCTAATCGATGTATTCTATCTCTAATCGATTATTTCTAACTCTAATCGACTTCTCCTATTCGAATAACTCCTATTGGATAATGTTTATTCATTTATAAAGATTTACTTTTAGTAACGGTTCTTCACTTTATAAATGTTCTCTTTAATAACGTTACTTCACTTATACAAGTGTTGTGTACCCCTTCTATTTAAAACTATCGGTGTTAAAAACCAATATCTCTTCTCTATATAAGTTGTAACAACCCGAAAATCTGGGCCAGTTTAAAATTTTTATTTTGCAATTTTAGCGAATTTTGATTATTTAAAATGAATTATTTTAAATAATATCGACGAGAAAATTTATTTTGAATATAAAGAGAACGTATATATTATATACGTCGTCGTTAGAATATAAATATTTATATATAATTATAAATAGAATTGAAAATGGTGCGGTAGTTCGATAATTCGATTTCAAACTTCAATTGAATGTACCGGGTGCAAAACAATCCGGATTTTAGTGAAACCAAAAATAATGGAATCTAATAGTGAATATCTTTCCAACGAATTCGAATAATCGAAATTTCATAGCGGGAATCAAAAGATATGTCCAGTTGAAAATTCTGAATAGTCGCTATGGAATTCAGGCCCTTAAAAATGGACATTTTGCAAATGACCTCGGATTTTGACGAAACCAGTTTTGTTAGGTCCGTGATGTCGAATTATTGCTAGATTCCAAATTTCATAATTTTTCGAATCAATATGTGAGCGTGGCAAAGGAAAACGCGTTTGACCATGTCAGTTGATTTTAATCGTCTGGAAATTGGCTATTTTTCTAACGGTCTCAGAATTCGACGAAACTAGTTTTGTTAGGACCGTATCGTCAATACGAAACTAGAAAATATTTTTCTGGAATTTTTCTAGTTAGTATGTGACCCCGGTTATTTGAAATGTACGTTTAAAATTCAATATAAGGATTTAAATGTAAATTCAACGGGAACTGATTGTAACGATCAAACCAGCTTACGATACATATCCCATTGTGTTCGGAATGGGGGTAAAACGCTATGGACGACAGGCGGTGGACCTCGTTTCGAGGTCATATGTAAAAGTCAACCCTTGTGCATAATTTAATAATTAAATAATAAAATAAAATAATAAAAAAAACCTATTCCCTCCCCTTTTCTTTCTGCCTTGGCCCCCCCGATCATTAATCAGAAAGTGAAAAAAAAAGGGAGAAAACCTAAAAACTAAATCGCGCCGCCCCCTGACGCTCGAGCCGCCGACGAAGCCCCACCGCCAGATCGCCGTCCTCCGTCAGACCTCCTCCCTCCAGGCGACGCAACCCCGACACCTCCGAACCCCAGTCGAAGCCTCCGCACCCTGTCGCGACGCAACCCCGACACCTCCGAACGCCGCCAGAACCCACCGACGAACGCCTCCTCCACTTCGAGATCCACGGTGAGCTATTTCATTTTTATTTTGATTTTTATTTTCGAATTTATAAACTAATTTCTGATTTTTGTTTTAGGATTTTAAAAACAGAATTTTTAAAAAGATTTTAAAAACAGAATTTTTAAAAAGATTTTAAAAACAGAATTTTTAAAAAGAATTTTAAAACAGAATTTTAAAAAGATTTTAAAAACAGAATTAAAAAAAAGAAAAAAACTGCATTTTTGAAAAAGATAAAAACTGCATTTTTATAAAAGAGTTAAAACTGGATTTTTAAAGAAAATATAAACTGATTCTTTTTAGAATATTATGAACTGTTTTTTTTAAAAAAAGAAATTGAAAACTGATTTTTTTTAAAAAAATTTTTGAAAAGGAAAATATAATCTTTTATATTGTTGAAAAGGAAAATATAATCTTTTATATTGTTGAAAAGGAAAATATAATCTTTTATATTGTTGAAAAGGAAAATATAATCTTTTATATTGTCGAAATAAAAATATGATTTTTATATATTGAACTTCGATAGAAAAATAGAATTTTTATATATTGAACTTCGATAGAAAAATAGAATTTTTATATATTGAACTTCGATAGAAAAATTCGATTTTTATATATTGAACATCGAAGTAAAAATTCGATTTTTATATATTGTATAGCGAAGTAAAAATGTGATTTTTACGTATGTAGTGAAAGCAGCAACGAAGGTGACAAAAAGGCGAAACGACGAAGACTTCTGCAAATGAAGAGCCGTGGAGCTAGGATAGCTTAATGTGAGAATTTCTCACCTTTCAATTTTATTTCTAGTTATATATATATATACTAGGATGCAGACGGTGCTTAGTAGCACCCGACACAATCGTCCACAGACCATGGACTTGTTTGTTTGACTGTTTGGTGATTGATTGCGATATTGGTTTGAATGTGGTTTGTGGTGTGAAAAATCGAATCGATAAATTGGTTAGGATTAGACGTGCGCCGTTATAAGGCGAAGGAGTAAGGCTAGGTTAGATCCTTACTCCAAATTTTGTGGTTTGCATAACGAAAGTGATTTGATTGATGTGTGAATGGCGTGGGCCTTCACTAGACCGGGGATAAGGCTAGGCCTCGTCCCGTTTCTAGTATCGTGCCGTTATGCCGCCGAAATTTTCTAAAATAAGTTAGAAAAATAAAAATATCATTTTATTTAAAGAATGAATTGAATAGAAATTCATAGGTTGAAATAAAAATGTTTTATCGTTAAAAATATAATTTTTAACGTGAAGTGAATAAAATAGAATATTCATTTACAAACCGGAAGGTTTGTTTATGTACACCTATTTGAAGGACATTGATTGGGTCGATAAATTTTACACATCGCCCAATTGCACAAATAAAATATTTGTTTGATGGTTTGAAAACCCCACACGGGTGTTGGGATGAAATATGAATTTCACTCATCCTGATTGATTAAATATGTCGATCGATTGATTGACAGGCTGTTATAAGCGTTGAATATCTATATTTGATGCTTATACAGTGTAGTGCACTTTGGTTGATGGTTGATTATTTTTCAATGCTATGATATACATGTGTTATATGAAAATCCATATAATTAACTTTATATGGTAATTGATTGGGCCTCATTCCAATTTGAAAAATAAAGAATATTATAAAATAAAAGTTCATGTGTTGACAGTACTCATTCATTGAGATTGGTCATGTGTTGAACGAAATATTTTAGTAATAAAATTTACATCTTTATCGATATAAAATAAAAGTTCATGTGTTGACAGTACTCATTCATTGAGATTGGTCATGTGTTGAACGAAATATTTTGATAATAACAACTATTTTGAAAAAAAGAAATATTTGAAATAGAATATTTGAAAATAGAAATTTATGAAGCCGTGTTGATTAGATTGACGCCATTTTGACGTGAACGATATTTATATCGATTTTATTCATCTTAAAAATGAATATTAAAAAGTGATTTCGAAATCGAATATTTTGAATTGAATTGAAAACGATTTCGAAATGAATTGAATTGAAAACGATTTCGAAATGAATTGAATTGAAAACGATTTCGAAATGAATTGAATTGAAAACGATTTCGAAATGAATTGAATTGAAAACGATTTCGAAATGAATTGAATTGAAAACGATTTCGAAATGAATTGAATTGAAAACGATTTCGAAATGAATTGAATTGAAAACGATTTCGAAATGAATTGAATTGAAAACGATTTCGAAATGAATTGAATTGAAAACGAATTGAAATGAATTCAAATTGAATTGAAATTTGAATTGAATAGAAATGAATTTTGAAACGAATTTATAAAGAAGAATTCAATTTTGATTTGAATTGAAAAGGAAGTTGAAATTGCTTTTGAAACGAATTTAAAACTATTTATATAATTCGTTTTAAATAGAAATCGACGAAGTATATATTATATATATTATATATATATAATATAATGGCCTGAATAGAACGCGCCGCGCCGCGGCAGTTCGTGAATTTCGACCATTTATTTCAAACGGACATTGCGGGAGATCCGACCGTCGGATTCTCCTAAAACCGGAACCGTTGGGTTCGTATCGAAAAGAGCTTTCTAATGAATGTTAGAAATTTGAAATCTAACGGTTGGATTTGGAGATACGTCCAAATCAAATTCGAAAAAGGTCGCTGTAAGTGCAGTTCGATGGCCGTTAATGGAAATCGACTGTACGGGCCTTGATAAAATTATTAAAATTAGTAATAATTTGTGTAAAATCATAAGAAATGATTTGTGAAAGTTTGGGATGAAAAACTCCATATTTGAAAAGATAAAAATAGATTTTTATCGAAATGAACTAGTTTTGAACTAGAATTATAATTCTATTTATTTTTAAATAAATAAATTGAATTTGAAGAGGGTTTTGAAAATAACCAAAATTTCCAATGATTGCATTGGAGTGGATTTGAATCGAAATTGTCTTCGGAATATTTCGATGTTGGAATTCGTGACTATACAGATGTTGTTATGGAAATTTGAAAGATATATATTTATATCGTTATTTCCAATACGACATTTGTTAGTCGTAGAATTTGATATTGAATATAAGCCGATATATTTTCTATTCAGAGCCTTATATTGAATATCAAATGTGATTTGGGTTTGTCGTGAATGGTGTCTTCACTAACACTGTTCTTGAACCCAGTTGAGAAAAGATTAAATCTTTTATTTAGATTTAATGAAGTGTACCAATTAAATAATATTTAATTGGAATTGAATCGATATTGATTTTTGGGTTTATCGTGAACAGTGTTTTAAACAACACTTGTTCTTTAACCCGATAATTAAAGAATGTGACTTTGGGTTTATCGTGAACCGTGTTTTAAATGACACTGATTCTTTAACCCAGTCGAAGATTAAAACTAAGTGGAGTTTTAATGAATCTTTAATTAGATTGAAATGATCGAAAATGGAGTATCACCAGTTTTGCTCCAGGCGATAGTTAAATCTTTAATTAGATTTGAACGTGAAATGGTAATTGAAATTACCGATAACACTGTGGTGTTAGATATGAAGTATTACCAGTTTTACTTCATGGGATAAATAGGTTGGGATTGGGAAATTAAAACAAATGATTACTTCGGTAAGGTTCGTTAATCCCGACTAGTTTGAATTGATATTCAAAAATAGATTAAAGAATAAATTCAAGGAATTTATCTTGGATAAAATTAATGGGAACCTTTCCCTATGAATGTGAAATTTAGAAACTAACTGTCGGTTGGCCAAGCAGAATGGTTTTTCTGAATATTGATCTGATGTTGGTTTCGGCCTTCGGGGTTAATATTTAGGGAATTATTCTCTTGATTAATTTACGGTTAGTGACTAATGAATTGGAATGAGGCGTATGTTGTGTTTGTGTAACACTTATTTAAAATATACGCGAGTTATTCGGAAAGACCGGGTTTATCCCATTCTGAATAACTGATACGACGATAAGTCGAAGATGAAGACGATGGTCGAAGACCGGAAGTCTTCACGTCGTTTGGGTGATAACTGATGATCTTGATTGGGCTGTACACCCAAGAAGATGGAAACAGTTGGTGATCGTCCAGACGTAATTGGAGATCGATGGATATGCGGGGTACTAGGTGCCTCCGGTTTCGTTCAGACCCAGAACGGACTTGTAAATGGACTGTGTGTCTGACATTGGATTTTAGTCCGTGTGATTGATCTCTATTAAATATATATCTGTTTGGCGGCGGAGAATTTATTCTCTTGCTTAACGCCCTTCTCTGAGACGTACGAGCTCAGGGGTTATATATTGATGGATATCAAACGCATGGAGTGAATTGCCTGTGTGGCATGCCTAAGTGGCAATTGATCGAGGCTTCTGTTGAAAAGCAAAGTCTTGTGGTGATGATCAAAGCACGGCCTTTGTGGCGTAGCTTTGTGTAACGTTTGCTTCGCGAGTTTCACACCCGGTATGAACCAAAAACGGGAGGGGACATCAGGGAGGACTTGCGTTTCTTTCTAGCTAGAAGTGGCGTCAGTGGTTTTACACGCCCTGACGAGTTTGACTTATGTGGTTGTTGCTGTTGCGAGGCGCCTCGGATTGATCGGTCGTTCTCGAACCGATGGAGTCATTTAGTTGGCTCGTTTACGCCCCATAGGGCGGAGAGACGTATTGTTCAGGCATAATAATCCACATCGGTGGACCGGCCCTGACGATCCAAGGCCCACCTGAGTCTGGGACCTGAGACATGGGCTAGATTGTCTCGAATCGGTTGAGGACTATCTTTTGCCTCGGTTCATAGATGGAAATCCAATTTCCAAATACGTGACATTTGCGGTTTTATTTGTAGAGCCTAGTATGGCGACATAGTGGGATGGGGCACTTATGCCGCCTATGATTGATACTTATGATTTGAAGTTGTTTTGTACACTGCACTTATAATAGTATCAAATGATTTGTTCTAAACGTATCAAGCATTCTTTGGCTGTTATAAGGGAAAACCCTATCCCCCGGCTTGCGTTGCATTGTGTGATAGGACCTGGGTCTTATAACAGCTTCATTTTTCTTTATTTAGTATTGCGCTGTTTGTTTTATGCACTGGTATTCTTGGGAGGAAACCCGTTCCGTGTTATACGGCGTGGTCCCTTGATTTACCTAACTTTGAAAATAAAGATTTATAACTGTTTTAGTTCTCACACCAGTCACATGACTGACCTGGAGTTTATTGTTTTAACCTAAACTCTAGGTGCCCTTATTTTTACACGGGCAGCTAGTAGTTTTGGTTTTGCAGATTTATATTCACAGGATCCAGGTTTACAGCTGGAACGATATCCGGAAAGCTTTGTATCCGTATATCTCATTCTAGTTGTGTATTGTATTATGTTCCGCTGCGATGTATTTAAATGTAATTTAAATCTCTGATATTTCTGTGTAATATTCATTTATACTCTGTATATTCTTGTAATCTGATGCACTGTTGTTATATATAGTGAAATGTTCTTCTGTATGCGTTCTGTTTTGTCGTGTTCTCAAACGATAGGGCGTTTCGAACGGCCTGGATCGGTTTAGCGACTGGTTTGGACCGAGCGAAATTCCTTGCCGTCACAGTTGGTATCAGAGCTTTGGTTTACAAAGCTTAGAGAACAAGGCACATTAGAACCATACGGAAGAATTCATCAGATATTGGATTAGTAATATCCAATTAGAATGACTCGTTAGAGATGGGATCAGTAGTATCCTAGAACGAGTGTGAAGAGTATATTTTTAAAGTGAAAACAAATTTTGTTTTGAAAATTTAAATCAATTATTCGTAGTTGATTATCTATTTATATTGATGTGGACAATCCAGTATATATAGATTTTGCGTATACGTCTGATCCGCGTGTATTCGAAATTTTAATATACTGGATAGATATAGAGTCACACTCTAGTCGCCCGGACGTGATTCTGATGATTGACGCGTCATCATTAGTAATTATTTTCGTGTTTCGAAGGTGTGATATCTATATATTTCCATTAGACTGGTGTGAGAACCAAAACTTATATAGTTAGAATACATTGTTGTGAATTGGCATCAAAAACATGATTTTCTTTATATGTAGTAAAATTATGAATTTGAAAAGCTAATCAACTAATTGATTGATGTTTGTGTTGTTGGTTTATTTGTTTGCTAATTTTTAGCCATTTAGCCTAATTGAACCGAATATTGGATTATATTGAAAATTGGTTGCATTTGCTTGCATATGCATATATATCATTGAACAGGTCATAGCAAGGAGGCTAGAGCAGAGAATATAATTTGTTTGCCCGACAAATAGGTACATGTTTACTACATAATTTTCTGTTTTGTTTGGGTGATGATGATTTTGTGAGCCTATTGGCTAGCCGCTTGGCCTTTTCTTTTTCTTTTTGAGATCTGAAGGACCGGGGAAGCTATTTGAAATTCCCCGATGCTCCCGGTACAGGGGAGGTTATGGCGAATTTTTTTGAAAATTTAGGGTGTTAGCCAAATTTTTGAAATTTTGAAAATTCTCAGAAACTAAAGAGTTGGAGAATGGAAGCCTGATCGATCGTAGAGCTGAATATTCAAACCACTTTCGACTTTGTTCCTTTTCGGGGACGAAAATTTTTAAGTGGGGGAGATTGTAACAACCCGAAAATCTGGGCCAGTTTAAAATTTTTATTTTGGCAATTTTAGCGAATTTTGATTATTTAAAATGAATTATTTTAAATAATATCGACGAGAAAATTTATTTTGAATATAAAGAGAACGTATATATTATATACGTCGTCGTTAGAATATAAATATTTATATATAATTATAAATAGAATTGAAAATGGCGCGGTAGTTCGATAATTCGATTTCAAACTTCAATTGAATGTACCGGGTGCAAAACAATCCGGATTTTTGTGAAACCAAAAATAATGGAATCTAATAGTGAATATCTTTCCAACGAATTCGAATAATCGAAATTTCATAGTGGGAATCAAAAGATATGTCCAGTTGAAAATTCTGAATAGTCGCTATGGAATTCAGGCCCTTAAAAATGGACATTTTGCAAATGACCTCGGATTTTGACGAAACCAGTTTTGTTAGGTCCGTGATGTCGAATTATTGCTAGATTCCAAATTTCATAATTTTTCGAATCAATATGTGAGCGTGGCAAAGGAAAACGCGTTTGACCATGTCAGTTGATTTTAATCGACTGGAAATTGGCTATTTTTCTAACGGTCTCAGAATTCGACGAAACTAGTTTTGTTAGGACCGTATCGTCAATACGAAACTAGAAAATATTTTTCTGGAATTTTTCTAGTTAGTATGTGACCCCGGTAATTTGAAATGTACGTTTAAAATTCAATATAAGGATTTAAATGTAAATTCAACGGGAACTGATTGTAACGATCAAACCAGCTTACGATACATATCCCATTGTGTTCGGAATGGGGGTAAAACGCTATGGACGACAGGCGGTGGACCTCGTTTCGAGGTCATATGTAAAAGTCAACCCTTGTGCATAATTTAATAATTAAATAATAAAATAAAATAATAAAAAAAACCTATTCCCTCCCCTTTTCTTTCTGCCTTGGCCCCCCCGATCATTAATCAGAAAGTGAAAAAAAAGGGAGAAAACCTAAAAACTAAATCGCGCCGCCCCCTGACGCTCGAGCCGCCGACGAAGCCCCACCGCCAGATCGCCATCCTCCGTCAGACCTCCTCCCTCCAGGCGACGCAACCCCGACACCTCCGAACCCCAGTCGAAGCCTCCGCACCCTGTCGCGACGCAACCCCGACACCTCCGAACGCCGCCAGAACCCACCGACGAACGCCTCCTCCACTTCGAGATCCACGGTGAGCTATTTCATTTTTATTTTGATTTTTATTTTCGAATTTATAAACTAATTTCTGATTTTTGTTTTAGGATTTTAAAAACAGAATTTTTAAAAAGATTTTAAAAACAGAATTTTTAAAAAGATTTTAAAAACAGAATTTTTAAAAAGAATTTTAAAACAGAATTTTAAAAAGATTTTAAAAACAGAATTAAAAAAAAGAAAAAAACTGCATTTTTGAAAAAGATAAAAACTGCATTTTTATAAAAGAGTTAAAACTGGATTTTTAAAGAAAATATAAACTGATTCTTTTTAGAATATTATGAACTGTTTTTTTTTAAAAAAAGAAATTGAAAACTGATTTTTTTAAAAAAAAAATTTGAAAAGGAAAATATAATCTTTTATATTGTTGAAAAGGAAAATATAATCTTTTATATTGTTGAAAAGGAAAATATAATCTTTTATATTATCGAAATAAAAATATGATTTTTATATATTGAACTTCGATAGAAAAATAGAATTTTTATATATTGAACTTCGATAGAAAAATAGAATTTTTATATGTTGAACTTCGATAGAAAAATTCGATTTTTATATATTGAACATCGAAGTAAAAATTCGATTTTTATATATTGAATAGCGAAGTAAAAATGTGATTTTTACGTATGTAGTGAAAGCAGCAACGAAGGTGACAAAAAGGCGAAACGACGAAGACTTCTGCAAATGAAGAGCCGTGGAGCTAGGATAGCTTAATGTGAGAATTTCTCACCTTTCAATTTTATTTCTAGTTATATATATATATACTAGGATGCAGACGGTGCTTAGTAGCACCCGACACAATCGTCCACAGACCATGGACTTGTTTGTTTGACTGTTTGGTGATTGATTGCGATATTGGTTTGAATGTGGTTTGTGGTGTGAAAAATCGAATCGATAAATTGGTTAGGATTAGACGTGCGCCGTTATAAGGCGAAGGAGTAAGGCTAGGTTAGATCCTTACTCCAAATTTTGTGGTTTGCATAACGAAAGTGATTTGATTGATGTGTGAATGGCGTGGGCCTTCACTAGACCGGGGATAAGGCTAGGCCTCGTCCCGTTTCTAGTATCGTGCCGTTATGCCGCCGAAATTTTCTAAAATAAGTTAGAAAAATAAAAATATCATTTTATTTAAAGAATGAATTGAATAGAAATTCATAGGTTGAAATAAAAATGTTTTATCGTTAAAAATATAATTTTTAACGTGAAGTGAATAAAATAGAATATTCATTTACAAACCGGAAGGTTTGTTTATGTACACCTATTTGAAGGACATTGATTGGGTCGATAAATTTTACACATCGCCCAATTGCACAAATAAAATATTTGTTTGATGGTTTGAAAACCCCACACGGGTGTTGGGATGAAATATGAATTTCACTCATCCTGATTGATTAAATATGTCGATCGATTGATTGACAGGCTGTTATAAGCGTTGAATATCTATATTTGATGCTTATACAGTGTAGTGCACTTTGGTTGATGGTTGATTATTTTTCAATGCTATGATATACATGTGTTATATGAAAATCCATATAATTAACTTTATATGGTAATTGATTGGGCCTCATTCCAATTTGAAAAATAAAGAATATTATAAAATAAAAGTTCATGTGTTGACAGTACTCATTCATTGAGATTGGTCATGTGTTGAACGAAATATTTTAGTAATAAAATTTACATCTTTATCGATATAAAATAAAAGTTCATGTGTTGACAGTACTCATTCATTGAGATTGGTCATGTGTTGAACGAAATATTTTGATAATAACAACTATTTTGAAAAAAAGAAATATTTGAAATAGAATATTTGAAAATAGAAATTTATGAAGCCGTGTTGATTAGATTGACGCCATTTTGACGTGAACGATATTTATATCGATTTTATTCATCTTAAAAATGAATATTGAAAAGTGATTTCGAAATCGAATATTTTGAATTGAATTGAAAACGATTTCGAAATGAATTGAATTGAAAACGATTTCGAAATGAATTGAATTGAAAACGATTTCGAAATGAATTGAATTGAAAACGATTTCGAAATGAATTGAATTGAAAACGATTTCGAAATGAATTGAATTGAAAACGATTTCGAAATGAATTGAATTGAAAACGATTTCGAAATGAATTGAATTGAAAACGATTTCGAAATGAATTGAATTGAAAACGAATTGAAATGAATTCAAATTGAATTGAAATTTGAATTGAATAGAAATGAATTTTGAAACGAATTTATAAAGAAGAATTCAATTTTGATTTGAATTGAAAAGGAAGTTGAAATTGCTTTTGAAACGAATTTAAAACTATTTATATAATTCGTTTTAAATAGAAATCGACGAAGTATATATTATATATATTATATATATAATATAATGGCCTGAATAGAACGCGCCGCGCCGCGGCAGTTCGTGAATTTCGACCATTTATTTCAAACGGACATTGCGGGAGATCCGACCGTCGGATTCTCCTAAAACCGGAACCGTTGGGTTCATATCGAAAAGAGCTTTCTAATGAATGTTAGAAATTTGAAATCTAACGGTTGGATTTGGAGATACGTCCAAATCAAATTCGAAAAAGGTCGCTGTAAGTGCAGTTCGATGGCCGTTAATGGAAATCGACTGTACGGGCCTTGATAAAATTATTAAAAATAGTAATAATTTGTGTAAAATCATAAGAAATGATTTGTGAAAGTTTGGGATGAAAAACTCCATATTTGAAAAGATAAAAATAGATTTTTATCGAAATGAACTAGTTTTGAACTAGAATTATAATTCTATTTATTTTTAAATAAATAAATTGAATTTGAAGAGGGTTTTGAAAATAACCAAAATTTCCAATGATTGCATTGGAGTGGATTTGAATCGAAATTGTCTTCGGAATATTTCGATGTTGGAATTCGTGATTATACAGATGTTGTTATGGAAATTTGAAAGATATATATTTATATCGTTATTTCCATTACGACATTTGTTAGTCGTAGAATTTGATATTGAATATAAGCCGATATATTTTCTATTCAGAGCCTTATATTGAATATCAAATGTGATTTGGGTTTGTCGTGAATGGTGTCTTCACTAACACTGTTCTTGAACCCAGTTGAGAAAAGATTAAATCTTTTATTTAGATTTAATGAAGTGTACCAATTAAATAATATTTAATTGGAATTGAATCGATATTGATTTTTGGGTTTATCGTGAACAGTGTTTTAAACAACACTTGTTCTTTAACCCGATAATTAAAGAATGTGACTTTGGGTTTATCGTGAACCGTGTTTTAAATGACACTGATTCTTTAACCCAGTCGAAGATTAAAACTAAGTGGAGTTTTAATGAATCTTTAATTAGATTGAAATGATCGAAAATGGAGTATCACCAGTTTTGCTCCAGGCGATAGTTAAATCTTTAATTAGATTTGAACGTGAAATGGTAATTGAAATTACCGATAACACTGTGGTGTTAGATATGAAGTATTACCAGTTTTACTTCATGGGATAAATAGGTTGGGATTGGGAAATTAAAACAAATGATTACTTCGGTAAGGTTCGTTAATCCCGACTAGTTTGAATTGATATTCAAAAATAGATTAAAGAATAAATTCAAGGAATTTATCTTGGATAAAATTAATGGGAACCTTTCCCTATGAATGTGAAATTTAGAAACTAACTGTCGGTTGGCCAAGCAGAATGGTTTTTCTGAATATTGATCTGATGTTGGTTTCGGCCTTCGGGGTTAATATTTAGGGAATTATTCTCTTGATTAATTTACGGTTAGTGACTAATGAATTGGAATGAGGCGTATGTTGTGTTTGTGTAACACTTATTTAAAATATACGCGAGTTATTCGGAAAGACCGGGTTTATCCCATTCTGAATAACTGATACGACGATAAGTCGAAGATGAAGACGATGGTCGAAGACCGGAAGTCTTCACGTCGTTTGGGTGATAACTGATGATCTTGATTGGGCTGTACACCCAAGAAGATGGAAACAGTTGGTGATCGTCCAGACGTACTTGGAGATCGATGGATATGCGGGGTACTAGGTGCCTCCGGTTTCGTTCAGACCCAGAACGGACTTGTAAATGGACTGTGTGTCTGACATTGGATTTTAGTCCGTGTGATTGATCTCTATTAAATATATATCTGTTTGGCGGCGGAGAATTTATTCTCTTGCTTAACGCCCTTCTCTGAGACGTACGAGCTCAGGGGTTATATATTGATGGATATCAAACGCATGGAGTGAATTGCCTGTGTGGCATGCCTAAGTGGCAATTGATCGAGGCTTCTGTTGAAAAGCAAAGTCTTGTGGTGATGATCAAAGCACGGCCTTTGTGGCGTAGCTTTGTGTAACGTTTGCTTCGCGAGTTTCACACCCGGTATGAACCAAAAACGGGAGGGGACATCAGGGAGGACTTGCGTTTCTTTCTAGCTAGAAGTGGCGTCAGTGGTTTTACACGCCCTGACGAGTTTGACTTATGTGGTTGTTGCTGTTGCGAGGCGCCTCGGATTGATCGGTCGTTCTCGAACCGATGGAGTCATTTAGTTGGCTCGTTTACGCCCCATAGGGCGGAGAGACGTATTGTTCAGGCATAATAATCCACATCGGTGGACCGGCCCTGACGATCCAAGGCCCACCTGAGTCTGGGACCTGAGACATGGGCTAGATTGTCTCGAATCGGTTGAGGACTATCTTTTGCCTCGGTTCATAGATAGAAATCCAATTTCCAAATACGTGACATTTGCGGTTTTATTTGTAGAGCCTAGTATGGCGACATAGTGGGATGGGGCACTTATGCCGCCTATGATTGATACTTATGATTTGAAGTTGTTTTGTACACTGCACTTATAATAGTATCAAATGATTTGTTCTAAACGTATCAAGCATTCTTTGGCTGTTATAAGGGAAAACCCTATCCCCCGGCTTGCGTTGCATTGTGTGATAGGACCTGGGTCTTATAACAGCTTCATTTTTCTTTATTTAGCATTGCGCTGTTTGTTTTATGCACTGGTATTCTTGGGAGGAAACCCGTTCCGTGTTATACGGCGTGGTCCCTTGATTTACCTAACTTTGAAAATAAAGATTTATAACTGTTTTAGTTCTCACACCAGTCACATGACTGACCTGGAGTTTGTTGTTTTAACCTAAACTCTGGGTGCCCTTATTTTTACACGGGCAGCTAGTAGTTTTGGTTTTGCAGATTTATATTCACAGGATCCTGGTTTACAGCTGGAACGATATCCGGAAAGCTTTGTATCCGTATATCTCATTCTAGTTGTGTATTGTATTATGTTCCGCTGCGATGTATTTAAATGTAATTTAAATCTCTGATATTTCTGTGTAATATTCATTTATACTCTGTATATTCTTGTAATCTGATGCACTGTTGTTATATATAGTGAAATGTTCTTCTGTATGCGTTCTGTTTTGTCGTGTTCTCAAACGATAGGGCGTTTCGAACGGCCTGGATCGGTTTAGCGACTGGTTCGGACCGAGCGAAATTCCTTGCCGTCACATAAGTTCAGACTTATATATTCCATTTATTGAATGATAAATATTTAATTTAATTTATAAACTGTTATTTATAAATTAATCTTTTCTATTTATCTGTTTAAAACAGATTTCCATTTTCTATTCATCTTCTAAATATTCCTTTGACTAAATTCTATTTATTTAACAAATAAATATCTCATTTATAACATTCTATTTATTTTCTATAAGTAAATATTTCCATTTAATCTATTTGTGAATGTTTTACAAATATTCCCTTCTATTTGTTTGCACATGACTTCATTTGTATTTGTTTTACAAATATTTCCTTTATATTTGTTTTACAAATATATTTTCTTTTATATTTGTTTTACAAATATATTTTCTTTTTAACTCTTTTGGTTTTTCCTTTATTCACACCCAATTCATATTTCATTCACATTGATTTTACTCACGTTATTCATTTCAATCCATTTAACTTACTTAAGTTAAATTTAATTTCAATCATTCAAATTCCCAGGGTTTTATTTCAAAACTCCTTTGAAGTAATATAAATATATACATATATTTATATCCATCTCAAATTCAAAACATTTGAATTTTCAAACAAATTTTTTTTTTCAAACAAATTTCCATCAAAAACTTTTCTAAGGCAGCAATCCATCACTTAGAAACTCGAAAATTAACACTGATGAGGTTGCGATCATCATCAGAATTATTTCCCAGCTATTGAATGAGTTCAGCGCTATATTTCTTTTAAAATCCTTTTAGAAAAATATTTTCCAAACTCCCAGGATTTTAAATTCTGAATTCTTGTTTGAATTCAATTTTAATTCATCTCATTTGTATATATTTCATTCTTATACAAATTCTATTGGTTATATATATATATAACTATTTCAGTTTTTATAATCTAATTTGATTATAATCCTAACAATCAACTCAACCATTTAAAACAATATTGTGTTCAATCTTCTGTTCAAGTGTTTATAAACTCCTATCGACATCGTGGCATCCCACGATTCGATCAGAATTCATAATTCACTCAACAGACTAGTCAACACAATATAAAACAATTTTTATATCAAATAACAAGTACGCTCTCTCACATATATATATACACTCAACTCATTCTGGGATGCTACTGACCCTATCTCTAATGAGCACATTCCAACAAGCCTAGGTATTCGCTCAACCTAAGCTCTGATACCAACTGTAATGACCCGCAAGTCCGTAATATCAGAGTTGACTATATACATCATACGTCCAACCCAAATATCACGAAAATACGAAACATTTTTTTTAGAAGAAAAAGATAGAAGAAGAACAAAAACAACAACACAAAATCTCACATCGCAGCGGAACAAAATATAATATATCATATCTTTGAAATACAAAATCTTAACTGTATAACATACACTTATCAGAGTACAACACTTACAACACAGCGGAACAAAACTTTATATAACTAACGCTGAAGCCTCCTGCTCCAAGCTCCTTTAGATAGATCTGTAAAATCCTGAACTACTTGACTGCCCGTACAAATTTAGGCACCCAAGAGTTTAGGTAGAACGAAACAAAATAAACTCTGGGTCAGTCATGGGACTGGTATGAGTAAACAGTTTATAACAGTTTCAGAAACTAAATGATATCTCATAAGACCACGCCGTATAACACGGAACGGGTTTTTCCCTTATGAGAATCCACACACTTGATTTAACTTTCAAAATCCCTTTTGAAAGAAACGATAATCTTTATATCAAAACTCTTTTGATATTATAATAATGTCTAAATCAAGTAAATAAGAATCTAGTGGAACGTTTGCATCTCACATTCCACATATATAAATTACAATCAAAACTGCAAGCACGTATTGGGTAATGGATTTCCAACTATGACAAGGAATGGAACCACCTTCCGCTGGTATATCTCTAGAGGAGAATACACCGAGTTCAAAAAGAACATCTTACAACTCAGCCATACATGACAGACCACTCATTTCGCTTGAGTGTATCGAATGTATATCACAAAAGGTTGGGATCAGCTACCGTTTCCCGAATGGGACAGCATCAACAATAGATTTTAAGAAGTAAATGAAACTCTAGATCAGGTGATTATACACCCTAATAGATGCGACCTACATAGCCATGCTGCCTACCCGATTTCTGTTATTTACCGGTTGATGAGACTTGAGGTTACGCTTTATCATCACATCAGATTCACATCGAATGCCACATTGTCAGATCCATAGAAAATCACTAATTGACGTCTACAACAGTACATTACGTGTTAGCTAAAGAAGTTTCCTTCTCCGCTTCCACTCTTGGTAGGGTTGAAGAAATCAATGTATGTGACCTTTCTGGAAATACTCTGTCAGACATTCATCCATACAAGTCATCCAGGAACAGGATGAACCAAAGGCACTATTCAGTACATCCATCTTAGGCACTGTTATCTAAGACTCATACAATAGCCCTTGCACTTTACTCTGTCTTCAATTATCTTTGGTATATATGATTCACAACGCTTATGCCAATACAGAGTGGTTCTTTGGATAATAATCCAACCGGTCTCTCCATATTGACAACGAGGGTCAGAACTTCGATAGTTTGTGATTTAACTATCGAATAAAAACAAGTGTTTCGATAGTCTATGATTTAACTATCGAAGAAAACAAGTGTTCATTCAACATATCAACAAATCATTGGGCTCTTAATTAATATTCCATTAATTAAATCACTTCTCTATTTCTTTATCAATATTTGTTAACCAAATATTTTTAATAACCATATTGGCCTTTTACGTTATTTGTAAAACATTTCCGAATATCGCCTTCCTTTATTTTCTAAACTTTAGAAAATATATGCTATTCATAATTGGGAAATATTCCAACTACTTATCTCTTTTCCGATCTCGTTTATTTCTATACTTAGGAAATATTTATTATTCTATTTCCA
The DNA here is from genome assembly GCA_030737875.1 of Allium sativum. NCBI lineage: Eukaryota > Viridiplantae > Streptophyta > Magnoliopsida > Asparagales > Amaryllidaceae > Allium > Allium sativum. The sequence goes on along the minus strand of CM060913.1, from coordinate 929,772,540 downwards.
AGCTTACATTTATTTGGGTTAAAACAGATGTTGTGTAAAACATCATTATGACAACCCAAATACTATATTCAACTAACTCTTATTCAACATTGATCTTCGAGCCTGAAATCTTACTATTTATTTGTTAATATTGATATCAATCAAGTTGGGGTATAACTACCTCTCAGACCTTGACTGAATAACATTTATAACATCAAAACAGATAAGACTACTTATTCGAATAATCAATACCATACAACTACTTATTCACTTTTAAACACGTATACGCTTCCCCTTCTATTCTTTGTAGATTTTATTCTTAGTCTTCCTTTTTTATTTTACTATTCTATTTCTAAGTTCGTTTCCTTATCGACTTCTATATATCGATACATTGATTTCTAACTATCAATTTATCTTAAAAATATTCCAATTTCTTAAATTCCCGGAAAAATTCGCCATAACCTCCTTTGTACCGGGAGCATCAGGATATTTCAAATAGCCTCCCATGGCCCTCACCAATCCAAAAGAAAAAGCCAAGAGGCTAGCCGATACGGCGCATAAAATCATATATATGAATTAAATACGTACCTTTTTGTCGAGCATTCTATTTATATATCTTCATTAACTTCATTCCAGACCTGTTTAACATATATCCGACTATTTCCAATTCATTTTAATTCAATCTAGTCGTTCTTAACTCAATTTTTTAATTAACTTGCAAAATTTACTCCTTTTGTCAATTTCACTTTTAACGGGACATGTTCAAATATATTTCAACTTATAAACTAATTGAAAATTCTAATTTTCAATTACATTTCATGTTCAATTTCTAATATAAAATCTCATTTACCTTTCCAAGTTCGACTTCAATTCAGAATTTCCATTTTTAGTTCTATTTGAATTTCCTATATTCAAATTCCATTTCAATTCCCTTTGAATTCTATATTCAATTTCCAATTCATTTATTCAAATTCTATTTCAATTCCTTTATTCAAATCCCATTTGAAATTCTATTTCCAAATTTTATAGTTAAACTCCATTTGAATTTTATTATTCAAATTCTATTTGATTTCTATATTCGAATTTCCTTTATTTATATTCTATTTAAATTTCTATGTTCAAATTCTATACTCGAATTCCATTTAAATTACTATATTCAATTCCTTTAAACAAGTCTCGATTCCAATTCCTTTTGAAATCGATATTTCTACTTTTGGAAAATAGATTTCCCTTTTCAATTTCACACTTGTATTTTTATTTCTGAATTATCCAATGATAATTCTTTTCACTTCATTTATAAACTTCGTTTATAAAAGAACTATTTATAAACTTCGTTTATAAAGGAACTACTTGTTTTATTTTTCAAAACAAGTTTATAATTCAAATCTATTTAAAAATTCAAATTCTATTTTAGAAAAATAGAATTTCCCTTTTAAATCTCAAATACCCCTTTCAGGGTATTTTTATAAATTAACACTTAGGCCCAATGATATTCAAACAACCAATTATTTATTTCAGGTTTTCTAACACATCCTATACGACAATATATATGCAAACAAATAAACAAATAGAATATATATATTTTTGAGGAATCCAGTTGGATTCCTCCAACCTGTTTTCCTGCATTCACAGACGTTAGTCCACATAGTAATACCCATCCTGCTTCGAGGCAGGATATTGCGGTATGAAGGTCATCCACTAATATATATTTGTGGGGCGCATAGGGAAATCATCCGCTATGAAACTGCGGGCATACGCTAATGAGACTGCGGGAATCCAACCAATCATCAACCCAATATATATAATAGTCAACCCTAAATAACTAATATATTTAAATCAACCAGATAGCATTCAAAATAAGCAACAACAATTATTTTTAATGAATAAAAATAATTCTAAATAAAAGGTGAGTGAGATTTTGTAACATCCCAGAATTTTAACTATGTTTGATTTGGATTTTTATTTATTTAATTTTTGATTTTATGAATATAAATTGATTTTATTAGTTTAAATATGAATTTTAACTTTGTATAAGTATTTTGCTTTTTTTATGATTTTTATAAGAAAACTTGTTTCGAAAATTTTAATTATAAGATTTATGTTTTAGGTAATGATATTTTCTGATTTTGATAATATTGATTAGTAAAAATATGAATTTGGTAAAGGATAATTTATTTTATGATTTTACAAGAATGATTATTAATAAGTTGGATTTACTGATATTATTTGTCGTTCGATCGGATTTGTCAAAAGATAACATAAATTAGTAGCATTAGTATTATGCGTTGCTCTTTGTTTTCACAACGTTTAAGGTAAATGCTACCAAAAACACATTGCTTCTCCTTTTTACAAGTGTTAAGACACTTGTAATTTTGCATGCAACATTCCATGCATGTAATACACATGTCCTATGATGTGTCACTCTCTCCTTACTCCTCTTTTCCTGTAAATACCACCCTTTCCTTCCACTTTTTCATTCATTCTCACTTCATTTCTTTCTCTCTTCTTCTTAAAGCTTATGGCCATGGTTTCCATGGCATAAGTCTTCCTCCTTTCCACCACCACCTTGCCAAAGTTCGTCATTTCTCCTCCTCCTCTTATAATATAAAAAGAAATTAGTGTATATTATATTATATATATTTTTGTGAAGAAGACGCTGCGCCGAAATACTGTCCGACGATTCACTCAACTAGGCTCGCCTACCGTGAAGATTTGGAGAGCTGTTAGGTGAGAACTTCTAATTTAAATTTTATTTAAATTAGTTAATTTTAATTAGCTGAGATTAATTATAATTTGTTGATGATGATTGTGTGATGGATGTTGATGTTTGAATGGTTGTTCATGAATTAGATAATACACTGAACACGAGTAAGCGTTATTGTCTGTAACGCTTGTGCACAGTTTAATGTTGTTGTGATGAATGAATTCATATCCATTTGATCGTATAGTTCATTTGGATAGATATGATTGCATTGTATGATCACACACACACAAACACACCGTGGTTTAGGAATATATGTGTGATCGATTTAGATTCTCCTTCATATATATGATTTTATTTAATTATTAAATAATATTTAAAAATTTTGGTTTTGAATTTATTATCAAATTTTAAATATTGAATTAGGATTTGGAAAATAATTTAAATTATGTATTGATTTTGTATAACGATCTTTATATCTATGCAAAACTGGTTTTGGTAAAAAAAAAATCAATTTAAATTCGAAATGAGATTTTTAATTTGAATATGGTTTTTATATAATAATGATATAATATACACCAGAACGTTCTAGGATGACAGAGAGGATGGTGTCTAGGCTTGGGTTTGTAAAATCAGTTTCCTGCTCTCCCTGGCTATCCCTAACTGATCCGACGGATGGGATGGTTAAATAAAAATCTAATTTGAAATTATTTGAATGGTGGTTTAATTAGAAAAAAAAAGTTGTGTTTTAAATCCAAATAAATTGAAAAGTCAATTTAAATGATTTATATAAGTTTATAATGATTTTTAAGGTATTTCAAAGTTTTTAAGAATAATGATTATTTTGGTTAAAATTAGAGCTTGTCGCATTATGGCAATATGTAAATGCTTATAACTTTTCCAATTTAAATCGAATTTCCATGAAACGAAAAACGTTTGATTCCTATTTACGAGAGCTTTCAAATGAGTGAAAGCAGATTTTAATTTCGGGTTATAGTTTTCAAGTTATGTTTGAAACCGTTTTGGAAAAGATCGATGTAAGAACAATTATTGCCCATAACTATAAACAACTATTTTTAAATTATTTAAAAATATGGAAAAAAATTGTAAAATCATTACAAATTATGAAAAGGTGTTTTCAATTGTAAAGTTTAAATTTTGGCTAAGATAAACGATATTTTGATCAAAATAGTTAAGATAACTGTTTTGTAACACTTTTGGAACGCTATTGTAACGCTTTCTTCGAAAACAATCTATTTTGAAGTTTTAACCCGTAAACGATGTTCCGAACTATATGTAATGATTTGTGGAATGTTTTCAAAGGTTTAAGAGTATTAGAAATGTTTATATGGAATTTAGATTTATACTAATACGGGTTTTTAATACTAAATAATTGAATATGGTTGGAGATAAATCTTCGGATGTTTGATATTAGTTCGGTAAATGAAAACTCTTATTATCTGAGGAATTTAAAAGGGTATTTCACCGTTATTCCGCTTATAATATGAGTTGGATATGGAAATTAATATTGAAGATAAGTTGATGGTATCTCTATCCAGATCTAATGTCAAAGAGTTGAATAAACCTTTCAATTAAGATACGGGTTCTCACCTTGATTTAAATAAGCTAGATAGAAATAATCTTCGATATTTGGTATGAACCTCATGATGTAAATGTATACTAACTGGGAAATTTGAAAGATACTATTATATCGTTATTCTACTTATAGTATTCGTTGATTATGAGAATTTATATCGAATATAAGTGGATAAAATTTCTGTGTAATTTATGATTCAATGACGATTGATCTGGGTTCTATCGTGAATCGTATCTTCAATAATACCATTCTTGAAACCCAATAAGATTGAGTTGTGGAAATTCGTATCGTAATTGGAATTTAGTCAAAATCTTTGATCCGAGGGAATTAAAAGTAAGAAATTGAAGCAAAGGTATACTCTTTGATTTCAAAGAAGAATTTAAGATGATAACGAGATGTACCAAATTATAGAAATTCAAATCTTTAGTTGTAAATGAATTGATAACTATGTGGAAGGAGATTTGAATTGAGAAGCCTGTGTGAACCATAGCTACTGTTTAAAGTACGCTTATTACTTGGAAAGACCAGGATCTAGCATATGTTCGAAAACCATTCCAAGTAATAATATGACATTATGAAGCAATTCAGGACTTGGTAAACGACGAATGAAGACCGGGAATATTTGAATTGTTTAGATTGATTGTTGATTAATGTCTCGGTTGGGTAGGCCACCCGATACGAGATGTGAGTTGCATGAGACCTGAACAAATTTAAGTATTTTCGGGTTGTTCCGTTCAGACCCAGAACGGTCTTGTATGGATGGTGTGTCTGACATTGAAATTGATTGCATAGCACTGATTTCCGTTAATGAATATCTGATTTGTGGCAATATATTATCCTCGTCTCTAAGTCATAGGAACTTAGAGGGTATGCATTGATTGAAATCAGTGATATGTCGTGAATTGTCAATGTGACATACCCAAGTTAGGTAACGAGCTAGTGATGATCAAAGAATGGCTTATCGAAGCATAGCTTTGTGTATGACGTGACATCGACAAACCTCACACCCCGGATGATGAGAAACTGGCGGTTAGGTTGTGTATATATATGAATTGATGATGACCGCTGCAGCAGTGGGAAACCACTTATGACTTATGGAATAGGGTATGTTCGGGGGACCGCGTCTGGTCGAAAACCGTTGATCTACCTCGCGATTTGTATTGGTGTCCGCATCTAGATGAAAAACCCTTGATTACATTTCGCTTGTGTTCCGATTGATCTTTCGTGCTAGGAATCATCAAGTTGGAAACCCAAATCTCCAATACGAGCCATACGATTTTGATTGTATATATATATGGCGACATAATAGGATGGGGTATTATGCCGTCTAGGATTAATACATTTATTTGCGAAATGTTTTCCACACTATATATATATATATATATATATATATGTATTTTGGTATTAAAGAGGATTTTCACGTATGAAAGCATGTTTGGTTATCATAAGATAAACCTCGCCCATCTGGTGTGCGCTTGCATTGTGTGATGTGGGACGAGCTTATGATAACTTCATTTTAGAAAGGTCATTGCGTATTTATATGCACGGGTATTCACATGGAGTAAACCCGTTATGTGTTAGCGGCGTGGTCCGGTGAATTTCCCAACTTTAAAATGAACCTAATAATAACTGTTTTGAGTTCTCACACCAGTCCCACGACTGACCTGAAGTTTATTGTTCCCTCACGTAAACTCTGGGTGCCCATAATTTTGCACGGGCAGCTAGTAGTTTAGTTTGCAGTTATAGATCGTTGGAGCAGGATTCAGAGTGCTTTTAGAGTTGGAGTTCATGCAAGAGATGGGAGCTTCTGCTATATCATATGATTTTCTTCCGCTGAGAGTATATTTTCTTTTCTTCCGCTGTATGTGTTGTAACTCTGATATTTTATGTAACTCTGATGTAACATTGTATTTCGCAATGAAAAATTCTGTTATTTTGTTCAAAATATGTATGCACCCATAACAATTCGTCTTTTTGAACGGTTTGAGTCGGTTTAATTACCAGCAAGAACTGGGCAAAAAGGCGGGTCGTTACAAGTTGGTATCAGAGCTTTGGTTATACAAAGCTATCGGGTACAACATATTTTGAACAAAGGATATGACTCATCAGAGCTATAGTATCTCATTAGAGATAGGGTTAGAAATGCCCTAGAATGAGATTTCGGGATATTATGACGAGAGAGCGTATTTTTGAAATCTATATAAGGTATTTTTGTACAAGTAAATCTTTTTTGAAAATAATAATTATTTGAAATAAAATATTTTGAAGAAGATTTGAAAATAAGATTTTTTAAAGGAAATACTTTCAAAATAAAAAGGGCTCTTTGTGATAAAACTTCGAAAATCCAGCGTCGATCTGTTCGAAGTTATCGAGAAATAAGCGATTAGTGAATTGGCTTTAACAAGCGTATTGAAAAAAAAAACGTCGAGCTTGGAATGAGAATTTCAAAATATTTTGCCGCCTATATATAAAAGATTTAAATAAGAAGAACGTTAATTCAAAGCTATAGATTTGAAAGATAATCAGCGTGTAATAAAAACGGTTGCGAGTATTTATTTGACGTCAAGGTTGGACGATCAAGTATGTAAGGATTTTGCATATACGCCTAGCTAACATATATATGAAGTCCAATATATACTAGATGAATATAGAATCACATTCTAGTCGCTTGGGGATAATTCTGGTGATTGATCGATCATCATCAGTCTTATTTTTGGGTTTCGAAAGTGGGATGACTATATGTTTCTGATCGAGACGTCAAGAAGTACTTAAAGCTATATAGATTAACAATTGAAAGCGTTTTGCGACGTCCTCACAATTGTAAAACTGATTTTGCAAATGACTTTCGAAGTGTTGAATGTATTATGTTATGAAATGGGATATGCAAAAAAATGAATTTAACATAAGGTAGTTAAGTTAAATGCATACTTAACTGATAATTAGAAGCGTGAATCAGACTATTTTGTCAAAACCGCAAGGATATATTTTAGAAGCTAATCTCACTTGAAGAACTGAAAAGTGAAAATTTGAAAATGCATGTAAGCGAGCTCGGTTCACCCCATATTTCGATTTTGACGATACAATTTAATCAAATTATTGTAAATATCTTAAGTGGGGGAGAAGACCGATTTTCCCACCTGAAGCTATACGAATTTTGAGAAACAAGGTTAATATGATAAAATGGGACATGTATTGAACAAATCGATTGAATTTTTATATTTTCCCTTGTTAAGAGAAACCGGCATGAACGAGTGGGTCAAACGAAAATTTCTCAACAAGTATTCACTTGAAACACAATGGAAGAAAATGAAGTTGTTAAAGTAAGACTTATTCAAGAGGAAAATTATGAAAATTTAACGAGTATCCCATGATTAAACTGTTAGAATTTGTATCCTTGTTTGCATGTGAGTTCCCATCTTGGGCTAGACTGTCCATTTAAATTCCAACCATCTGCTATTGAGTAGTGTCATTCGTACCTTTGTATCATGTGCATTTGGACAAGTATTTGATTCGAACCTTTGCATCTGTTGATGCTCATTAGATGTTGAATTTCTATTCCAAGCTCATGAAACCTGATTTTGGTCTATGGATACCTTTCATGCACAAATTAGCATGGAACTTCTATGCATCTTTACTTGACTTGAGCACATGGAATTTTGAGTTGATCCATGCATACCTCTTTGTGCCGTGTGAAACCGTGTCGATAACTTTAATTTGTCTAAGATATTTTGTAACAAAACCTCAATAAATGAGCTTTCTTTGAAATATAGAATCCAACTTATGCAAGAAAATTTGGATTTTTAAATATTAATTTTGAGGATTTGGTTCCGGAAATTTTGAAATCTATGTTTTGGGATGTTTTACCAATACTAGTTTGAATATACGCATAATCAGAGTGCGCAGAGGAAGCGTGATGGTATTTTTTTAAATAAAACTGTTTGAAGAGATTGTACGGCTAGTTAAGTAAGAAAATGTTTCTAAACAAGACATGATATTTTAACAAGAATGAAAAAGAGATTTTATATATTTTGAATTTTAAAGTTCGATTAGGTGAATATGAAAACAAAAATTTGAATATTAAATTAGTATAAAAGTTAACATATAAATGGGTTAATTTGGAAACGATTGAAATAAAAATTTGAAATAGAATGAGTATTTCGAAAATATAATTCTATCTCTTCCCTTGTCGCTGGGTTTTGCTCGACCCATTGTCATATTTTGAATATCACCCCGAATTGTCATTATTCAACTTTATTTCGGAATTCTTCCCTTTTCCCTGCTCAGATAAAGCCTTGGACAAGTGAACTAATTTAGATTTGAAACCAGTATTTTGAATTATCTCTAAAATTGAACTTGATTTGTGTTGAGAGCAATAGAATTTCTAATACTGAATTTAGCCAAGATGTTATATTGCAAGATATGAACGATTAGGGAAAATTTTATTTGAGAACTTGGATTTAAATTTCTAATTTGAGCATTTAGTCTTATAATTGATAAGAAAACCATGGGTTCCGTAGGAGTAAGTTAGAAAGATAATTTTCTTAGGGTCATAGACCTCTAAGTACTAGATAGTATCTATCCCTGCTCTCCTTGATGGTATGATAGCAGCTCTGAGTCTAACTCAGAGGATGCGATTTTTAAACAAGACCCGTGACGACCCTAGTAATCACGAGATCATAGAAGTATCCTTAGACTCTACCTTTAGTGAGAATCAGAAAGAGTACCCTGAGAATGATGTGAGCCTTGGTTCTGACCATTACATTTCTGGTATGTTGAGAGAGAAATTGGAATTTAAAATTTGTAAAGGAGTTTAAATTTACTCGACTTCCTTTTCGAGGACGAAAAGTTTCTAAGGGGGGGTGAATGTAACATCCCATAATTTTAACTATGTTTGATTTGGATTTTTATTTATTTAATTTTTGATTTTATGAATATAAATTGATTTTATTAGGTTTAAATATGAATTTTAACTTTGTATAAGTATTTTGCTTTTTTATGATTTTTATAAGAAAACTTATTTTGAAAATTTTAATTATAAGATTTATGTTTTAAGTAATGATATTTTCTGATTTTGATAATATTGATTAGTAAAAATATGAATTTGGTAAAGGATAATTTATTTTATGATTTTACAAGAATGATTATTAATAAGTTGGATTTACTGATATTATTTGTCGTTCGATCGGATTTGTCAAAAGATAACATAAATTAGTAGCATTAGTATTATGCGTTGCTCTTTGTTTTCATAACGTTTAAGGTAAATGCTACCAAAAACACATTGCTTCTCCTTTTTACAAGTGTTAAGACACTTGTAATTTTGCATGCAACATTCCATGCATGTAATACACATGTCCTATGATGTGTCACTCTCTCCTTACTCCTCTTTTCCTATAAATACCACCCTTTCCTTCCACTTTTTCATTCATTCTCACTTCTTTTCTTTCTCTCTTCTTCTTAAAGCTTATGGCCATGATTTCCATGGCATAAGTCTTCCTCCTTTCCACCACCACCTTGCCAAAGTTCGTCATTTCTCCTCCTCCTCTTATAATATAAAAAGAGATTAGTGTATATTATATTATATATATTTTTGTGAAGAAGACGCTGCGTCGAAATACTGTCTGACGATTCACTCAACTAGGCTCGCCTACCGTGAAGATTTGGAGAGCTGTTAGGTGAGAACTTCTAATTTAAATTTTATTTAAATTAGTTAATTTTAATTAGCTGAGATTAATTATAATTTGTTGATGATGATTGTGTGATGGATGTTGATGTTTGAATGGTTGTTCATGAATTAGATAATACACTGAACACGAGTAAGCGTTATTGTCTGTAACGCTCGTGCACAGTTTAATGTTGTTATGATGAATGAATTCATATCCATTTGATCATATAGTTCATTTGGATAGATATGATTGCATTGTATGATCACACACACACAAACACACCGTGGTTGTGGAATATATGGGTGATCGATTTAGATTCTCCTTCATATATATGATTTTATTTAATTATTAAATAATATTTAAAAATTTTGGTTTTGAATTTAATATCAACTTTTAAATATTGAATTAGGATTTGGAAAATAATTTAAATTATGTATTGATTTTGTATAACGATCTTTATATCTATGCAAAACTGGTTTTGGAAAAAAAAAATCAATTTAAATTCGAAATGAGATTTTTAATTTGAATATGGTTTTTATATAATAATGATATAATATACACCAGAACGTTCTAGGATGACAGAGAGGATGGTGTCTAGGCTTGGGTTTGGAAAATCAGTTTCCTGCTCTCCCTGGCTATCCCTAACTGATCCGACGGATGAGATGGTTAAATAAGAATCTAATTTGAAATTATTTGAATGGTGGTTTAATTAGAAAAAAAAAGTTGTGTTTTAAATCCAAATAATTTGAAAAGTCAATTTAAATGATTTATATAAGTTTATAATGATTTTTAAGGTATTTCAAAGTTTTTAAGAATAATGATTATTTTGGTTAAAATTAGAGCTTGTCGCATTATGGCAATATGTAAATGCTTATAACTTTTCCAATTTAAATCGAATTTCCACGAAACAAAAAGCGTTTGATTCCTATTTACGAGAGCTTTCAAATGAGTGAAAGCAGATTTTAATTTCGGGTTATAGTTTTCAAGTTATGTTTGAAACCGTTTTGGAAAAGATCGATGTAAGAACAATTGTTGCCCATAACTATAAACAGCTATTTTTAAATTATTTAAAAATATGGAAAAAAATTGTAAAATCATTACAAATTATGAAAAGGTGTTTTCAATTGTAAAGTTTAAGTTTTGGCTAAGATAAACGATATTTTGATCAAAATAGTTAAGATAACTGTTTTGTAACACTTTTGGAACGCTATTGTAACGCTTTCTTCGAAAAAACAATCTATTTTGAAGTTTTAACCCGTAAACGATGTTCCGAACTATAAGTAATGATTTGTGGAACGTTTTCAAAGGTTTAAGAGTATTAGAAATGTTTATATGGAATTTAGATTTATATAATACGGGTTTTTAATACTAAATAATTGGATATGGTTGGAGATAAATCTTCGGATGTTTGATATTAGTTCGGTAAATGAAAACTCTTATTATCTGAGGAATTTAAAAGGGTATTTCACCGTTATTCCGCTTATAATATGAGTTGGATATGGAAATTAATATTGAAGATAAGTTGATGGTATCTCTATCCAGATCTAATGTCAAAGAGTTGAATAAACCTTTCAATTAAGATACGGGTTCTCACCTTGATTTAAATAAGCTAGATAGAAATAATCTTCGATATTTGGTATGAACCTCATGATGTAAATGTATACTATCTGGGAAATTTGAAAGATACTATTATATCGTTATTCTACTTATAGTATTCGTTGATTATGAGAATTTATATCGAATATAAGTGGATAAAATTTCTGTGTAATTTATGATTCAATGACGATTGATTTGGGTTCTGTCATGAATCGTATCTTCAATAATACCATTCTTGAAACCCAATAAGATTGAGTTGTGGAAATTCGTATCGTAATTGGAATTTAGTCAAAATCTTTGATCCGAGGGAATTAAAAGTAAGAAATTGAAGCAAAGGTATACTCTTTGATTTCAAAGAAGAATTTAAGATGATAACGAGATGTACAAAATTATAGAAATTCAAATCTTTAGTTGTAAATGAATTGATAACTATGTGGAAGGAGATTTGAATTGAAAAGCCTGTGTGAACCATAGCTACTGTTTAAAGTACGCTTATTACTTGGAAAGACCAGGATCTAGCATATGTTCGAAAACCATTCCAAGTAATAATATGACGTTATGAAGCAATTCAGGACTTGGTAAACGATGAATGAAGACCGGGAATATTTGAATTGTTTAGATTGATTGTTGATTAATGTCTCGGTTGGGTAGGCCACCCGATACGAGATGTGAGTTGCATGAGACCTGAACAAATTTAAGTATTTTCGGGTTGTTCCGTTCAGACCCAGAACGGTCTTGTATGGATGGTGTGTCTGACATTGAAATTGACTGCATAGCACTGATTTCCGTTAATGAATATCTGATTTGTGGCAATATATTATCCTCGTCTCTAAGTCATAGGAACTTAGAGGGTATGCATTGATTGAAATCAGTGATATGTCGTGAATTGTCAATGTGACATACCCAAGTTAGGTAACGAGCTAGTGATGATCAAAGAATGGCTTATCGAAGCATAGCTTTGTGTGTGACGTGACATCGACAAACCTCACACCCCGGATGATGAGAAACTGGCGGTTAGGTTGTGTATATATATGAATTGATGATGACCGCTGCAGCAGTGGGAAACCACTTATGACTTATGGAATAGGGTATGTTCGGGGGGCCACGTCTGGTCGAAAACCGTTGATCTACCTCGCGATTTGTATTGGTGTCCGCGTCTGGATGAAAAACCCTTGATTACATTTCGCTTGTGTTCCGATTGATCTTTCGTGCCAGGAATCATCAAGTTGGAAACCCAAATCTCCAATACGAGCCATACGATTTTGATTGTATATATATATATGGCGACATAATAGGATGGGGTATTATGCCGTCTAAGATTAATACATTTATTTGCGAAATGTTTTCCACACTATATATATATATGTATTTTGGTATTAAAGAGGATTTTCACGTATGAAAGCATGTTTGGTTATCATAAGATAAACCTCGCCCATCTGGTGTGCGTTTGCATTGTGTGATGTGGGACGAGCTTATGATAACTTCATTTTAGAAAGGTCATTGCGTATTTATATGCACAGGTATTCACATGGAGTAAACCCGTTATGTGTTAGCGGCGTGGTCCGGTGAATTTCCCAACTTTAAAATGAACCTAATAATAACTGTTTTGAGTTCTCACACCAGTCCCACGACTGACCTGGAGTTTATTGTTCCCTCACCTAAACTCTGGGTGCCCATAATTTTGCACGGGCAGCTAGTAGTTTAGTTTGCAGTTATAGATCGTTGGAGCAGGATTCAGAGTGCTTTTAGAGTTGGAGTTCATGCAAGAGAAGGGAGCTTCTGCTATATCATATGATTTTCTTCCGCTGAGAGTATATTTTCTTTTCTTCCGCTGTATGTGTTGTAACTCTGATATTTTATGTAACTCTAATGTAACATTGTATTTCCCAATGAAAAATTCTGTTATTTTGTTCAAAATATGTATGCACCCATAACAATTCGTCTTTTTGAACGGTTTGAGTCGGTTTAATTACCAGCAAGAACTGGGCAAAAAGGCGGGTCGTTACAGATTTACTCACCAGGGCTTTCCATTGCGAAATGTCAAAATAAGTCTCGTTAAATTCCAAATCGTTGTTTACGAATCTACTCGAATCATCTCAACCGAAATTATCTCGCATCTCACTGTTATGTTATTTTTGCACTACCCAATTTGACTTCATCACTGTTACGAACATTGTCCTAGTCACCACGCCTCCAAACTACCTTCGTCAAATCCTGAAATTCACTGGAAACCTCACCATTTCCTGTATTTCGATTTCACCTACAGTACATCACCACCACTACTCCAAATAATTTTGCATGCGTAGCTAACTCTAAAGCGAACTCAATGCAATTAACGACTCCATGATGGGATCTAGCACACGAGAGTTATACATTTTATAAGCTAACGATTTCCAAATATTCATTAATTCAAAATTACCTTATAAATAAATAAGTAATTACCCTTATACATGTCTTTAACCTTCCTTCCTTGTTGACTCCAATACTGCCTTGCCAAACTTAAACAACCCTCAGCAAAACGCGACACTCCACAAATGCACAACAGTAAGTTTCACCATCGCTCACAACATTCCCACTTTCGAAGCCCCTTACCACCCAAAGTCTCAACGCTGATAGTTTCCAGCCCTAAATTTTGCAATTTGAAATCCCCAAATTCGAGCTCCCCAAAGACAACGCAACCTCTCCTTATCAATCGATCCCTTCCTGCTCGAACTCTAGATCCTCTTCCAGCTTTTGAAAGCTCTGTCACGACATTCACCATTGATTCCAAAAATCAACAACCGACACTTTAGAAACAAAAATCGAGTTCAATGTTGAACTTGAGTTCAACTCCTGGAAAACATTCGTAAGCCATCAGTAAATGCCCAGATTCAACATCGATAACTATGCCGTCATTACACTCAACCCTAAGTCGCTGCGTTCAGGTTCGAACCTCCCCGTTTCAGTAGTGCAGTTGCACTAGCTCGCAGTTCCTGAAATCGAACTCAAGGAGGCATCAAGCTCCTGCCAATCTCGAAGAACAGAACTCGCAGTTTCCATCAAAACACCCTCTTCGATTTTGATTTAAGGGTTTTTCCCTTTTAAATTTGTGAGGGAGGGTTTTTTGTTTTGCCTTCTGAAACTTTGAAATGGAGATGCGATTTTAAAAGGGATAATGGTCATTATATTTTGAATGCTTGTGAAGGATGGAGAGGCCACGTTTATTTTGCTTCTGCGGTTTTGAAAGGAACAACAAGGACATCCTTGTTGCTTTGTTTCGGTCCATACAACAAAAGGTTTTATTTTTATTTTAAATTTGTTTTTAAACCCGTATCCTTTAAATTAAAATACTCCATGGTCTTGAACTCCTTTCTGAACCCAACAACTGTCATTCCTAAGATTATACCACCATTCCGGACACACTGGGATAGGTCGCGAAGTCCAATTCGATCGTCTGTGGAAGATATTTATTTAAATTGATATAAATCTAATTTTAAAACAATAAATTCTGCGAAAATAAATTAATATTATTATTCGAATTCAAACAGAAGTCTGAACTGTATTTAATTCAGTTTTAAATCTCGAACTGAATTATATTTTCGCATTACGATGATTTAATATATTCGATATTAAATCAAAATTGATTATTAAACTGATAACTTAATATAAATATTCATTTAATTTATCATATTAATATTAAAAATCGTATTAAATATTCAAATTTAACCGATGAAATATCCGGGTCATTACAGTTTACCCGAAGAAAATAATACTATTTGCTTCGGCTGTTTACCTGAAGCAACAAAATTTTAGTCTGTTGCGTCATCTGTAGTTGCTTCAGTTGCAGAACCGAAGCAATAAGGGGTAAATAACTGAAGCAGCTGGCCTGTTTTGTAGTAGTGAAACCATAAACACCCTCTTTATTGATGAAACTTTGATAAATACAAAATTCCCCATTTTAAATTATACTGGCCTTTTTACTTTATCTAATATGGTTTTTGCCTCACTTGTGCTACCCTTATCCTCTACCTTATCACTTCAATCTTCCGAGTAGTTTCCTTAACTTGTTCTTGCCCAAGTATAACTCTTTCACCTACATCCATCCAACATGAACGAGACAAGCATGGCCTGCTATATAGGGCTTCAAATGGTGTCATTCCTATGCTTGATTGGTTACGCTTGTTATATGAAAACTCAGCCAAATACAAGTGATCTTCTCAACTTCCTCCAAAATCAAGCACATGTGCTCTTAACAAATGCTCCAAAATTTTATTCACCACTTTTGTTTTCATATCTGTTTGAGGATGGTAAGCAGTACTTAAACGCAATTCAACTTCCATTTCCTCCTGAAAAATTCCCCAAAATCTAGATGTAAACAGTGTATCCCTATCATTAATGATGGTTCTTGGCACATCACGTAATCTCACCACTTCCTTTAAAAATAGTTGAGCTAACTTGGTGGTGTTTCTACCTAACCTGATGGGGATAAAATGTGCTATTTCTGTTAACCTATCGACCATTACCCAAATGCTGTCATTCCCCTTCCTTGTCCTTGGAAACCCCTCTATAAAATCCGTAGAGATGCTCTCCTATTTCTTTGGTATTTCTAAGGGTTGTAGTAGGCCAAAGTGTCTTTGATAATCTGCTTTAACCTGTTGGCATGTCAAACACTTTGAAACATACCTTGTGTAACGACTCGGATTTTTGGTCGGTTTATTTTAAATATTTAATATGGTTTTAAATATTGAATTTATAATATAAATGGTATTTTATTGGGTTATCGATTAAATAATCGAGATACGATTTATTTTGATAATCATCGTAATACGAGAATTTAAAATAATTCAGTTCGAAGTTAGAATTAAATCAAAACAATTCAGATGATCAGTATTAGTTGTATTTGAATATAGGTGATAATAAAATTATTTTATTATCAGATAATTTACTTGCTTTTGAATTTAAATTATATTGTATTAATTTATTTTGGTTATTTATATTTATGTTCAAACTAAATTTCAGAAAATATTTCGTTGAGTTCAGTATAATGCTATAACATTGGAACGACGGTCGGTACGCTAAAATAGCGGTTCACGTTTTTTAATTTTGAACCCCGATTTATTAGATTAGTGGATAGGATCGAAATCAAATTGATATCTATTTAAAAAGGATAAAAATCTCTTTATTTCAAATTGCATTAAATAGAAATCAAATCGTAATTTATTTCGCTGTACCTTAAGTTACCCTACTGATCTTTGACAGTGAAGTATTCATCTATATAAAATCGCGACCTGCTTCTTTTGCTTTTCCAATCTAGTTCAACAGATGAAAATGGCCTCGTTTCCAAAACTGAATCCACAAATTTAAAACCAAACTGATGCCCTCGACCTCTCTTTCTCTTAAATTCCTGGGCAACGCAATAACATCAAAGAGGACCATCGCTCGTTCAGATGGCACCTAATCGAAATCAACGCATGAGAAAAAAATGTGGAAATCGCTATTTCGAACGGTGCGAATTCCCAGAAGCTCGCAAGCTGAAATTCGATGCCTTGATCCTTCGCGAATTGGTTCCAAATCTCGTTCTATTCTAAAGCTCGACATTAGTTGAGCGTACTGGCGATTTGGGAGAAGGGTGTTTCCAATGGTCTGTTGTTTCAAGAGGGTCACGATGGTGCGATACTAGTATTATTGACATCTGAATGGAGTTCGATGTGAAGGACTGGTTGGATTAGGGTTCGACATTGGAGTAAATCAGGGGAGTTCGGTCTGTATTCTTAGAAAGTGGAAACTCGGGAGTTGCAGGCAATGATAGTGAATGGTTTGTAGTCGATGGTGATAAAAATGTACTGGTGGTTGAGTAGTTTGAATTTTTGTTGAGGAGATTCGGATTTTTCAAATTTCTGAAATCAAAATGAAGGTCGCAAAGCTGAGTTGTCTGGAAATGATCTCAGCCTTGATTAGCGGCTATGCTGGAGGAAGGAACTTAAATGGATTGAAGGTAAAATTTTGGTTGATTAAAGTAATTAAGGAAATTTCTGTTTAAGGTTCGATTAGTATATCATTAAAAATTATTTGTACTATGTTGGAAAGAAAATACCATTTAAAGCTAAACTGAGTTTAGAAACTGAAAGGAAATTAATTAGTAAATAATTATATGAATCACAAATTAGATATATCCTGTGTATATAAATAAATTAGTTAGATTTATTTAATGGATTATATATATATATATAATCACGTTAACTTATAAATACAATATTAAACTGTGATTAAAAGAGATAAAGCGAATTCAATTTAGTTAATTAATTTTTATTTACTTATTTAGTTAATTGGTTCCTTAGAAATATTTTTCTTAATTTATACAAGGTCTAAAATGCTAGTGCAAATCGAGTTGGACCTATAACGGGAAATTAATTTGTGTTTCCTGGCGACATATGGAATTTAGATCAAATATCTCTGATATATTCCATCAAATAAAAACCCTGGTGAGTAAATTTCACTCACCTTTTATTTAGAATTATTTTTATTCGTTAAAAATAGTTGTTTATTGCTTGTTTGGATGCTTTCTGATTGTTTTAAATATATTAGTTATTTAGGGTAACTATTATATATATATATATTGGTTTGGTGGTTGGATTTCCCGCAGTATCATTAGCGGATGCCCGCGGTACCATTAGCGGATGATTACCCTATATGCCCCACGCTATGATAGTGGATGACCTTCCATACCGCGATATCCTACCTCGAAGCAGGATGAGTATTATTTATGTTGACTAACGTCTGTGGATGTAGGAAGAACAGGTTGGAGGGATCCAACTGGATTCCTCAAAAATATATTATCCGTTTGTTTATTTGTTTACATATATACTGTCATATATGATGTGTTAGAAACCCTGAAATAAATAATTGGTTGTTTGGTGATTAAATATCACTGGGCCTGAGGGTTGATTTATAAAATATCCTGAAAAGGATATTTGAAATTTAAAAGGAAAATTCTATTTTTAAAATAGAATTTGAAATTTTAGAATGGAATAAAAATATTAACTTGTTTTAAAGGAATAAAGACAAGTAGTTCTCTTATAAACGAAGTTTATAAATGAAGTTAAAAGAATTATGATTGGATAATTCAGAAATAAAAATACGAGTGTGAAATTGAAAAGGGAAATCTATTTTCCAAAAGTAGAAATATCGATTTCAAAAGAAATTGAAATCGAGACTTGTTTAA
Source organism: Allium sativum (assembly GCA_030737875.1). Lineage (NCBI taxonomy): Eukaryota > Viridiplantae > Streptophyta > Magnoliopsida > Asparagales > Amaryllidaceae > Allium > Allium sativum. The sequence continues at coordinate 929,753,803 of CM060913.1, read as the reverse complement.
GAATGATTATAAAATTTAAAAAGGAATTGAAATAGAATTTGAATTCAAGGAATTGAAATAAAATTTGAATTCAAGGAATTGAAATAGAATTTGAATTCAAAGGAATTCAAATGGATTTGAATAAAGAAAGTTCAAATGAAATTTAAAATATAGAATTTGAAAACAGAAGTGAAATGGAGTTTAAATATATAATTCAAATAGAGTTGAATTGGAATTTGAGTACAGGATTCAAGTAGGAATTTAAAAATAGAATTTTCAAATAGAAATTGAATATAGAAATTTAAACGAAATGTGAGTATAGAATTTGAATAAGAGAAATTCAAATAGAATTTGAATAAGAGATATGAAATAGAATTTGAATATAGGAATTCAAATGTAATTTGAATATAGAATTCAAATAGAATTCAAATGGAATTTGAATATAGAAAATCGAAGTATAAATAAATATATTACCGAGTAAGGAGAAATTGACAATTATAGATAATCGAAAATATTATGTTGAATTGCAAATTTTGATTTGATATATATTAAAACTATATTAGAATGAGTTGAATTGGTTTTAAACGAAGTTCAAATGTTTATATATATATAAATATAACTAAAATTAACTCGCCGCAGCGCTGCAGTTCATAAATTGGCGATTCGAACTTCAATTGAGTATACAGAACTCAATTGAAGTCGGAATTCTTTGAAATAAGAATCGTCGGGACCGGTTGAATAATAGTTTTCTAATGGAAGAGAAAAATCTGGATTTCGTCGTATAGATTTTGAGTTATGTCAAAATCAATTTTTCAGAAAAACAGCGCCATAATCATTTTATAAATGATAACGGTTTATTTAAATAAATAAAAGGATTTTAAAGAAATAAAATCCGAATTGACATTAGAAAAATCCAGACTAGAGATACAAAATAAATATGAAATCCAGTGAAGTAAGTGAAATGATTTTTGAGACAAAAATCATATTTTTAATTATCAAATAGAATTAACTAAATTGGAGAATAATTAGTTAAAGGAAATTTGAATCGAAATTGGGTTTTTGGATAAGTGAAGGAGATTGAGAATTTATATTTGAAGTCGAATATATAACTCGAGTTGAAAATAGAATTCAATTTGGTTATAAGCAAATTAAATATTTTATTTGAATATGTTATGTTCAAACAAAGAAGTGAAATAGGCAAATAGCTAATTAAAGAATAAATGAGCGAAACTGAATTCAAACGATTGGATAGTGTTGAATTGAATTAAAAACAGGTGAGTATGTGTTAGAAGGTATGGGATGAAGTATATGAAGATTTTAATTTGTGCCCGACAAAAAGGTACATGTTTAAATTCATATATGAGATTTTATGCGCCGTATCAGCAAGCCACTTGGCTTTTTCCTTCTCTTTTGGATTGGTAAGGGCCATGGGAGGCTATTTGGAATATCCCGATGCTCCCGGTATAAAGGAGGTTATAGAAAAATTTTCCGAAAATTTAAGGAGTTAGAGTATTTTTAAGATAATTTGATAGTTAGAAATAAATGTATCGATATATATAGAATTCGATAAGGAAACGAAATTAAAAATATAATATTGTAAACAAAAAGGGAAATCTATAAAATAGAAATAGAAAGCGAACCATTACATGTTTTAAAAATGAATAATTGGTTTTTATAATGTTGATTATTCGAGGTAAGTGGTTTTGTCTGTTTTGAAGTTAATGATGTTTTCAGTCAAGGTCTGAGAGGTAATTTTACCCCAACTTGATTGATTTCATTTTTAATTGATAAATAGCAAGACCTAGTCTCGAAGAGAAGTGTTTGAATAATAGTTAGTTGAACAAAATATTTTGGGTTGTTGTAACGATGTTTTACACAGCATTCGTTTTAATCCAAGTGGTGGAATTTTGAAAATATAACAGTAAATATTTCCTCAGTATAATTAAAGTAGTCGGGAAAGAGATAAGTGATTGAAATTGTGTAACAACCCGGATTTTTACAACATGCTAGGACAAGAATCAAGCCAGAATTTAATTATAAAATTTGAATCAGGGGAAACGGGTTGTGCCATTGCATTCGTCTCGGAAAAATACGCGAAATAGAGTCCAAATTTTCGAGAATCGGTGTAAAGACCCGCAAATCCGAGCTATCTGAGTTGACTAAATACATCACACGTCCAACCCAAATAACACAGAAATACGACTCATTATTAGAAAGAAGTTAGAGGATGAGAAATAGAAAGAAAGAAATATTAGAATAGAAGAAGAACGAAGATCACAACTCACAGCGGAACGAATAAAATATATTATATAACATAACCTTTGAAATACAAATCTGTTTTGTACATATACACATACCATCATCAGAGTACACATAACATTTGATTCAGCGGAAGTAACTCTAAATAACTAACGTTGAAGCCTCCAGCTTCAAGCTCCTCCAAGTGTATCTGTAAAAGCCTGAAACACTTGACTGCCCGTACAAATTTGGGCACCCAAGAGTTTAGGAAAAACAAAACAAAACAAACTCTGGGTCAGTCATGGGACTGGTGTGAGTAAACTCCAACCACTTGTTTAACTTTCAAAAATCTTTCGAAAGAAAAGATAATAGTAAGACCAGCCCACACATAAACACGGACGGTTTTTACCTTACTATAACCCAAAACACTTTGATATCAAATCCAATGATATTATTATAATGTCTACATCATGTAAATAACCAAATAGCAGAACGCTTGCATCTCACGCTCCACATATATAGTATAAAATCAAAAACCCGCATGGCGCTTATTAGAGATTGGATTTCCAACATGACAAGGTATGGAACCACCTTCCGACAGTGCATTTCTAGAGGCGAATACACCTGGGTTCAACAAGAACATCTTGTAACCCGGCCCACACATGACCGACCACTCATTTCGCTTGAGTGTATCGAATGTATATCACCAACGGTTGGACTCAAACCACCGTCTCCCGAATGGGCAGAATCGATAGATTTAGAAACAAAAAGAATTTCTCTAGATAGGTGATTATACACCCTAATGGGTGCGACCCACATAGCCATGCTGCCTGCCCGATTTTTGTCCTTTCCCGGTTGTTGATGTCTGAGGCTACGCATACTTACCATTCATTGATAACACAATCACTTTGAATGCCACATTGCCAGATCCGTTAATCACTAGTTGAGTTTGCACAAATATTCTGGATATTATGCTAAGGGATAAATCCGTTGCAACCATATATATTCATACAGACCAACCCGTTTGATCATTGGAAATACTCTGTCAGACATTCGTCCATTTACGTTCGTTCTGGGACTGAACGAAACCGAAGGCACTATTTCTATAAATAGAAAAAGCCCTTGCACTTCACTCCGTCTTCAATATATTCAGCATACTTGGTTCGCAACGCTTATGCCGATACGGAGTGGTTCTTCGGATAATAATCCAACCGGTCTCTCCATATTGACAACGATGGTCAAAAACTTCGATAGTCTGTGATTTAACTATCGAATAAAAACAAGTGTTCATCCAACATATCAAACAAATCACTGGGCTCTTTAATTAATATTTCATTAATTAAACCACTTCTCTATTTTCTCTATCAATATTTGTTAACCAAATATTTTCAATAACCATATTAGCCCTTTTTGCTATTTTTGATTTCGTTTCCTTATCGAATTCTATATATATCGATATATAGATTTCTAATTGTCAAATTTCTTAAAAATATTCTAACTCCTTAAATTTCCGGAAAAATTCGCCATAACCTCCCCTGTATCGGGAGCATCGGGAAATTGCAATAGCATCCCGGTATCTTCCTCAATCAAAAAGAAAAAGGAAAAGCCAAGCGGCTTGCCGATACGGCGCATAAAACCCATATATGAATTTAAACATGTACCTTTTTGTCGAGCACATACATTTAAATCTTCATATACTTCATCCCATATCTGTTTAACACCTGTTCACCTGTTTTCAATTCAATTCAACTCAATCCATTCGTTTGAATTCAAATTTGAATCGTTTGAATTCGGTTTCGCTTAATTATTCTTTAATTAGCCCTTTTGCCTATTTCACTTCTTCGTTTGAACATAACATGTTCAAATAAAATATTTAACTCGTTCATAACCAAATTGAATTTCAATTTCAATTCTAGTTCTCTTTTCTATTTTGAATATAAATTTTCAAATCGAATTCACTTATTCAAAGCCCAATATTAATTCAAAATCTCATTAACTAATTACCATTCGAATTAGTTAATTCTATTCAATAATCAAAAATCTGATTTCTGTTTCAAAAATCATATTCATTTACACAACTTGAATTCGCATATATTTTACAACTCGGCTCTGGAATTTCCTAAATAGAAACTTCGGATTTTCTTGCTTAAAATCCTTTTATAATATTAAATAAACCATAATGGTTTTAAAACGATTCTGGCGCTGCTTTTCTGAAAATTTGATTTTGATATAACTCAAAATATATACGACGAAATCCAGATTTTTCTCTTTCATTTGAAAACTATTATCAAACTGGTCCTGACGTTTCTTGTTTCGAAGAATTTCGACTTCAATCGAGTTCTATATATTCAATTGAAGTTCGAATCGCTATTTTACGAACTGCAGCGCTGCGGCGAGTTCGTTTTAATTATATTTATAAAAATATATATAAACTTTTAAACTTCTTAACTTCTTTAAATATAAATTCAACTCCATTTAACTCTGCTTGATTCAAATTCAAATCTCACTTTTATTTGAATTCTAAATTCAAATTCCAATTCCTTTTCTATTTGGTATTCAAATTCAATATTTGAATCCTTATTTCAATTCAAATTCAATACCTGAATTCATTTGAATTCTTTTATTCAAACTCTATTTTTACATTCCATTTTAACTTCTATATTCCACTTTCTATATTTGAATTCTATTTGAAATTCAAATATTCAACTCCTTTTTAAATTCTATATTCAGAATTCCATAATTTAAAACCCATTTGAATTTCATATTCAAATCCCATAGATTAAATCCTATTTGAATTCAATTTGAATCTCTTATATTCAAATTTCATTTTCCATTTCCGACCCCATTTGAATTTCTAATATTCAAATTCATTTGAACTCCTTTAAAAATTCAAATTCCATTTCAAAATTTATTTGGATTTCCTATTTTGAAATCCTATTCCACTTCTTACTTTGAAGTTCTATTTTCAAAGTTTATTTCAAATTCTAATTTGAAATTCCATATTCAAATTTTCTACTTGAATTTCATGTTCAAATTCAATACTTGAATTTCTATTTCAAATCTCAATTTAAATTTCATATTTGAATTCCATTTCAAATCTCTATTCAAATTTCATATTTGAATTCTTCCTTGAAATACTATATTTCAAATTCTATTCAACTCCTCTTTGAAATTCCATATTTCAAATTCAATTCAATTTTTCTTTGAAATTCTATATTTCAAATTTCATTACGATTCTACCTTGCAATTCTATTTTTGAAATTCTATTTTCAAAGTCTATTTCAAATTCTTTTGAAAATTCTATTTCAAATTCTCTATATTCAAACACCATTTGAAAGTTCTATATTCAAATCCACCTTGGATTTTCTATTTGAATTCTAAATTCAAATTTCTATTTCCTTTTCTTTTTGAATTCAAATTTCCATTTCCTTTTCTATTATTCAAATCCTATATTTAAATTTCCTTTTGAATCATATTTTCAAAACACTTGTATTTCTATTTTTGAATTATCAAATGATAATTCTTTTCACTTCATTTATAACTTCGTTATAAAGAACTATTTATAAACTTCGTTTATAAAGAAACTACTTGTTTTATTTTTCACAACAAGTTTTATGTTTTTAATTCCATTTAAAAATTCAAATTCTATTTAAAAATAGAATTTTTCCTTTTTAAATCTCAAATCTCCTTTTTATTGGCCCAGTGATATTTAAAACAATCAAATCACCCAATTCTCAATCATTTGGTTTTTAACACATCATATATGAATATTTATGAAATCAAACAAATAAACAAACAGATAATATATTTTTGAGGAATCCAGTCGGATTCCTCCAACCTGTTTTCCTGCATCCACAGATGTTAGCACATAAATAATACCCATTCTGCTTCGTGGCAGAATATCGTGGTATAGAAGGTCATCCACTAATCATAGCGTGGGGCGTATAGGGTAATCATCCGCTATGAAACTGCGGGCATCCGCTAATGAGACTGCGGGAATCCAACCAATCAATCAACCCAATATATATATATGATAGCCTAAATAACTAATATATATAAAGCAACCAGAAATCATTCACATAAGCAACAGACAATTATTTTTAACGAAATAAAAATAATTCTAAAGGTGAGTGAGATTTACTCACCGGGATTTTGCAGTTGTCGAATATCCTGTTTATTTCCAAATCATTGACTATGAATCTTCTCGAATGAATTCGCACCTACGATAATTTGATTTAAATTTTCTGGTTAACATTTATTTATTTAAATTAACTATTTAATTGAATAAATAACTTTCCTATCTTTTAAGTTGTTACTAGATTTAACTTATAAATAAAATTAACTAATCTATGTATTTTTAAACATCAAACCATTTAACGATTAAACATTTATTCATTTAAGTTAACAACTAAATTAAATGCATAGTTTACTTTAATTGAATAAATATAACTAACACTTAACTAAGAGTTTGATTACCTTCTTTGATAAGATCAGCCATTTTCACAATTCACGACTCAACCCTGCTTCAGGCTTTTGCTCGTTGTTGTGTTTACCAGAGAACAATCCCATTGAACTGCCGATCACCCCAATTCCTCAGTTGTGGACTTCCGGCATCCAACAAACCCTAAATCGAGTCCATATCAATATCGACTTTCCTCCCATACTTAGCAACTGCGAACCCTAAAACTCCATCAGCTCGAAGCACCCAAACCCATCGCACTCCCTCTGTCAACCATCGAACAGCTCCAGTTCGTCATCTAGACATCGCGCCTCACAGGCCATCCAGTTTACCACCATCGACGAACTCGCCCCCGCTAACAATCAACTCCGCTCTCCCCAAAATCCATCGCGACCGCTTACGTCGCACCCAACTCCATCGCAACCTTCCTGAACTCGCCCAACACCCTCGACCCATCGCGACCTCCTCGTATTGATCGAACCCCTTTTAGAAATCGCGAGCTTCCAGTTCGAGATGAACCTCTTTGCGACCATCGAACTTCAGGAGATACGACAGCTTCCATCGCGAATTTGATTTCGTTGCTCTTCCTTTTTTTTTTTTTATAAGGATTGGGTTTTTCAAATTGATTTTCGAAAGAAAGGGGAAATCGGCCATTCTAATTTCATTTGCTGAGGGAATTGAGGATAGGGACTCACGATTTATAATGGAGGAAGGGGAACAATATTATCGGCTCGAAGTAAATGAAGGTCTGCGTGTATAGCTTTTTAGGTCTGCACCATTAATTTCTTGTTTACCTTAGACGTGAATGTGGGAGACAAAATGGACGATCCATTAAATTGTTGTTCACTTCAGTAGGAAGAAAGGAGACAGAATGCATAGGAAATTTAAAAAAAGGGCAGAAGCTATAGATGGGTTTGCGTTGTAACAGAAGTAGGTCGGCCTCCTTATACCATATATTATTATTATTATTTATTTATAAATGTTAATATGATTCCACTTTAAATTTAAAATATCTTTCTGATCTAAATTCTGATTTTAGCATAGCACTCGACATCCTTAGTGTTATAACACTATTCTAAATACCCTGGGACAGGTTTCGAAATCTAATCTGATCGTATAGAAGAGATAACAGCTTAAATTAACGATTAAAATTAAATTCAATTTAAAAATATAAATTGATTCAAACAATTAAATTCATCGATAATAAATTATTATTATCGTTCCATTTCAAACAGAATTTATGTTAATCGACAGTATCGTTTCGATTCAGTTAAAAATCTGAATTATATCCTATATCGATTATTTAATCGACAAATTCAATATAAAAATTCTTTTATATTATTAACACAATATTTAAAACGATATTAAATATTTAAAATTAATCGTTCAAAAACCTGGGTCGTTACATTCTTCCCCCCTTAAAATAATTTCGTCCTCGAAATTGCTAAGGTAGGAAAATGGTACAAACTCATTACTTTTCAAAAATTCACTTATGTTGAAACTCAACTCCTCATATTTCAACAAATCTAATTCCACCAAAACTTTTGGTCTTCCTTCATTCAATTCGAATGATCCACGATCAATCCATTTATATCCAATCTATATTCTATTAAACCAATTCAAATTGATTTTAATCAATTCACTCACTTCGACCCATTTAACTTGCTTAAGTTAAATTGCAATTCCAGAATTCAAATCCCTGGGTTTTCTTTTCAAATTCTTTTGAAATCCCATAAATATATACGTATATTTATTTTCATTTCAAATTCAAAACATTTGAACATTCAAACCAATTTGTTTTCTTTCACACAAATCTCCATCAAAAACTTTTTCTAAGGTAGCAATTCATCACTCAGGAACTCGAAAATGAACACTGATGATGTCGCGACTATCATCAGAATTATTTCCCAGCCACTGAAGTGAGTTCAGTGCTTTATTATTTCAAAATCCATCTAAAATGATTTTCTTTCAAATCCTTTTAAAACAAATCTATATTATTTTAATATACTTTGAAAAATATTCTTCAACTTCCCAGGATTTTTAAATTCTTAATTCTGGTTTGAATTAAATTCTAATTCATCTCATTTGTATATTTAATTCCTATACAAATTCTATTTGGTTATAAATAACCATTCTAATTTCATAATCTCATTTGATTATAAAATCAACATCCAACACATCCATATAATATAATAATTTCAAAAATTATTCTTTCTATATCAAATAAAATTTTGGGTAAAATTATTTCATTTACCCACTTTAAAACAATATCGTGTTCAATCTTCTGTTCAAGTGTTTAGAAATTCCTATCGACTTCGCGGCGTCCCACGATTCGACCAGAATTCATAAACCACTCAACAGACTAGCCAACACAATATAAAACAATTTTTATATCAACTAACAAATACGCTCTCTCGTATATACACTTAACTCATTCTAGGGTGCTACTGACCCTATCTCTAATGAGCACATGCCACACAAGCCTAGGTGTTCACTCAACCTAAGCTCTGATACCACTGTAAAGACCCGCAAATCCGAGCTATCTGAGTTGACTAAATACATCACACGTCCAACCCAAATAACACAGAAATACGACTCATTATTAGAAAGAAGTTAGAGGATAAGAAATAGAAAGAAAGAAATATTAGAATAGAAGAAGAACGAAGATCACAACTCACAGCGGAACGAATAAAATATATTATATAACATAACCTTTGAAATACAAATCTGTTTTGTACATATACACATACCATCATCAGAGTACACATAACATTTGATTCAGCGGAAGTAACTCTAAATAACTAACGTTGAAGCCTCCAGCTTCAAGCTCCTCCAAGTGTATCTGTAAAAGCCTGAAACACTTGACTGCCCGTACAAATTTGGGCACCCAAGAGTTTAGGAAAAACAAAACAAAACAAACTCTGGGTCAGTCATGGGACTGGTGTGAGTAAACTCCAACCACTTGTTTAACTTTCAAAAATCTTTCGAAAGAAAAGATAATAGTAAGACCAGCCCACACATAAACACGGACGGTTTTTACCTTACTATAACCCAAAACACTTTGATATCAAATCCAATGATATTATTATAATGTCTACATCATGTAAATAACCAAATAGCAGAACGCTTGCATCTCACGCTCCACATATATAGTATAAAATCAAAAACCCGCATGGCGCTTATTGGAGATTGGATTTCCAACATGACAAGGTATGGAACCACCTTCCGACAGTGCATTTCTAGAGGCGAATACACCTGGGTTCAACAAGAACATCTTGTAACCCGGCCCACACATGACCGACCACTCATTTTGCTTGAGTGTATCGAATGTATATCACCAACGGTTGGACTCAAACCACCGTCTCCCGAATGGGCAGAATCGATAGATTTAGAAACAAAAAGAATTTCTCTAGATAGGTGATTATACACCCTAATGGGTGCGACCCACATAGCCATGCTGCCTGCCCGATTTTTGTCCTTTCCCGGTTGTTGAGGTCTGAGGCTACGCATACTTACCATTCATTGATAACACAATCACTTTGAATGCCACATTGCCAGATCCGTTAATCACTAGTTGAGTTTGCACAAATATTCTGGATATTATGCTAAGGGATAAATCCGTTGCAACCATATATATTCATACAGACCAACCCGTTTGATCATTGGAAATACTCTGTCAGACATTCGTCCATTTACGTTCGTTCTGGGACTGAACGAAACCGAAGGCACTATTTCTATAAATAGAAAAAGCCCTTGCACTTCACTCCGTCTTCAATATATTCAGCATACTTGGTTCGCAACGCTTATGCCGATACGGAGTGGTTCTTCGGATAATAATCCAACCGGTCTCTCCATATTGACAACGATGGTCAAAAACTTCGATAGTCTGTGATTTAACTATCGAATAAAAACAAGTGTTCATCCAACATATCAAACAAATCACTGGGCTCTTTAATTAATATTTCATTAATTAAACCACTTCTCTATTTTCTCTATCAATATTTGTTAACCAAATATTTTCAATAACCATATTAGCCCTTTTTGCTATTTTTGATTTCGTTTCCTTATCGAATTCTATATATATCGATATATAGATTTCTAATTGTCAAATTTCTTAAAAATATTCTAACTCCTTAAATTTCCGGAAAAATTCGCCATAACCTCCCCTGTATCGGGAGCATCGGGAAATTGCAATAGCATCCCGGTATCTTCCTCAATCAAAAAGAAAAAGGAAAAGCCAAGCGGCTTGCCGATACGGCGCATAAAACCCATATATGAATTTAAACATGTACCTTTTTGTCGAGCACATACATTTAAATCTTCATATACTTCATCCCATATCTGTTTAACACCTGTTCACCTGTTTTCAATTCAATTCAACTCAATCCATTCGTTTGAATTCAAATTTGAATCGTTTGAATTCGGTTTCGCTTAATTATTCTTTAATTAGCCCTTTTGCCTATTTCACTTCTTTGTTTGAACATAACATGTTCAAATAAAATATTTAACTCGTTCATAACCAAATTGAATTTCAATTTCAATTCTAGTTCTCTTTTCTATTTTGAATATAAATTTTCAAATCGAATTCACTTATTCAAAGCCCAATATTAATTCAAAATCTCATTAACTAATTACCATTCGAATTAGTTAATTCTATTCAATAATCAAAAATCTGATTTCTGTTTCAAAAATCATATTCATTTACACAACTTGAATTCGCATATATTTTACAACTCGGCTCTGGAATTTCCTAAATAGAAACTTCGGATTTTCTTGCTTAAAATCCTTTTATAATATTAAATAAACCATAATGGTTTTAAAACGATTCTGGCGCTGCTTTTCTGAAAATTTGATTTTGATATAACTCAAAATATATACGACGAAATCCAGATTTTTCTCTTTCATTTGAAAACTATTATCAAACTGGTCCTGACGTTTCTTGTTTCGAAGAATTTCGACTTCAATCGAGTTCTATATATTCAATTGAAGTTCGAATCGCTATTTTACGAACTGCAGCGCTGCGGCGAGTTCGTTTTAATTATATTTATAAAAATATATATAAACTTTTAAACTTCTTAACTTCTTTAAATATAAATTCAACTCCATTTAACTCTGCTTGATTCAAATTCAAATCTCACTTTTATTTGAATTCTAAATTCAAATTCCAATTCCTTTTCTATTTGGTATTCAAATTCAATATTTGAATCCTTATTTCAATTCAAATTCAATACCTGAATTCATTTGAATTCTTTTATTCAAACTCTATTTTTACATTCCATTTTAACTTCTATATTCCACTTTCTATATTTGAATTCTATTTGAAATTCAAATATTCAACTCCTTTTTAAATTATATATTCAGAATTCCATAATTTAAAACCCATTTGAATTTCATATTCAAATCCCATAGATTAAATCCTATTTGAATTCAATTTGAATCTCTTATATTCAAATTTCATTTTCCATTTCCGACCCCATTTGAATTTCTAATATTCAAATTCATTTGAACTCCTTTAAAAATTCAAATTCCATTTCAAAATTTATTTGGATTTCCTATTTTGAAATCCTATTCCACTTCTTACTTTGAAGTTCTATTTTCAAAGTTTATTTCAAATTCTAATTTGAAATTCCATATTCAAATTTTCTACTTGAATTTCATGTTCAAATTCAATACTTGAATTTCTATTTCAAATCTCAATTTAAATTTCATATTTGAATTCCATTTCAAATCTCTATTCAAATTTCATATTTGAATTCTTCCTTGAAATACTATATTTCAAATTCTATTCAACTCCTCTTTGAAATTCCATATTTCAAATTCAATTCAATTTTTCTTTGAAATTCTATATTTCAAATTTCATTACGATTCTACCTTGCAATTCTATTTTTGAAATTCTATTTTCAAAGTCTATTTCAAATTCTTTTGAAAATTCTATTTCAAATTCTCTATATTCAAACACCATTTGAAAGTTCTATATTCAAATCCACCTTGGATTTTCTATTTGAATTCTAAATTCAAATTTCTATTTCCTTTTCTTTTTGAATTCAAATTTCCATTTCCTTTTCTATTATTCAAATCCTATATTTAAATCTCCTTTTGAATCATATTTTCAAAACACTTGTATTTCTATTTTTGAATTATCAAATGATAATTCTTTTCACTTCATTTATAACTTCGTTATAAAGAACTATTTATAAACTTCGTTTATAAAGAAACTACTTGTTTTATTTTTCAAAACAAGTTTTATGTTTTTAATTCCATTTAAAAATTCAAATTCTATTTAAAAATAGAATTTTTCCTTTTTAAATCTCAAATCTCCTTTTTATTGGCCCAGTGATATTTAAAATAATCAAATCACCCAATTCTCAATCATTTGGTTTTTAACACATCATATATGAATATATATGAAATCAAACAAATAAACAAACAGATAATATATTTTTGAGGAATCCAGTCGGATTCCTCCAACCTGTTTTCCTGCATCCACAGATGTTAGCACATAAATAATACCCATTCTGCTTCGTGGCAGAATATCGTGGTATAGAAGGTCATCCACTAATCATAGCGTGGGGCGTATAGGGTAATCATCCGCTATGAAACTGCGGGCATCCGCTAATGAGACTGCGGGAATCCAACCAATCAATCAACCCAATATATATATATGATAGCCTAAATAACTAATATATATAAAGCAACCAGAAATCATTCACATAAGCAACAGACAATTATTTTTAACGAAATAAAAATAATTCTAAAGGTGAGTGAGATTTACTCACCGGGATTTTGCAGTTGTCGAATATCCTGTTTATTTCCAAATCATTGACTATGAATCTTCTCGAATGAATTCGCACCTACGATAATTTGATTTAAATTTTCTGGTTAACATTTATTTATTTAAATTAACTATTTAATTGAATAAATAACTTTCCTATCTTTTAAGTTGTTACTAGATTTAACTTATAAATAAAATTAACTAATCTATGTATTTTTAAACATCAAACCATTTAACGATTAAACATTTATTCATTTAAGTTAACAACTAAATTAAATACATAGTTTACTTTAATTGAATAAATATAACTAACACTTAACTAAGAGTTTGATTACCTTCTTTGATAAGATCAGCCATTTTCACAATTCACGACTCAACCCTGCTTCAGGCTTTTGCTCGTTGTTGTGTTTACCAGAGAACAATCCCATTGAACTGCCGATCACCCCAATTCCTCAGTTGTGGACTTCCGGCATCCAACAAACCCTAAATCGAGTCCATATCAATATCGACTTTCCTCCCATACTTAGCAACTGCGAACCCTAAAACTCCATCAGCTCGAAGCACCCAAACCCATCGCACTCCCTCTGTCAACCATCGAACAGCTCCAGTTCGTCATCTAGACATCGCGCCTCACAGGCCATCCAGTTTACCACCATCGACGAACTCGCCCCCGCTAACAATCAACTCCGCTCTCCCCAAAATCCATCGCGACCGCTTACGTCGCACCCAACTCCATCGCAACCTTCCTGAACTCGCCCAACACCCTCGACCCATCGCGACCTCCTCGTATTGATCGAACCCCTTTTAGAAATCGCGAGCTTCCAGTTCGAGATGAACCTCTTTGCGACCATCGAACTTCAGGAGATACGACAGCTTCCATCGCGAATTTGATTTCGTTGCTCTTCCTTTTTTTTTTTTTTTATAAGGATTGGGTTTTTCAAATTGATTTTCGAAAGAAAGGGGAAATCGGCCATTCTAATTTCATTTGCTGAGGGAATTGAGGATAGGGACTCACGATTTATAATGGAGGAAGGGGAACAATATTATCGGCTCGAAGTAAATGAAGGTCTGCGTGTATAGCTTTTTAGGTCTGCACCATTAATTTCTTGTTTACCTTAGACGTGAATGTGGGAGACAAAATGGACGATCCATTAAATTGTTGTTCACTTCAGTAGGAAGAAAGGAGACAGAATGCATAGGAAATTTAAAAAAAGGGCAGAAGCTATAGATGGGTTTGCGTTGTAACAGAAGTAGGTCGGCCTCCTTATACCATATATTATTATTATTATTTATTTATAAATGTTAATATGATTCCACTTTAAATTTAAAATATCTTTCTGATCTAAATTCTGATTTTAGCATAGCACTCGACATCCTTAGTGTTATAACACTATTCTAAATACCCTGGGACAGGTTTCGAAATCTAATCTGATCGTATAGAAGAGATAACAGCTTAAATTAACGATTAAAATTAAATTCAATTTAAAAATATAAATTGATTCAAACAATTAAATTCATCGATAATAAATTATTATTATCGTTCCATTTCAAACAGAATTTATGTTAATCGACAGTATCGTTTCGATTCAGTTAAAAATCTGAATTATATCCTATATCGATTATTTAATCGACAAATTCAATATAAAAATTCTTTTATATTATTAACACAATATTTAAAACGATATTAAATATTTAAAATTAATCGTTCAAAACCCTGGGTCGTTACAATCGGAGTCCGTATGACCCAGATATGGCCCGTCAAAGTTTTCAGAAAAATTCAAGTTCAAAAACAGCTCGAAAATTCAAATCTGGAGCCAAACAGATTGGGCGGGAAAATTCCCGCCCAAGCCCCAGGTCGACTGGGGAGTCGACACGCCCAGGGGGCAGGTCGACTGCCCAGTCGACACTGGTGTCGACTTGGGTGGTCCGACCACTTTGGCCTGGGTGCACCTGCTTGGCCTTGTGCTATATTCTGATGGCCTGTGACAGATTTTGAGAGTTCAGATCTATCCTAGGTTTAATCTAAGGGCCTAAACTAGTCCTAATCTCTATAAAAACACCCTAGGACCTAACCTAAATCACTCAAAATCAATCTAACAACGAAGTGCTGCCTAAATCCCTCTTGATCATGGCCTCCATCTCCAACTCCAAGAGCTTATGCATTCAAATCGGATCCGAATCAAAGGTGCTAGCTTGCTACATCAAATCAAGGGAGTGGATCAACATTGCTACGCAAATTTTATGACGATTCTTCAACAAAGGAGCCACCTTTCTTCGTCAAGACGATTCATGATCTTTCCCTAAGCCTCGCATGTAAGTTCTAGCTACCTGTAGATTCTAACGGTGGTTCTAATGTGACATGGGATAAAATGCGATGAAACATAAGTATATTAGCCTATGTGAACCTAATTTTGCCCCTTTTCTATGATCTAGGACCTTGGGCTAAGTTTTAGCGACTTAATCATGCCACTCATGTTATGTTTAACCTAGTTTATCTTGCAAGTTTGAATCTTTGTCTATGGAATGTTAGGATGAACCTTTGGGAACCATTTGACTTGTGAAAAATTGGCAAAGACTTGACTTTGGGGCTTATGCATGTAAATGAACCCAAACCCCTTATGTTATCATGCATGTTTGTGGCCAAATTCCCTTATGATACTATGCATGTTTGTGGCCAAATTCCCTTATGATACTATGCATGTTTGTGGCCAAATTCCCTTATGATACTATGCATGCTTGAGCCCAAATCCTTTAGGATAATATTCACGTTTGCGGCCAATCCCTTTATGATATCTTGCATGTTTGAGGCCAATATGTTGGCATAATACCCCTACTATGTGACTCGCTTCCACTTAGGTTGGAAATACGTTTGGGTAGTTTAGGAAAAACGTGAATATGACACTAAAACTTGACATGGGGCTACATGGAAACATGGACTTAAAAAGGTGTCTAAATTTGACATGAACATGACACGTAGAAAAACATGGAAGTGGCCAACTTGAGGTTGGGTTGAGTTTGTAGCATAAATCTGCCCGGACCCGCCCGGCAAATCCGGTGGCTACAAACAATAGGACCCAATGTGGGTAGTTGGTCATGTCGCGCTTAAGACCCGAGGTTAGACTAGGTTGTGGTGTAAAACTACCCGGACCCGCCCGGCTTAACTAGTAACCACAACAAGGTCTAATGTGAGAGGTTGAGAGTGCATTAATTAAATTAATGCCACATGATAAGGTTAAGTAAATTTGACTAATGACACTTAACCGATATGACATGAATGGGCAGGTTAAGTTAAACCGGACTTGATTTCTTAATGATACTTAACCGAAAAATACAGTTAGGGGATGGGGTTAAGCTGATCCATGCTTAACTAATCTGACTTGGTAATTAGATGGGGTAAAGTAACCTACACTTAACTAATCTAAACATGGTAATTAGATGGGGTTAAGTAACCTGCACTTAACTAATCTAAACATGGTAATTAGATGAGATTAAGTAACCTACACTTAACTAATCTAAACACGGTAATTTGATGAAGTTAAGTTAACTTAGACTTAACTAATCTAAACAAGGTAATTTGATGGAGTTAAGTTAATCTAGACTTAACTAATCTAAACTTGATAATTCAATGAGGCTAAGTAACCAATACTTAACCAATTTAACATGATAATTTAATGAGGTTAAGTAACTTATACTTAACCAATTATACATGATGATTCGATGAGGTTAAGTAACCTATACTTAACCAACCTAATGTAAGAACTTGGTAGGGTTAAGTCACAAGACTGTTTAAATATACTTAACCATTGTAATATGATTAGTGGATGGGGTTAAGCTAACCCATACTTAACCAATCCGACTCGATAATCTGATGGGGTTAAGATAATCTATGCTTGACCAATCTAACACAATAATCTGATGGGGTTAAGGTAATCTATGCTTAACCAATCTAACACAATAATCTGATAGGGTTAAGACAAACTAATACTTAACCAATTTGACTTGATGATTGAATAGGGTTAAGTCACGAGCTTCTTGGTCTACTTAACCAACTTGTAGGGCTAGGTCTTGGACTTAAATACTTAGCCAAATCTTGACATGATTCGTAGGCGGGTTAAGTCATGAACTGGAATGAAAATACTTAACCCACTAGACAAAACCCTAGTTCAGGGGACTAGGTGGAAAATCGTAGTTAAGAAGGATAACGGGAAAGGAAACTAAGTGGTAAACCATAGTTTAGGATAACTAAGTAATAATCCTTTGTCAAGGGAATTAGACCAGTTCACGAACAGATGAGTAACCTAATACGGTAGGTCATCGCTTAAACAAATACACGAGGCGGAGCAATATCTGATCTAGATAAAGGCTCCAACGAACTGGGTGATGAAGCAGAAGCTTCGAGGGACGTGAGGATACTCTTGGTATCCCTCTGTGAGTTGCAGATGATTCGCCTGGGCTCACAAGAGGTTAAGGTCTGCGGTAGAAGAACCAAGAGTATGCCTTGGTTGCTATGCGAGCGACCTAAAGACTGGGATGGATTAGCGTGGAGTCGTCGATTCTTGTTTTTGCCCTGGATAGCGCGTCGTCGACTACCTACCATCTTTATTCAATCGTGTACGTACGGAAAGGCAGAGAACTCCCAACAGACCATATACTTGCTATCGAGTTATGGGTGAGGTTGGCCAATAGGAAAGTGGGGCTATAGTGGGGCCGGGATGTAGTTCTCATACATGATTTTTCTTGGATTGCCTGTCAGTAGTTGAGGGAGGGGTCACGTGGGACCATAGCCACAGATACAAAAACAGACCTTGATATCTGCATCGGCAGATGACTTAAAGCTCCCGACCGAGTTCCGTATTTCTTGATTTGCCCTGGCACGGAACTCGGATGGCACATTGAGATACATGTGCGTCTAGACATGGAAAACGATTCACGATACATACGTGGGATAAAGGGCGCGGTTGACGGGTGGCATAATCCCTAGTGGCCCTAGGTGGTTTGAACCCAAACCGAGACACAGAAACGTTCATTAGGTAGCATAATCCCTAGTGGTCCTAGGTGGCATAAATCCTAAGTGAACACGTGATAGTTCATGGTAAGAAAACATAACCAGATCAAGGATAGCAGTCCAAAACAACTTCAAGGATAAAATGGTACTACGTTGAGGTGGTATAGATTTACATGGGAAAGCTCGTACGGCCTACGACAAAGGACTGAACTTACACATGGAAAGGAACATATGAGTTGGGAAAACCTACATATGCAATATATTAGGTTGACATGGACCATTACATGACATTGGGCAAGGGACATTCATAGTCAACACATGACGCGGGTTGGGATACTAGTACGAGAGGTGCAGAGCAAATATACATGATAAATACCTTGGGATGTTATACATGATAGATACCTTGGGGATAGTATACTTGATAGAAACCTGACAATGTGATACCTTGATTTATCTTGACACCGTAGTTTATCATGATACCTTAGTTTATCTTGCTACAGTAGTTCATCCAGTTATCCTGGTTTAGTTTATCTATCTTATCGTCATACTTATGTTTACTTTCAATTTATGCATGTCATGTTACCTTTACCTGTTTTTATACTGGAAGTAGATAGGACTTACCAGTCTTTATGACTGACCCCGTTTTGTTTCGCCTCTTTGTCTTCCATTCCTCCCCAGGTTTTCAGGGACGAAACACTGTTATTTAGTTCAGACTTCCTCTGCTTGAAGGTCATCATGCATGGCTTGGACTTTTCTTGGCTATGGCTACCTTACTGTTTTACTTGGGGAATAATTTATGAAATGGTTTATGCTTCTTTACTATTGCAAGACAGGTTTTGATGTATTCTGATGTAAAAGGCTTTCGACCTTACTATTTTATAAGGTAATGAAATTTGCTTTACTTCCGCTGTTTTAAATATGTTCTGTCTTGTAATATTTCTGCGCATGTTTACCTCGATAATACTTCACCAAACCTAGTGCATTCCCTTTGTGAGTGACCCTAGCGGAGGTGGGGTATTACAAATTGTTTTCAATTACAAATAGAATATATTTTCTAACTATAGAAAATAATAGAAGGCGATATATGGAAGTGTTTTCCAAATAGCGTAAGATGCCAAGATGATTATCGAAAATTATTTGGTTAACAAATATTGATAGAGAAATAGAGAAGTGAATTAATTAATGAAATATTAATTAACAGGCCCAGTGATTGATTGATGTTATGGATGAATGGAATGTTTGTTTGTTTTTCCTCGATAGTTAAATAACCGACTATCAAAGTATTTGCCAATATCGTCGTCAATATGGAGAGACCGGTTGGATTATTATCCGAGAACCACTCTGTATTTGAGGTAGCATTGCGAATCAGATTATATGAAGATAATCGAAGACGGAGTGAAGTGCAAGGGCTTTTTCTATTTATAGAAATTGTGCCTTCGGTTTCGTTCAATCCCAGGACGAACGTATGTGGACGAATGCCTGACAGAGTATTTCCAATGATCGAATATGTTGGTATGTATAAATATATATATGGTGGCAACGGATTTATTCCCTTAGCATAATATCCAGAATGTATTTGTGAAAATCAATGAGTGATTAATGGATCTGACAACGTGGCATTCAAAGTGATTGTGCTATCAATGAATGATAAGTAATCGTAGCCTCAGGCCTCAACAACCAGGAAATGACAAAAATCGGGCTGGCAGCATGGCTATGTGGGTCACTCCCATTAGGGTGTATAATCACCTATCTAGAGATTCATTTAATTCCTTATTCTATTCGATGCTGTCCCATTCGGGAAACGGTTGCTGATCCCAACCGTTGGTGATATACATTCGATACACTCAAGCGAAATGAGTGGTCGGTCATGTGTGGGCCGGGTTGCAAGATGTTCTTGTTGAACCCAGTGTATTCCTCTCTAGAGATACACTAGCGGAAGGTGGTTCCATACCTTGTCATGTTGGAAATCCAATCTCCAATAAGCGCCTTGCGGTTTTTGATTTTATACTATGTATGTGGAGCGTGAGATGCGAGCGTTCCGCTAGATTCTATTTATTTGATTTAGACACTATTATAATATCATTGGATTTTTGTATCAAAGTGTTTTGGGTTATAGCAAGGTAAAAACCGTCCATGTTTATGTGTGGGCTGGTCTTACTATTATCTTTTTCTTTGAAAGGATTTTTAAGTTAAACAATTGGTTGGAGTTTACTCACACCAGTCTCATGACTGACCCAGAGTTTATTTTGTTTTGTTTTCCCTAAACTCTTGGGTGCCCAAATTTGTACGGGCAGTCAAGTAGTCGGGATTTTACAGATTTATTTGGAGGAGCTGGAAGCAGGAGGCTTCACAAGTTAGCTATAGACTATCATATATTTCGCTGTGAACCATGTTTTTATCTGGAAACAGGTGTTTATAACTGTTCCAGGAATAACTGTTGTGCTCTGATGATGGTATGTATATAAAGTTATTGATTTGTATTTCAAAAAGTTATGTTATTTAATATATTTATTCGTTCCGCTGTGAGTTTGTGATCTTCATTTTCTTCTATTCTAATATTTCTTTCTTTTTATTTCTCATCCTCTAACTTCTTTCTAATAATGATTCATATTTCTGTGCAACTTAGGTTGGATGTGTGGTGTTATGAGTCAACTCAGATAGTACGGATTTGCGGGCCGCTATAGTTGGTATCAGAGCCAGGTTGAGCGAATACCTAGGCTTTGGTGGGATGTGCTCATTAGAGATAGGGTCAGTAGTGCCCTAGAATTAGTTGAGTGTATGTATACGAGAGCGCGTATTTGTAAATTGATATAAAAACTATTTTATATTGTGTTGGCTAGTCTATTGAGTGGTTTATGAATTCTGGTCGAATCGTGGGACACCACGACGTTGATAAGAGTTTGTAAATACTTGAACAGAAGATTGATATTGTTTTAAAGTGGGTGAATGAAATCATTTTACCCAAAATTCTATTTTGATATAGAGAGAATAATTTTTGAAATTATTATAATGTGTGGATGTGTTGGTTGTTATTATTATAGTCAAATGAGATTATAAGAATTGAAATGGTTATATATAACCAAAATAAAAATTTGTATATGAATAACATATACAAATGGAATGAATTGAAATTGAATTCAAACCAGAATTTGAAATTTAAATCCTGGGAAGTTTGAAATATTTTTGGAAGTATATTAGAACAATATAGCTTTGTTTTAAAAGGATTTTGAATGGATTTTGAAATTGTTAAAGCACTGAACTCACTTCGATGGCTGGGAAATAATTCTGATGATGACTGCAGCATCATCAGTGTTCATTTTCGAGTTTCTAAGTGATGAATTGCTACCGTAGAAAAGTTTTTGATGAAAATTTGTTTGGAAGAAAACAAGTTTAGTTGGAAAATTCAAATATTTTGAATTTGAAAAGATTATAAATATATGTACATGTTTAAGTGATTTCAAAAGGATTTGAAATGAAAACCCTGGGATTTGGATTCTGGAAGTGGAATTTAACTTAAGCTAGTTAAATGGATTGAAGTGAATCAATCGACTAGAATCAATTTGAATAGGTATAATGGAATATATATTGGATATAAATGGATTGATCGTAGATTATTCGAATTAAATGAAGGAAGACCAAAAGTTTTGGTGGAATTAAATTTGTTGAAATATGAGGAGTTGAGTTTCAACATAAGTGAGATTTTGAAAACTAATGGATTTATACCGTTTTTCCTACCTTAGCAATTTCGAGGACGAAATTATTTTAAGGGGGGAAGAATGTAACGACCCGGATTTTTGGTCGATTTATTTTAAATATTTAGTATGGTTTTAAATATTGAATTTATAATATAAATGGTATTTTATTGGGTTATCGATTAAATAATCGAGATACGATTTATTTTGATAATCATCGTAAAACGAGAATTTAAAATAATTCAATTCGAAGTTAGAATTAAATCAAAACAATTTAGATGATCAGTACTAGTTTTATTTGAATATAGGTGATAATAAAAATATTTTATTATCAGAGAATTTACTTGCCTTTGAATTTAAATTATATTGTATTAATTTATTTTGGTTATTTATATTTACGTTCAAATTAAATTTCAGAAAATATTATGTTGAGTTTAGTATAATGCTATAACATTAGAACGAGGTCAGTACGCTAAAATAGCGGTTCACGATTTTTAATTTTGAACCCCGATTTATTTGATCAGTGGATAAGATCGAAATCAAATCGATATCTATTTAAAAAGGATAAAAATCTCTTTATTTCAAATCGCATTAAATAGAAATCAAATCGTAATTTATTTCGCTGTACCTTAAGCTACCCTACTGATCTTTGACAGTGAAGTATTCATCTATATAAAATCGCGACCTGCTTCTTTTGCTTTTCCAATCTAGTTCAACAGATGAAAATGGCCTCGTTTCCAAAACTGAATCCACAAATTTAAAACCAAACTGATGCCCTCGATCTCTCTTTCTCTTAAATTCCTGGGCAACGCAATAACATCAAAGAGGACCATTGCTCGTTCAGATGACACCCAATCGAAATCAACGCATGAGAAAAAAAATGTGGAAATCGCTAATTCAAATGGTGCGAATTCCCAGAAGCTCACAAGCTGAAGTTCGACGCCTTGATCCTTCGCGAATTGGTTCCAAATCTCATTCGATTCTGAAGCTCGACATTCGTTGAGCGTACTGGCGATTTGGGAGAAGGGTGTTTCCAATGGTCTGTTGTTTCAAGAGGGTCACGATGGTGCGATACTGGTATTGTTGACATCTGAATGGAGTTCGAATTGAAGGACTGGTTGGATTAGGGTTCGACAGTGGAGTAAATCAGGAGAGTTCAGTCTGTATTCTTAGAAAGTGGAAACTTGGGAGTTGCAGGCAATGCCAATGAATGGTTTGTAGTCGATGGTGGTAAAAATGTACTGGTGGTTGAGTATTTTGAATTTTTGTTGAGGAGATTCGGATTTTTCAAATTTATGAAATCAAATTGAAGGTCGCAAAACTGAGTTGTCTGGAAATGATCTCAGCCTTGATTAGCGGCTATGCTGGAGGAAGGAATTTAAATGGATTGAAGGTAAAATTTTGGTTGATTAAATTAATTAAGGAAATTTCTGTTTAAGGTCCGATTAGTATATCATTAAAAATTATTTATACTATGTTGGAAAGAAAATACCATTTAAAGCTAAACTGAGTTTAGAAACTGAAAGGAAATTAATTAGTAAATAATTATATGAATCACAAATTAGATATATCCTATGTATATATATAAATTAGCTAGATTTATTTAATTTATTATATATATAATCACGTTAACTTATAAATACAATATTAAACTACGATTAAAAGAGATAAAGCGAATTCAATTTATTTAATTAAGTTTTATTTACTTATTTAGTTAATTGGTTCCTTAGAAATATTTTGCTTAATTTATACAAGGTCTAAAATGCTAGTGCAAATCGAGTTGGACCTATAACGGGAAATGGATTTGGGTTTCCTGGCTACAGATGGAATTTAGATCAAATATCTCTGATATATTCCATCAAATAAAAACCCTGGTGAGTAAATCTCACTCACCTTTTATTTAGAATTATTTTTTTCGTTAAAAATAGTTGTTTGTTGCTTGTTTGGATGCTTTCTGGTTGTTTTAAATATATTTGTTATTTAGGGTAACTATTATATATATATATATATATATATATATATATATTGGTTTGGTGGTTGGATTTCCCGCAGTATCATTAGCGGATGCCCGCGGTACCATTAGCGGATGATTACCCTATACGCCCCACGCTATGATAGTGGATGACCTTCCATACCGCGATATAGTACCTCGAAGCAGGATGGGTATTATTTATGTTGACTAACGTCTGTGGATGCAGGAAGAACAGGTTGGAGGGATCCGACTGGATTCCTCAAAAATATATTATCTGTTTGTTTATTTGTTTACATATATACTATCATATATGATGTGTTAGAAACCCTGAAATAAATAATTGGTTGTTTGGTGATTAAATATCACTGGGCCTGAGGGTTGATTTATAAAATATCCTGAAAAGGATACTTGAGATTTAAAAGGAAAATTCTATTTTTAAAATAGAATTTGAAATTTTAGAATGGAATAAAAATATTAACTTTTTTAAAGAAATAAAGACAAGTAGTTATTTTATAAACGAAGTTTATAAATGAAGTGAAAAGAATTATGACTGGATAATTCAGAAATAAAAATACGAGTGTGAAATTGAAAAGGGAAATCTATTTTCCAAAAGTAGAAATATCAATTTCAAAAGAAATTGAAATCGAGACTTGTTTAAGAACGATTATAAAATTTAAAAAGGAATTGAAATAGAATTTGAATTCAAGGAATTGAAATAGAATTTGAATTCAAGGAATTGAAATAGAATTTGAATTTAAAGGAATTCAAATAAAATTTTAATTCAAAGGAATTCAAATGGATTTGAATAAAGAAAGTTCAAATGAAATTTAAAATATAGAATTTGAAAATAGAAGTGAAATGGAGTTTAAATATAGGAATTCAAATAGAAGCGAAATGGAGTTTAAATATAGAATTCAAATAGAGTTGAATTGGAATTTGAGTACAGGATTCAAGTAGGAATTTAAAAATTGAATTTTCAAATAGAAATTGAATATAGAAATTTAAACGAAATGTGAGTATAGAATTTGAATAAGAGAAATTCAAATAGAATTTGAATAAGAGATTTGAATATAGGAATTCAAATGTAATTTGAATATAGAATTCAAATGGAATTTGAATATAGAAAATCGAAGTATAAATAAATATATTACCGAGTAAGGAGAAATTGACAATTATAGATAATCGAAAATATTATGTTGAATTGAAAATTTTGATTTGATATATATTAAAAATATATTAGAATGAGTTGAAATGGTTTTAAACGAAGTTCAAACGTTTTTTTATATATAAATATAATTAAAACGAACTCGCCGCAGCGCTGCAGTTCATAAATTGGCGATTCGAACTTCAATTGAGTATACAGAACTCAATTGAAGTCGAAATTATTTGAAATAAGAATCGTCGGGACCGGTTGAATAATAGTTTTCTTATGGAAGAGAAAAATCTGGATTTTGTCGTATAAATTTTGAGTTATGTCAAAATCAATTTTTCAGAAAAACAGCGCCATAATCATTTTAAAAACGATAACGGTTTATTTAAATAAATAAAAGGATTTTAAAGAAATAAAATCCGAATTGACATTAGAAAAATCCAGACTGGAGATACAAAATAAATATGAACTCCAGTGAAGTAAGTGAAATAATTTTTGAGACAAAAATCATATTTTTAATTATCAAATAGAATTAACTAAATTGGAGAATAATTAGTTAAAGGAAATTTGAATCGAAATTGGGTTTTTGGATAAGTGAAGGAGATTGAGAATTTATATTCGAAGTCGAATATATAACTCGAGTTGAAAATAGAATTCAATTTGGTTATAAGCAAGTTAAATATTTTATTTGAATATGTTATGTTCAAACAAAGAAGTGAAATAGGCAAATAGCTAATTAAAGAATAAATGAGCGAAACTGAATTCAAACGATTGGATAGTGTTGAATTGAATTGAAAACAGGTGAGTATGTGTTAGACAGGTATGGGATGAAGTATATGAAGATTTTAATTTGTGCCCAACAAAAAGGTACATGTTTAAATTCATATATGAGATTTTATGCGCCGTATCGGCAAGCCACTTGGCTTTTTCTTTTTCTTTTGGATTGGTAAGGGCCATGGGAGGCTATTTGAAATATCCCGATACTCCCGGTACAAAGGAGGTTATGGCAAAAAATTTCGAAAATTTAAGGAGTTAGAGTATTTTTAAGATAATTTGATAGTTAGAAATCAATGTATCGATATATATATAGAATTCGATAAGGAAACGAAATTAAAAATAGAATATTGTAAACAAAAAGGGAAATCTATAAATTAGAAATAGAAAGCGAACCATTACATGTTTTAAAAATGAATAATTGGTTTTATAATGTTGATTATTCGAGGTAAGTGGTTTTGTCTGTTTTGAAGTTAATGATGTTTTCAGTCAAGGTCTGAGAGGTAATTTTACCCCAACTTGATTGATTTCATTTTTAATTGATAAATAGCAAGACCCAGTCTCGAAGAGAAGTGTTTGAATAATAGTTAGTTGAATAAAATATTTTGGGTTGTGGTAACGATGTTTTACACAGCATTCGTTTTAATCCAAGTGATGGAGTTTTGGAAATATAACAGTAAATATTTCCTGAGTATAATTAAAGTAGTCGGGAAAGAGATAAGTGATTGAAATTGTTTTCAATTACAAATAGAATATATTTTCTAACTATAGAAAATAATAGAAGGCGATATGTGGAAATGTTTTCCAAATAGCGTGAGATGCCAAGATGATTATCGAAAATTATTTGGTTAACAAATATTGATAGAGAAATAGAGAAGTGAATTAATTAATGAAATATTAATTAACAGGCCCAGTGATTGATTGATGTTATGGATGAATGGAATGTTTGTTTGTTTTTCCTCGATAGTTAAATAACCGACTATCGAAGTATTTGCCAATATCGTCGTCAATATGGAGAGACCGGTTGGATTATTATCCGAGAACCACTCTGTATTGGCGATAGCGTTGCGAATCAGATTATATGAAGATAATCGAAGACAGAGTGAAGTGCAAGGGCTTTTTCTATTTATAGAAATTGTGCCTTCGGTTTCATTCAATCCCAGGACGAACGTATGTGGACGAATGCCTGACAGAGTATTTCCAATGATCAAATATGTTGGTATGTATAAATATATATTTATGGTGGCAACGGATTTATTCCCTTAGCATAATATCCAGAATGTATTTGTGCAAATCAATGAGTGATTAATGGATCTGACAATGTGGCATTCAAAGTGATTGTGCTATCAATGAATGATAAGTAATCGTAGCCTCAGGCCTCAACAACCGGGAAATGACAAAAATTGGGCAGGCAACATGGCTATGTGGGTCGCTCCCATTAGGGTGTATAATCACCTATCTAGAGATTCATTTAATTCCTTATTCTATTCGATGTTGTCCCATTCGGGAAACGGTTGCTGATCCCAACCGTTGGTGATATACATTCGATACACTCAAGCGAAATGAGTGGTCGGTCATGTGTGGGCCGAGTTGCAGGATGTTCTTGTTGAACCCAGTGTATTCCTCTCTAGAGATACACTAGCGGAAGGTGGTTCCATACCTTGTCATGTTGGAAATCCAATCTCCAATAAGCGCCCTGCGGTTTTTTATTTTATGCTATGTATGTGGAGCGTGAGATGCGAGCGTTCCGCTAGATTCTATTTATTTGATTTAGACACTATTATAATATCATTGGATTTTTGTATCAAAGTGTTTTGGGTTATAGTAAGGTAAAAACCGTCCATGTTTATGTATGGGCTGGTCTTACTATTATCTTTTCCTTTGAAAGGATTTTTAAGTTAAACAATTGGTTGGAGTTTACTCACACCAGTCCCATGACTGACCCAGAGTTTATTTTGTTTTGTTTTCCCTAAACTCTTGGGTGCCCAAATTTGTACGGGCAGTCAAGTAGTCGGGATTTTACAGATTTATTTGGAGGAGCTTGAAGCAGGAGGCTTCACCAGTTAGCTATAGACAATCATATATTCCGCTGTGAACCATGTTTGTATCTGGAAACAGATGTTTATAACTGTTCCAAGAATAACTATTGTGCTCTGATGATGGTATGTATATAAAGTTATTGATTTGTATTTCAAAAAGTTATTTTATTTAATATATTTATTCGTTCCGCTGTGAGTTTGTGATCTTCATTTTCTTCTATTCTAATATTTCTTTCTTTCTATTTCTCATCCTCTAACTTCTTTCTAATAATGATTCGTATTTCTGTGCAATTTGGGTTGGACGTGTGGTGTTATGAGTCAACTCAGATAGTACGGATTTGCGGGCCGCTACACCTAGGTACATCCCCTTTCATACCTTTGCACCAATAATTCCTTTTTAAATCTTGGTACACTTTTATTCCTCTATGATGAATTATGTATTTTGTTTTGCGATGTTCATCCATGATTCCCTTCTTTAGTTCTTCTAGGTCTGTCACACAAATTTTGCTTTTGTATCTTAGGTAACTCTGGCCATCTAGCTGATAATTGTCCACTTCTTTATTTTCCAACATTAATGCCTTTTTCTCTTTCAAAAATATATCATGGTCTTGTAAATTTCCTATCTTATCAATAAAAGTAGACTTAATAGAAATCATATGTAATTTCCCATACGCCAACATGTCATTGGAATTTGCTGCAATCTCCTCTTCCTTGCTGATTAACCCTACTTCACCAAGAATGGTTAAATCTTTAAATTCCTTTATCATTAGCCTTGCCACTTTGGCATGGTGTTTGCTTAGTGCATCTACCACCTTGTTGGCTTTCCCTGGAGTATGTAATATATCCAAACATATGCTGCAAAGAACTCTACCCATATATGTTGCCTCATGTTCAAGTTTTTCAATGAGAACAGGTATTTGGGTGATTTTTGATCATTGTAAATTTCAAATTTATCTCTAAGTAAGTAGTGTCTTCATAATTTCAATACATATACCACAACAGCAAGTTCAAGGTCACGTGTAGCATATTTGGTCTCACTTGGTTTAAGCTATCTTGATGCATATGCTATAACCTGCCTGTTTTGCATAAGCCGAGCCCTCAAGCCTGATCCATTAGGATTAGTGTACACCTTTAACCTTTCATTGCTTTCTGGTACTTGTAACACTTGTGCCTCATTCAATTCTTGCTTCAATCTTTCAAATGCTTGTTCACACTTATCCGTCTCCATATAAGGCTGCTCTTTCCTTATTAATCATGTCAGTGGTATAGCTATCCTTGAAAAATCCCTAATAAACCTTCTATAGTAGCCTGCCATGTCTAGGAATAATCTTACTTCAGCCACTGTACTTGGTCTTTGCTATGTTTGCGCTGCCATCAGTTTATTAGGGTCTACTGATATGCCTTTGACTGAAATAATATGCCCTAAAAAGTTAACTTCTTCTGCCAAAATGTGCACTTCGATAACTTGGCTTTCAAATTATGCTGCCTCAACCTGGTTAACACTTTGTGCAAATGTTTTTCATGCATTATTTCTGACTTTGAATAAACTAATATATCATCAATAAACACAAGAATAAATTTATCTAAATAGTCTCTAAAAGTTCTATTCATCATACTACAAAGTATGAGGGGGCAGTTGTCAACCCAAATGGCATTACAAGGTATTCATATAGGGCCAGGCCATACCTAATATTAAAGGTTGTATACTTTACACTTTCCTCCTCCATCTTCATTTGATGAAATCCCGAGGCTAAGTCCTATCTAGAGAAGATTCTATCACCATTAAGTTGGTCAAAGAGGTAATATATTCCAGGCAGCGGGTACTTGTTATTCTTTGTCACCTTATTCAGTTTCCCATAGTCTATACACATCCTTAAAGAGCCATCTTGTTTCTTAACAATCACCACTGGGGAACCATAACATGAACTGCTAGGTCTTATGAAGCTTTTCTGCTCTAATTCCCCCGATTGCTTCTTTAATTACACAAGTTCTTTTGGCCCCATTCTGGTAGGTTCCTTTACAATCAAACTTGCTCCGGGTGTTAACCTTGTTTGAAATTCAACTGTTTTGTCATAGGGGATTCCATTTACCTCCTCAAATACATCAGGGTATTGGTTCACAATATGAATATCTTCCAATTTATGTTCATCTACTTTTTCATTCATACGCCAAACATTTCCAGAGAAAATGTGTTTTGCCACTTCACAGATTATTTTACATTCTTGTTGCTTGTAGTTCTCAGAGAATTTGTAGATTTACCTAAATCTATGATAACCTTATGTTTTGACAACCAATCTATAATGACCCGCATTTTACGTATCGGAGGATCGTAAAATATTTTTTTATTTAATTCCACAAGGGTACGATCATTTTCATATTTTGATATGTTATTCATCGGAATGTGAGACATGTCCATGATTTTTACCAATTTTATTTGTGACCATTTTACCCATGTTGTTTTTTGTTTATGGCATAACTTTTGAATGGGATTGAATCAAGAGCTAGAATCAATTTCATTGGAATTGGAAACGCTGTTTCCAATTCCGTAAAGTGGTCAAATTAAAGATTTAGCTGAGCAGTTTGGGAGGAATCGTTGTTTTAATGTTGCTAGTTTTCTGGACAGATTAGTTAGTCGTTAATGGGCTGATTAGTAGGGCACATTAAGGCTAGGGGTTGTTGGCTATAAATAGGA
Organism: Allium sativum; assembly: GCA_030737875.1. Taxonomy (NCBI): domain Eukaryota; kingdom Viridiplantae; phylum Streptophyta; class Magnoliopsida; order Asparagales; family Amaryllidaceae; genus Allium; species Allium sativum. The sequence goes on along the minus strand of CM060913.1, from coordinate 929,723,031 downwards.
GGGTAGGGGAAAAGAGAATTATTTAGTCTCTTCATTTCTCATTTGGTTGGGTGCCTGTGATTCTCCGTCTCAACCAAATACACATCCACTTCTTTTACATTTTGGATTTAAGATCTAGGATTGAAGATCATTATCGAGGAAGGGTAAATATCATTAATTAAGTTGATTCAGAGGCCGTTCTTCGCTGTCCGCATTAGAGATTTGTTGATTTGAAGCTATTTTGTAGATTTGGTAAGTGATAAGCATCTCTCACATGGATTCAATCGAGTATATGGGTAATGTTTGACCTTAATTCCATCATTTCAAATTGTTTTCACCTACTTCTAATCAAGGTAAGTATAGTTTGAATTCAGATCACACCATAGGATATAATTTAGCAACTTATAATGGTTAATTCTTATGTTTATGCAAATTTAGATCCAATTATTGATTTGTTTATTGTTCTATCATGATTTGGTGGATTTCATATGATAGTATGATGATTTATTATTGTGCTAATGTTTTTTTATGATTGATTTGTTGTGTTATTGATCGTTTGGATGAAAATTGGTCGATTTGGATGAGATGGATGCATGGATGTTTGTAGATTAAAGCGTTGATTGTACGGATCGGTTCGGCAAAAGTAGACATGTATTGATGAATCACACGTAGATGGGTCATGTGCATTGATGTATCGGAATCATGTGATGGATGGAATGCATGGTTTGGCTTGTGGAAAGTCTTGGGTCGGTTGTTATAATGGATCAGTGGAAAGGTTAAAGCAAGGTCGGTTGTGATGGATCATGGGAGGTTGGATCGGTCGCGATCATCGAATGGTCGGGTCAATTGCTTGGTCAGAAACAAAGAGAAGCAAACCGAAGGATGGGTCGTTCGAATGGATAGGATCGACTATAGTATTGTGTAAAGCATGGATCGCATGGCTTTGGTGGATCGGGTTGGTCTGTTTCTATGCAAGAAGAGAAGTGCAACATTGAGTGATGGATCGATCTTGATGGATCATTGCACATGGTTCGGCCGAGGTGGACCGCGTCGAGATAGTCTCTGATCTGCTGAGTTGATGTATCGCAGGTTGTGTGTTTAGTATAAATCGGTTGCAACCAAATGGATCGGTGGGCGATCCATTATAAAGTGTCCAAATGAAGTTGATGTTTAGTTTGACCTTGGGTGTAGCTTCGATACGAGTTCAGATTGAATATTCGAAGCAAGGCTTAGTTTTTGTTGATCGTGATGTGATACAACGAAGTTGTGAAGACGACTCAAGATGATTTGAGTTCATGGATAATGGCTTGCTCGAGAAGGCGCTTGAGCTTATGGATAGTCGAAGATGACGACGGCTATAGTTATTGAAGGCTAAGGGATCGTCGTGAGTCGGAGGTTCTAGTCTCAAAGCAGGGGTATAACATGGGCACCCAAAGACTAGACGAATAGTCGAATACCCTGGAAAGTCACGATGGGCCTAGATAGGAGTCACGATGACATATGGAATTTTGCTAGAACCGAGGTTACCATTACCCATGACGGATGGCAAGATAGACCAGTCATACATTTAAAGGTGGATTCAAGGTAGGGCATACAATGATAGCTAGAGTCATGGATGTTGGTTCTTAGCTTGTATCGTCTTATGTGGATTGTATGATGTTGAGGGAGATGTCTCTTGGGTGCTTATCTAATGTTGGTTTTGGCCTTCGGGGTTTGTGCTTAGGAGGTGTTGAGCTCGATTAGGATGGTCTACACTAATAATTAGTTGCTATGGATGTACTGTTTATTTCTTCTCTAATTCTCTGGGAAAGGCTATCACTGTAGGTTGAGGAGGAGACGTGTTTGGGTTTCTTCTCTGTTGATGTGTTGGCAGATCAGATGACTGAACAACTTATTTCTCATATACTTTATTGATGATGTTGTTAGTTGTTTTATCGCTCATTAAGACTATTGTTTGACTCAAGGTTTTATGTTTCCCTCTTATTACCTTGGGCTATTCATCCATGTTGTTAATAGACAAACTAGGTAGCATGTAGTAGATCATGATGAAGACGATGTTGCTGAGCAACGATGAGCTAGAGGCTTACGTATTAGTTTCTGCTACACCTATATGTTATTTTCGCTGATATGGATGATGTATGCTACTCTGAGTGAACTTGTAGTGAGGCTTATTGTACAGGCTCTGATGTAATCCAGTTTGATGTATGGATATTTTCATGATGATGTGAAAAGTTTAAGATTCTGCTCAGTTGCGCTTCACTATTATCTCCTATATACATGTTCTATTATATTTTATCCATGCATTATGAGTTATAAAATAGGTTTCTGTGTGTGTTATTCTACCCTGATGATCATCCCGATCAACCTGACACGTCATACAACACACTTCTCCATGGTTTGTGCAGGGGTATGGGGTGGTCGTAACATTTGGTATCAGAACTTTGGTTAATCAGTTTTATCCAAAGTTCATGGGCGTAATGATGTATGAGAGATGTATTTGTATTTTCTGATGGATGATTACTATATTATAGTGTATAGTATGGTAGCGCTTGAACTCTATTGCTGTTTTTCTCATGTTTGGACTAATCATTCTATTTTTAGATATAGAACGAGTCGTCAATATTCGAGGCATACTGCTAGGGAAGAGCCTATTCTTAGAGTGGGAGATAATGGTTTACCAGATTATCCAGCTATGTTTGAGCCCATGGTGGCAGCAATCATGAGGAGGGTACCCGCTCCAGAAGCAGCTGGGGTAGATGTTGGTGTTCAACTGCAAGTGCCTAGGGTGGTTGATTTTGCTAAGCTGTGTAAGGTCTTCACATCTCTTGGTGGGAAGACATTAAATGGGACATAGCCGACTGTGGGGATTCAAGGGTGGCTTGATACTTATGTTCGTATATTCGAAGACTTAGGTATTGACGATTCAACCGAGAGGAAGCTTGAATTAAGACAACTACATGGCAGACCTATGGATTGGTGGAACTCTATCACTTTAGAGACTCTTGAAGTAAATAACACTTGGGATCAGTTCCGAGTCAATTTTGAGACGAAGTTCATTTCTACTGCCCATATTTGTGGAGCTAAAGCAAAATAGTCGACCAGTGTTGGAGTATGTTTCTGAGTTTGAAGCTTTATCCAAGTATATCATTCATACATTGATACTCCTTATCAAAAGAACGAGAATTTCGTCATGGTCTTGGATGCATATCTTGGGAAGCAGTCAGTTGATCATCTGGATGACCCTTATGAGAAGTTCGTCGAGAAAGCTTTGAGGCATGAGAGTCTATTTCCCAAGGAAGAAATTGTTGTTACAACCAAAGAGGATCCGAAACCACAACATGGTGGTAAAAAGAAAATGTGGATCGGAAAGAGGAAGCAACAACAACAGAAAGGGGACGATGGTCAGAAGAAGTAGAAAAGCGAGGTGACTTGCTTACCAGCATAAGGGCCATTATTCCAAGGATTATAAGAATCTGAATGCCGAGAGGAAGTGCTATAACTGTGATAAGCCTGGGCGTAACAAGAAGGATTGTCCAGAACCGCCGAAGGGTAAGTAGATAGTAAAGGCGTATGCTTTGGGGGCTGTGCCATCTTCGTCGAGAGCTCCTATGATAGAAGAGAACGGGAAGAGTGTTGTTGTTCATGGTATGCTTTCTATCAGGGGTGTTTCAGTTCGAGTGTTGTTTGATATTGGAGCATCGCATTCTTTCATTTGCAATGAGCTTGTGTCCTGATTGGGTTTGGAGCCCGAGATTTGTTATAGATCATTGGTTGCGACAAATAAAGTAGGGGTTTGTCTAGCCTTTGTATGCTTTGTCGTGGTCCAGTATCATCAAGTCATGGTTGCTTTTTTGTGTGTGATTGCTATGTTTTGAACTTCGCTGGGTTTGGGATCATTTTGGGTATGGATTGGCTCAAGTGGTATGCGGCTAAAGTGGATTGCGTGAAGCTTAAGGTGATAATCGGTAATGTGGAAGGGCGAATGGTTGTGATTCGATGTAAGCTAGAAGATTGTGTCTTCATAAGATTTTTATATTCGCTTGTGATTCCGTGGGAAGACTTGTCATCTTTGCCAATCGCTAGTGAGTTTGATGATGTCTTTGAAGAGGTCAAAGGGTTGCTGCCATATTGCTAGATTGAGTTCAGAATCAATTTTGTCGAAGGTGCTAGACCTATCATTATGCCCCTTAGGCGGATGACGCCTAGAGAACAACGAGAGATATAGGTGCAAGTAAGTGACCATTTGGGAAAAGGATTCATTCGACGGAGCGTGTTTGAATAGGGTGCACTAGTTGTGTTTGCAACCAAGGCTGATGGATCATTGAGATTGTGTGTGGATTATCATGAGCTGAAGAAGGTGACTAAGAAGAACAAGTATCCATTGCCGAGGATAGGTAACTTGTTTGATCAACTTAACGAAGTCAGGGTGTTTTCCCTAATGGATCTGGCGATGAGATTTCACCAGTTAAGAGTGGCAAAGGATAATGTGCCGAAGACCACTCACCATCTGGTTTCTTCGAGTGGCTGGTGATGCCATTTGGATTGACCAACGCACCAGTGTATTTTGTGGATCTTATGAATAGGGTGTTCAAAGATCAATTGGGCAAGTTCGTGCTTGTGTTCATGGATGATATTCAGGTTTACTCTCGGAATGAGGAAGAGCATAAGACACACTTGTGAGTTGTTTTGAAAATCTTGCAAAAGCATTAGTTGAGATCTAAGTTTTCGCAGTGTCACTTCTGGAAGAACGAAGTGAGGTTCTTAGGATATGCTATTTCTGGAAACGGAATAGTGGTGGATCCCACTAAGATGGCAGCAATCCAGGATTGGGATAGATCTAAGAATGCAACGAACATGAGAAGTTTCCTTGGGTTGGCGGAGTATTATTGCTAATTTATCAAGGATTCCTCCAAGACAGCTGCACCATTAACAGGATTGACGAAGAAGAATCAAGTGTTCACTTAGGACGCAAAGTGTGAGCAAGCTTTTGGAATCCTAAAAGAGAGTTTGACGAGTGCTCTCTTTTTGACTATTCCAAGAGGAAAAGAGGAAATGGTGGTATATGCGAGTCAATAGCATGAAAGAAATTATGTAACTTATGATTTCGAGTTGGCAGCGATCGAGTTTTCTCTAAAGATGTGGAGACATTACCTGTTGGAAGTTCGATTCCAGTTGTTTACAGATCACAAGTCGTTGAAGTATCATTTCTCCCAGAAGGATTTGTATCTTCGGCAACAACGGTGATTAGAGTTTTTGGCATCATATGATTTTGGTATTGCATATACTCCTGGTAAAGGTAACGCAGTGGCGTATGCGTTAAGTCAAAGACATGAAGGTTTGGGAGCAATGTTTTCGTAATGGAAGCACCTCGAGTGCTTGGCAAGATTTGATTTCCAGCCTAGGTGTGAGTTAGAGCTTGAAATGTTTGCAAGCTTGGCGATAAGACCTACTCTCATCGAAAGGATTGGCAAAATCCAAATGCGTGATGAAAAGCTTATTGAGATTATCTAGAAGCTGGAAGCAAGAGTGGAACCAGATAATGATAGGGAATTCGAGATTAATCGAGATGGTTGGCTTCAAAAGAAAGGATGACTAGTTGTTCCTAATATTGATGGATTAAGAGATGAGGTTATGAGGGAATGTCATCACTCAAATTTGACGATTCATCCTAGAGATAATAAGATGTATCAGACATGAAGCGAGCTTATTATTCGGAAGGTATGAAGAGGGATGTCGGAAATTTTATTTCTAAATGTACGAACTACTAGTTGGTGAAAGCTAAATAGAAAAGCCGACTTGGTAGCTTCAGCCATTAGAATTTCAAACATGGAGGTGGGAGCAGATATCGATGGATTTTATCGATGGACTACCTAGGACCAGGGTAGGAAATGAAGGGATTTGGGTCATCATGAATCGTTTGACCAAAAGTGCAAGGTTTATTCCTGTCAGATCGACTAGGACGACGTCGACATTGGCTGAGCAATATATTAAATGGATAGTTTGATTCCACTGTATCCGAAAGAGCGTAGTGAGTGATCGAGATCCATTGTTCACAAGTGATTTTGGAAGAGTTTACAAGAGACTTCGGGAACCGAGCTATGTTCGAGTATGGCTTATCATCCTCAGACTGATGGTCAAACCTAGCGAGTTAACCGAGTTTTGGAAGATCTCCTTAGAGCTTGTGTACTGGACTTCGGGGTATCATGGGAAGACCATCTACAATTGATTGGGTTTGCATATAATAACAGTTATAGTCGACCATCGGGATGACACCTTACGTGGCGTTAGATGCTAGACCATGTAATTCTCCAGCATGTTGGTTAGATACTGCAGACAAGCTGATACTTCGACCGAGATGATAAGAGAAACACAGATTGTATTGAGATCGTTCGTCAACGAACGAAGGAAGCCCAAGATCATCAAAAAAGTTATGCCGATAAGCGTCGAAAGGATTTGGAGTTCGACGTTGGTGATATGGTTTTCGTTAAGATTTCACCTTTGAAGAATGTTTTTCGATTCGAAAGTAAAGGAAAGTTAGCTCCAAGACTTGTTGGACTGTTTCTGATAGTTGAACGGATTAGAAAGCTCGCGTATAGATTGGATTTACCCGAGAAGATGTCGAGTGTGCACAATGTTTTTCATGTGTTTTTTCCACGGAAACGTTTGTATGATTCAAATGTGGTGGTATCTCCGAATCACTATGAAGACGTAGAAGAATAGTCCATAGATTCAAGACTTCGTAAGCCGCTTTGATTTTTGGGGAATGACAAGAAACAACTTAGGAGGAAGGTGGTTAAGTTAGTCAAGGTGCAATGGAGTAAGGAGGACGACGATTGTACGTGGGAAACAGAAGAGAGTATAAAGATGACCCATCCAGAACTCTTCGTTGGTATGACCCATTGATGTCGTGTCAACCTTACACCATTTTAACTTGGGCTATTATTAAAATTTCACATGCTAGGTTAAGGCTATGGATGGATGGCTTGTTAGATGATAGATTGGCTGCTCGTGGATGATAGACAGGTGGAATGGTTTTGGTTGCATGTGTTTGCTTAGGATTTCGGCGGTGAAATTCCTAAAGGGGGAGGGAGGGGGAGAATGTAACGACCCACATTTTATGTATTGGAGGATCATAAAATATTTTTTATTTAATTCTACAAGGGTCGAATCATTCTCATATTTTGATATGTTGTTCATGGGGATGTTAGACATCTCCATGATTTTTACAATTTTATTTGTAACCATTTTGCCTCTATTGTTTTTGTTTAGGGAATAACTTTTGAATTGGATCGAATCAGGAGATGGGATCGATTTTATTGGATCGGAAATGGTGTTTTCAATTCCGTAGAGTGGTCAAATTAAAGGTTTGGCTGAGCGATTTGGGAGGATGTTGTTTTAATGTTGCTAGTTTTCTGGATAGACTAGTTAGTCATTAATGGGCCGATTAGTGAGGCACATTAATGCTAGGGTTTGTTGGCTATAAATAGGAGGGTAGGGGTAAAGATAATTGTTAAGTCTCTTCATTTCTCATTTGGTTGGGTGCCTGTGATTCTCCGACTCAACCAAATACACCTCCACTTCATTTCCATTCATAGATTGAAGATCTAGGATTAAAGATCAACATCGACGAAGGGTAAATCGTATCAATTAAGTTGATTCGAAGGCCATTATTCGCTATCCATATTAGATATTTGTCAATTAAAGCGTTGATTGTACGGATAGATTCGACAAAAGTAGATCTGGGTGATGGATCGCACGTATTGATGAATCACACGTAGATGGGTCATGCGCACTGATAGATCGGGATCGTGTGATGGATAGATTGCACGGTTTGGCTCGTGGAAAGTCTTGTGTCGGTCATTTTGATGGATTGGTGGAAAGGTTATAGCAGGTTCGGTTGCGATGGATCGGTCGCAATCCATCGAGTGGTCCGGTCGTTGGCTCAGTCAGAAACAAAGGGAAGCAAACCGAAGGATGGGTCGTTCGAATGGATCGGATTGGCTACAGTATTGTGCAAAGCATGGATCGGGGTGCAACGGATCGCATGGCTTTGACGGATCGGGTCGGTCTGTTTCTGTGTAAGAAGGGAAATGCAATGTTAAGTGATGGATCGGTCTTCCTGGATCGTTGTGCATGGGTCGGCCGAGGTGGACTGGGTCGAGATAGTCTTTGATCGACCGAGTTGATTGATCGTGGGTTGTGAGTTTAGTATGGATCGGTTGCGATTCATATGGATCGATGATCAATCCATAGGAGGCGATCAATAATAAAGTGGCCAAATGAAGTTGATGTTTGGTTTGACATTGGGCGTAGCTTCGATGTGAGTTCAAATGGAATATTCGAAGCAAAGCTTAGTGTTTGTTGATCGTGATGTGATGCAACGAAGTTGTGAAGACTACTCAAAATGATTTGAGTTCGTGGATAATGGATTGCTCGAGAAGGCGATTGAGCTTATGGATAGTCACCATTGACGACGACTAGGGTTATTGAAGGTCAAGGGATCGTCGTTAGTCGAAGGTTTTAGCGGACTCAAAGCAGGGGTATTACGGGGGTACCCAAAGAATAGATTATTATTCGAATACCCTGGCCAGTCACGATGGGCCTAGATAGGAGTCACGATGGTGTGTGGAGTTCTACTAGAACCGGGTTACCATTAGGACTTGACGGATGACAAGATGGGGCCAGTCATACGATTAACGATGGATTCAAGGCAAGGTGGACAATGATAGCCAGATTAATGGATGTTGGTGGTTAGCTTGTATCATCTTGTGTGGATTGTCTGACGTTAAGGAAGATATCTCTTGGGCTTATTTGATGTTGGTTTCGGCTTTGGGTTTTGTGCTTGGGAGGTGTTGAGCTCGATTAGGATGGTCTATTCTTTATAATTGGTTGCTATGGATGTACTGTATGTTTCTTCTCTAATTCTCTGGGAAAGGCTATCATTGTAGGTTGAGGAGGAGACGGGTTTTGGTTTCTTCTCTGTTGATGTGTTGGTAGATCGGATGATTAAACTGTCTATTTCTCATTTACTTTATTGATGATGCTGTTAGTTGTTTTATCGCTCATTAAGACTATTGTATTACTCAAGGTTTTATTTCCCTCTTATTATCTTGGGTTGATCATCCATGTTGTGGATGGGCAGTCTAGGTAGTAGGTAGTAGATCTTGATGGGGATGCTGCTGCTTGTTCGACGCTTTCCTAAGGAATAGAAAAGCGCGAAATTTAAAATAAAGTTTGCAAGCGCACAGATCATGTAATATGTAGGTCCATCACAGGGAGGTGTTTTAAATTTTGTTATTTATATATTCTTAGGCAAGTTAGACAATATTTGGAGATGGGTTTGAAATAATGCTATTGAATTTACTATGGATCCGAATCTAATCAGATCAGTACTAAGTTCAACGAATAAAACAGAGAACAATTACTAGAACAGAAATAACAAACAAAAACAACAATAGATATTAAAATTAGTATTGCCGTTGAATCTAATCAACGGCCAATCCTAATATGCAATATAATAACAATAACAATTTTTGTTCTACCAAAACTAATTGAGTAGATAACACAAATTGTGATGAAAGAAAATAAAAATAAAACTAGAATGAAGAAAAACTTTATTTAGAATAAAAGAGAATACAGAATAATTAGGACTTTCTTTACAATGGATACAACATATATTTATAGGTGAGATTGGCTAACCCTAATCAAATCTATGAATATATGGGCCTCTTTATCCAAGAATTATTATCATATCTCATGCCTTTCTTAACTAAGCTTGTTTGGAAATAATCCTTAAGGATATCTGTGTATATCATGGTGAATATCTTCCAAATCTTCCATATCTTCCATGTGACTAATTTATTGGTGATCAGATCGCATGTGATTAATTCTTCCAAACATGGACGCTTATTAGACTCATCAAGAACATAGGATAAAATCTTCAAAGTTGATCTTCTTCTTGTGAATATCTTTGCTTTTAGCGGTGCATGGGATTGATGAACAACCTGTGAAAACATACGAAAATACCTAATGTAAAATTTATTTATTTACAATAAAGATAAGATATGAGCATAAAAATAAACACTTTTATAGGTTAATCAAATACCCCCACACTTATCTTTTACTCACCCTTGAGTAAAACAAAAATGAAAAACTAAACTGGATAGGTCAAACTTTCGTAGGAAACACGATTGCATTGAGCGTATGCAACAAGCCGTTAAACCTCTAGGTGTCCCTAGTAGGACGAGTGGTGTCTCGTGAGAGTTTTCAGCAGATACTACCCACAAAATCCAAATGCAGTATGTGTGGATCTAATGCAACTACATGAATGCAATGAATATATGCAAATAAAAACAAAAAATGAAAACACGACTTGTTTAAAAAAAATGGTGCAACAAAGTAATTTAACAATTTCTAGTAAGTTGATTTTATTTTAGATACCTCAACTTGTCACAAATTTTCAACACAATTCAAGTTTTCAGATGTTAAATTCCATTTGGCCAATTGGTTAGGTTGATAACATAGTGCAACCATGAATTAAATTCTTAGTTTGCTTGTCACGGTTTGTGAAGTGGTATTCTAATTTCCTTGTGTGTGGCTAGTCAAATCAATAAGGTAAAGAAATGTTTGGGCATCATCGCTTATTCTCTATCTCTATAAAAGTTAAAATTTATGATTAATTACATACACCTAACTTAAAAGACCAAGTTATACTACCCATACACTGCCTTGCGGACTGACGGAGAGTTGGGACAGAGCTTAGTGGATTGTGCAGACCGACGCTGACTTTGTCAACAACATGTCGGTAATCCTTAGGTGTCCAACTCATAAAATGAGACCAAGATATACAAACGTTGACTTTGTCAACAACATGTCGGATAGAGCTTGACGTGTTTGCACACCAATGCTAGATATACAAGCAATGTTGGATACCCTTGGATTATTATTATTATTGAAAATATAAGAACAAGAGAGATTACACGAATTTAGCTTAACACAACTTAGTTTTAATGATTCGAAAAGCCAATATAAGTCTTTTAAGTCCTCCACTCATCAAACAAAGACTACAATTTAGAATTGACTTCATGGCCATCACCTATATACCAGTTATACTATTATCCTTCAAAATTCAACTTTTCATTATATTTCTTATTCGATCTCAGTTGAGAGAAAAAAAATACTATCAACTGACTATAAATTATAAACTTATTTTGTTGTATCAATCTAAAATGAGTCGTGCCTGTGTTATTTTTTTAACCTTTTTTTAGAATGAAAGAAAACTATGTGGTAAAAAAATAAAAAAAAATTGAGATGTGATGCAGACTTGACTCCCCCACACTAGATTGAGACAATGTCCCAACTGTCTAGGGTATGCAGACCAGTAATGAAAGGAAATAAAAAAAGAAAAAAAAGAAAAGAAAAGGAAGGTTACCACTGAGTTCACGGCGGATGATCAGGCTCACGAAGAACGATAAGGTCATCATCTTCGTATTGTTCGAATTCCAAAAATGGTTTAAGTTGTTGAACGTTTACTTTGAAGATTTTTCCATGCTTAGGATTTTCAATTTCAACTGCTCCATGAGGATATACTGTTTTCAAAACATACGGTCCAGTCCATGGAGATCTAAGTTTTCCTGGAAGAGTGAAGTCTAGAGTCGTACAAAAGAACCTTTTGACCGACGTCAAATCCCTTACGAAGTATGTTCTTTTCATGTTGGGCTTTGGTTCTTTCTTTATAGATTTTCGCATTTTCATATTCTTCATTTCTCAATTCCTCTAATACTAAAATCTATAATTGCCTATTGGGGCCGGCCTTCTCTAAGTCAAAATTCAAAAATTTAATTGCCCACAGAGCACGATGCTCCAATTCATTAGGTAAGTGACATGCCTTTCCAAAGACTAACCGATATGGTGACATCCCTAGATTGGTTTTGTGAGCAGATCGAAATGACCAAAGTGCATCAATAAGTTTTAAGGACCAATCTTTTCTATTGGAATTCACGATTTTATCAAGGATTTGCTTGATTTGTCTATTGGAAACTTCTACTTGCCCACTTGTTTGTGGATGGTAAGGGGTCGACAGCTTGTGTGTAATTGAGTACTTCTTGAGCAAGGATTCAAAAGCACGATTACAGAACTGAGTGCCATTATAGATAATGATAGCTCGAGGTGTGCCAAAGCGTGAAAAGATGTTTTCTTTGAGGAATTTGATAACAACCTTGTTATCATTGGTTTTGGTTGGGATGGCTTTAACCCATTTTGAGACATAGTCTACTGCATGTAAGATATAAAGATTCCTGAATGAGTCGGTGAATAGTCCTATGAAATAGATGCCCCAAACATCAAACAAATCAATTACTAAAATGGGGTTGAGAGGCATCATGTTTCGCTTAGTTATTTGACCCGTTCTTTGACATCGATCACATTTAGAGCAAAATTGGAAAGCATCACGAAAGAGTATGGGCCAATAAAAACCGCTTTGCAAAACCTTTGCAGTAGTTTTTCTTGCTCCAAAATGACCGCCACAAGCATGGTCATGTGAGAAAGAGAGAATACTTTGGTGTTCATGATCGGGGACACACGTTTGAATGATTTGGTCTGGACAATATTTGAAAAGATATGGGTCGTCCTAATAGAAGTTTCGAACTTTAGAGAGAAATTTTTGTCTATCTTGTTTCGACCATTCAACGGGTGTTTGTTGCATGGTAAGATAATTCACATTGTCGGTGTATTAAGGGGTGTTAGAGATTGAAAGGATTTGTTTGTCAGGAAAATAGTCATCGATTTGGGTGTTATCAACATTTTCGTGCACAATTCGAGAGAGGTAATCCGCTACAACATTCTTAGAACCCTTTTTATCTCGTATTTCTATACCGAATTCTTAAAGAAGAAGAATCAACGAATCAAGGGGGCCTTGGCATCCTTTTTAGAAAGCAAATATCGTAAGGTAGCATGGTCAGTGTAAACTATGACTTCGGATCATATGAGGTATGGTCTGAATTTCTCAAGAGCGAAGACAACCGCCAAAAAATCCTTTTTAGTAGTTGAGTAATTCAATTGGGCCTCATTTAAGGTCTTGTTGGCATAATAAATGACTCGCGGGAGTTTATCGATTCGCTGACCCAAGATGGCTCCAATCGCAAAACCAGAAGCGTCGCACATAAGTTCGAAAGGGCGTGTCCAATCGTGGGGTTGAATGATGGGAGTTGTGGTCATGATTGATTTAAGAGTTTTAAAAGGTGTTTTGCAATCATTGGAAAATTCAAACTTGACGTATTTGGCAAGTAAGTTCGAGAGAGGTTTTGAAATTTTTGAGAAATCCTTAATGAATCTTCTATAGAATCCCACGTGGCCAAGAAATGAACGAACATCCTGAACAGACTTAGGAGGAGGTAGATTAGCAATCAAATCGATTTTGGATTTATCGACTTCGAGGCCATCTTTTGAGACGACATGATCTAGAACTATACCATTTTTTACCATGAAGTGACACTTTTCCCAATTAAGCACGAGTGATTTCTTCTTACAACGTTTTAGGACGAGTTCTAAATGAGTGAGACATTGGGAAAAAAATGATCCATAGATTGAAAAATCATCCATAAATACTTCCAAGAATTCCTCCATCATATCAGAGAAAATGCTCATCGTACACCTTCAGAAAGTCGCGGAGGCATTACAAAGACCAAAATGCATGTGATGATAAGCAAAGTTTCCAAAGGGACATGTAAATGTGGTCTTGTGTTGATCCTGTAAAGCAACAAGAATTTAGTTATAGCCATAATATCCATCGAGAAAACAATAGCACTCATGTCCTGCCAAGCGTTCAAGCATTTTGTCAATAAAAGGCAAGGGAAAATGGTCTTTTTGTGTTGTGGAGTTGAGCTTACGATAGTCAATACACACTGCCATTTTGTTTTGATTTTTGCTGGGACAAGCTCGTTACTTTCATTTCTGATCATTATGACTCCCGGCTTCTTTGGTACAACTTGTACTGGACTCACCCAAGTACTATCAGAGATTGGATAAATGATATTATTGTCTAGATCTTTGATTATCTCTTCCTTGACTACTTCTCTCGTGTTTGGGTTTAATCGCCTTTAAGCCTCACGGGTAGGTTTTGCCTTATCAACTAAATGTATGCGATGTTCCACAATTGATGGGATAATTCCTTTTATATCGCTAATTTCCCATCCCAATGCATCTTTATTTACCGCAAAATTTTCAAAAGTTTTTCTTCTTGGCCCTCGGTAAGATCAGACGCCAAGATTACGGGAAAATTTTCTGTAGAGTCCAAGTATGCATACTTAAGGTCTCATGGTAAGGGCTTGAGGTCTAACTTAGGATGTTCTTGTGTATTAACATTAGTCAACATTCCTTGGTTAGATTCAGATGACGAAGGTTTTGAGTCAAGAAATTCATTTAGTTCAGAAATGTATTCGAGCTCATCGAAATCGGAGTTGAAATGGTCAAGACACATTTTCATGGCTTTAGAAGTGTCATTGAAGGACTCATCAACGGTTGTTTGAATCATGTCAATTTCTTCAATCCCACAATCCCTAGGTTGTTTGTTAAGATTAAAAATGTTTAGCTCAATGGTTAGGTATCCAAAGGAAAGTCGAAGTTGACCGTTCCTACAATTAATGATAGCATTTGAGGTTGCTAAGAAGGGGTATCCTATCAATGGGATTTGAACATTAGGATTTGATACAGGCTCAGTTTCTAGAACAATGAAATTGACAGGAAAGTAAAACTGTTCGATCTGTATTAAGACGTCTTCAATTATTCCCAGTGGCTTTTTGACAGATCGGTCAGCAAGCTAAAGAGTGATGTTGGTTGGTTTAATCTCCTCTAGTCCAAGTTGACGTTAAATAGTATAAGGAAGAAGATTGACACTGACACCAAGATCAAGTAGGGCATGAGATATGTGAATGTTTCCTATTTTGCAATCAATTGTAGGGCAACCAGGGTCTTTGTACTTGAATGGGGCAAGATTCGAAAGAATAGAGCTTGTATTCGCAGTTAGAAAGGCGGCTTTTGGGACGTTTGTAATAACCCGGAAATTCTGGGCCAGTTTAAAATTTTTATTTTGGCAATTTTAGCGAATTTTGAATATTTAAAATAGATTATTTTAAATAATATCGACGAGAAATTTATTTTGAATAGAATTCGAACGTATATGATATATACGTCGTCGTTAGAATATAAATATTTATTTATAATTATAAAAGGAATTGAAAATGGCGCGGTAGTTCGATAATTCGATTTCAAAATTCAATTGAATGTACCGGGTGCAAAACAATCCAGATTTTAGTGAAACCAAAAACATTAGGATCTAATTGAGAATATCTTTCCAACGAATCCGACGAATCGAAATTTCATAGCGGGAATCAAAGGATATGTCCAGTTGAAAATTCTGAATAGTCGCTATGGAATTCAAGCCCTTAAAAATAGCCATTTTGCAAACGACCTCGGATTTCGACGAAACCACTTTTGTTGGAACCGTGATGTCAATTTATTGCTAGGTTTCAAATTTCATAATTTTTCGAATCAATATGTGAGCGTGGCAAAGGAAAACGCGTTTGACCAGTTTTAGTTGATTTTAATCGACTGGAAGTTGGCCATTTTTCAAACGGTCTCAGAATTCGACAAAACTAGTTTTGTTAATACCGTATCGTCAATACGAGGCTATAAAATATTTTTCTGGAATTTTCATAGTTCGTATGTGACCCCGGTAATTTAAAATGTGCGTTAAAGTTGAATATATATTGATTTATACTTTAATTTTGACGAAAACCTATTGAAACGGCCGAATTGGCTTACGATACATATCCCATTGTGTTCGGAATGGGGGTAAAACGCCGGGGGCGACAGTCGTTGGGTTCGATTTGGAAGTCGGATAAAAATGCACCTTTAGGAGAATTAAAAATAAATAAAATATAAAATTTAAAATCTTTTACAAACCCCCCTCACCCAGATTTTCTCTTACCCCGTTCAGACATTAATAAAAAAAAAGAGGGCATCGCGACCTGGCCCATTGTAGATCCTCCGGAGGGGCCACCATCGTCGCGTCGCCGGCTAGCAAGGCCGCCCCCTTCTACGCCACCCTTCTCCCTTCTTCCTCCCCATTTCCTTCCTGCTCGAGCCCCACCCAGATCGGCCCTTTCAAAACCCTAGAACCCGATTCCGCGCTCTCCCTCCTGGCCACCACCGGCCATCGTTCGCCGCCACCCCCTTCCAACCTCCGATCCTCCTCCGCTACCAACCTCTCTCGCCTCCTGAACCCTCGACCCCAATTCCCAAACCCAGCAACCCCAAACGCCACTCGACGCTCCATCGACCCACCACTGCTGGCCTCGAGCGAAGAGCCCCCTCTGACGCAGCGCCATCTTCCCCTCCGCCTTCGCGCGCAACTCCGACCCTTCATCCAATCGATGTGAGTCTTTATATATTCTTTTTGTTTTTTTGTTTTAAATTTATATATAATAAAATCTGAAATATTTATATATAATATAATCTGAAATTTTTATGTATAATAAAGTCTGAAATTTTTATGTAAGAAAGTTTATATTTTATTTATTTATTTAGATAAAGTTGGATTTTTAACATCCAAAAAGCTTTGATTTTGAATTGGATAAAAATATAGTTTTTAGTCAAACATAAATATAGTTTTTAGTCAAAGAAAAATATGATTCTTACTTGGATAAAAATTGAATTTTTAATTAGAGAAAAATATAATTTTATGTGTGTGGAGTATTAAAAATATGATTTTTACTTGTTTGCAGAAATAAAAATATAATTTTTATATTATGGAGAAGTTAAAAATATATTCTTTTTGGCTAAAGTAACAAGTTAAAAATATATTCTTTGTTTTAAAAATAGCGTTGTCAAAAATATAATTTTTAACACAAACGGTGTTGAACAGATCACGTTGGCCACACGACGAAGGAGTTCTACATAAGAAGAGTCATGGCGTGTGGTTTAGCAATTGGTAAGAACTTCTCACTCAAAATTTCTCTTTTTCTAGTTAATATATATATATATATATATATATACTAGGATGCAGACGGTGTTTAGTAGCACCCGACTCCCGTCATCCACAGACCATGGATGGCTTGTTTGTTAAATTGTTTGGTTGTGTAGTTGGTTAGATTATTTGGTTTGAACTGAATTGTTTGGTGAAATGAAATTGATTTGATTGATGTGTGAATGGCGTGGGCCTTCACTAGACCGGGGATAAGGCTAGGCCTTGTCCCGTTTCTAGTATCGTGCCGTTATGCTGCCGAAATTTTCTAAAATATGTTAGAAAAATAAAAATATCATTTTTATTGTGTAAATGAACTAAATAGAAATTCATGTGTTGAAATAAAATATCTAATCGTTAAAAATATAATTTTTAACGTGGAAGTGGATAAAATAAAATATTCATTTACAAACCGGACGGTTTGTTTATGTAACAACCCGAAAATCTGGGCCAGTTTAAAATTTTTATTTTGGCAATTTTAGCGGATTTTGATTATTTAAAATGAATTATTTTAAATAATATCGACGAGAAATTTATTTTGAATAAAATTCGAACGTATATATTATACGCGTCGTCGTTAGAATATAAATATTTATATATAATTATAAATAGAATTAAAAATGGCGCGGTAGTTCGATAATTCGATTTCAAACTTCAATTGAATGTACCGGGTGCAGAACAATCCGGATTTTAGTGAAACCAAAAATAATGGAATCTAATAGTGAATATCTTTCCAACGAATCCGAAAAATCAAGATTTCATATCAGGAATCAAAAGATATGTCCAGCTGAAAATTCTGAATAGTCGCTATGGAATTCAGGCCCTTAAAAATGGACATTTTGCAAACGACCTCGGATTTCGACGAAACCAGTTTTGTTGGGTCCGTGATGTAAAGTTATTGCTAGGTTTCAAATTTCATAATTTTTCGAATCAATATGTGAGTGTGGCAAAAGAAAATGCGTTTGACCAGTTTCAGTTGATTTTAATCGACTGGAAATTGGCCATTTTTCCAACAGTCTCAGAATTCGACGAAACTAGTTTTGATAGGACCGTATCATCAATACGAAACTAGAAAATATTTTTCTAGAATTTTTCGAGTTAGTATGTGACCCCGGTAATTTGAAATGTATGTTTAAAATTCAATATAAGGATTTAAATGAAAATTCAACAGAAACTGATTGTAACGATCAAACCAGCTTACGAAACATATCCCATTGCGTTCGGAATGGGGGTATTTAGCTATGGGCGACAGTCGTTGAGTTCAGATTGGGGTTCGTTTGAAAAGTCAACTTTAAAATGAATTAAATTAAAAAAAAAAATCTCTCCCCCCCTTAAACCCTCTCTGGCCCCCCCCCTCTCTCATTTTCGATCAGATAAGAAATAAAAAAAAAAAAAAAGAGAAGGACGGAGGAACAGCAGCCGCCGCCGCGCCAGGGAGCCGCCGCCCTCCTCGAGGCCACCGCACGTGTCCCCTCCTCATCTTCCTCCTCTTCCCCCTCGACGCGCAACTAACCCCCCCACTCCATTAGCCTGCGACCTCGAGCCTCCCCCCTACCCTGTTGCCGCCGCAAGCATAGCTCCCCATTCCACGAAGTCCGCCCTCCACTTCCCCGTTCAGCAACACCAGACGCCCGCGAGTTCGAACCCCCCCCCCCCCCGTAAGTTCTTTTTTTCTTTTTTTCTTTTTATTTATTTTATTTTTGATTTATATAAACTGAAAAAAAAGTAAATACTGTTTTTATTTTAAAAGTTTAAAACTAAATTCGATTTTAAGTTTAAAAACTGATTTGTTTGAGATATAAAAACTGATTTTTAAAGGGTTAAAACTGATTTCAAAAGCATATAAAAACTGATTTTTTTTGAAAAGGGTTTGAACTTTAAATTGAAAAAGGTTTGAACTTTAAATTGAAAAAGGTTTAAACTTTAGATAGAAAAAGGTTTGAAATTTTAAAAGGAAAAAGTTTTAAACTTTAGAATAGGAAAAGATCCGAACTTTAGAAAAAAATAAAGATCATATTTTTTTTTATATATAGAAAAGATCAGATTTTTAGAATGGAAAAAAAAAAAATCAAATCAGATTTTTATATATTGATTAGCGAAGTAAAAATTCGATGTTTATATATTGAATAGCGAACTAAAAATATGATTTATATATATTGAACTTCGAAAGAAAAATATAGTTTTTATGTTTTGAACTTCGAAAGAAAAATATAGTTTTTATGTTTTGAACTTCGAAAGAAAAATATAGTTTTTATGTTTTGAACTTCGAAAGAAAATATAGTTTTTATGTTTTGAACTTCGAAAGAAAATAGAATTTTTGTATATTGAACTTCGAAATAAAATGTGATTTTTATATATTGAATAACATAGTAAAAATTCGATTTTTATATATATTGAATAGCGAAGTAAAAATTCGATTTTTATATATGTAGTGATTACGAGCAACGAAGATGACGAAGATGCGATAGCGATGAAGATTTCTATCGATGAAGTGCCGTGGAGCTAGGATAGCTATATGTGAGAACTCCTCACCTTTCAATTTAATTATTCTAGTTATATATATATACTAGGATGCAGACGGTGTTTAGTAGCACCCGACACCCGTCCACAGACCATGGACTTGTTTGTTTAATTGAATGTTGGGTGATTGATTTATACGTTTGGTTGAATTGGAAATTGATTGAAATTGATTTGTGAATGGCGTGGGCCTTCACTAGACCGGGGATAAGGCTAGGCCTCGTCCCGTTTCTGGTATCGTGCCGTTATGCCGCCGAAATTTTCTAAAATAAGTTAGAAAAATAAAAATACCATTTTATTGAATAAATGAATTGAATAGAAATTCATATGTTGGAATAAAATGTTTTATCGTTAAAAATATAATTTTTAACGTGTGAATGAATATCGTGAATGTGAATAAATAAATATTCATTTACAAACTAGACGGTTTGTTTATGTACACCTATTTGAAGGACATTGATTGGGTCGATAAATTTTACACATCGCCCAACTGCACAAATAAAATATGTGTTTGATTGTTTGAAACCCCACACGGGTGTTGGGATGAAATTTGAAGTTCACTCATCCTGATTGATTAAATATGTCGATCGATTGATTGACAGGCTGTTATAAGCGTTGAATATCTATATTTGATGCTTTTACAGTGTAGTGCACTTTGGTTGATGGTTGATTATTTTCAATGTTATTATATACATGTGTTGTATGAAAATCCATATAATTAACTTTATATGGTAATTGATTGGGCCTCATTCCAATTTGAAAAATAAAGAATATTATAAAATAAAAGTTCATGTGTTGACAGTACTCATTCATTGAGATTGGTCATGTGTTGAACGAAATATTTTAGTAATAAAATTTACATCTTTATCGATATAAAATAAAAGTTCATGTGTTGACAGTACTCATTCATTGAGATTGGTCATGTGTTGAACGAAATATTTTGATAATAACAACTATTTTGAAAAAGAAATATTTGAAATAGAATATTTGAAAATAGAAATTTATGAAGCCGTGTTGATTAGATTGACGCCATTTTGACGTGAACGATATTTATATCGATTTTATTCATCTTAAAAATGAATATTGAAAAGTGATTTCGAAATCGAATATTTTGAAATGAATTGAAAACGATTTCGAAATGAATTGAATTGAAAACGATTTCGAAATGAATTGAATTGAAAACGAATTCAAATTGAATTGAAAACGATTTCGAAATGAAATGAATTGAAAACGAATTCAAATTGAATTGAAAACGATTTCGAAATGAAATGAATTGAAAACGAATTCAAATTGAATTGAAAACAATTTCGAAATGAAATGAATTGAAAACGAATGAATTGAATTGAAAACGATTTCGAAATGAATTGAATTGAAAACGAATTCAAATTGAATTGAAAACGATTTCGAAATGAAATGAATTGAAAACGAATTCAAATTGAATTGAAAACGATTTCGAAATGAAATGAATTGAAAACGAATTCAAATTGAATTGAAAACGATTTCGAAATGAAATGAATTGAAAACGAATCCAAATTGAATTGAAACGATTTCGAAATTAAATGAATTGAAAACGAATTCAAATTGAATTGAAATTTGAATTGAATAGAAATGAATTTGAAACGAATTTATAAAGAAGAATTCAATTTTGATTTGAATTGAAAGGGAAGTTGAAATTGCTTTTGAAACAAATGTAAAACTATTTATATAATTCGTTTTAAATAGAAATCGACGAAGTATATATTATATATATTATATATATAATATAATGGCCTGAATAGAACGCGCCGCGCCGCGGCAGTTCGTGAATTTCGACCATTTATTTCAAACGGACATTGCGGGAGATCCGACCGTCGGATTCTCCTAAAACCGGAACCGTTGGGTTCGTATCGAAAAGAGCTTTCTAACGAATATTAGAAATCAGAAATTTAACGGTTGGATTTGGAATTATGTCCAAATCAAATTCGAAAAAGGTCGCTGTAAGTGCAGTTCGATGGCCGTTAATGGAAATCGACTGTACGGGCCTTGATAAAATTATTAAAAATAGTAATAATTTGTGTAAAATCATAAGAAATGATTTGTGAAAGTTTGGGATGAAAAACTCCATATTTGAAAAGATAAAAATAGATTTTTATCGAAATGAACTAGTTTTGAACTAGAATTATAATTCTATTTATTTTTAAATAAATAAATTGAATTTGAAATGGTTTTGAAAATAACCAAAATTTCCAATGATTGCATTGGAGTGGATTTGAATCGAAATTGTCTTCGGAATATTTCGATGTTGGAATTCGTGATATTACAGGTGTTGTTATGGAAATTTGAAAGATATATATTTGTATCGTTATTTCCAATACGACATTTGTTAGTCGTAGAATTCGATATTGAATATAAGCCGATATATTTTCTATTCAGAGCCTTGTATTGAATATCGAATGTGATTTGGGTTTGTCGTGAATGGTGTCTTCACTAACACTGTTCTTGAACCCAGTTGAGAAAAGATTAAATCTTTTTATTTAGATTTAATGAAGTGTACCAATTAAATGGTATTTAATTGGAATTGAATTGGTATTGATTTTTGGGTTTATCGTGAACAGTGTTTTAAATAACACTTGTTCTTTAACCCGATAATTAATGGAATGTGATTTGGGTTTGTCGTGAATGGTGTCTTCACTAACACTGTTCTTGAACCCAGTTGAGAAAAGATTAAATCTTTTTATTTAGATTTAATGAAGTGTACCAATTAAATGATATTTAATTGGAATTAAATTGGTATTGATTTTTGGGTTTATCGTGAACAGTGTTTTAAATAACACTTGTTCTTTAACCCGATAATTAATGGAATGTGATTTTGGGTTTATCGTGAATCGTGTTTTAAATGACACTGATTCTTTAACCCAGATAATGATTAAAACTAAGTGGAGTTTTAATAAATCTTTAATTAGATTGAAAAGATCGAGAATGGAGTATCACCAGTTTTGCTCCAGGCGATAGTTAAATCTTTAATTAGATTTGAACGTGAAATTTAGAAACTAACTGTCGGTTAGCCAAGCAGAATGGTTTTCTGGATATTGATCTGATGTTGGTTTCGGCCTTCGGGGTTAATATTTGGGGAATTATTCTCTTGATTAATTTACGGTTAGTGACTAATGAATTGGAATGAGGCGTATGTTGTGTTTGTGTAACACTTATTTAAAATATACGCGAGTTATTCGGAAAGACCGGGTTCATCCCATTTTGAATAACTGATACGACGATAAGTCGAAGATGAAGACGATGGTCGAAGACCGTAGGTTTTCACGTCGTTTGGGTGATAATTGATGATCTTGATTGGGCTGTACACCCAAGAAGATGGAAACAGTTGGTGATCGTCCAGACGTACTTGGAGATCGATGGATATGCGGGGTACTAGGTGCCTCCGGTTTCGTTCAGACCCAGGACGGACTTGTAAATGGACTGTGTGTCTGACATCGGATTTCATTCTGTGTGACTGATATCGGTTGCATAGGATGGTTTGCCTGTGTGGCATGCTAAGATGCAAATGATCAAGGCTTCTGTTGAAAAGCAAAGTCTTGTGGTGATGATCAAAGCACGGCCTTTGTGGCGTAGCTTTGTGTAACGTTTACCTCGCGTGTTTCACACCAGGTATGAACCAAAAACGGGAGATGGACCTCAGGGAGGGCATGCGTTTCCTTCTAGCTAAAAAGTGGCGTCAGTGGTTTTACACGCCCTGACGAGTTTGACTTATGTGGTTGTTGCTGTTGCGAGGCGCCTCGGATTGATCGGTCGTTCTCGAACCGATGGAGTCATTTGTTGGCTCATTGACACCCCAAAGGGTGGGGAAACGCAGTGTTCAGGCATTTTAATCCACATCGGTGGACCAGCCCTGACGATCCAAGGGTCACTCGAGCTCTGATACTAACTGTGACGGCAAGGAATTTCGCTCGAGTTCGTGCGATGGGGGGGGGGGGCTTCGTCGTCTTCGATCGTCGGAGGGGGGAGCGGCTTCGTCGTCTTCGATCGTCGGAGGGGGGAACGGCTTCGATGCTTAGGGTTTTTTTTTTCTCTTTCTGTTTTCTGGATTGTGAGTCGGGGGGGGGGGGGGGGGGCCAAGAAGAAGATAAAGGGGAGGGAGGGAATTAAAATTATTTTATTATTTTATTATTTTATTATTTAATTTCGCAAAAAGGTTGACTTTTACATACGACCTCTAAACGAGGCCCACCGCCTGCCGTCCATAGCGTTATACCCCCATTCCGAACACAATGGGATATGTATCGCAAGCTGATTTGATCGTTACAATCAGTTTCTGTTTGAATTTACATTTAAATCATTATATTGAATTTTAAACGCACATTTCAAATTACCGGGGTCACATATTAACTAGAAAAATTCCAGAAAAATATTTTCTAGCTTCGTATCGAAGATACGGTCCTAACAAAACTAGTTTCGTCGAATTCTGAGACCGTTTGAAAAATGGCCAATTTCCAGTCGATTAAAATCAACTGAAATCGGTCAAACGCGTTTTCCTTTGCCACGCTCACATATTGATTCGAAAAATTATGAAATTTGAAACCTAACAATAACTTGACACTGCGGACCTAACAAAAGTGGTTTCGTCGAAATCCGAGGTCATCTGCAAAATGTCCATTTTTAAGGGCCTGAATTCCATAGCGACTATTCAGAATTTTCAATTGGACATATCTTTTGATTCCCGCTATCAAATTTCGATTTGTCGGATTCGTTAGAAAGATATTACCAATTAGATTCCATTATTTTTGGTTTCACTAAGATCCGGATTGTTTTGCACCCGGTATATTCAATTGAAGTTTGAAATCGAATTATCGAACTACCGCGCCATTTTCAATTCTATATATAATTATAATTAATTATATTCCTTTTTCAAATGTCGATTCAAACTCATTTTCATCGCCATTATTTAAAATATTTATTTTAAATATTTAAAATCCATTATTTTAGCCAATTTAAAAATTTTAAATTGGTTCAGATTTTCTGGGTCGTTACAATCTCCCCCACTTAAAACTTTTCGTCCCCGAAAAGGAATAAAGTCGAAAGTGGTTTGATAAATCCACAATCACACAGCACAACAACCAATTTGTTTCTAATATTCAGAGTATAGAATAAACAATGCACATCCATGGGAAGAAAATAGCAACAGAATAGAGAATTAAATGGTAATGCAAGGTAAGGTAAATGTACCTTGCACCAGAGTCAATCAGAGATATCTACTCGGCATCTAGGATAAGCTTTCTGAATGCTCTCCTCAGTTTCCCAAGTACAATCTCGCGGATCTCCACTCCATTGCACTTTGACTAAGTGAACCTTCTTGTTTCTCAGATCTTTGGTTTCTTTGCCGATAATCTTTAGCGGCTCACGCCTCACAACTAGTTCTGGAGTAATTTCAATATCCTGCTGAGCTGCTTTTTCCACGATCAAGTCTGGATCATGAACGTGCTTTCGAAGTTGAGATATATGAAATACATCATGCACACCAGGCAACCAGTCAGGCAGTTTGACTTTATATGCGAGAGTTCCAATCCGTTCCAGAATAGGAAACGGACCAATAAATTTAGGCGCTAACTTTCCAGTTTTACTGAACCGGATAACTCCTCTCATCGGCGATACTTTCAAATATACATAGTCGCCAACTTCAAAGGATATATCTCTTCTTCTTTTATCGGCATAGCTCTTTTGTCGGCTTTGAGCGGCGAGTAATCGCTTTTTAATAAAATCAACTTTGTCGGCAACTTCCCGAATCATATCAGGACCCAACACAAGTCTATTTCCAGGCTCGACCCAACAAGCAGGAGATCGGCACGGTCTACCATACAGTGCTTCGAATGGCGACATTGTCAGACTCGCCTGGTAGCTGTTGTTATAAGAGAATTCAGCCAAATGCAGATGGTCTTCCCATGATCCCCCGAAATCTAGAATACAAGCCCGCAATAGATCTTCTAAAATGCGATTCACCCTCTCAGTCTGACCGTCTGTCTGAGGATGATAAGCGGTGCTCATGTTTAACTTCGTTCCCAGTTCGACTTGAAATGCCTCCCAGAATTTACTAGTGAATATCGTATCTCTATCACTTACTATGCTGAGCGGCACTCCATGTAGTCTAACTATTTCCCTGAAGTATATCTGCGCCAGACTCTGAGCAGTTCTATTTGATTTGACGGGTATGAAATGGGCGGTCTTCGTGAAACGATCTACGATCACCCAAATACTGTCATTTCCCTTTCTGGTTCTGGGCAAACCATCAATGAAATCCATAGAAATATTTTCCCACTTCCAACCAGGAACTTCTAGTGGTTGTAATAATCCAGCCAATTTCTGTTGGTCACTTTTGACTAGCTGGCAAGTAGGGCATCGGCTAACGTATATTGAAACGTCTCTCTTCATAGCCTTCCACCAGAATGTTCTTTTGAGATCGTTATACATTTTGGCCACACCAGGATGGATACTCAGCTTGGACTTGTGACACTCGTCTAACACTTCCCTTTTTAACTCTGGGATGTCAGGAACACAAATCCTTCCTTTTAATCTCAAGGTCTCGTCGTTATCTATTTGAAAACACGAGGGTTCGCCTTTCTGAATCCTTTTAATCATATCCTTAATAAAGTTATCCTCCTTCTGAAGAATAGATATTTTGTCAATCAAGGAAGTCGTGATAATAAAGCTGGCGATCATTACATTCTTTCGACTCAGCGCATCGGCCACGACATTGGCTTTCCCGGGAGTATATATAATTTCAAAGTCATATGCTGCCAGAAACTCCAGCCAACGTTGCTGCCTCAAATTTAAGTCCTTCTGAGTGAACAGATACTTTAACGACTGGTGATCTGTAAACAGTTCGAATCTCTCGCCCAGAAGATAATGTCTCCAGATTTTCAAAGAGAATATGATAGCCAATAACTCAAGATCATGAGTTACATAGTTTTTCTCGTGCGGCTTCAGTTGACGGCTAGCATAAGCAATAACTTGACCTCTTTGCATTAACACTGCGCCAAGGCCTTCTCTAGAAGCATCAGTCCAGACTTTCAAATCCTGGTTGCCATCGATGAAACTCTAATTCACTAATTGATTGATGTTTGGGTTGTATGTTTATTTGTTTGATAAATTTTAACCGTATAGCCAGTTTGATCAAATATTGAACTATTTTGAAAATTGGTCGCATTTGCTTGCATATACATATATTTATCATTGAACAGGTCATAGCAAGGAGGCTAGAGCCAGAGAATAAAATTTGTTTGCCCGACAAATAGGTACATGTTTACTACATAATTTCCTGTTTTGTTTGGGTGATGATGATTTTGTGAGCCTATTGGCTAGCCGCTTGGCTTTTTCTTTTTCTTTTTGAGATCTGAAGGACCGGGGAAGCTATTTGAAATTCCCCGATGCTCCCGGTGCAGGGGAGGTTATGGCGAAATTTTTCAAAAATTTAGGGTGTTAGCCAAATTTTTGAGATTTTAGGAAATTCTCAGAAACTAAAGAGTTGGAGAGTAGAAGCCAGATCGAGCGTAGTGTTGAATAATCAAACCACTTTCGACTTTGTTCCTTTTCGGGGACGAAAAGTTTTAAGTGGGGGAGATTGTAACAACCCGAAAATCTGGGCCAGTTTAAAATTTTTATTTTGGCAATTTTAGCGGATTTTGATTATTTAAAATGAATTATTTTAAATAATATCGACGAGAAATTTATTTTGAATAAACTTCGAACGTATATATTATACGCGTCGTCGTTAGAATATAAATATTTATATATAATTATAAATAGAATTAAAAATGGCGCGGTAGTTCGATAATTCGATTTCAAACTTCAATTGAATGTACCGGGTGCAGAACAATCCGGATTTTAGTGAAACCAAAAATAATGGAATCTAATAGTGAATATCTTTCCAACGAATCCGAAAAATCAAGATTTCATATCAGGAATCAAAAGATATGTCCAGTTGAAAATTCTGAATAGTCGCTATGGAATTCAGGCCCTTAAAAATGGACATTTTGCAAACGACCTCGGATTTCGACGAAACCAGTTTTGTTGGGTCCGTGATGTAAAGTTATTGCTAGGTTTCAAATTTCATAATTTTTCGAATCAATATGTGAGCGTGGCAAAAGAAAACGCGTTTGACCAGTTTCAGTTGATTTTAATCGACTGGAAATTGGCCATTTTTCCAACGGTCTCAGAATTCGACGAAACTAGTTTTGATAGGACCGTATCATCAATACGAAACTAGAAAATATTTTTCTAGAATTTTTCGAGTTAGTATGTGACCCCGGTAATTTGAAATGTATGTTTAAAATTCAATATAAGGATTTAAATGAAAATTCAACAGAAACTGATTGTAACGATCAAACCAGCTTACGATACATATCCCATTGCGTTCGGAATGGGGGTATTTAGCTATGGGCGACAGTCGTTGAGTTCAGATTGGGGTTCGTTTGAAAAGTCAACTTTAAAATGAATTAAATTAAAAAAAAAATCTCTCCCCCCCTTAAACCCGCTTTGGCCCCCCCTCTCTCATTTTCGATCAGATAAGAAATAAAAAAAAAAAAAAAAGAGAAGGACGGAGGAACAGCAGCCGCCGCCGCGCCAGGGAGCCGCCGCCCTCCTCGAGGCCACCGCACGTGTCCCCTCCTCATCTTCCTCCTCTTCCCCCTCGACGCGCAACTAACCCCCCCCACTCCATTAGCCTGCGACCTCGAGCCTCCCCCCCTACCCTGTTGCCGCCGCAAGCATAGCTCCCCATTCCACGAAGTCCGCCCTCCACTTCCCCGTTCAGCAACACCAGACGCCCGCGAGTTCGAACCCCCCCCCCCCCGTAAGTTCTTTTTTTCTTTTTATTTATTTTATTTTTGATTTATATAAACTGAAAAAAAAGTAAATACTGTTTTTATTTTAAAAGTTTAAAACTAAATTCGATTTTAAGTTTAAAAACTGATTTGTTTGAGATATAAAAACTGATTTTTAAAGGGTTAAAACTGATTTCAAAAGCATATAAAAACTGATTTTTTTTGAAAAAGGTTTGAACTTTAAATTGAAAAAGGTTTGAACTTTAAATTGAAAAAGGTTTAAACTTTAGATAGAAAAAGGTTTGAAATTTTAAAAGGAAAAAGTTTTAAACTTTAGAATAGGAAAAGATCCGAACTTTAGAAAAAAATAAAGATCATATTTTTTTTATATATAGAAAAGATCAGATTTTTAGAATGGAAAAAAAAAAATTCAAATCAGATTTTTATATATTGATTAGCGAAGTAAAAATTCGATGTTTATATATAGCGAACTAAAAATATGATTTATATATATTGAACTTCGAAAGAAAAATATAGTTTTTATGTTTTGAACTTCGAAAGAAAAATATAGTTTTTATGTTTTGAACTTCGAAAGAAAAATATAGTTTTTATGTTTTGAACTTCGAAAGAAAAATATAGTTTTTATGTTTTGAACTTCGAAAGAAAAATATAGTTTTTATGTTTTGAACTTCGAAAGAAAAATATAGTTTTTATGTTTTGAACTTCGAAAGAAAATATAGTTTTTATGTTTTGAACTTCGAAAGAAAATAGAATTTTTGTATATTGAACTTCGAAATAAAATGTGATTTTTATATATTGAATAACATAGTAAAAATTCGATTTTTATATATGTAGTGATTACGAGCAACGAAGATGACGAAGATGCGATAGCGATGAAGATTTCTATCGATGAAGTGCCGTGGAGCTAGGATAGCTATATGTGAGAACTCCTCACCTTTCAATTTAATTATTCTAGTTATATATATATACTAGGATGCAGACGGTGTTTAGTAGCACCCGACACCCGTCCACAGACCATGGACTTGTTTGTTTAATTGAATGTTGGGTGATTGATTTATTCGTTTGGTTGAATTGGAAATTGATTGAAATTGATTTGTGAATGGCGTGGGCCTTCACTAGACCGGGGATAAGGCTAGGTCTCGTCCCGTTTCTGGTATCGTGCCGTTATGCCGCCGAAATTTTCTAAAATAAGTTAGAAAAATAAAAATACCATTTTATTGAATAAATGAATTGAATAGAAATTCATATGTTGGAATAAAATGTTTTATCGTTAAAAATATAATTTTTAACGTGTGAATGAATATCGTGAATGTGAATAAATAAATATTCATTTACAAACTAGACGGTTTGTTTATGTACACCTATTTGAAGGACATTGATTGGGTCGATAAATTTTACACATCGCCCAACTGCACAAATAAAATATGTGTTTGATTGTTTGAAACCCCACACGGGTGTTGGGATGAAATTTGAAGTTCACTCATCCTGATTGATTAAATATGTCGATCGATTGATTGAAAGGCTGTTATAAGCGTTGAATATCTATATTTGATGCTTTTACAGTGTAGTGCACTTTGGTTGATGGTTGATTATTTTCAATGTTATTATATACATGTGTTGTATGAAAATCCATATAATTAACTTTATATGGTAATTGATTGGGCCTCATTCCAATTTGAAAAATAAAGAATATTATAAAATAAAAGTTCATGTGTTGACAGTACTCATTCATTGAGATTGGTCATGTGTTGAACGAAATATTTTAGTAATAAAATTTACATCTTTATCGATATAAAATAAAAGTTCATGTGTTGACAGTACTCATTCATTGAGATTGGTCATGTGTTGAACGAAATATTTTGATAATAACAACTATTTTGAAAAAGAAATATTTGAAATAGAATATTTGAAAATAGAAATTTATGAAGCCGTGTTGATTAGATTGACGCCATTTTGACGTGAACGATATTTATATCGATTTTATTCATCTTAAAAATGAATATTGAAAAGTGATTTCGAAATCGAATATTTTGAAATGAATTGAAAACGATTTCGAAATGAATTGAATTGAAAACGATTTCGAAATGAATTGAATTGAAAACGAATTCAAATTGAATTGAAAACGATTTCGAAATGAAATGAATTGAAAACGAATTCAAATTGAATTGAAAACGATTTCGAAATGAAATGAATTGAAAACGAATTCAAATTGAATTGAAAACAATTTCGAAATGAAATGAATTGAAAACGAATGAATTGAATTGAAAACGATTTCGAAATTGTAATGACCCGCATTGGCAGAGGTATTATGGGAAATTTATTAAATTATACCAATGGTGGTTTAGAGTATTTAATGGTCGTAGAAAATATAATGATGAATATTTAATTTGAATAATAAATTAAATAATATATTTAATTCTGAATTAATCAGAATTGGCTGAAATGGCGATATGGTGTGAACCGGATCATCTGTGATATTTAATTCAGCTTGGAATTGAATTTGAATAACGAATATATTCAATCGTCGACAGTTGAACGTATAGTTTATAATATAATTATAAACGAGCTTGAAATGGCGTTGCAGTTCGTAATTTGGCGATTCGAACTTCAACTGAATGTACAGGATTCCATTTAAGCCGGATTTCTGTGAAACAAGAAACGTATGGAGCTGGTGGAGTATATCTTTCTAGTGGAAGAGAAAAATCAGGATTTCGTCGTGTAGATTTTGAGATATATCTAAATCAAATTTTAAAATAGTCGCTATAGAATCGTTTATCGACCATATCGGTTTATTCGATATAACTAGAGATCGTGTTTGAATTTAGATAAGGTTCTTTAGAGACATAGTGATAATTTAATTTTTAGAATTTTACTGTAATTTTTAATTAATTAAATAAGCAACTTTTTATTTAGAGTATTTTGCACCCTGTAATCAACATTTTGAGGTTCCACAATATGAGTCAAACTACCGGTATTATTATATTTTTGGGATCGTGGCACATTGCTGAACACAACGGTATCTTTATTTTTGTCTGTAACGGCTTGTATGGATACAGAGGTTGTGTAAGAGGATACCTTTATTTTTCTAACTTTAAAAGCAAAATTCCCACATTCTCAATACCTGTTAAATCTGAAATAAGATTGTTGGCCTGACTTACCACATTTGTTAGCACTAACAAACTAAGCAGAAGTGTTCGTTCTTTTATAAATTCATGGTGAACCCGATACATGTAGTGCTCGATGTTGTAAGAAGACCTTAGTTAGAGTAGCAAACATCAAATCAAAGACAACAGTTACACTAAACTAAATATTAGTAATATATATATGTTTGCTTTGCTTCAACACAAAGTATAGTATATCGACCCTTCTTTGTCAAGCCAGAATAGTCTTGATGTAAAAACTCTGACCGTCCTCTCACCATCAACGCACATGCTACAAGTAGCTGCGAAGAAAAGTATACATATTATTAAAAGAACTTCTACTTCATGTCTAAGAAATCGACGCGGTAGGTGTATTCAATTCAACAGTCCTATCCTACGCTGGAGACAAGAAGTTTGCAGACCTATGGTTTAATTCATCCCAAAGGTATGTTAATATAAAATAGGATATTTCTTTAACGTAGCCATTACGTCTCGTACAGCCTTCAAGACAATAAATTGTAACTTATCCTATTGCCTAAGCTTCCATCGCAAGTACCCTATATAAAGTCATTAACTCCACAACCCTAAAGTGATTTTCATTTTCGGTCAAACATATTTTTGGCCGTCATATTTCTCTTCTAGGAAATTCCTTTTCTTTCTTTCGATCTTTGAAAATTCAAACTAAATGTATAAATCATGAACTATATGTTTCTAGGCTCGGGATGAGCTGCTCTTCAATGCAGCGTGGTTAGTTTTAGGCTCGACATCATTCTGTCGAAGGCTTTGTGAACAACAGTAGAAGTAGGGTTGAGATTCATAGCAAAATGGAGAATTTGTTGGAGATTTAAAGGGTATAATCGGATTCAGGGTGCAAATCCGAACGGATGGTAGAAGTTTTGAAGGATTTGAGAACCAAAAGGTTCGGTGGTTTCACCGTTGTTGGTGGAAAGGGTGAACGACGGAAGTTGTCTTGGGGAGTGGAGCTGCACTTGAGTGCTACGATGTCGGAGAGGAGTTGAAGTGGGTCGAATTGATGTTGGTTGTTTGGATTTTCATGATGGTATGGGGCAAGAAGAAGGTCGATGAAGTAGTGTTAATGGCCATCGTATGCTTCAGGGAGTTCACGACAATTGTGGTAGGGGAGAAAGCACGGTAGTGATAAAGAGGTGGGCTGGTTTCATGAGTTAAGGCCCACATGTATTTTTAATTCAAGTTTCATTTTATTAAATAGCGTTCGAACTTAGAAAATCAATATCTTAGTCATATGTGATCAGAAATTAGCAAACTTGGATCCGACAGGATCGTATGGACGGGAGCAAAACAATGGAGCTGACTGGGAGTGATTCCGAGCTCGTTACAATTTATGGCGAAATAAATTGTCCATCGCAGTCAAATAAACGCAAACAGTTATTTAACGGCTAACGCGCAAATGTGAGTAAATCTCACTAACTCTTAACAGTTTATAATTTCATACTGTATTTTTAGAACTGTTAGATATTGGCTGATTGACTGTGTGTTGACTGTTTGATGGAACTGCTAGTCAGTTAGTTAAATTTTCTATATTGATTCTTTTTAACATAATATATCATATAGAACTGAAAAGTGATGTTATCTATATTGTTTAACATCTGTGATGCAGGGAGACAGGTTGGAGGAATCCGACTGGATTCCTCAACATTTATTTTACTGTTTTCATATATTGTGATATATGATGTGTTATATAATCTGTTATGGATTATGTGTGTTGGAATGATGTTGATCATTGTTATTCGATATTGTAAATATCATAAAAGACCCTGGGATGTAAAAAGAAGTATTTCAATGTATATTGAAATAAAGGAATTTTATAAAATCACAGGATTTTATAAAAGGAAATATTTATAAAACGAACACGGTTTTATAAAAGGGATATTTATTTAGAAAATAAATAGAAATAAAAAAAAGAATATTTATTTAGTAAATAAATAGAAGTTATAAATATGAAATATTTGTAACGGTAAATAGAAGTTATAAATAGGAAATATTTGTAACGGTAAGTAAACGTTAAAAAGGGGAATAGTTGTAACGGAAAACGTAGTTTATCAAAAGAAGTTAATCGATTAATGATAAAGTTAAAAAGAAGTTAATCGATGTTAGTTAATCGATTAGTGATAAAGTAAAAAGAAGTTAATCGATGTTAGTTAATCGATTAATGATAAAGTTAAAAAGAAGTTAATCGATGTTAGTTAATCGATTAGTGATAAAGTAAAAAGAAGTTAATCGATGTTAGTTAATCGATTAGTGATAAAGTAAAAAGAAGTTAATCGATGTTAGTTAATCGATTAGTGATAAAGTAAAAGGAAGTTAATCGATGTTAGTTAATCGATTAATGATAAAGTTAAAAAGAAGTTAATCGATGTAAGTTAATCGATGTTAGTTAATCGATTAGTGATAAAGTAAAAAGAAGTTAATCGATGTTAGTTAATCGATTAGTGATAAAGTAAAAAGAAGTTAATCGATGTTAGTTAATCGATTAGTGATAAAGTAAAAAGAAGTTAATCGATGTTAGTTAATCGATTAATGATAAAGTTAAAAGGAAGTTAATCGATGTTAGTTAATCGATTAGAGTTAAAGTAAAGGGAGCTAATCGATGTTAGTTTAATCGATTAGGGTTAAAGCAAAGGAGTTAATCGATGTTAGTTAATTGATTAGTGTTAAAGTAAAATGAGTTAATCGAATATAGTTATTCGAATAGAAAGTTAAAGGAGTTAATCGAATATAGTTTATTCGGATAGAAGCAAATGAGTTAATCGAATATAGTTATTCGAATAGAAAGTAAAAGGAATTATCGAATATAGTTTATTCGAAAGGAGTTAAGTGAAATGAGTAAATCAATAGCGTTAGTCAAATAGAGTTAATCCAATAGTGTTAATCCAATAGAGTTAATTGATAAGGGTTAATCGAAAGGAGTTCAGTGAAAAGAGTCAATCGAATATAGCTATTCGAAGGAGGATTAAGTAAGGAAGATAGTAAAAGGAATATAAAGTGAACTTTGCCTATTTCAAAGTTAGAAATGTTGTTCAGTTAAGGTCTGAGAGGTAGTTCTACCCCAACTTGATTGGCTTCATTTTAACTAAGGAATAGTTAATGTTCAGCAGTAAAAGGAAATGGTTTGAATTGGCATCGCGATGGTTTGTTTAAACATCTGTCTAAGTCCAATAAAGAAGCTTTGGAAATGTTTTCCAAATAAGAAACCAGAAATGTTTTCTAATAAAGAAAATAAGAAATGGAAATGTTTTCCATTGTTAATAACGTATATTTTCCCAATTTAGAAAATAAGGGATATTGAACGTAGGGAAACATGAGATAAGTAAATTTATGAACTAAAGAGATAAATGTTGAATGATGTTTGATCGATATAATTTACATTTGGAAATAATATCGTTGTTTGCACACCTGTTTTTATTCAATAGTTAAATCACAGACTATCGAAGTTTTGACCATTTTAACGTTGTTAATATGGAGAGACCGGTTGGATTATTATCCAAAGAACCACTCTGTATTGGCATAAGCGTTGCGAAGAATATATGCCAAAGGAAATTGAAGACGGGGTTATGCAAGGGCTATCCTGTTTACAGAATAGTGCCTTCGGTTCATCCTGTTTCTGGGTGACTTGTATGGACGGATGTCTGACAGAGTATTTCCAGATGATCACGTATATTGATTTCTCCAACCGTACCAAGAGTGGAAGCAGAGAAGGAAACTTCCTTTAGCTAACACATAATGTATTGTTGTAGACGTCAATCGGTGATTTGATGGATTTGACGATGTGGCATTCAAAGTGAGTCTGGTTTGATGATAAAGCGTAGCTTCTAGCCTCATCATCCGGTAAATGACAGAAATCGGGCAGGCAGCATGGCTAAGTCGGTCGCACCGAAGTAGGGTGTATAATCACATGATCTAGAGTTTCATTTACTTCTAAAAATCTATTGTTGATGCTGTCCCATTCGGGAAACGGTTGCTGATCCCAACTGTTGGTGATATACATTCGATACACTCAAGCGAAATGAGTGGTCGGTCATGTGTGGCCGGGTTGCAAGATGTTCTTGTTGAACCCAGTGTATTCCTCTCTAGAGGTACACAAGCGGAAGGTGATTCCATACCTTGTCATAGTTGGAAATCCATTTCCCAATACGTGCTTGCGGTTTTGATTATATACTATATATGTAGAACGTGAGATGAAAGCGTTTCTGCTAGATGATTATATATATACTGTGG
Source organism: Allium sativum (assembly GCA_030737875.1). Taxonomy (NCBI): domain Eukaryota; kingdom Viridiplantae; phylum Streptophyta; class Magnoliopsida; order Asparagales; family Amaryllidaceae; genus Allium; species Allium sativum. The sequence continues at coordinate 929,687,290 of CM060913.1, read as the reverse complement.
TTGATAGACATTATTATAATATCAAAAGGTTTTTGATATAAAGATATTTTGGATTCTCATAAGGGAAAAACCCGTTCCGTTATGCGGCGTGGTCTTATGAGATATCATTTACTTGTTCGAACTGTTTTTAAACTGTTTTACTCATACCAGTCCCATGACTGACCCGGAGTTTACTTTGTTGTTTTCCCTAAACTCTTGGGTGCCTAAATTTGTACGGGCAGTCAAGTAGTCGGGATTTTACAGATACACCTGAAGAGCTGGAGCAGGAGGCTTCAGGATGTTATAGCTATAGTTATTTCCGCTGTGTTGTAAGTGCTGTACTTTGATAATGATATGTATATTCAAGCACTGATTTGTATTTCAAAGTTATGTTATGAAATATATTTATTCGTTCCGCTGTGAGATTCTTGTTACTCTGATATTGTGTTCTTCTTCTTCTTCTATTCTAAGTTTCTATCTTATCTTTTCTCACCCTCTAATTTCTTTCACTAATTACCAGGATTTTTCGACGTTTTGGTTATCGACTTCGAGCTTATGTCGATAACCAAAGTCGCTCAAAAATCCGGGTCGTTACAGTTGGTATCAGAGCTTAAGTTAAGAATTACTTGGCTCTGTGGCGTGACTCGGTAGAGATAGGGTTAGTAACACTCTAGATTGAGTTTGAGTGTATATATACGAGTGAACGTATTTGTTATTGATATAAAAATTTGTTTTGTATTGTGGAGATTCATTGATTGAGTTGTTTATGGGTTCTGGTCGATCAGTTTGATCCACTGTATCGGTAGGGATTTTGTAAACACTTGAATACGATGAACCATCATGGTATGTTTTGAAAAGAGGGTAAACGAAATAAGTTTACCCAACGTATATTTTGAATATATTGGATATATTGGTTGTTATTATAATCGAGTAAGATTATAAATTAAATGGTTATGTAAATAACCAATCAGAATTCATATAAGTGAAATACGTGAAATCATATGAGTTAAATCTGAAATTTAAACCAGAATTGAATTAAAACTCTGGAGAATTGGATAAGTGTTTGTAAATGGATATGGATTAAGTATAAGGAAAATTTAAGATCCTGGGAGATTTTAAATTGTTTTACAAGCAGTGTGAATTATATTTTGAAATGAATTTCAAAGTGGAAATGTTTAAAAATGGTTTTATAGTATTGAACTCACTTCGATCGCTGGAAAATAGATTCTGATCATGACAGCTGCATCATCAGTATTCATTTTCGAGTTGTAAGTGACGAATTACTACCAGAGATACTGTTTTGAATTTGTTTTGGGAAAGACAAGTGGTGTTGAATTTCAAAATAGAATTTGAATATATAGAATTTGAATTTTGAAATAGATTTGAAATATTAACTTGTTTAAAAGAAATAAAACGAGAAGTTCCGTCATAAACGAAGTTTATAAATAGTTCATTTATAAACGAAGTTTATAAATGAAGTGAAAATAATTATCATTGGATAATTCAGAAATAAAAAAATACGAGTGTGAAATTGAAAGGGAAACCTATTTTCCTAAAGGTAGAAATATCGATTTCAAAAGGAATTGAAATCAAGGCTTATTTAAAGAATAAATAAAGAAAGTTTCAAAAGGGGATTTGAATAAAGAAATTTCAATTAGAATTTGAATATAGAAATTCAAATGGCGTTTGGATATAGAAAATATAAGAGATTTCAAATATAGGATTTGAATATCGAAAGTGAAATGAAATTTGAATGTAGAGAATTTAAATAGAATTGAAATTTGAATTTAGAAGATTCAAAGGGAAGTGAAATGAAATAAAGAAAATTCAAATAGATTTGAATATAGAAATTCAAATGGAGTTTGAAAATAGATTTGAATAATGAAATTCATATATGGAATTTGAATAAGTGAATTGAAATGAAATTCAAATATAGAATTTGAATAAGAGAATGGAAATGGAATTTGAATATAGGAAATTCAAATAAAATTGAAATGGAATTCAATTAGTTGATAAACAAGTTAAAATATATTTGAACATGTTATACTCAAATATGAAGGTGAAATGGGCAAACCAGTAATTTGAAAATCACTTAACGAACTAAGTTAAAATGATTGGATTAAGTTGAAATGAATTAGAAATGTATGGATATACATGAGATAGGTATGGAAAAGGTATGAAGGTATATAAATAGAATGCTCGACTATGTATTTAATTCATATATGAGATTTTATGCACCGTATCGGCTAGCCGCTTGGCTTTTCTTTTTCTTTTGATTGGAGAAGGCCTGTGTGGCAGTTTGGGGATTTTCCCGATGCTCCCAGTACAAAGGAGGTTATGGCAAATTTTTCGGGAATTTAAGGAGTTAGAATATTTTTAAGATTATTTGATAGCTAAAATCTATATATCTATATATATAGAAGTTGATAAGGAAACGAACTTAGAAATAGAATAGTAAAATCAAAAAGGAAGACTAAGAATAAAATCTAGTAAGAATAGAAAGAGGAAGTGTATACGTGTTTAAAAGTGAATAAGTAGTTGTATGGTATTGATTATTCGAGTAAGTAGTCATATCTGTTTTGACGTTATAAATGTTATTCAGTCAAGGTCTGAGAGGTAGTTATACCCCAACTTGATTGATTTCTTTATTAACAAATAAATAGTAAGATTTCAGGATCGAAGATCAATGTTGAATAAGAGTTAGTTGAATATAGTATTTGGGTTGTCGTAACGATGTTTTACACAACATCCATTTTAACCCAAATAGTGTAAACTTGGAAATAATAAAGAATATTTCCTAAGTATAGAAATAAACGAGATAAGAAAAGAGACAAGTAAATTGGAATATTTTCCACTTATAAATACCACATATTTTCTAAAAGTTTAGGAAATAAAGGAAGGCGATATCCAGAAATGTTTTCCAATTAACATAAAAGGGGCCAATATGGTTATTGAAAATATTTGGTTAACAAATATTGATAAAGAAATAGAGAAGTGATTTAACTAATGGAATATTGATTAGGGGCTCAGTTGAATTTCAAAAAGGAAATTTTGATTTTTGAAAAGAGTAAACTGTTTAAAAACTCCTAGGGAAAGACGGTTTGAATTAAAAACAAATTTAATAGAAATTTGTGAAAAAAAATCGAATTAAAGTAAAGCCAGTAGCGTGGTAACTGAGTTTTGAATTAGAATGATATCAAGGCAAATTTGATTGTGAGATTCAAATGTGAAGTGTAAGGTTATAATCAAGTTAAGAGTTGGGGATCAAGAACGAAACTTGAGTTGAAATGAAAATTTGGCTTGGTAAAAAGCGAATGGTAGTGTTGATGATAGATTGATCAGAGTTTGGTTTGATTAATATTAGTATATGCTGAGTTGATAGCATATGGAAGTAACAGAGTTGATATGCCCGACAAAAAGGTACCAGTTTATATTTCTATTGGATATAAGATTTATGAGCCAATTTGGGAAGCCGCTTGGCTGTTTGATTTTCATTTGGGTTGGAGATGGCCCAGAGAGGCGAGTGGTGGTTTTACCAATTGACCAATACAAAGGAGGTTCCAGCGAAATTTTTCGAAGAGTTAAGGCATTAGGAAATTTTCAGGATTTTTGAAAATTTTCGTTGATAAGAATGAATTAATAATTTAATTGAAATTAAATTGGTTCAGTTGAAACTAAAGTTAAGAAGTGAACAAGTATGTTCTAACCAGTAGATAAGGTCGACTTCTAGTTTTAGCAATTTCGAGGACGAAATTATTTTAAGTAGGGAAGATTGTAATGACCCGCATTGGCAGAGGTATTATGGGAAATTTATTAAATTATACCAATGGTGGTTTAGAGTATTTAATGGTCGTAGAAAATATAATGATGAATATTTAATTTGAATAATAAATTAAATAATATATTTAATTCTGAATTAATCAGAATTGGCTGAAATGGTGATATGGTGTGAACCGGATCATCTGTGATATTTAATTCAGCTTGGAATTGAATTTGAATAACGAATATATTCAATCGTCGACAGTTGAACGTATAGTTTATAATATAATTATAAACGAGCTTGAAATGGCGTTGCAGTTCGTAATTTGGCGATTCGAACTTCAACTGAATGTACAGGATTCCATTTAAGCCGGATTTCTGTGAAACAAGAAACGTATGGAGCTGGTGGAGTATATCTTTCTAGTGGAAGAGAAAAATCAGGATTTCGTCGTGTAGATTTTGAGATATATCTAAATCAAATTTTAAAATAGTCGCTATAGAATCGTTTATCGACCATATCGGTTTATTCGATATAACTAGAGATCGTGTTTGAATTTAGATAAGGTTCTTTAGAGACATAGTGATAATTTAATTTTTAGAATTTTACTGTAATTTTTAATTAATTAAATAAGCAACTTTTTATTTAGAGTATTTTGCACCCTGTAATCAACATTTTGAGGTTCCACAATATGAGTCAAACTACCGGTATTATTATATTTTTGGGATCGTGGCACATTGCTGAACACAACGGTATCTTTATTTTTGTCTGTAACGGCTTGTATGGATACAGAGGTTGTGTAAGAGGATACCTTTATTTTTCTAACTTTAAAAGCAAAATTCCCACATTCTCAATACCTGTTAAATCTGAAATAAGATTGTTGGCCTGACTTACCACATTTGTTAGCACTAACAAACTAAGCAGAAGTGTTCGTTCTTTTATAAATTCATGGTGAACCCGATACATGTAGTGCTCGATGTTGTAAGAAGACCTTAGTTAGAGTAGCAAACATCAAATCAAAGACAACAGTTACACTAAACTAAATATTAGTAATATATATATGTTTGCTTTGCTTCAACACAAAGTATAGTATATCGACCCTTCTTTGTCAAGCCAGAATAGTCTTGATGTAAAAACTCTGACCGTCCTCTCACCATCAACGCACATGCTACAAGTAGCTGCGAAGAAAAGTATACATATTATTAAAAGAACTTCTACTTCATGTCTAAGAAATCGACGCGGTAGGTGTATTCAATTCAACAGTCCTATCCTACGCTGGAGACAAGAAGTTTGCAGACCTATGGTTTAATTCATCCCAAAGGTATGTTAATATAAAATAGGATATTTCTTTAACGTAGCCATTACGTCTCGTACAGCCTTCAAGACAATAAATTGTAACTTATCCTATTGCCTAAGCTTCCATCGCAAGTACCCTATATAAAGTCATTAACTCCACAACCCTAAAGTGATTTTCATTTTCGGTCAAACATATTTTTGGCCGTCATATTTCTCTTCTAGGAAATTCCTTTTCTTTCTTTCGATCTTTGAAAATTCAAACTAAATGTATAAATCATGAACTATATGTTTCTAGGCTCGGGATGAGCTGCTCTTCAATGCAGCGTGGTTAGTTTTAGGCTCGACATCATTCTGTCGAAGGCTTTGTGAACAACAGTAGAAGTAGGGTTGAGATTCATAGCAAAATGGAGAATTTGTTGGAGATTTAAAGGGTATAATCGGATTCAGGGTGCAAATCCGAACCGATGGTAGAAGTTTTGAAGGATTTGAGAACCAAAAGGTTCGGTGGTTTCACCGTTGTTGGTGGAAAGGGTGAACGACGGAAGTTGTCTTGGGGAGTGGAGCTGCACTTGAGTGCTACGATGTCGGAGAGGAGTTGAAGTGGGTCGAATTGATGTTGGTTGTTTGGATTTTCATGATGGTCTAGGGCAAGAAGAAGGTCGATGAAGTAGTGTTAATGGCCATCGTATGCTTCAGGGAGTTCACGACAATTGTGGTAGGGGAGAAAGCACGGTAGTGATAAAGAGGTGGGCTGGTTTCATGAGTTAAGGCCCACGTGTATTTTTAATTCAAGTTTCATTTTATTAAATAGCGTTCGAACTTAGAAAATCAATATCTTAGTCATATGTGATCAGAAATTAGCAAACTTGGATCCGACAGGATCGTATGGACGGGAGCAAAACAATGGAGCTGACTGGGAGTGATTCCGAGCTCGTTACAATTTATGGCGAAATAAATTGTCCATCGCAGTCAAATAAACGCAAACAGTTATTTAACGGCTAACGCGCAAATGTGAGTAAATCTCACTAACTCTTAACAGTTTATAATTTCATACTGTATTTTTAGAACTGTTAGATATTGGCTGATTGACTGTGTGTTGACTGTTTGATGGAACTGCTAGTCAGTTAGTTAAATTTTCTATATTGATTCTTTTTAACATAATATATCATATAGAACTGAAAAGTGATGTTATCTATATTGTTTAACATCTGTGATGCAGGGAGACAGGTTGGAGGAATCCGACTGGATTCCTCAACATTTATTTTACTGTTTTCATATATTGTGATATATGATGTGTTATATAATCTGTTATGGATTATGTGTGTTGGAATGATGTTGATCATTGTTATTCGATATTGTAAATATCATAAAAGACCCTGGGATGTAAAAAGAAGTATTTCAATGTATATTGAAATAAAGGAATTTTATAAAATCACAGGATTTTATAAAAGGAAATATTTATAAAACGAACACGGTTTTATAAAAGGGATATTTATTTAGAAAATAAATAGAAATAAAAAAAAGAATATTTATTTAGTAAATAAATAGAAGTTATAAATATGAAATATTTGTAACGGTAAATAGAAGTTATAAATAGGAAATATTTGTAACGGTAAGTAAACGTTAAAAAGGGGAATAGTTGTAACGGAAAACGTAGTTTATCAAAAGAAGTTAATCGATTAATGATAAAGTTAAAAAGAAGTTAATCGATGTTATTTAATCGATTAGTGATAAAGTAAAAAGAAGTTAATCGATGTTAGTTAATCGATTAATGATAAAGTTAAAAAGAAGTTAATCGATGTTAGTTAATCGATTAGTGATAAAGTAAAAAGAAGTTAATCGATGTTAGTTAATCGATTAGTGATAAAGTAAAAAGAAGTTAATCGATGTTAGTTAATCGATTAGTGATAAAGTAAAAAGAAGTTAATCGATGTTAGTTAATCGATTAATGATAAAGTTAAAAAGAAGTTAATCGATGTAAGTTAATCGATGTTAGTTAATCGATTAGTGATAAAGTAAAAAGAAGTTAATCGATGTTAGTTAATCGATTAGTGATAAAGTAAAAAGAAGTTAATCGATGTTAGTTAATCGATTAGTGATAAAGTAAAAAGAAGTTAATCGATGTTAGCTAATCGATTAATGATAAAGTTAAAAGGAAGTTAATCGATGTTAGTTAATCGATTAGAGTTAAAGTAAAGGGAGCTAATCGATGTTAGTTTAATCGATTAGGGTTAAAGCAAAGGAGTTAATCGATGTTAGTTAATTGATTAGTGTTAAAGTAAAATGAGTTAATCGAATATAGTTATTCGAATAGAAAGTTAAAGGAGTTAATCGAATATAGTTTATTCGGATAGAAGCAAATGAGTTAATCGAATATAGTTATTCGAATAGAAAGTAAAAGGAATTATCGAATATAGTTTATTCGAAAGGAGTTAAGTGAAATGAGTAAATCAATAGCGTTAGTCAAATAGAGTTAATCCAATAGTGTTAATCCAATAGAGTTAATTGATAAGGGTTAATCGAAAGGAGTTCAATGAAAAGAGTCAATCGAATATAGCTATTCGAAGGAGGATTAAGTAAGGAAGATAGTAAAAGGAATATAAAGTGAACTTTGCCTATTTCAAAGTTAGAAATGTTGTTCAGTTAAGGTCTGAGAGGTAGTTCTACCCCAACTTGATTGGCTTCATTTTAACTAAGGAATAGTTAATGTTCAGCAGTAAAAGGAAATGGTTTGAATTGGCATCGCGATGGTTTGTTTAAACATCTGTCTAAGTCCAATAAAGAAGCTTTGGAAATGTTTTCCAAATAAGAAACCAGAAATGTTTTCTAATAAAGAAAACAAGAAATGGAAATGTTTTCCATTGTTAATAACGTATATTTTCCCAATTTAGAAAATAAGGGATATTGAACGTAGGGAAACATGAGATAAGTAAATTTATGAACTAAAGAGATAAATGTTGAATGATGTTTGATCGATATAATTTACATTTGGAAATAATATTGTTGTTTGCACACCTGTTTTTATTCAATAGTTAAATCACAGACTATCGAAGTTTTGACCATTTTAACGTTGTTAATATGGAGAGACCGGTTGGATTATTATCCAAAGAACCACTCTGTATTGGCATAAGCGTTGCGAAGAATATATGCCAAAGGAAATTGAAGACGGGGTTATGCAAGGGCTATCCTGTTTACAGAATAGTGCCTTCGGTTCATCCTGTTTCTGGGTGACTTGTATGGACGGATGTCTGACAGAGTATTTCCAGATGATCACGTATATTGATTTCTCCAACCGTACCAAGAGTGGAAGCAGAGAAGGAAACTTCCTTTAGCTAACACATAATGTATTGTTGTAGACGTCAATCGGTGATTTGATGGATTTGACGATGTGGCATTCAAAGTGAGTCTGGTTTGATGATAAAGCGTAGCTTCTAGCCTCATCATCCGGTAAATGACAGAAATCGGGCAGGCAGCATGGCTAAGTCGGTCGCACCGAAGTAGGGTGTATAATCACCTGATCTAGAGTTTCATTTACTTCTAAAAATCTATTGTTGATGCTGTCCCATTCGGGAAACGGTTGCTGATCCCAACTGTTGGTGATATACATTCGATACACTCAAGCGAAATGAGTGGTCGGTCATGTGTGGCCGGGTTGCAAGATGTTCTTGTTGAACCCAGTGTATTCCTCTCTAGAGGTACACAAGCGGAAGGTGATTCCATACCTTGTCATAGTTGGAAATCCATTTCCCAATACGTGCTTGCGGTTTTGATTATATACTATATATGTAGAACGTGAGATGAAAGCGTTTCTGCTAGATGATTATATATATACTGTGGTTGATAGACATTATTATAATATCAAAAGGTTTTTGATATAAAGATATTTTGGATTCTCATAAGGGAAAAACCCGTTCCGTTATGCGGCGTGGTCTTATGAGATATCATTTACTTGTTCGAACTGTTTTTAAACTGTTTTACTCATACCAGTCCCATGACTGACCCGGAGTTTACTTTGTTGTTTTCCCTAAACTCTTGGGTGCCTAAATTTGTACGGGCAGTCAAGTAGTCGGGATTTTACAGATACACCTGAAGAGCTGGAGCAGGAGGCTTCAGGATGTTATAGCTATAGTTATTTCCGCTGTGTTGTAAGTGCTGTACTTTGATAATGATATGTATATTCAAGCACTGATTTGTATTTCAAAGTTATGTTATGAAATATATTTATTCGTTCCGCTGTGAGATTCTTGTTACTCTGATATTGTGTTCTTCTTCTTCTTCTATTCTAAGTTTCTATCTTATCTTTTCTCACCCTCTAATTTCTTTCACTAATTACCAGGATTTTTCGACGTTTTGGTTATCGACTTCGAGCTTATGTCGATAACCAAAGTCGCTCAAAAATCCGGGTCGTTACAGAAATGAATTGAATTGAAAACGAATTCAAATTGAATTGAAAACGATTTCGAAATGAAATGAATTGAAAACGAATTCAAATTGAATTGAAAACGATTTCGAAATGAAATGAATTGAAAACGAATTCAAATTGAATTGAAAACGATTTCGAAATGAAATGAATTGAAAACGAATCCAAATTGAATTGAAACGATTTCGAAATGAAATGAATTGAAAACGAATTCAAATTGAATTGAAATTTGAATTGAATAGAAATGAATTTGAAACGAATTTATAAAGAAGAATTCAATTTTGATTTGAATTGAAAGGGAAGTTGAAATTGCTTTTGAAACGAATGTAAAACTATTTATATAATTCGTTTTAAATAGAAATCGACGAAGTATATATTATATATATTATATATATAATATAATGGCCTGAATAGAACGCGCCGCGCCGCGGCAGTTCGTGAATTTCGACCATTTATTTCAAACGGACATTGCGGGAGATCCGACCGTCGGATTCTCCTAAAACCGGAACCGTTGGGTTCGTATCGAAAAGAGCTTTCTAACGAATATTAGAAATCAGAAATTTAACGGTTGGATTTGGAATTATGTCCAAATCAAATTCGAAAAAGGTCGCTGTAAGTGCAGTTCGATGGCCGTTAATGGAAATCGACTGTACGGGCCTTGATAAAATTATTAAAAATAGTAATAATTTGTGTAAAATCATAAGAAATGATTTGTGAAAGTTTGGGATGAAAAACTCCATATTTGAAAAGATAAAAATAGATTTTTATCGAAATGAACTAGTTTTGAACTAGAATTATAATTCTATTTATTTTTAAATAAATAAATTGAATTTGAAATGGTTTTGAAAATAACCAAAATTTCCAATGATTGCATTGGAGTGGATTTGAATCGAAATTGTCTTCGGAATATTTCGATGTTGGAATTCGTGATATTACAGGTGTTGTTATGGAAATTTGAAAGATATATATTTGTATCGTTATTTCCAATACGACATTTGTTAGTCGTAGAATTCGATATTGAATATAAGCCGATATATTTTCTATTCAGAGCCTTGTATTGAATATCGAATGTGATTTGGGTTTGTCGTGAATGGTGTCTTCACTAACACTGTTCTTGAACCCAGTTGAGAAAAGATTAAATCTTTTTATTTAGATTTAATGAAGTGTACCAATTAAATGGTATTTAATTGGAATTGAATTGGTATTGATTTTTGGGTTTATCGTGAACAGTGTTTTAAATAACACTTGTTCTTTAACCCGATAATTAATGGAATGTGATTTGGGTTTGTCGTGAATGGTGTCTTCACTAACACTGTTCTTGAACCCAGTTGAGAAAAGATTAAATCTTTTTATTTAGATTTAATGAAGTGTACCAATTAAATGATATTTAATTGGAATTAAATTGGTATTGATTTTTGGGTTTATCGTGAACAGTGTTTTAAATAACACTTGTTCTTTAACCCGATAATTAATGGAATGTGATTTTGGGTTTATCGTGAATCGTGTTTTAAATGACACTGATTCTTTAACCCAGATAATGATTAAAACTAAGTGGAGTTTTAATAAATCTTTAATTAGATTGAAAAGATCGAGAATGGAGTATCACCAGTTTTGCTCCAGGCGATAGTTAAATCTTTAATTAGATTTGAACGTGAAATTTAGAAACTAACTGTCGGTTAGCCAAGCAGAATGGTTTTCTGGATATTGATCTGATGTTGGTTTCGGCCTTCGGGGTTAATATTTGGGGAATTATTCTCTTGATTAATTTACGGTTAGTGACTAATGAATTGGAATGAGGCGTATGTTGTGTTTGTGTAACACTTATTTAAAATATACGCGAGTTATTCGGAAAGACCGGGTTCATCCCATTTTGAATAACTGATACGACGATAAGTCGAAGATGAAGACGATGGTCGAAGACCGGAGGTTTTCACGTCGTTTGGGTGATAATTGATGATCTTGATTGGGCTGTACACCCAAGAAGATGGAAACAGTTGGTGATCGTCCAGACGTACTTGGAGATCGATGGATATGCGGGGTACTAGGTGCCTCCGGTTTCGTTCAGACCCAGGACGGACTTGTAAATGGACTGTGTGTCTGACATCGGATTTCATTCTGTGTGACTGATATCGGTTGCATAGGATGGTTTGCCTGTGTGGCATGCTAAGATGCAAATGATCAAGGCTTCTGTTGAAAAGCAAAGTCTTGTGGTGATGATCAAAGCACGGCCTTTGTGGCGTAGCTTTGTGTAACGTTTACCTCGCGTGTTTCACACCAGGTATGAACCAAAAACGGGAGACGGACCTCAGGGAGGGCATGCGTTTCCTTCTAGCTAAAAAGTGGCGTCAGTGGTTTTACACGCCCTGACGAGTTTGACTTATGTGGTTGTTGCTGTTGCGAGGCGCCTCGGATTGATCGGTCGTTCTCGAACCGATGGAGTCATTTGTTGGCTCATTGACACCCCAAAGGGTGGGGAAACGCAGTGTTCAGGCATTTTAATCCACATCGGTGGACCGGCCCTGACGATCCAAGGGTCACTCGAGCTCTGATACCAACTGTGACGGCAAGGAATTTCGCTCGAGTTCGTGCGATGGGGGGGGGGGGCTTCGTCGTCTTCGATCGTCGGAGGGGGGAGCGGCTTCGTCGTCTTCGATCGTCGGAGGGGGGAACGGCTTCGATGCTTAGGGTTTTTTTTTCTCTTTCTGTTTTCTGGATTGTGAGTCGGGGGGGGGGGGGGGGGGCAAGAAGAAGATAAAGGGGAGGGAGGGAATTAAAATTATTTTATTATTTAATTTCGCAAAAAGGTTGACTTTTACATACGACCTCTAAACGAGGCCCACCGCCTGCCGTCCATAGCGTTATACCCCCATTCCGAACACAATGGGATATGTATCGCAAGCTGATTTGATCGTTACAATCAGTTTCCGTTTGAATTTACATTTAAATCATTATATTGAATTTTAAACGCACATTTCAAATTACCGGGGTCACATATTAACTAGAAAAATTCCAGAAAAATATTTTCTAGCTTCGTATTGAAGATACGGTCCTAACAAAACTAGTTTCGTCGAATTCTGAGACCGTTTGAAAAATGGCCAATTTCCAGTCGATTAAAATCAACTGAAATCGGTCAAACGCGTTTTCCTTTGCCACGCTCACATATTGATTCGAAAAATTATGAAATTTGAAACCTAACAATAACTTGACACTGCGGACCTAACAAAAGTGGTTTCGTCGAAATCCGAGGTCATCTGCAAAATGTCCATTTTTAAGGGCCTGAATTCCATAGCGACTATTCAGAATTTTCAACTGGACATATCTTTTGATTCCCGCTATCAAATTTCGATTTGTCGGATTCGTTAGAAAGATATTACCAATTAGATTCCATTATTTTTGGTTTCACTAAGATCCGGATTGTTTTGCACCCGGTATATTCAATTGAAGTTTGAAATCGAATTATCGAACTACCGCGCCATTTTCAATTCTATATATAATTATAATTAATTATATTCCTTTTTCAAATGTCGATTCAAACTCATTTTCATCGCCATTATTTAAAATATTTATTTTAAATATTTAAAATCCATTATTTTAGCCAATTTAAAAATTTTAAATTGGTTCAGATTTTCTGGGTCGTTACAATCTCCCCCACTTAAAACTTTTCGTCCCCGAAAAGGAATAAAGTCGAAAGTGGTTTGATAAATCCACAATCACACAGCACAACAACCAATTTGTTTCTAATATTCAGAGTATAGAATAAACAATGCACATCCATGGGAAGAAAATAGCAACAGAATAGAGAATTAAATGGTAATGCAAGGTAAGGTAAATGTACCTTGCACCAGAGTCAATCAGAGATATCTACTCGGCATCTAGGATAAGCTTTCTGAATGCTCTCCTCAGTTTCCCAAGTACAATCTCGCGGATCTCCACTCCATTGCTCTTTGACTAAGTGAACCTTCTTGTTTCTCAGCTCTTTGGTTTCTTTGCCGATAATCTTTAGCGGCTCACGCCTCACAGCTAGTTCTGGAGTAATTTCAATATCCTGCTGAGCTACTTTTTCCACGATCAAGTCTGGATCATGAACGTGCTTTCGAAGTTGAGATATATGAAATACATCATGCACACCAGGCAACCAGTTAGGCAGTTTGACTTTATATGCGAGAGTTCCAATCCGTTCCAGAATAGGAAACGGACCAATAAATTTAGGCGCTAACTTTCCAGTTTTACTGAACCGGATAACTCCTCTCATCGGCGATACTTTCAAATATACATAGTCGCCAACTTCAAAGGATATATCTCTTCTTCTTTTATCGGCATAGCTCTTTTGTCGGCTTTGAGCGGCGAGTAATCGCTTTTTAATAAAATCAACTTTGTCGGCAGCTTCCCGAATCATATCAGGACCCAACACAAGTCTATTTCCAGGCTCGACCCAACAAGCAGGAGATCGGCACGGTCTACCATACAATGCTTCGAATGGCGACATTGTCAGACTCGCCTGGTAGCTGTTGTTATAAGAGAATTCAGCCAAATGCAGATGGTCTTCCCATGATCCCCCGAAATCTAGAATACAAGCCCGCAATAGATCTTCTAAAATGCGATTCACCCTCTCAGTCTGACCGTCTGTCTGAGGATGATAAGCGGTGCTCATGTTTAACTTCGTTCCCAGTTCGACTTGAAATGCCTCCCAGAATTTACTAGTGAATATCGTATCTCTATCACTTACTATGCTGAGCGGCACTCCATGTAGTCTAACTATTTCCCTGAAGTATATCTGCGCCAGACTCTGAGCAGTTCTATTTGATTTGACGGGTATGAAATGGGCGGTCTTCGTGAAACGATCTACGATCACCCAAATACTGTCATTTCCCTTTCTGGTTCTGGGCAAACCATCAATGAAATCCATAGAAATATTTTCCCACTTCCAACCAGGAACTTCTAGTGGTTGTAATAATCCAGCCAATTTCTGTTGGTCACTTTTGACTAGCTGGCAAGTAGGGCATCGGCTAACGTATATTGAAACGTCTCTCTTCATAGCCTTCCACCAGAATGTTCTTTTGAGATCGTTATACATTTTGGTCACACCAGGATGGATACTCAGCTTGGACTTGTGACACTCGTCTAACACTTCCCTTTTTAACTCTGGGATGTCAGGAACACAAATCCTTCCTTTTAATCTCAAGGTCTCGTCGTTATCTATTTGAAAACACGAGGGTTCGCCTTTCTGAATCCTTTTAATCATATCCTTAATAAAGTTATCCTCCTTCTGAAGAATAGATATTTTGTCAATCAAGGAAGTCGTGATAATAAAGCTGGCGATCATTACATTCTTTCGACTCAGCGCATCGGCCACGATATTGGCTTTCCCGGGAGTATATATAATTTCAAAGTCATATGCTGCCAGAAACTCCAGCCAACGTTGCTGCCTCAAATTTAAGTCCTTCTGAGTGAACAGATACTTTAACGACTGGTGATCTGTAAACAGTTCGAATCTCTCGCCCAGAAGATAATGTCTCCAGATTTTCAAAGAGAATATGATAGCCAATAACTCAAGATCATGAGTTACATAGTTTTTCTCGTGCGGCTTCAGTTGACGGCTAGCATAAGCAATAACTTGACCTCTTTGCATTAACACTACGCCAAGGCCTTCTCTAGAAGCATCAGTCCAGACTTTCAAATCCTGGTTGCCATCGATGAAACTCTAATTCACTAATTGATTGATGTTTGGGTTGTATGTTTATTTGTTTGATAAATTTTAACCGTATAGTCAGTTTGATCAAATATTGAACTATTTTGAAAATTGGTCGCATTTGCTTGCATATACATATATTTATCATTGAAAAGGTCATAGCAAGGAGGCTAGAGCCAGAGAATAAAATTTGTTTGCCCGACAAATAGGTACATGTTTACTACATAATTTCCTGTTTTGTTTGGGTGATGATGATTTTGTGAGCCTATTGGCTAGCCGCTTGGCTTTTTCTTTTTCTTTTTGAGATCTGAAGGACCGGGGAAGCTATTTGAAATTCCCCGATGCTCCCGGTGCAGGGGAGGTTATGGCGAAATTTTTCAAAAATTTAGGGTGTTAGCCAAATTTTTGAGATTTTAGGAAATTCTCAGAAACTAAAGAGTTGGAGAGTAGAAGCCAGATCGAGCGTAGTGTTGAATAATCAAACCACTTTCGACTTTGTTCCTTTTCGGGGACGAAAAGTTTTAAGTGGGGGAGATTGTAACAACCCGAAAATCTGGGCCAGTTTAAAATTTTTATTTTGGCAATTTTAGCGGATTTTGATTATTTAAAATGAATTATTTTAAATAATATCGACGAGAAATTTATTTTGAATAAAATTCGAACGTATATATTATACGCGTCGTCGTTAGAATATAAATATTTATATATAATTATAAATAGAATTAAAAATGGCGCGGTAGTTCGATAATTCGATTTCAAACTTCAATTGAATGTACCGGGTGCAGAACAATCCGGATTTTAGTGAAACCAAAAATAATGGAATCTAATAGTGAATATCTTTCCAACGAATCCGAAAAATCAAGATTTCATATCAGGAATCAAAAGATATGTCCAGTTGAAAATTCTGAATAGTCGCTATGGAATTCAGGCCCTTAAAAATGGACATTTTGCAAACGACCTCGGATTTCGACGAAACCAGTTTTGTTGGGTCCGTGATGTAAAGTTATTGCTAGGTTTCAAATTTCATAATTTTCCGAATCAATATGTGAGCGTGGCAAAAGAAAACGCGTTTGACCAGTTTCAGTTGATTTTAATCGACTGGAAATTGGCCATTTTTCCAACGGTCTCAGAATTCGACGAAACTAGTTTTGATAGGACCGTATCATCAATACAAAACTAGAAAATATTTTTCTAGAATTTTTCGAGTTAGTATGTGACCCCGGTAATTTGAAATGTATGTTTAAAATTCAATATAAGGATTTAAATGAAAATTCAACAGAAACTGATTGTAACGATCAAACCAGCTTACGATACATATCCCATTGCGTTCGGAATGGGGGTATTTAGCTATGGGCGACAGTCGTTGAGTTCAGATTGGGGTTCGTTTGAAAAGTCAACTTTAAAATGAATTAAATTAAAAAAAAAAAATCTCTCCCCCCCTTAAACCCGCTCTGGCCCCCCCCCTCTCTCATTTTCGATCAGATAAGAAATAAAAAAAAAAAGAGAAGGACGGAGGAACAGCAGCCGCCGCCGCGCCAGGGAGCCGCCGCCCTCCTCGAGGCCACCGCACGTGTCCCCTCCTCATCTTCCTCCTCTTCCCCCTCGACGCGCAACTAACCCCCCCCACTCCATTAGCCTGCGACCTCGAGCCTCCCCCCTACCCTGTTGCCGCCGCAAGCATAGCTCCCCATTCCACGAAGTCCGCCCTCCACTTCCCCGTTCAGCAACACCAGACGCCCGCGAGTTCGAAACCCCCCCCCCCGTAAGTTCTTTTTTTCTTTTTATTTATTTTATTTTTGATTTATATAAACTGAAAAAAAAAAGTAAATACTGTTTTTATTTTAAAAGTTTAAAACTAAATTCGATTTTAAGTTTAAAAACTGATTTGTTTGAGATATAAAAACTGATTTTTAAAGGGTTAAAACTGATTTCAAAAGCATATAAAAACTGATTTTTTTTGAAAAAGGTTTGAACTTTAAATTGAAAAAGGTTTGAACTTTAAATTGAAAAAGGTTTAAACTTTAGATAGAAAAAGGTTTGAAATTTTAAAAGGAAAAAGTTTTAAACTTTAGAATAGGAAAAGATCCGAACTTTAGAAAAAAATAAAGATCATATTTTTTTTTATATATAGAAAAGATCAGATTTTTAGAATGCAAAAAAAAAAAAATCAAATCAGATTTTTATATATTGATTAGCGAAGTAAAAATTCGATGTTTATATATAGCGAACTAAAAATATGATTTATATATATTGAACTTCGAAAGAAAAATATAGTTTTTATGTTTTGAACTTCGAAAGAAAAATATAGTTTTTATGTTTTGAACTTCGAAAGAAAAATATAGTTTTTATGTTTTGAACTTCGAAAGAAAAATATAGTTTTTATGTTTTGAACTTCGAAAGAAAAATATAGTTTTTATGTTTTGAACTTCGAAAGAAAATATAGTTTTTATGTTTTGAACTTCGAAAGAAAATAGAATTTTTGTATATTGAACTTCGAAATAAAATGTGATTTTTATATATTGAATAACATAGTAAAAATTCGATTTTTATATATATTGAATAGCGAAGTAAAAATTCGATTTTTATATATGTAGTGATTACGAGCAACGAAGATGACGAAGATGCGATAGCGATGAAGATTTCTATCGATGAAGTGCCGTGGAGCTAGGATAGCTATATATGAGAACTCCTCACCTTTCAATTTAATTATTCTAGTTATATATATATACTAGGATGCAGACGGTGTTTAGTAGCACCCGACACCCGTCCACAGACCATGGACTTGTTTGTTTAATTGAATGTTGGGTGATTGATTTATTCGTTTGGTTGAATTGGAAATTGATTGAAATTGATTTGTGAATGGCGTGGGCCTTCACTAGACCGGGGATAAGGCTAGGCCTCGTCCCATTTCTGGTATCGTGCCGTTATGCGGCCGAAATTTTCTAAAATAAGTTAGAAAAATAAAAATACCATTTTATTGAATAAATGAATTGAATAGAAATTCATATGTTGGAATAAAATGTTTTATCGTTAAAAATATAATTTTTAACGTGTGAATGAATATCGTGAATGTGAATAAATAAATATTCATTTACAAACTAGACGGTTTGTTTATGTACACCTATTTGAAGGACATTGATTGGGTCGATAAATTTTACACATCGCCCAACTGCACAAATAAAATATGTGTTTGATTGTTTGAAACCCCACACGGGTGTTGGGATGAAATTTGAAGTTCACTCATCCTGATTGATTAAATATGTCGATCGATTGATTGACAGGCTGTTATAAGCGTTGAATATCTATATTTGATGCTTTTACAGTGTAGTGCACTTTGGTTGATGGTTGATTATTTTCAATGTTATTATATACATGTGTTGTATGAAAATCCATATAATTAACTTTATATGGTAATTGATTGGGCCTCATTCCAATTTGAAAAATAAAGAATATTATAAAATAAAAGTTCATGTGTTGACAGTACTCATTCATTGAGATTGGTCATGTGTTGAACGAAATATTTTAGTAATAAAATTTACATCTTTATCGATATAAAATAAAAGTTCATGTGTTGACAGTACTCATTCATTGAGATTGGTCATGTGTTGAACGAAATATTTTGATAATAACAACTATTTTGAAAAAGAAATATTTGAAATAGAATATTTGAAAATAGAAATTTATGAAGCCGTGTTGATTAGATTGACGCCATTTTGACGTGAACGATATTTATATCGATTTTATTCATCTTAAAAATGAATATTGAAAAGTGATTTCGAAATCGAATATTTTGAAATGAATTGAAAACGATTTCGAAATGAATTGAATTGAAAACGATTTCGAAATGAGTTGAATTGAAAACGAATTCAAATTGAATTGAAAACGATTTCGAAATGAAATGAATTGAAAACGAATTCAAATTGAATTGAAAACGATTTCGAAATGAAATGAATTGAAAACGAATTCAAATTGAATTGAAAACAATTTCGAAATGAAATGAATTGAAAACGAATGAATTGAATTGAAAACGATTTCGAAATGAATTGAATTGAAAACGAATTCAAATTGAATTGAAAACGATTTCGAAATGAAATGAATTGAAAACGAATTCAAATTGAATTGAAAACGATTTCGAAATGAAATGAATTGAAAACGAATTCAAATTGAATTGAAAACGATTTCGAAATGAAATGAATTGAAAACGAATCCAAATTGAATTGAAACGATTTCGAAATGAAATGAATTGAAAACGAATTCAAATTGAATTGAAATTTGAATTGAATAGAAATGAATTTGAAACGAATTTATAAAGAAGAATTCAATTTTGATTTGAATTGAAAGGGAAGTTGAAATTGCTTTTGAAACGAATGAAAACTATTTATATAATTCGTTTTAAATAGAAATCGACGAAGTATATATTATATATATTATATATATAATATAATGGCCTGAATAGAACGCGCCGCGCCGCGGCAGTTCGTGAATTTCGACCATTTATTTCAAACGGACATTGCGGGAGATCCGACCGTCGGATTCTCCTAAAACCGGAACCGTTGGGTTCGTATCGAAAAGAGCTTTCTAACGAATATTAGAAATCAGAAATTTAACGGTTGGATTTGTAATTATGTCCAAATCAAATTCGAAAAAGGTCGCTGTAAGTGCAGTTCGATGGCCGTTAATGGAAATCGACTGTACGGGCCTTGATAAAATTATTAAAAATAGTAATAATTTGTGTAAAATCATAAGAAATGATTTGTGAAAGTTTGGGATGAAAAACTCCATATTTGAAAAGATAAAAATAGATTTTTATCGAAATGAACTAGTTTTGAACTAGAATTATAATTCTATTTATTTTTAAATAAATAAATTGAATTTGAAATGGTTTTGAAAATAACCAAAATTTCCAATGATTGCATTGGAGTGGATTTGAATCGAAATTGTCTTCGGAATATTTCGATGTTGGAATTCGTGATATTACAGGTGTTGTTATGGAAATTTGAAAGATATATATTTGTATCGTTATTTCCAATACGACATTTGTTAGTCGTAGAATTCGATATTGAATATAAGCCGATATATTTTCTATTCAGAGCCTTGTATTGAATATCGAATGTGATTTGGGTTTGTCGTGAATGGTGTCTTCACTAACACTGTTCTTGAACCCAGTTGAGAAAAGATTAAATCTTTTTATTTAGATTTAATGAAGTGTACCAATTAAATGGTATTTAATTGGAATTGAATTGGTATTGATTTTTGGGTTTATCGTGAACAGTGTTTTAAATAACACTTGTTCTTTAACCCGATAATTAATGGAATGTGATTTGGGTTTGTCGTGAATGGTGTCTTCACTAACACTGTTCTTGAACCCAGTTGAGAAAAGATTAAATCTTTTTATTTAGATTTAATGAAGTGTACCAATTAAATGATATTTAATTGGAATTAAATTGGTATTGATTTTTGGGTTTATCGTGAACAGTGTTTTAAATAACACTTGTTCTTTAACCCGATAATTAATGGAATGTGATTTTGGGTTTATCGTGAATCGTGTTTTAAATGACACTGATTCTTTAACCCAGATAATGATTAAAACTAAGTGGAGTTTTAATAAATCTTTAATTAGATTGAAAAGATCGAGAATGGAGTATCACCAGTTTTGCTCCAGGCGATAGTTAAATCTTTAATTAGATTTGAACGTGAAATTTAGAAACTAACTGTCGGTTAGCCAAGCAGAATGGTTTTCTGGATATTGATCTGATGTTGGTTTCGGCCTTCGAGGTTAATATTTGGGGAATTATTCTCTTGATTAATTTACGGTTAGTGACTAATGAATTGGAATGAGGCGTATGTTGTGTTTGTGTAACACTTATTTAAAATATACGCGAGTTATTCGGAAAGACCGGGTTCATCCCATTTTGAATAACTGATACGACGATAAGTCGAAGATGAAGACGATGGTCGAAGACCGGAGGTTTTCACGTCGTTTGGGTGATAATTGATGATCTTGATTGGGCTGTACACCCAAGAAGATGGAAACAGTTGGTGATCGTCCAGACGTACTTGGAGATCGATGGATATGAGGGGTACTAGGTGCCTCCGGTTTCGTTCAGACCCAGGACGGACTTGTAAATGGACTGTGTGTCTGACATCGGATTTCATTCTGTGTGACTGATATCGGTTGCATAGGATGGTTTGCCTGTGTGGCATGCTAAGATGCAAATGATCAAGGCTTCTGTTGAAAAGCAAAGTCTTGTGGTGATGATCAAAGCACGGCCTTTGTGGCGTAGCTTTGTGTAACGTTTACCTCGCGTGTTTCACACCAGGTATGAACCAAAAACGGGAGACGGACCTCAGGGAGGGCATGCGTTTCCTTCTAGCTAAAAAGTGGCGTCAGTGGTTTTACACGCCCTGACGAGTTTGACTTATGTGGTTGTTGCTGTTGCGAGGCGCCTCGGATTGATCGGTCGTTCTCGAACCGATGGAGTCATTTGTTGGCTCATTGACACCCCAAAGGGTGGGGAAACGCAGTGTTCAGGCATTTTAATCCACATCGGTGGACCGGCCCTGACGATCCAAGGGTCACTCGAGCTCTGATCCTGAGACACGGGCTAGAGCGTCTCGAATCGGTTGAAGACTATCTTTTGCCTCGGTTCATAGATGGAAATCCAATTTCCAAATACGTGACTTTGCGGTTTTATTTGTAAACCTATATATGGCGACATGATATATGGTACCCATGCCGCCTATGATTGATACTTATGATTCAAAGTTGTTTTATACACTATGCACTTATAATAGTATCAAATGATTTGTTTTAAACGTATCAAGCATTCTTTGGCTGTTATAAGGGAAAACCCTATCCCCCGGCTTGCGTTGCATTGTGTGATAGGACCTGGGTCTTATAACAGCTTCATTTTTCTTTATTTAGCATTGCGCTGTTTGTTTTATGCACCGGTATTCTTGGGAGGAAACCCGTTCCGTGTTATACGGCGTGGTCCCTTGATTTACCTAGCTTTAAAAATAAAGATTAACTGTTTTCGTTCTCACACCAGTCACATGACTGACCTGGAGTTTATTGTTTTAACCTAAACTCTGGGTGCCCCTATTTTGACACGGGCACCTAGTAGTTTTGGGTTTTGCAGATTTATATTCACAGGATCCTGGTTTACAGCTGGAACGATATCCGGAAAGCTTTGTATCCGTATATCTCCTTCTAGTTGTGTATTGTATTAATTTCCGCTGCTATGTATTTAAATGTAATTTAGATCTCTGATATTTCTGTGTAATATTTATCTGTTTATACTCTGTATATTCTTGTAATCTGATGCATTGTTGTAATATACAATGAAATGTTCTTCTGTATGCGTTCTGTTTTGTCGTGTTCTCAAACGATAGGGCGTTTCGAACGGCCTGGATCGGTTTAGCGACTGGTTCTGACCGAGCGAAATTCCTTGTCGTCACAGTTTATGTACACCTATTTGAATGATATTGATTGGGTCGATAAATTTTACACATCGCCCAACTACACAAATAAAATCTGTGTTTGATTGTTTGAAAACCCCACACGGGTGTTGGGATGAAATTTGAAGTTCACTCATCCTGATTGATTAAATATGTCGATCGATGGATTGACAGGCTGTTACAAGCGTTAGATATCTATAATTGATGCTTATACAGTGTAGTACACTTTGGATGATGGTTGATTATTTATCATTGCTATTATATACATGTGTTGAATGGAATCCATATAATTAATTTTATATAGTGATTGATTGGGCCTCATTCCAATTTAGAGAATAAAGAATATTATAAAGTAAAGGTTCTTGTGTTGACTGTACTCATTCGTGAGATTAGTCATGTGTTGAACGGAATATTTTAATAATAAAATTTACATCTTTATCAGTATAAAATAAAGGTTCATGTGTTGACAGTACTCATCCGTTGAGATTAGTCATGTGTTGAACGAAATATTTTAATAAAAGAAATATTTGAAATAGAATATTTGAAAATAGGAATATATGAAGCCGTGTTGATTAGATTGACGCCATTTTGATGTGAACGATATTTATATCGATTTTATTCATTTTAAAATGAATATTGAAAACGATTTCGAAATGAAATGAATTGAAAACGATTTCAAAATGAAATGAATTGAAAACGATTTCGAAATGAAATGAATTGAAAGCGATTTCGAAATGAAATGAATTGAAAGCGATTTCGAAATGAAATGAATTGAAAGCGATTTCGAAATGAAATGAATTGAAAGCGATTTCGAAATGAAATGAATTGAAAACTATTTCGAAATGAAATGAATATTGAAAACGATTTCGAAATGAAATGAATTGAAAACGATTTCGAAATGAAATGAATTGAAAACGATTTCGAAATGAAATGAATTGAAAGCGATTTCGAAATGAAATGAAATGAAAACGATTTCGAAATGAATTGAATATAGAACGAATTCGAATTGAATTTAAAACGAATTGAAATGAATTCAAATTGAATTGAAACTTGAATTGAATAGAAATGAATTTTAAAACGAATTTATAAGGAAAGATTCAATTTTGATTTGAATTGAGATGGAAGTTGAAATTGTTTTTGAAACGAATTCAAACTATTTATAAAATTCGTTTTAAATAATAATCGACGAAATATATATTATATATATAATATAATGGCCTGAATAGAACGCGCCGCGCCGCGGCAGTTCGCGAATTTCGACCATTGATTTCAAACGGACATTACGGGAGATCCGACCGTCGGATTCTCCTAAAACCGGAACCGTTGGGTTCGTATCGAAAAGAGCTTTCTAACGAATATTAGAAATTTGAAATCTAACGGTTGGATTTGGAGATACGTCCAAATCAAATTTGAAAAAGGTCGCTGTAAGTGCAGTTCGATGGCCGTTGATGAAAATCGACTGTACGGGCCTTAATAAAATTATTAAAAATAGAAATAATTTGTGTAAAATCATAAGAAATGATTTGAGAAAAATTGGGGTGAAAAACTCCATATTTGAAAGGATAAAAATGGATTTTTATCGAAATGAACTAGTTTTGAACTAAATTTAAAACCCAATTATTTTTAAATAAATAAATTAGATTTAAAAAGGGGTTTTAAATTATCGGAATTTCTAATATATTTGATTGGATTTGAAATGGGTTTATTGTGAACGGTTTTTAAATAACACTTGTTCTTTAACCCGATAATAAATAGAATGTGATTTGGGTTTGTCGTGAACTGTGTTTTAAATAACACCTAGTTCTTTAACCCAGTAAAAAGTGTTTTAATGAATCTTCAATTAAATTGAAATGTGGATTGATAATTTAAATTATCAACTTTAGAAAATGAGCGAGAATGGAGTATCACCAGTTTTGCTCCAAAGCGATAGTTAAATCTTTAATCAGATTTGAACGTGAAATGGTAATTAATTTTGCCGATAACACCATAGTTAGATATGGAGTATTACCAGTTTGCTTGAGGGGATGAATAGGTTGGGATTGGGAAATAAAATAAATAATTACTTCGGTGTGGTTCGCTAATCTCGACTAGTTTGGAAAACCGTAATTTGGTTTCAAACGACATCCAAAGGAAGATTAAAGGATAGATTTTAAAGAATTTATCTTGGATAAAATTAATGGGAACCTTTCCCCGAGAATATGAATTGGAATGAGGCGTATGTTGTGTTTGTGTAACACTCGTTTTAATATACGTGGGTTGTTCGAAAAGGCCGGGTTTATACCCATTCTGAATAACCGATTCGACGATATGTCAAAGATGAAGACGGTGGTCGAAGACCGGAAGTCTTCACATCGTTTGGATAATTATTGACGATCCTGATTGGGCTGTACACCCAAGAGGATGGAAATAGTTGGTGGTCGTCCAGACGTACTTGGAGATGGATGGATATGCAAGGAAAGTGCCTCCGGTTTCGTTCAGACCCAGAACGGACTTGTAAATGGATGGTGTGTCTGACATTGTATTCCTTTATATTGTATTTGTTGATCTCTGCTAAATATATATCTGTTTGGCGGCGGACAATTTATTCTCTTGCTTAACGCCCTTCTCTGAGACATATGAGCTCAGAGGTTATATATTGGCAGAAATCAGTGGTACGATATGGATTGATAGTGTGGCATGCTGAGATGCAGTGATCCAGACTTTTGTTGAAAAGCAAAGTTTGGTGGTTGATGATCAAAGCGCAGCTGATATAGCATGGCTTTGTGTATAGCGTTGATCCGCGAGCCTCACACCCCGGTATGGTGGTAAACTGATGGTTTGATCAGTATGCTTTTTCGTGGATGGGCACCTTAGTGGTGTCGTGGATTCGGTCGACCGAGATGAGCCTAGTGCTCAGGGATATATAGAGTAGGCGGTGTTTTCTCTCGCTGGGACGTAAGCCGCGGTGGTACTCTGGTCCTAAATGTGCGGATGCAGACGGTGTTTTCTCTTGTGGGGACGTAAGCCGTGGTGAATTGCATTACGCGATCGATCTTTCGAATCAGGAGCCACCGTGATGGAAATCCAATTTCCAATACGTGTATTTCGGTTTTATTTGTAGAGCCTAGTATGGCGACATAGTGGGATGGGGCACTTATGCCGTCTATGATTGATACTTATGATTTGAAGATATTTTATACAATATGCACTTATAAAAGTATCAAATGATTTGTTCTAAACGTATCAAGCATTCTTGGCTATTATAAGGTAAAAACCCTATCCTCTGGCTTGCGTTGCATTGTGTGATGGGACCTGGGTCTTATAATAGCTTCATTTTTCTTTATTTAGCATTGCGCTGTTGTTTTATGCATTGGTGTTCTTGGGAGGAAACCCGTTCCGTGTTATGCGGCGTGGTCCCTTGATTTACCTAACTTTAAAAATAAAGATTAATAACTGTTTTAGTTCTCACACCAGTCACATGACTGACCTAGAGTTTATTGTTTTAACCTAAACTCTGGGTGCCCCTATTTTGACATGGGCAGCTAGTAGTTTTGGTTTTGCAGATTTATATTCACAGGATCCTGGTTTACAGCTGGAACGTTATCCGGA
Source organism: Allium sativum (assembly GCA_030737875.1). Classification (NCBI taxonomy): domain Eukaryota; kingdom Viridiplantae; phylum Streptophyta; class Magnoliopsida; order Asparagales; family Amaryllidaceae; genus Allium; species Allium sativum. The sequence goes on along the minus strand of CM060913.1, from coordinate 929,661,103 downwards.
AAGCTTTGTATCCGTATATCTCTTTCTAGTTGTGTATTGTATTATTTTCCGCTGCTATGTATTTAAATGTAACTTAAATCTCTGATATTTCTGTGTAATATTCATTTATACGCTGTATATTCTTGTAATCTGATGCATTGTTGTAATATACAAATGAAATGTTCTTCCTTCTGCGTTCTGTTGTGGCTTTTTCTCGAACTATCCGACACTTTCCTTTACGGGGAAGTTACGGGTTTTTACAGTTGGTATCAGAGCTTTGGTTTACAAAGCTCAGAGAAATAGACAAGTTAGAACCATACGAAAGAATTCATCAGATATTGGATTTGTAATATCCAATGAGAATGACTCGTTAGAGATGGGATCAGTAGTATCCTAGAACGAGTGTGAAGAGTGTATTTTTAAAGTGAAAACAAATTTTTGTTTTGAAGGTTTAAATCAATTATTCGTATTTGATTATCTATTTATATTGAGTTGGACAGTCCAGTATATAAAGATTTTGCGTATACGTCCGATCCATGTGTATTTGAAATTTTAATATACTGGATAGATATAGAATTGCACTGTAGTCGTTCGGGGATAATTCTGATGATAGCGATCGCATCATCAGTATTTATGTTCGAGTGACGAAGGTGGGACGTCTATATATATTTCCTATTGACTGGTGTGAGAACCAAAATTAGATAGGGATTATTGTTGTGATTTGGTATCAAAAATCTGATTTTTAGAACATGTATCAAAATTATGAATTTGAAACACTAATTCACTAATTGATTGATGTTTGTGTTGTTTGTTTATTTGTTTGATAATTTTGAACCATTATGCCTAATTGAATCAAATACTGAATTGTATTGAAATTTGGTCGCATTTGCTTGCATATACATGTACTTACATTGAACAGGTCATAGCAAGGAGGCTAGAGCAGAGAATAAAATTTGTTTGCCCGACAAATAGGTACATGTTTACTACATAATTTACTGTTTTGTTTGGGTGATGATGATTTTATGAGCCTATGGGCTAGCCGCTTGGCTTTTCTTTTTCTTTTCGAGATTAGAAGGACCGGGGAAGATATTTGAAATTCTCCGATGCTCCCATTGCAGGGGAGGTTATGGCGAAATTTTTTGAAAATTTAGGATGTTAGCCAAATTTTTGAAATTTTGAAAATTCTCAGAAACTGAAAAGTTGGAGAATGGAAGCCAGACCGAACGTAGAATTGATAATCAAACCACTTTCGACTTTTGTTCCTTTTCGGGGACGAAAAGTTTTAAGTGGGGGAGATTGTAATAACCCGGAAATTCTGGGCCAGATTAAAATTTTTATTTTGGCAATTTTAGCGAATTTTGAATATTTAAAATAGATTATTTTAAATAATATCGACGAGAAATTTATTTTGAATAGAATTCGAACGTATATGATATATACGTCGTCGTTAGAATATAAATATTTATTTATAATTATAAAAGGAATTGAAAATGGCGCGGTAGTTCGATAATTCGATTTCAAAATTCAATTGAATGTACCGGGTGCAAAACAATCCGGATTTTAGTGAAACCAAAAACATTAGGATCTAATTGAGAATATCTTTCCAACGAATCCGACGAATCGAAATTTCATAGCGGGAATCAAAGGATATGTCCAGTTGAAAATTCTGAATAGTTGCTATGGAATTCAGGCCCTTAAAAATAGCCATTTTGCAAACGACCTCGGATTTCGACGAAACCACTTTTGTTGGAACCGTGATGTCAAGTTATTACTATGTTTCAAATTTCATAATTTTTCGAATCAATTTGTGAGCGTGGCAAAGGAAAACGCGTTTGACCAGTTTCAGTTGATTTTAATCGACTGGAAATTGGCCATTTTTCAAACGGTCTCAGAATTCGACGAAAATAGTTTTGTTAGGACCGTATCGTCAATACGAAGCTAGAAAATATTTTTCTGGAATTTTCATAGTTCGTATGTGACTCCGGTAATTTAAAATGTGCGTTAAAGTTGAATATATATTGATTTATACTTTAATTTTGACGAAAACCTATCGAAACGGCCGAATTGGCTTACGATACATATCCCATTGTGTTCGGAATGGGGGTAAAACGCCGGGGGCGACAGTCGTTGGGTTCAATTTGGAAGTCGGATAAAAATGCACCTTTAGGAGAATTAAAAATAAATAAAATATAAAATTTAAAATCTTTTACAAACCCCCCCTCCCCCAGATTTTCTCTTACCCCGTTCAGACATTAATAAAAAAAAGAGGGCATCGCGACCTGGCCCATTGCAGATCCTCCGGAGGGGCCACCATCGTCGCGTCGCCGGCTAGCAAGGCCGCCTCCTTCTACGCCACCCTTCTCCCTTCTTCCTCCCCATTTCCTTCCTGCTCGAGCCCCACCCAGATCAGCCCTTTCAAAACCCTAGAACCAGATTCCGCGCTCTCCCTCCTGGCCACCACCGGCCATCGTTCGCCGCCACCCCCTTCCAACCTCCGATCCTCCTCCGCTACCAACCTCTCTCGCCTCCTGAACCCGCGACCCCAATTCCCAAACCCAGCAACCCCAAACGCCACTCGACGCTCCATCGACCCACCACTGCTGGCCTCGAGCGAAGAGCCCCCTCTGACGCAGCGCCATCTTCCCCTCCGCCTTCGCGCGCAACTCCGACCCTTCATCCAATCGATGTGAGTCTTTATATATTCTTTTTGTTTTTTTTGTTTTAAATTTATATATAATAAAATCTGAAATATTTATATATAATATAATCTGAAATTTTTATGTATAATAAGTCTGAAATTTTTATGTAAGAAAGTTTATATTTTATTTATTTATTTAGATAAAGGTTGGATTTTTAACATCCAAAAAGCTTTGATTTTGAATTGGATAAAAATATAGTTTTTAGTCAAATAGAAATATAGTTTTTAGTCAAAGAAAAATATGATTCTTAGTTGGATAAAAATCGAATTTTTAATTAGAGAAAAATATAATTTTATGTGTGTGGAGTATTAAAAATATGATTTTTACTTGTTTGCAGAAATAAAAATATAATTTTTATATTATGGAGAAGTTAAAAATATATTCTTTTTGGCTAAAGTAACAAGTTAAAAATATATTCTTTGTTTTAAAAATAGCGTTGTCAAAAATATAATTTTTAACACAAACGGTGTTGAACAGATCACGTTGGCCACACGACGAAGGAGTTCTACATAAGAAGAGTCATGGCGTGTGGTTTAGCAATTGGTGAGAACTTCTCACTCAAAATTTCTCTTTTTCTATTTAATATATATTTATATACTAGGATGCAGACGGTGTTTAGTAGCACCTGACACCCGTCATCCACAGACCATGGATGGCTTGTTTGTTAAATTGTTTGGTTGTGTAGTTGGTTAGATTATTTGGTTTGAACTAAATTGTTTGGTGAAATGAAATTGATTTGATTGATGAGTGAATGGCATGGGCCTTCACTAGACCGGGGATAAGGCTAGGCCTTGTCCCGTTTCTAGTATCGTGCCGTTATGCCGCCAAAATTTTCTAATATATGTTAGAAAAATAAAAATATCATTTTTATTGTGTAAATGAACTAAATAGTAATTCATGTGTTGAAATAAAATATCTAATCGTTAAAAATATAATTTTTAACGTGGAAGTGGATAAACTAAAATATTCATTTACAAACCGGACGGTTTGTTTATGTGCACCTATTTGAATGATATTGATTGGGTCGATAAATTTTACACATCGCCCAACTACACAAATAAAATCTGTGTTTGATTGTTTGAAAACCCCACACGGGTGTTGGGATGAAATTTGAAGTTCACTCATCCTGATTGATTAAATATGTCGATCGATGGATTGACAGGCTGTTACAAGCGTTAGATATCTATATTTGATGCTTATACAGTGTAGTGCACTTTGGATGATGGTTGATTATTTATCATTGCTATTATATACATGTGTTGAATGGAATCCATATAATTAATTTTATATGGTGATTGATTGGGCCTCATTCCAATTTAGAGAATAAAGAATATTATAAAGTAAAGGTTCATGTGTTGACTGTACTCATTCGTGAGATTAGTCATGTGTTGAACGGAATATTTTAATAATAAAATTTACATCTTTATCAATATAAAATAAAGGTTCATGTGTTGACAGTACTCATCCGTTGAGATTAGTCATGTGTTGAACGAAATATTTTAATAAAAGAAATATTTGAAATAGAATATTTGAAAATAGGAATATATGAAGCCGTGTTGATTAGATTGACGCCATTTTGACGTGAACGATATTTATATCTATTTTATTCATTTTAAAATGAATATTGAAAACAATTTCGAAATGAAATGAATTGAAAACGATTTCAAAATGAAATGAATTGAAAACGATTTCGAAATGAAATGAATTGAAAACGATTTCCAAATGAAATGAATTGAAAACGATTTCGAAATGAAATGAATTGAAAGCGATTTCGAAATGAAATGAATTGAAAGCGATTTCGAAATGAAATGAATTGAAAGCGATTTCGAAATGAAATGAATTGAAAGAGATTTCGAAATGAAATGAATTGAAAACGATTTCGAAATGAAATGAATTGAAAACGATTTCGAAATGAAATGAATTGAAAACGATTTCGAAATGAAATGAATTGAAAGCGATTTCGAAATGAAATGAATTGAAAACGATTTCGAAATGAATTGAATATAGAACGAATTCGAATTGAATTTAAAACGAATTGAAATGAATTCAAATTGAATTGAAACTTGAATTGAATAGAAATGAATTTTAAAACGAATTTATAAGGAAAGATTCAATTTTGATTTGAATTGAGATGGAAGTTGAAATTGTTTTTGAAACGAATTCAAACTATTTATAAAATTCGTTTTAAATAATAATCGATGAAATATATATATTATATATATAATATAATGGCCTGAATAGAACGCGCCGCGCCGCGGCAGTTCGCGAATTTCGACCATTGATTTCAAACGGAAATTACGGGAGATCCGACCGTCGGATTCTCCTAAAACCGGAACCATTGGGTTCGTATCGAAAAGAGCTTTCTAACGAATATTAGAAATTTGAAATCTAACGGTTGGATTTGGAGATACGTCCAAATCAAATTTGAAAAAGGTCGCTGTAAGTGCAGTTCGATGGCCGTTGATGAAAATCGACTGTACGGGCCTTGATAAAATTATTAAAAATAGTAATAATTTGTGTAAAATCATAAGAAATGATTTGAGAAAAATTGGGGTGAAAAACTCCATATTTGAAAGGATAAAAATGGATTTTTATCGAAATGAACTAGTTTTGAACTAAATTTAAAACCCAATTATTTTTAAATAAATAAATTAGATTTAAAAAGGGGTTTTAAATAATCGGAATTTCTAATATATTTGATTGGATTTGAAATGGGTTTATCGTGAACGGTGTTTTAAATAACACTAGTTCTTTAACCCGATAATAAATAGAATGTGATTTGGGTTTGTCGTGAACTGTGTTTTAAATAACACCTAGTTCTTTAACCCAGTAAAAAGAGTTTTAATGAATCTTCAATTAAATTGAAACGTGGATTGATAATTTAAATTATCAACTTTAGAAAATGAGCGAGAATGGAGTATCACCAGTTTTGCTCCAAAGCGATAGTTAAATCTTTAATCAGATTTGAACGTGAAATGGTAATTAATTTTACCGATAACACCATAGTTAGATATGGAGTATTACCAGTTTGCTTTAGGGGATGAATAGGTTGGGATTGGGAAATAAAATAAATAATTACTTCGGTGTGGTTCGCTAATCTCGACTAGTTTAGAAAACCATAATTTGGTTTCAAACGACATCCAAAGGAAGATTAAAGGATAGATTTTAAAGAATTTATCTTGGATAAAATTAATGGGAACCTTTCCCCGAGAATATGAATTGGAATGAGGCGTATGTTGTGTTTGTGTAACACTCGTTTTAATATACGTGGGTTGTTCGGAAAGGCCGGGTTTATACCCATTCTGAATAACCGATTCGACGATATGTCAAAGATGAAGACGGTGGTCGAAGACCGGAAGTCTTCACATCGTTTGGATAATTACTGACGATCCTGATTGGGCTGTACACCCAAGAGGATGGAAATAGTTGGTGGTCGTCCAGACGTACTTGGAGATGGATGGATATGCGAGGAAAGTGCCTCCGGTTTCGTTCAGACCCAGAACGGACTTGTAAATGGATGGTGTGTCTGACATTGTATTCCTTTATATTGTATTTGTTGATCTCTGCTAAATATATATCTGTTTGGAGGCGGACAATTTATTCTCTTGCTTAACGCCCTTCTCTGAGACATATGAGCTCAGAGGTTATATATTGGCAGAAACCAGTGGTACGATATGGATTGATAGTGTGGCATGCTGAGATGCAGTGATCCAGACTTTTGTTGAGAAGAAAAGTTTGGTGGTTGATGATCAAAGCGCAGCTGATATAGCATGGCTTTGTGTATAGCGTTGATCCGCGAGCCTCACACCTCGGTATGGTGGTAAACTGATGGTTTGATCAATATGCTTTTTCGTGGATGGGCACCTTAGTGGTGTCGTGGATTCGGTCGACCGAGATGAGCCTAGTGCTCAGGGATATATAGAGTAGGCAGTGTTTTCTCTCGCTGGGACGTAAGCCGCGGTGGTACTCTGGTCCCAAATGTGCGGATGCAGACGGTGTTTTCTCTTGTGGGGACGTAAGCCGTGGTGAATTGCATTACGCGATCGATCTTTCGAATCAGGAGCCACCATGATGGAAATCCAATTTCCAATACGTGTATTTCGGTTTTATTTGTAGAGCCTAGTATGGCGACATAGTGGGATGGGGCACTTATGCCGTCTATGATTGATACTTATGATTTGAAGATATTTTATACAATATGCACTTATAAAAGTATCAAATGATTTGTTCTAAACGTATCAAGCATTCTTGGCTATTATAAGGTAAAAACCCTATCCTTCGGCTTGCGTTGCATTGTGTGATGGGACCTGGGTCTTATAATAGCTTCATTTTTCTTTATTTAGCAATGCGCTGTTGTTTTATGCACTGGTGTTCTTGGGAGGAAACCCGTTCCGTGTTATGCGGCGTGGTCCCTTGATTTACCTAACTTTAAAAATAAAGATTAATAACTTTTTAGTTCTCACACCAGTCACATGACTGACCTGGAGTTTATTGTTTTAACCTAAACTCTGGGTGCCCCTATTTTGACACTGGCAGCTAGTAGTTTTGGTTTTGCAGATTTATATTCACAGGATCCTGGTTTACAGCTGGAACGATATCCGGAAAGCTTTGTATCCGTATATCTCTTTCTAGTTGTGTATTGTATTATTTTCCGCTGCTATGTATTTAAATGTAATTTAAATCTCTGATATTTCTGTGTAATATTCATTTGTACGCTGTATATTCTTGTAATCTGATGCATTGTTGTAATATACAAATGAAATGTTCTTCCGTCTGCGTTCTGTTGTGGCTTGTTCTCGAACTATCCGACACTTTCCTTTACGGGGAAGTTACGGGTTTTTACAATGTTAGTTGCACGTTTTTGCGTACACAATTCCTTAAGACATTTAGCTTATTAGGGAATTTGTTCAATGGTGTCTAAAAGAGGAATGTTCACACGAACTTACTTGTAATTTTCCAAAATTTTATCGAAATTCGCTGCTTTCTTCTTGTTATTGAGTCTATGGGTTTTTTGACTCTTTGATCAGTTTCATCGTTTGAGGAAGAAGGTTTAACCATGGGATAAGAAGGTGGTAAGGGTGCAGAAGATGAAATGTTGGTATTTCCAACATTGATTTTGGAAGGCGAGTCGGGTTTGCTGACACTAGGAGAAGAAATATTGGGATTGCCAACATTTAAGGAGGATGGAGGTTTAGAAGAATTGGCATTCGTAGCCAATGGGTGATCATCAAGATTTAGCATTAGGGTCGTGTTTGAAGGTTCGCCATGGTTGCGCACATTATTATCAATCCTCTTTCCAGATCGAAGGGTTGTACCAGCATTGACCGGATTATAGTTTTCGTCCTTACAAGAATTTACAGTTCGAGAGTCATATTTTGGATTCACCTCGGGTTGACTAGGCAACTTACCATTCTCATTACTTTTCATTAGTTCCGTTATCATATTCATCATTTTTTCGAGTTTAGCATCTTGATTATTTATTTATTTCTCTAATCGAACAATTTCTTGTTACGATTGAGAAGATTGAGAGGATTGGTTTGATGATTGAAAGTTGGGGTGCCTATAAGGTTGTTTGGATTGAGGTGCAGTTTGAGAGGTTTGAGAATTGAGAGATGGAGCTTGGTAATTCAGATTTGGAATAAATGGTTGCATGTGAGATGGGTTCGCCGCATTATTAGGATTTGACCAAGAGAAATTTGGGTGGTTCCTCCAGCTTGGTTGTATGTGGATGAGTAAGGATTATTTTGAGCTATTGCATTGGCTTGGTTTTGAGAGTAATAGTGGGGTATCCCTTCTCTGACTTGAGGAGTTTGATTTTCTAAGGGAAGGTGACTTGGGTCCACGACATGCACTCCTCTAGTAGAAGTACGAATGGGAACACGAGTTGATTCCCGTTGCATGTCTTTTTCAGAATAATCTTCTAAGAATTGCTAAGCTTCATCGGCCATCTTAGACATAAATTCTCCTCCACACATTGATTCTAGTTGAGTTCTAGTGTGATAATTTAGCCCTTCATATGCAATTTGACATAAGATCTTTGGGAATTGCATGATGAGGACAAATATATAATAATTGGTTGAATCTCTCAAAGTATTTTGGAAAAGTTTCCCCCTCACTTTGACAAAATTGATTTATCTCGATTCGGATTTTTAGAGTTTTATGGAAAGAGAAAAACTTTTTCAAGAATACAGTGACAAATTCATCCCAACTTCTTATTGTAACACCCCATAATTTTATAACATTAAAATTCACAAATTAAAGTATACTTAATTTTTAGAAGAAGAATTAAGTGAAATGGGTTGCGCTATTATGTTCGTCTCAAAATTTTGGGCTCAAAATTTTGGGTGAAGACAGACATTTGGTTTGCACAAAACGGATACCTTATGAAGATGTTATTAAGCCTTGAAGTTTGTATGCATATGAGAGAAATATATATTTAGATATATATAAAAATTAAATAAATAATTATTCATAAAATTTGAAAACAGCAAATCGGGAGGGGAATAGCCGAACCGCACTATTTTTGGAGTCGACCCACGCACCACTAGGTCGACTAGGGGTTGATCTAGGGTGTTTGGCTGTCAACCCGTGGCCCGATTCGCGCTAAGGGCTGATGTTGCATCTGAGTGGTCCTGATGATTTCTGGGTTAATCTAAGAGCTCTAATCGATCCTAGACATCTATATATACACCCTAAGACCTAACCCTAATTCATAAAATATTATCTATGACACCATTATGTTGTCAAGCTCTCTCTTAAACCCTAGCCGCTGCCTCTAAATTAAATCTCAAGTGTTCATACACAATTCAAATCAAAGTTTAGAGCTTCAACAACAATTAAAGAAGATCAATCAACATCACCGCAACGTTTCTACACCAATTTCAATTCGTTAATCCTTTTATTAAGCCACGAAAGGTGAGTACAGTTATTTTCACAAATTTAATGGGATTAAAACAACATGAAAAAGTTGTAAAAAGGATTCATATATATGTTTGTAATGAAAATCTCACCAAGTCTTCATCTTTTTGATTCATGTCATCATATGCCTATGTTTCTATGTAAAGTTCATACCTTTTATCAGTTTATTCACGTTGAATCTTTTATTATGCCTCTATGCCAGTCTATATGCCTCTTTATTTCATGATGTTGTTTTATTCCAATTTTCTATGAATTGATTCTCTCTTCTTACCCCTATTCCTTTTATTTGTGGATCTAGGCTACCTTCGAGCCTATATTAAAAATACGCGCGAATGCGAATACGTGGGAACGATGTGGAATATTGGGAATATGGGAAATTTGGAAAATTGGATATTATTGGATATTTTGGATAATTGGATAATATGTGAAATTGGCATATTTGGGTATAAATTAGATGGAATTGATGAAATTTCCTATAAATGTAAATTTGTAATTGAGGCTAATTAATATGTAATTAGTGACAATTTGGAATAGGAAATATTATAAACATGATTATATGTTTAATTGGATATACATGACATGAAAATTGGGTATGGGTGAAATACGATTATTAATAAACCTTTGACATAAGGTTAGGCGCAATTGTGGCGTAAGACTGCCCGGAACCGCCCGGCAAATCCAGCTGCCACAATTGGACGTCTAATGTGAGAGGTCAAAGGAATGAATTGTAGGCGCAACGGTTAATGACACGAGGTTAGACCCGGTTTGTGGCGTAAGACTGCCCGGAACCACCCAGCAAATCCAGCGGCCACAAAGCGTTCGGTCTAATGTGGGAGGTCATGCACCATTCGTCATAAGGAATAAATTAAGGAATACTAACCATAATAAGACATGGGTATGGTTAGAGGATTAAGTGAGGTGACATGTAAATTATGACATGTAAATATGAACTTAACCGCTATAAGATAAGACATGTAAATTATGACATGTAAGTTTGGACTTAACCATAGCATGTGTAAGACATGGACATTTAAATTAAAATGGTTAAGTGGGAGAAAAACCTAGTGGGGACCTAGCATAGGTGGGAGGCTTGTGTCAGATGGGGGACCTGTTTCAACCAGTAACCCGTTTGAGTATTTAATTGGGCCCGGTACTAGGCCGGGGTTGGGGCACGCTTACTGGACTTGAATGTAAGAGGTCAAAACGTGAATAGCGGTGGCAACGCGAGTCCAACGGATTCATGTGCGTGCATGGGTCCGGGCTGGTAGGTAAGACGTTGTTGCATCGTGTAGGTATGGCCGTGCATTTTATGTTGGTATCGGGGTTGCCACTTTGGGGAGTGATACACCCCACTGTGGGGTCAGCACGGGTGCCTACGGGGTTTAGGGAGCCGATCGAATGGGTAGATTAAGGGTACCTTAGTGGTGGTAGGAGCAAGCCAGCACCTACGATAGCAGCTAGGTACAAATAACTACCAAGTTTGTCATGTGGGTACAATTAGTGGGAAGGGATCAACCTCTAGTAAAAAGAGACTAGTATATATGCGGTGTAATTAAGTAATGTGGTGTAACTTAGCAAAAGTGTGGTGTAACGAAATACATGTTGGTTGAGTTGGATAGTCCTTTGGGTGCTAGTCTGATGTTGACTTCGGTCTTCGGGGTTAGTACTTGGAGGGTTGTTCGCTTAGCCAAGGTGTAGGATTGTCTTAGTACTTGGGAACAAAATCATCTTGTCCATCCTTTTTGTCTACCTTATCTAAGTTACAGCCATATCATGATGCCTATGTATGTCTTGATCATTTACCTTACCTATTATTTGTTAAAATTACTAGACTCGCCAGACTTTATGTCTGACCCGTTTGTTTCCCCCTATTTTCTTTCCTTCCCCCCCCCTCCCCCCGCAGGTTTGCAAGGAGGGAGTACTACAGCTTAGTGCCGATTTCTTTCAGTTGCTTGAAAAGAGTAGACGTATCGCTTTGGACTCTCTCATCTTTATGGCTTTGCTTATGCCTAGTGGGGATTTATGCATTTATGTTATTTAAGTATTTGCTTCTTTATGTATTTTGAAGTTTTTGGAAAAACTATTGATCATGTTGTAATGGTTTTGGGAACTACTTATGTAAGCTTGTTTTGAGTTATGATGCTATGAAATAAGTTTTATCTTCCGCTATGTTGTTTTATTTATTTATTCTTGTAATTTATCTGTTCTATACAACAATAACACTTCATGGACATTGATGCATTCCCTTTGTGAGTGACATTAATGGACATGGGGTGTTACACGTGGTATCAGAGCTATGTTTACAGGAATAGATAAAAAGTTTTGAAAAGTGTTTTCAAAAGTATTATTTTCCTAGAAAGTATTTTCAAAAACTTGTTTTAAAGAAGCTATTTTCAAGGAAAGTTTACTTTAAAGAGCATAATCCCCGCAAGCCATACATCTCTCTTTCGCTTCCCTTGTTTTGAAACTCTTTCTTTTTCTTTTTAGCATGTCTGGAGCATCTGAGATTCCAGAGGGTGTTCATGTACCTGGTTGGTTTCGTCAATATCTCGAGGCTAGGGCCGCTACCGTGGTCCGGCCAACGTTCCTCCTCCTCCTCCCCCAGCTCCAGTCATTCCTCCGCGTGGAGATGTTTTCTCCAAGATATGTAAAGACTTTCGTTCGATGGGTGGAAAACCTTGTAGTGGGTCTGAAACGTTCGTTGAAGCTAGAAATTGGTTGAAAGAAGTGGAGGATCTGTTTGGCATTTTCGATTTGGACGACTATAAGAAGGTCTAATTGGCTGCTTGGTTGATGGAGGACGAAGCTTCATTTTGGTGGGAGGTTACTAATGGAGAGTGTGCTGTGGAGACATGGGCATATTTTAGCGGAAGATTTGAGTTGAAATTCCTTTCTCAAGCTGAGGAGAGTATGTACATGGAGAGGTTCTTGACATTGAGGCAGAAAAACTTGACCGTGAAGGAGTATGTGACCGAATTTAATAAGTTGGCGAGATTTGGGCTAGAGTTGGTGAATACGCCTCACAAGAAGGCCTTGAGGTTTGTGAAGGGCCTAAATGAACCGCTTCACAGTTTGGCTATGTCCCACATTCCAATGGGGGCTACGTATGAAAAGCTTGTTGATATGGCATACATGCATGAAGAAGAGAAGGGTGTAAGTACTTTGAGGCCACAAGATAAGAAGGAGGATCCAAAGAAAGCCCAACAACAAAAGAAAGGTTGTAAAGAAAAGAGGAAGTGTCACAACTGTGGGAAACCCGACCATTTGAAGAAAGACTGTAGGAAGAAGAAGAAGTTCGCTTGTTATCATTGTGGTGATGCGGGTCATGCTGTAAAGGACTGTCCTAAGAAGCAAGGGCAGAGGGCAGGTTCTACTTCGGGAGGGCAGGTTCACGCTCTCATGGCTCCGGGACAGGAAGAAGGTAGAAAAATTTCTGTCGAAAGTTTGATTTTCTTGTTTGATCATCCTGTCCGTACTTTATTCAATTCTGGCGCATCACAATCGTTTATCTCTACATCATTAGTTGAAACACTGCACTTAAATACTAGTCTCGTTGTAGATCCCATTGTAGTCTCAAATCCTATTGGTGGGTCGGCTCATTTATCCATGGTTTGTAGGGATTTGAGATTGTCTATCTTAGGCGTTGGTTTTGAATGTAATGCTTTTGTGCTTGGTTTCATGGGCTATGGGTTAATTCTAGGGATGGATTGGCTAGCCAGATATGGTGCCATCCTAGATTGTGAACGAAGGGTAGTAAAATTGTTGACTCGTAGTGGAAAGACCCTTGATATTTCTTATGACCCTAGATGATCGGTGATGCTTAGTTATCTTGAGTCACTTGACGCATCCAATGATGATTTACATTCTGTTCGTATAGTCCGTGAATATGTTGATGTCTTCAATGAGGTGAGGGGTCTACCCCCAAAACATGAGATAGACTTTTGTATTTATCTTGTAGACAATGCAAAACCAGTATCTCTGCTAGTACGCCACATGGCTCCTCGTGAGAGGAGGGAGCTCAATAAGCAAACAGGGGAGTTTCTTGAGAAGGGATTCATAAGACGTAGTATATCGAAGTGGGGTGCTCCAGTAGTATTTGCCACGAAGGCTGATGGGTCCCTTAGACTTTGTGTGGACTATAGAGAACTTAATAAGCTTACTAAGAAGAATAGGCACCCACTGCCGAGGATCGACGATCTCTTCGATCAGTTAGTTGGCGCCTCAGTATTTTCGCAGTTGGACTTAGCCACTGGTTTCCATCAGTTGAGAGTGGCTGAGGATAGCATAGACAAGACTGCCTTTAGGACTCTGGACGGTTTCTATGAGTGGCTTGTAATGCCCTTCGGTTTGACAAACGCCCCCGCATACTTTGTTGACTTGATGAGTTGGGTGTTTAGGGAGTACCATAATAAATTCGTGGTGGTCTTTGTGGATGACATCTTGATCTTTTCTAAGAGCGAGGAAGAGCATGCCCTACATCTTAGGGAAGTGTTGGAGACCCTTCGAGCGCATAACCTTAAAGCTAAATTTTCTAAATGTCACTTTTGGAGAAGGAAGTGCGATTCTTAGGGCACGTGGTTTCCAAAGAAGGGATAGCTGTGGATCCCGCGAAGGTGGTGGCCATCCAAGACTGGAAGGTCCCTAAAAATGCTACCGAGGTGAGGAGTTTCCTGGGGTTAGCAGGCTACTATAGGAAGTTTATCAAGGATTTCACAAAGATATCAGCCCCATTGACACGCTTGACAAAGAAGAACCTAGTTTTAACGTGGGACGTAGATTGTGATGATGCGTTCCAACGTTTAAAGAGAGCTTTGACCACAGCCCCAGTCTTAGTGTTGCCGGATGGGAGTAAGCCATTTACTGTTTATACCGATGCTTGTGGGACGGGACTAGGCGCAATCTTAATGCAAGAGGGGAGGGTAATAACCAATGGAGGAAGGAAGTTGAGAGTGCATGAGAGAAATTACCCTACACATGACCTTGAGTTGGCCGTTATTGTTTTCGCGCTTAAGTCTTGGCGCCATTATCTTCTTGGCGAGAAATTCGAATTGTTCACAGACCACAAATCGCTAAAATACTTGTTCTCTCAAAAGGACTTGAACTTAAGGCAGCAAAGGTGGATGGAATTCTTAGCATCCTACGATTTCGAGATAGCATATACCCCTGGCAAGGGTAACGTGGTGGCAAACGCCTTAAGTAGGAAAAGGTTGTCCTTGAGTCCGTTGTTTGTTGAGCGACAAAGCTTAGAGTTCATCTCTATGTTTGACTTTAGACCTTCCATTGACTTTGCACCCGTTTTGCTAGCATCCTTAGAGGCCAGACCTACGCTTTTGGGATGGATTGGTGAGGCACAGCGAGATGACCCAAAGTTGGTAGAGAAGCTCATAAGGGGGGAGTCATCGAGCCATGTCAGTAGGTATACCCTAGATGATAAGGGTTGGTTACGTAGGGACGGTAGACTTTGTGTACCACGAGACGAGAACTTGAGGAAGACCATTCTTGATGATGCACATCGTTCGAAGATGACCATTCATCCCGGCGGGGACAAGATGTACATGGACATGAGACGAGTTTACTTTTGGGCCGGTATGAAGAAGGATGTGGCCGAGTTTGTCGCTAGATGCTTGGTGTGCCAACAAGTAAAAGAAGATCAAAAGAAGCCCGGTGGGTTGCTTCACCCATTGGAGGTCCCACAATGGAAGTGGGAGAGTGTCTCGATGGACTTTGTTGATAGGTTACCGAGATTGAGGAAGGGTAATACGGGGATTTGGGTCGTGGTAGACAGACTTACTAAGAGCGCCCATTTCATTCCCGTGAAGAGTAAGAGGACTGCTCCATGGTTAGCCTCCGTATACATTCGAGAGATAGTTTGTTTGCACGGTGTTCCTTCTAGCATAGTGAGCGATCGCGATCCTATTTTTACTAGCGAGTTTTGGAAGAGCTTGCAAGAGGCGGTAGGGACTCAGTTATGTTTGAGCACCGCATATCATCCTCAGACGGACGGCCAGACCGAGAGGGTGAATCGTATTCTAGAGGACCTTTTGAGGCTATGTGTTTTAGACTTCGGAGGTACATGGAAGGAGCATCTTCCTTTGGTGGAGTTCGCGTATAATAATAGTTTTCAGTCTAGCATTGGCATGGCACCTTTCGAGGCTCTTTATGGAAGGCCTTGTCGTTCACCTACATGTTGGTGGGAATCTACGGATAAGATCTTACTTAGGCCCGATATGATTAGAGAGACTTCAGAAAAGATCGATTTGATTCGAAGGAGGATGAAGACGGCGCAAGATAGGCAGAAATCGTATGCGGACAAGAGGAGGACAGATCTTGAATTTGATATTGGGGACATGGTCTTTATCAAGGTGTCTCCATTACAGAATGTTGTTCGCTTTGTGTCCGTTGGGAAGTTAGCACCAAGGTTCGTAGGGTCGTTTCCTATTAGGGAGAGTATTGGACAGATGGCATATAGAGTAGAGTTGCCCGAAAGACTTATTGGTGTACATGACGTGTTCCATGTTTCGCATTTGAGGAAGTGCTTGCATGAGACCGCGGAAGTGGTAGATCCGAGCTTGCTTAGAGAGGTGGAGATAGAGTGTGATGCGACGATTCGACGAGCTCCTACATGCATTCTTGGGTCGGAGATTAAGAAGTTGAGGAATCGAGAGGTCAAGCTAGTCAAAGTGCAATGGGGAGATGATGAGAGCGACACTACTTAGGAGACGGAAGAGAAGATGTGTTCATTGTACCCTTTTCTTTTCGAGGGTATGTCTTTTAATTTCTCCTTTATCTCTTAGCTTGTACTTGTCCTATCTTTAATATATCCTCTCGTTTAAGTCTTTGACCTTTAGATAAGGTATTCCTATGGTTGAAACATGTGTTGAGACATGTTATGATTGATGGATGCATGTGGATGCAAGTGTTTGCTAGTGGTTGCTCGTGGATACATATACACACACTTTAGGCACTAGATCGGCTCAGTCACTTTCATATTGCATATTGCATATAAATGGATGTATATTAAATGGACGTATCATATGGATGTTTCATTTGAATGAATAGTTGTGCACACATGTAGTAATGATATGTATAGGGTTCTATGCATACATGGTGGATACACGACACTATCATTATTTGCATTAAGGAGCTCGACTGAATAGTGGACCGCCTGATCTTTGCATTAGATAAGGAACATATACACACAATTTTGCATATGTTCATATAACATTAGAAATCTTTTAAGGACAATGGATGCTTGTGGATGATGGTTGAGTAGATGGATGATTGGATGGTAGGACACATTCTTCTTAACTTGGAGATTTCGGGGAAGAAATCCTTTAAGGAGGGGAGAATGTAACACCCCATAATTTTATAACATAAAATTCACAAATTAAAGTATACTTAATTTTTAGGAGAAGAATTAAGTGAAATGGGTTGCGCTATTATGTTCATCTCAAAATTTTGGGTCAAGATAGACATTTTGTTTGCACAAAATGGATACCTTATGAAGATGTTATTAAGCCTTGAAGTTTGTATGCATATGAGAGAAATATATATATATATATATATATATATAAATTAAATAAATAAATATTCAAAAAAAGTTCAAAACAACAAATCGGGAGGGGGAATAGACGAAGCACTATTTTTGGAGTCGATCCAGGGTGTTTGGCTGTCAACCCGTGGCCCGATTCGCGCTAAGGGCTGATGTTGCATCTGAGTGGTCCTGATGATTTCTGGGTTAATCTAAGAGCTCTAATCGATCCTAGACATCTATATATACACCCTAAGACCTAACCCTAATTCATAAAATATTATTTATGACACCATTATGCTGTCAAGCTCTCTCTTAAACCCTAGCTGCCGCCTCTAAATTAAATCTCAAGCGTTCATACACAATTCAAATCAAAGTTTAGAGCTTCAACAACAATTAAAGAAGATCAATCAACATCACCACAACGTTTCTACACCAATTTCAATTCGTTAATCCTTTTCTTAAGCCACGAAAGGTGAGTACAGTTATTTTCACAAATTTAGTGGTATTAAAGTAACATGAAAAAGTTGTAAAAAGGATTCATATATAGGTTTGTAATGAAAATCTCACCAAGTCTTCACCTTTTTGATTCATGTCATCATATGCCTATGTTTCTATGTAAAGTTCATATCTTTTATCAGTTTATTCATGTTGAATCTTTTATTATGCCTCTATGCTAGTCTATATGCCTATTTATTTCATGATGTTGTTTTATTCCAATTTTCTATGAATTGATTCTCTCTTCTTACCCCTATTCCTTTTATTTGTGGATCTAGGCTACCTTCGAGCCTCTATTAAAAATACGCGCGAATGCGAATACGTGGGAACGATGTGGAATATTGGGAATATGGGAAATTTGGAAAATTGGATATTATTGGATATTTTGGATAATTGGATAATATGTGAAATTGGCATATTTGGGTATGAATTACATGGAATTGATGAAATTTCCTATAATTGTAAATTTGTAATTGAGGCTAATTAATATGTAATTAGTGACAATTTGGAATAGGCAATATTATAAACATGATTATATGTTTAATTGAATATACATGACATGAAAGTTGGGTATGGGTGAAATACGATTATTAATAAACCTTTGACACGAGGTTAGATGCAATTGTGGCGTAAGACTACCCGGAACCGCCCGGCAAATCCAACTGCCACAATTGGACGTCTAATGTGAGAGGTCAAAGGAATGAATTGTAGGCGCAACAGTTAATGACACGAGGTTAGACCCGGTTTGTGGCGTAAGACTGCCCGGAACCGCCCGGCAAATCCAGCGGCCACAAAGCGTTCGGTATAATGTGCGAGGTCATGCACCGTTCGTCATAAGGAATGAATTAAGGAATACTAACCATAATAAGACATGGGTATGGTTAGAGGTTTAAGTGGGGTGAGATGTAAATTATGACATGTAAATATAGACTTAACCGGTATAAGATAAGACATGTAAATTATGACATGTAAGTATGGACTTAACCATAACATCTGTAAGACATGGACATTTAAATTAAAATGGTTAAGTGGGAGAAAAACCTAGTGGGGACCAAGCATTGGTGGGAGGCTTGTGTCGGATGGGGGACCTGTTTCAACCAGTAACCCGTTTGAGTATCTAATTGGGGCCGGTACTAGGCCGGGGTTGGGGCACACTTACTGGATTTGAATGTAAGAGGTCAAAACGTGAATAGCGGTGGCAACGCGAGTCCAACGGGTTCATGTGCGTGCATGGGTCCGGGCTGGTAGGTAAGACGTTGTTGCATCGTGTAGGTATGGCCATGCATTTTATGTTGGTATCGGGGTTGCCACTTTGGGGAGTGATACACCCCACTATGGGGCCAGCACGGGAACCTACGGGGTTTAGGGAGCCGATCGAATGGGTAGATTAAGGGTACCTTAGCGGTGGTAGGAGCAAGCCGGCACCTATGATAGCAGCTAGGTACAAGTAACTGCCAAGTTTGTCATGTGGGTACAGTTAGTGGGAAGGGATCAACCTCTAGTAAAAAGAGACTAGTAGATGTGCGGTGTAATTAAGTAATGTGGTGTAACTTAGCAAAAGTGTGGTGTAACGAAATACATGTTGGTTGAGTTGGATAGTCCTTTGGGTGCTAGTTTGATGTTGACTTCGGTCTTCGGGGTTAGTACTTGGAGGGTTGTTCGCTTGGCCAAGGTGTAGGATTGTCTTAGTACTTAGGAACGAAATCATCTTGTCCATCCTTTTTATCTACCTTATCTTAGTTACAGCCATATCATGATGCTTATTTATGTCTTGATCATTTACCTTACCTATTATTTGTTAAAATTACTGGACTCGCCAGACTTTATGTCTGACCCGTTCGTTTCCACCTCTTTTCTTTCCTTTCCCCCCTCAGGTTTGCAAGGAGGGAATACTACAGCTTAGTGCCGATTTCTTTCATTTGCTTGAAAAGAGTAGATGTATCGCTTTGGACTCTCTCATCTTTATGGCTTTGCTTATGCTCAGTGGGGATTTATGCATTTATGTTATTTAAGTATCTGCTTCTTTATGTACTTTGAAGTTTTTGGAAAAGACTATTGATCCTGTTGTAATGGTTTTGGGAACTACTTATGTAAGCTTGTTTTGAGTTATGATGATATGAAATAAGTTTTATCTTCCACTGTGTTGTTTTATTTATTTATTCTTGTAATTTATCTATTCTATACACCAATACCGCTTCATGGACATTGATGCATTCCCTTTGTGAGTGACATTAATGGACATGGGGTGTTACACTTATGGACTGTTTTGGAAGAGAATTTAGCCATCTTTTAGCACTTTCCAGTAATGCAAATAGAATTAGACTTAGCTTGATCGATTCGTTAGACAATTGTTGCATTTTTGTTGTGGACACATACAATTCAAATTCACTTAGAAATTCATAAGCATTTTCAAAACCAGTAAATTTTGGTATCCCTTGAATAAAAGAATGTTTAAGCTCAAAATTATTCCCTTCAGCTGGTGGGAACACGATGATAGAGGGTTGAATGGTCCTAGTTGGATAACATCGATCTCAAAGTGATAAGGGTCTATCCATTTCGATATTGATATTTTGAAAATTTTGATTTATTTGATTTTGATCCATCTCGTTTGGAAAGTTTTGGTTTATTCGAGAACCCCTAGGAGAATTTTGTTGGCTAACACTTTTTTCACTCATTGTTGTTAAATGTAAACAAAGAAAATCCTAGACTTAAGGTTGACACAAGAAGCTCCTAGTCAAAATAAATAACAAAATCAAGTATATATTATTAGTTGATAATCTCAATTTGAAGGGGGAAGAGGGTCTTATGGCCGTTTACATATAGTATTAATACTAAGGGATACAACAAATGTTTTACGGGTAGTATGCAACCTCTTTTGCTAGAAGTTCAATAAATTGAACTAATACATATCCGCGATCAAACCCTTGAGAGAATCAATTTCACAAAATACACTCTTCTTGTTAAATATTTTGCAAATCAAATTAAATAAATAGATTAGAAAAGTTGCTAGATTGTCGAAAGATTTCTGATGTAATACGTATCACCATCCTTTACAAAAGGAATAGAACGAATTCTACACAGCAAAATAAATTTCAAATCTAAGATATTTAACCCAATTTGTTTGTCCTATTGAGCTTGAGTTTTTCACCTAAGGCCAACATCTAATCAATTTTTATTTAAGTCCAAGGAGTATGCAAATGACAGAATTTAATTGTTTTGGAGCCAAGGAAAGGTATTGACTTCCTCACCTTATGTTTGTTAGGTCTTTGCTCATAACTAAGTTTATTTCAGAATGCAGCCAAAACAACATTCAAACACGAATAATTGCAAAAATTAAAATTGTACAAGCAAGCCGCTGCCCCTACAGAAATTTTTTACAAGAAATGTCTAGATTTTTTTTTCTTTGTAGTAGAGCATCTGCAGAGTTTGGAAAGTTTACATTGGGGTATGGCAGTCCGTCCAGAATAATTGAGTAGTATCAATGATTAAAAATCCACTATTGCTTTGCACGATTTCGATTTCTTTGATCTGCTTGCTTGAACTCCTCCTTCTTTTTTGCCTTTGAGTTGTTTTTGAGTCTTCACTTTCTTTTTCTTTTCTTTTTTTTTCTCTTTTTTTCTGAAAAGAAAAAAAAAAATGAAAAGGCTAAATAGGATTAAAAAAAAACTAAGCTAAGAAGAACTTAACAAAAACTAAGCTAGAATTGAAAATTTAAAAGAACTAAGCTCAAAGAAAAGAAAGGAAAAATAGAAACTAGGCTCAGGAGAACTAAACCAAACTCAGACTAGGTGGGTATGCGCTCAAATTCAAGCCACTGTTGAAAACATATCGGCCCAAATCAATTTAAGGAGTACGCACAAACCAGGCACCAAAAATTTGCCAACCTATTTTTGTTCAAAACATCAAGTTTTCTACTATTTTTCAGAAACAAATCGCACTAACATGCTTTCTTCTCTAAGAAAAATATTTCTTTCTGAAATCGGACTGTGGCAGAACTTCGATTTGCGTCTAGCCTTGCGATTTGGGTCTAGCCTTGCGATTTGGGTTAGAGCGACGTGACTTAGATCTAGGTTTTTGGGATTGATGGATGTGGTTGTGGTAGAGGAGGTCTCGAATTGGATTTGTGAGTTGCGATTTGGTACAAGCGTGTGGTCTTGGCGGTTGGGTATCGTGAAGGTGGTGATGGTAATCAGAAGTTGTGAGCTGATGGGGAGGAGAAGCTTTGTGGTTTTGCTGTTGCGATTATAAGGAGCAAAGACTTCAGTTGTGGTTTCGGATTTTGCGGGTGCATGAAAAGGATTCGGGTTTGGATTGTAATCGAAAATTTTGGGGGCTGTTGTTTCGGGTGAAGAGGATGGGTTGGCGTGAAAATAACGAACTGATGGAAGCGTTTGTTGTAAGTCATGATGTGGTGTTCTAGAAAATTGATGATTATATGGGGCCGTAGCGGTTCTTGAGGATGTGCGTGGTAGGGTGATTGTTTGTTTCGGACATGAGGTTGGTGATGTAGGTGTATGGTTTGAGTGAAATTCAGGTGGTTATTGCTGAAGGGTACCTTGGTATGTGTTTCCCAAGGCTAGAGGACGGTGATATTTGTTGAAGTGGGTGGTGCTGTGTGCTGAAATTTGGCAGTTTATATGGAACCATAGAGGAGTTTTACTCAAAAGCAGGGATAAAAAACTTGTATGGCAAGATGGGAGGAAGGACAAGACTTGAACGATTGGGGTTGTTGGAAGATGACGGCAGAAGAAAATCACGGTAAGAAAATACAGATGAAAGAAAGAAAATCAGAAAGAAAGAAATATATATTTATTTTTATTTTTCTGTTCAGATAGTTGCAAACAGAAGCCCAATGTATACGAAATGGATTGTAAGAGAAAAGTAAATAAATTTTAAAACGAAATCAATTGGAATGAAATTGAAGAAAAATTAGCAGTTTTGTTTCTTTTTTCAGAAAAGAAAAGAGAGCAAATGCATTGAAGAGAGGAAAGGGAACAAAGAAGGGAAAGAAACTAAAGAAAAATTGGCAATTCTTTTTTTCTTCTTCTTGTATTAGAGACTGCAGTATCAATGTATAACACTCAATCAACTAATCAAGAAATTTTCTTCTATATATGAAAGAAAATAAATGGAAAAAATTTGAAAACTAACACTAATCGGAAACTAAATAAATAATAAAATTTAATTATTTCTTCCCCAGCACGGCGCCAAAAACTTGTTCGACGCTTTCCTAAGGAATAAAAAAGCGCGAAATTTAAAATAAATTATGCAAGCGCGCAGATGGTGTAATATGCAGGTCAAATCACAGAGAGGTGTTTTAAATTTTAGTATTTATATATTCTTAGTTGAGTTAGACAATATTTGGAGATGGGTTTGTAATAGTGCTATTGAATTTACTATGGATCCGTGTCTAATCATATCAATACTAAGTTCAACGAATAAAACAGAGAACAATTACTAAAACAGAAATAACAAACAAAAACAACAACAATAGAAATTAAAAATGGTATTGCCATTGAATCTAATTGAACGAATAATCCTAATATGAAATAAAATAACAATTCGTGTTCTACCAAAATTAATTGAGTAGATAACACAAATTGTTATGAAAGAAAAGAACAATAAAACTAGAATTAAGAAAAACTTTATTAAGAATAATAGAGAATACAGAATAATTGGGACTTTCTTTATAATGGATACAACATATATTTATAGGTGAGATTGGCTAACCCTAATCAAATTTATGAATATATGGGCCTCTTTGTCCAAGAATTATTATCATATCTCATGCCTTTCTTAACTAAGCATGTTTGGAAATAATCTTTAAGGATATCTGAGTATATCATGGTGAATATCTTCCATATCTTCCATGTGACTAATTGATTGGTGATCAGATTGCATGTGATTAATTCTTCCAAACATGGACGCTTATTAGACTCATCAAGCACATAAGATAAAATCTTCAAAATTGATCTTCTTCATGTGTAATATCTTTGCTTTTAGGGGTGCATAAGGATTGATGAACAACCTGTGAAAACATACGAAAATACCCAATGTAAAATTTATTTATTTACAATAAATATAAGATATGAGCATAAAAATAAACACTTTTACAGACTAATCATTACTGAGCGACGACGACCTAGAGGATTACGTATTAGTTTCTACTATACCTATATGTTGTTTTCGCTGATATTGATGATGTACGCTATTCTGAGTGAACCTCAGCTAGGCTTATTATACAGACTCTGATGTAATCTAGTTTGATGTATGGATATTCTCATGATGATGTGAAAAGTTTAAGATTCTACTCAATTGTGCTTCACTATTATCTCTTGTTGTATATGTTCTATTAAATTTTATCCATGCGCTGTGAGTTATATGATTGGTTTCCGCATGTGTTATTCTACCCTGATGATCGTCCCGTATTGGCTTGGCAAGTCATACAGCGCACTTCTCCTTGGTTTGTGCAGGAGGTACGGGGCTGTCGTCACACAATCTACACCTAATATTACTCTTATACCAAAGTAATTTAGTACATGTAAATCTGAGATAAATAAATAAATATCCTCCTATTGTCAGTTATGCACGTATAGATTGCATTCCTAGCATACATGAGCTTCCTATAGGAATTTGTACATATAGAAACCTATCTACTATCACACATGAGAGTTCCAGTTTTTGAGCAATGCCATGAGAAATGAGGGAATGTGTAACACCAATATCATACAGTACAACAATAGGTAAGCTTTTAATAATAATATACCTTCTACTTGTCCAGATTCTCCAGCATTACTGCCCTCTGGTGCCTTTCTTTATCCTCCAAAGATACAACTTTAGCTTGTATTGTAAGTAGCTCTGAGCAATTCTTTTTAATGTGTCCCTCTTTTCCACAGTTGCAACATTTATATGTTGCTTGTTTCCCTGCTAAGTATCTTGATTTTATGTGCCCTTCCTTCCCACGATTATAGCACTCAATCTTCATCTTAACTTCATAAGTATTAGTGCCTTCCACTTTCTTCACATTAGCCTCAGTCTGTTTCTTATCATAAGTATGAGCACTATTCTTCCGTTTCTTGTTAGAATTGTTCTTGAAATTTATAAAAGTTTTCTGATCTAGCATTATGATGTTGTTCATATTTCAGAGTGAGATCCAAAACCTGGTCAAAAGTTCTTTCAATATAAGGTAGCATTGCCCTTGCCAGATTAGCATTCAATCCTTGGATATACCTACGATTTTTAGTAGCCTCATTTATTACCAAAACATTTGCCATACTTTGAAAAACCCTCAAATTTCTTAGTGCACTTTGTCACATTCATAACACACCGTCTGAGCTTAATGAATTTCTCCAAGAGTGTTGCTTATGCTGATGTTGGGACAAACCTAGCTTCCAACATTTCCTTAAATTAATTCTAAGTTATTTCATTTTCATGCCTTCCAGCTATTGTGACCTCCCACCAATCCAATGCAACACCTTTTAGCCTTCTTGAAGCAATCTGCCTCTTCCTTTGATTATTAATTTGCCTGTCTATGAAAATCCTTTCCAAGCTTCTTATCCAAGTTTGCACCCTCCATCACTCCCTTAGTTCCTTCAAATTCCTTCCCACATAAGCGAGATAAAGTCTTGAGCAGCATTGATAGCTCCTTATAGGGGTTTCTGGCCTTGGACCAACTCCATCCCTAAGAGATCTCATGAACTCTTACACATTCATCATTGGTGGCCCACTGGTTCCTCCTACCCCTTGTTGTGATCCTCTACCTATCATGGATCTCTAATAGTAAATAAAATTTTATTAGGTAAATTTTTGACATGTATATAATATATACATTGACAACCATGTTAACTTTAAACATCATTTTTGCCATGCTTATCCCGAACATAGCTTTGATACCAATTGAAGTGACCCCCAAAGTTTCCCTTTGTAATAAAGGTATTAATTCTATGTTACAATGTGAGAAAACCCCAGATGTCACTTTTTCATGGGAATAACCCATAAATTAACTCTCAAGACCCAAGAAACCAATATAAAAATATTAGTGCACACATCCAACTCATAGCCTATATCTATATGATGATATATAGACCAATTTTGCCACTTTATAATTTTAGCTAAATTCTAATTTCAAGATGTTAGAATCAGGTTTTATCTTAAATAAAACATGGCTACTTTAATTTCAAAAAGAACTTTTCTGGTTATCTCATCCTAGGATATTTTTTAGGGTTTTAAATTCTTACATAACCTATTAAATCTCCAGATCCATAAGTATGTAATCCTTAATTGTATTGCAATTTTGATAAAGCTATTTATAATAAGTTCGATGATTTTAGCAAAGGTATAAGAAAGAGTTGGTTATCCTTAAGGAAAGGGATTTGTGCACATGTGCTGTAACACCCCGTAAATCAGTTAATACTAATATTCACAAATTAAAAGAATTAATATTGAGAATTTGCACGAAATAGCCTTAAAAAGGCATATAACAAATTTGAGATATGTGAATTGCCTTAAAAGGCGAAAAATGGAATTAAGACATTAATTGGAAAATTAATGTGTAGAAATGGTCATAAGTTAATTATGGATTAATTTGAATTCATGAATAGGTGCGTGTGTATATATATATGGGCAGTTAATGTAAACACGAATAGAAGTTTATTAATTTGCTGAGTGTTTGCTGAGTCACTTCTGACTCATTGCTGAGTCAATAAGATAAACCCCATCTGGTCTGAATGGCTGCGGTTATTTCTAGGTTAAATCTAATGGCCTAAATGAATCCTAACATCTATAAATAAGTGGGTAGACTCTAACCCTAAATCACTTGAAAAATTGGAGAGCTACCGACATGCCGTTGCCATGGAGTGCAGCATAGACATCACAAACTAAAGAAGAAGAAGGCCTAATCTAGAAACTAAATCTACTCAAATCAAATCAAAAGCTCTCTCTCTCTCTATTTCTCTTCTTTAAAATTGTGAGTATGCTGATTCTCACAATGTTATTATAAAATAATTCGATTAAGTTATGAATTGGATCACAAGAAAGTGATATGAATTGTTATGTATTTGTAAATTTTGTTGTGGATCTCTTATGCTATTATGTTATCATATATATATTGTTATGTTGTAGTGATTATGTTGTAAATAATCCTATGCTATGTCATATGTGATTAATCATGCTATGCTATGTTATAAACCATGTTATGCCATGTTGTAAATCATGCTATGCTATGTTGTAAATCATATCAAGCTATGTTGCAAATTATGATATGCTATGTTGTAAATCTTACATATGTTGTAGATCTCATATTATCATATATGTTGAAATACTTATGTTATATGATAATGATGTCATGTTAAGTTGTGTTGAATCATGCAAGTTGTAAAATCATGATGTTATTAATTATGCGAATTGGATCATGTTTAAAGTTTATGTTTTTTTAAAATAGATCTTGAATATGGGAATTTGCCTATTAAGTTAGGTGTACCCATATACATGAATCTATGATTAAATGAATTTTGATTTTTGGGAATTTGCCTATTGAGTTAGGTGTACCCATATAAAACCATATTGTTAATGATGTTGATTCACACATGTCCAATACAAGTTTATGGAACTTGATCAAAATCATATTACGTGAATTATGAATAAGTTGACACCCTTAGACCCATGACATGTATAACCTTATGCAAGTTGTAATTTTGATACATGCAAGCTTCACCCCTTGTTAGTATTCATTTAGTCACATATATATGTTGTTGTTGTGAATATTTTCTTTTATGCTATGAGTTAGACTAATCGGGTCTAGCATACATTTTGCGAATAAACGTTCAAACGTGGGGTAGGGGTAATATTAGGAATTTAATAAATTGGGGTGCAATTGATATGATTTTGCATGCCTTAAATGGATGTCCAAAATTGAGTCAATTATGGACATTGCTAAATTTGGAATTAATTAATAATTCAAATAGGGAATTATTAAAATTGGGGAAAGTGGATTATTAATAATAATCAATGCTTAGGACACGAGGTTGGACCCGTTTGTGACGTAAACCTGCCCGGACCCGCCCGGCAAATCCAGTAGTCACAAATGTCGGCCCAATGTGAGAGGTCCTAGGCCCAAACTAAAGCATGTTGTAAAGACACGAGGTTAGACTCTTTTATGGTGTAAGACTGCCCGGACCCGCCCGGCAAATCCAGCTGCCATAAATGCCAGTCTAATGTGAGAGGTCTTTATGAGGTTATGGCCTTAATAAATTAAGAAATACTTAACCAGATAATCATGTAAGGTGGGACATGGGGGTTAAGTAGGTGCCTTGGGTGGCATGAGGAATCTAGTGGTTGCCTTTAGAGGCATTTGAAATACGATTAGACTTAACCAAACACACATGTAACGAACCTGAATAGTGGGTTAAGTGGGATTGACTAAGGGGACAAGCTTAGGTGGAATGCTTGTAGGAGATAACGGAGGCCCATTTCAACCAGTATCCAAAAACGTTTCTTTGTGGGCTCGACCCAAGTCGAGGACGGGACAGGCATACTGGGTTTGACTATAAGAGGCCAAAACAGGGAGCGGTGGCAACGCAAGTCCAACGGGTTTCATATGCGTGTGTGGACCCGGGCTGGTAATTAAGACGTTGTTGCATAGTGTAGGTATAAGCTGTGCATCTCCGTTATATCGGGTTGCCACTTTCGGGGAATGATACACCCCACTGTGGGGCCAGCACGGGTATCTACGAGTAGGGAGCCGATCGAAAAATAGAAAGTGGGGTACACCTAGTGGAGATAGGGGCAGGCGGCACCTATGTAGTCAGCTAGGAGTACGTAAAGCCATTAAGAATGATTCTAAGTGAAGCTAAGTGGGATCAATCTTTAGGGTGACTGGTGTGGTGCAGTATAGTGTTTATCCTTAGTATTTAGGAGCGCCTATAACGTTTCCTTTAGCGATTGTCTATGTCCTTAATCTGCTCTTTCATAGACATTTCCTTGTTTTCCAGCTTATGCCTTAGTCCAGTTATTTTGATAATAGTATTGTAGAATTATCATACTCGCCAGACTTTATGTCTGACCCCCCCTCTTTTTCATCCTTTTCTCCCTTCAGGTCCACAGGTTGGGCCAAGTTCCAGTGGAGTCTGATTGGATTGCTTATCTCTTGGAAAGCTTGGACTGCTGAAGTAAAGTCCAGCTTGTTATCTTTCTTTTTAATGGCTATTTATGTAATGGGATTATGTACTTGTTTTATCAAGATAGATATTGTACTTGACTTTGATTATGGTGTTATGATGTAATCAAACATGTTTTGACTTCTGCTGCAATTGAAATAAAGTTTTTAAATTTCCAAGTACTATTTTATATCTGTCTTGTTGAAATTTTACTGTTCTATATTCACCTAAAACCTCCATAGAAGTTAATGCATTCCCTTTGTGAGTGACATTAATGGACGTGGGGTGTTACACGTGGTATCAGAGCATAAGGTTACCAGAACAAATAAAATTTTTAGAAAAATATTTTTCTAAAGTATTTTTGGAAGAAGCGCTTTCAAAAACATGTTATTTAAAGAGAGTTTTTATGAAAAACATAATCCTAAATAGCCATATCCTTATCTTTATCTTTCGAATTCTCCATTTTGAATCTTTCCTTTTTCGTTTCAGCATGGCTGAAGATCTTAATCTCCCAGAAGGTGTGATGGTTCCAAGGTGGTTTAGGAGATATTTGGAGGCTAGGGCCACCACTGCAGGCCCAGCAGATGTTCCTCCACCCCCAGTTGCACCCATTCCTCCTCCTCCTCCTCGTGTTGATACTTTTGCAAAGATGTGCAAGGAGTTTAAAGCTATGGGCGGAAAAACTTTTCAAGGGACTGAGACGTTTGTGGATGCCAGAGACTGGCTTAAGGAGACTGAGGAATTGTTGGATATCTTTGAAGTGGAAGATGGGAGGAAAGTCCGTTTAGCTGCTTGGTTAATGAAGGGAGAGGCCTCGTTTTGGTGGGAAGTCACTAACGGGGAACGTCCAGTTGATTCATGGGCGGATTTCAGACGAAGGTTTGAGGCAAAGTTTCTTTCAAGGGCAGAGGAGAATTTAAATATGGAAAAATTCCTGACATTAAAGCAAGGGAGCTTATCAGTGAAGGAGTATGTCAATAAATTTAATCAGTTAGCAAGGTATGGCTTGGAGTTGGTGAACACGCCAGAGAAGAAAGCTTTGAGGTTCGTTAGAGGCTTGAATGAACCGTTGCAAGGGTTGGCTATGACCCACATCCCTATGGGAGCCACCTTTGAAAGGCTAGTAGAAATGGCACTTATGCATGAGGATAAGGCAGTTGAAAAGAATGGGGATCAGAAGAAACCCCAACAGCAAAATAAGAAGGGTGGTAAAAACAATAATGGCAAAGGGAAGAAGAGATGCTTCAATTATGGGACGCCTGGCCATCTCAGCAAAGATTGTAGAAAGAAAAAGAAGACTGGTTGTTTTCATTGTGGAGATGCGGGATATTTGGTGAAGGACTGACCAAAGAAGGGGCAGAGGGCAGGGTCTACCTCGGGAGGACAGGTGCAGGCTCTTATGGCACCAGGGCAGGCAAGGGGGCAAGTTCAGGCTATTGCGGCCCCACCGCTGCAAGAAAGAGGTAGAACAATTTCTGTTGAAAGCTTAGTTTTTCTGTTTGATCATCCTGTCCATACCTTATTCGATTCTGGCGCATCTCATTCGTTTATCTCTGCATCATTAGTTAAATTACTGCACTTGAACACCAGTTTAGTAGAGGATCCCTTGGTTGTTTCAAATCCAATTGGGGGTTCGGCTCATTTGACCATGATATGTTTGGATTTGAAAATCCCTATACTTAGCGTTGAATTTAGATGTGATGCTTATGTATTGGGCTTCACGGGCTGTGGGTTAATTTTAGGAATGGATTGGTTATCTAAAAATGGGGCCATTCTTGATTGTGAAAGGAGAGTAGTTAGGCTTGTGACTCGCCTTGGTACTGCTCTCGACATCTTTTGTAATCCCATAAATTCCGTTATGCTAAGTTATCTTGAATCGCTTGACGCGTCTGTAGAGAATCTGCGATCGGTAGAGGTGGTCCGGGAATATCCGGATGTGTTTGAGGAGGTGAAGGGCTTACCTCCAAAGTGGGAGATAGACTTTCGAATTTATCTTGTGCATAATGCTAAACCCATATCTTTGCCAGTGCGCCACATGGCTCCTCGTGAAAGGAGGGAACTCAATAAGCAAGTGAAGGAGTTGCTTGAGAAGGGGTTCATAAGATGTAGTATATCGGAGTGGGGTGCTCCAGTAGTATTTGCTACAAAGGCGGATGGGTCCCTTACACTTTGTGTGGACTATAGAGAACTAAACAAGCTTACTAAAAAGAACCGACACCCACTGCTGAGGATTGACGATCTCTTTGATCAGTTAGTTGGCGCCTCAGTGTTTTCGCAGTTGGAATTAGCCACTGGCTTTCATCAACTGAGAGTGGCTGAGGATAGTATAGATAAGACTGCTTTTAGGATTCCTGACGGATTCTATGAATGGCTAGTGATGCCCTTTGGTTTGACAAACGCCCCCGCATATTTTGTTGATTTGATGAGTAGGGTGTTTAGGGAGTACCTTAACAAATTCGTGGTAGTCTTTGTGGATGACATCTTAGTCTTTTCTAAGAATGAAGAAGAGCATGCCCTACATCTTAGGGAAGTGTTGGAAACCCTTCGAGCGCATAACCTTAAGGTAAAATTTTCTATGTGTCACTTCTGGAGGAAAGAAGTACGGTTCTTAGGGCACGTGGTTTCCAAGGAAGGGATAGCAGTGGATCCCGCAAAGGTGGTGGCCATCCAAGATTGGAAGGTCCCTAAAAATGTAACCGAAGTAAGGAGTTTCTTGGGGTTGGCTGGCTATTATAGGAAGTTTATCAAAGACTTCGCAAAAATATCAGCTCCATTAACACAGTTAACGAAGAAGAACCTGGTCTTTACGTGGGACGAAGATTGTGATGATGCGTTCCAACGTTTAAAGAGAGCCTTAACTTCAGCCCCAGTCTTAGTGCTGCCAGACGGGAATAAGCCGTTTACCGTTTATACTGATGCTTGTGGGACAGGACTTGGCGCGGTCCTAATGCAAGAGGGAAGAGTAATAGCCTATGGTGGAAGGCAGTTAAGGGTGCATGAAAAGAATTACCCTACGCATGACCTTGAGTTAACCGCAATTGGTTTCGCGCTTAAGTCTTGGCGTCACTATCTTCTTGGTGAGAAATTCGAACTGTTCACTGACCCCAAATCATTAAAATACTTATTCTCTCAGAAGGATTTGAATTTAAAGCAGCAACGGTGGATGGAATTCTTAGCCTCCTACGATTTTGAAATAGCATATACCCCGGGCAAGGGTAACGTGGTAGCAGACGCCTTAAGTAGGAAAAGGTTGTCCTTGAGTCCGTTGTTTATTGAACGACGAAGCTTAGAATTCATCTCCATGTTTGACTTTAGATCCTTCGTTGACCTAGTACCTGGTTTGTTAGCATCCTTGGAGGTTAGACCTACACTTCTAGGACGAGTTGGTGAGGCACAGCAAGACGACCCCCAGTTGGTTGAGATAGTAGAAAAGCTCAAAGGAGGGGAGTCATCTAGCCATCTTCGTAGGTATACCCTAGACGATAAGGGTTGGTTACGAAGGGATAATAGACTTTGTGTACCATAAGACGAAGACTTAAAGAAGGTCATTCTTGATGATGCTCATTGCTCAAAGATGACCATTCATCCCGGCGGAGACAAGATGTACAAAGATATGAAGCGAGTTTTCTTTTGGGCCGGTATGAAAAAGGATGTGGCCAAGTACGTCGCTAGATGCTTGGTGTGCCAACGAGTAAAAGCGGAACAAAAGAAACCCGGTGGGTTGCTTCACCCATTGGAAGTTCCATTATGGAAATGGGAAAGCGTCTCAATGGATTTTGTGGATGGATTACCAAGATCAAGGAAGGGTAATACGGGGATTTGGGTTATAGTAGATAGACTTACTAAGAGCGCCCATTTTATTCCCGTGAATAGTAAGAGGACTGCTCCGTGGTTGGCTTCTGTATACATTAAAGAGATAGTTCGTTTGCACGGTATTCCTTCTAGTATAGTAAGCGACCGTGATCCCATCTTCACTAGCGAATTTTGGAAGAGTTTACAAGAGGCGGTAGGGACTCAGCTATGTTTGAGCACCGCATATCGTCCTCAGACAGACGGCCAGACCGAGAGGGTGAATCGTATTCTAGAGGATCTTTTAAGGCTTTGTATCCTAGACTTTGGGGGTACATGGGAAGAGCACCTTCCGTTGGTAGAATTCACATATAATAATAGCTTTCAGTCTAGTATTGGCATGGCACCTTTCGAAGCTCTTTATGGAAGGCCTTGCCGTTCGCCTACATGTTGGTGGGAATCTACCGATAAAATCCTACTTGGGCCCGATATGGTTAGGGAAACCTCGGAGAAGATTGATTTGATTCGAAGGAGGATGAAAGCAGCACAAGATAGGCAGAAATCGTATGCTGATAGGAGGAGGACAGATCTTG
Organism: Allium sativum; assembly: GCA_030737875.1. Taxonomy (NCBI): domain Eukaryota; kingdom Viridiplantae; phylum Streptophyta; class Magnoliopsida; order Asparagales; family Amaryllidaceae; genus Allium; species Allium sativum. Next base: position 929,627,943 of record CM060913.1, on the reverse strand, counting down.
AGTTTGACATTGGGGACATGGTTTTTATCAAAGTGTCTCCGTTACGGAATGTTGTTCGCTTTGGGTCCATTGGGAAATTAGCGCCAAGGTTTGTATGGCCGTTTCCTATAAAAGACAGGATTGGGAAGATGGCGTATAGGGTGGAGTTGCCTGAGAAACTTAGTGGAGTACACGACGTATTCCATGTATCACATTTGAGGAAGTGTTTGCACAAGACGCGGAGGTGGTAGAGCTGAGCTTGCTTAAAGAAGTGGAAATAGAGCATGATGCAACAATTAGACGAGCTCCTACATGCATTCTTGGGTCGGAGATCAAAAAGTTGAGAAATCGAGTGGTCAGACTAGTTAAAGTGCAATGGGGAGATGATGAGAGCAACGCTACTTGGGAGACAGAAGGGAAGATGCGTTCGCTATACCCTTTTCTTTTTGAGGGTATGTCTTTTAATTTCTCCTTTATCGCTTAGCTTATCTTATCTTATCTTTAGTATGTCCTCTCATTAGTATCTTTGACCTTTAGTTAGGATAATCCTACGGTTGAAACATGTGTTTGAGACATGTTATGTATGATGGATGCAAAATGGATGCAAGTGGTTGCTAGTGGTTGCTCGTGGATGCATATATACACACACTTTAGGCACTAGATCGGCTCAGTCACTACATATTGCATATTGCATAAATGAATGTATTTAGTATAATGGATGTATAATGGTTGTACCATCATATAGATGCTGCATTCGGTTGAATGGATGTGCACGCATATAGAAGTAGTATGTAAGCAATTAGGATCTTTTGCATACATAATGGATGCATGGCACTATCATGAATTGCATCAAGGAGGTCAACTGAATCAGTGGACCGCCTAATTTTGCATTAGATACGGACATATACACACACTATGCATTTAAACATAAAAGCATTAGAAGTCTATAAGGACAGTGGATGCCAGTGTTTGATGATTGAGTAGATGGTTGATTGGATGTTAGGTTAAACATTCTCCTTGATTTGAAGATTTCGGGGTCGAAATCCTTTAAGGAGGGGAAAATGTAACACCCCGTAAATCAGTTAATACTAATATTCACAAATTAAAAGAATTAATATTGAGAATTTGCACGAAATAGCCTTAAAAAGGCATATAACAAATTTGAGATATGTGAATTGCCTTAAAAGGCGAAAAATGGAATTAAGACATTAATTGGAAAATTAATGTGTAGAAATGGTCATAAGTTAATTATGGATTAATTTGAATTCATGAATAGGTGCGTGTGTATATATATTTATATATATATATATGGGCAGTTAATGTAAACACGAATAGAAGTTTATTAATTTGCTGAGTGTTTGCTGAGTCACTTCTGACTCATTGCTGAGTCAATAAGATAAGCCCCATCTGGTCTGAATGGCTGCGGTTATTTCTAGGTTAAATCTAATGGCCTAAATGAATCCTAACATCTATAAATAAGTGGGTAGACTCTAACCCTAAATCACTTGAAAAATTGGAGAGCTACCGACATGCCGTTGCCATGGAGTTCAGCATAGCCATCACAAACTAAAGAATAAGAAGGCCTAATCTACAAACTAAATCTACTCAAATCAAATTAAAAGCTCTCTCTCTCTCTATTTCTCTTCTTTAAAATTGTGAGTATGCTGATTCTCACAATGTTATTATAAAATAATTCGATTAAGTTATGAATTGGATCACAAGAAAGTGATATGAATTGTTATGTATTTGTAAATTTTGTTGTGGATCTCTTATGCTATTATGTTATCATATATATATTGTTATGTTGTAGTGATTATGTTGTAAATAATCCTATGCTATGTCATATGTGATTAATCATGCTATGCTATGTTATAAACCATGTTATGCCATGTTGTAAATCATGCTATGCTATGTTGTAAATCATATCAAGCTATGTTGCAAATTATGATATGCTATGTTGTAAATCTTACATATGTTGTAGATCTCATATTATCATATATGTTGAAATACTTATGTTATATGATAATGATGTCATGTTAAGTTGTGTTGAATCATGCAAGTTGTAAAATCATGATGTTATTAATTATGCGAATTGGATCATGTTTAAAGTTTATGTTTTTTTAAAATAGATCTTGAATATGGGAATTTGCCTATTAAGTTAGGTGTACCCGTATACATGAATCTATGATTAAATGAATTTTGATTTTTGGGAATTTGCCTATTGAGTTAGGTGTACCCATATAAAACCATATTGTTAATGATGTTGATTCACACATGTCCAATACAAGTTTATGGAACTTGATCAAAATCATATTATGTGAATTATGAATAAGTTGACACCCTTAGACCCATGACATGTATAACCTTATGCAAGTTGTAATTTTGATACATGCAAGCTTCACCCCTTGTTAGTATTCATTTAGTCACATATATATGTTGTTGTTGTGAATATTTTCTTTTATGCTATGAGTAGACTAATCGGGTCTAGCATACATTTTGCGAATAAACGTTCAAACGTGGGGTAGGGGTAATATTAGGAAATTAATAAATTGGGGTGCAATTGATATGATTTTGCATGCCTTAAATGGATGTCCATAATTGAGTCAATTATGGACATTGCTAAATTTGGAATTAATTAATAATTCAAATAGGGAATTATTAAAATTGGGGAAAGTGGATTATTAATAATAATCAATGCTTAGGACACGAGGTTGGAACCGTTTGTGACGTAAACCTGCCCGGACCCGCCCGGCAAATCCAGTAGTCACAAATGTCGGCCCAATGTGAGAGGTCCTAGGCCCAAACTAAAGCATAACAGTTGTGAAGACACGAGGTTAGACTCTTTTATGGTGTATGACTGCCCGGACCCGCCCGGCAAATCCAGCTGCCATAAATGCCAGTCTAATGTGAGAGGTCTTTATGAGGTTATGGCCTTAATAAATTAAGAAATACTTAACCAGATAATCATGTAAGGTGGGACATGGGGGTTAAGTAGGTGCCTTGGGTGGCATGAGGAATCTAGTGGTTGCCTTTAGAGGCATTTGAAATACGATTAGACTTAACCAAACACACATGTAACGAACATGAATAGTGGGTTAAGTGGGATTGACTAAGGGGACAAGCTTAGGTGGAATGCTTGTGGGAGATAACGGGGGCCCAGTTCAACCAGTATCCCAAAACCTTTCTTTGTGGGCTCGACCCAAGTCGAGGACGGGACACGCATACTGGGTTTGACTATAAGAGGCCAAAACAGGGAGTGGTGGCAACGCAAGTCCAACGGGTTTCATATGCGTGTGTGGACCCGGGCTGGTAGGTAAGACGTTGTTGCATCGTGTAGGTATAAGCCGTGCATCTCCGTTATATCGGGTTGCCACTTTAGGGGAATGATACACCCCACTGTGGGGCCAGCACGGGTATCTACGAGTAGGGAGCCGATCGAAAAATAGAAAGTGGGGTACACCTAGTGGAGATAGGGGCAGGCGAGACCTATGTAGTCAACTAGGAGTACGTAAAGCCATTAAGAATGTTTCTAAGTGAAGCTAAGTGGGATCAATCTTTAGGGTGACTGGTGTGGTGCAGTATAGTGTTTATCCTTAGTATTTAGGAGCGCCTATAACGTTTCCTTTAGCGATTGTCTATGTCCTTAATCTGCTCTTTCATAGACATTTCCTTGTTTTCCAGCTTATGCCTTAGTCCAGTTATTTTGATAATAGTATTGTAGAATTATCATACTCGCCAGACTTTATGTCTGACCCCCCCCATCTTTTTCATCCTTTTCTCCCTTCAGGTCCTCAGGTTGGGCCAAGTTCCAGTGGAGTCTGATTGGATTGCTTATCTCTTGGAAAGCTTGGACTGCTGAAGTAAAGTCCAGCTTGTTATCTTTCTTTTTAATGGCTATTTATGTAATGGGATTATGTACTTGTTTTATCAAGATAGATATTGTACTTGACTTTGATTATGGTGTTATGATGTAATCAAACATGTTTTGACTTCTGCTGCAACTGAAATAAAGTTTTTAAATTTCCAAGTACTATTTTATATATGTCTTGTTGAAATTTTACTGTTCTATATTCACCTAAAACCTCCATAGAAGTTAATGCATTCCCTTTGTGAGTGACATTAATGGACGTGGGGTGTTACATGTGCACCTCAGGTGTGTGCATACATGCATTTCTGCCCAATTTTTTTGAATAATGAAGATACATATACTTATGGCCTATCATTATTTCCTAGTTCCATTTATACTCCTATATTCTCTGAATTTGTGCATTTTAAATCATACTTATCACTTTGAAATTACTGATTAATGTATATAATCTCGTTATTATATGCCTAAGATGCCATAGCAGAAGATATGTAAGGGAAACACATGCATATATTAGATTATATGATGTGCTTTCATTCAGCTATGCTACGTTCATTTGGCAACTAACTTAGCATTTTATTTCTACACTTTATAAATGCACAAACTTATGTATATATAACAAGACAAAGGCTCAACTGATATGCACAAATTCCCATCTAGCAAGTATATGAAATCATTTGCTGTTTTGGACAAAGCCACCTCCATTTACATATAAAATGGCATGACTTCTCCTCTCATTAACATGTGATTTCATCAGGCTAATTTTTGCATTCAATTCAATATTATTGAACATCAAAACATAAATCAACTCATAAGTTTTATACATCATAACATAGGTTTGAAAACCTTAAATATTTCGTACATTATAGCAGTTATCAAAGCCTAAAATTCTTAGAAAATAGCTAGTAGCATCAAAGCATTTTTGTCTCTCTAAACATTTATTAAAGACAACAACTCCAGCCTTCCATAATTCATTAATTCAAGATTCTTTACCTGGAATCAATCCTTGAGCTACACCATTTAAATGGAACACCCCAAGAGATTGCAAATACAATCAAGTAGGGTCAAACATAACGGTATGGTATTGAGTATGAAACTTGCATTTTGAATGATATATAGGCAATTCAGCATAGTCTACTTAAAAATATAGATGTATTCATATGTGTATGGTATATTTTCCTTAGTTACCTAGGTATGTGAACATATAAAGAAAAGCATTACACCCTAATCTGATCATCAAAGTAAACAATATAAATGTAAGCAATCGTTCATCAAATCAAAGCATTAACCTGGAACACCAAAACTCCCTAGTCCCCTCTTAATGGTTTGTTTATGACTTTCTTCTTCTACAACACCACCTAGGACTCACTAATTCATAACTTTTTAACGGCCATATTCCTTACATTGAACACAAATTGCACACTACCTGGTCCTCCTTATTATCTGTTATCCCAGACACACAAAGGCCTTTAGGGATAAATTAGCCAGGTGCATACCCAACATCCTTCGTGATGTTGAGTAGATCAATGTAATTTTGGTGACTACACTTATCCTGACCCATTTTTCTTGGTTAATAGTTAGGTATTTAACTAATGTTTAATAAAGATTATTCCTAGTGCCAAAACCCTGGTGTACTACTACCCTTTTCCTAGTCATTTGCCCTTGCAAATACCCTAGATTCATACAATTTGACTTGATTTCATGCCATTGTCCCAGTATATAACAAATGCAAGCATTCAACAATCATGTATATATTACTATTTATTTAACACAGCAAAGTGCTCATATCCAATAATGGTATATCTTAACTAAAATGGTTTAACATCCAATTTCTAAATCAACAATCATGAAATTTTCTGAGATTATATTTGCGGTGTAAATATAGCCATAGGTAGTTTTAGGACTCCACCAAACCCCTGGCTTCTCCTTGCTAAATGTCATCATATTTGTATGTAGAATCTAGCTCAAAAAATATAATAAATACAAATGGATCAGCACATGATCAATCATTGCTTCATTCTACTTTTATATAGAATAAACATAAGCATAAATCTACTTATTTGTGCTGCTTATTTCCATTTAAATTAACCCTATCACATAACAAAGAAAGATAAATCTTATTATTCAATGATATCTGATATATAAGGCTTTTAAAGTATATAAACATTAATATGCATTTATTAATATCTAGATCATATGCATTTAAAAACCAGATTGGTAATATAAAAAATGGATATAATAGAAGCGGTTGTCTTACATAGGTCTTATTGCCATTAAGAATGTATGATACTCACTAATATTCTATCTCTTATATTTTCTAATTTTGATTTTGCTAAGATTTACTACTTTATTGTTGCTTAATTCCTTAGAGAAAAATGGTGATACAATCCTTCTTCCCAAAATAATACTATGCTTATTTATAAAGGACTGCCTATTAAGGTTTTATTCTTGTAAAATACCCATCAGATCCTTACCAATTATTCTTTTAAATTTGTTTGCTATCCATTTGTGTCCCTGACTAGCAGAATTTTAATACCCAACACCCTTTTCTATTTTGAGAGATAAATGATCGCACCATTTGCATGACATTTGCCTCTTTTCTTTAATTTGAAATACACTTGAACACAACCAGGTATTTAAATATAGCTTATACAATATTTTTAAAACTATTTCCTAGTGCTATTTTAAGCCATACTTACACCTAAAAGGATTTAAGCTTTTATACCGGCCCAATTTATATTTTCATTTTAAAAACACCTATAAACTGATTTATCAAGCAAACAATTTTATATTCCTATCACTTGCATATAAAACATGCACATCACATTCATGCATAAACACACGCAACATTTTTTTTATACTGAGGGGATTTATGTAAAATTAATAATTAAAATGAGATTAAAAATCTAGGGTCATCACAAAAATTATATACAAACACCGTTGGTTAATAAACATGATTTTTCTGAATTTATGAATTTAAATTGAATTTATGAATATAAGCTAAATAATTTAAAAAAGAATTTAAATTTATTTGTTTTAAATACTAGAAACCACTTTAATAACTGTATATGTGGTGTAGGATCCAAAATGAAGTAGGATGAATTTGGCGAACACTACCGGAATGAAGTAAGAGAACGATGATGGATAGCTTTAACTTTCGGGTCAGAATTAACATGAAAAAAATAGAATTTATACTCTGATTTATTGGGGTCGATCCCCTATCATACACATTTATTTGAACCATATCTATTACTTTGTTATTTTATTGGTGGCCCCCCTTGATTATGGGAGTGTTGTTCGAGGTGGACGGTAGTAGCTGTTATGTGTTATCACCGGTCCAAGAGTGCAATTGGTAGAATCCCGCCTTTTGTATGTTCCTCGAGTGCTTTGTCACATTATCCTAATCGCACCCACTATGATTTTGATTTGCGTTGTAGCCATTGAGTGATCCATGATAGCCCACAGGTTTGGTGGAGTTTAAAGTACTGTATATATTACTATGGTATAAATGGTGTAAGGGTAAAATTATAATCCCTCTTACACTATTTTCAGTAGTATATTTACTGTAGACGCTATAATAATAGTGTGTTGTATTATATGTATCTAGTTTCATGGATCCATAGAGGATGTGAATCCCAAACATCCTTTAAGTTACCAATGCATTTCGTTTGAATAAATCATTTAAGTCAATTTATTTTTATGAGAATGTCAGTCCTGGTCTGAGTATTTTGTTTTTACATTTTACTCGAGTCAAACCAAGTATTACAGTTTTGAGATTTCACCTTTCGGAGCTAAAGCTTGTGTCTCCATTTACTTATCCATCTCAGTTATTTCCCCTATTTCTGTTAAGTTCAATCAGTTGCTTGTGTATTAGTGAAATCCTTTGTATTTAGACTTCAGCTATATCCGATTTTGTAACTATGATATTATGTAATATTTTGTGTTTTATTGTATTTTATTCCATTACGAGATATTCTGCTTTTCGTGTTCATGATTCTGTGATGATTTTTATATTTAACTCCATAAAAATGACAATCTGCAATTTTTAACGATCTAAGTTGGTTTTATTATCTACTTGAAATGCTCGAAAAGGCGGGTCTTGACACAAATGATCATTTTTATATAAAAAGAGAAAAAAGGGAAAATTTACAACAATCAGACAAAAACCCCAAACAATACCAAACACAAACAGGTTTATAATTCTAAAATCATAACTGCACCAATCATATTCTTACACCAAGTCGTATGAATCTGGAACAACAACATTGCATATCTGATAATATTTTGAGATTGATTTCCAAATTCAGGGTGTTTACAATAACCATAAACTATCCTCAGGAATTGTAGGCAATAAATGAGTATTAAACTAAAATGTCTACAGATCCATATCCAATTTCATACATACTATTTCAGATTTGACATAAATAAACAAATCTAATTTTTTTAGGCATACAATCCATATTCAACACAAACGAGGTATATAAGGTATTCTAAACAACGAATATATTTGTCATTCACTTGAAAGCTATACAAATCCAAATCTAAACACAACTTTTAGGCCTATAATTTTCAAATCTTAAGGGGATATATATATAATATTAAAATTTGTAGATCTGAAAGAAAAATTGGAAAAGAAGAAGGAAATTTAATAATATAGATTACCTATTCGTAGAACTAACCCTTATGCACAAATCTGGATTCAATCTCTTCGATCCTTGTTTATTTTATTTGTATATGTTTATAATTTAGAATTTTAGAAGAGATTGGAGAATTGGGAATCGTAGAGCTTCGTTATAGCCTCTAGAAAATATGAGAAAAAGAGTCGAGGTCTAGCCCTTAATTTATAGGTGTAGAAATGACCCTGAACCGTTAGATTTAACTCCAGAAAAACCCGTCCGTTTATATGATATTTTATACAACTTAACCCTAACCTCCATAAGGGGACATCGACCTGGAGTCAATGGGCGATCGACCGCCAGGTTGATCCCTAGGTCGACCCGTCTCCTGTGGAAGGAAGGGTAATTAAATGTAATATTTATTGGTTATGTCTACTTATAAACAAAATTTTGACATAGTCTAGAGGACACAAATTTTCAACCAATTGATTGCCCTTGACTTTCAACTCTCACATAAGGACAAATTGATCCAATGGCTGAGAATTTGTGTCCCTTGATTTATGTCAAGTTTTTGTGTCTAAATAGTCACTCCCATATTTATTACCTAATTTAGTTTATTATGATTAATTATTTTCTATTCATTTTTGTATTTCGTCCATAACGTGTTCATATAGATTCTACTCGCGAAGTTTCCAAACATGAAAGTTGACCAAAATCAGTTACGGATGTAACAGTGCAAGTTTCATGGTCAAATTCCATTACTTGCAAAGATTCCATTTTTGGGTTACAACTAAATACTAATTTAATTATCATCAAATTCCAAGATGTTACATTCTTCCCTCCTTAAAAAGAATTTTCTTCCTGAAATCAATGACTTGGTGTTGTCACCTAATTATCCTAAGCTATACAACCAATTGGCGTACATACGATTTTGCAACCAAACGTGTGCATGTGCTCAGCATACATAATGAATCACAACCACAAAATATGTATGCATAAGGATTCTAAATCGGATCCTCCTATGTGTATACATTTCATTCTAAAAACACTTTCGAAAACATGATGCGAAACATCCTAAATATATTAGCAATTCTATATGATTGCATCTTTTGAAAATATTTTTCCTCCAAAACCCTCACACCTACGAATAGAAGTGTGAAGCAACCAATTTTGCATCCAACCCCTAACATCCAATACGTCAATACATCTAAATCATTTCCTACTAATTTCTTGTGACACCCCACATCCTTTAACATCACCCGTATAAGGATAGTTAAATTTTGTGAAGTGCTAACTGCTAAGGTGTAAAGTAACAACACAAAGACAATAATTCATAAGATAAAAATGTAAAACATAGCAGAAAATTTTAAAATATTTATTATTAAATCAATCCAGCTACAACATCGATTACAATTCAAAGTATCAAAGAATCGCCATCATAAAACACTAAACTGTCTCGTTGAAAAATATCAAAGTATAATAGCAAAACCACAAAAGTCATCTCCATCATAAGTCATTACAATAGTTAGAAAGCAAGTACTTAAGCAATACATGAAGCTAGGAATAGTCTAAAGCCAAGCTGATCCAAAAGATCAAAAGTCACTCCTATGATACCCCACCCTGAGAACCTAGGGGGAAGGAAGAGAGAACGAGAAACAAACTAGGTCAGACATAAGTCTGGAGAGTTCTAGTAATTTCTAGCATGAGAATAAGATAAGGAAGTATTTAAACAGATGAATAATAATCGCTATGAAAGTATAAAGTAGGAAAACGAAATAAGATAGGTTTCTCTTTTGTTTCCAAAAATTACTGCCCTAACTACTAAATCATCATAATTAGGCTTTACCTAATTTCGACCCGCCGATTGTCTTCTTTACTCAAATGTGAATAACATGTGACGTCTATGGAATTCAGGGTTATCAATCCCAGACCTATCAACTAAAAAGACATAGCATTAATTACATGTATCACAACATCTTACCTTTCCCATTCGTAACAATGCACGCACATGGTTCCGCCAGGATGCACCCGTACCCACCTTATTTTGAACCTCTTACTATCCAATTCAGTAAATTGCGCCCTAGCCTCGACCTTGTGCAAAAATCCGTGATAACAAAGGGATACAGACTGATATGGATTCCCACACAAAATGCATTTGACACAAGTCAACTCTAGACTTGGTCCCCAATTTATAACTATGATTTCTACGAGCCCCTTATATCCTACTGGAATGGACTCCCTCTATTTAAGCTTATTAATCTAACAATTCTAACTTAACATATTTAAGTTCATTAATAAGCCCAATTTAACCACGCGTTGTATTACTAGGATGTAATTAATATTTCCAATTAAATGTAATCTTTTATACAACCCTTCTCCATGCCACTTAATGCCCCCATTAAGTCCAATCTATTATTGTTTACATGTTTCACAATTATATGTTATTTAATGCCTAATTAAGTGTATTTTATTCCAATTCACATGTTTTCTAATTACATGTTACTTAATGTCCAATTAAGTATAACTTATTCCAGTTCATAAATTTGAACATTCTTCTATTAGAATTTATCCCAATTTGTAGTCCACAGTTTGAATGTAATATCCACCAATTCTCAATATGCCCAAAATCCTCCTTTTGGCATTCTTTCAATATTATTCCCATTTTTATGCAATTTAAACGATAAATGCCTTGGCTCTCGTAGACCTAGGCTCAGCGCAAAAATAAATAAAAAGGAGAAATTAGTCTAGGCTACTTTTTTTAAACAAAATGAAATATATAAATAACCCAAAAAGGAGATAATAGCTAATCTCTAACCACTCACAAAAATGGTCTAGCAAAGATCTAGAACCGCAAAAAAATTGAAGTGCAAAGAAAAACTAAAACCCACCAAAGGAAAAGAATACAAGAAGACACCACTCACACATAATACGCAGTTTGAACTCTTAAAACCATAAAACAACTGTTAAAAACTAGCCAAGAGCGAGGAAACAACCGCCAGTTACAAGGCCACCACAACTAGGAAATACGCGGGGGAGAGAAGAAGCCCAAAATAATCAAATGACAGAGAAGAAGCCTCCAATCATAGGGATATCTGGAAGACTGGAAAGAGCAAAACCATCTTCCTAAAGGAGTCTCAATCTAACACGCCCCAGAGTTTCCCTAGAGAAAAGCCAAAGTCCACGAGCACCGAGCAAGAACTCTTGCTCAGCTACCTAATCTAGCCCAATATACCTATAGTCCAGGCCCTACATAACTAGAAAACAACATAAGACCTTAGAGGGGGGGGGGGTGGGTAGGTGACATAAGCTGTAAAAACAAGAAAGAACCAACCAATCCTTATGTGCGGGGCATGAGGAGTAGATGTGATATCAAAATTACGAGCTAATCGAATAGAGTGAGAGCCAACGGTTCCCTTGAAAGGCTCACCACAGAAGGCAAGGAACACACCATTCCTTAACTTATGAATGATGGTGGGAGGATCCATAGGAGACTCTTCAAAAATGGCCTTGTTCCACGAGCATCAAAGGTGTCAGCCGATAAGACACGGGATCATACGAAAAAGAGAAGATCAGACCAATTTGCCTGAGATGCCGGACCACTACTCTCTTAGTAAATCTACAAGGGACATGGAACTACTACGGAGACCAACCAGATTTCCGAAGTAGTTCCAGACAGATCTAGCGCAGGAGCTGAAGAAAAACAAATGAGCACGGGACTCCAAGTCACCGACTCAACAACATCTGCAATGGGACACAATTAGGATGCCAATCCTCCGAAAATTTTCATATAGAGGTAACCATTTATGAAGAGTTCTCCACATAAACAGAGAAACCTTCGGAGGTAGTAGGATATCCCAGATGAAAGATATAATGTAATGACCCGCATTGGCAGAGGTATTATAATTAATTTATTTAATTATATAAATAGTGATATAGTGAATTAAGTGGTGATTTAATTTAATAATGGTGAATATTTAATTAAAATAATAATTAAATAATATATTTAATTTTGAAATAATCAGAATTGGCTGAAATGACGATCTGGTGTGAACTGGATCATCTGTGACATTTAATTCAGTTTAGAATTGAATTAGAATAACGAATATATTATTTGAAACGAAGTTTGAACATATAATTATATTATAATTAAAATCGAGCTTGAAATGGCGCTGTAGTTCGCGATTTGGCGATTTGAACTTCAACTGAATGTACAGGATTCGTTTTAAGCCGGATTTCTATGAAATAAGAAACGTGTGGAGCTGGTGGAGTATATCTTTCTAGCAGAAGAGAAAAATCGGGATTTCGTCGTGTAGATTTTGATTCACGTCCAAATCAAATTTTAGAAAAGTCGTTGTGGAATTCCTTTATAATTTATAAAGGGATTATTTATATTTTGAAAAGGAATTTCAATATAAATTGAATATCGGGTTGACCCATATTGAAATATCGAGTTAGAAATCCATATAGGGTTTTCTGAGCTGTATGGTATTCCACTGTGAGTATAGATGATAATATAAATTTATTTATATTTAATTTAATTATATTTAAATATATTTAAATGGGTTATTTAGGGCTTTAAAAAATAGCCACTTTTGCAAACAAAGTCGGAATTCGACGAAACTAATTATGTTTGATCCGCAGCATCAAATAATTGCTAGATTCCAAGTTCCGTGATTTTTAGAGTCACTGTGTGGCCGTACAGATTTTTAGAGTGAAAAACAGTCAGTATTTTGACGATTAAAAATACGCTGTATGAGCAAACAGAGTCAGAATTCGACGAAACCAGTTTCGTTGGGACCATAATGTCGAATTGTAGCTGCATGTCCAATTTCGTGATGTTTGGGTATTATATGTGATCATAGGAATTTAAAGAGTGTTAAATGATCGAGATAAATAATAAATAAAAAAACTTAGCTTACATTTCAAGCTACCTGTTTCCCTATAAATACCCCAACCTATTACTTAACCTAAATCATTCCCTCAGAAGTCAACAGAGGTTGCGCCTCCGTTTTTCCCCAAACTAAAATTTCTGGAACTTCAAAAATCCACCAAAATTCGAATAAAAATTTATAAATTACAATATGTGTATAGTTGGATTCAGAAAGGGATTCTCTTCTGTCCAATACCCATTTTACAGTGTGCGACGCTGATTTCCTGAGTTCGAAATGAACACCGTGAATTCTAGGGTTTAGCTTGTTCGGATTTGTGGGTTTTGAATGATGAAATGGAGGTTTGTTTTGGGTTGTGTGGCTCGAATGGAACTCGCGTGGATAATTTGGGAAGGTGCGGTGTAAGAAGGGTGCCGATGTTGTCACTGTTCAGTACATGGTAGCCTGAGCGATGCGATGTCGAGTTGAGTGTTTTGGTGTGGATTTAGAGAAGGAGATGAGGAGTAGTTCGGTTGTAGTTCAGTTTGGTTTCGCTGAGTAATGAATGGAGTGTCATGGTGAAAACGAGACAGGGAGTAGTGTTTGTTGTTTGGGGAAGATGGTCGCGCTGTACAACATGAAAAGAGGATGGGGTTTGAAGTCCCTAAATGGTTTGTATTGGCCATTGTTGGTGCGTGAGTGGATGTTGGGAGTCAGATGGGTGACATGGAGCAAAAAGGGTGTTTTTTGAAGCTTCTGAAATGTGGAAAATAAGGAGTAGATGCGTACAGAGATTGGAGAAGAAAGATGTGCGGTTGTGGGCTTCAACTGGGGTGGATGGGCCATCGAACATTGGTGAGGCCCAAATTTGAAAAGGGTTAATCAAGTTTTAAATTAAAGTTATTTAGTTGTTTACAAACTTAGAAAATCAATATCTTAGTCGTATGTGATTCGAAATTTGCAAACTTGGATCCGACAGGATCGTATGGACGGGAACAACAACATGGAAATAGTTTGAAATGATTCTGAGCTCTTCTCGATTTACAGGAAATTGAAACGTCTGATATGAATCGACAATGGTTATCGATATTTAACGATAAACCGCCAAAGTGAGTAAATCTCACTAACTCTGAATAGTTTATAAATTCATGTTGTATTTTTAGAACAGTTAAATATTGGCTGATTGACTATGTATTGACTGGTTGATTGAACTGCTAGTCAGTTAGTTGAATTTCTATATTGATTCTGTATCAGAATATATCATATGGAACTGAAAGTGATGTTGATTTTATTGTGTAACATCTGTGGATGCAGAGAGACAGGTTGGAGGAATCCAACTGGATTCCTCAACGTTTATTTTACTGTGATTCATAATATTGTGATATATGATCTGTCGTCGATTATATGTGTTTGAATGATACTGTTCATCGTGATTTGATATGTTGTACACCATAACATACCGAAATGTTGATAAGGGAATATTTTCAAAGTGATATTTGAAAATAAAATATTTATAAATGGAATATTTATAAATAAGAAATATTTATAAATTGGAATATTTATAAATAGGAGATATTTAGAAAAGGAAAATTATAAAATCAAAGAATAGATTTGAAAAGGAAATATTTGCAAACCATTTGCAAATAGAATAATAGAAAAGGAAATATTTGTATAACCATTTACAAATAGAATTGATAGGAAATATTTAGAAAATAAATAGGGTTAAAAAGGGAAATTTATTTATAACGTAATAGGACGTTACAAAAGGGAAAACGTTATAAGGAGGAAATCATTTTAAAGTGGAGAACCGTTAATAAAAGTAAATCTTTAAAAATGAATAAACGTTGTTAAAAAGGAAATCTTTAAAAAGCGAATAAAGGAGTTAAATCGAATATGGTATCCGAATGGAGTTAAATCGAATATGGTATTCGAAAGTGAGTAAATCGAATTAGTTATTTGAAGGGGGTTTGTCGAGTCGAGTTAGTTGAATAAAGTTAATCGAATATTAGTTATTCGAATTAGAGTTAAACCAGTTAGAGTTAATCAGTTAGAGTAAATCAAACTAGAGTTATTCAAATGGAGTTTATCGAATATTAGTTTATTCGAATAGAGTTAAAGGAAAGGAATTATCGATTATTAGTAAATCGAAAGGAGTTATCAATTATTAGTTAATCGAAGGAGTAATCGATTATAGTTTAATCGAAAAGAATTATCGATTTGTTTAATCGAAGTGAGTTATAGAATATTGGTTATTCGAAGGAGTTATCGAATTTAGTTATTCGATGGAGTTAATCGATTAGAGTTAAAATAATTGAGTTAATCGAATATTAGTTATTCGAATAGAGTTAAAGGAATAAATCGAATATAGTTTATTCGAATGGAATTAAAGGAGTTAATCGAATTTGGTTTATTCGAATAGAGTTAAAGGAGTTATCGACTAGAGTTAAATCAAATAGAGTTAATCCAATAGCGTTAGTCCAATAGAGTTAATTGATAAGGGTTAATCGAATAGAGTAAATTGAATAGAGTTATCGAATATACCTTATTGAAGGAAAGAATTATCGAATAGAGATGATTCGAAAGAGAATTACGTAAGGAAGTTTGTTAAAGAATTAAAAGGTGAACTTTGTCTATTTCAAAGTTAGAAATGTTGTTCAGTTAAGGTCTGGGAGTTAGTTCAGTTAAGGTCTGAGAGGTTGTTCTACCCCAACTTGATTGGCTTCCTTTTTAACTAAGGAATGGTTAACGTTCGGCAGTAAAGGATAGTTAAGTGAATTTAGTAATTAAAGGAAATGGTTTGAGTTGGCATAGCGATGTTTTATTTAAACATCTGTTTAATCCAAACGTAGGAGTTTTGGAAATGTTTTCACAAACAATAAATCAGAAATGTTTTCTAATACAGAAAACAAGAAATGGAAATGTTTCCCAATGGTAATAACATATATTTTCTATATTTAGAAAATAAGAAATGTTGAATATAGGGAAACATGATCTAAGTAAATTAATGAAATAAAGAGATAAATGTTGAATGATGATTGATCGATATAATTTCCTCCGGGAAATAATATCGTTGTTTGCACACCTGTTTTTCTTTGATGGTTAAATCACAGACTATCGAAGTTTTTGACCATTTTAACGTTGTTAATATGGAGAGTCCGGTTGGATTATTATCCGAAGAACCACTCTGTATTGGCATAAGCGTTGCGAATCATATATGCCAAAGATAATTGAAGACAGAGTAAAGTGCAAGGGATATTGTATAAGTCTTAGATAACAGTGCCTATGATGGATATACTGAATAGTACCTTCGGTTCATCCTGTTCCCGGGTGACTTGTATGGATGAATGTCTGACAGAGTATTTCCAGAAGGGTCACGTACATTGATTTCTTCAACCGTACCAAGAGTGGAAGCGGAGAAGGAAACTTCTTTAGCTAACACGTAATGTACTATTGTAGACGTCAATCGATGATTTGATAGATTTGACGATGTGACATTCGAAGTGAATCTGATGTGATGATGAAGCGTAACCTCAAGCCTCATCAACCGGTAAATGATAGAAATCGGGCAGGCAGCATGGCTAAGTCGGCCGCTCCGAAGTAGGGTGTATAATCACCTGATCTAGAGTTTCATTTGCTTCTAAAAATCTATTGTTGATGCTGTCCCATTCGAGAAACGTTTGCTGATCCCAACCGTTGGTGATATACATTCGATACACTCAAGCGAAATGAGTGGTCGGTCATGTGTGGCCGGGTTGCAAGATGTTCTTGTTGAACCCAGTGTATTCCTTTCTAGAGATACACTAGCGAAAGGTGGTTCCATACCTTGTCATAGTTGGAAATCCATTACCCAATACGTGCTTACGGTTTTGATTGTATACTATATATGTAGAACGTGAGATGAAAACGTTTCTGCTAGATGATTATTATACTATGGTTGATAGACATTATTATAATATCAACAGGGTTTTTGATATAAAGATAATTTGGATTCTCATAAGGGAAACCCCCGTTCCGTTATACGGCGTGGTCTTATGAGATATCATTTACCTGCTTAAACTGTTTTAAACTGTTTTACTCATACCAGTCCCATGACTGACCCGGAGTTTATTTTGTTTTGTTTTCCCTAAATTCTTGGGTGCCCAATTTTGTACGGGCAGTCAAGTAGTCAGGATTTACAGATATACTTGAAGAGCTAGAGCAGGAGGCTTCAGGATCATATAGCTATAGTTTATTTCCGCTGTGTTGTAAGTGCTGTACTTTGAAAATGATATATATTCAAGTATAAAGTTATATTTCAAAGTTATGTTATATATTATATGTTATTCGTTCAGGTTTGAGATTCGTGTTACTCTGATGTTGTGTTGTTCTTCTTCTTCTATTCTAAGTTTCTATCTTATCTTTCCTCACCCTCTGTTTTTCTTTCTATTAATTTCCTGATTTTCAGTTTAATTTGGGGTTGGACTTGTGTTTTTGGTTAGCTCAAATTGGACCGGATTTTCGGGTCATTACAATTGGTATCAGAGCATAAGATTAAGTGAATTACCTTGGCTCTGTGGTGTGACTCGGTAGAGATAGGGTTAGAAATACCCTAGATTGAGTTGAGTGTATATATACGAGTGAGCGTATTTGTTATTGATATAAAAATTTGTTTTATATTGTGGTGATTTATTGGTTGAGTTGTTTATGAGTTATGGTCGATCAGTTTGATCCACTGTATCGGTAGGAATTTATAAACACTCGAATACGATGGGTCGACACGATATGTTTTGGAAAGAGGGTAAATTAAAATAAGTTTAACCAAGGTATATCTTGATATAGAGAAGATATATATATCAAAATTTTAATATAGTGGATATATTGGTTGTTATTATAATCGAGAAAGATTATAAATTAAATGGTTATGTAAATAACCAATCAGAATTCATATAAGTGAAATACGTGAAATCAGATGAGTTAAATCTGAAATTTAAACCAGAAATTGAATTAAAATTCTGGAAAAAATTGGATAAGTGTTTGTAAATAGATTGGGATTAAAAATAAGGAAAATTTATGATCCTGGAAGATTTTAAATTGTTTTACAAGCAGTGTGAACTATATTTTGAAATGAATTTCAAAGTGGAAATGTTTAGAAATGGTTTTATAGTATTGAACTCACTTCGATCGCTGGAAAATAGATTCCGATGATGACAGCTGCATCATCAGTATTCATTTTCAAGTTGTAAGTGACAAATTACTACCAGAGGTACTGTTTTGGATTTGTTTTGGGGAAAGACAAGTTGTGTTGAATTTCAAAATGGGATTTATAATATAGAATTTGAATAATTGGATTTGATATATAGAATTTGAATAGAATTTGATATATAGAAATTGAATAGAATTAACTAAGTCGAAGAGGAATTAGTTAATCGAGTTTTAAATTTGAAGTTGAACTTTGAAAGGTGAATTGGATTTGTAAATGGATATTCGAAATCGAATATAAAACTTAAATTTGAAATTTGGATTCAAATTAGTTAATAAGCAAGTTAAAATATATTTGAACATGTCATGTTCAAATATAAAAGTGAAATAGACTAAAGAGTTAATTAACAAATTAATTAACGAATTGAGTTAAAACGATCGGGTATAGTTAAAATAGATTGGGTAGGTATAAATATACATGAGATAGGTATGGATAAGGTATGAAGGTATATAAATAGAATGCTCGACGAAAAGATATGTATTTAATTCATATATGAGATTTTATGCGCCGTATCGGCTAGCCGCTTGGCTTTTTCGTTTTCTTTTGGATTGGTGAGGGCCATGGGAGGCTATTTGAAATATCCCGATGCTCCTGGTACAAAGGAGGTTATGGCGAATTTTTCTAGGAATTTAAGGAGTTAGAATACTTTTAAGATAATTTGATAGTTAGAAATCAATGTATCGGTATATATATATAGAAGTCGATAAGGAAACGAACTTAGAAATAGAATAGTAAAATCAAAAAGGAAGACTAAGAATAAAATCTAGTAAGAATAGAATGAGGAAGCGTATACGGGTTTAAAAGTGAATAAGTAGTTGTATGGTATTGATTATTCGAGAAAGTATTCATATCTATTTTGATGTTATAAATGTTAATCAGTCAAGGTCTGAGAGGTAGTTATACCCCAACATGATTGGTTTCATTATTAACAAATAAATAGTAAGATTTCAGGCTCGAAGATCAATGTTGAATAAGAGTTAGTTGAATATAGTATTTGGGTTGTCGTAACGATGTTTTACACAACATCCATTTTAACCCAAATAAGTGTAAGCTTGGAAATATAATAAAGAATATTTCCTAAAGTATAGAAATAAACGAGATCGAAAAAGAGATAAGTAATTGGAATATTTTCCAATTATAAATAGCATATATTTTCTAAAGTTTAGAAAATAAAGGAAGGCGATATTTGGAAATGTTTTCCAAATAACATAAAAGGCGAATATGGTTATTGTAAATATTTGGTTAACAAATATTGATAAAGAAATAGAGAAGTGATTTAACTAATGGAATATTAATTAAGGGCTCAGTGACATGTTCAAAAGGGAAATTTGATTTTTGAAAATAGTAAACTGTTTAAAAACTCCCAGGGAAAGACTGTTTGAATTAAAAACAAATTTAACAGAAATTTGAGAAAGAAAAATTGAAATAAAGTAAAGCCAGTAAAGTGGTAACTGAGGTTGAATTAGATTGATATCAGGACAAATTGGATTGTGAGATTCAAATTTGAAGTGTAATGTGATAATCAAGTTAAGAGTTGGGAATCGAGAAGAAACTCAAGTTGAAATGATATTTGGCTCGGATATAAGCGAATGTTGTGTCGTGGATAAAAACAGATTGGAATTTGATTGGGATGACCCTTGTATCTGCTGAATTGATAACAGGTGGAAAGGATGTAATGATATGACGACAAAAAGGTACAAGTTTATATTTCATACGGTATGAGATTTTGATGAGCCAAATTGGCAAGCCGCTTGGCTGTTTGATTTTCTTTTGGGTTAGAGATGGCTCAGAGAGGCGAGTTGGAGTTTGATCGATTGACCAGTACAAAGGAGGTGCTGGCAAAAATTTTCAAAGAGTTCAGGCGTTAGAAAATTTTCAGGATTTTTGAAAATTTTCGTTGATAAGAATTAAATAAATTTTTAATTGAGATTAAATTGGTTCAGTTGAAACTGAAGTTAAGAAGTGAACAAATATGTTCTAACCAGTCGATATGGTCGTTCTCTACCTTAGCAATTTCGAGGACGAAATTATTTTAAGTGCGGAAGATTGTAATGACCCACATTGGCAGAGGTATTATAATTAATTTATTTAATTATATAAATAGTGATATAGTGAATTAAATGGTGATTTAATTTAATAATGGTGAATATTTAATTAAAATAATAATTAAATAATATATTTAATTTTGAAATAATCAGAATTGGCTGAAATGACGATATGGTGTGAACTGGATCATCTGTGATATTTAATTCAGTTTAGAATTGAATTAGAATAACGAATATATTATTTGAAACGAAGTTTGAACGTATAATTATATTATAATTAAAACCGAGCTTGAAATCTCGCGATTTGGTGATTTGAACTTCAACTGAATGTACAGGATTCGTTTTAAGCCGGATTTCTATGAAACAAGAAACGTGTAGAGCTGGTGGAGTATGTCTTTCTAGTGGAAGAGAAAAATCGGGATTTCGTCGTGTAGATTTTGATTCACGTCCAAATAAATTTTAGAAAAGTCGTTGTGGAATTCCTTTATAATTTATAAAGGGAATATTTATATTTTGAAAAGGAATTTCAATATAAATTGAATATCGGGTTGACCCAGATTGAAATATCGAGTTAGAAATCCATATAGGGTTTTCTGAGCTGTATGGTATTCCACTGTGAGTATAGATGATAATATAAATTTATTTATATTTAATTTAATTATATTTAAATATATTTAAATGGGTTATTTAGGGCTTTAAAAAATAACCACTTTTGCAAACAAAGTCGGAATTCGACGAAACTAATTATGTTTGATCCGCAGCATCAAATTATTGCTAGATTCCAAGTTCCGTGATTTTTAGAGTCACTGTGTGGCCGTACGGATTTTTAGAGTGAAAAATAGTTAGTATTTTAACGATTAAAAATACGTTGTGTGAGCAAACGGAGTCGGAATTCGACGAAACCAGTTTCGTTGGGACCGTAATGTCGAACTGCAGCTGCATGTCCAGTTTCGTGATGTTTGGGGTATTATATGTGATCATAGGAATTTAAAGAGTGTTAAATGATCGAGATAAATAATAAATAAAAATACTTAGCTTACATTTCAAGCTACCCGTATCCCTATAAATACCCCAAACTAATCCTTAACCTAATTCATTCCCTCAGAAGTCAACAGAGGTCGCGCCTCCGTTTTTCCCCAAACTAAAATTTCTAGAACTTAAAAAATCCACCAAAATTCAAATAAAAATTTATAAATGACAATATGTGTATAGTTGGATTCAGAAATGGTTTCTCTTCTGTCCAATACCCATTTTACAGCGTGCGACGCTGATTTCCTGAGTTCGAAATGAACACCGTGAATTCTAGGGTTTAGCTTGTTCGGATTTGTGGGCTTCGGATGATGAAATGGAGGTTTGTTTTGGGTTGTGTGGCTCGAATGGAACTCGCATGGATAATTTGGGAAGGTGCGGTGTAAGAAGGGTGCCGATGTAGTCACTGTTCAGTACATGGTAGCCTGAGTGATGCGATGTCGAGTTGAGTGTTTTGGTGTGGATTTATAGAGGGAGATGAGGAGTAGTTCGGTGGTAATTCGGTTTGGTTTCGCTGAGTAATGAATGGAGTGTCATGGTGAAAACGAGACAGGGAGTAGTGTCTGTTGTTTGGGGAAGATGGTTGCGCTGTACAACGTGAAAAGAGGATGGGGTTTGAAGTCCCTAAATGGTTTGTATTGGCCATTGTTGGTGCGTGAGTGGATGTTGGGAGTGAGATGGGTGACATGGAGCAAAAAGGGTGTTGTTTGAAGCTTCTGAAATGTGGAAAATAAGGAACAGATGCGTAAAGAGATTGGAGAAGAAAGATGAGCGGTTGTGGGCTTCAACTGGTGTGGATGGGCCATCGAACATTGGTGAGGCCCAAATTTGAAAAGGGTTAACCAAGTTTTAAATTAAAGTTATTTAGTTGTTTACAAACTTAGAAAATCAATATCTTAGTCGTATGTGATCAGAAATTTGCAAACTTGGATCCGACAGGATCTTATGGATGGGAACAACAACATGGAAACAGTTTGAAATGATTCTGAGCTCTTATCAATTTACGGGAAAATGAAACGTCAGATCTGAATCGACAACGGTTATCGATATTTAACGATAAACCGCCAAAGTGAGTAAATCTCACTAACTCTGAATAGTTTATAAATTCATGTTGTATTTTTAGAACTGTTAAATATTGGCTGATTGACTGTGTATTGATTGTTTGATTGAACTGCTAGTCAGTTAGTTGAATTTCTATATTGATTCTGTTTATCAGAATATATCATATGGAACTGAAAGTGATGTTGATTTTATTGTGTAACATCTGTGGATGCAGGGAGACAGGTTGGAGGAATCCAACTGGATTCCTCAACATTTATTTTACTGTGATTCATATATTGTGATATATGATGTGATATATAATCTGTTGTCGATTATATGTGTTTGAACGATACTGATCATCGTGATTTGATATGTTGAATACCATAACATACCGAAATGTTGATAAGGGAATATTTTCAAAGTGATATTTGAAAATAAAATATTTATAAATGGAATATTTATAAATAAGAAATATTTATAAATTGGAATATTTGTAAATAGGATATATTTAGAAAAGGAAAATTATAAAATCAAAGAATAGATTTGAAAAGGAAATATTTGCAAACCATTAGCAAATAGAATAATAGAAAAGGAAATATTTGTATAATCATTTAAAAATAGAATTGATAGGAAATGTTTAGAAAATAAATAGGGTTAAATAGGGAAATTTATTTATAACGGAATAGGACGTTATAAAAGGGAAAACGTTATAAGGAGGAAATCATTTTAAAGTGGAGAACCGTTACTAAAAGTAAATCTTTAAAAATGAATAAACGTTGTTAAAAAGGAAATCTTTATAAAGCGAATAAAGGAGTTAAATCGAATATGGTATTCGAAAGGAGTTAAATCGAATATGGTATTCGAAAGTGGGTAAATCGAATTAGTTATTCGAAGGGGGTTAGTCGAGTCGATTTAGTTGAATAAAGTTAATCGAATATTAGTTATTCGAATTAGAGTTAAACCAGTTAGAGTTAACCAGTTAGAGTAAATCGAACTAGAGTTATTCAAATGGAGTTTATCGAATATTAGTTTATTCGAATAGAGTTAAAGGATAGGAATTATCGATTATTAGTAAATCGAAAGGAGTTATCAATTATTAGTTAATCGAAGGAGTTATCGATTATAGTTTAATCAAAAAGAATTATCGATTTGTTTAATCGAAGTGAGTTATAGAATATTGGTTATTCGAAGGAGTTATCGAATTTAGTTATTCGATGGAGTTAATCGATTAGAGTTAAAATAATTGAGTTAATCGAATATTAGTTATTCGAATAGAGTTAAATGGAGTTAAAGGAATTGTAATGACCCGCATTGTCAAGGGTATTATAATTAATATATTTAATTATATAAATAGTGATTTAGGGAATTAAATCGTCGTTAATTAAATTATAGTGAATATTTAATTAAATTAAATAATTAAATAATATATTTAATTCAGAAATAATCAAAAATACTGGAAATCACAATATTCTGTGAACGGGTCGTCCCTAGGATTTAATTCAGCTTAGAGTTGAATTATATTGACGAATATATTCAATCGACATCAGTTTGAACGTATAATTATATTTTAATTAAAATCGAGCTCGAAATGGCGCTGCAGTTCATAAATTGGCGATTCGAACTTCAACTGAATGTACAGGATTCGTTTTAAGCCGGATTTCTGTGAAACAAGAAACGTGTGGAGCTGGTGGAGTATATCTTTCTAGTGGAAGAGAGAAATCGGGATTTCTTCGGGTAGATTTTGATTTATATCCAAATCAAATTCTAGAAAATTCGCTGTGGAATTCCTTTATAATTTATAAAGAAATTATTTATATTTTTAAAAGGAATTTCAATATAAATCGAATATCGATTTAATCAGGATTTGAAATATCAAGTTAGAAATTCATACAGGAATATTCTGGAGCTGTACGATATCATACGTGGATATATACGATAATATTAATTTATTAATATTTAATTTAATTATATTTAAATATATTTATATATTTAAATGGGTCATATAGAGCTTTAAAAATAGCCGGTTTTGCAAACAAAGTCGGAATTCGATGAAACCAGTTTTGTTGGATCCGCAATATCAAATAGTTGTTAGATTTCCAGTTTCGTGATTATTAGAGTCACTGTAGGGCCGTACGGATTTTTAGAGTGTAAAACAGTCCGTATTTTGACGGTTAAAAATACGTTGTGTGAGCATACGAAGTCGGAATTCGACGAAACCAGGTTCGTTGGGACCATAATGTCGAACTCTTGCTGCATGTCCAGTTTCGTGATTTTTAGGTATCATGTGTGATCACACGAATTTTTAGAAGTCAGAAATGAATATAAAGGATTAAATAAAAATATAAAAATATTAATATAAAAATATCTAGATATTTTTGTGGTCTATAAATAGCCCCACCCTCTTAACCCTAACCTATCTCCTCCCACAGTCAACGCAGAAAATTCTATAGCCGCCACTTTGGTTTTCCAGAAACAAAATATCGTGAGAATGTTCATCTTCCAAAATCAAAATGAAATCAAATCAATTCCGATAAATTACAAAGGGGGTTTGTTCGGATTCGCATGGGTTAGCTCTTCGTTTTAGTACCCATTTTGTAGTGTTCGATCATGCTAGGTCGACGCTGGGTTTTTGTGTCGTGAACTAGGGCTTGACGTTTTGAGGTATTAAAGAGGAAATCAATTGATTCGAATACATTTGTGAGCTCTGCAGTGAAATCCGCAACTATTCTTCAAGTTTTGAAGGATTTCGAGCCAAGAATGATCGTACGAAGGGGCTGTGGGACGGTTGGGAACTGCAGATCGCGACAAGAAGGGGGATACCGAGTTGAACATGAGTGGTATGGACGGGTAGAGGAAGGAAGGAGAAGATGTTCGGTGTATTTCGTTTGGTTGTATGGTGGAAGACGAGTGTACGATGTGGTGTGGAAGATTGAAAATGGTGTTCGGTGTACTTCCTAAAGCCGTGAAAATATCGGGGAAGAAAAAGTAGAGGAACGGGCTTGAATGGGTAAGGGCGTGGTGGGCTTTAAAGGGTGAGAGGCCCAATAACAAAGTTATTTTTATTTTAACTATTTAAAATGTATATTAACTTGTGAATGTGATATCTCATCCATACGAGGTCAGAATCGAGAACCGTAAGTTGCGTTAGGATCGTAGGGACAGGAGAAACACAATGGAACTGACCGCGAGTCGATTGGTGCCCACCACAATTTATAGCAAAATAAATTGTCCGACTGAGTCAAATAACGCAAACCGTTATATAACGGTTAACGCACAAATGTGAGTAAAACTCACCAACTCTGAATATTTCTATTTTTACAGTGTATTCTTAGAACTGTTAAATATTGTCTGTTTGATTGCGTGTTGACTGTTTGATTGAACTACTAGTCAGTTAGTGAATATTATATATATATAAACAGTTAAATAGTTATATATTGATTATGTTAACAGAATATTTCATATTTAACTGGAAGTGATGTTGATTATACTGTGTAACATCTGTGATGCAGGGAAACAGGTTGGAGGATTCCTCAACAGTTATTTTACTGTGATTTATATATTTTGATATATAATGTGATATATAATCTGACGTTGATTATGTGTGCTTTGTACGATAGTTATCGTTGTTATATGGTGTGTTAAGTACCATAAGAAATACCAGAAGGTAGAAAGGAGATTTTCAAAGTATATTTTGAAAATAATACATTTATATAAAATCAATGGATTTTATATTATAAAAGAAAAGGAATTGCATTTGTAACTCAAATATAAAGGAATTACATTTGTAAATCAAATAATAAGGGAATTATATTTGTAAATCAAATATAAAGGAAATATATGTGTTAAATAGATATAGGGGGAAATATTCGTAAAACAAATATAAAGGAAAATATTTGTCAAACAAATAGGAAGAGAAATATTTGTAAACCATTTACAAATAGAATAGAGATCAAAAGAGAATATTTGTAGAACATTCACAAATAGATTAAATGGGATTATTTATTTATTTAGGAAATAAATAAAAGTATAAAGGATTTATTTATTTAGAAAAATAAATAAGATTACAAGGAACATTTATTTAGAAAAATAAATAGGATTTTAAAGGAGTATTTATCTATAAATCAAATAGAGTTAAGCAAGTAGAGTTAATCAAATAAAGTCATTCGATTAAAGTAAATCAAAGGAGTAGTTAAATCGAATATTGTTTATATTCAAAGGAGGAGTTAATTGAATATAGTTTTTATTCGAAGGAGTTAATCGATATTAGTTATTCGAAGGAGTTAGTCGATTATAGTGGTTCAAAAGGAGTTAGTCGATTAAAGTTAATCGAAAGAAGTTAATCGAATATAGTTAGCCAAATCGAGTTAACCAAACCAAGTTAGTCAAGAATGGTTAGCCAAACCAAGTTAGTCAAAAATGGCAAGTCAAACCAAGTTAGTCGAAATGGTTAGCCAAACCAAGTTAGTCGAGTCGAACCAATCGAACCAAGTTAGCCGAGTTAATCGAATATGGTCAGTCAAACTAAGTAGGTCGCGTTAGTCGAGCCTAGTTAATCAAGTCGGGTTGGTCGAACCAAGTAAATCAAAAGGAGTTAACGAAGTTGAATTAGTCAAGATGAGTTAATCAAACCGAGTTAATCCAAAGGAGTTAATCGAATACAGTTTATTCGAATAGAGTTAGAGGAGTTATCGAATATAGTTTATTCGACAGGAGTTAAGTGAATAGAATAAATCAAATTAGAGCTAAGCAAATAGAGTTAAGTGAAAAGAGTTAATCGAATATAGTTTATTCGAATAGAGTTAAAGGAATCGAATATAGTTTATTCGAATAGAGTTAAAGGAATTATCGAATATAGTTTATTCGAATAGAGTTAAAGGAATTATCGAATATAGTTTATTCGAATAGAGTCAAAGGAGTTATCGAATATAGTTTATTCGACAGGAGTAAGTGAAAAGAGTAAATCGATTAGAGTTAAATCAAATAGAGTAAATCGATTAGAGTTAAATCAAATAGAGTTAATCCAATAGAGTTAGTCCAGTAGAGTTAATCAAATAGAGTTAGTCTAGTAGAGTTAATCGAATATAGTTTATTCGAAGAAAGGTTATCGGATGTAGTTATTCGAATGGAGGAGTTATCGAATAGAGATATTCGAAAGAGAATTACGTAAGGAAGTTGTTGAAGTTTTAAAGGATAAACCTTGTCTATCTCAAAGTTTAAACCGTTGTTCAGTTAAGGTCTGAGAGGTAATTATACCCCAACTTGATTGACTTCGTTTTAACTAAGGAATGGCTAAAGTTTGATAGTAAGTGATGGTTAAGTGAATTAGTTAATAAGTGTAATGGTTTGAGTTGGCATCGCGATGGTTTGTTTAAACATCCACCTAAGTCCAATGTACGAGTTTTGGAAATGTTTTCCAATAAGAACCAGAAATGTTTTCTAATATAGAAAACAAGAAATGGAAATGTTTCCAGTGGTAATAAATATATTTTCTAAATTTAGAAAATAAGAAATATTGAATATAGGGAAACAGGAGATGAAAATGAACTAAAGAGATTAATGTTAAATGATGTTTGTTCGATATAATTTCCATCTGGAAATAATATCGTTGTTTGCACACTTGTTTTTCTTTGATAGTTAACTCACCGACTATCGAAGTTTTTGACCATTTTAACGTTGTTAATATGGAGAGCTCGGTTGGATTATTATCCAAAGAACCACTCTGTATTGGCATAAGCATTGCGAATCATTTATGCCAAAGATAATTGAAGACGGAGTAAAGTGCAAGGGCTGTTGTATAAGTCTTAGATAACAGTGACTAAGATGGATATACTGAATAGTGCCTTCGGTTTGTCCAGTCCCAGGACAACTTGTATGGACGAAGTTCTGACAGAGTATATCCAATGGATCGCGTAAGTTGATCCCTTCAAACGTATATACGTTGGTGGCGGAGGAATTTGTTTCTGTTAGCTGTATACCCGTTGTATATTTGAGGAAATCAATTTGTGATTTTGCGGGTATGACGATGTGACATTTCTAAGTGAATGAAGATGGATGTCTGACAGAGTATTTCCAGACGATTACGTACATTGATTTCTTCAACCATACCAAGAGTGGAAGCGGAGAAGGAAACTTCTTTTAGCTAACACATAATGTATTGTTGAGGACGTCAATCGGTGATTGGATGGATTTGATGATGTGGCATTTAAAGTGAATCTGATGTGAAGATAAGCGTAGCTTCTAGCCTCACATCCGGTAAATGATAGAAATCGGGCAGGTAGCATGGCTATGTAGGTTGCACCTATTAGGGTGTATAATCACATGATCTAGAGTTTCATTTATTTCTAAAAATCTGTTGTTGATGCTATCCCATTCGGGAAACAGTTGCTGATCCCAACCGTTGGTGATATACATTCGATACACTCAAGCGAAATGAGTGGTCGGTCATGTGTGGCCGGGTTGCAAGATGTTCTTGTTGAACCCAGTGTATTCCTCTCTAGAGGTACACGAGCAGAAGGTGGTTCCATACCTTGTCATAGTTGGAAATCCATTATCCAATACGTGCTTGCGATTTTGATTGTATACTATATATGTAGAACGTGAGATGAAAGCGTTTCTGCTAGATTTATATATATTTGTACTTAGACATTATTATAATACCAGAATGATATTGCTTGTCAAAGATGTTGGATTCCCATAAGGGAAAAAACCATTCCGTATTCACGGCGTGGTCTTATGAGATATCATATATATGTTAAACTGTGTTAAACTATTTTACTCACACCAGTCCCATGACTGACTCGGAGTTTACTTTGTTGTTTTCCCTAAACTCTTGGGTGCCTAAATTTGTACGGGCAGTCAAGTAGTCGGGATTTACAAATATACTTGAAGAGCTGGAGCAGGAGGCTTCTGGATCAAATTCTGATAAGTGGTATTGTATAAATAACTGTTATATTTCAAAGTTATGTTATATATTATATGTTATTCGTTCCGCTGTGAGGTTCGTGATACTCTGATGTTGTGTTCTTCTTCTTCTATTCTAAGTTTCTATCTTATCTATCCTCACCCTCTAATTTCTTTCATTAATTACCAGTATTTTTCGATGTTTTGGTTATCGACATCGAGCTTATGTCGATAACCAAAGTCGCCGAAAATCCGGGTCATTACAGGAATAAATCGAATATAGTTTATTCGAATGGAATTAAAGGAGTTAATCGAATATTAGTTATTCGAATAGAGTTAAATGGAGTTAAAGGAATAAATCGAATATAGTTTATTCGAATGGAATTAAAGGAGTTAATCGAATTTGGTTTATTCGAATAGAGTTAAAGGATTTATCGACTAGAGTTAAATCAAATAGAGTTAATCCAATAGCGTTAGTCCAATAGAGTTAATTGATAAGGGTTAATCGAATAGAGTAAATTGAATAGAGTTATCAAATATACCTTATCGAAGGAAAGAATTATTGAATAGAGATGATTCGAAAGAGAATTACGTAAGGAAGTTTTTTAAAGAATTAAAATGTGAACTTTATCTATTTCAAAGTTAGAAATGTTGTTCAGTTAAGGTCTGAGAGGTAGTTCTACCCTAACTTGATTGGCTTCGTTTTTAACTAAGGAATGGTTAAGGTTCGGCAGTAAAGGATAGTTAAGTGAATTTAGTAATTAAAGGAAATGGTTTGAGTTGGCATAGCGATGTTTTATCTAAACATCTATTTAATCCAAACGTAGGAGTTTTGGAAATGTTTTCCCAAACAAGAAATCAGAAATGTTTTCTAATACAGAAAACAAGAAATGGAAATGTTTCCCAATGGTAATAACATATATTTTCTAAATTTAGAAAATAAGATATGTTGAATATAGGGAAACAGGAGATAAGTAAATTAATGAAATAAAGAGAGATAAATGTTGAATGATGATTGATCGATATAATTTCCTCTGGGAAATAATATCGTTTTTTGCACACCTGTTTTTCTTTGATGGTTAAATCACAGACTATCGAAGTTTTTGACCATTTTAACGCTGTTAATATGGAGAGACCGGTTGGATTATTATCTGAAGAACCACTCTGTATTGGCATAAGCGTTGCGAATCATATATGCCAAAGATAATTGAAGACGGAGTAAAGTGCAAGGGTTATTGTATAAGTCTTAAATAACAGTGCCTAAGATGGATATACTGAATAGTACCTTCGGTTCATCCTGTTCCTGGGTGACTTGTATGGATGAATGTCTGACAGAGTATTTCCAGAAGGGTCACGTACATTGATTTCTTCAACTGTACCAAGAGTGGAAGCGGAGAAGGAAACTTCTTTAGCTAACACGTAATGTACTATTGTAGACGTCAATCGGTGATTTGATGGATTTAACGATGTGACATTCGAAGTGAATCTGATGTGATGATGAAGCGTAACCTCAAGCCTCATCAACCGGTAAATGATAGAAATCGGGCAGGCAACATGGCTAAGTCGGTCGCTCCGAAGTAGGGTGTATAATCACATGTTCTAGAGTTTCATTTACTTCTAAAAATCTATTGTTGATGCTATCCCATTCGGGAAACGTTGCTGATCCCAACCGTTGGTGATATACATTCGATACTCTCAAGCGAAATGAGTGGTCGGTCATGTGTGGCCGGGTTGCAAGATGTTCTTGTTGAACCCAGTGTATTCCTTTCTAGAGATACACTAGAGAAAGGTGGTTCCATACCTTGTCATAGTTGGAAATCCATTACCCAATACGTGCTTACGGTTTTGATTGTATACTATATATGTAGAACGTGAGATGAAAATGTTTCTGCTAGATGATTATTATACTGTGGTTGATAGACATTATTATAGTATCAAAAGGGTTTTTGATATAAAGATAATTTGGATTCTCATAAGGGAAAAACCCGTTCAGTTATACGACGTGGTCTTATGAGATATCATTTACCTGCTTAAACTGTTTTACTCATACCATTTCCATGACTGACCCGGAGTTTATTTTGTTTTGTTTTCCCTAAACTCTTGGGTGCCCAATTTTGTATGGGCAGCCAACTAGTCAGGATTTACAGATATACTTGAAGAGCTGGAGCAGGAGGCTTCAGGATCATATAACTATAGTTTATTTCCGCTGTGTTGTAAGTGCTGTACTTTGAAAATGATATATATTCAAGTACAAAGTTATATTTCAAAGTTATGTTATATATTATATGTTATTCGTTCCGCTGTGAGATTCGTGTTACTCTGATGTTGTGTTGTTCTTCTTCTTCTATTCTAAGTTTCTATCTTATCTTTCCTCACCCTGCTTTTCTTTCTATTAATTTCCTGATTTTCAGTTTAATCTGGGGTTGGACTTGTATTTTTGGTCAGCTCAAATTGGACCGGATTTTCGGGTCATTACATATAATAAGGAGCGTTGGAGAGGAGGACCTCGCCGAATTCCAAGCCACCCTTATGGAGAAAGGACCGCCATCCTAACCTGATCCGCCACCATGTGAATCAGAGAAGGCCTTCACGGTTAGCATACGTTTCCATGTCTCACTGGCGTAGGAAAAGATACCACTGAAATTCGTGACCTAAAGACTATGGTATTTAGCATGGAGGAAACTGGCCCAAAGGGAATCGTTCGCTCCAAACCTTACCCACAACTTGCATGCATAAGCAACGCAGATATCCTTTGGATTTTGAAGGCCAAGGCCCCCTTCACTTTTGGGATGACAAAATAACGTCCCAATAAATCGAGTAATGACAAAAAACAGTGTCTTTCTTTCGCTAAAATAATGACGAGGCCAATGACTAGTAAGACCGGAAGAAGGAGGAAGTAGGAGTCATTATAGTAATAATATGTGAACCTATAGAGTCAAGTACCGACTGTATAAGAACCGGTCTTCTTACTTAGGAGAGAAGAGTCACATTCCACTAAATAATCTTTCCCTTAGCTTTGTTAGTCAAGGAATTGAAAATAACATTGAGCTTCCTACCAAGGTAAAGGATAATACAGAGGTAAGGCAAGAGGAGGGATGAAGCCTTGAACCCGGTTAGGTTTCAATCCAAGAAGACCTAACCAGAACAAATCTTTTGCAGGGATGAAACAACTTTTGGAAGAGTTAACGAGTTGGCCTGAGCACCTCTATACTGGTGAATAAGGAGAAGAAGCCGACTGATGGAACGACGATTACCATTAGTGAAAATGATAATGTCAGTCGCAAAGGATAAGGAAGGGATGCGGGGACATCCGCTCGGAATGATAAGCCTCTGGATCTTGCCCGCTATCATAAGAGAATGCAATCCTCAAACGAACGCCTCGGCAGCAATGACAAAAAGAGTCGACGAAAGGGGGTCTCCCTATCGAAGACCCCTTCCGGACTTGAAGAATCCGTTGGTCGATTCATTGATGAGAACGGAGAACCAACTATTGGACGTAAGCCTCCAGATATCGATAAGGGATTATAGAAAAACGAAAGCCCTTAGAACATTGATGATGAAGAACCAAGACTTATGGCCATAAGCTTTAGTCATGTCTAGCTTAACGACCGTATTAGAACCTCTGACCTTACGGTCGACCTGGGAAACCAGTTCCTAGGCTAATAGGACGTTGTCAGTGATCAAACATTCTTTAACGTAACTAGCCTGATAATAAGCGATGATGTGATCCATAAAATGAGCAAGATGAGAGGTTAGCACCTTAGAGATAACCTTACTGGAGAAGTTACAAAAGCTTATTTGTAATGACCCGGATTCTTATGGGTTGATTTTAAATATTTAATATGGATTTAAATAGTGGGTGGATAATATAAATGGAATTTTATATTAAGTCATTAATCTAATAATCAATTTCGATTTAATATCGAATATATTAAATCATCGTAATGCGAAAATATAATTCAGTTCGAGATTTAAAACTGAATGAAATACAGTTCAGACTTCTGTTTGAATTCGAATAATAATATTAAATTATTATCGAAGAATTTAAATGGTTTGAAATTTAATTTAAATTAAACATCTGTTATGGATGATCGAAATGGACTTCGATACTTATCCTAGTGGGTTCAGAATAGTGGTTTTACCCTAGAAATGACAGTTGTTGGGTTCAGTAAGGAGTTCAGAATCAACGTGGTAATTTAAATTAAAGGATACAGTTTTTAAACAAATTAAATAAAAATAAACTGAGTGGATAGGAATAAAACAAGGAGGATAAGAAATGGCCGCACAAATCAAAAAGTAAAAAAGGGGAACACGTTCTCCTCTTTCACTCCACAAGTTTATGGCCTTGCTGTTCAAAAATAAACCACATCCTTTTCTTTTCAAATCAAAGCCTCTAAAGCAAAGCAGTGTTTTTCCCATTCCTCAAACTGAAAATCGAAGTCGAGATTTCCTTCGATCTTTCCAAAAGCAATATTAAATCGGATTCCCCCTGAAATCAACTTTAAATTCAATGTTCTGTTCGAAAGGACTTCAACCCATATACTCAATTCCGTCGCGATGGAGTCTCGGGTTGGGCGATAATTCGACGGAGAGCAAGGGGTTCTCGTTGATCAAAGGTTGGGTGTTTCGAGGTAGCGTGAGTTGTGGGAGGCTAAGGGGTTCGATGTGGGGACGTTCTTGAAGATCGATAACAGTTTGGGGTCGGAATTCTGAGCTCAATATCGAGCTAGAATGGACCGCGATGTCATTTATGGGAGTTCTGTTCTTACTGGAGATGAACTGTGTTATTGAGGGAAGTTGGCAATTTAATTGGTGAATGGCAGTGGTAAGTTCAACAGTAGAAGTGGGTGATATGAGTAGTTTGGAAATGGAAAGGAAGGTTCTTGCGAATGAGAATGCTGAGGGAATGTGATGGGTTGAGGGCTTCAAGCTTTGGCCTTGTTTAATTTGCAAGGGAAGAGAATGGTCCAACTAAGATGCAGATTCAAACATGTCAGGGGAATGATGATCCTAATTACCGATTAAGGTATGGAAATCAATCTTAATAATAAATTAGTTAAATATATTTAGCTTTAAAATTCATGAGCTAATTTGTAAATGCAATATTTAAAAATGTTTACAAGGTTCAAAAATATGCAAAGTGAAGTTGATCGAAACCGATTTTGGAATTTTAATTGAGTCAAAGGTCGTTTGATTAAGATGAAGCGGATCGCAGTAATATCACAGTGAGTATATCTCACTCGTTGAATTTATTTTAAACATTTAAAAATAAATTGTTGATTTCTTGTATGCATTGAGATACTACTGTGCATGATTCAAATATATTAGTTATTTAGGGTTGACTATTATATATATATATATATACATTGGGTTGATGGTTGGATTGATTCCCGCAGTCTCATTAGCGGACGCCCGCAGTTTCATAGAGGATGATTTCCCTTTGCGCCCCACAAATATATTAGTGGATGACCTTCATATCGCGATATCCTGCCTCGAAGTAGGATGGGTATTACTATGTTGACTAATGTCTTTGGATGCGGGAAAACAGGTTGGAGGAATCCAACAGGGTTCCTCAAAAATAAATTATCTGTTTGTTTATTTATTTGCATATATACTGTCATATATGATGTGTTAGAAAAATAAATAATTGGTTACTTTGTGTGTTTAAATATCAGTGGGCCTAAGTGATAATTTAAAATATCTTGAAAGGGATATTTGAGATTTAAAAGGGAAATTCTATTTTTCTAAAATAGAATTTGAATTTTTAAATAGATTTCGAAATAGGCTTGTTTAAATAAAACAAGAAAATTTATATAAAATAGTGTTTATAAATAAAATGAATAAATTATCAAGGGATAATTTGAATATTTGAATTCAAAGGAATTTAAATATGGGATTCGAATTCAAAGGAATTAAATTAGAATTTGAATTCAAAGGAATTTAAATATGGGATTTGAATTCAAAGGAATTAAATTAGAATTTGAATTCAAAGGAATTCAAATGGATTTGAATAAAGAAATTCAAATAGGGAATTCAAATAGAATTAAAAAGGAGTTTGAATATTTGAAATTAAAATAGAATTAAAAAGGAGTTTGAATATAGGATTCAAATAGAGTCGAATTGTAATTTGAATACAGAATATAAATATGGCAATTTCAAATATAATTTAAATAAGGGAATTTCAAATAGAATTTAAAATTAGGGAATTTGAAACAGAATTTGAATAAGGGAAATGGAATTAGAAGTTGAATAAGAGAATTGAGAAAGAATTTGAAGATAAAGAATTCAAATGGGATTTAAATATAGAATTTGAATATAGAAATATAAATGGGAATTTGAATATAGAATTCAAATAGAATTTAAATGGGAATTTGAATATAGAATTCAAATAGAATTTAATTGGGAATTTGAATATAGAATTCAAATAGAGTTGAAATAGAATTTGAATATGAGAAATTGAAATAGAATTTGAATATAGAATTCAAATGGAATTTAAACTATGGAATTTGAATATAGAATTCAAATAGAAAAGGAAATGGAATTTTGAATAACAAACCAAGTGATCTGGCAATGATTGTCAAGTTATTTAAAATGATCTGGCACTTGGCGAATCACCAGATTTGACAAGTGATCGGACGCAGTAAAATAAGTGATCTGGCAATGATTGTCAAGTTATTTAAAATGATCTGGCACTTGGCGAATCATCAGATTTGACAAGTGATCAGACGCAGTAAAATCAAGTGATCTGGCAATGATTACCAAGTTATTCAAGTGATCTGTCAAATCGAGTTATGAATCGAATTTGAACTTGGTTAAGTAAACTGGACTTGAGAATTCGTAATCGAATTCAAATATGAAACTTAAATGGAAATTGGAATTTTAATTAGTTGTAAACAAGTATAAATATATTTGAACATGTTATGTTCAAATATAAAAGTGAAATAGGCAAAGGAGTTAATTTGCAAATCAATTAACGAACTAAGTTAAAACGATTAGATTAAGTCGAAATGAATTAGAAATGTATGGATATACATGAGACAAGTTTGGAATAAAGTATGGAAGTGAAATAGAAAGAGTGCTCGACAAAAAGGTACGTATTTAATTCATATATGAGATTTTATGCACTGTATCGGCTAGCCGCTTGGCTTTTCTTTTTGGATTGATGAGGGCCATGGGAGGCTATTTGAAATATCCTGATGCTCCCGGTACAAAGGAGGTTATGGCGATTTTTTCTGGGAATTTAAGGAGTTAGAATATTTTTAAGATAATTTGATAATTAGAAATCAAAGTATCGATATATATAGAAATCGATAAGAAAGCGAACTTAGAAATAGAATAGTATAATCAAAAAGGAAGTATAAGAATAAAATCTCGTAAGAATAGAAAGAGATAGTGTATATGTGTTTAAAGGTGAAGAAGTAGTTGTATGGTATTGATTATTCGAGTAAGTAGTCATATCTGTTTTGACGTTATAAATGTTATTCAGTCCAGGTTTGAGAGGTAGTTATACCCCAACTTGATTGATTTCATTATTAACAAATAAATAGTAAGATTTCAGGCTCGAAGATCAATGTTGAATAAGAGTTAGTTGAATATAGTATTTGGGTTGTCGTAACGATGTTTTACACAACATCCATTTTAACCCAAATAAGTATAAGCTTGGAAATATAATAAAGAATATTTCCTAAGTATAGAAATAAACGAGATCGGAAAAGAGATAAGAAATTGGAATATTTTCCAATTATAAATAGTATATATTTTCTAAGTTTGGAAAATAAAGGAAGGCGATATTCAGAAATGTTTTCCAAATAACGTAAAAGGCAAATATGGTTATTGAAAATATTTGGTTAACAAATATTGATAAAGAAATAGAGAAGTGAATTAATTAATGGAATATTAATTAAGGGCTCAGTGATTGTTTGATAATTGGATGAACACTTGTGTGAAAACCCGTAACTTCCCCGTAAAGGAAAGCGGCGGATAGTTCGAGAACAAGCCACAACAGAACGCAGACGGAAGAACATTTCATTGTATATTACAACAATGCATCAGATTACAGGAATATACAGAGTACAAATGAATATTACACAGAAATATCAGAGATTTAATTTACATTTAAATACATAGCAGCGGAAAATAATACAATACAATACACAACTAGAAGTAGATATGCGAATACAAGGCTTTCCGGATATCATTCCAGCTGTAAACCAGGATCCTGTGAATATAAATCTGCAAAACCAAAACTACTAGTTGCCCGTGTTAAAATAAGGGCACCCAGAGTTTAGGTCAAAACAATAAACTCCAGGTCAGTCATGGGACTGGTGTGAGAACTAAAACAATTATTAATCCTCGTTTATAAAATTAGATAAATCAAGGGACCACGCCGTATAACACGGAACGGGTTTCCTCCCAAAAATACCAGTGCATAAAACAAACAGCGCAATGCTAAATAAAGAAAAATGAAGCTGTTATAAGACCCAGGTCCTATCACACAATGCAAGGCAAGCCGGGGGATAGGGTTTTCCCTTATAACAGCCAAAGAATGCTTGATACGTTTAAAACAAATCATTTGATACTATTATAAGTGCATAGTGTATAAAACAACTTCAAATCATAAGTATCAATCATAGGCGGCATGGGTACCATATATCATGTCGCCATACTAGTTCTACAATTAAAACCGCAATGTCACGTATTTGGAAATTGGATGTCCATCTATGAACCGAGGCAAAAGATAGTCCTCAACCGATTCGAGACTGTCTAGCCCGAGTCTCAGGTTAGAGCTCGAGTGACCTTGGAGCGATAGGGCCGGTCCACCGATGTGGATTAAACTTAAATCCTGAACACTGCGTCTCTCCGCCCTTTGGGGCGTAAATGAGCCAACGAATGACTCCATCGGACCCGGATCATCCGATCAAACCAAGGCGCCTCGCAACAGCAACAACCACACAGGTGAAAAGTATATAAATGTCAGGGCTGGTAGGTCACTGACACCACCCTAGCTAGAAAGAAATGCATGCCGTCCTTGAGGTCCTTCTCCCATTTTTGGTTCACAACCGGGGTGTGAGGCTTGCGATTTCATGTTACACAAAGCTGTGCCACACAGGTTGTGCTTTAATCATCACCACAAGACTTTGCTTTTCAACAGAAGCCTCGATCAATTGCCACTTAGGCATGGCACACAGGAAATTCACTCCATGCGTTTGATATCCATCAATATATAACCTCTGAGCTCGTACGTCTCAGAGAAGGGCGTTAAGCAAGAGAATAAATTCTCCGCTGCCAAACAGATATATATTTAATAGAGATCAATCACACGGACTAAAATCCAATGTCAGACACACAGTCCATTTACAAGTTCGTTCTGGGTCTGAACAAAACCGGAGGCACCTAGTACCCCGCATCTCCATCGATCTCCAAGTACGTTTGAACGATCACCAACTGTTTCCATCTTCTTGGGTGTACAGCCCAATCAAGATCATCAGTAATTACCCAAACGACGTGAAGACCTCCGGTCTTCGACCATCGTCTTCGTCTTCGACTTATCGTCGTATCAGTTATTCAGAATGGGATAAATCCGGTCTTCCCGAATAACTCGCGTATATTTTAAATAAGTGTTACACAAACACAACATACGCCTCATTCCAATTCATCAGTCACTAACCGTAAATTAATCAAGAGAATAATTCCCCAAATATTAACCCCGAAGGCCGAAACCAACATCAGATCAATATCCAGAAAACCATTCTGCTTGGCTAACCGACAGTTAGTTTCTAAATTTCACATTCATAGGGAGAGGTTCTCATTAATTTTATCAAAGATAAATTCCTTGAATTTATTCTTTAATCTTCTTTTGAATTTTGATTCAACTAGTCGGGATTATCGAACCTTACCGAAGTAATCATTTGTTTTAATTTCCCCATCCCAACCTATTCATCCCATGGAGTAAAACTGGTAATACTTCATATCTAACACCACGGTGTTATCGGTAAATTCAATTACCATTTCATGTTCAAATCTAATTAAAGATTTAACTATTGCCTGCAGTAAAACTGGTGATACTCCATTCTCGATTATTTCAATCTAATTAAAGATTCATTAAAACTCCACTTAGTTTTAATCTTTAACTGGGTTAAAGAATCAGTGTCATTTAAAACACAGTTCACGATAAACCTAAAATCACATTCCATTAATTATTGGGTTAAAGAACGAGTATTATTTAAAACACTGTCCATGATAAACCCAAAAATCAATATCAATTCAATTCCAATTAAATATTATTTAATTGCTACACTTCATTAAATCTAAATAAAAAGATTTAATCTTTTCTCAACTGGGTTCAAGAACAGTGTTAGTGAAGACACCATTCACGACAAACCCAAATCACATTTGATATTAAATACAAGGCTCTGAATAGAAAATATATCGGCTTATATTCAATATCAAATTCTACGACTAACAGATATTGCATTGGAAATAACGATATATATATCTATATCTTTCAAATTTCCAAAACAACATCTGTATAATCACGAAATCCAACATCGAAATGTTCCGAAGACAATTTCGATTCAAATCCATTCCAATACAATCATTGGAAATTCTGGTTATTTTCAAAACCATTTCAAATTCAATTTATTTATTTAAAAATGAATAGAATTATAATTCTAGTTCAAAACTAGTTAATTTCGATAAAAATCTATTTTTATCTTTTCAAATATGGAGTTTTTCATCCCAATCCTTTCTAAATCTTTTCTTATGATTTTACACAAATTATTAATATTTTTAATAATTTTATCAAGGCCCGTGCAGTCGATTTCCATCAACGGCCATCGAACTGCACTTACAGCGACCTTTTCCAAATTTGATTTGGACATAATTCCAAATCCAACCATTAGATTTCAAATTTCTAATATTCGTTAGAAAGCCCTTTTCGATACGAACCCAATGGTTCCGGTTTTAGGAGAATCCGACGGTCGGATCTCCCGTAATATCCGTTCGAAGTCAGTGGTCGAAATTCGCGAACTGCCGCGGCGCGACGCGTTCTATTCAGGCCATTATATTATATATAATATATATAATATATACTTCGTCGATTTCAATTCAAATTGATTTCTAATTCAATTTCAGTTCGTTTTCAATTCAATTTCAATTCGAATTCCTTTCTATTCATTTTCATTTCAAAACGATTTCAATTCTATTTCAATTCTATTCGAATTCATTTCAAAACGATTTCAATTCTATTTCAATTCTATTCGAATTCATTTCAAAACGATTTCAATTCTATTTCAATTCTATTCGAATTCATTTCAAAACGATTTCAATTCTATTCGAATTTCGAACCCTTTCAGTTTATTTCGAATTTCAATTCAATTCAATTAGATTCAAATTTCAATTCACTTTAATATTCACTTCAATTTGAATAAAATCGATATAAATATCGTTCACGTTAAAATGGCGTCAATCTATCAACGCGGCTTCATATATTTCGATTTTCAAATATTCTATTTCAAATATTTCTATTTCAAATATTTCTAATTTAAATATTTATTTTTCAAATATTTCTATTATTAAAATATTTCGTTCAACACATGACTAATCTCAACGGATGAGTACTGTCAACACATGAACCTTTATTTTATATTGATAAAGATGTAAATTTTATTATTAAAATATTTCGTTCAACACATTACTAATCTCAACGGATGAGTACTGTCAACACATGAACCTTTATTTTATATTATTCTTTTTTTTCTAAATTGGAAGGAGGCCCAATCAATCACCATATAATGTTAATTATATGGATTTTCATACATCACACGTATATAATAGCATTGAAAAATAATCAACCATCAACCAAAGTGCACTACACTGTATAAGCATCAAATATTGATATCTAACGCTTATAACAGCCTGTCAATCAATCAATCGACATATTTAATCAATCAGGATGAGCGAACTTCAAATTTCATCCCAACACCCGTGTGGGGTTTCAAACAATCAAACACAGATTTTAGTTGTGCAATTGGGCGATGTGTAAAATTTATCGACCCAATCAATATCAGTCAAATCAGTGTATATAAACAAATCGGCCGATTTGTTTATAAATATTTATTTATTCACTTTCATGTTAAAAATTATATTTTTAACGATAAAACATTTTATTCAACCTATGAAAATATTCTATTCAGTTCATTTATTAAATAAAATGATTTCTTTATTTTTCTAACTTATTTTAGAAAATTTCGGCGGCATAACGGCACGATACTAGAAACGGGACGAGGCCTAGCCTTATCCCCGGTCTAGTGAAGGCCCACGCCATTCACACATCAATCAAATCCATTCAATTCACCAAACAATTCAATTCAAACCAAATAATCTAACCAACTACACAACCAAACAAATAAGTCCATGGTCTGTGGACGATTGTGTCGGGTGCTACTAAGCACCGTCTGCATCCTAGTATACATATATAACAAGAAAAGAAATTGAAGAGTGAGAAATTCTCACCAAAGCTAATCCAAACGCCTCGACTCTTCTTATGTAGGAAATCTTCATCGTGTTCGCCCTTTGTCACTTTCGTCGCCCGTATTCTCTACATATATAAAAATCATATTTTTAATCTCTACATATATTAAAAATCATATTTTTTATCTCTCTATAATATAAAAATCATATTTTTATTCTCACCTCATATATAAAAAATTTGATTTTTATCCTACTTTCTCATATATAAAAATTAGATTTTTATTCTTCTTTCTTATATATAAAAATTAGATTTTTATTCTTCTTTCTTATATATAAAAAATTCGATTTTTATACTGTTAGAAATTCGATCTTTCCACTGTTAAAAATTCGATCTTTCCACGTGAAAAAATTCGATCTTTCCACTATTAAAAATTCGTTCTTTCCACTATTAAAAATTTGTTCTTTCCACTATTAAAAATTCGTTCTTTCTTATATAAAAAAAATCAGTTTTTAAAGTTAACTAAATTCGGTTTTTAAACTTAACTAAATTCAATTTTTAAACTTAACTACATTCAGTTTTTAAACTTAACAAAATCAACTTTCAAACTAAATTAAAAGTAAAAAAACCTACTGTCTCTTTCAGGGGGAGCGGATTCGCTGTTGTCGACTGAAGGGGGGAGGAAGCTGCTCGCTGGCGTCGCAGGCGAGGGGAAAGGTTGCGCGTCGGAGCTCTGGCAAAGTCGAAAGGGGGTGTGCGGTGGATTGGGGCGCGGTCTGGTCGGGTTTTGAGTGGGATTCGGGTTCGGGAGGATTGGCTTGAACGGAGGAGGAGGTGGAGGACGTCGAAGGTGGGGGGAGGTAGTCTGGTTGCGGGCGCGACGGTGGGTGAGGCGTCGACGGGGGTGGCGCAGCCTGGATCGATGGAGCGTGTTTTATTTATTTATTTCGTTTTTCAGATCTGAGA
Source organism: Allium sativum (assembly GCA_030737875.1). Taxonomy (NCBI): domain Eukaryota; kingdom Viridiplantae; phylum Streptophyta; class Magnoliopsida; order Asparagales; family Amaryllidaceae; genus Allium; species Allium sativum. Next base: position 929,584,926 of record CM060913.1, on the reverse strand, counting down.
AAAGTGAAGGTAGGGGAAGAAAGAAAACGAGGGGGGGGGGGGGTTATTGTAAAGTTTTTAATTAATTTTTTTTTCACTTCAAATTGACTTTTCAAATGAACACCGATTCGAGCCCAACGACTGTCGTCCATAGCTAATTACCCCCATTCCGAACACAATGGGATATGTATCGTAGGCTGATTCGATCGTTTCGATCAGTTTTCTTTAAAATCAACATATAACTCTATATATTGAATTTGAACGCGCATTTCAATTTACTGGGGTCACATACTAACTCGAAAAATTCCCGAAAAATATTTTCTAGCTTCGTATTGACGATGTGGTCCTAACAAAACTAGTTTCGACGAATTCTGAGACCGATTGAAAAATGGTCATTTTCCAGTCGATTAAAATCAACTAAAACTGGTCAAACGCGTTTTCCTTTGCCACGCTCACATATTGATTCGAAAAATTATGAAATTTGGAACCTAGCAATAACTTTACATCACAGACCCAAACAAAGTGGTTTCGTCGAAATCCGAGGTCGTTTGCAAAATTTCCATTTTTAAGGGCCTGAATTTCATAGCGACTATTCAGAATTTTCAACTGGACGTATCTTTTGATTCCCGCTATGAAATTTTGATTTTTCAGATTCATTGGAAAGATATTCACAATTAGATCCCATTATTTTTGGTTTCACTAAAATCCGGATTGTTTTGCACCCGATACATTCATTTGAAGTTTGAAATCGAATTATCGAACTACCGCGCCATTTTCAATTCTATTTATAATTATATATAATTATTTATATTCTAACGACGACGTATATAATATATACGTTCTAAATATATTCAAAATAAATTTCTCGTCGATATTATTTAAAATGATTCATTTTAAATAATCAAAATTCGCTAAAATTGCCAAAATATAAATTTTAAATTGGCCTAGATTTTCGGGTTGTTACAACTTGTTTTCTTCGATAGTTAAATCATCGACTATCGAAACACTTGTTTTTATTCGATAGTTAAATCACAGACTATCGAAGTTTTTGACCATCGTTGCAATATGGAGAGGCCGGTTGGATTATTATCCAAAGAACCACTCTGTATTGGCATAAGCGTTGCGAAACATATATGCCAAAGAAAACTGAAGACGGAGTAAAGTGCAAGGGCTATTGTATAAGTCTTAGATAACAGTGCCTAAGATGGATGTACTGAATAGTGCCTTCGGTTCATCCTATTCCTGGATGACTTGTATGGATGAATGTAATGACAGAGTATTTCCAGAAAGGTCACGTACATTGATTTCTTCAATCGTACCAAGAGTGGAAGCGGAGAAGGAAACTTCTTTAGCTAACACGTAATGTACTGTTGTAGACGTCAATTGGTGATTTTCGATGGATCTGACAATGTGGCATTCGAAGTGAATCTGATGTGATGATAAAGCGTAACCTCAAGCCTAATCAACCGGTAAATGACAGAAATCGGGCAGGCAGCATGGCTATGTAGGTCGCACCTATTAGGGTGTATAATCACCTGATCTAGAGTTTCATTTACTTCAAAAAACTATTGTCGATGCTTCCCCATTCGGGAAACGGTTGCTGATCCCAACCGTTGGTGATATACATTCGATACACTCAAGCGAAATGAGTGGTCGGTCATGTGTGGCTGAGTTGCAAGATGTTCTTGTTGAACTTGGTGTATTCTCCTCTAGAGATATACCAGCGGAAGGTGGTTCCATACCATGTCATAGTTGGAAATCCATTACCCAATACATGCTTGCAGTTTATGATTGTATATTATATATGTGGAACGTGAGATGCAAACGTTCCACTAGATTGTTATTTACTTGATTTAGACATTATTATCATATAAAAAGAGTTTTGATATAAAGATTATTATTCCTTTCAAAAGGGATTTCGAAAGTTAAATCAAGTCTTTGGATTCTAATAAGGGAAAAACCCGTTCCGTGTTATACAGCGTGGTCTTATGAGATATCATTTAGTTTTTCTAAAACTGTTTTAAACTGTTTTCTCATACCAGTCCCATGACTGACCCGGAGTTTATTTTGTTTTGTTCTACCTAAACTCTTGGGTGCCTAAATTTGTACGGGCAGTCAAGTAGTTCAGGATTTTACAGATCTATCTAAAGGAGCTTGGAGCAGGAGGCTTCAGCGTTAGTTATATAGAGTTTTGTTCCGCTGTATTGTAAGTGTTGTACTCTGATAAGTGTATGTTATACACTTGAAATTTTGTATTTCAAAAGTTATGATATATTATATTTTGTTCCGCTGCGATGTGAGATTCTGTGTTGTTATTTCTGTTCTTCTTCTACCTTTTTCTTCTAAAAAATATTTCGTATTTTCGTGATATTTGGGTTGGACGTATGATGTATATAGTCAACTCTGATGTTGCGGATTTGCGGGTCATTACAGTTGGTATCAGAGCTTAGGTTGAGCGAATACCTAGGCTTGTTGGAATGTGCTCATTAGGGATAGGGTCAGTAGTACCCTAGAATGAGTAGAGTGTATATATACGAGAAAGCGTATTTGTTATTTGATATAAAAACTGTTTTATATTTTATTGACTAGTCCGTTGAGTGAATTATGGATTCTGATCGAATCGTGGGATGCCACGATGTCGACAGGAGTTTATAAACACTTGAACAAAAGATTGGACACGATATTGTTTTAAATAGTTGGGTTGATTGTTTGGATTATAATCAAATAAGATTATAAAAACTGAAATAGTTATATATATATAACCAATGGAATTTGTATATGAAATCAAATATACAAATGTGATAAATTAAATTGAATCCCAACCAGAATTCAGAATTTAAAATCCTGGGAAGTTGGAAAATATTTTTCGAATTTTATTAAAATAATACAGCTTTATTTTCTAAGGATTTTTGAATAAAAATCATTTGAATGGATTTTGAATGAAATATAGCAATGAACTCACTTCAGTGGCTAGGAAATAATTCTGATGATGGTCGCAACATCATCAGTGTTCATTTTCGAGTTTCTAAGTGATGGATTGCTACCTTAGAAAAGTTTTTGATCGAAATTTGTTTGAAAAGAAAATAAGTAGTTTGAAAATTCAAATGTTTTGAATTGAAGATGGATATAAATATATGTAAATATTTATATTACTTCAAAGGAATTTTCAAACAAAACCCTGGGAATTTGAATGATTGAAATTAAATTTAACTTAAGTAAGTTAAATGGATCAAAATGAATAAATTGAGTAAAATCAATGTGAATGAAATATGAATTGGGTGTGAATAAAGGAAAAACCAAAAGAGTTAAAAAGAAAATATATTTGTAAAGCAAATATAAAGGAAATATATTTGTAACACAAATACAAAGGAAGTTATGTGCAAACAAATAGAAGGAGAAATATTTGTAAAAACATTTACAAATAGAATTTAAAAGGGAAATATTTGTAAAACATTTACAAATAGTTTAAATGGAAATATTTATTTATAGAAAATAAATAGAATGTTATAAATGAGATATTTATTTGTTAAATAAATAGAATTTAATCGAAGGAATTTTTAGACGATGAATAGAAAATGGAAACCTGTTTTTAACAGATAAATAGAAAAGATTAATTCATAAATAACAGTTTATAAATTAAATTAAATATTTATCATTCGATAAATGGAATATATAAGTCTGAACTTATATAGAGAAGAGATATTGGTACACAACACTTGTATAAGTGAAGTAACGTTATTAAAGAGAACATTTATAAAGTGAAGAGCCGTTACTAAAAGTAAATCTTTATAAATGAATAAACGTTATCCAATAGGAGTTATTCAAATAGGAGAAGTCGATTAGAGTTAGAATTAATCGATTAGAGTTAGGATAAATCGATTAGAGTAAGAATTAACCAGTTAGAGTTAATCAGTTAGGGTTAATCCGTAGAGTTAATTGAATATTAGTTATTCAATTAGAATTTATCAAATATTTGTTATTCGAATTAAGAGTTAACCAGATAGAGTTAATTGAACATAGTTAATCGAATTAGTATTTAATTGAATGTTAGTTCTTCAATTAAAGTTGATCGAATATAGTTATTGAGATAGAGTTAGTCAAACATAGTTACTCAGGATAAGTTACCATTTCGTACGACTGCTAGCGTAATTCGCAGGGCTGCAGATAGCCTAAGGCGGTCGGATGTTTCCTGAGGGAATCAGGCGTAACCATTGTGATCGCTGCGATCTAGAGTCAAGCGAAAGGAGTTAATCAAATATTAGTTATTCGAATAGAATTAAAGGAGTTAATCGAATATAGTTTATTCGAATATAGTTAAAGGAGTTATCGAATATAGCTTATTCGGAAGGAGTTAAGTGAAAAGAGCTAATCAAATAGGGTTAATCGATAAGAGTTAAATCCAATAGAGTTAATTGATAAGAGTAAATTGAATAGAGTAAATCGAATATAGTTTATTCGAAGAAAGGTTTTCGAATCTAGTTATTCGAAAGAGAGATTACTGAATATAGTTATTCGAAGGGAGGAGTTATCGAATAGGGATTTATTCTAAAGAGAGTTACGTAAGGAAGTTTGAAATGTTGAGTATCAACATAAATAAGTTTTGAAAAGATAAATGGGTTTGTAGCACTTTTTCTACCTTAGCAATTTCGAGGACGAAATTATTTTAAGTGGGGAAGAAAGTAATGACCCGGACTCTTATGGGTTGATTTTAATTATTTAATACGGATTTAAATAGTGGGTGGATAATATAAATGGAATTTTATATTAAGTTATTAATTTAATAATCAATTTCGATTTAATATCAAATATATTAAATCATCGTAATGCGAAAATATAATTCAGTTCGAGATTTATAACTGAATGAAATACAGTTCAGACTTCTGTTTGAATTCGAATAATAATATTAAATTATTATCGAAGAATTTAAATGGTTTGAAATTTAATTTATATCAATTTAAATTAAATATCTGTTACAGATGATCGAACTGGACTTCGATACTTATCCCAGTGGGTTCAGAATGGTGGTTTTACCCTAGAAATGACAGTTGTTGGGTTCAGTAAGGAGTTCAGAATCAACATGGTAATTTAAATTAAAGGATACAGTTTTTAAACAAATTAAATAAAAATAAACTGAGTGTATAGGAATAAAACAAGGAGGATAAGAAATGGCCGCACAAATCAAAAAGGAAAATGGGGAACACGTTCTCCTCTTTCACTCCACAAGTTTATGGCCTTGCTGTTCAAAAATAAACCGCATCCTTTTCTTTTTAAATCAAAGCCTCTAAAGCAAAGCAGTGTTTTTCCCATTCCTCAAACTGAAAATCGAAGTCGAGATTTTTTTCGATCTTTCCGAAAGCAATATTAAATCGGATTCCCCCTGAAATCAACTTCAAATTCAACGTTCTGTTCGAAAGGACTTCAACCCATATACTCAGTTCTGTCGCGATGGAGTCTCGGGTTGGGCGATAATTCGATGGAGAGCAAGGGGTTCTCATTGATCAAAGGTTGGGCGTTTCGAGGTAGCGTGATTTTTGGGAGGCTAAGGGGTTCGATGTGGGGACGTTCTTGAAGATCGATAATAGTTTGGGGTCGGTGTTTTGAGCTCAACATCGAGCTAGAATGGATCGCGATGTCATTTATGGGAGTTCTGTTCTTACTGGAGATGAACTGTGTTATTGAGGGAAGTTGGCAATTTAATTGGTGAATGGCAGTGGTAAGTTCAATAGTAGAATTGGGTGATAGGAGTAGTTCGGAAATGGAAAGGAAGGTGCTTTCGAACGAGAATGCTGAGGGAATGTGATGGGTTGAGGGCTTCAGGCTTTGGCCTTGTTTAATTTGCAAGGGAAGAGAATGGTCCAACCAAGATGCAGATTCAAACATGTCAGGGGAACGATGATCCTAATTACCGATTAAGGTATGGAAATCAATCTTAATAATAAATTAGTTAAATATATTTAGCTTTAAAATTCATGAGCTAATTTGTAAATGCAATATTTAAAAATGTTTACAAGGTTCAAAAATTTGCAAAGTGAAGTTGATCGAAACCGATTTTGGAATTTTAATTGAGGCAAAGGTCGTTTGATTAAGATGAAGCGGATCACAGTAATGTCACGGTGAGTAAATCTCACTCGTTGAATTTATTTTAAACATTTAAAAATAAATTGTTGATTTCTTGTATGCATTGAGATATTACTGTGCATGATTCAAATATATTAGTTATTTAGGGTTGACTATTATATATATATATATATATATATATATATATATTGGGTTGATGGTTGGATTGATTCCCGCAGTCTCATTAGCGGATGCCCGTAGTTTCATAGCGGATGATTTCCCTATGCGCCCTACAAATATATTAGTGGATGACCTTCATACCGCGATATCCTGCCTCGAAGCAGGATGGGTATTATTATGATGACTAACGTCTTTGGATGCAGGAAAACAAGTTGGAGGAATCCAACAGGATTCCTCAAAAATATATTATCTGTTTGTTTATTTATTTGCATATATACTGTCATATATGATGTGTTAGAAAAATAAATAATTGGTTGCTTTGTGTGTTTAAATATCACTGGGCCTAAGTGATAATTTATTTAAAATATCCTGAAAGGGGTATCTGAGATTTAAAAGGGAAATTCTATTTTTCTAAAATAGAATTTGAATTTTTAAATAGATTTCGAAATAGGCTTGTTTAAATAAAACAAGGAAATTTATATAAAATAGTGTTTATAAATAAAATGAATAAATTATCAAGGGATAATTTGAAAATTTGAATTCAAAGGAATTTAAATATGGGTTTTGAATTCAAAGGAATTAAATTAGAATTTGAATTCAAAGGAATTTAAATATGGGATTTGAATTCAAAGGAATTAAATTAGAATTTGAATTCAAAGGAATTCAAATGGATTTGAATAAAGAAATTCAAATAGGGAATTCAAATAGAATTAAAAAGGAGTTTGAATATTTGAAATTAAAATAGAATTAAAAAGGAGTTTGAATATAGGATTCAAATAGAGTCGAATTGGAATTTGAATGTAGAATTTAAATAAGGGAATTTCAAATAGAATTTAAATAAGGGAATTTCAAATAGAATTTAAAACAAGGGAATTTGAAATAGAATTTGAATAAGGGAATTGGAAATAGAAGTTGAATAAGAGAATTAAGAAAGAATTTGAATATAAAGAATTCAAATGGGATTTAAATATAGAATTTGAATATAAAATTTAAATGGGAATTTGAATATAGAATTCAAATGGAATTTAAATTTGAATATAGAATTCAAATAGAACTTAATTGGGAATTTGAATATAGAATTCAAATAGAGTTGAAATAGAATTTGAATATAAGAAATTGAAATAGAATTTAAATATAGAATTCAAATGGAATTTAAACTATGAAATTTGAATATAGAATTCAAATAGAAAAGGAAATGGAATTTTGAATAACAAACCAAGTGATCTGGCAATGATTGTCAAGTTATTTAAAATGATCTGGCACTTGGCGAATCACCAGATTTGACAAGTGATCGGATGCAGTAAAATCAAGTGATCTGGCAATGATTGTCAAGTTATTTAAAATGATCTGGCACTTGGCGAATCACCAGATTTGACAAGTGATCGGACGCAGTAAAATCAAGTGATCTGGCAATGATTCTCAAGTTATTCAAGTGATCTAGCAAATCGAGTTATGAATCGAATTTGAACTTGGATAAGTAAACTGGACTTGAGAATTCATAATCGAATTCGAATATGAAACTTAAATGGAAATTGGAATTTTAATTAGTTGTAAACAAGTACAAATATATTTGAACATGTTATGTTCAAATATAAAAGTGAAATAGGCAAAGGAGTTAATTTGCAAATCAATTAACGAACTAAGTTAAAACGATTGGATTAAGTCGAAATGAATTAGAATTGTATGGATATACATGAGACAGATTTGGAATAAAGTATAGAAGTGAAATAGATAGAGTGCTCGACAAAAAGGTACGTATTTAATTCATATATGAGATTTTATGCGCCGTATCGGCTAGCCGCTTGGCTTTTCTTTTTCTTTTTGGATTGATGAGGGCCATGGGAGGCTATTTGAAATATGCCTAAGATCTACCACTTATACCAAAAGACCCCCATCAGATCTACCATCCACTGGCTTTCACAAATCGCACCACTCGGTAAACACAACGTACACACTACCCCACGAAATCACCTCAGCAAAAATCAGTACCAAACCAATTCGATTTCGAATTCCCCAAATCGAAGTAAACCCTCTACCTCCGCAACTTCAGACTGCCAAGACCATACTCCTCCAAACAAAGCCCCATCCGCAAATTCCTGAGATCACCCTTCATCCCCAAAACCGACTTCTTCAACCATTCACAGACCCCAAATCCAGCAACCCAAAACCGTTCCTGAAAAAACACCCATAATCGCACAGACTTCGGTCATCCCTCCACTGCTACCCTCATCCGCGAATCGCTGCAAACCACAAAACCTTCACAAAACCAAAACCGCCCCCAAATCGATTTCAGTTGAAACCGACAACGCAATAACCGAATTGTAAATCAAGTTTTGTGAATCAATTGATGCTTGCGCCCTATGAGGTTGATTCGCAGGTGTTTGCTTGTTGCGTGATTTGAAGAAACTTCTGGGTTCTGGTTTAATCTCGTAGTGGAGTCTAGGCGTCAGTTTTATTTTTGATTTTGGGCTCGCATTTGTTTCTCCGCACTGCCTGTTGACTTGGGCCGACAATTTCTTCAATTAATTTGAGTTTTGAGATTAGGCTGGTGGACTTAGACTTTGGGCCGGGTTGTATTGAATATATTACCTCCTTTGATTTTAGTTTTTTTGTTTAGTGTGATATTTTTTTTATTTTTTTTTTGGTTTAATTTTTTTTCTTTCTTTCATTTTAGTTTTTTTTGCATATAGTTTTTAGTGGTTAATGGTGATTTAAATTATTTAGTTTGTTCTTTATATATATATATTTTTTAAGGAGGTTTTGACTTCATCCAGTATTTTAATTTTGCTCTTCTTTCGTTCCTTAACTCCTAATTTTCCGCTAAAAAAAAGAACAGAAGGAGGAGTTTTTCGAAAGCAGTTACAGCGGCAATTAGAAAAAGGTCTTAAAAAAAATTACAGAAGGAGGAGTTTTTCGAAAGCAGGTACAGGAGCCCGAACCCGTGCCGCAGCGCAGTCAAGCAAATAATAGGAGGCGACAACAATAAAAAGCAGCGGACTATTCAGTGTTCGAGCGGTTGCACACCAAGTGGAGTGTGAACGCGCTAGCGCGACTCAACTGCACTGGACGGACTGCCGATCAAGGTGAGTATTTTCTAACTCTACAGGGACCGCTGGTCCAAATAAAAAAATTAGAGACATTGCTTGTAAAACTCTTCTGCAGGGCATCGGCATGCTTGTAAAGAAAAAAAATTTGTTTTTTTTAATCTCTGCAATTGACTGTTCTGTGACTGTTCTGAGACTGTTCATTCTATGACTGATTAAAAAAAAATCCGCATTCATCGTAGTTTTGTTTTTACTTTCTAAGGACTTCATTATATTTTGACAATTTGGTTTAATTCAAACGGATTATTTCTCGGTGTCCAGACTACGGCAGAGTAATAACTGTTTATAAATATTACGGTGATTTGTAAATATTATATCGGTTGTTCCTCTGAAGTTACTTAAACCTTCGGCTGCATTGCTAGGGTGATTCCTGGTGCACCGATAACTCCTGTCCGTTAACTGGCTGAGAAGTCTTTTGTTGAAATAAATCAAACCGTCATTATATAATTCTAGAAATTGTAAATCGCATTAGGTTCATTTAAAAAAAACTTTTGTGTCTAATTCTTTTTCTTTAAAAAAAAATTCAAAATAATCCTCGTTTTGTAAAAAAAAAAAAAAAAAATCGCGTCTCAAATTTTTTTTTCTTGTCTTCCCTTATTCTTCTCGCTAGTGCATGCGTCATTGGACTCGTGATCCTTCAGATAATCGTCTAGTTCAAACAAACAGTTCTTTAACCATGGCCGAAGAAAATCCCCCTCGATCTCTTATGGATAGATACTTCCCCGATCGAGTTTCTATTCCTTCTTGCATCATATTGCCCGCCCCAACGGGTAACCACTTTGAAATTCATTCGAATCACATAAATACTCTTCCAAAGTTCGGCAATTTAGAATGTGATGATCCTTATATCTTCTTGACCAAATTTGAACAAGTTTGTGCAACCATGAAATTTCAACAATTAAGTGATGATGGAATCAAACTTAGGTTAATTCCATTTGCACTTACCGATTATGCTGAGAAATGGTTGTATAGCCTGCCTTCAAATACAATTGGAACTTGGGGTGAATTTGTGAACATTTTTCTAAAGAAATTTTACCCTCTGGAAAAAACATCTAAAATTCGAAATGAAATCGTCAATTTTCGTCAATTTGGGGGTGAATCCTTTGCAAAATATTTTGAAAGATTTAAAGAGCTTCTAGTCAAATGTCCACATCACAATTTTGAAAAATGGACTCTTTGTCAAATTTTATACGATGGACTTGAAAATAACTCTCGAACCATGCTCGAATCAACGTGCCAAGGAAATTTTCTAGCCCAAGATCACAATGCCGCTTGGCAATTTCTCAAAAATTTGGCCGAAAAATCAGCTCAATGGGAAAGATCTAACGAGAAATCGATTTATTCCCGATCTAATGCTCATTCGATAGGATCATCAGTAGCCTTGGAAGCAAAAATAGACGCGATGATATCCAAATTCGATAATGTCCTTTCATCAACGCAAATAAATCAAGCTCAAGCGTCTCAGACCTCATGTTACAAATGTAACGATCCTAACCACATAGCCGATCAATGCCCAAATTCATTGGAACAACTCAACGCATTTAACAAAGCTAGGAACGACCCATTCTCCCCAACATACAATCCGGGTTGGAGAAACCATCCTAACTTCTCTTGGACCCAAAACAATGCAAATTCGAATGCGGTTCGACCACCTTTTCAGTCATTTTCGAATAATCCTTCGAAACCTCCCTTTCAACAAACTCAAGTAGCCCAACCTACTGAGTTGTCTGCTCCATTTCCTCATAGACTCCGACCTAGGAAAAAGACGGATCAGCTAGAAAAAATCCTTGAAATATTTAAGCAAGTTAAAGTGAACATTCCTCTTTTAGATATTATACAACAAGTTCCACAATACGCAAAATTTCTAAAAGATATGTGCACTCAAAAACGTCATACACATGTACCTAAGAAAGTATTTCTAGCGGCAACTCTAAGCGAAGTCTTGTCCCAATCGATGCCAGTGAAATACAAAGATCCTGGCTGCCCCACAATATCATGTACTAATGGGGACAAGAAAATCGATAGATGCCTGCTAGACTTAGGTGCTAGTGTTAACTTGCTTCCATATTCCGTCTATCGCCAATTAGGGCTAGGAGAATTGAAACCCACCAAGGTTACCCTTCAGCTTGCTGACCGATCAATTAAGAAACCTGTGGGCGAAATCGAGGATGTGTTGATCAAAATTGGCGAATTCATCTTTCCAGTTGATTTTATTGTCTTAGAAACTCAAAAGTTTAGCAATCCTGCAAACCAAATCCCTTTGATTCTAGGACGACCCTTCTTAGCAACCTCTAATGCTCTCATCAACTGTAGAAATGGGTCTATGAAACTTTCTTTTGGTAACATGACTGTCGAGCTAAACATCTTCAGAATTGAAAACTCTCCTAACTCCTATGTGGACCAGTTTTCTGAAATCCATGCTGTCCACGATGATGAATCTGAGCTCGACCATCTGAATAACGAAATTGAATCAGATTACGAAACTTTGTTTCAAGATACTCCCGAAAATGTCTCTGATTCAATTCCTGTCGAGCCTCTCACAAATGAGTCTGTCCCTCAACCAATTTCTTCGGTTGAGTCGCCCCCAAAATCTGAACTCAAAGTGTTGCCCAGTCATCTTAAGTACACTAACTTAGGAGACAATGAAACTTTTCCTGTCATCATCGCTTCTGACCTTACTTTAGAGCAGGAACAATTGCTTCTTCCCATTCTTAAGAAAAATAAGGAGGCAATTGGTTGGTCCATGGCTGATATTAAGGGGATTAGTCCTTCGATAGTCCAACATCGAATCCACCTTATAGATGATGCCAAACCCACTCGTGATCCCCAACGTCGACTAAACCCTATCATGAAAGAAGCAGTTCGTGCCGAAATCCTTAAATGCCTTGACAATGGAATCATCTACCCGATTTCTGATAGTCAATGGGTTAGTCCGATTCATGTCGTACCTAAGAAATCAGGGATTACTGTGATCCAAAATGAAGCTAACGAGCTTATCCCAACCCGCGCCCAGACTGGTTGGCGTGTTTGCATTGACTATAGGAAACTTAACGCTGCAACACGTAAGGATCATTTCCCTCTGCCATTTATCGATCAAATGTTAGAACGACTAGCTGGTCATGAGTACTACCGTTTCCTTGATGGGTACTCGGGTTATAATCAAATCCCTATCGCTCCTGAGGACCAAGAAAAAACCACTTTCACTTGTCCGTTTGGTACATTTGCATACCGACGTATGCCTTTTGGTCTCTGTAATGCACCTGCAACCTTTCAGAGGTGCATGATTAGCATTTTTTCTGATATGATCGAGCGATTTTTGGAAGTGTTCATGGATGATTTTTCCATATTTGGTGATTCTTACTCTGAGTGTTTACATCATCTCGATCTTGTTCTTAATCGCTGTAAAGAAAAACACTTAACGCTTAATTGGGAAAAGTGTCACTTCATGGTTAAACATGGCATTGTTTTGGGACATGTCATCTCTAACAAAGGAATTGAAGTAGACAAAGCCAAAATCGAAGTTATTTCAAATCTTCCCATTCCCAAATCAGTTAAGGACATTCGATCCTTTTTAGGTCATGCTGGTTTTTACCGTCGCTTTATTAAAGATTTTAGCAAAATCACTCGACCTTTGACCAATCTTCTTGGTAAGGATGTTCCTTTCGACTTCAATTCTGAATGCATTTCATCTTTTGAGCATCTTAAAAATGAACTTGTCTCTGCTCCGATCATCTGCTCTCCCAACTGGAAGCTGCCTTTTGAAATCATGTGTGACGCCTCGAATTTTGCTGTTGGCGCTGTCTTAGGACAACGTATCGATAAGATTCTTCACGTCGTTTACTACGTGAGTAAAACTCTGAACGACGCTCAAATCAATTATACTACCACTGAAAAGGAACTCTTGGCAGTTGTCTTTGCTCTAGAAAAATTCAGGCCTTATCTAGTTGGCTCACACATCACGGTTTATACCGATCATTCCGCACTTAGGTACCTTTTCTCTAAAAAGGATGCTAAGGCTCGTCTCATTCGTTGGATCCTTCTACTTCAAGAATTTGACCTTACCATTAAGGATAAAAAAGGATCCGACAACGTTATTGCGGACCACTTGTCTCGTCTTCCAAATGCCCCGTCTTCTTCTTTTCCAATCAACGAGAATTTCCCTGATGAACAGCTGTTTTCTCTATCCACTGATCCTTGGTTTGCTGACATTGTTAACTACTTAGTCACCAAGTAGATCCCTTCTTTTTGGTCTAAGCAGGATAAACACAAATTCTTTTCCCAAGTGAAACATTTTTATTGGGACGACCCTTATCTTTTCAGGTATTGTCCCGACCAAATCATTCGAAGATGTGTTCCTGACACTGAAATTCACAGTGTCCTCTCTTTCTGTCATGACCAAGCATGCGGTGGTCACTTCGGTCCCAAAAAGACAGCCAAAAAGGTTCTCCAATCGGGTTTCTATTGGCCCAACGTTTTCAAAGACGCGTATGAATTTTGTAAAACTTGTGATCGATGTCAATTCTTAGGGAAAATTTCTAAACGGAATATGATGCCCCTAAACCCCATTCTAGAGGTCGAAATTTTTGATGTGTGGGGTATAGACTTCATGGGACCCTTCCCTAATTCTTTTGGGAACATTTACATTCTCTTGGCTGTTGACTATGTTTCTAAATGGGTCGAAGCTATTCCATGCAAAACGAATGACAATAAGGTTGTTGTGCGCTTCTTAAAAGAAAACATCTTTTCTAGGTTTGGCACACCTCGCACAATAATCAGCGACAACGGGACACATTTCTGTAATCGTTCTTTTGAAGCCCTCATGAGAAAGTATTCGATAACCCATAAGTTATCCACTCCTTACCATCCTCAAACTTGTGGGCAGGTTGAAGTATCGAATAGGCAGATTAAACAAATTCTTGAGAAAACTGTGAATCGAAATCGTAAAGATTGGTCCCAAAAGTTAACTGACGCTCTTTGGGCTTACCGCACCGCTTTCAAAACCAACTTGGGTATGTCCCCTTATCGGTTGATTTTTGGTAAGCCATGTCACTTGCCAGTTGAACTAGAACATAGGGCGTTATGGGCAATAAAAACTTTGAATCTTGATTTAGAGCAAGCAGGTGAACATAGGAAGCTTCAACTTAATGAACTTGATGAAATTCGAAATGATGCTTATGAAAATGAACGAATTTACAAGGACAGAACAAAAGTTTTTCATGATAAATCAATTTTACGTAAAACTTTCATGCTAGGTCAAAAAGTTCTGTTGTATGACTCAAAACTGCATCTATTTCCGGGTAAGCTAAAATCTAGATGGACAGGACCTTACACTGTACGGACTGTTTTTCCGTATGGTGTGGTAGAGATTGAGAATCCAACTGATGGATCATCCTGTAAGGTCAATGGTCAACGCCTTAAACCTTATTTGGAACCAATACCCAACCAAGAGGAAGAGCTCATGGTCCTCCATGAGCCACATTACATTCGGTAAGACCCACTAACCCTCTTTTGTACATATGTAAATAGTCTCTTATTTTATTTTTCCTTTCACTAAGATATGTCTGATTAACGACTGTGAGGACACAGTCACACTCAAGTATGGGGGGAATTTACATTACATCAGCAATCAAATTTTATAAGCTAGGTCATTCACTGAACAAGGATTAACTTAAATTCATAAATAACACCTTGGTTCTTGTTTGATAAGTTGAATTTTTGGGTGATGGGAATGAACATTATTTATTCATTGAGTCGTAATGTGTCTTTTTAAGATGCTAGCTTGAGACTGTGCAGACGTCAGTTGTGTTCTGGAGTAAGTGTATCAACCTTTGTTATACATGTTAGAATGTGCAAGTAAAAATAATCAAAAAAAAAAATCATGAAATAAAAGGATTTTGCACCTACATTTGTTGGATTTTCTGAGTTCGTTTTCATGCATAATATTTTCTTTTCCACTCAAATTTTCAAATTCGTAAGTTCTAAAATCCACTTGGCCCAATAAAGGAGAAATGACTCATTGTAGCGTTCTTCTTCGATACCCCACATTATTCAAACTCAAGTTTTAGTCGATTTACATCCATGTGTCGACAAGTTTATCTTATATTGGTATACTCAAGAACCTTTGTTTAAAGGTCAAAAATGTCGCTTTTTATACCAATATTACACTGCCCATTCCGTACTTGTTTTAAGGTAGGATAACCATATACCACATCTTATTTTATATGGGTTATCTATCTTACAAAACTTTGCTTATCATTTCTTTTAGTTTTTTGTATAACATCAATCCAGACTTGTGTGTTGAATTAAGGTTATAGAAGTAGAGTAACTAGGGCACAAAACTTTCCTTTCATGAAGTGTTGGTATTAGAGGAGGAATCAAATGAAATCATGTACGTCATCATTCCATCTCCATTCATCATTCATCATGCAAAAGAAAAGAAAAAAGAAAAAAAAAGAAGAAGAAAAGAATAGAAAAAAAAAGAAAAAAAAGAAAAGATAAAAGAAATAAAGAGAGAGTCTCTCTGAATAAAATAGTCTTCATCATTCTTGACTATGAAGCATCCATGCCATCCACATCCATCATACCGTACTTAGAAGCAAGGATTGTAGTAGAGGAGACGAAAGGAAATAAAAATGTTCATATGTGCCTTAGTATTACTTTATCTTTTGTAGCTTGAAGTTCAACTAATACACTTGCCCTCTTATCTATAACATTTTTAGAACTTACAAAATTCTCCTTCATCTATGCATAACTCACATCCAATACATTGCAGTTACACTGGTGCAAAATTATTCAAAAAAAAAAAAAGAATAAAGAAATGATTGGGTGCACATTGTCGATGTGTAGAACTTTGGTTGACACCACGCTCTTAACTTTCAAGACAATTACAGTGTTATCAAGGAATTATGATTCAGCTTGAAATTTTTATTCATTTTTGCACCAATTATGGGATGGACAATTTGGGACTGAACCGTTATTGTTGAAGTTAGGTGAAATCCTTGGAATGTGAAATACCTTAAATATATTGTTTGATTAATCTGCGTACATAAGACGCTTTGGATTTTGTGGGTAGTATCCGCTGAAAACCCTCACGAGACAACACTCGTTCTACTGGGGACACCCAGAGGTTTAACGGCTTGTTGCATACGCTAAATGCAATCGTGTTTCCTACGAAAGTGTGACATATCTTAGTTTAGTTTATTCGAGGACGAATAAAAAGATAAGTGTGGGGGTATTTGATATACACGTAAATGTGTATATTTTATCCGCTTATTTATCTTATTTTCCCTTTAAAATAATTGATACTTTGTATTTATAGCTGTATTTTCAGATTGTTGACAAGAAGCATGGTTTAGAGCATTTGATGGATAAAGCATGAAGAATTTGCTTAAAAAGAGTGAAGTTTAAAATTGCTAAAGCTTGAAGAGTCTAAAGCTTGAAGAACGGTTGCAATTATATTTCAGTTAAGAAGATTTGGCTCAATAAAGACTCAAACTGCATTCACATTAGCTCATTTGGAAGGCCTCTTACTCATGTTGCGTTCACACTAGCCTATTTGCTAGACCACTCACTCTAAAGCTGCGTTCACACTGGCTTATGTGTTATTTGGGTTATTTCTTTAGTCCCACATTGTGTAATTAGCTAGCTAGCCTTTGTCATATCAGCAATAAATACATTGTATCTTAGTCTTGTAAGAAACACATTCAGTTTTATTCTGTAATCCTTTTCTTGGAATAAAACTCTTCTTTCTCTCTTCTATTTAGTTTTTATTGCATTTTATTTATGTCGTTTATTTTCTTTTTATTTTCTTCTTCTTTAGCTATGTCTAGCTAATCCCCTTTGATTAGGGGGTGATGACGCTGATAGTATGATTCAATATGAATCACATAGCCAAAAGATGAGGACTGTATACATGTAGTGTAACACCCCACACCCGCTATGGTCACTCACTAAGGGAATGCCATAGCATCGGTGGAGTATTTTAGTGAATATAGAACAGAAAAATTACACGAAGACAGATATAAACAGTACTTGAAATTTAAAACATCATCTCATAACAGCGGAAATAAACATGTATGGTTACATCATAAAACCACGATAAAAGTCAAGTACAATATCCGTCAAAATAAAGAAGTACATAATCCCACTCTCTCATACAATAGCCAGAACAAAAAGAAAAGATAACTGGATAACTGGAGCTTTACATCTATCCAAGCTCCTAAAGACTGGAACAGCAATCTGATCAAGCACTACTACCGCTAGGATCCACCGTAGGACCTGAGGGTTGGGAAAAAGATAAAAACAACGGGGTCAGACATAAGTCTGAGTGAGTCCTATAACTTTAACAATACAATCATTAAAGTAACCAGAGAAGTCATAAACTTGACCTACGGTAATATCTGGGGATGAATGGCTACACTAAGCAGCTTGGTAGACTTAGGATAAACTAAGATAACCGTGAGGACGCATCTACCCACCCAAGGATAATTACTAACTGCACCACACCAGTCATTCCTACTTAAAGGTTGATCCCTTCCAAGGACTTAGAAAATTTTCCCAGTAGTTTCGTGTACTCCTAGCCCACTACATAGGTGCCGTCTGCCCCTATCTCCACTAGGTGTACCTAGCAATTTTACCCAGTAGTTCCGTGTACCCCTTCATAGGTGCCGTCTGCCCCTATCTTTATTAGGTGTACCCACTACTCCCCAGCGATCGGCTCCCTACCGTAGATACCCGTGCTGGTCCCACGATTGGGGTGTATCATTCCCCTAAAGTGGCTACCAGATAATATCAACAGTGCACGGCTTTATATCTACACGATGCAACAACGACTTACCAACCAGCCCGGGTCCACACACGCATATGAAACCCGTTGGTCCCGCGTTGCCACCGCTAACCCGTTTTGGCCTCTTATAATCAAGCCCAATATGCGTGTCCCGTCACTCGACATGGGTCGAGCCCACAAAGATACGTTTGGGATATTGGTTGAAATGGGCCCCCACAAGCTACTACTTAAGCTTGTCACTTTTATCTAGTGCATCCCACTTAACCCCTTATGTAGTCATGCCCACTTACATGTTAAGATTTGGTTAAGTCATCAATCATATTTCAATTGCCACATAGGGCACCCACTAGATTTCCACATGCCACCGAAAGCACTTACTTAACCCTTCACCCATGTTTTAATTACATGTTCCACTTTGGTTAAGTATTCTAATCGTATTTTCTCATGCCACCCATGGCACTTACTTAACCCTTTTTATCATGTTTAATTACATGTTCTACTTTGGTTAAGTATTCTAATCGTATTTTTCTATTGCCACCCAAGGCAAACCACTAGTCTCATCATGCCACCCCAAGGCACCCACTTAACCCCTCATGTCCCACTACATGCTAATATGGTTAAGTGTTTCTTAATTCATTAATTAAGATCATGACCTCATAAAGACCTCTCACATTAGACCGTCTTTTGTGACTGCTGGATATGCCGGTTGGTTCCGGGCAGACTTCTGTCATCAAAAGGGTCTAACCTCGTGTCTTTACTTTAATCATGTATTTAATTTATGACTAAGACCTCTCACATTGGGCCAATCATTTGTAGCCGCTGGATGGCCGGTCGGTTCCGGGCAGACTTCCGCTACAAAAGGGTCCAACCTCGTGTCTTAGTTGATTAATTACACCTAATTAATCACCCCCATATTAATTATCCCTAATTAATATCAAGTTTTCCATAACATGGGTAGACCTAACTCAATAGGTAAATTCCCATGGGGTAGACCTAACTCAATAGGTAAATTCCCACTTATGGTAATTCATTTATTTTATGGTATGCTCAATCATACCCAATCATACTTTATTAACATATTTATTAACCCCATCGTTCCCCACGTAAATCGTTCTCATTTCATAACATAATAAAGGGGAAGATCCATCACAAATATCATGGGTTTAGCATATAACTTTGTCATGGGTTAAGAGGATGTCAACTTGCATATATGAGCACATATTAACCCAACTACATTTAACCCAAACTTGCATATTATCATACACATGATTTGCATAACATGTTACATATGAGCTTGCATATTATCATACATATCTTGCATAACATGTTGAACTTGCATATAAGCATTCTCATAACTTGCATAACATGCTAAACATGCATTTAAGCATACACATAACTTGCATAAACATTCACATACTTGCATAAGCATGCATAACTTGCATATCACATTAAACTTGCATTTAAGCATACACATAACTTGCATAAGCATTCATATACTTGCATAAGCATGCATATCACATTAAACTTGCATTTAAGCATATACACCACTTGCATAAGCATTCATATACTTGCATAAGCATGCATATCACATTAAACTTGCATTTAAGCATATACACCACTTGCATAAGCATTCATATACTTGCATAAGCATGCATATCACATTAAACTTGCATTTAAGCATACACATAACTTGCATAAGCATTTACATACTTGCACAAGCATGCATATCACATTAAACTTGCATTTAAGCATACACATAACTTGCATATGAATTTGCATAACTCACTTTGTTAAACATGCATAAATCCACTTGTTAAATATGCATAAACCCACATATTAAACATGCATAAACCCATTTGCCAAACATGCATAAACATAGAAAAACATAGAGTAGCATATCATTCTAAATGATTCAAACTCACTAATCCGCATTTAAGACCATAAGTCTCATTACACCCAATCTACTTACTTTAGCAATTGATGTTAAAGTGATAGAAACTCACCACTAGAAAATTTGCACTTCAAATGAAGAAGATTAAGATGCTTAGAATGGATTAGAGGTTGATTAGAGAGTGATTAGCTTGCAACCCTCTTCATTGATTTGTGGAGGCCATGATCAAGTTTCATTTTGCCATAGTTTAATTACAAGATTTAATTATGAATGAATTAGGGTAGGGTTGGGGTCTTATTTATAGGATTAGGTAGTGTTTTAGGCCCTTAGATTAACCCTAGGTTAGATTAGGACCCTTAGATTTAGGAAATCTCTAGAACATAGCCCAAGACTCAGCCAAAAACCAGATCTGGTGCACCCAGACCATCAGGGCCGACACCCTGTGTCGACAGGCAAGTCGACAGGGCAGTCGACACCCCTGTCGACAGCCCTGTCGACATGGCTAGGGCGGGAATTTTTCCCGCCTGGCCCCCACTGGCCCCAAATTCGAAATCTGATTTTAAATATTTAATTCTGTTTTTATCTTAAATTTTCTGCCAACTTCATTGGGCCATAACTGGGCCATACGGACTCCGATTCTCGAAAACTCGGACTCTATTTCACGTATTTTTTCGAGATGAACGCAATGACGCAGCCCGTTACCCCCGATCCCCTCATCTAAGATTATTTATTCTGTAATTAGTGAATTTTAGTATTAACTAAAATTCAGGGTGTTACATTCTCCCCTCCTTAAAGGATTTCGTCCCCGAAATCTCTAAGCTAAGGAGAATGCATATCCTACCATCCAAACAACCATCTACTCAAACCATCAACCACGGGCATCCATTGTCCTTAAAACAATTTCTAATGATGTATGAGCATATGCAAAAAGTGTGTGTATATGTTCCCTATCTAATGTATGAACATATGCAAACCATGATAGTGCCATGCATCCATTATGTATGCGAGAGAACCCTATCGACACATACAATATCTACATGAGTGCACAATCATTCACCAAAATGCATCATCCATATGATAACACAACCATTATACATCCATAAATATAGCTTCCTACATACAATTTTATGCAATATGCAATATGAAGTGATTGAGCCGATCTAGTGCCTAGAGTGTGTGTATATGCATCCACGAGCAACCACTAGCAAACACTTGCATCCACTTGCATCCATCATACATAACATGTCTCAAACACATGTTTCAACCATAGGACTATCCTATCTGAAGGTCAAAGGTACTAACGAGAGGACATACTAAGGATAAAATAAGCACAAGATATGCGATGAAGAAGAGGCAAAAGGACATACCCTCCGAAAGAAAAGGGTACTTCGAATGCATCTTCGCTTCCGTCTCCCAGGTAGCGTCGCTCTCTTCACCTCCCCTTTGTACTTTGACTAGTTGATCCTCTCTGTTTCTCAACTTCCAAATCTCTGATCCAAGGATGCAAGTAGGAGCTCATCGAATCGTCGCATCACGCTCTACTTCCACTTCTCTAAGCAAATTCGGCTCTACCACCTCTGCGGTCTCATGTAGGCACTTCCTCCCATGGAATACATCATGTACACCACTAGGTCTGTCGGGCAACTCCATCAATGGAAGATGCTCCTCCCATGTACCTCCAAAATCCAAGATACATAGCCTCAAAAGGTCTTCTAAAATATGATTCACCCTCTCGGTCTGGCTGTCCGTCTGAGGATGATATGCGGTACTCAAACGCAACTGAGTCCCTACCGCCTTTTGCAAACTCTTCCAAAACTCTCTAGTGAAGATAGGATCTCGATCACTCACTATGCTAGAGGGTACCCCATGCAATCTAATAATCTCTCGAATATAAACTGAAGCTAGCCATGGAGCAGTTCCTTTACTCTTCACAGGTATACAATGGGCGTTCTTAGTAAGCCTGTCTACTACCACCCAAATTCCCGTATTACCCTTCCTTGATCTTGGTAACCTGTCAATAAAATCCTTCGAGATGCTATCCCACTTCCATTGCGGAACTTCCAATGGGTGAAGCAACCCACCTGGTTCCTTTTGCTCCGCCTTCACTTGTTGGCACACCAAGCATCGAGCGACATGCTCGGCCACATCTTTCTTCATACCGGCCCAGAATAAAGTCCTTTTCATGTCTTGGTACATCTCGTCCCCACCGGGATGAATGGTCATCCTAAAACGGTGTGCCTTATCAGGAATAACCTTCCTCAAACCCTCGTCTTGCGGTACACAAGGTCTACCGTCTCTACGCAAGCACCCCCTATCGTCTAGGGTGTACCTACTCAAATGGCTGGACGACTCTCCCCTTATGAGCTTCTCTACCAACTCAACCAACTGTGGGTCGTCCCTCTGGGCTTCTCCAAAGCCCCAAAAGAGTAGGCCTAACCTCCAAGGAGGCTAGCAAACCGGGTACAAAGTCAACGGAAGGTCTAAAGTCAAACATAGAAATAAACTCTAAGCTCCGTCGTTCACGAACCACAAACTCGAGGACAACCTTTTTCTACTTAAGGCGTCTGCTACCATGTTACCCTTGCCGCGGGTGTACGCTATCTCAAACTCATAGGACGCTAAGAATCCTATTCACTTTTGCCGTCTCAAGACTATGCGCCTGGAGAGTCTCCAATACTTCCCTAAGATGTAGGGCAGGTTCTTCTCCACTCCTAGAGAAAATCAGGATATTTTCCCATGCAAAATCGTCACCACTATCCATCTCTCACACAGACCACCCTAGTCGAGCTCGATATCCCCCAAATGCAAGCCCCAAAGGCCTAAACCAATATCAGACAAACACCCAAGGGATATCTCCTTCGAGTACAGGCGACCTACGTGAGATGATACTAGTAAAAATGGCTAAACAATTAAGCCTTTAACCAACTTTGGATGTCCTTGCCAGTCTCGCCCCAAAACCGCCATTTTTCCTATAACTGGCTTTGCTCACCCTATTGAGCACATACGAAAACTTATTTCGCTCCTAGAAAAGATCAAGACGTCATCCACAAAGACCAACACGAACTTATTTAGGTACTCCCTGAACACCCTTCTCATCACATGCGGGGGCGTTCGTCAAACCAAATGGCATCCCCAGCCACTCATAAAAACCATCCGGAGTCCTAAAGGTAGTCTTCTCTATACTATCCTCAGTCACTCTCAACTGACGAAACCTCGTGACTAAGTCCAACTGCGAAAATACTGAGGCGCCCACTAACTGATCAAAGAGATCATCAATCCTCGACAATGGGTGTCTATTCTTCTTTGTGAGTTTATTTAGCTCTCTTTAGCCTACACAAAGTCTGAGGGACCCACCCGCCTTTGTGGCAAAAACTACTGGAGCATTCCACTCCGATATACCTCGTCTTCTAAACCCCTTCTCAAGCAAATCGCCTACTTACTTATGGAGTTCCCTCCTCTCACGAGGAGCCATGTGGCACACTGGGCAAGATACTGGTTTAGCCTTATCCACCAGATATATTCGGAAGTCAATCTTCCGCTTCGGAGGTAGGCCCTTCACCTCCTCATACACATCCGAGTATTCCCGGACCGCTGCAAACTCTAGACCGACGTGTCAAGCGATTCTAGATAACTTAGTATAACAGATTCTATGGGATTACAAGAGATCTCGAGAGTGTCACCCAGGCGGCCCATAAGCCTAACAACTCTCCCTTCAAAATCAAGAACGGCACCCCTACTGGATAACCAGTCCTTGCCCAAAACTAACCCATAGCCCGTGAAGCCCAAAAAGCATCACATCTAAACTCAACGCTAAGTATAGCAACTTTCAAACCCAAACACATCATGGAGCCCAATTGGGTTTGAAACAACTAAGGGATCATCTACCAACTGGTGTCTCAGTGCAGTGACTCTACTAATTATGATGAGATAAACGAACTCAATGCGTCAAAATCAAATAAAGTACGGATAGGATGATCGATCAGAAAAACTAGACTTTCAATAGAAATAGTTCTACCTCTTTCCCGAATCGCGAGAGCCTGTACTTGCCCCCTAGCCTGACCTGGTGCCACAAGAGCTTGCACCTGTCCTCTTGAGGTAGACCCCGTCCTTTGCTCCTTCTTTGGATAGTCTTTCATCAGATGCCCTGCTTCGCCACAGTGGAAACAGCCAGTCTTAGTCTTCTTGCGACAATCTTTGTTTAAGTGGCCTAGTGTCCCACAGTTGAAGCACCTCTTCTTTCCCTTGCCACCATTGCCTTTCCCACCCTTGTTTTGCTGTTGAGGTCTCTTCTGATCTCCTTTCTTCTCGTGTGCTTTATTAGCATTGGGACCCTTCTCTTCCTCATGCATAAGTGCCATGTCCACTAGCTTCTCGAAAGTGGCCCCCATAGGGATATGAGACATAGCCAATCCGTGCATCGGTTCGTTCAAGCCTTTAACGAACCTCAAAGCCTTCTCCTCCGGTGTGTTTACCAAGTCTATATTGAACTTCGCTAACTGGTTAAACTTGTCAACATATTCTTTCACTGACAAGTTCCCTTGCTTTAAGTTCAAGAACCTTTCCACGTGCATATTTTCTTCCGCTTTTGAGAGAAACTTTGCTTCAAACCTTTGCCTGAAATCCACCCAAGAGTCAATAGGGCGTTCTCCATTAGTGACCTCCCACCAGAACGAGGCCTCTCCTTCCATTAACCAAGCGGCTAACCTGACTTTCTTTCCCTCTTCTACTTCCAAGATTTCCATCAATTCTTCCGTCTCATTAAGCCAATCCCTAGCTCCCACAAAAGGTTTTCCTCCCATAGCCTTAAACTTCCTACAAGTCATAGCAAAAGTATCCGCGCGAGGAGGAACATTTGCTGGACCTGCAGCGGCGGCCCTAGCCTCTAACAACCTCCTATACCATACTGGTACCGCTACACCGTCCGGAAGATAAAGATCTTCAGCCATGCTGAGATGAAAAAGGAAAGATTCAAAACGGAGAATTCGAAAGATAAAGATATGGCTATCGGGGATTATGCTTTTCTTTCAAAAACTTTTCTCTTTAAAGACATGTTTTTGAAAATATCTCTTCCAAAAATGTTTTTAGAAAAATAGTTTTCTAAAATTTTTATCTGTTCCGGTAACCTTTGCTCTGATACCACGTGTAACACCCCACACCCGCTATGGTCACTCACTAAGGGAATGCCATAGCATCGGTGGAGTATTTTAGTGAATATAGAACAGAAAAATTACACCAAGACAGATATAAACAGTACTTGAAATTTAAAACATTATCTCATAACAGCGGAAATAAACATGTCTGGTTACATCATAAAACCACGATAAAAGTCAAGTACAATATCCGTCAAAATAAAGAAGTACATAATCCCACTCTCTCATACAATAGCCAGAACAAAAAGAAAAGATAACTGGATAACTGGAGCTTTACATCAATCCAAGCTCCTAAAGACTGGAACAACAATCTGATCAAGCTCTACTACCTCTAGGATCCACCGTAGGACCTGAGGGTTGGGAAAAAGATAAAAACAACGGGGTCAGATATAAGTCTGAGTGAGTCCTATAACTTTAACAATACAATCATTAAAGTAACCAGAGAAGACATAAACTTGACCTACGGTAATATCTGGGGATGAATGGCTACACTAAGCAGCTTGGTAGACTTAGGATAAACTAAGATAACCGTGAGGACGCATCTACCCACCCAAGGATAATTACTAACTGCACCACACCAGTCATTCCTACTTAAAGGTTGATCCCTTCCAAGGACTTAGAAAATTTTCCCAGTAGTTTCGTGTACTCCTAGCCCACTACATAGGTGCCGTCTGCCCCTATCTCCACTAGGTGTACCTAGCAATTTTACCCAGTAGTTCCGTGTACCCCTTCATAGGTGTCGTCTGCCCCTATCTTTATTAGGTGTACCCACTACTCCCCAGCGATCGGCTCCCTACCGTAGATACCCGTGCTGGTCCCACGATTGGGGTGTATCATTCCCCTAAAGTGGCTACCAGATAATATCAACAGTGCACGGCTTTATATCTACACGATGCAACAACGACTTACCAACCAGCCCGGGTCCACACACGCATATGAAACCCGTTGGTCCCACGTTGCCACCGCTAACCCGTTTTGGCCTCTTATAATCAAGCCCAATATGCGTGTCCCGTCACTCGACATGGGTCGAGCCCACAAAGATACGTTTGGGATATTGTTTGAAATGGGCCCCCACAAGCTACTACTTAAGCTTGTCACTTTTATCTAGTGCATCCCACTTAACCCCTTATGTAGTCATGCCCACTTACATGTTAAGATTTGGTTAAGTCATCAATCATATTTCAATTGCCACATAGGGCACCCACTAAATTTCCACATGCCACCCAAAGCACTTACTTAACCCTTCACCCATGTTTTAATTACATGTTCCACTTTGGTTAAGTATTCTAATCGTATTTTCTCATGCCACCCATGGCACTTACTTAACCCTTTTTATCATGTTTAATTACATGTTCTACTTTGGTTAAGTATTCTAATCGTATTTTTCTATTGCCACCTAAGGCAACCCACTAGTCTCATCATGCCACCCCAAGGCACCCACTTAACCCCTCATGTCCCACTACATGCTAATATGGTTAAGTGTTTCTTAATTCATTAATTAAGATCATGACCTCATAAAGACCTCTCACATTAGACCGTCTTTTGTGACTGCTGGATATGCCGGTTGGTTCCGGGCAGACTTCTGTCATCAAAAGGGTCTAACCTCGTGTCTTTACTTTAATCATGTATTTAATTTATGACTAAGACCTCTCACATTGGGCCAATCATTTGTAGCCGCTGGATGGCCGGTCGGTTCCGGGCAGACTTCCGCTACAAAAGGGTCCAACCTCGTGTCTTAGTTGATTAATTACACCTAATTAATCACCCCCATATTAATTATCCCTAATTAATATCAAGTTTTCCATAACATGGGTAGACCTAACTCAATAGGTAAATTCCCATGGGGTAGACCTAACTCAATAGGTAAATTCCCACTTATGGTAATTCATTTATTTTATGGTATGCTCAATCATACCCAATCATACTTTATTAACATATTTATTAACCCCATCGTTCCCCACGTAAATCGTTCTCATTTCATAACATAATAAAGGGGAAGATCCATCACAAATATCATGGGTTTAGCATATAACTTTGTCATGGGTTAAGAGGATGTCAACTTGCATATATGAGCACATATTAACCCAACTACATTTAACCCAAACTTGCATATTATCATACACATGATTTGCATAACATGTTACATATGAGCTTGCATATTATCATACATATCTTGCATAACATGTTGAACTTGCATATAAGCATTCTCATAACTTGCATAACATGCTAAACATGCATTTAAGCATACACATAACTTGCATAAGCATTCACATATTTGCATAAGCATGCATAACTTGCATATCACATTAAACTTGCATTTAAGCATACACATAACTTGCATAAGCATTCATATACTTGCATAAGCATGCATATCACATTAAACTTGCATTTAAGCATATACACCACTTGCATAAGCATTCATATACTTGCATAAGCATGCATATCACATTAAACTTTCATTTAAGCATATACACCACTTGCATAAGCATTCATATACTTGCATAAGCATGCATATCACATTAAACTTGCATTTAAACATACACATAACTTGCATAAGCATTTACATACTTGCATAAGCATGCATATCACATTAAACTTGCATTTAAGCATACACATAACTTGCATATGAATTTGCATAACTCACTTTGTTAAACATGCATAAATCCACTTGTTAAATATGCATAAACCCACATATTAAACATGCATAAACCCATTTGCCAAACATGCATAAACATAGAAAAACATAGAGTAGCATATCATTCTAAATGATTCAAACTCACTAATTCGCATTTAAGACCATAAGTCTCATTACACCCAATCTACTTACTTTAGCAATTGATGTTAAAGTGATAGAAACTCACCACTAGCAAATTTGCACTTCAAATGAAGAAGATTAAGATGCTTAGAATGGATTAGAGGTTGATTAGAGAGTGATTAGCTTGCAACTCTCTTCATTGATTTGTGGAGGCTATGATCAAGTTTCATTTTGCCATAGTTTAATTACAAGATTTAATTATGAATGAATTAGGGTAGGGTTGGGGTCTTATTTATAGTATTAGGTAGTGTTTTAGGCCCTTAGATTAACCCTAGGTTAGATTAGGACCCTTAGATTTAGGAAATCTCTAGAACATAGCCCAAGACTCAGCCAAAAACCAGATCTGGTGCACCCAGACCATCAGGGCCGACACCCTGTGTCGACAGGCAAGTCGACAGGGCAGTCGACACCCCTGTCGACAGCCCTGTCGACATGGCTAGGGCGGGAATTTTTCCCGCCTGGCCCCCACTGGCCCCAAATTCGAAATCTGATTTTAAATATTTAATTCTGTTTTTATCTTAAATTTTCTGCCAACTTCATTGGGCCATAACTGGGCCATACGGACTCCGATTCTCGAAAACTCGGACTCTATTTCGCGTATTTTTCCGAGACGAACGCAATGACGCAGCCCGTAACCCCCGATCCCCTCATCTGAGATTATTTATTCTTTAATTAGTGAATTTTAGTATTAACTAAAATTCGGGGTGTTACATGTAGATCTGGATCTGAATTAAGGGTTAGATCTGAACCTTCATATTTTGTGTCGTTTAAGAGCTATGCTCCTTCACAGGATATATTCGTGTTCGATCTAACGTTTATCAGATCTAGATCTAATTTTAGGGTTTTTAGAAATTAATTAGTAAATCTGTCCTGATAGTCTATGGTTGTAGAGCTAAGCTCCTGCATAGGCTATTCTTGTCGTTATTTACATATTTGTTTCTAAAAACCTATTATCGTTGATTCATGTTTGTGACAGAAACATGTATTAGATCTGGTTAATCTTTTGGCTATTGATGATTATGAATCTAATCTATGTCATTATCCCCTAATTGCTTTCACTTATTGTTAAAACTCTCTTTTATTTAATTTCTGCTATTTTCTTTGTTTTCCACCAATCAAAAGTTAGGGATAACTTGATTGGATTTATTAATAAAATAATTTGGTCCCAGAGTTCGACACCCTCTACAACAATCCTTGTTGTTTAGGAAAGACGAACGAATTTTACAGTTGTTTACAATTGTATAATTTGTTCGCAAACAGATGTACTGAATAGTGCCTTCGGTTCATCCTGTTCCTGGATGACTTGTATGGATGAATGTAATGACAGAGTATTTCCAGAAAGGTCACGTACATTGATTTCTTCAATCATACCAAGAGTGGAGGCGGAGAAGGAAACTTCTTTAGCTAACACGTAATGTACTGTTGTAGACGTCAATTAGTGATTTTCGATGGATCTGACAATGTGGCATTCGAAGTGAATCTGATGTGATGATAAAGCGTAACCTCAAGCCTAATCAACTGGTAAATGACAGAAATCGGGCAGGCAGCATAGCTATGTAGGTCGCACCTACTAGGGTGTATAATCACCTGATCTAGAGTTTCATTTACTTCTAAAAATCTATTGTCGATGCTGCCCCATTCGGGAAACGGTTGTTGATCCCAACTGTTAGACCAAAAAGTGGTTCTAACACCCAAATTAACTAAAATCAGAATGAAATAAGATCGAAATTAAAATAGAGACACATAATTTATAGTGGTTCGGCGTTGAAAAGCCTACGTCCACTTGTCAATCACTATTCTCGATGATATAGTTGCAATTACAATGAGATATTCACTCAATTTCGCTCACAACTTACATACATTCACTCAATTGTCTCAAAACAAATGTTGAAAGACGATTTGGATTATCCGGGAGTGCTGGAATTCGGTTTATGAAAGTGGTTGAACTCTCAAAGTGCCAAAAAGAAGATCCCTTTGATTGTCTCTAAATAGGGTATTTATAGGTGAAAATTTGGTCAGAACTCGATCCGGATCGGAGCCACGTGTCTTCCATCCCATCGTCCTCGGGTTCGGATGGATTCTAGTGCTGACAGCGCATCAGAGTAGTGGTTTTCGTGGGTTGGAACTGGTCATAACCGCTCCGAATAACCAGGCGATCATGGGGGAAAGTGATGTGGAATATGGGTTCGGATCGGAAGAGCCTGCAGAGGGGGTTCAGATCGGGGTATCCGATCCGACCTGGATTAACCTAAAACTAAATCCTTATCCACTTTGCTCTGCTCCGTTCCGACCCGATAGTAGGTAGCCCTCCGATCCGACTGACAGTAGGTAGCTCTCCGATCCGAATAGCAGTGTCTCTTTGATCCAAACAGTAGCAGCTCTCCGATCCGAACAGCAACATCTCTCCGATCCGATCCGCAACATCTCTCCAATCCGATCCGCTATGATGCGTTCTAAGTTCTTCAACGTTTCACATCTCGACTTTGTGTTGCCCAGTTCACAAAGTGGGCTAACATTTTGCCCCCTCAAAGGATGCTTCTGTTGGAGACGGAGCATGCTTTGATTATCATTGCACGGCGTCTTCTAGGTAATTTTCCCTTTGATTTTCCTTTTGCTTTCATCCTCTTCTTCGAATTTCAATTCAATTTAATGCTGAGTTACAACATTCTGTTCGGTTCGGATTCCGATCCGAACAGATCCCCCTCTTCTTTCTATTTCTGATTGGACTAGTTTGCCAAGCTTTGCTACTGGACTGTCGATCCAGTCCGAACGGGGATACGAATAGTCACCTCGTTTTTATATAAATTCAGTCTTCATCTTCCTCCCGTTTTCTTCTTACTTTATCGTTTTACCATTTCTGCTTCGGAACTCCAGAATACAAAAGAGAAAGACTTTTTACAATTCTTGCGCGAATCTTCTACTTATACACCTCAGTAGGTTTGAATCCTTGATCGACTTCGTGATAATAGGCTTTAATCGAAATCTACGGTCGATTCGACCGACTTAGATGTGGCTGCCACGCTACAACACCCTCTCCCTTCATTATCGTTGTTGGTGGCTTCGTTGCTGATTCGAAGCGTTGGGAGAGGGAATTGTAGTCCGCTCGATCATGACTGGGGCGTTGGAGATGATATTGGGTCTAAAACTAAAGAAGAGGAAGAAGAAGAAGATCGCAGGGAGTCGGTTCGGGCGGTGGAGTATGGAAAGTGGAGAAAGGGAAAAAGAAAAGAAGTCCAGGAGGTCGGATCGGGTCGGGGCAAGTAGAGAAAGGGAAAAAGAAAAGAAGTCCAGGAGGTCGGATCGGGTCGGGGCAAGTAGCTAAAAAAGGGGGGAATGGAGCTCACCTAACCGGATCAGATCGGACTGTAAGATAAAGGAGGAGAAGCATGACTGCGTGATCCGACCCGAACCGTTCGGGGAATCTACTTCCGAGCCGATCCGATTTTGATTCCTGAGCTTCAATGTTTGTCCGAGCCCAAGGCAGGGCTATGCCTCCGATCCGATCCCAATGAATACGCCAGAACCGAACCGAAGTGCAGCCCATCTTAAGGCATAAAAACTCGTTTAACTGGCCCAATCAACTTTTGGCATAATCTTCAACTTAATGGACAGTTAGGATAGTGCCTTGTGAACATAACGGGACGTCAAGAACTACTTCGATCCTTTATACTTTGCCAAAATTTTGCGTCGCACTTTCAAACATCAACTTTACACTTTCCGCATACACTGTTTACACTTATTTTGCACACATGCACGGGGGGATACGGGCTAATTTACTCTAACTTGTGCTATTGCTTCTTCAATAGTTTTGTGACCATGACATCCAGACGCTCCTCTAGACTAGCAGAGAAGAATGAGGCCCCGAAGACATCCAACAAAATTACTCTTGAGGACATATCTTCTTCCTCGGACCCAGAATGGAGTGACGAGGGCTCAGACTACGAGGATGGAACTCGGGAAAGCGACAATGTGTCTTCGGAGGGGGGGGGAGTTTCCTTAGGTTGTGAAGAGGAAGGAGGGGTTGGCGATGACCGAGCTCCTGATGAATTTGAATCTGCCGTCATATTGGAATCACCCCAAGATTCTTTTGAATCGACGGTCGACAATGACAGACTTGCCCGCATCTGTCTAAAGTATGGGATAATAAAAAGGGACACCCTGGTGCCTTCGAAAACTGACCGTCCTCACAGTCCCCCAGAGGGGTATATGGCAATCACACGGTTGATGTGCATGGTCGGGGCTATTCCTCCCTTTTCTCCTTTCGTCGTCGATTTTCTAAGACAAATGCGGATTGCCCCCATGCATCTGCATCCCAATTCCAATGCTTACTTGCACACCCTATATGTAGCATATCGTGAGATCTTAGGCATAGAGCTCACTTTTAACGATGTTCACTTCTTCTACAACTTCAAGCACCGGACTCGAGAAACCCCTTCTTTCTGTTACTTCGAGTCTGTCCCTAAGAGGAAGATAATTCCAGTGCCATTCAGTAGTAAAGCTGGGGATTCCAGGCTGGAATGGTTTTATGTGAAGCAACAGCCAGGGTGTGCTAGGAGGTGGACGAAATCAAGTAAAGCACTGGTTTTCTAAATCTCGACTCTATACATTCAAGACATCGCATTAACTCGTTTTTCTTTTTGTTTGCAGTCGATAACCCAAAACAAATATCAGACCAAGTATTCTTTCACCGGATGCACCAGCTCCTTAATGGCGATCAGAAGTTTTTAACTATTGATGAAGTCCTTAAGGACAAATATCTTCATTTTCATGGGCTGCTATCTGTTACTCGTAGTATTAGTCATGGGACGGCTCCATATGTATATATTCCTCCAGTGGATGTAGTCCTAGAGACAGGGGAAGGTTCGGGAGCTCCTATAGTGCCTCTTCAAATTTCACCCTCTCCATCTTCTACTCAAGATGATGAATTGGCTAACTTGGTCGAAAAGCATCGTGAAGGGTATACTGTTCCTGAGGATGCTATTTCTCCAGAAAGGTCGACGTCTTCCAAAGAGTTGCCTATTGATGCTTCCGAGGGAGATGTCCCTAGTACTGATGACCCATTATTTCAGGTTTTGGGGGATCTCCCCTTACCTTAAACTATATACACTTCAGAGGATTTTAGGAAGGATCCTTTAGTTTTCACCTCTTCTGAAGAGACCACTCCTGCTAAGGCCAAAGAGCCCGCCCGTACTAGTCTAGCTTCGGACTCGGGTTTGTCGGGGGGAAAAACACCACTTAGGACACACTTTACACAAAAACATTACCACTCATTGCATCTTTCTCTTTGTGAAAATATTGATCCTGAATTTCAGTTGTCTTATTGTGCAGGCACGATGTCCCGATCTTACTATGATATCAGGAAACTCCGTCGCAGCATGTCTAATCCACCCCATGATACTGAGTATGATCGCCGCGATGATCGCAGTAGGGAGGAGAGAAGGCCCTATGAACCCTATCGCTCTCAAACCTCACGCTCTCGCTCTCCTATTCGGACGGACCCAGAGAGATATAAAGGTTACCAAGTTCGTCGGGAGGAGGACAGGTCGCAACCAAAAGACTCAACCTCTTCTCAGGAAAAGCGCAGCAGGGACAGGAGTCCGTCAAAAGATACTGCATCGCGAAGAAAACACATGGTCTCTGCTAAACGGCCTAGAACAGATAAAGGGGCTATTGAATCCTCCACACACAGGGATACTGAGCTGACGATCCCCGGTCCTCCACCACTAGATGTTGAAACTGCAGTTAAGCGGGCGTATCTGGAGGAGCAATTTCCCGAACATTACTTCGAAAGCTTGACTTTTTTACCTGCTCTTGAACCTATTTCTTCAAGGTGGGCAGACGAGGCCAAAGCAAAGATAGATGCGGTCGAGAGACAATATTCTGAAATGTTCAAGTATTCACGCAACCTTTCCAGAATCATCCGCACTTTAATCACGAATGCCGACTCAATGCAAAAAACTGCTGAAGAGGATGCGAAGGCCTTAAAGAATCTGGGGAAAGACTTGGAGGATACATAGGCCCAGCTTGCTATTGCTCAACGGGATGCTACTAGCTTCAAACAACAATTTGAAGATATGCAAAAACGTTACCATGATTTGCTTGAATCCCATAACCAAGAGCGTTCTGAGTTAAAAAAGCAAGCCGAAGATGCTATGTCAGATGCTGCTAAAATGCGCCTTGCTTACGCTGACGTTGAACGGAAAAATGCCGAGTTAGCAAGGCGGAATGCTGAACTGGAAAAGAAAAATGCTGACTTGGCTTCTAAGCTAATGGAGGCGGAGTACAGAGCTGCTCTAGCGGAGGGTAACGTTGAATGTGCTATCAAATCCGCTGAGGAGGCCCGCAAACAACTGTCAGAGGTTGAGGGAGAGATTCAGGGTTTTGGCGAATTAATGATTGAATTCTTTGCGCATATCATCCGCCGCCGGAACATTTCTTGGATTGAAGACTATCCATCTACTCTAGTCCAAGTATGGAGTCAGATCGTTGAGTGGGAGAAAGAGGAGCTCAAGGTTGATTCCATTGACGAGGACAAGCTAAGGGAGAAATATTTAAGAGATGATGAGCCAGAACGCCTAGCTGAAGGGCGCCGCCTCATTGCTGCTGCTATGGATGAAGAGAGGCGGAAGACTTAGCAAAAGAACATTCCTGAGGCTGGATCCTCTTCTACTGCCCCCGCAACTTCTGAAATAGAGGGATATGATCCCGAAAACCCGGGGATTCCTCGAACAGCTCTTTTATCCCCTATTCCCGAAACTGCATCGGAGACAGCAGTTACTCCAGCTGAGAAGTCTTCAGAAGGTATCTCTACCTTTTCACCTCAATTCGTCAAGGCTATCTCTACCTTTCGCCACTTGATTGAGCAATCGATGAAAAACCCATTATTTCCTCCTGAGTTGATAACTGTTGCTTCTCACTCTGTAGGTACTGAGCCGTCCGGAAAGACAGATGTACCCCAGGGAACTGCCTATGGGGCGGAGCCTACGGAGAAAGCAAAAGGGGGAAAGGACAAGGCTGCTCCCATAGATTTGGGAGAAGGAAGCGAACCATCTAAGGCTGACACTCCTCGTGATGACGAAATGATAGATGCCTTAAAGGATGATTGCGGCGACGGGGGACATGAGGAAGATCCGGAGGTGGCCATAGTCGGGGAGTCGAAAAGCGCTGATGATGTTACTTTAGCTGCACTGAAAGCTAACCAAGATAAACGCTTGCAGTTAAAAGCTGAAGACTTAGACCCTGAAAGCCTCAAGCCTCTCACAGTTGTGGATGCGGGATCAAGGTTAGTTGTTAAGCTTTCAACTAGATCTATTACAGAGGAACTCGCTAAAAAGTCTTCTCTTGATTCCAGCGCTCCGCCCTCCGGGAAGAAGTCAACCGATTCCAGCACCTCAGCTTCAGGAAAGAAAAAATCAAAGCGCATCTTGACGGAGGCCGAAAAAGAGACGAAGGATGCAGAGAAAGCCACCAAGAAGTCCAAGCCTCCTTCAAAGTCTAAATAGTGGGCTGTCTTGCGTTATTTTAGCATTTGGTTGTCCAATAATTGTTGCTATAAGGGTGGCCCTTGCACCTTCTTTTCGACTGTTTTCCTGTACAAATTCATTCATTTGTAAATAAAAAATAATTCATTTTCTGCAATGTCTGTTAGCCATTAGTTTTGCACTTATGTAAGAATGCATGTCCTACTATAGTTGTGTAATGAAGTTATGGTGGGTGGAAATACGCGTATACATATATGCCCCCAGTCAATCTCAAAAAACTATTCAAGACTTAATCAAGTAGTCTGAATGTCCCCGATTTTTTGATGGGATTGCATTCTCTGTGCCGTCAATGCCTGTCGTTTTTTTGGGCATTTTTTTATACTCTCCTGTCTTATACTCAGGTTAGAGTTCTTACTGAGGCGGTCTCTTGTCTGGGTGCACCTTCACGCCTCAGAGGACGTCGTCTTCCCGTCCTTTATACTCTCTCTCAATTCTCGAGAGTTGGAGTTAAGAATGTCGGCTTCCCATTCTTTTATGTCTTATCGCACAAATAGTCGTTGTGCTTTTTCTTACGTATAAAGTGTTTTCAACCTTTCGGATTTTAAATCATCTTATATTCCATAATCGCAACAGAATAATAGATGAAGGTACATATATAATGCATGAAAGTAAATGACACGATATTTTTATAGTGGTTCGGCTAAGTCGTAGCCTACATCCACTTTATAGTTCTTTATTCATATCATCAGACTTTCCTAAGGCAAGTCGTGCCTTTTTTACAGAGTTCATAAGAAAAATAGCAAATAGTACAACATTTCTAATCCAAATATCGCATCAAGTGCTGAGCATTCCATGCTCTAGGTACCTCTTCGCCATCTACGGTCGTTAACTTGAAGGTTCCTGTTTCAAGTTTCCGTTGGATGACAAAGAGTCCTTCCCACTTTGGACCGAGGTGAGGAAGGGATGGAAAGATTCTCTTTAGCACCAAATCTCCTGGTTCAAAAGTCCTAAGGCGAACTTTTTTGTCGTAATAGCGTGACATCTGACGTCGATGTCTTGCCGCGCGCAAATCTACTTCGTCCCTTTTTTCTTCGATTTCATCAAGAGACTCGAGTAAGAGCGCCCGATTCGTCATCGGGTCATAATACGTCACCCGGTGGGAAGGAACTTCAAGCTCTACTGGAATTACTGCTTCTGAACCAAAAGAGAGAGAGAAAGGGGTATGACCAGTAGCTGTCTTAAATGTTGTTCGATATGCCCATAAAGCTAAGGGCAATTCGTTAACCCATTTTGCCTTTGCGCTCTCCAACCGTTTCTTGAGGATGGATTTTATAACTTTGTTTATTGCTTCTACTTGCCCGTTCGACTGCGGATAAGCAACCGCAGTATACCGTTTGTCGATCTTATATTTCTGGCAGAAATTTCTGAATTCAGCACCATCGAACTGGGTTCCGTTATCAGTTATAATGGTCCTTGGGATCCCGAATCGGCATATAATATTTCTAACCACAAAACTTATCACCTTTCTCGCCGTGATTTTGGTTAGGGGCGCAGCTTCCACCCACTTCGTAAAATAGTCCACAGCGACTATTGCATATTTCGCTCCTCCTTTAGCAATTGGTAGAACTCCGATGATATCAATTCCCCACGTGGCAAAAGGCCAAGGACTCACCATCGATTTGAGTTGGGTCGACGGTGCCTTGGGGATTGGTGAATCTCTGGCACTTATCGCAGCGTCGTGAATAATCAGCTGCATCTTTATTAATTGTTGGCCAGAAGTATCCATACCGCAATATCTTTTTCGCTAAAGTCTGACCTCCTGTATGATCTCCACACTCACCTTCGTGTACTTCTCTCAGTACACGTTTGATGTCGTTGTGTGCTATACATCGTAACAGGGGAATAGAAAATCCTTGTCTATAAAGAGTATCATCTTGAAGAATGTATCTGGTAGCCTTGCGAACTATAGCCCGTCTCTCA
Organism: Allium sativum; assembly: GCA_030737875.1. NCBI lineage: Eukaryota > Viridiplantae > Streptophyta > Magnoliopsida > Asparagales > Amaryllidaceae > Allium > Allium sativum. The sequence continues at coordinate 929,547,504 of CM060913.1, read as the reverse complement.
CTTTTCTTTGATGGGAGTATTCCATTCTTAAGGAAGTTCTTAATTGGGGTCATCCACGACCCCTTCTCTAATTCCGCTTCGAAAGCGAACTCAATTTCCATCGACTCAAAGCTTGGCGATTCCAATGTTTCAATTGGAATTATTTCAGTTTCTTCCGGGTTGTTGGAACTAGCTAGCTTTGCCAGCCTGTCCGCCTTCTGGTTTTCGGCTCTTGGGATATGCGTTATATTGTACCGCTCCAGGTTGCTCAACAGCTTTTCCACTTTCCCGAGATAGGCGATGAGTCGATGTCCCCGAGCCACAAATTCCTTTCACACTTGGAAAACAACGATTTTGGAGTCGTAGAATATGTCCAACGTTTTTATTCCGAGGTCTTTAGCAAGCTTCAGCCCGGCAATCAGGGCTTCATATTCAGAGTCATTGTTAGTCGCCGAAAATTCTAATCGTAGAGCGTAATATAACGACCGTCCTTCAGGAGTAACTAAGACGATTCCAGCTCCGGACCTTCGGTCGTTCTTGGCTCCGTCTGTGTATAGCTTCCATGGATCTATCTTTAACTCATCTTCGGACTTGACCACTCTGTCATCGATTACTTCCTCCTCCGGGATGGTGAACTCTGCTATAAAGTCTGCCAGACCTTGCCCCCTGATCGACCTCCGTTGCTGAAAATTTAAATCAAACTGACTTAATTCAATATTCCATTTGATCAACCGTCCCGATGCTTCGGGTCTCTGCAACACCTGCCTCAGAGGCTGGTCAGTGTATATGGTTATTGGATGAGCTTGGAAATAGTGACGAAGTTTTCGGGAGGCGATTAGGAGGCTGTAAGCGAGCTTTTCAACCTTTGAGTAGTTGCGTTCTGCCGCTGCCAATTTCTTGCTCACATAATATACTGGTCTTTGCACCTTGTCTTCTTCTCGAACCAAGGCTGTGCTAACAACGTGAGCCGAAACTGCCAAGTAAACAAATAACTCTTCATGGTCCACTGGCTTTGACAAAATCTGTGGTTTTTCTAGCAATTCCAATAAATTTCGAAAGGCCTCAACACAGTCCGGAGTCCACTCGAAGTTCTTCTTTCCCCTTTTAATCAAATCAAAAAACGGAACGCACTAGTCCGTGGCTTTGGAGATAAACCTACTCAACGCGGCTACTTTCCCCGCAAGACTTTGGACATCTTTAATTCTTCTTGGCTCTTCAATGTTTCTAATCGCTGTTATTTGGCTAGGATTGATTTCAATTCCTCGGGAGCTCACATTGAAGCCTAGAAACTTTCCCGATGCCACTCCAAATGAACATTTCAAAGGATTCAACTTCATCCGATACTTTCGCAGGATACCGAACATTTTTGCCAAGTCTTGCGTATGGCTGGAGGACTGTTTCGATTTGACAAGCTTATCATCCACATAAACTTCCATAGTCTTCCCTATTTGATTATAAAACATCCTGTTCACCAAGCGCTAATAAGTGGCTCCAGCGTTTTTCAATCCGAACGGCATGACCACGTAACAGTATATCCCCAAATTTGTAATGAAGCTCGTGTGTTCTTGATCTGGCACGTGCATAGGAATTTGGTTGTACCCGGAATATGCATCCATGAAAGAAAGAAGTTCGTGTCCCACTGTCGAATCTACAAGCTGGTCAATTCTGGGGAGTGGGAAACTATCTTTCGGGCAAGCTTTGTTCAAATCTGAAAAATCAATGCAAGTCCGCCACTTTCCATTCGGCTTTTTCACTAAAACGGGATTCGATATCCAGTCGGGATATGTCGAATCTCTAATAAATCCGTTCTGTTTCAGCTTCTCCACTTCTTCTTTCAAAGCGGCCGACCTCTCTAGGCCTAGCATACGTTTCTTTTGCTTTACAGGCGGGTGTTTCGGATTTACATTTAGTGAATGACTTATGACGGCAGGAGATATCCCACACATGTCGGTGTGGGTCCAGGCAAACACGTCCAAGTTTGCCTTCAGGAAGTCAGTTAGTTCTTTGGCTCGATGTGGATCCAACTGGGATCCAATCTTCAAAACTCTTGTCGGATCGGCTTCATCAATGGGAATATCCACTGTCGCTTCATTAGGAGTTGCATTTCTAGTCTCTAGTTCCTCGTCTTTTCTGGGATCCAGGTCTTCAGGCGTTCCTTTGGGCAACTCCTTCAGGGCCGATCCCTCTAATTGCTACGCCGAGCCCTACTTTGGAGGAGGCGAGGCACCTTTACTCTCGATGTTAAGTCCCTTCATCAACATCTTTAATTCGGCAACATAGCAGGCCCGTCCGGAGACTTGATCCGCTCTCATTACTCCAGTTCCGTCTTCAGTTGGGAAATTAAGCAATAAACACCAAGGGGCGATGCAAGCCCTGAACTCAGCAAGGGCAGGCCTTCCCAAAAATGCATTATAAGGCGAATCTACGTCCAACCCTACGAACTGAAGCATCCGTACTCTTCGGCGTTCTCCTTGCCCCAAGGTTACGAGCAATTCTATGTACCCCATTGGAGCTGTCGATGCTCCGTTGAAGCCTCATATCCAACCTTCGCATGGCTTCAAATCTTCAGATTCAAGCTTCATCTGATCAAATGAGTTTTTAAATAAAATATTAACAGAGCTTCCGTTGTCTACTAACACCATATGAACCAAGGCCGGCCCAATGGTGGTAGTAATGACCAACGGATCATCGGTGGGTGACTGGATCCCAGTATTATCTCTGCTACGGAATACCACGTCATCAAACATTGTCTTCTGTTGCTTTATGGGGGCGGTATCTTCCAAATCATCACATTCATCCACATCTACGTGCTTGGAAGCATTTACATATTGATCCATTGCTCTAAAACTGCGGATTGCTGGGTGGGGTCCACCCACTATGGAGTTGATAACAATTCCCTTGCCTTTCTGCTGCGCTGTAGGCTTGGGAGCAGATTGAATCTATTTTGGAGCATGTTCTCCTTGCCCCTGTCTCTCGGGGCAACCTTATATTCATCCAATTTCCCTTCGCGCTGCAGCTTCTCAATCACGTCTCTCAAATGTCGACATTCATTGGTTGAATGCCCATGAGTTCCATGAAACAAACAAAACTTTCCAGTTGCCATTTCTTTCTCCATTGAGTCGCGAGGTGGTGGTCTTTTATATTGCAAAACATTGTATGTATCCAAGTAAATATTCTCCAGAGTGTCGTTCAACGGTGTATAATTCTCATAAGTCTGGAACCGGGGTCTTTTGTTAGGATCACTTCGTCTATTTCTATTTCTTCTGTTACCATTCGCGTTATGGTTGTTGTTGTTGCCCCCGTTTCCAGTTTTGTCATTTCTACTCTTGTTTCCCACATTCACTTCAACTTTTCCGGAACTTTCTCCAGACTGCTTCACGGCGATATTACTCTGAACATTTTCTTTTGAAGCCGCTCCAGACTTTCTCTTTTGGTTTTCCCTGGCCTCCTCTCGTCTTAACTGAATATTGGCCTTTTCATATAACAACTCTCTCGTGGGAGGCGGCTTCCCAGAGAGGTAATCTCCAAATTCGGAGTCAGAATCGACTCCTTCCATCAAAGCCATCAAGATAGTGGGCTCGTGCGGGTCACTAACTTCAGTCACAGCTAAGTTGAAACGGTCGAGATATGACCTCAAAGACTCTCTCGGCGCCTGCTTAATTCTTGATAATTCAATAACACTCTTAGACTTTCGGGTATGGAGTCGGAACTGATTCATAAAACGTTCGCTCAATTCCCAAAAATTCGATATCGATCGAGGGGGAAGTCGGGTAAACCATAGTAGCGCCACATCTTCTAAATAGATCGGGAATGCTTTACACTTCACCGCGTCAGGAGCAGCAGCAGCATTCATGAGCCATGAGTATCGCATCAAATGCTGTCCTGGATCGGTTCTCCCATTGTACTTGTCCATCTGCGGTAGGTTAAAACGTCGGGGAAATTGAAAGTTGAGGATGTCATCAGTGAAAGGAGTATGGCATCGCTCAATGCCATAATCTTCATTGGTATAGTTCCGGCTTTCGGACATAATCTGGCGTACCATTGCCTGTACGTCAGCATTAGTCAGGGGCCGTTCAGGCTCCCTGGCCCTGGTATCCGGGTTCCTTCTGGGCTCTTGTTCAGGAGATGGCCTTCTTCTGATGTTTGGGTTTCCTCTGGGCTCTTGCTCAGGAGACGCTCTTCTTCTTCGAGCTGCTTCTACTCTGCTTCGCTCCCGGTCGATCTCGGGAGGAAGGGGCTGGAGCATCTGCCCCTGAGTGGGATTGGTGAGGTTAGTGTCTCTAGGTAATACATGGGATCCTTGCATCGGTAACAACATAGGCTCTCTCAAGCTTGGATCATTGGGTCCTAGTACTCGTGCAGCATCCTCGCGGGACCCCAAAGATCCGAACGTCAGCTGTTCCAAATTCTGAGGTCGTTCGAGCGGCCTTCTTTCATGGGGCCGTTCTTCCTTGGAAGATGAAGACTGATCCGTTGGTGAGTGAAGAACCGGGGATGGGGTTCTCTGTCTACGGAGTTCGCTGATTTCCCTGCTCATGAGTCTCATGTTCTCTTGCATCATGAGATTGGTGCGTTCGTGGATTTTCATAGCCTCCCTAGTACTCTCAAGCATGTCAAGTAGGCGCGAGAAATCTCCTTGAGTAATAGGCGCAGATGGATTGACCTGATCATTGACCCTGGTGGCTGGAGTCGGAGCATTTTTAGGGGCTCGAGTAGAGGTTCTAACAGCACCAAGTGACGGGTCGGTTCGGAGATGGGAAATCGGGTCGGGTCGGAGCTGGGAAGCCTGTTTGGGTTGGAGCTGGGAAGCCAGGTCGGGTCGGTGTAGGGCGAGTTGCTCGGGTCGGTTCAGGTTGGGGGAGTGCACTGCTTCAGATTCTCCTACCCGGATCGGATCGGAGCTCTCCCCTTGAGTGCGGTTTGAATTTCCTGTATCAGTCCATTCTGCTGCTGAGCTCTGCCCACGAGACCTTGTCACAACTGCATTTTGCTGATCTTCACCAACTCCGTTCCCTCGACTAGTTTGAACTTCCTTGCCTTTTCCTTTGGCCATAGTTTTTCAGCAATCAATCAACAAATATTCAGGAGCGTCGAAACTTTGAGGATTAACTTCTTTGAACTCGGCGGTCCAAAAAGTAGAACGATAATCCCGAAAAACAGAGAATTCAGATGATTCTCAGTGAAAGCACCAAAATGTTAGACCAAAAGTGGTTCCAACACCCAAATTAACTAAAATCAGAATGAAATAAGATCGAAATTAAAATAGAGACACATAATTTTTAGTGGTTCGGCGTTGAAAAGACTACGTCCACTTGTCAATCACTATTCTCGATGATATAGTTGCAATTACAATGAGATATTCACTCAATTTCGCTCACAACTTACATACATTCACTCAATTGTTTCAAAACAAATGTTGAAAGACGATTTGGATTATCCGAGAGTGCTGGAATTTGGTTTATGAAAGTGGTTGAACTCTCAAAGTGCCAAAAAGAAGATCCCTTTGATTGTCTCCAAACAGGGTATTTATAGGTGAAAATTTGGTCAGAACCCGATCCGGATCGGAGCCACGTGTCTTCCATCCCATCGTCCTCGAGTTCGGATGGATTCTAGTGCTGATAACGCATCAGAGTAGTGGTTTTCGTGGGTTGGAACTGGTCATAACCGCTCCGAATAACCAGGCGATCATGGGGGAAAGTGATGTGGAATATGGGTTCGGATCGGAAGAGCCTGCAGAGGGGGTTCGGATCGGGGTATCCGATCCGACCCGGATTAACCTAAAACTAAATCCTTATCCACTTTGCTCTGCTCCGTTCCGACCCGATAGTAGGTAGCCCTCCGATCCGACTGACAGTAGGTAGCTCTTCGATCCGAATAGCAGTGTCTCTTTGATCCAAACAGTAGCAGCTCTCCGATCCGAACAGCAACATCTCTCCGATCTGATCCGCAACATCTCTCCGATCCGATCCGCTATGATGCTTTCTAAGTTCTTCAACGTTTCACATCTCGACTTTGTGTTACCCAGTTCACAAAGTGGGCTAACACCAACCATTGGTGATTTACATTCGATACGCTCAAGCGAAATGAGTGGTCCGTAATGTGTGGCTGAGTTGCAAGATGTTCTTGTTGAACTCGGTGTATTCTCCTTTAGAGATATACCAGCGGAAGGTGGTTCCATACCATTTCATAGTTGGAAATCCATTACCCAATACGTGCTTGTGGTTTATGATTGTATATTATATATGTGGAACGTGAGATGCAAACGTTCCACTAGATTGTTATTTACTTGATTTAAACATTATTATAATATCAAAAGAGTTTTGATATAAAGATTATTATTCCTTTCAAAAGGGATTTTGAAAGTTAAATCAAGTCTTTGGATTCTCATAATGGAAAAACCCGTTCCGTGTTATACGGCGTGGTCTTATGAGATATCATTTAGTTTTTCTGAAACTGTTTTAAACTGTTTACTCATACCAGTCCCATGACTGACCCGGAGTTTATTTTGTTTTGTTCTACCCAAACTCTTGGGTGCCTAAATTTGTACGGGTAGTCAAGTAGTTCAGGATTTTACAGATCTATCTAAAGGAGCTTGGAGCAGGAGGCTTCACCGTTAGTTATATAGAGTTTTGTTCTGCTATGTTGTAAGTGTTGTACTCTATAAGTGTATGTTATACAGTTGAAATTTTGTATTTCAAAAGTTATGATATATTATATTTTGTTCCGCTGCGATGTGAGATTCTGTGTTGTTATTTCTGTTCTTCTTCTACCTTTTTCTCCTAATTTTTTTTTCTTCGTATTTTCGTGATATTTGGGTTGGACGTATGATGTATATAGTCAACTCTCCTGTTGCGGATTTGTGGGTCATTACATTATTAGATGAAAATCCGTGCATGAGCAAGGGTTTCCACACTTGGGGATAAGGACCAAATTGGTGGAAGTCCAGCCCTTAGGGAGAACTTCCCCTGAAAAGAAAAACTGCATGGCAAGACAAAAGTCCGCTTGGATGATCGTCCAGACACTTCTGTAAAACACGTTGTTGTAGCCATCAGTACCACTAACGCTGTCCTTATTGAGAGCGAAAATGCAAGCCCAGATTTCATCCAAGGAAGGAGGAGCGGCTAGGTCAACACTATCAGATAGCAAGAACAACCTGGGGATAAAAGCTAAAGAGATGGATCAGAAACTGCCACAGACGGGGCATCCAGAAAAGACTGGAAGTACGACAAGATAGTCTCTTTAACCTCCCCCGAAGTGGAGGCCAAAGAGATATTAGGGTGTTGAATCTGATGAATCGAAAGGAAGTTGTTCTTCTTATGCATAGAAGAATGGAAGAAACTGTAGTTTGTATCTCCTTCGACTATTCACTTGATCCTTGCCTTTTGGCGAAGGAAGTCGTTGTCAATACAGAGCTCCAAAGATAAGGCCAGCTGGGTAGTGTTCATGCCTCCGTATTAGCAGGAGAGGGGTCTTCATCAAAAGTGGATGCTGTTAAGACGAGATCCTCTTTGGTCGCCTGAACACGGTCGAAGATATTCTTAAAAACTTGCACATTCCAATCCTTAAGGTTGGCCTTGAGACGCTTCAATTTAAAAGAAAAAACAACAAAAGGAGAAACAAAGACAAGAGAGTTCCGGGAGTTTTCCACAAGCTCGTGGAAGGTGGGGTGAGATCTACACATACTCTGAAAGTGGAAAGAAAAGGCTCCAAAAAGGGAGAAGGGAGAGCAGCAAAGCAACATCGGAGCATGGTCCAAGAAAGTGCGGTACAGGTGAGAAACAAAAAAGGTGAAAGGAAGGTTGAACCAACCTTCAGAACCGAACACTCTGTCTCTAGTCTTGAGAGAATCCGGTTAGGCCCTTCCTGGTTATTACTCCAGGTGTACGACGAACCAACATTGGAAATCTCTGCAAGACCAGAGTTGACGATGAACGAGTTAAAATCCATGACCGCCGCCCGGTTAATCACGGAGCCACCCTGCATTTTGGCTTGACTGGAAACCGCATCAAAGTCACTGCCTAAAACCGAAACAAAAAGACCTAGATCGGATAAAGAGATGATGTCGGACCAAAGATCCAAACGCTCTATTCAATCTAACTTAGCCTAAACAACGGAGAAAAGAAAGGAAGAGGAGAAATAAGCAGAAGAGCAAGCCACTGAGAGCAGATGGACATAACCGAAAACAAGATGGACCACGACGTCTTTGTACCATAGGATCCAAATCTTGTCGGAGGCGTTGTCTAAGGCACCACCGAAGCCAAGGAGAGAACAGACCTGGTGAGCTACTCTGGCACCATGAATGGTTCCAAAAGTGCAACCAGACAAACTGAATGCTTCCTAATGATGCATTTGAGCCTAGCCATAGACGCATCATTACCAATACCACGCACATTCCAAAAAGAAAAATTCGCCATCAAGAAGAAAACAGGAAACCAGAAAAGAGAAAGTAAAATACAGAAGAAAGAGAAGACAAAAAAAACCAAAAAATCAAGGAAGGTAAAGCGTGTGTTGAGTGGATCGAATGATCTGCTAGGACTCCACTATAGAGCGTGTTCGAATAGTGCGGGGAGTGAGATGGGACAATCACTGTCTATGACGCAAAGGGAGGGCTAAGCCTGTTTAATCTCGGGGATACCTAATGGAGCTCCAAAAATATGATCCATCCACAGAAGGAGGTGGCAAACCGTACCGGAAAGGACATGAATTCTCAGTAAGGCAAGATAGACGATCATTAATGATTGCTATCTCTCCCTTGCTAAGAAGGGGAAGAGAAAAGGGACCATAGGCACGGAGCCCACAGTAGAGGAGGAAAGACACACTGGTACAACTAAAGCGACAAGGGACGGGGTAGTGTATTATCGGCCCAATGAAGCAACACCAGTTTCTGTGAGTTCTTTGCTGAAGCCGAATTGTCATTGGATTGACAACCCCGCATAATAGGTAAAGAACAGAAACCCACACATCTACAGATGACATATGGATAAGCCAACGAATGGGGAGAATCTCCTGAGTAGGCCATATAGTGGCTAATAAAATGAACCACTATACATCTACAACTAGGATACCATACTCTTATCATTGGCCTCGTCATAATATGTCACCAAAAAATCCAACAAAAACAGGAGGGCCACATCCAATAAGCACAGATCGCAAGCGACACGAAGAAGGCTTTGCTGCGATTAACTGACTCAACCGTACAGATGTCAACAAAAACCTCTACCGACAACTCCAGACGAAATAAGAACCAAATTTTGACCAGAGCGCAGTCTACTATGGAATACGTTCGTCGATAGAAGAGGCAACAAAACAACACAATAAAGCTGTCACAACGAATACCAAACCGCAAAAAATAAGCGCCAAAGCCCGAGCAGCAGCTAGGATTCCAAGAGAACCAACTGTAATACCCCGCATTTTTAGTATAATAAAATAAGAATAACTTAATAAATTCTCAGAATTAAGTGGAAGGGCTGTGCCATTGCGTCCATCTCGGAATTCTGGTCAAGATAGTCATCTGGTTTGCATAAAACGGACATCGTATGAAGAAGTTATTAAGGCTTGAAGTTTGTATACGCACAAGATAATTATATATGTATATATATATATATTAGGTTTAGATATTCAAAAAATAGGTCCAGAAATTTGAAATTCGGTTCAAAATTCAAATTTTCGGAAGGTGGTAGATTTCCCACCCAAGGGTTTTACCCCCTAAAGGGGGTGTCGAACCCTGCATCGACCCCCTCAAGGGGGGAGGTCGACCCCCTTGCAGCGGATTTTAGCATATTCTTTTCTCTGCATGTGGACAGATTTCTGACTTGATTCGTTGGCTCTAGGCTATAAATAAGCCCCCATTTCTTTTGTTTCTCCACACCAAAATCAATGGAGAACAAGATGTTGCCTCTACCCAGACCGAATCAAACCGTTTCTTCTTCAATAATCAACTAGAGCCAAATCAGTAAAAGTTTATAGATCTACAAGCCTTCTTCTATCACAGCGAATCTATGTTAATTTTAGATCTCTTATCGAAGTGAGGTATGGTCTATTTTTCAATTCCCTTCTCTTTTTTTCCCTTTTTATTTCAGTAAATATTATAAATCCATGGTTGTTAGGTTCTGAATCCAAATTAGGGGAAAACCACGGAAGGATAGATCTGGACCAGATCCAGGATTTGGAAAGCTTACGAGGTGAGTGGATTTAAGCTATATTAGTTTAGATAATAATAATTTGTTATCGTTTAGCATTCCCCTTTTTATAAATTGTGAAATTGCCAGTTAATTATAAATTGTTGTTATAACAAGTTGAGATGTTAATATGAATAGATCGGGAAATTCATATGCTTAATTAGCTAAAGTGTTGAATGTTTACATGTTGAAAAACAAACTTGTTAGGATATGAAAAGCGATTACTATGGCTATAATTCCATGATTCACTTGTGGCATATTGTTGAGTAAATGACATGTTATCCTGTTAAACTTGGACAATTACCCGATTAAATGTTTACATGTAAAAATAGAATTAAACAGCTGTTAAAAAGGACAAGCAACAAAATATGGGCGAAATTTGATGACATGTAAATTAGAGTAAATATATGAAAAGGACAATATGCCTAAAATTTAGATGAAATAGGAATAATTGTTAAAGAACGAACATGCCTAGATTCACAGTAATTTGACACTGTAACGCTCTTAGACACGAGGTTAGATTACACTTGTGATAGAAGTCTGCCCGGACCCGCCCGGCATATCCAGCATTCACAAGTGGTAAATCTAGTGTGAGAGGTCTAAGTGCATAATTAAAACATGCAATGGTACTAAGACACGAGGTTAAGTCAACTTGTGGTAAAAGACTTCTTGGACCTGCCCGGCCAATCCAGCGTCCACAAGTGTAGGCTTAATATGAGAGGTCTAGTGCATATATACATATAAATACATATATATATGTATATAACATGACATGAATAAATGGCAATGATGGTAATTAAATATCTAACTCAGAAAATAAGAAAGGAAGGGATGTAATGGACTGATTTAGTGCGATACAAAGGAAAAGTGATGTATTTCCCTAAATGACCTATTTCTGAGAACGTGGTTGCAAGTAAGCCATAGTGAATAAAGTAAAAAAAAGGAAAGAAATTACTTACCACCAAAGATTTAGATGGGAATACGTTATGAAAATAAATCACTGATTCCTTCTATAAATCAAACTGATAAGGTGCACGAAGTGTTTTCCTTAATAAAATAAAGAACATATATTACAGTGAATGAAGAACAATGGATTACAACAGTAAATGGTATAACATTAGGGGAATGATAATAACCTATTATAAACAAACAACATTAAGGGAATGATAATAACCTATTATAAACAAATAACAATAGGGGAATGATAATAACTTATTATAAACAAATAACATTAAGAAAATGTTGTACAATAGTTAGACTTGTCCTAGGGACAAGTGAAGATTTTAACTTAGGTTATAATAAACTGGCAAGGAAATGGGATAACTAGTGAAATGAGATAAGGGACACTTAATTTTAAATTAAGTAACCAGTAAATGGAGAAAGCTGGAAACCAGTTGAGAAAAGGGGGAAAATATCTGAAATATAAGAAGTTGTACTTAATTATAAATTAAGCAAGCTGTAAACTTAGAAGTCTGAAACCCGCTGGTAAGGAAAACATGTTTAGGATTGTCCTAGGGACAAGAGGAAATTATAACATAGGTTATAATAAATGGGTAGAGAAACTTATTAATGGGCCTTAGTTAAGAGAACTAAGTTAACAAGTAAACAACGATAAGTTGTAGTAAAGGTGTAAAATGGAATTATGATCAAATGAGAAAGAATGTGGAAAACTTATGAAATAAGTTATATTTAATCATAAATAATGACTGACATGTTAAACAGAAAACATGTGAATTGAGATATACTTAATTACATATTAAGTAAAACATGTTATTGTAATGATGAAATCAAAAAAGAATATAAAAGAGATTGTGGATTACTGACCTTGGGCCACAATCTAGAGAATAACATGTTGTGGGATTATTAATAAACTTAAATGGGTTAAGTTATATGACTGAAATTAATAAGCAAGAGAAACTTGGTAATTTGAATAAGAATTAAATGGAAATGGGAATAATCAAGTTAAATGGAAACCTGGTTAGGTAAGGTAAGCGCGTAAAAGAGTGTTTAGACATAGGATCTAACAACATATTAAAGTGAGGCGCTTGGACCAGTCCGCACGTTTGAGGGTGAATAACCCAACGGGGTAGATCATCATGGTGTTATAAGGCACGAGGGGAGCACATATTCATATGATTATTCTGTCGGCTTCAAAGGACTAGAAGGGGAAGCACATGGCTTCCTGAGATATGGAAGGTGCTCCTAATAGTCCTCTGTGCGGTGGCAGATGCTTCAGGTTGTGCTCGTAGAGGTTGGGTCTGCGTGTAACTACTAGGTGGGTGGGCCTTGACTGCAGAAGTAGCTATACAGTCAGAATGCTGTGACGTGGTGACACTAGGGTGATTCGGTAGTTGCCTTAATGGGAGGCGAAGGGTCACGACCAACAAGGATAGTAGATCGTCGGATACCCGTCATCGGCGGCCAGTGGGATGCGAAAAGACTAGAGCTAAAACCAACAGACCGTTCACCTTTCATTAGCGGGGTACGGTGGTTGAGGGAAGATGCCATATGAATGTTTAGATTGTTTTCTTTAGGGGTAGTCGTTTAGTCTTGTAGTCTTTACTAGTTGAGGGAGGGGCCGTGGTGGGGCCATAGCCACCATGAAAACAGACCCTATATATAGAGGCTCTTAAAGACGGGCCTGTACAGATATGGAAAAGCTCTCAACCGAGTTCCATGTTTCTTGTATCACCCTGCCAAGGAACTCAGTGCACATTGGAGGACGTGCGCTCAAGGCATCGAGCTACAATTGACGATACGTATATGGGGCAATCTGGATTCATGCATGTCGGCTCTGGGTGGTGTATCGTAGACTTGAGGGCATTACTCCGGTATGAAATCCGATTCGATCGGCAATGGCAGTCCGTACGCTTACGTAGCGTAATAGTGACAGATATATGCGGAACGTAACATTTTATGTAGAGATCCATACATCACTCTGGAGTAGGATGAGGGAGTGCGTTCATTTCTGTGGCATTACGATGGAGGTCGTGCGAGTGGGGTACTATAGGGTGAACCTAAGTATTGAGGGGTAGCTACATGTATACTGTATTAGGTTAATCCACTAGGAAGTAAATGAGTGTGACGTGTGTGTAAGCCTTGAGTGTTGTTAACCCAAGTAATATAATTAATGAGAAAATATGATTGAACGGTATATGTAGTGTTACCTAAACTGTATAGTTAAAATCCAGTCACCAGAACTTGCGTTTTGACCCCCTCCCCATCACATACTCGCATGTTAGATTTGTGGCAGAGACATAATAGCCTTGAATACTAGTTAGGCAGTATTATTAATACGATAAGGCTATATTTTGATTGTATTATATTTTATCCATTCCGCTGTGAGATATTTTCTGGGCTCTGACATGTTTTATGTCCCTGCCTTCTGCAGGATACCAGAGCAAACCAATCTGTGTTTCAATAGTTTGGAATTTTTGAAAGAAAAAATCGGACTGTCGGAATTCTGGTTGTTACATCTAGTATCAGAGCTTAGGTTTAGCATTCCTGCATAAATAGTGAATGAACATATTTGTATTTTTATAAATATAAATATATTATATATAAACCTAGATCCATAGAGAAACCCACTAAATAGAAAAAGTATAATATGGTAAGAAATGGGATGTTTGTTTTGTACACTAAAGGAATGAATATGGAAATCTGAGACCCTTAGGAAATTTGGGTGGGAAGTGTACAATATATTTTAAAATAAAGAAAGGAGAATCCTATATGTTTAGTATTTTGGGTTAGTGGGCTTGGTAGTAAAACCTTGTAAATTGGAAAAGGTTAAAAAGAGAAAAATGGATTAGGAATATATATATATATATATATATATATATATAGTTGAGAGAATTAACTTTGTGGGAGTGTCTAGGAAAGCCTAGAAAAATGGAAACCCGCTTTGATTCTAACCCCATTGTTAACTTTTAAGAACTTGAAAGTGTAAAAGTTTTGGGAAAAGGGTTTATAGTGTTTTCAAGTTTTAATCTTATAAGTTATAGTTTTAAATATGTAAAGAAGTACACATTGGGTTTTGAAGTAAAATAGGGTATATTTTGTAAATAGTGATTTCTTGCAAAAACTTTGTCTAAAGTAAAATTCTCTCAGTAAAAGGTGAAATTATAGAGCATGTATAGCTCGCTAGTTTTCTTGTTATATTTCATACAAGAATTTTTAATAAAGAAAGATTTGAAATCTCTATTCTTATAACAACCATTTTTGATAAATTATTTTAACAAGATAAAATTTTGTTGGGTGGACAAAATAAGTTGTAGAAAATGTGAATAGAGTAGATGTTTGCACCTTGTAGTAAGACACCGAACTGACCTTATGTGACAGGTTGCCCCGCACTTGCCGACATTTCCAATGAAACGCGCTATGCCGATGTCCAACCAGCACGGGACGGTCGTCAAAGGAAAAGTGTTTGAAACTATATATCATCAAAGAACCTGTAGCATATCTCACAGCGCATAGAACAAAATATAATAATAATATAACTTGATATAAACAGGCTAGACAGTGCATAAAATGAAAACTAAACCATTGTAGTAGCGGAAAATTCCAAATACAGCTTATGATCCAAACCATCTTTATTACAACTTTTAAAATTGTCTCTAAAGCAAAATAGGAAGGTACACTACTAATGCCCAAAGTAGTGACCAACAACAACACAGGAAGAATATATGGAAATGATACGTATAAGCCTCCTGCTCGTCTCCGGACAGCTACTCGTGCATAACCAGCTAACCTGTCTCTAGTCTGCTCGTTTAAGAGCACCCAGAGTAATAAGAAGAGACATAAAACTCTGGGTCAGACAAAAGTCTTGTATGAGCGATAAGTAGCGAAAAACAGAACAATAACAGGTTTACATAACCATACCTGAACCTGGACCTGCAAACAAAGAGTTATGACAACAGGATGTACAATACTCTAAGGTTACACTAACACACGGTGTGAAAATAATGGGGAGAGGGTGTGCATGTCATGGTGATAACAAACATCAAACATACCAATCATCCTCACATCTCTCACTCTGTGCGTAAAGTATACGATATCTACCACTTTGATCACCCAATTCTTTGCTACAATCACTCTGCCCTATGGAGTCATGACGGCTCCACTGCACTGATCCATAGCCACTAATCTTTTGCTATGTCCACTCTGCCCCATGCAGTCATAACAACTCCACTGCACTGGCTCATAACCCTGCTACGATCACATTTCCCTATGGAGTCATGATAACTCCGCTGCACTGATCCATAGCCAATATCCATCTCTCCGTGGTGAGTCAAATCTATAGACATTGATAACCCCTTTGCACATGTCCCATAGCAAAGTTCAATTCATGAAGTTAACTCATTGGTTCCCATCTGGATTCTGAGTTCTACTTCCTATGTGGACTACCTTTGCATCTCGGGTTTTGGTCAAATTGGAGTTGGTCTTCAGAAAAGTCATCGCGTAGAAATGGAAGCACACGGCCGGTTTAGTTCTGGTGTAAAGCGTTCAAGTTCCCCCATTCAGTTTTGTTTGGGTCCTCCTGCCACCACTCCAACTCGTTTCGGTTCGATTGCTCTAGCCTCGGTTTGATTCATGCTCACCATTTTCGATCCAATCTCCACGCCCTCATTTCCAATCCGAACCCAACTCCAACTCTATGAAAATGGCCTTCCCTCTTGCCAAGCCTCCTCTTGTACCAAGTTCGGTCCGGTTCGAATTTCCTTACTCGGTTCTCCAATCCGATCTGAACCCTATAATCCGATCTGAAACCCTGTACATTTTCCAAAGAGCATATATCGTCCATTTTCGCCATTCTAACTTTAATAGTCAATCATAAAACATTCCAAATAGTAGTAATATCATATAGGATCGATCAACAAGGTCAAAACATCGAGCATATAGGTTATTATAGATCAAACATACCCCAAAAGCATGATTTTCCCCTTAATCCCCTTAAGCATGTTTTAACTATAGGATTAGCAAAATATGTCCAAATTTACCCAAATTTTTATCAGAGCCCTAAAATAATATTTAAAAATTTCTACATATTTTTCTGTATTTTTAACATGCATAATTTCAGTAATTAACACTAATCACCCCTGATTAGCCGTAATTAGTGAAAAACAATGCTAATCACTTACCTTGGCCACAAATAAAATCTTAGATCTGAAATTCTACTATTTTGGGTCGAATTCCTATGCAACACAGTAGCTTCAACTCTGATTTGGTGTTGATTTGCCTTGATTTGATGTAGCTTAGCTTAATCCCCGATTAGAAAGCGATTAGGAGTTGTTTAGAAGAGATTTAGAAGGTGGAAGCCATTGTTAGGGTTGAGGAGGAAGTTTGTGGCGGTTGGAAAATGACAAAGGAGGGTTTTTCTAGCCCCTATCAACCCTTATGCAACCCTAATTCCGAATTACCTAATGGACCTAGCTGCTAGTCACCCTAATTAGGCTCGGTTAAGTTGTTTTTCACCTTCTAAACTTTGTTTCAGCCATATCTCCCAAATGGTAAGTCCTTTTGATCTATGTGACCACTCTACGGAAAGGTAAACCATCATCTGGATCCAATATAAATGGTTTCAGGTCAAAACTCCTTCCCAATCAAAAGTTATAGACGAATCAATTTTCGCTAGGGGAAAAATGGTCATTTAAAAATCGGCAAAAATTGTGAACATGGGAAACGACCCCAATAGTCGTTCCCCATAGTTACACGACTATACGACCTCGTATGAAAATGAAATAAATATTCTACAATCCTCTGATGTGTAGAATGCGGGTCGTTACATTCTCCCCCCTTAAGAAATTTCACCCCCGAAATTCCTTAACCAAAACATACAATGGTCCCGCATGCCTATCAGCCATTTACAAACAATCAAACACACATAATAACACAACAAGTCTATCCTAGCATGCGAAATAGTTGAATTGCAATTAAAATCTTACCATGCAAAGAGTTCTGGATACGACTCCCTTATGCTCTCCTCTGTTTCCCAAGTACAGTCATGCTTGTTTTCACCCCACTGAACCTTGACCAGTTTCACTGCCTTCCTTCGAAGTTGCTTCGTATCGTACTCGACAATACGCATTGGCCTGCGGTTCCCAACCGCCTCGGGTTCTATTTCGATGTCATCCAACTGATTCAATGAAATAGTCATATTGGGGTCGTGCACGAACTTCCTTAACTGGGAAACAAGAAATACGCTGTGAACTCCTATCATCTTGTCAGGTAATCCAACTTTATACGCTAAATTCCCAACTTGCTCGAGAACCGGGAATAGACCAACAAACCTTGGTGCTAGCTTTCCTCTCCTACCAAATCGAATCACGTTCTTTAATGGAGAAATCTTGACAAACACCAAGTCGCCAACGGAGATTTTCAATTCTCTTCATCTCTTATCAGCATAACTCTTCTGGCTATCTTGGGCATCCTTCATTCGCTGTTGGATAACCTTGATCTTATCTGAGGTTTCTCTTATCACATCCGGTCCAAGCACAAACTTCTCACCAGTTTCTAACCAACATGATGGTGAGTTGCACGGTCTTCCGAATAAAGCTTCAAATGGAGCCGTACCAATATTGGACTGATAACTATTATTATATGCAAATTCAACCATATGCAAATGGTCATCCCATGACCCTCCAAAATCTAATATGCAAGCTCTCAAAAGATCTTCTAATACTCGATTCACCCTCTCTATTTGACCGTCGGTTTGAGGATGGTACGCTGTACTGAGATGTAATTCTGACTCTAAAGCCTCTTGTAAGCTCTTCCAAAATCCACTAGTAAACAACGGATCTCGGTCACTCACAATGCCTTTGTGTACTCCATGAAATTTCACTACCCACTTCATATACACTTCTACTAACTTAGCTGTTGTTCTATTCGAATTGACGGGTATAAACCTTGCGCTCTTGGTCAATCGGTCCACAATCACCCAAATGCTATCATGGCCCGATCTAGTCCATAGTAACCCATTAATGAAATCCATTGAGATTTGCTCCCATTTCCATTCTGGAATTTCCAATGGTTGTAGCAAACCACTAGGCTTCTTTTTCCCGGCTTTAACTTGCTAGCAATTCATGCATTTGGATATAAACTTCCCAACATCTCTTTTCATCCTTCCCAGTAGTAGGTCTGCTTCATGTCTCGATACATTTTGTTACCACCGGGATGTATAGTTAGTTTTGAGTGATGACATTCTATAAGCACTTCATCTCTCAATCCATTGACATTGGGCACAACTAGTCTCGCATTCTTTCTAAGCCATCCATCTTGATCAAGCCTATACTTGTTCATCTCCTTGTCGATTCCCATTTCTAACTTGGAGATGATTTCTAATAGATTAGGATCGTCCATATGACTGGAACCAATCCGCTCAATCAAAGTGGATCTGATCGTCAAACTTGCTAACATTTCTGGATCCAATTCGCACTTTGGTCTGAAATCATACCCAGCAATATACTCTAGTTGCTTGCATTCCAGAAACATAGCCCCTAAAATGGCATGTCTCCCACTCAATGCAACATCTACCGCATTGCCCTTTCCTGGTGTATACGTGATATCGAAATCATAGGAAGCCAAGAATTCTAACCATCTCTGCTGACGGAGATTTAAATCCTTTTGGGATAAAAGGTACTTTAATGACTTATGATCAGTAAACAACTTGAACCTTTCTCCCAAGAGATAATATCTCCACATCTTTAATGCGAACACGATCGCTGCCAATTCCACATCATGGGTAGGATATCTTTTCTCATGCGATTTCAGTTGCTGACTAGCATAAGCTACAACCCTACCTCCTTGCATCAGTACAACACCTAGTCCGGAACCACGGGCATCTGTGTATACCGTCATCTCTGATATACTCCAGTTGCTTTCATTCTAGAAACATAGCACCTAAACTGGCATGTCTCATACTCAATGCATCAGCTACCGCATTGCCCTTTCCTAGTGTAATGCGATATCGAAATCATAGGAAGCCAAGAATTCTAACCATCTCTGCTGATGGAGATTCAAATCCTTTTGAGATAAAAGGTACTTTAATGACTTATGATCAATAAACAACTCGAACCTTTCTCCTAAGAGATAATGTCTCCACATCTTTAACGCGAACACAATCGCTGCCAATTCCAAATCATGGGTAGGATATTTTTTCTCATGCGGTTTCAGTTGCCGACTAGCATAAGCTACAACCCTACCTCCTTGCATCAGTTTAACACCTAGTCCGGCACTACAAGCATCCGTGTATACCGTCATCTCTTCGTTCCATTTAGGAATAACCAACACTGGTGCACATGTCAACTTTTCCTTTAGAATCTTAAATGCACTTTCACACCTTTTGTCCCAGACGAAAGCTTGATTCTTCTTGGTCAACTGAGTTAACGGTGCCGCTATCATGGAGAAGTCTTGGATAAACTTACGATAATATCTAGCCAACCCCAAGAAACTTCTTACGTCTGTTGCATTCTTAAGCGTAGATCAATCTTTAGCCACCTTCACAGGGTCCACGGCAATACCATTCTCTGAAACAACATGGCCCAAGAATATCACTTCCCTCCTCGAGAAGTGACACTTAGAAATTTTTTCTTTTAATTGATGTTTTCTCAACACCTCCATCACTGTTCTCAAATGTTCCTTGTGTTCTTCCTCTGTCCTCGAGTAAACAAGAATATCGTCCATAAACACGAGAACAAACTTATTCAATTGATCCTTGAATACCCTATTCGTAAGATCCACAAAATATGCTGGTGCATTGGTCAATTCGATTGGCGTGACCAACCACTCATAGAATCCAAACGGCGTCGCCATTTTAGGAATACTTTCAACTGCTACTCAGAGATGATGAAATCTTGTCGCGAGGTCCAACTGGAAGAGCACTCTTGCTCCTTCCAGTTGATCAAACAGATCAGCTATCCATGGAAGAGGATACTTATTCTTCCTATTCTCCTTATTCAACTTGCGAAAGTCCACACATAAACAAGGGAACCATCTGCCTTGGTGGAAAATACGGTTGTTGCTACCTACTCGGAAACACTTCTTCTATTAAATCCGTTCTTAAAAATATCGCTTATTGCACCCCGAGCTCTCGCTACTCCCTTGGTGCCATATGACGAAGTGGCATCACTATAGTTCTGGCATCTTTCACTAAATCAATAGGAACTCAATCTCTCAGTGTGATGGAACTCCGGTCACTTCCTCGAAGATATCCGGGTACTGGCCAGCAATGGGAACCCCTGATAACTTGTCCTGCGGGATGTCGAGGGAATTTAGAAAACTAGCTATCACCTCATCACTAGGTAGGCCACCAAACACTACCCTCCGCCCATCATCCCCTAATAGTCACCGAAAATCCCTCACAGTCTACCACCACCCCATACCTTTGGAGCCAATCGACTCCCAAAATAAGGCCAAATCCAGTAAAGCCCAAGACAAAGCAATCACAAGCAAACATACATCCATGACTCGATAGAACCAAATTACGACAAATCATGCTAAGGATAGTCGAACCACCAATCGGGTTCGTCACCATTAATGGTCTATCGACTATCTCGGGTTCCAATTCCAACCTATCTACCAGGTCACTAGATAGGAAGGAATGGGAAGCCCTAGTATCAAAAATACTCGAACAGGAACATCATAAACATAAAGCATACCTTGAATGACGACATTCTTTCCTTTCTCCGCCGCAGTTGGGGCATTCGACGAAGAAGGAATAGCATTAATAGCATATGCTTTCACAATCTTCTTCTCTTTAGGAGGTTGTGGACATTTATCCTTGTGATGTCCCACTTGGCCACAATTGAAGCACTTCCTGTCCACTGGCTTTGCCCGACATTCTATGGCATAGTGGCCCTTCTTGCTATAGCGAAAACACTCAACATCTTTCTTATTCTTTTTCTGACCATCCTTAGCTTGGTTCTGCTTCCTCTTATTTTGGGAATTATTCTTGCCTCCACTGCTTCCCTACGGCTTTCGCTCCCCCGCAGATTAACAACAACCTCAGTCTTTGGCTTAGGGTAAAGTCTCTCTGATCTCAGTTCCTTTCCCACAATGGATTCAAATGTCTCATCGATGTGGTTTATAATCCTTTCCCCCAAGTACCCATCTAAGCTAGTTATGAATTCCTCGTTCTTCTTCCCGACAGTGTCAATAAGGGATAATCCATACTTCAATAAAGTATCAAACTCAACAATATACTCCGAGACTGCCCTACAATTCTGCTTAAGCTCTAGAAATTTCCTAAACGATTCTGATTTTTGGGCAGCTGGGATAAACTTATCACTGAAGCAAGCCTTAAACTGATTCCAAGTAACATGATCCTCAGGAGTAGCTGCTTTAATAGCATTCACCAATTCATGACTCGTCCTTGCAGTTGAAGCGACGCTAGCTTTCTCTTCATTGCATCATCGATCCCTAAGTCCTCAAAGATGCACTTACAACTATCGAGCCAATCTTGAACATTCGTAGCCGATTCCATTCCATGGAATGGCTTTCCACCAAGACTAGTATAATCCTTGTAGAGCTTGGCGAAATCGGCTCTAGGCGCCTGCAACGCTGCACCACCACCATTAGCAGCATTAGGAACTGCCCCCTGAACATCCCTAAGCATCTCCCTCATGAAGGTAGTTAACATCGTCCTCATGTTAGGAGCATTCCTATTATTGGCCCCAGAACCCGCACCCCTCGTATATCGGCTCATCGTCCAATACGTAAAGAGAAAACGATTAACCATCTCCATAGTGGTGCTAGTGCAATACGACTTCATCCTTAAATATACTAATAGTATATATATGTATAGCTTTTCAAAACCAAAATATCACAAATGTAACACCCCACATCCATTAATGTCACTCACAAAGGGAATGCAATAACTTCTATGGAGCGTTTTAAGTAGAACAGAAACTTAACAACAAGATAGATATAAACAGTACCTGAAAATTTAAAACTTTATTTCATTGCAGCGGAAAACACATATGTTTGATTACATCATCAAAAACCAGAGTCAAGTACATAATATCCATCTTGACTAAATCAAAGTACATAAATTGAAAGACATAATCCCCAATACAAAATAGCCATAAATAAAAGAGAGGCTGAACTTTACTTCAGCGATCCAAGCAATCTTCTAAAAGCAAAGAAACAGCAGTCCAAATTCAGGCTCCATTGGTGCTAGTTCCAACCTGAGCACCTGAGGGGAGGGGAAAAAGGAAGAAAAGAGGAGGAAACAAAGGGGGTCAGACATAAAGTCTGGCGAGTGCGATAACTTTAAAAATATAATTAACAAAGTAACTAGGCTAAGGCATAAGTTGGAAATTAAGGAAATGACCATGAACCATTGAATATGGTAGAGTAAACAGGGAAACAAGATGAACAACGATATCATTTAAGCGCACCTAAACCACTATAAGATAATTACTAAACTACACCAACACTATATGATAATTGCTATACTTCACCACCACTTGTCACCCTAAGGTTGATCTTGCCTACAGACTTAATAATGATATTGGTAGTTTCATGCACCCCTAGCTGCCTTCATAGGTGCCGCCTACCCCTATCTCCTCTAGGTGTACCCACTACCCCCAAGCGATCGGCTCCCTAACTCGTAGATACCCGTGCTGGCCCCACAGTGGGGTGTATCACTCCCCAAAGTGGCAACCCGATACCACCAATGATGCACGACTTATACCTACATGATGCAACAACGTCTTACCTACCAGCCCGGGTCCACACACGCATATGAACCCGTTGGACTTGCGTTGCCACCGCTAACCCGGTTTGGCCTCTTACAGTCAAGCACAGTATGCGTGTCCCGTCCTCGACTTGGGTCGAGCCCACAAAGATACGTATGGGTTACTGGTTGAAACGGGCCCCCATTACTTGACACAAGCTATCCACCTAAGCTTGGTCCCCTCTAGTACATCCTGCTTAACCCACTTCTTATTCATGTTCACTTACATGTTTCAATTTTGGTTAAGTATTTCTAATCGTATTTCAAATGCCACCCAAGGCACCCACTAGATTCCACATGCCACCCAAGGCACCCACTTAACCCCCTCATGTCACACTACATGTTTATCTGGTTAAGTGTTTCTTAATTCATTAAGACCGTAACCTCATAAAGATCTCTCACATTAGACTGGCATTTGTGGCAGCTGGATTTGCCGGGCGGGTCCGGGCAGTCTTACACCACAAAAGAGCCTAACCTCGTGTCTTTACAATTGTTACGTATTTAATTTATGCCTAAGACCTCTCACATTAGACTGGCATTTGTGGCAGCTGGATTTGCCGGGCGGGTCCGGGTAGTCTTACACCACAAAAGAGCCTAACCTCGTGTCTTAGTCAATTAATTACTACTAATTAATCATTCCCCAATTTGAATTAGTTTCCTATTCAAATTATCAATCAATTCCAAATTTAACTATGCCCATAATTAACTCAATTATGTCCATCCATTTATGGTATGTATAATCATACCAATTTTCATCTCAAATTTATTTTATGCCTTTTAAGGCATTTATGCCAATTAAATCTTTTAATATTATCCCCTTTACCCCACGTTGTACGTTTGTTCGCTTAACGTAAAATATACGTTAGACTCGAATAGTCTAACTCATGGAATAAAGAGAAAACATCACAATATACACATAATTAGAACATAAATCTAAACATAGGGGTGAACTTGCATGTGTGAATGATGTTCTACATCTAAAACTTTCATAGGCCAAAGTTACAACTTGCATAAAACAACATATGTCATAAATCCAAATCTAAAGGTGAAGACTTGCATAGGTAATAACCACAAACTTGCATAAATCATGTATGTCATAGATCTACATCTAAAGGTGTTAACTTGCATAGGCAATAACCCTAAACTTGCATAACATGATTCATATTCCAAACTCATATATTTATATAAACTTGCATATGTGATTTATGCAACATAACAATGGTCTAAACTTACATCTAAACAAGTAAACTAGCATGTAGAATTTGGCATATAACTCACACATGTCATAACCTAACTTTAGATCTAAAATAGATGTCATGTACAGTTGTAGATAATTTTCACTAATCATATGATTCATGTCTTAAATCAATATCTAAACTTGCATACATACTTTCGATCTATCATATGAATCAACATCACCAAACTAGCATATGAATAACATGATGATTCAACTAGACATAAGCCAATCATAGAATTACAACATGGGTGATAGCATCATAACTTTACATCGTAAATGATAGCATCATAACATAACATCATAGAAATTACAACACAATTCTACAACATAATTACAACATGCAGTCAATAATTCACATCATATCCAAATTATCCGCAACATAACTCAATCCAATTAATTTACTAATTATTTTATTAAAACTATCAAACTCACAACTCAAAAGCGGTCTTGAGTTCTGAATTCTGATTTCTGAAGTTGAATTAGCTTTCCTTTGAAGAAGATTCGTTGTTAGGGTTGAATAGAACTGATTTGATTTGCTGTTCTTCCTCTCTAATTGGTTGCGGCTACTCTAGGGTTCAAGATGACAGCATGACGACCATAGTTTCAGTTTTAATTTTGATTTAGGGTTTGAGTCTATGGGTCTTTTTATAGAGTTCTGAATAAATTTAAGCCGTCGGATGATCATATTGTTAATCAAAACCATTCAGTCGGGATAGGGTGACACCTCAGCCCAAATGACTCAGCAAGGAGTCAGAAAGGACTCAGCAACATGGGTCAGACTGAACCAGAAAACTGTGCAGGCCTGCTGCCTCGGCCTGGGTGCACTTGGCAGGAGCGCCAGTGCAAATTTGTACTGGTGCACTTCCCAAGTGAACTAGTGCAAATTTGTACTGGCACACTTCCCAAGTGCGACAGTGCAATTTTTTTCTTGTTTTGCCACCAAACTTCGTTCGTCCACAACTCCTTCATCCAGTACCCGTTTCCTGCAAATTCAGACTCTATTTCAACCAGAATTCTGAGACGAACACAATGGCGCAACCCCATTCCCTTAATTCTCACGTCTGAGATTAATTATTCTTTATTTTAGTTAATTCGATTATTCAAAAATCCGGGGTGTTACAAACTCCCCTCCTTAAAGGATTTCGCCCCCGAAATCTCCAAGTTAAGGAGAATGCATATCCTAAAATCCAAACAACCATCTACTCAACCATCAAACACAGGCATCCATTGTCCTTATAAATTTCTAATGCGGTATGAACATATGCAAGAAGTGTGTGTATATGTTCCTTATCTAATGCAAAATCAGGCGGTCTACTGATTCATTTGACCTCCTTAATGCAAACCATGATAGTGCCATGCGTCCATTATGTATGCGAAAGAACCTTATCGATATATATTAGTTCTATATGTGTGCACAACCATTCACCAAAATGCAACATCCATATAATGGTACAATCATTATACATCCATTACTTAAACATGTACACACATTTATATGCAATATGCAATATGAAGTGACTGAGCCGATCTAGTGCCTAAAGTGTGTGTATATGCATCCACGAGCAACCACTAGCAACCACTTACATCCGCATGCATCCATCATACATAACATGTCTCAAACACATGTTTCAACCATAGGACTACCCTATCTAAAGGTCAAAGATACTAGCGAGAGGACATGCTAAAGATAAGATAAGTACAAGCTAAGCGATTAAGGAGAAATTTAAAATACATACCCTCGAAAAGAAAAGGGTATAATGAACGCATCTTCGCTTCCGTCTCCCAAGTAGCGTTGCTCTCATCATCTCCTCATTGCACTTTGACTAGCTTGACCTCTAGATTCCTCAACTTCTTAATCTCCGACCCAAGAATGCATGTAGGAGCTCGTTGAATCGTCGCATCACGCACTATCTCCACCTCTCTAAGCAAGCTCGGCTCTACCACTTCCGCGGTATCATGCAAGCACTTCCTCAAATGTGATACATGGAATACGTCGTGTACACCACTAAGTCTCTCGGGCAACTCCACTCTATACGCCATCTGCCCAATCCTCTCCTTAATAGGAAACGGCCCTACGAACCTTGGTGCTAACTTCCCAACGGACCCAAAGCGAACGACGTTCCGTAATAGAGACACCTTGACAAAGACCATGTCCACAATATCAAACTCAAGATCTGACCTCCTCTTGTCCGCATAAGATTTCTGTCTATCTTGCGCCGTCTTCATCCTCCTTCGAATCAAATCGATCTTTTCCGAAGTCTCTCTAATCATATCGGGCCCAAGTAAGATCTTGTCTGTAGACTCCCACCAACATGTAGGCGAATGACACGGCCGTCCATAAAGAGACTCGAATGGTGCCATGCCAATGCTAGACTGAAAGCTGTTATTATATGCGAACTCCACCAACGGAAGATGTTCCTCCCATGTACCTCCGATATCTAAGACACACAACCTCAATAAGTCCTCTAGAATAAGATTCACCCTCTCGGTCTGGCCGTCTGTCTGAGGATGATATGCGGTGCTCAAACATAACTGAGTCCCTACCGCCTCTTGCAAGCTCTTCCAAAACTCGCTAGTGAAGATAGGATCGCGGTCGCTCACTATGCTAGAAGGAACACCGTGCAAACGAACTATTTCTCGAATGTATACGGAGGATAACCATGGACCAGTCCTCTTACTCTTTACGGGAATGAAATGGGCGCTCTTAGTAAGTCTGTCTACCACGACCCAAATCCCCGTATTACCCTTCCTCGATCTTGGTAATCCGTCAACAAAGTCCATCGAAACACTTTCCCACTTCCATTGTGGGACCTCCAATGGGTGAAACAATCCACCAGGCTTATTTTGCTCTGCTTTTACTTGTTGGCGCACCAAGCATCTAGCAACAAACTCTGCCACGTCCTTCTTCACACTGGCCCAAAAGTAAACTCGTCCCATGTCCATGTACATCTTCTCCCCGCCAGGATGGATGGTCATCTTCGAACGATGTGAATCATCAATAATGGTCTTCCTTAGGCACTCGTCTTTTGGTACACAAAGTCTACCATCCCTAAGTAACCAACCCTTATCATCTAGGGTATACCTACGCAGATGGCTCGATGACTCCCCTCTTTTGAGCTTTTCTACTAACTCAACCAAATGTGGGTCATCTTGCTGTGCCTCGCCAATCCGTCCCAAAAGCATAGGTCTGACCTCTAAGGATGCTAGCAAACCGGGTACAAAGTCAACGGAAGGTTTAAAGTCAAACATAGAGATGAACTCTAAGCTTCGTCGTTCAACAAACAACGGACTCAAGAACAACTTTTTCCTACTTAAGGCATCTGCCACCACGTTACCCTTGCCAGGGGTATATGCTATCTCGAAATCATAGGATGCTAAGAATTCCATCCACCTTTGCTGCCTTAAGTTTAAGTCCTTCTGAGAGAATAAGTATTTTAGCGATTTGTGGTCAGTGAATAATTCGAATTTTTCGCCAAGAAGGTAATGACGCCAAGACTTAAGCGCGAAGACAATAGCAGCCAACTCTAGGTCATGTGTAGGGTAATTTCTGTCATGTACTCTCAATTGCCTTCCACCATAAGCTATTACCCTTCCCTCTTGCGTTAAGACTGTTCCTAGTCCTGTCCCATAAGCATCGGTATAAACGGTAAATGGTTTACTCCCATCTGGCAACACTAAGACTGGGGCTGTGGTCAAAGCTCTCTTTAAACGTTGGAACACATCATCACAATCTATGTCCCACATGAAAACTAAGTTCTTCTTCATCAAGCGTGTTAATGGGGCTAATATTTTTGCGAAGTCTTTGATGAACTTCCTATAGTAGCCAGCCAACCCTAAGAAACTCCTCACCTTCGTAGCATTTTTAGGAACCATCCAATCTTGTATGGCCACTATCTTCGTGGGATCCACAGCTATCCCTTCTTTGGAAACCACGTGCCCTAAAAATCGCACTTCCTTCCTCCAAAAGTGACATTTAGAAAATTTAGCTTTAAGGCTATGCGCTCGAAGAGTCTCCAACACTTCCCTAAGTTATAGGGCATGCTCTTCCTCGCTTTTTTAGAAAAGATCAAGATGTCATCAACAAAGACTACCACGAATCTATTAAGGTACTCCCTAAACACCCTACTCATCAAGTCAACAAAGTATGCGGGGTCGTTTGTCAAACTGAAGGGCATCACAAGCCACTCGAAGAAACCGTCTGGAGTCCTAAAGGCAGTCTTGTCTATGCTATCCTCAGCCACTCTCAACTGATGGAAACCCGTGGCTAAGTCCAATTGCGAAAACACTGAGGCGCCAACTAATTGATCGAAGAGATCGTCAATTCTCGGCAGTGGGTGTCTATTCTTCTTAGTAAGCTTATTAAGTTCTCTATAGTCCACACAAAGTCTAAGGGACCCATCCGCCTTCGTGGCAAACACTACTGGAGCACCCCACTCCGATATACTACGTCTGATGAACCCCTTCTCAAGCAATTCTTTCACTTGCTTACTGAGTTCTCTTCTCTGTCTTGGAGCCATGTGGAGCACTGGTAATGCAACCAGCTTTGCATTATCTACTAGATATATTCGAAAGTCTATTTCACGTTTTTAGGGTAAACCTCTCACCTCATCGAAGACATCAACATATTCACGGACTATACGAACAGAATGTAAGTCACACCGGATGCGTCAAGGGATTCTAGGTAGCTAAGCAATACTGGACCTCTAGGGTCACAAGAAATATCAAGGGTCTTTCCAGAACGAGTCAATAATCTAACTACCCTTCTTTCACCGTCTAGGATGGCCCCATATCTAGTTAGCCAATCCATACCTAGAATTAAACCGTAGCCCATGAAGCCAAGAACAAAAGCGTTGCACTCAAACTCAACGCCCAAGATAAACACTCTAAAATCCCGACAAATCATAGAAAGATGAGCTGAACCACCGATAGGATTTGAGACTACTAAGGGATCCGTAACTAGACTAGTATCTAGGTGCAGCGTTTCAACTAATGATGTAGAGATAAACGAATGTGATGCGCCAGAATCGAATAAAGTACGGACAGGATGATCAAACAGAAAAACTAAACTTTCAACGGAAATTGCTCTACCTCGTTCTTGCAGCGGTGGGACAACGAGAGCCTGAACTTGTCCCGTTGCCTGCCCTGGTGCCATAAGAGCCTGCATGAGGTAGACCCTGACCTCTGCCCTTTCTTTGGGCAGTCCTTAATAAGATGTCCCGCCTCGCCACAGTGGAAACAACCAGTCTTCTTTTTCTTCCTACAATCTTTGCTTAGATGGCCTGGTGTTCCACAATAAAGATATTTCCTCTTGTCATGGGTTTTTTTATTCTTTGCACCCTTCTTAGGTTCTACTTTCTTACCCTGTGCCCTATCCATGCCTCCACTATATGTTCTCCATTCGTGACCTCCGACCTACAAGAAACTTCGTCCTTCATCAACCAAGCAGCTAGTCGACCCTTCCTCCCTTCGTCTATCTCAAAGATACTGACAAGTCCTCCACTTTCTTGAGCCAACTTCTAACCTCGACAAACGTCTAAGTCCCATGAAGCGGTTTTCTGCCGATCGTACGGAAGTCCTCATATATCTTAGGAAAAAGCATCTATACGCGGAGGAAGAGATTCAAAAAGGGAAAGAGGAAGAGATTCAAAACGGAGAATCGAAGGAAAGATATATGGCTCTTGGGGTTATGCTTTCTAAAGTAAGCTTTTATCTTGAAAATACTTTCCTTAAAACATACTTTTGAAAGTACTTCTTTATAAAAATTGTTTTGCAAATAGTTTTTCAAAATTCATATATGTTCTGGTAACCTTCAGCTCTGATACCACGTGAAACACCCCACGTCCATTAATGTCACTCATAAAGGGAATGCATTAACTTCTATGGAGCGTTTTAAGTAAGTATAGAACAGAAACTTAACAACAAGACAAATATAAACAGTACTTGAAAATTTAAAACTTTATTTCATTGCAGCGGAAAACACATATGTTTGATTACATCATCAAAAACCAGAGTCAAGTACATAATATCCATCTTTACTAAATCAAAGTACATAAATTGAAAGACATAATCCCCAATACAAAATAGCCATAAATAAAAGAGAGGCTGAACTTTACTTCAGCGATCCAAGAAATCTTCTAAAAGCAGAGAAACGACAGTCCAAAATCAGGCTCCACTGGTACTAGTTCCAACCTGAGCTCCTGGGGGGAGGGGAAAAAGGAAGAAAAGTGGAGGAAACAAAGGGGGTCAGACATAATGTCTGGCGAGTGCGATAACTTTAACAATATAATTAACAAAGTAATTAGGCTAAGGCATAAGTTGGAAAATAAGGAAATGACCATGAACCATTGAATATGGCAGAGTAAACAGGGAAACAAGATGAACAACGATATCGTTTAAGCGCACCTAAACAACTATAAGATAATTACTAAACTACACCAACACTATAGGATAATTGGTATGCTGCACCACCACTAGTCACCCTAAGGTTGATCCCGCCTACAGACTTAATAATGATATTGGTAGTTTTGTGCACCCCTAGCTGCCTTCATAGGTGCCGCCTGCCCCTATCTCCACTAGGTGTACCCACTACCCCCAAGCGATCGACTCCCTAACTCGTAGATAACCGTGCTGGCCCTACAGTGGGGTGTATCACTCCCCAAAGTGGCAACCCGATACAACCAATGATGTACGGCTTATACCTACACGATGCAACAATGTCTTACCTACCGGCCCGGTTCCACACACGCATATGAACCCGTTGGACTTGCGTTGCCACCGCTAACCCGGTTTGGTCTCTTACAGTCAAGCCCAATATGCGTGTCCCGTCCTCGACTTGGGTCTAGCCCACAAAGATATGTATGGGTTACTGGTTGAAACGGGCCCCCATTACTTGACACAAGCTATCCACCTAAGCTTGGTCCCCTCTAGTACATCCCACTTCTTATTCATGTTCACTTACATGTTTCAATTTTGGTTAAGTATTTCTAATCGTATTTCAAATGCCACCTAAGGCACCCACTAGATTACACATGCCACCCAAGGCACCCACTTAACCCCCTCATGTCCCACTACATGTTTATCTGGTTAAGTGTTTCTTAATTCATTAAGACCGTAACCTCATAAAGACCTCTCACATTAGACTGGCATTTGTGGCAGCTGGATTTGCCGGGCGGGTCCGGGCAGTCTTACACCGCAAAAGAGCCTAACCTCGTGTCTTTACAATTGTTACGTATTTAATTTATGCCTAAGACCTCTCACATTAGACTGGCTTTTGTGGCAGCTGGATTTGCCGGGCGGGTCCGGGCAGTCTTACACCACAAAAGAGCCTAACCTCGTGTCTTAGTCGATTAGTTACTCCTAATTAATCATTCCCCAATTTGAATTACTTTCCCTATTCAAATTATCAATCAATTCCAAATTTAACGATGTCCATAATTGACTCAATTATGTCCATACATTTATGGTATGCAAAATCATACCAATTTTCATCTCAAATTTATTTTATGCCTTTTAAGGCATTTATGCCAATTAAATCTTTTAATATTATCCCCTTTACCCCCACATTGTACGTTTGTTCGCTTAACGTAAAATATACGTTAGACTCAAATAGTCTAACTCATGGAATAAAGAGAAAACATCACAATATACACATAATTAAAACATAAATCTAAACATAGGGGTGAACTTGCATGTGTGAATGATGTTCTACATCTAAAACTTGCATAGGCCAAAGTTACAACTTGCATAAAACAACATATGTCATAAATCCAAATCTAAAGGTGTAGACTTGCATAGGTAATAACCACAAACTTGCATAAATCATGTATGTCATAGATCTACATCTAAAGATGTTAACTTGCATAGGCAATAACCCTAAACTTACATAACATGATTCATATTCCAAACTCATATATTTATATAAACTTGCATATGTGATTTATGCAACATAACAATGGTCTAAACTTACATCTAAACAAGTAAACTAGCATGTAGAATTTGGCATATAACTCACACATGTCATAGCCTAACTTTAGATCTAAAATAGATGTCATGTAAAGTTGTAGATAATTTTCACTAATCATATGATTCATGTCTTAAATCAATATCTAAACTTGCATACATACTTGCGATCTATCATATGAATCAACATCACCATACTAGCATATGAATAACATGATGATTCAACTAGACATAAGCCAATCATAGAATTACAACATGGGTGATAGCATCATAACTTTACATCGTAAATGATTAAATGATAGCATCATAACATAACATCATAGAAATTACAACATAATTCTACAACATAATCACAACATGCAGTCAATAATTCACATCATATCCAAATTATCCGCATCATAACTCAATCCAATTAATTTACTAATTATTTTATTAAAACTATCGAACTCACAACTCAAAAGCGGTCTTGAGTTCTGAATTCTGATTTTTGAAGTTGAATTAGCTTTCCTTTGAAGAAGATTCGTTGTTAGGGTTGAATAGAACTGATTTGATTTGTCGTTCTTCCTCTCTAATTGGTGGCGGCTACTCTAGGGTTCAAGATGACAGCATGACGGCCATAGTTTCAGTTTTAATTCTGATTTAGGGTTTGAGTCTATGGGTCTTTTTATAGTTTTTTGAATAAATTTAAGCCATCGGATGATCTTAGGGTTAATCAAAACCATTCAGTCGGGATAGGGTGACACCTCAGCCCTAATGACTCAGCAAGGAGTCAGAAAGGACTCATCAACATGTGTCAGATTAAACCAGAAAACTGTGCAGGACTGCTGCCTCGGCCTGGGCGCACTTGGCAGGTGCGCCAGTGCAAATTTGTACTGGCGCACTTTCCAAGTGCGCCAGTGCAATTTTTTTTCTTGTTTTGCCACCAAACTTCGTTCGTCCACAACTTCTTCATCCGGTACCCGTTTCTCGCAAACTCGGACTCTATTTCAACCAGAATTCCGAGACGAACACAATGCCGCAACCCCATTCCCTTAATTCTCACATCTGAGATTAATTATTCTTCATTTTAGTTAATTCGATTATTCAAAAATCCTG
Source organism: Allium sativum (assembly GCA_030737875.1). Classification (NCBI taxonomy): domain Eukaryota; kingdom Viridiplantae; phylum Streptophyta; class Magnoliopsida; order Asparagales; family Amaryllidaceae; genus Allium; species Allium sativum. The sequence goes on along the minus strand of CM060913.1, from coordinate 929,514,326 downwards.
GGTGTTACAACAAATATGAGCTCTCACATATGTATACTATCTCTCCCTGATGTCTTCCCCTAGGTTGACTATGCAACCTGGCTCTGATACCAAGTGTGACGGCCCGACCCGCACCAGCCGACATTTCCAATGAAACGCGTTGTGCCAATGTCCAACCAACATGGGACGGTCTTCAAAGGTAAAGGGTTTGAAACTATATATCATCAAAGAACCCGTAGCATATCTCACAGCGCACAGAAAAAATATAATAATAACATAACTTGATATAAAACAGGCGGGACAGTGCATAAGCTGAAAACTAAACCATCATAGCAGCGGAAAATTCCAAATACAGCTTATGATCCAAACCATCTTTATTACAACTTTTAAAACTATCTCTAAAGCAAAATAGGAAGGTACACTACTGATGCCCAAAGTAGTGACCAACAACAACACAGGGAGAATATATGGAAATGATATGTATAAGCGTCTTGCTCATCTTCGAACAGCTACTCATGCATAACCAGCTAACTTGTCTCTAGTCTGCTCGGTTAAGAGCACCCAGAGTAATAAGAAGAGACATAAAACTCTGGGTCAGACAAAAGTCTGATATGAGCGATAAACAGCGAAAAATTGAACAATATCAGGTATACATAACCATACCTGAACCTAGACCTGCAACCAAAGAGTTAGCACAACAGGATGTACAACACTCTAAGATGGCACTAACACACGGTGTGAAAATAATGGGGAGGGGGTGTGCATGCCATGGTGATAACAAACAGCAAACTTAGCAATCATCCTCACATCTCTCACTCTATGTGTAAAGTATACGATATCTACCACTTTGATCACCCAATTCTTTGCTACGGTCACTCTGCTCCATGGAGTCATGATGGCTCCACTGCACTGATCGATAGCCACTAATCCTTTGCTACGTCCACTCTACCCCATGGAGTCATAACAACTCCACCGCACTGGCTCATAGCCCTGCTACAATCACTTTGCCCCCATGGAGTCATGATAACTCCACTGCACTGATCCATAGCCAACATCAGTCTCTCCGTGGTGAGTCAAAGCTATAGACATTAATAACCCCTTTGCACACGTCCCACGGCAAAGTCCAATTCATGAAGTTAACTCGTTGGTTCCTATCTCGATCCTGAGTTCTAATTCCTATCTGGACTACCTTTGCATCTTGGGTTTTGGTCAAATTGGAGTTGGTCTTCAGAAAAGTCATCGTATAGAAATAGAAGCACACGCCCGGTTCGGTTTGGGTGTAAAGTGTTCAAGTTCCCCCATTCGGTTCGGTCACCCTTTCTCGGTTCTCCACTTGGTTCGGGCGCTCACCTTCTGCTCAATTCGGGTTGCCACCCTCCATTCGGCTCGGGTCCTCCTGCCACCACTCCAACTTGTTTCGGTTCGATTGCACTAGCCTCGGTTCGGTTCGTGCTCACCATTTCCAATCCGATCCCAATGCCTTCGCTTCCGATCAGAACCCAACTCTAACTCTATGCAAATGGCCTTCCTCTTGCCAAGCCTCCTCTTATGCCAAGTTCCGGTTCGGTTCGAATTTCCTTACTCGGTTATCCCATCCTATCTGATCCCTATAATTCGATCCGATCTGAAACCCTGCACATTTTCCAACGAGCATATATCGTCCATTTTCGACGACATCTTTAACCGTTTTAACTTTACTAATCAATCATAAAACATTCCAAACAGTAGTAATATCATATAGGATCAATCAACAAGGTCAAAACATCAAGAATATATGTTATTATAGATCAAACATACCCCAAAAGCATGATTTTCCCCTTAATCCCCTTAAGCATGTTTTAACTATTGGATTAACAAAATATGTCCAAATTAACCCAAGTTTTTATCAGAGCCCTAAAACAATATTTAAAAATTTCTACATATTTTTCTGGATTTTTAACATACATAATTTCGTTAATTAACACTAATCACCCTAATTAGCCATAATTAGTGAAAAACAATGTAAATCACTCACCTTAGCCACAAATATAATCTTAAATCTGAAATTCTACTAATTTGGGTCGAATTCCTATGCAACATAGTAGATCCAACTCTGATTTTTTGTTGATTTGCCTTGATTTGATGTAGCTTAGCTTAATCCCCGATTAGAAAGCGATTAGGAGTTGTTTCGAAGAGATTTCGAAGGTGGAAGCCATTGTTAGGGTTAAAGAGGAAGTTTGTGGCAGTTGTAAAATGACAAAGGAGGGTTTCTCTAGCCCCTATCAGCCCTTATGCAACAGTAATCCTGAAATGCCTAATGGGCCTAGCTGCTAATCACCCTAATTAGGCCCGGTTAAGCTGTTTTTCACCTTCAAAACCTTGTTTCAGCCATATCTCCCAAACGGTAAGTCCGTTTGATCAATGTGACCACTCTACGGAAAGGTAAACCATCATATGGATCCAATGGAAGTCATTTTAGTATAAAACTCCTTTCTAGTCAAAAGTTATAGACAAAACAAGATTCGCTAGGGACAAAATGGTCATTTAAAATCAGCAAAAATCGTGAACATGGGAAATGACCCCAATAGTCATTCCCCAAAGTTAAATGACTATACGACCTCATATGAAAATGAAATAAATATTCTACGATCATCCGATGTATAGAATGCAGGTCGTTACACCTTATAAACAAGAACGAGTTCTAAACCCGATGAGAAATAGTTGCCCTTATCTATTCCAGTTTTGTGATTTGAAAAAAAAAAGATTCACATTTTTCTATGACATGTTTTATGGTTTGGAAAAAGTAAGTTTTCAAGAGGAAAATAAAATTTTGACACTTTTGATTTTTGGAAGAAAAGTTTAAATGAAAAGGCCAAACCTTGTTTTAAAAATATGGAGTAGGTGAGGATTAGTGCCCAGGGAAGACGCAAAAAGTTTTGAGGCTGTGAAGTAAATAGCGAGAATTATCTTGGAATAATGGTAAGTTCCCGTAGAATGTGTAAGCATTGAAAAGCCTAGGTTGTTGTTTGAAATAATTGTTGGTATACAACTAGGACTAGTGGTGACTACTAGATAGTTAAAAAAAGAGGGCAAGTAAGTGTTTAGATCCTGTTGCTAATTTTCCTGTTAGAGGTAAAACCCAGTACTGCATTTCTGTTGGGATTGTTCCGTTATTTTGTTCTTGTTGGGTAGTTAGGGTAACACCTAAACCTGTCATAGATCCCATGGTTTCGACTTTCTGTCTGAGGGGGACGTAGTCCCGAGATCCTTGGCCCTTAGCAGTAGCTGTGTAGGATGTTTGTTCTCCTGTTTTAGTTGAAAGATTAGAAGGCTTATTTAAAGTTAAACTGAGAATGATTAAATAAGCTAAGAAAAGAGAAATGGTACAACTAAAATGGAAAGAACAAATACAGTATGGCAACAAAAATGGGAAATTATGAGAAAAGATGAATAAGAATAAAAAAAATCCAAGATAAGATGAAAAAGAAAATCAGTAACAAAAGAAAATTTTCTTATGTGGGTTGTGCTTGGATAGGAAAATATGGAATCTTTATAAATAGTTACCTCAAATCCAAGTACAATTGGAAAAAGGTATATAAAAGAAAACCAGAAGATGTGAAAATTTCCGTTTTCCACCTTTTTGTAACATAAGAAATCGAAATTAAAAAATTAGTTTTTTCTAAAATTCGAAAAATAAAGTTGGATGGTAGGATTTTGGATGCAACAATTGGATGAACCACGCTCTTACTCCGTAAGAGTGTGGGAAAACTTGGATGAAAAAGTATTTTGATTTTCAAAATATTGCATTCATGTAGAACTGCCAGTGTATTTAGGATGTGAGCATCGTAATTTAAAAGGATTTTTGAAAAATTTGCATACACATAGGAGGTACTGCTTAGGTATACATGCAATACTATGTTGTATTTCACTTTGTACAAGTGCATAATTTTTGCAAAAATTGGATGCACACATGATGGATGTATATTATGCGAGGGGTTAATTGATTTTTTTTACCTTTATCAAATTTCGAGGACGAAATTTCCTAAGGGTGGAAGAATGCAACACCCCGCATTTTTTAAGATAATAAAATAAGAAAACTTAATAAATTTTCAGAATTAAGTAAAACGGGTTGCGTCATTGCGTCCATCTCGAAATTTTGGTCAAGATAGACACCCGGTTTGCGTAAAACAGACATCGTATGAAGAAGTTATTAAGGTTTGAAGTTTGTATACGTGCAAGAGAATTATATATATATATTAGGTTCAGAAATCCAAAATAGGTCTAGAAATTTGAATTTCGGTTCAAAATTCAAAATTTTAGAAGACGGAAGAATTCCCTCCTAGGGGTCTACCCTCTAAAGGGGGTGTCGACCTTATCAAGGGGGGTCGACCGCCCTATGCAGATTTTGGCAGATTCATTTTTCTTCACGTGGACGGATTTCTGACTTGATTCGTTGGCTCTAGGCTATAAACAAGCCCCCATTTCTCTTGTTTCTCCACACCAAAATCAATGGAGAACAAGATGTTGCCTCTGCCCAGACTGAATCAAACCGCTTCTTCTTCAATAATCAACTAGAGCCAAATTAGTTAGAGTTTAGAGATCTACAAGCCTTCTTCTATCACAATGAATCTACGTTAATTTTAGATTTCTTATCGAAGTAAGGTAATTCCTAGATCAGGTCTATTTTTCAATTCCTTTCTCTTTTCTTCCCTTTTTCTTTCAGTAAAAATTATAAATCCATGGTTGTTAGGTTTTGAATCCAAATTAGGGGAAAACCATGGAAGGATAGATCTGGACCAGATCCAGGATTTGGAAAGCTTACGAGGTGAGTGGATTTAAGCTATAATAGTTTAGATAATAATATGTTATCGTTTAGCATTCCCCTTTTTATAAATTGTGAAATTGCTAGTTTAATTATAAATTGCTGTTATAACAAGTTGAGATGTTAATATGAATAGATCGGGAAATTCATATGTTTAATTGGCTAAATTATTTAACGTTTACATGTTGAAAAACAAACTTGTTAGGATATGAATAGCGATTACTGTGCCTATAATTCCATGATTCACTTGTGGCATATTGTTGAGTAAATGACATGTTAACGTGTTAAACTTGAACAATTACCCAATTAAATGTTTACATGTCAAAATAGAATTAAACACCTGTTAAAAAGGACACACGACAAAATATAGGGATAATTTGATGACATGTAAATTAGAGTAAATACATGAAAAGGAAAATATTCCTAAAATTTACATGAAATAGGAATAATTGTTAAAGAACGAACATGCCTAGATTCATAGTAAGTTGACATTGTAACGCTCTTAGACATGAGGTTAGATTACACTTGTGATAGAAGTTTGCCCGGACCTGCCCGACATATCCAACATTCACAAGTGGTAAATCTAATGTAAGGGGTCTAAATGCATAACTAAAACATGCAATGGTACTAAGACACGAGGTTAAGTCAACTTGTGATAGAAGTCTGCTCAGACCCATCCGACCAATCCAACGTCCACAAGTGTAGGCTTAATGTGAGAGGTCTAGTGCATATATATATATATATATATATATATATATATATGTATATAACAAGATATGAATAAAAAGCAATGATTGTAATTAAATGTCTAACTCAGAAAATAAGAAAGGAAGGGATGTAATGGACTGAGTTAGTGCGATACGAAGGAAAAGTGATGTATTTCCCTAAATGACCTATTTCTGAGAACGTGGTTGCAAGTAAGCCATAGTGAATAAAGTAAGAAAAATGAAAGAAATTACTTGCCACCACGGATTTAGATGGGAGTATGTTATGAAAATAAATCACTGATTCCTTCTATAAATCAAACTGATAAGGTGCACGAAGTGTTTTCCTTAATAAAATAAGGAACATATATTACAGTGAATAAAGAACAATGAATTACAACAGTAAATGGTATAACATTAAGGGAATGATAATAACCTATTATAAAAAAATAACATTAGGGGAATGATAATAACCTATTATAAACAAATAACATTAATGAAAATGTTCTATAATAGGTAGACTTGCCCTAGGGACAAGTGAAGATTATAACTTAAGTTACAATAAACTAGTATGGAAATGGGATAACTAGTGAAATGAGATAAGGGACACTTAATTTTAAATTAAGTAACCAGTAAATGGGGAAAGCCGGAAACCCATTGAGAAAAGGGGGAAATATACGAAATATAAGAAGTCGTACTTAATTATAAATTAATTAAGCTGTAAACCTGGAAGTCTGAAACCCGATGGTAAGGAAAACATGTTTAGGCTTGTCCTAAGAACAAGAGGAAATTATAACATAGGTTATAATAAATGGGTAGAGAAACTTATTAATGGGCCTTTGTTAAGAGAACTAAATTAATAAGTAAACAACGATAAGTTGTAGTAATAGTGTAAAATGGAATTATGATTAAATGATAAAGAATGAGGAAAACTTATGAAATAAATTAACATAAATAATGACTGACATGTTTAACAGAAAACATGTGAATTGATATGTTCTTAACTACATATTAAGTAAAACATGTTATTGTAATGATGAAATCAAACAAGAATATAAAAGAGATTGTGGATTACAGACCTTGGGCCACAATCTAGAGAATAAGATGTTGCGGGCTTATTAATAAACTTAAATGGGTTAAGTTATATAATTGAAATTAATAAGCAAGAGAAACTTTGTAATTTGAATAAGAATTCAATGTAAATGGGAATAAACAAGTTAAATAGAAACCTGGTGAGGGGTGACAAGCGCGTAAAAGAATGTTTAGACATAAGGTCTAACAACATATTAAAGTTTGGCGCTTGGACCAGTCCGCACGTTTGAGGGTGAATAACCCAACGGGGTAGATCATCATGGTGTTATAAGGCACAAGGGGAGCGCACATTCATCTGATTATTCTGTCAGCTTCGAAGGACTGGAAGGGGAAGCACGTGGCTTCCTGAGATACGTAAGGTGCTCCTAGTAGTCCTCTGTGCGGTGGAAGATGCTTTAGGATGTGCTCGCAGAGGTTGGGTCTGTGTGTAACTATTAGGTGGGTGGGCCTTGATTGCAGAAGTAGCTATGCAGTCAGAATGCTGTGACGCGGTGACACCAAGGTGATTCAGCGGTTGCCGCAACGGGTGGCGAAGGGTCACGACTAACAAGGATAGTAGATCGTTGGATACCCATCATCGGCAGCCAGTGGGATGCGAAAAGACTAAAGCTAAAACCAATAGACCATCCACCTTTCACTATCGGGGTATTGTGGTTAAGGGAAGATGCCAAATGGATGTTTAGATTGTTTTCTTTAGGGGCATCCGTTTATCTCTTGTATTCTTTACTATTTGAGGGAGGGGTCGAGGCGGGGCCATAGCCACCGTGAAAACAGACCCTAGGAATATCTGTATATAGAGGCTCTTAATGACGGGCCTGTACAGATATGGAAAAGCTCCCTACCGAGTTCCGTGTTTCCTGTATCGCCCTGCCACGAAACTTGGTGCACATTAGAGGACCTGCGGTCAAGGCATCGAGGTACAATTGACGATACGTATGTGGGATAGTCTAAATACATGCATGTCGGATCTGGGTGGTGTATCATAGACTTGAGGGCAATACTCCAGTATGAAATATGATTCGATCGACGATGGCAGTCCGTACACTTACGTAGCATAGTAATGATAGATATATGCAGAACGTAACATTGTTATGCAGAGATCCATACGTCACTCCGGCATAGGATGAGGGACTGCGTTCATTTCTATGGCATTACGTTGGAGATCATGCGAGTGGGGTACCATGGGGTGTACCTCAGTATTTAGGGGCAGCTACATATATACTGTATCAGGTTAATCCACTGAGAAGTAAATGAGTACGACGTGTGTGTAAGCCTTGAGTGTTGTTAACCCAAGTAACCTAATGAATGAGAAAATATGATTGGATGGTATATGTAATGTTACCTAAAGTGTATAGTTTAAATCCAGTCACCAGAACTTGTGTTCCAACCCCTCCTCATCACATACTTGCAGGTTAGATTTGTAGCAGAGACATGATAGCCTTGGATATTGGTTAGGCAATATTATTAATATGGTAAGGCTATGTTTTGATTATATTATATTTTATCCATTCCACTATGAGATATTTCTGGGCTCTGACATGTTTTATGTCTTTGTCTTTTCTATAGGATACCAGATCAAAACAATCCGAGTTTCGATTGATTGGAATTTTTGAACAAAAAATTCGGTCTATCGGAATTCTGGTTGTTACACCAACGTTGAGCTAACGAACCCGTTAGATCGCGAACAACCAAAATTGGGACCAATGCAAGGGGAGAAAAGGAACTAAACCTAAAAGGCAGAGTACAAACCGAAACAACCAAGAATTCACCCAAGCAAGGCATGCATGTAGAACCATAAGCGGCAACACACCCATGACCCGTTAATTGTTCCTCTACAGGAGAGAGCAAATTGACAGAGAGCACACGTGAACATGTGTCATGGCTCAATGACCCACAAACAATGCCATCCAAAGACCAATAAGAAACACAACAGTTAACAGAAAAAATAACAAAACAAGATAAAGGGAAGCATCGAACCTGATCGCACCACAAGGAGGCCAACCAACAAACCAAGATAGAGCAATCCGAGAGCACAAAAGAGAATCTCGCTGCCACCATGAGCGTGGGAGTAGTAACAGAACACATCTTCGATGCCCTGCCAATGGCCATAGGCCCTGGTTGCACACGGAGATGCATCGAGTGTGACGAGCCAAAGCTGGGAACTGCATGCAAATCATTGGCCTTATGCCACTCTTTGAAAAAAGCGCCACGTAGCCAACGCTTTGAAGGCACCAAAGAATCTGTGCAAACCATATCCACTGAAGTTGAAGGGGAGACCTCCGCTGACAAGGAGGGTGACTGAAACGCTAGTGCATCAAATAAATTGCCAATAGTAATATCTCAGGGCCTTTGGCCTTCGCAACCACCGAATAACCAGAAACAGAACAACGTATACTTCCAGCTGACGAATGAGGATGAGAAGCAATCATAAATTGTCTCTTCGAGCAACGTGACTTGCAATGACATCGAGGGTGAGCCATCGGCTTCTCATCCACAATCAACGATCGAGGCTGCAAGAGAGCCTCATAATGGTGGTGTTGCCTGAATGAACGCTAGTGTTGGGTCGTCACATCCCACTCACGAGCGTTCAAATCAACGGTGGTAGCGTCAAGACCATCCAAAAAGGCGATGCCTTAGCGAATAGAATCCACAAGGAACCCCATCACAAGCACCACAACAACGTGGCCACTATGATCAACGAATGCCATGGTAGGTGCAAACAAGGTGGTTAATTCCTCGCTGCCCTCGCAAAACATAGGAAAAGCAGCAGACTCACTCAAAATAGGGGAACAAAAATGGCATTCGATATTGAAAGCAGATAAATCAGCCTCGCAAGTTGGCCTGATTAACATGGAGTCAACTCCATAAATGACTTAGCCACCACCAGGAAATGGTGGCGACTAAGAGCCACAAATGAAATAAGCGATTCCAAAGAGTTCAGAATTGACGAAGCACTGACTTCCACAAACGAAATCAAATCTGAACCAATCAAAGAAAGCACAGTTGGAAACCAGCAGAAGACGCCATATAGGCGAAACCCTAATCGCACAGTTTGGGGGAAACTGAAAATTTGAGAAACGCGGCAACAATAGAGAGCATGAGAAGGGCAGTAAGAGAAGAGCACAAATCATAGAGCTAAAAGAGAAAAGTATAGAAGAAGAAAAATCGAGATGGGATCAGAAGATGGAGGCCATTAAAAATCCATTAGAAGAGAAAAAGTGTCCAATTCGTGTTTTGGTGTGACAACCCAGATTCCGACGGACCGGATTTTTTTCAAAAATCCCAATCCATCGAAACCCGAGTTGGTTTGCTCTGGTATCCTGTAGAAAAGACAGAGACATAAAACATGTCAGAGCTAAGAAAAATATCTCACAGCGGAAAGGATAAAATATAGTTTAATCAAAACATTGCCTTACCATATTATTAATATTGCCTAACCAGTATCCAAAGCTATCATGTCTCTGCCACAATCTAACCTGAGAGTGTGTTATGAGGAGGGGGTCAAAACACAAGTTCTGGTGACTGGATTTAAACTATACACTTTGGATAATCTTACATATACCGTTCAATCATATTTTCTTATTTATTAGGTTACTTGGGTTAACAGCACTCAACGCTTACACACACATCGTACCCATTTACTTCCCAGTGAATTAACTTAATACAGTATATGTAGCTATCTCTCAATATTGAGATACACCCCATGGTACCCCACTTGCACGGTCTCCACCGTATCATCGCAGGAATATACCAATGCCTAATCCTACGCCCGAATGTCGTACGGATTTCTGTATATATGTTAATGCTACGTCTGCAAAGAACCACTACTTCTATATTACGTAAGTGTTCGGACTGCCATCTTTGAACCATTCGATCGAATTAGGTTCCGTCCTCGAATAATGCCATTTAGTCTTATGATACACCACCCAGAGCAACATGAGTGTACCTAGACTTTCCCACGTACGTATCGTCAATCGTTCTCGATGTCTATTGCACATGTGCTCTATATGTGCGCCCGAGTCTCGTGGCAGGGCTAATCAAGAAACACGAAACTCGGTCGGGAGCTTTCAAATATTTGCGATTGCAGATGCTAAGGTCTGCTTTTACAGTGGCTATAGTCCCACTAGACCCCTCCCTCAACTATTGAAAGACACCCAAGAATATCAAGAATGAGAACTTAACCCCGGCCCCCTATGCCCTTCAAACCTATTGGCCAACCTCACCCATAACTAGCTAGCAAAGTATATGGTCTTTTGGAGTTCTCCGCCTTTCCGCTTTACGTACCGAATGAAGATGGTAGGTAGACGACGAGTTGCTATCACAGGGCACTAACTGGTCTCGCCGAATCACGCTGGTCCATCTTAGTCTTTTGATTGCCCCTTATTATTGCAATCAAGGCATACTCGTTGGTTCAACCATGCAGATCTAACCTCTGTGAGCACAGGCGGATCATCTGCCACTCACAGAGGAATACCAAGAGTACCCTACGTCCCTGGAAGCCGCGTGCTTCTTAACCCAGTCCGTTGGAGCCTAGAAGAATATCTAGATGGACATGCGCTTCTCTTTGTGTCTTTTGACATCCCGATGATCTACCCCTAAGGGTTATTCATCCTCTAACGTATGGACCGGTCCAAGTGCCTCAGTTTTATATGTCATTAGACCCTACGTCTAACCATTAATTACGCGCTTGCCTCAACTCACTAGGTTTCCAGTTAACTTGGTTATTCCAATTCATATTGAATTCTTATTCAAATTACCAAGTTTCTCTTGCTTATTAATTTCAGTCATACAACTTAATTCATTTAAGTTTATTAATAAGCTTACAACATATTATTCTCTAGATTGTGGCCCAAGGTCTGTGATCCACAATCCCTTTTATATTCTTGTTTGATTTCAGTAACATGTTTTACTTAATATGTAATTAAGTATATCCAATTCACGTGTTTCCAATTAACATGTCACTTACCATTTATGATTAAATATAACTTATTTCATTTCATAAATTTTCCTCATCCTTTCTCATTTAATCATAATTCCACTTTACGTCGTCAATACGACTTACTGTTGTTTACTTATTAACTTAGTTCTATTAACTAAGGCCCATTAATAAGTTTCTCTACCCATTTATTATAACCTATGTTATAATTTCCCCTTGTACCTAGGACAAGTCTAAACATGTTATTCTTACCAACGGGTTTCAGACTCCCAGACTACTTAATTTATAATTAAGTACAATATATTTTCTCCCCTTTTCTTAACTGGTTTTAGGTTTTCCCCTTTTCTGATTACTTAATTTACAATTAAGTGTCATTTAACTTAATTCACCAGTTATCCCATTCCCTTACTAGTTTATTATAACCTAAGTTATAATATTCACTTGTCCCTAGGACAAGTCTATCTATTATACAACATTTTCATCAATGTTATTTATTTATAATAGGTTATTATCATTCCCCTTTTAAACCATTTACTGTTGTAAACCATTATTCTTCATTCTCTATAATATATGTTCCTTATTATATTAAGGAAAACACTTCATGCACCTTATCAGTTTAATAGAAGGAATCAGTGATTTATTTTCATAATGTTTTCCCATCTAAATCCGTGGTAGCAAGTAATTTCTTTACTTTTATATATTTATTGTGGCTTACTTGCAACAACGTTTTCAGAAATAAGTCATTTAGGGAAATACATCACTTTTCCCTCTTATCACACTAACTCAATTCATTACATCCCTTCCTTACTTATTTTCTGAGTTAGACATTTAATTACCATCCTTGCCATTTATTCATATCTTGTTATATACATATTTTTTTTTTATATATTTATATAAGCACTAGACCTCTCACATTAAGCCTATACTTGTGGACGCTGGATTTGCCGGGCGGGTCTGGGCAGACTTCTACCATAAGCTGACTTAACCTCGTGTCTTGGCACATGCTGTTAATTCTTGCACTTAGGCCTCTCACATTAGGTTCAAAATTAATGGCTGCTGGATATGCCGGTCGGGTCCGGGCAGACTTCCGCCACTAATGCAACCTAACCTCATGCCATAAGTGTATTTACAATTTCTAATTGTAATCCTAGGCATATTCATTTTCATTCGATCACTTATGTTCATATAAAATTGCGCTTCCAAATTAAAATCTCAAAACATAATATATGTTATGTTCATTACATGAAAATTTTAGACATATTATCCTTTTTACTGTAATATAGTTTACAGTAATCTAGTTTACATGTCATCCAATTTTTGCCTATATTTTGTCACATGTCATTTTCAACATATGTGTAATTCTACTAAGACATGTAAACATTCAATCGGGTAATTATTTTAACATGTCGTTCAATCAATAATATGTCCCAAGTAAAGCATGTAATTACAATCACTGAATTGGCTGTTCATATCCTAGCAAGTTTATTTTCTCCAACATGTAAACATTCAATAACTTAGCCAATTCAACATAGGAATTTCCTGACATATTCATATCAACATTTCAATTCGTTACAACGACAATTTATAATTAAACTGGCCATTTCAAAATATATTAAAAAGGGGAATGCTAAACGATAGTCATAACATTATCTAACGGCTATAGCTTAAACTCACTCACCTTTAAGCTTTCCCCAAATTTTGGATCTAATCCATTCTATCATCCATGGTTTTCCTTTTACCTTTAATTTGATTCACGACCTAATGACCATGGATTTATTATTTCATGAAAAGAGAAGGGAAATAATTTAAATAGATTGGTTCTTAGAGGTTTTCCTTGCTTTTATGATTCAATAATCTTTTTTTATTAACGTTGATTCCCTCTTCCAGATCTGAATTCATAATCCTCCTAGGCTAACATTTTAATTTCAGAATAGATTTGAGAAGAGAGAGAGAGAGGGAGCCATGGCAGAGCTCCAGCGTAGCTGCTGAATTATGATGTTTAGGGTTAGGTCTAGGGTCTTATTTATAGGTGCTCAAGACCTTATCGTACACGCAGCGCTGAGTCAGCATTGAACCCAGTTAAGAAAATAGTCTGGGTTCGCAGATGAATCTAGCCAAATCTTATCGTACATGCAGTGCTAAGTCAGCATTGGGTCCCGCAAGCTGTTTTGGCGCAGATATTTGAATTTCGAATGTTTGAATTGTTTTGGCGTAGAAATTTGATTTTCGAACTTTTGAATTTCTGGAATTTATTTAACTGTTTTTTTCACATAAAATATTATTATATGTATACAATTCCTCTAACGACCATTTTACGTGTATATATATACGCACAACTTTCGTTTTATTTTCAAAATTCAAACGAAGTTGCATCGTTATTTGACTCTTGTCATATTTCATTGAATGTAGCCTTATCTTGAATTTTATCTTTCGTATACATATATTTCTGCATATATATATATATATATATATATATATTCTCATATATATACATATATTTTCTTTGTTTCCTTATATGTATGTTCTTATCCTTTCAAATTTTGAATTTGTATACGTATATATATTTGCATGTTCAGTTGGCCCTCTCTAAAACAAAGATAAAAATTATGCCAACGCCGGGGTTCGAACCCCCGACCTCCATGTTACAAATCCAATGCCTTAACCAACTGAGCTATGAAGTCTTTTATTAATAAGTCTTAGAACAATGATAATTATTGTTCTCTCCTTACTTCTCTTTTTCATGTTAGTTACAATACTTAAATTAAACCATTGCATGAATCTTTTTCTTTTAATGTTAATGCATTATATTTGCAAAACAGTGTATGCAACATATTTACATTGCATGCAACCAATCCTTTCTTTCTTTCAATGCATGCATTACATTTTTTTCAGTGTATGTATTTATTACATGCAATCCTTATTTTATTCTTTATTTTATATTTTAATTTTTTTGTATATATATTTCTCTTGTGCGTATACAAAGTTCTAGGCTTAATAACTTCTTCATACGACGTCCGTTTTATGCAAACCAGGTGTCTATCTTGACCAGAATTCCGAGACGGACGCAATGGAGCAGTCCGTTTTTACTTAATTATCATTATTTAATTAAGTTATTCTTATTTTATTCTCAGAAATGGACAAAATAAGTAAAATAGGACATTGCAAAACTGTAAACAAAATAATAATGGAGAAGGGGATAAGGAAAAAGAATTGTTTATAACTAAATAACAACTGAAAAGGAATAAAAAATAGACAATAAACAAATTGAATAATAACTTGCAAAAGACAAACTTATAAACACAGTAAATGTAAAACTTGAAGATCCAATCTATTTAACTATCTTAATCCTTCTTATATAAATTGCTGATCTAAAAATCACATAAAACTCAAAAAGAAATATTGTAGATCCATAAAAAGGTCTTGGAAGAAGAAGAGGAAGAATAATCCTTTCAAATCTACAATTTGATAGCACTTTAACTTATTCTCCAATTTTATTTATTTTAGAGCATAATGGAGTGGATGCTAAGAAAATGAAGAAAAAGAGGTGTAGGGAAAAAAAGAGGAGTGACAGTCTATTTATAGGTGCGGAAGGATAATTCAGGCCTTAGGATTTTAGGTTTTTAATCTCACTATTAGAGGACATATCAGCAAAACATCAGCAAAGAAGACTCCATAAACATTCATCACAGGCTCGACATCGTGCCAGGCATGTCACTGTACCTAGCTCGATATGGGTCGTCCCACCTCGTATGTGGGTTGACACACGTGTCGACCCATAGGTCAACTCAGGGGTCAACCTAAATATGGGCTAGGTTGCCTATTTCACCACTGATTAAGTTTGGATTATTTATTTAATTTTCTAATATAAATTTTAAACTTTAACTTATCATAATTTATTCATTTTCGCCCGATTTTCGCAAATTAAAAGTCTATTTGAATCAAAATTTCGTAACGAACGTAATAGTGAAATCCTTTTTACCTAATTATGAATATAAATTAATATTTATTTCATTACTCTTATTTATTTAATTATTATTTATTAATATTTGGGGTGTTACATTCTCCCCTCCTTAAAGGATTTCATCATCGAAATCTCCAAGGCTAGAAGAATGTTATTAATATTATCAACCATTACCTACACTAATCTACTCAACCATAAACCACTGACATTCATTGTCCTTAGAATTTATAATGCTTGGTATGAACATATGCAAAGGTGTTGTGTATATGTCTTTAGGATAATGCGAAAATCAGGAAGTTTACTGATTTAGTTGCTCTTTAATGCAGTTCATGTCCTGCCATGTATCCAATATGTACGCAAAAGAATCCTAATGATACATATAAAATTCTAAATGTGTGCAACAACCATTCATCCAAATGCAACATCCAAGTGATGGTTAACCATTTTTCATCTGTATTTATAATAAATTAAAATGCGCACACATCCATATGCAATATGTAAGTGTCTTAGTTTAGCCGATCCCTAATCTAGTGTTGAGTGTGTGTATATGCATCCACTACATTCCACTAGCAAACACTTGCATTAACGTGAATCCATTCAACCATAGCATGTTATATTAACATGTTTTGAACCATTTCCTACCATTCATAGGCTTCTACCTAAGAATTATGATTCATACAATATTGGAAAATAAGATTCGAATTCAAAGCTTAGAAAAGAATTAAGAGCGTACTCTCAAAGAGAAAAGGAAAATAAGCGCGAATCCTATCTTTTGGTTTGCAAGTCACATCGTTGCTATCTTCTCCCTACTGCATCTTAACTAGCTTGATCTCTTTATTCCGTAGCCTCTTAACTTCAGATCCTAGTATCAGAGTATGAATTCTTCTAACTGATGTCTCCTCCTCTATCTCTATATTGTCAAGGGTGCTCAACTCTACTGCTACCGCAAAATCATGTAGACACTTACTCAAGTGTGAAACATGAAACACATCATGAACTCCTGCCAGTCTCTTCGATAGTATGACTCTGTATGCCATATGACCTATCCTCTCTATTATGGAGAGAATGACCCTACAAACCTCGGCACCACCTTCCCTAATGAGTCGAATCAAACAACACTCCTCAAAGGTGACACCTTAACAAAGACCAGATCTCCTACCTCGAACTCTAGGTTTGTCATCCTCCGATTTGCATACAACTTCTGCCTGTCTTGAGCTGCTTTCATCCACCTCCGAATTAAGTCAATCTTCTCTAAAGTCTCCCCAACCATCTCAGGTCCAAGTAGAAGTCTGTATGTAGACTCCCACCAACACGTAGGTGATCTACAGGGTCATTCATAAAGTGCCTCGACGGGAGCCATACCAATACTCGTCTGATAGCTGTTATTATATGTGAACTATACCATTGGAAGATGTCCTCCCAAGTTCCTCCAAAGTATAAGATACACAGCCTTAATAAATCCTCGATAATCCTATTAACCATTTCTGTCTAAGGGTGATAGGCGGTACTAAGTCGCAGCTGTGTCTCTAATGCCTCCTACAGGTTCCTCCAAAACTCGCTCGTAAAGATAGGGTCTCAATCACTAACAATACTAGTGGGTACCCCATGCAGTTAGACAATCTCTTTAAGATATACTGATGCCAACAAAGCTGTTGTCCTCTTGCTCTTAACTAGGATAAAGTGAACGCTCTTAGTCAATCTATCAACTATTACCCAAATACTAGTGTTGTACCCCCTCGATCTGGTTAGCCCATCTATAAAGTCCATAGAGATGCTCTCACACTTCCACTGCGATATGTCCAAAGACTGAAGCAATCCTCTAGGTTTCCTCTGTTCAGCCTTTACTCAGTGGCAAGTCATACATCAAGCTAGATACTTTGCCATGTCCTTTTCATCCCAATCCAATGAAAAACCCTCATCATGTCTCTGTACATCTTATCACCACCTGGATAGATAGTCATCCGAAAGTGATGCACCTCCTCTAAATCCGATCACAACAAATCATCTTCTCTAGGAATGCATAGTCTCCCATCTCGACGTAGCCACCCTATCTCATCCACGGAATACCTAGCTAGATGACTAGAGTCTCTCCTCCATTGAGTTGGTCCATGATGTCCACTAACTACTGATCCTCGTGCTGATTGGATCCAAAGCTCTTGAAAAAAGTAGGTCACACCTTTAACGATGCCAATAACCCTTGAGTAAAATCCGTAGATGGTCTAAAATTAAATGATGAGATGAACTCCAAACTCTGCCACTCTATTAATAATGGACTCAAAGCCATTTTCTGCCTATTAAATATGTCTGCTACAACATTCCCCTTCCCTGGCGGATATGCTATCTTGAAATCATAAGACACAAGGAATTCCATCCAACGTTGTTGACACAAATTAAGATCCTTTTGTGAGAACAATTACTTGAGCGACTTATGATCTATAAAAATCTCGAATCTCTCGCCTAGTAAATAGTGTCTTCAAGAGTTAAGGGAAACACTATTGCTGCTAGCTCCAAATCATGGGTGGGGGTAGTTTTTCTCATGTACCCTGAACTGGCTACTCCTATAGCAGACAACCCTACCCCTCCTGCATAAACACTGCACCTAAACTCGTGCCACATACATCCGTATAAATGGTAAACATCTTCGTACCATCAGGAAGGGTCAAAAATGGAGTTAATGTAAGAGCCTTCTTCAATCTCAAGAATGCATCCTCATAATCTACATACCAAGCAAAAACTAGATTCTACTTCGTCAGATGGGTAAGCGGAGTTGAGATCGCTGCAAAATCTTTAATGAACTTCCTGTAATATCCCGCCAATCCTAAGAAACTCCTAACCTCGATCATATTCTTAGGGGCTTTCCAGTCTTGAATTGCGACAACCTTAGTGGGGTCCACCGCTATACCATCTCTAGAGACAACATTCGCTAAGAACCTTACTTCTTTCCGCCAGAAATGGGACTTAAAAAACTTCGCTTTTAGCTGATGTGCTCGAAGAGTACGAAGGACCACTCCCAAGTGCATGGCGTGCTCTTCCTTGCTCCTCGAGAAAACCAAGATATCGTCGACAAATACCACTACAAAGTTGTACAGGTACTCCCTAAATACTGACTCATCAAATCCACAAAGTATTCTGATGAATTAGTTAGCACAAAAGGCATAACTAGCCACTCAAAGAAACCGCCGTGAGTCCTAAAAGCAGTCTTGTCTATGCCATCATCTACTAACCCAAGTTGATGAAAACCTGTGGCTAAATCCAACTACGAGAAAAATGAGGCGCTCACTCTGATGATTGCAACTGCGAGAAAAACGAGGCGCTCACTCCGACGACTGCACACAACTCTTGCATTGAACAAGAGGAATAATGCGCTGAAAGGTGTGCCTAAGACAAACACGCAGAATCTGTCATATAACTCACAACGCAAAGATAAAGTATAATAGAACATATACAATAGGCACATAATAGTGAAGCAGATTTGAGAAGAAACTTTAACTTCCATATCAACTTGAAAGAATATCCATACGACAAGGTATTTCATCATAAGAATCTATACAAGGATGCCTCACTACAATCACTTAGAAAATCATACAACAAACATAACAGCAGAAATTGCAACTAGATATGAATAAAAAAAACTGATACGTAAGCCTCCTGCTTGTCATCGATCTACAACATCGTCCACTAAGATCTACTACTCCGTCTTCCAATCCACAACCGGATGAACAACCCAACGTAATAAGAGAAAACATAAAACCTTGAGTCAGAAAACAATCTTAATAAGCAATAAAACAACTATCTAACATCATCAATAAAGTATATGAGAATATGTAGATTAACCAACTAATCTACCAACATCAACAGAGAAGAACCCAAATCCGTCTTCCCCACATCCGACAGTGATCGCCTTTACAAACAATCATAATAGAAACAAACAGTACATTCATGACAATCAATTATCAAGTGTAGACCATCCTAATCGATATCGACATCCCCCATGCACAATCCCTGAAGGCCTAAACCAACATCGGAAAAGCACTCAAAAGACATCTCCTTCGACGTCGGATAATCCACACAAGACGATACAAGCAAAACAATCATCGTCCATGACTCTGGCTATCACTGCCAATCTTGCCATAAAACCATCATTAATCATATGACATGCAAAATGCCCAGTCCATGCAAATACCCGATCCATGAAACGCCCAGTCCATGGAAATGTCCAATCCATGAAACGCCAAGTCTATGAAAATACCCGATCCATGAAACTTCTGATCCTTGAAAATGTCCGATCCTTGAAAATGTCTGATCCATGAAACAGCCAGTCCATGGAAATTCTCGAGCCGTGAAACGTCTGATCCATGGAAATGTCTGATCCATAAAACGTCCGATCCATGGAACATCTGATCCATGGAAATATCCAATCCATGAAACGCCCAATCCATGGGAATGTCCGATCTATGCCAAAACTCGCCTAATCCATGCCAAAACTTTGCCCAATTCACTCAGTTTCTTGGGGAACAAACCAGCCGATCCATGCTAAGAATCCCGATCCTATCCATTACAAAAAACTCACCTGATTCAACTCCAATTCGATCCAAAACCCATGCAAAACATTCAATTTCACCAACCAATCAAACAAAACCATCAACAAGCATTAACACAACGACTATTCGTCATTCAAATATAAGAAATTCACCAAATTCAGGATAAACAATAAAAAAAAGTAAACAAATGGACCTTCCTTGTAATAATACATGAAATTTATTGATTTAAGTTGCTAGATTAGATATTATGGTGATTCGAACAAAAATATACATACCATGATGTAGATCTAGGTGAAAACAACTTGAAATGATGAAAATAAGATCAAACAACCCATTTACTCGATTGAATCCATTTGGGAGATGCTTATCACTAACCAAATCTTCGATGAAAACGACTAATTCCTAATCTGGATAGCGAAGAACGATCTTCAAATCTCTTAATTTGATGTGATCTACTCTATCTTAACATTGATCTAGCCTTCCGTGATGTAGATCTTCAATCTTCTAATGTAGATCCAAAACGGACGAGAGATGTATTTGATTGGAGAAGGGAGAATCTCAAACCCCAACTAAATGAGATGTATTTGATTGGAGTAGGGAGAATCTCAAACCCCAACCAAATGAGAAATGAAGAAAGTAACCCATCCCCCTTGTCTCTACCCCCTATTTATAGCCAAACCATCATCCCACTAATTGGCCTCGCTAGTCAGCCCATTAATGACTAATTAGTCTGTCTAGAAATTGTGTTAGCATTAAAACATCGATTCCTCCCAAAATGCTGAACCAAATCTTTAATGTGACCACTCTACGGAATTGGCAACACCATTTCCTTTCCAATGAAATCGACCTCAGCACCTGATTGGATACCAATCAAAATTTATTTCATGTACAAAACTGACAGATGCAAAATGGTCACAACTAAAATTGATAAAAATTATGGACATGTATCACATCCTCATAACCAACATATCAAAATACGAGAATGATCTGACCCTCAGGGAATCAAATAAAAAAATTACGATTCTATGATACATAAAATGCGGGTTGTTATATTCTCCCCCCTTAGGAATTTTGCCCCCGAAATTCCAAGCAGCCACAAAAAACCAGAAAGAACTCCGCATGCCTACCATCCCTGAGTAGCTAAATTACAATCCAAACTAGCATCGATCAAGCATGCATCCATAGCCTTAACCTAACATGTAGAATTCTAACTAACAGTATAGGTTAAAATAATGTAAGGTGACACAATATTTATGGGTCATACCAAAGAAGAGTTATGGAATGGTCGTCTTCATACTCTCTTCCATTTCCCACGTACAATTGTCATCATCCTCACTCCACTACACCTTGACTAGCTTAACTATATTCCTCCTAAGCTGTATCATGTCATTCCCCACAACATGAAGTGGCTTACGAGGTTTCGTAACTAAGGAATCGACTTCTACGTCTTCGTACTATTTCGGAGATACCACCACATTCGAATCATGCACACACTACCGTACAAACGACACAAGGAAAACATTATGTACAGTTGACATCTTCTCAGGTAAATCCAATTTATACGCTAGCTTCCCAATCCGCGTGATTATGGAAACGATCCAATGAATCTTGGAGTTAACTTTCCTTTACTTCCGAAACAAACAACATTTTTCAATGGCGAAATCTTCATTAAAACCATATCGCCAACGTCGAACTCCAAATATGTTCGATGCTTATCAGCATAACTCTTCTGATGGTCTTGGGTTGCTTTCATTCGTTGTCGAACGATCTCGATACAATCCGATGTCTCTCTGATTATCTCTGACCCAAGCATCAACTTATCTCTAGCTTCTGACCAACATGCTGGAAAATTACACGGCTTACCATACAATGCCTTGTATGGTGCCATCCCAATGCTTGACTGGTAGCTGTTGTTGTATGCAAACTAAACTATATGTAGATGGTCTTCCCATGATCCCCCGAAGTCAATTACACACGCTTGGGAGATCTTCCAAAACTCGGTTAACCTTTTCGATTTGACCATCAGTTTGGGGATGATAAGCCGTACTTAAACAGAACTCGGGTCCCAAAGTCTCTTGCAAACTCTTCCAAATCCACTTGTGAATAATGAATGTCGATCACTCACTATTCTCTTTGGGATAGCATGGAATCGAACTATCCATTTAATATAAAGCTCAGCTAACTTCGATACCGTCCTAGTCGATCTAACAGGAATAAATCTTGCAGTTTTGGTGAAGCGATTTACGATGACCTAAATCCCTTTGTTTCTTGCTTTGGCTGTAGGTAGTCCATCGATAAAATCCATCGATATATGCTCCTATTTCAACGTAGGAAATTCCCAGGGCTAAAGCAATCCACTCGGCTTCATCTGTTCAGCTTTCACTAACTGACAGTTCATGCATTTGGAAATAAACTTTCCAACATCCCACTTCATCCCTTCCTAGTAGTAGGCTCGCTTCATATCCTGATATCTTATTACGACTGGGATGAATCGTCAATTTCGAGTGATGACATTCCCTCAGAACCTCACCCCTCAATAAATCAATATAAGGAACAAACACTCATCCTTTCTTTCGAATCCAAGTGTAACGACCCGTATTCTACGCACCATAGGACTGTAGGATATTTGTTTCTTTCACATACGAAGTCGTATGGTCATGTAACTTTGGGAGACGACTATTGGGGTCATTTCCCATGTTCATGATTTTTCCCGATTTTTAAATGACCATTTTACCCCTAGTTGGTACTGTTTTGGCCATAACTTTTGACTGGAAAGGAATTTTGACCTAAAACCACTTCCATTGGCTCCGGATGATGGTTTACAATTCCGTAGAGTGGTCGCATTAGCCAAACAGACTCACCGTTTGGGAGATATGGCTGAAACAATTTTCAGATGGTGAAAAACAGCTTAATTGGGCTTAACCGGGTGATTAGCAGCTAGGCCCAGAGGGGAATTTCGGGTTTAGAGGCATAGGAGGACCGATTAGGGTTAGGAAATCACTTTCATTTCAGTTTTGAGCTGCCACAAACCTTCTTGAGACCTTAGTAATGGCTTCCATCCTCTAAAACCACTCCAAAATACATTTTTAGTTAAGATTAAGCCTAAACTATATCAAAACAAGGTCAAATAGCAACAAAGCAAGGTTGGAGCTGCTTCTATACATAGGAATTCGACCCAAACAGAGAGTATTTCAGATTTGGTGTTTTATTTTGTGGCAAAGGTGAGTGATTTGCATAGTTTTTGCACTAATTACGGTAATTAAGGGTAATTAGTGAAGATTAGCGAATTTATACACTAATAAATTCTGGAAAAATGTTTAGAAATTATTAAATAATAATTTATGCCTCTGTTATAAATTTGGTTCGATTTGATTAAGTTTCGTTAACCCTATGATTAGTTTTATTTAATTATGCTTAAGGGAAAAATGGGATTTTGGGCATCTTTGATCCATTTTGACTTGTAAATTCATTGTTTTGGTGTTTGTGGTTAGTTTGCTATGTTGCTATGACTGTTTGACATGATTTTTGATTGATTAGTATAGTTAGATTGGCCAAAAACGTCATCGAATGGCATAAACAAGTTGCTGGAAAAAGTTGTAGAAAATTGTGCAGGGTTTCGGATCGGATCGGATATGGGCTCGGATCGGATCGAAGATCTGGGTAAGGAACCCGAAGCGAACTGGAACCTGGCGCAAAAGAAACTTGGCGAAAAGGAAGGCCATGTTGGTTAAGCTGGGGATCGGATTAACTTAAAGACGAAGGGCTCGGATCGGATCGACTTAAGAATGAAAGGCTAGGACTGGAGTAAGGCGAAGGGATCGGATCGGCTAAAGGAGTAGGATCGGATCAGATGAAGAAGGAGGGATTGGATCGGAGCACGTGAAGAACGAGGGAGCTGTAACACCCCACCTCCGCTAGGGTCACTCACAAAGGGAATACACTAGGTTTGGTGAAGCATTATCGAGGTAAACATGCACAGAAATATTACAAGACAGAACATATATAAAACAGCGGACGTAAAACAAATTTCATTACCTTATAAAATAAGGTCTAAAGCATTTTACATCAGAATACATCAAAACCTGTCTTGCAATAGTAAAGAAGCATAAAACCATTTCATAAATTATTCCCCAAGTAAAACAGTAAAGTAGCCTTAGCGAAGGAGAGTCCAAGCCATAGGTAAGGACCTTCAAGCCGAAGAAGTCCGAACTAAATAACAGTGTTTCCTCCCTGAAACCTGGGGGGAACGGAAGACAAAGAGGCGAAACAAAACGGGGTCAGTCATAAAGACTGGTAAGTCCTATCTACTTCCAGTATAAAAACAGGTAAAGGTAACATGACATGCATAAACTGAAAGTAAACATAAGGATGACTACAATATAGATAAACTAAACTAGGGTAACAGGCTGAACTACTGTAGCAAGGTAAACTAAGATATCATGATAAACTACGGTGTCATGATAAATCAAGGTATCACATCGTCAGGTTTCTATCAAGTATACTATCCCAAGGTATCTATCCTGTATACCATCCCACGGTGTCTATCACGTATACCATCCCAGGGTATTTATCATGTATATTTGCTCTGCACCTCTCGTACTAGTATCCCAACCCGCGTCATGTGTCAACTATGAAGGTCCCTTGCCCAATGTCATGTAATGGTCCATGTCAACCTAATATATATAGCATATGTAGGTTTTCCCAACTCGTATGTTTCTTTCCATGTACAAGTTCAGTCCTTTGCCGTAGGCCATACGGGCTTTCCCATGTAAACGTTTTATCCTAGAGGTTACTTTGGACTGCTACCCTTAATTAAGTTATGTTTTCTTACCATGAACTATCGCGTGTTCACTTAGGATTTATGCCACCTAGGACCACTAGGGATTATGCTACCTAATGAACGTTTCCGTGTCTCGGTTTGGGTTTTGGCCACCTAGGACCACTAAGGATTATGCCACCCGTCAACCGCGCCCTTTATCCCACGTATGTATCGTGAATCGTTTTCCATGTCTAGACGCACATGTTCCTCAATGTGCCATCCGAGTTCTGTGCCAGGGCAAATCAAGAAATACGGAACTCGGTCGGGAGCTTTAAGTCGTCCGCTGATGCAGATATCAAGGTCTGTTTTTGTACCCGTGGCTATGGTCCCGCGTGACCCCTCCCTCAACTACTGAAAGGCAATCCAAGAGAAAAATCATGTATGAGAACTACATCCCGGCCCCACTATAGCCCCACTTTCCTATGGGCCATCCTCACCCATGACTCGATAGCAAGAACATGGTCTGTTGGGAGTTCTCTGGCTTTCCGTTCGTACATGATTGACTAAAGATGGTAGGTAGTCGGCGACGTGCTATCCAGGGCAAAATCAAGTATCGTCGACTCCATGCTAATCCATCCCAGTCTTTAGGTCGCTCGCATAGCAACCAAGGCATACTCTTGGCTCTTCTACCGCAGACCTTAACCTCTGTGAGGCCGGGTTTCATGGACCACCTGCCACCTCACAGAGGGATACCAAGAGTACCCTCACGTCCCCCGAAGCTACCGCTTCGTCACCCAGTTCGTTGGAGCCCTTATCCAAGTCGGATAATTTGCTCCTCCTCGTGTGTTTAAGCGATGACCTACCATATCGGGTTACTCATCCATTCATGAACTAGTCCCATGTCCGTGGCTAAGAATTATTACTTAGTTATACTTAACTAAGGTTTACCACTTAGCTTCTTTTACCCGTTACCCTTGATTAACCATGATTTTCTACCTAGTTCCTCCCACTAGGGTTTTGTCTATTGGGTTAAGTGTTGTTATTCAGGTTCATGACTTAGCCTGCCTACGAATCATGTCAAGATTGGCTAAGTATTTAAGTTCAAGGCTTAGCCCTACAAGGTGGTTAAGTATACCAAGAAGCTCATGACTTAACCCTATCAAGTCAAATTGGTTAAGTATTTATTTGTCTTAACCCTATCAGATTATCATGTTAGATTGATTAAGCATAGATTATCTTAATCCCATCAGATTATCGAGTCGGATTGGTTAAGTATAGGTTAACTTAACCCCATCCACTAATCGTTTTACAATGGTTAAGCCTAATTTAGAAGGTCTTGTGACTTAACCCTACCAGGTCCACATATTAGATTGGTTAAGTGTAGGTTACTTAACCTCATCAAGTCATCATGTATAATTGGTTAAGTATAAGTTACTTAACCCCATTAAATTATCATGTTAAATTGGTTAAGTATTGGTTACTTAACCTCATTGAATTACCAAGTTTAGATTAGTTAAGTGTTTAACTTAACCGCATCAAATTACCGTGTTTAGATTAGTTAAGTATAGGTTACTTAACCCCATCTAATTACCGTGTTTAGATTAGTTAAGTCTAAATTACTTAACCCCATCTAATTACCGAGTTGGATTAGTTAAGTGTGAATTACTAACCCCATTTAATTACCAAGTCGGATTAGTTAAGCGTAAATTACTTAACCCCATCCCCTAATTGTCTTGTATGGTTAAGTGTCATTAAGAAATCAAGCCCGGTCCCACTTAACCTACCCATTCGTGTCATATCGGTTAAGTGTCGTTAGTCAAATTTACTTAACCTTATCATGTGGCATTAATTTAATTGATGCACTCTCAACCTCTCACATTAGACCTTGCTGTGGTTACTAGTTAAGCCGGGCGGGTCCGGGTAGTTTTACACCACAACCTAGTCTAACCTCGGGTCTTAAGCGCGACATGACCAACTTCTCACATTGGATCCTATTGTTTGTAGCCACTAGTTAAGCCGAGCGGGTCCGGGTAGATTTATGCTACAAACTCAACCCAACCTCGAGTTGGCCACTTTCATGTTTGGTCTAGTGTCTTATTACACTTACAACCCACCCATGTCCAGTTCAAGTTCCACGTTTTCCCACGTGTCATGACCATATTTAAGTGTATCATGAATGTCATGTTCTCATGTAAACCCCATGTCAAGTTTTTCATGTCATAACCACGTTCTTCCTAAACTACCCAAACGTATTTCCAACCCAAGTGGAAGTGAGTCACATAGTAGGGTATTATGCCAAACTATTGGCCACAAACATGCATAGTATCATAAGGAAATTTGACCATAAACATGCATAGTATCATAAGGAAATTTGGCCACAAGCATGCATAGTTTCATATGGGGATTTGGCCATAAACATGCATAGTGTCATAAGGGAATTTGGCCACAAATATGCATAGTACCATAAGTGAATTTGGCCACAAACATGCATAGCCCCAAAGTCAAGTCTTTGCCCATGTTTCACAAGTCAAGTGGTTCCCAAAGGTTCATGCTAACATTTCATAGATAAAGATTCAAACTTGCACGATATACTAGGTTAAACATAACATGAATGGCATGATTAAGTCGCTACAACTTAGCCCAAGGTCATAGATCATAGAAAAGGGGCAAATTTAGGTTCACATAAGCTAGCATACTTATGTTTCATCGCATTTTATCCCATGTCACATTAGAACCACCGTTAGAATCTACAAGTAGCTAGAACTTACATAGCGAGGCTTAGGGAATGAGCATGATCCGTCTTGACGAAGAAAGGTGGCTCATTTGTCGAAGAATCGTCATGGAATTTGCGTAGCAACGTTGATCGATCCTCGATTTGGTGTAGCAAGCTTGCACCTTTCGATTCGGATCCGATTTACATGCATAGTCTCTTGGAGTTGGAGATGGAGGCCATGATCACTTGGCATTTGGGCAGCACTTCGTGGCATGAGTGATTTGTGAGGGTTTAGGGTAGGCTTAGGGGTCTTTTTATAGAGATTAGGAGTAGTTTAGGCCGTAGGATAAACCCTAGGATAGATCTGAACCCTCAAAAATCATCACAAGCCTCCAAAACCGAGCCAACATGACAAGCAGGTGCACCAGGTCGCTGGTTCTACCAGGGGGGTCGACCCAGGGGTCGACACCCATGTCGACCCCCTGGAGGGGGGGTCGACCCAGGGGTCGAAACCCTGTGTGTCTGGCGGGAATTTTCCCGCCTTCTCTTTCTGGGCTGAATTTCAAATCTGTTTTCGGATTTGAATTTTCGTGAAACTTCGTTGGGCCTTAACTGGATCATATGGACTCCGATTTACGAAATTTCGGACTCTATTTCGTGTATTTTTCCGAGTCGAACGTAATGGCACAACCTATTTATCCTAATTCAGATTTTATAATTTAATTCTGCCTTTATTCTTGTCTTAATACGTTTTTAAAATTTGGGTTGTTACATTCTCCCCTCCTTTAAGGATTTCATCCCCGAAATCTCCAAGTTAGGAAGAACGCATCCTACCATCCATCTACTCATAACATCATCCACAGGTAAACATTGTCCTTAAACGATTTCTAATGCCATATGAACATATGCAAAAAGTGTGTATATGCTCCTTAGCTAATGCTAATGATCAGGCCTGAATGATCTTTCTAATGCAAAATATGTTTAGTGCCATGAGTCCAACATGTATGCAAATAGTCCTAGTCATATAAGTACTATATGCGTGCACAAACATTCATTCATATGCAACATCTGCATGATAACACATTCAATTTCATCCATAAACAAGTATGAATACTCGTGCATATGCAACATGAAACGTGACCGCGTTAATCTAGTATCTAATGTGTATTCGCACATCCACGAGCAACCATTTGCAACCATATCAATCATAACATGTTTCAAATACATGTTTACATCCATAGGATTCTACCTAAGGTTCTCACGATAGGATCGAGGACAGAAACAGGACCGAGAGGATATTCACCAAAAGATAACATGCGAGCAAGCTCTACAGGAAAATCCAGGGATCAAGGATACACTCTTTAAAAAGAGGTACGATGCGCGTGTCTAGCCTTACGTCTTCTAAGTCGCGTTTCCTTGAGCTTAATTCCTCGGTGCCTTGACCATCTTTTTAACTCCATGATTTCGTAGCTCCTTGATTCCTATTTCCAAGATATGAGTTAGAACTCATTTCATTGTCGCCTCTTATTCCACTTTCACTTATCCTTTTCCTGGTATACTTGGCTCAAACGTATCCACTTACTCATGCAAGCTCTCCAAAATTCACTAGGGAATTCTGGATCTTGTTTGCCGATGCCAATCCATGTTGCCAAGTGTACTTACTAGGGTGATCCCCATAACTCATGCATAAGCGAAACGAACCATCCGACTTAGCGGCGAATTCTACTCGAATGGATTACCAACAACTACATCATGAGATTCTAGGTAACTAGCCATGAGAGAACCTAGAAGGTTACACGAGACTTCGAGGGTATTACCAAGGTGAGTCGAGAGTCTAACTACCCTCTTTCCAAAACCGAGAATGGCACCCCTTATTGGGTGACCACTTTATCCCTAGAATCCATCCGTAGCCGAGACATGTCATTCTCAAATCCAAACAAGTCATGAAGAAATGGACCAACTCTCCAACCAGATTTTTTTGGACAAAAACTGGGATCCTCTACCATGCTAGTACTAAGGTGCAGAGACTCAACTATCCAAGAAGACTTAAATGATACGATGATCAAGACAAAGTCTGGACGGGATGATAGAAAAGAACAACTAAACCTTTACCAGAAACGGTACCATCTCTTTTAGGTACCCTAGAAATGGGAGCGTACAATTGCCCTCTCCGATGATCTTGTCCTTGTCCTCCTTGATGGACTAAGCCATACCATCAAGTTGCTTATCCTTAAGCTCGCGTCCTTTATCCTTACTCTTATTATCCTTCTTTGTACCACGGCAACAGGTCTCTCGAGAACCACCTCCATCGTACGGAAAACACCTACGTGGCTAGACAAAGATTAGTCACAGTTAGAACTACTATGACTACAGATGGAGGAAAGAAAGGAAAAGAGATTCAATCAAGGAATCAAAGGATAGTGCTAATGGCCTTTGGAGAATAGCCTTTTAAAACAAAACTTTTCTTGAAAAATGCTTCTTTGTAAACGGTTTTTCAAATAGTTTTCAGATAAAAACTTTTGCCCAGTCTGGTAACCTTCTGCTCCGATACCAAATGTAACACCCCACCTCCGCTAGGGTCACTCACAAAGGGAATGCACTAGGTTTGGTGAAGCATTATCGAGGTAAACATGCACAGAAATATTAAAAGACAGAACATATATAAAACAGCGGAAGTAAAACAAATTTCATTACCTTATAAAATAAGGTCTAAAGCCTTTTACATCAGAATACATCAAAACCTGTCTTGCAATAGTAAAGAAGCATAGAACCATTTCATAAATTATTCCCCAAGTAAAACAGTAAAGTAGCCTTAGCGAAGGAGAGTCCAAGCCATACGTAATGTCCTTCAAGCAGAAGAAGTCCGAACTAGATAACAGTGTTTCCTCCCTGAAACCTGGGGGGGGGGGAACGGAAGACAAAGAGGCGAAACAAAACGGGGTCAGTCATAAAGACTGGTAAGTCCTATCTACTTCCAGTATAAAAACAGGTAAAGGTAACATGACATGCATAAACTGAAAGTAAACATAAGGATGACTACAAGATAGATAAACTAAACCAGGGTAACAGGCTGAACTACTGTAGCAAGGTAAACTAAGATATCATGATAAACTACGGTGTCATGATAAATCAAGGTATCACATCGTCAGGTTTCTATCAAGTATACTATCCCAAGGTATCTATCCTGTATACCATCCCATGATGTCTATCACGTATACCATCCCAGGGTATTTATCATGTATATTTGCTCTGCACCTCTCGTACTAGTATCCCAACCCGCGTCATGTGTCAACTATGAAGGTCCCTTGCCCAATGTCATGTAATGGTCCATGTCAACCTAATATATATAGCATATGTAGGTTTTCCCAACTCGTATGTTTCTTTCCATGTACAAGTTCAGTCCTTTGCCGTAGGCCATACAGGCTTTCCCATGTAAACGTTTTATCCTAGAGGTTACTTTGGACTGCTACCCTTGATCAAGTTATGTTTTCTTACCATGAACTATCGCGTGTTCACTTAGGATTTATGCCACCTAGGACCACTAGGGATTATGCTACCTAATGAACGTTTCCGTGTCTCGGTTTGGGTTTTGGCCACCTAGGACCACTAGGGATTATGCCACCTCTCAACCGCGCCCTTTATCCCGCGTATGTATCGTGAATCGTTTTCCATGTCTAGACGCACATGTTCCTCAATGTGCCATCCGAGTTCCGTGCCAGGGCAAATCAAGAAATACTGAACTCGGTCGGGAGCTTTAAGTCATCTGCTGATGCAGATATCAAGGTCTGTTTTTGTACCCGTGGCTATTGTCCCACGTGACCCCTCCCTCAACTGCTGAAAGGCAATCCGAGAGAAAAATCATGTATGAGAACTACATCCCGGCCCCACTATAGCCCCACTTTCCTATGGGCCAACCTCACCCATGACTCGATAGCAAGAACATGGTCTATTGGGAGTTCTCTGCCTTTCCGTTCGTACACGATTGACTAAAGATGGTAGGTAGTCGGCGACGTGCTATCGATGGCAAAATCAAGTATCGTCGACTCCACGCTAATCCATCCCAGTCTTTAGGTCGCTTGCATAGCAACCAAGGCATACTCTTGGTTCTTCTACCGCAGACCTTAACCTCTGTGAGGCTGGGTTTCATGGACCACCTACCACCTCACAGAGGGATACCAAGAGTACCCTCACGTCCCCCGAAGCTACCGCTTCGTCACCCAGTTCGTTGGAGCCCTTATCCAAGTCGGATAATTTGCTCCTCCTCGTGTGTTTAAGCGATGATCTACCATATCGGGTTACTCATCCATTCATGAACTAGTCCCATGTCCGTGGCTAAGAATTATTACTTAGTTATACTTAACTAAGGTTTACCACTTAGCTTCTTTTCCCCGTTACCCTTGATTAACCACGATTTTCTACCTAGTTCCTCCCACTAGGGTTTTGTCTATTGGGTTAAGTGTTGTTATTCAGGTTCATGACTTAGCCTGCCTACGAATCATGTCAAGATTGGCTAAGTATTTAAGTTCAAGGCTTAGCCCTACAAGGTGGTTAAGTATACCAAGAAGCTCATGACTTAACCCTATCAAGTCAAATTGGTTAAGTATTTATTTGTCTTAACCCTATCAGATTATCATGTTAGATTGATTAAGCATAGATTATCTTAATCCCATCAGATTATCGAGTCGGATTGGTTAAGTATAGGTTAACTTAACCCCATCCACTAATCGTATTACAATGGTTAAGCCTAATTTAGAAGGTCTTGTGACTTAACCCTACCAGGTCCACATATTAGATTGGTTAAGTGTAGGTTACTTAACCTCATCAAGTCATCATGTATAATTGGTTAAGTATAAGTTACTTAACCCCATTAAATTATCATGTTAAATTGTTGGTCACTTAACCTCATTGAATTACCAAGTTTAGATTGGTCAAGTGTTTAACTTAACCCCATCAAATTACCGTGTTTAGATTAGTTAAGTATAGGTTACTTAACCCCATCTAATTACCGTGTTTAGATTAGTTAAGTCTAAATTATCTAACCCCATCTAATTACCGAGTCGGATTAGTTAAGTGTGAATTACTTAACCCCATTTAATTACCAAGTCGGATTAGTTAAGCGTAAATTACTTAACCCCATCCCCTAATTGTCTTGTATGGTTAAGTGTCATTAAGAAATCAAGCCCGGTCCCACTTAACCTACCCATTCGTGTCATATCGGTTAAGTGTCATTAGTCAAATTTACTTAACCTTATCATGTGGCATTAATTTAATTGATGCACTCTCAACCTCTCACATTAGACCTTGTTGTGGTTACTAGTTAAGTCGGGCGGGTCCGGGTAGTTTTACACCACAACCTAGTCTAACCTCGGGTCTTAAGCGCGACATGACCAACTTCTCACATTGGATCCTATTGTTTGTAGCCACTAGTTAAGCCGGGCGGGTCCGGGTAGATTTATGCTACAAACTCAACCCAACCTCGAGTTGGCCACTTTCATGTTTGGTCTAGTGTCTTATTACACTTGCAACCCACCCATGTCTAGTTCAAGTTCCATGTTTTCCCACGTGTCATGACCATATTTAAGTGTATCATGAATGTCATGTTCTCATGTAAACCCCATGTCAAGTTTTTCATGTCATACCCACGTTCTTCCTAAACTACCCAAACGTATTTCCAACCCAAGTGGAAGCGAGTCACATAGTAGGGTATTATGCCAACCTATTGGCCACAAACATGCATAGTATCATAAGGAAATTTGGCCATAAACATGCATAGTATCATAAGGAAATTTGGCCACAAGCATGCATAGTTTCATAAGGGGATTTGGCCATAAACATGCATAGTGTCATAAGGGAATTTGGCCACAAATATGCATAGTACCATAAGTGAATTTGGCCACAAACATGCATAGCCCCAAAGTCAAGTCTTTGCCCATGTTTCACAAGTCAAGTGGTTCCCAAAGGTTCATGCTAACATTTCATAGATAAAGATTCAAACTTGCAAGATATACTAGGTTAAACATAACATGAATGGCATGATTAAGTCGCTGCAACTTAGCCCACGGTCATAAATCATAGAAAAGGGGCAAATTTAGGTTCACATAAGCTAGCATACTTATGTTTCATCGCATTTTATCCCATGTCACATTAGAACCACCGTTAGAATCTACAAGTAGCTAGAACTTACATAGCGAGGCTTAGGGAATGAGCATGATCCGTCTTGACGAAGAAAGGTGGCTCCTTTGTCGAAGAATCGTCATGGAATTTGCGTAGCAACGTTGATCGAGCCTCGATTTGGTGTAGCAAGCTTGCACCTTTCGATTCGGATCCGATTTGCATGCATAGTCTCTTGGAGTTGGAGATGGAGGCCATGATCACTTGGCATTTGGGCAGCACTTCGTGGCATGAGTGATTTGTGAGGGTTTAGGGTAGGATTAGGGGTCTTTTTATAGAGATTAGGAGTAGTTTAGGCTGTAGGATAAACCCTAGGATAGATCTGAACCATCAGAAATCATCACAAGCCTCCAAAACCGAGCCAACATGACAAGCAGGTGCACCAGGTCGCTGGTTCGACCAGGGGGGGTCGACCCAGGGGTCGACACCCACGTCGACCCCCCGGAGGGGGAGTCGACACAGGGGTCGACACCCTGTGTGTCTGGCGGGAATTTTCCCGCCTTCTCTTTTTGGGCTGAATTTCAAATCTGTTTTCGGAATTGAATTTTCGTGAAACTTCGTTGGGCCTTAACTGGATCATACGGACTCCGATTTACGAAATTTCGGACTCTATTTCGCGTATTTTTCCGAGACGAACGTAATGGCGCAACCCGTTTATCCTGATTCAGATCTTATAATTTAATTCTGCCTTGATTCTTGACTTAACACGTTGTTAAAATTCAGGTTGTTACAGGAGCAGATCGGAGTGGAAGCATGAACTGGAAGGGAGGAGGACACCCGACCCGACCCGGAGGAGGACACGTGACCCGACCCGAAGTGAGGCACCCGACCCGAACCGATGCGATGGAGTGGACCCTACCCGAACTGCTACACAAGAAGACCCGAACCGATGGTTTGAAGAGAACCCGACCCGACCCAGTATTGATCAATAACCCGAGATGCAAAGGTAGTCCAATATGGGAAGTTGGAGCTCAGGATCCAGTTGGGAACCGATGAGTTCACTTCATGATTTGTGCTTTGCTGCGGGACGTGTGCCAAGGGGAAGTCGATGTTTATGACTTTGGATCACTATGTACGGGAAGTATGTGAACGGATTCAGGGCTGAAATGGCCTAGGTACGACTAAAGGGATATAAACCAATGAAGTGGGGTCATTTGTAAAGATTTGGTCATGACTCCATGTGGTAAGCTTGGTAGTAGCAGTAGTTGTACAGGTTGAACTCCGTCACTACTTCAATCGGTCTAGTTATTGACAGTAGTGGACATCGTATGCTTTACGCACTAAGTGAGAGATGTGAGGACGGTTGCTATGGATGATTTGTTGCTATCATTATGACATGCACACCCCACCCCCGTATTCCTACACTATTTATTATGGCACCTTAGAGTATTGTACGGTATGTGGTACTAACTCTTTGGTTGCAGGTCCAGGTTCAGGTATGGTTTAGTATACCTGTTATTATTCTGTTTAGAGGCTTATCACTCATACCAGGCTTTATGTCTGACCCAGAGTTTTATGTCTCCTCTTATTACTCTGGGTGCTCACACGAGCAGACTAGAGACAGGTTAGCTGGTGATGCACGGGTAGATGATCCGCAGACGAGCAGGAGGCTTCCACTTAATATATATATAGTATTCTCCCTGTATTGTTGAAGATCACTACTTGGGCATTGGTGGTACATCTTCTGCTTTAGCTTTCTTTTGTTTAGAGACAGTAAATTTGAAAAAGTTGTAATAAGCTGTATTTGGATTTCCGCTGCTCTGATGTTGATGTTGATTTTAGTTATCAGCTTATGCACTGTGTCACCTGTTTTATGTCAAGTATGTTATTATTATTATATTTTACTCCATGCGCTGTGAGACATTCTACAGGTCCTTGATTAGTTCGTTCCCTTCTCCTGACGACCGTCCCGTGCTAGTTGGGCATGTGTACAGCGCACTTTCGGAGGAAATGCAGGCTGGTGCGGGGCAGGCCGTCACACTTGGTATCAGAGCCAGATTGCGTAGTTAACCTAGGGAAGTTAACAGGGAGAGATAGTATACGTATACGAGAGAGCGCATTTGTGATTACTTTGGTTTTCAAAAGCTATATATATATATATACTATTAGTAGTATAAGAATGAAGTCGTGCTGCACTAGCACCACTATGGGGTCGTTAATCGTTTCCTTTTTCAGATTGACGATGAGCCGATATGTTAGGGGTACCGGTAGAGGGGCCAATAATGGGAATGCTGCTGACATGAGGGCGATGCTTACTGACCTCATGAGAGAGATGCTTAGGGATGTACAGAGGGCAGCTCCCAATGGTGGAAATGGTGGTGGTCCAATAGTGCAAGCGCCGAGGGTCGACTTCGCCAAGCTAAATAAGGATTATACTAGCCTTGGTGGGAAGCCGTTTCACGGAAAGGAGTCGGCCACGGATGTTCAAGATTGGTTGGATAGTTGCGAACGTATCTTCGAGGATTTGGGTATCGAGGATGCGATGAAGAGAAAGCTAGCGTCCCGTCTGCAAGGGCGGGCAATGAATTGGTGGAATGCTATAAAGGCAGCTACTCCCGAAGATCAGATTACTTGGGAGTAGTTTAAGGCTCGCTTTAGCGAGAAGTTCATTCCAGCTGCTCAGAAGTCAGTGCTGTTGAAGAAATTCTTGGAGCTCAAGAAGAATGGCAGAG
Organism: Allium sativum; assembly: GCA_030737875.1. Classification (NCBI taxonomy): domain Eukaryota; kingdom Viridiplantae; phylum Streptophyta; class Magnoliopsida; order Asparagales; family Amaryllidaceae; genus Allium; species Allium sativum. The sequence continues at coordinate 929,477,997 of CM060913.1, read as the reverse complement.
CTGTCTCGGAGTATATTGCTGAATTCGACACTTTGTCGAAGTATGGGTTATCTCTTATTGATACTGCCGAGAAAAAGAATGAGAAATTCATAACTGGTCTGGATCAGTACTTGGGGGAAAGGCTTATTAACCACATCGATGAGACATTTGAATTGATTGTGGGGAAAGCATTGAGATCAGAAAGCCTCTACCCTAAGCCGAAGACTGAGGTTGCATCTGCAGAAGAGCCGAAACCACAAGCAAGTGGTGGAGGCAAGGGTGGTTCCCAGAATAAGAGAAAGCAGAATCAGACTAAGGATGGCCAGAAGAAAAAGAATAAGCAAGATGTGGAGTGCTTCAGTTGTGGTAAGAAGGGCCATTATGCTAGTAATTGTCGGGCCAAGCCAGCGGATAGGAAGTGCTTCAATTGTGGCCAAATGGGACATCACAAGGACAAGTGTCCGCAACCCCCTAAAGAAAAGCAAATGGTGAAAGCCTACGCCCTTAATACTATTCCTTCTTCATCGAATTCCCCAACTGCGGCGGAGAAGGGAAAGAATGTTGTCATTCAAGGTATGCTTTCTGTTTATGATGTTCCTGTTAGAGTTTTGTTTGATACCGGAGCTTCCAGTTCCTTCATATCTACTGACCTGGTGGATAGGTTGGGATTGGAGCCCGAGATTGTCGATAGACCTTTAGTAGTGACGAACCCAATTGGTGGTTCGACTAGCCTTAGTATGATCTGTCGTAATGTGGTTTTATCGAGTCATGGATGCATGTTTGTTTGTGATTGCATTGTTTTGGGCTTTACTGGGTTTGGCATTATTTTGGGAGTAGATTGGCTCCGAAGATACGGGGTGGTGGTAGACTGTGAGGGCTTTTTGGTGACAGCTAGAGCGGATGATGGGCGGAGGATAGTGTTTGGTGGTCTACCTAGTGAGGGGGTATTGGCTAGTTTTCTAAACTCCCTCATCATTCCGCATAGTGAGTTGTGAGGTTTGCCCGTGGTTGGCCAGTATCCGGATATTTTCGAAGAAGTGACCGGACTTCCACCACACCGAGAGATTGAGTTCCGTATTGATTTGGTAAAAGATGCCAGGCCTATAGTGATGCCACTTCGTCGTATGGCACCAAGGGAGCAGCGAGAGCTCGAGGTGCAAGTCAGCGATCTTTTGAAGAAGGGATTTATCAGAAGGAGTGTTTCTGAATGGGGAGCACCAGTTGTGTTTGCTACCAAGGCGGATGGTTCCCTTCGTTTGTGTGTGGACTACTGCGAGTTGAATAAAGTGACGAGGAAGAACAAGTATCCTCTACCGCGAATAGATGATTTGTTCGATCAGTTGAGTGGCACGAGAGTATTTTCTCAGTTGGATCTCGTGACAGGTTTTCATCAGCTTAGAGTGGAAGCTGAGAGTATAGCTAAAACGGCATTTCGGACGCCGTCTGGATTTTATGAGTGGTTGGTCATGCCATTCGGGCTGACCAATGCCCCAGCGTATTTTGTGGATCTTATGAATAGGGTATTCAGGGATCAGTTGAATAAGTTTGTCCTTGTGTTCGTTGATGATATTTTGGTCTACTCGAGGATAGAGGAAGAACACAAGGAACATTTAAGAATAGTGATGGAGGTGTTGAGAAAACACCAATTGAAAGCAAAGTTTTTTGAGTGTCACTTCTGGAGGAGGGAAGTGAGGTTCCTGGGCCATGTTGTATCAGAGAATGGTATTACCGTAGACCCAACAAAGGTGGCTACGGTACAGGATTGGCATACGCCCAAGAATGCAACGGATGTAAGAAGTTTCTTGGGGTTAGTGGGATATTATCGTAAGTTCATCCAAGGTTTCTCCAGGACAGCAGCACCATTGACCCAGTTGACCAAGAAGAATCAAGCTTTTGTTTGGGATGAAAAGTGCGAGAATGCATTCAAGAGTCTAAAGGACAAGTTGACAAGCGCTCCGGTGTTAGTCATTCCTAAGGGGAATGAAGAGATGACGGTATACACGGATGCCTGTGGTACCGGACTGGGTGCTGTATTGATGCAAGGCGGTAGGGTTGTAGCTTATGCAAGTCGGCAATTGAAACCGCATGCGAAAAGATACCCTACCCATGATTTGGAATTGGCAGCGATCGTGTCCGCATTGAAGATATGGAGACACTATCTCTTGGGAGAAAGATTTGAGTTGTTTACAGATCATAAGTCGTTGAAGTATCTCTTCTCTCAGAAAGATCTGAATCTCCGTCAGCAGAGATGGTTAGAATTCTTGGCTTCCTATGATTTTGACATCGCGTATACACCGGGAAAGGGCAATGCGGTGGCTGATGCATTAAGTAGGAGACATGCCAGCTTAGGGGCTATGTTTCTAGAATGGAAGCAACTGGAGTACATCGCTGGGTATGATTTCAGACCAAAGTGCGAATTGAATCCAGAAATGTTAGCAAGTTTGATGATCAGACCCACTTTGATTGAGCGGATCATCTCTATGCAGAGGGACGATCCTAACTTATTGGAAATCATCTCCAAGTTAGAGATGGGTATCGATGACGGGATGAACAAGTATGGGCTTGATCGAGATGGATGGCTTAGAAAGAATGGAAATCTTGTTGTACCCAATGTCAATGGATTGAGAGATGAAGTGCTTAGAGAATGTCATCACTCAAAACTGACTATACACCCCGGTGGTAATAAGCTGTATAGAGACATGAGACAGACTTACTACTGGGAAGGGATGAAAAGAGACATTGGGAAGTTTATATCCAAGTGCATGAATTGCCAGCTAGTTAAAGCTGAGCAAAAGAAGCCTAGTGGGCTGTTGCAACCATTAGAAATTCCTGAATGGAAATAGGAGCAAGTCTCGATGGATTTCATCGATGGTTTACCAAGAACCAGACTGGGACATGATAGCATTTGGGTAATTGTGGATCGATTGACTAAAAGTGCAAGATTTATACCAGTCAAATCGACCAGAACGGCAGCTAAGTTAGCAGAATTGTATATGAAGTGGGTAGTGAGATTTCATGGAGTACCTAAAAGCATTATGAGTGACCGAGACCCGTTGTTCACTAGTGGGTTTTGGAAGAGCTTACAAGAGGCTCTAGGGTCAGAGTTACATCTCAGTACTGCATATCATCCTCAGACCGACGGTCAGACGGAGAGGGTGAATCGTATTTTGGAAGATCTCTTGAGAGCATGTATATTGGATTTTGGTGGATCATGGGATGACCATTTGCATCTAATAGAGTTTGCATATAATAATAGCTACCAATCCAGTATCGGTATGGCTCCATATGAAGCTTTGTACGGAAGACCGTGCAACTCACCATCATGTTGGATAGAGACTGGGGAGAAGTTTATGCTTGGACCAGATGCGGTGAGGGAAACTTCAGATAAAATCAAGACCATTCAACAACGAATGAAGGCTGCCCAAGATAGGCAGAAGAGTTATGCTGATAAGAGGAGAAGAGACTTAAAATTCTCAGTTGGCGACTTGGTGTTTGTCAAGATTTCTCCGTTAAAGAGCGTAATACGATTTAGCAGGAGAGGCAAGTTGGCACCAAGATTTGTTAGCCCATTCCCTGTTCTTGAACTAGTCGGGAATTTGGCATATAGAGTTGGCTTACCAGAGAAGATGGCGGGAGTTCACGACGTATTTCATGTTTCCCAACTAAGGAAGTTTGTTCACGACTCAGATAGGACTATTTCACCTGATCAGTTGGAGGACTTCGATGTAGAACCCGAGGCGGTTGGGAACCGCAAGCCGGCCCGTATTGTCGAACACGACATGAAGCAACTTCGAAGGAAGGCGGTGAAGTTAGTCAAGGTTCAGTGGGGCGAGGACGAGAATGATTGTACTTGGGAGACAGAGGAGACAATTAGGAAGACTTATCCAGAACTCTTTGCCTGGTAAGATTTTGACTTCGATTTAGTTTTCCGCATGCTAGGATAGGCTTGTTTGCTTGTTTTGCAGGTTTAATTGTTGTATGTGATTGTTAGGCATGCGGGATCTTTTGTATGTTTTGGGTTAAGGAATTTCGGGGACGAAATTTCTTAAGGGGGGAGAGTGTAACAACCCGTATTCTACGCACCATAGGACTGTAGGATATTTGTTTCTTTCACATACGAAGTCGTATGGTCATGTAACTTTGGGAGACGACTATTGGGGTCATTTCCCATGTTCATGATTCTTCCCAATTTTTAAATGACCATTTTACCCCTAGTTGGTACTGTTTTGGCCATAACTTTTGACTAGAAAGGAATTTTGACCTGAAACCACTTCCATTGGCTCCGGATGATGGTTTACAATTCCGTAGAGTGGTCACATTAGCCAAACGGACTCACCGTTTGGGAGATATGGCTGAAACAATTTTCAGATGGTGAAAAACAGCTTAATTAGGCTTAACCGGGTGATTAGCAGCTAGGCCCAGAGGGGAATTTCGGGTTTAGAGGCATAGGAGGACTGATTAGGGTTAGGAAATCACTTCCATTTCAGTTTTGAGCCGCCACAAACCTTCTTGAGACCTTAGTAATGGCTTCCATCCTCTAAAACCACTCCAAAACACATTTTTAGTGAAGATTAAGCCTAAACTATATCAAAACAAGGTCAAATAGCAACAAAGCAAGGTTGGAGCTGCTGCTATACATAGGAATTCAACCCAAACAGAGAGTATTTCAAATTTGGTGTTTTATTTTGTGGCAAAGATGAGTGATTTGCATAGTTTTTGTACTAATTACGGTAATTAAGGGTAATTAGTGAAGATTAGCGAATTTATACACTAATAAATTCTGGAAAAATGTTTAGAAATTCTTAAATAATATTTTATGCCTCTGTTAGAAATTTGGTTCGATTTGATTAAGTTTCGTTAACCCTATGATTAGTTTTATTTAATTATGCTTAAGGGAAAAATGGGATTTTGGGCATCTTTGTTCCATTTTGACATGTAAATTCATTGTTTTGGTGTTTGTGGTTAGTTTACTATGTTGCTATGACTGTTTGACATGATTTTTGATTGATTAGTATAGTTAGATTGGTCGAAAACGTCGTCGAATGGCGTAAACAAGTTGCTGGAAAAAGTTGTAGAAAGTTGTGCAGGGTTTCAGATCGGATCGGATATGGGCTCGGATCGGATCGGAGATCTGGGTAAGGAACCCGACCCGAACTGGAACCTGGCGCAAAAGAAACTTGGCGAAAAGGAAGGCCACGTTGGTTAAGCTGGGGATCGGATTAACTTAAAGACGAAGGGCTCGGATCGGATCGACTTAAGGATGAAAGGCTAGGACTGGAGTAAGGCAAAGGGATCAGATCGGCTAAAGGAGTAGGATCAGATCGGATGAAGAAGGAGGGATTGGATCGGATCACGTGAAGAACGAGGGAGCGGATCGGAGTGGAGGCACGAACTGGAAGGGAGGAGGACACCCGACCCGACCCGGAGGAGGACACCCGACCCGACCCGAAGTGAGGCACCCGACCCGAACCGATGCGATGGAGTGGACCCTACCCGAACTGCTACACAGGAAGACCCGAACCGATGTTTTGAAGAGAACACGACCCGACCCAGTATTGATCAATAACCCGAGATGCAAAGGTAGTCCAATATGGGAAGTTGGAGCTCAGGATCCAGTTGGGAACCGATGAGTTCACTTCATGATTTGGGCTTTGCTGCTGGACGTGTGCCAAGGGGAAGTCGATGTTTATGACTTTGGATCACTATGTATGGGAAGTATGTGAACGAATTCAGGGCTGAAATGGCCTAGGTACGACTAAAGGGCTATAAACCAATGAAGTGGGGTCATTTGTAAAGATTTGGTCATGACTTCATGTGGTAAGCTTGGTAGTAGCAGTAGTTGTACAGGTTGAACTCCGTCACTACTTCAATGGGTCTAGTGATTGACAGTGGTGGACATCGTATGCTTTACGCACTGAGTGAGAGATGTGAGGATGGTTGCTATGGATGATTTGTTGCTATCATTATGACATGCACACCCCACCCCCGTATTCCTACACTATTTATTATGGCACCTTAGAGTATTGTACGGTATGTGGTACTAACTCTTTATTTGCTGGTCCAGGTTCAGGTATGGTTTAGTATACCTGTTATTATTCTGTTTAGATGCTTATCGCTCATACCAGGCTTTAGGTCTGACCCAGAGTTTTATGTCTCCTCTTATTACTCTGGGTGCTCACACGAGCAGACTAGAGACAGGTTAGCTGGTGATGCACGGGTAGATGATCCGCAGACGAGCAGGAGGCTTCCACGTAATATATATATATATTATTCTCCCAGTGTTTTTGAAGATCACTACTTGGGCATTGGTGGTGCATCTTCTGCTTTAGCTTTCTTTTGTTTAGTGACAGTAAATTTGAAAAAGTTGTAATAACCTATATTTGGATTTCCGCTGCTCTGACGTTGATGTTGATTTTAGTTATCAACTTATGCACTGTCTCACCTGTTTTATGTCAAGTATGTTATTATTATTATATTTTACTCCATGCGCTGTGAGACATTCTACAGGTCCTTGATTAGTTCGTTCCCTTCTTTCCTTTCTCCTGACGACCGTCCCGTGCTAGTTGGGCATGTGTACAGCGCACTTTCGGAGGAAATATAGGCTGGTGCGGGGCGGGCCGTCACACCAACTGTAACACCCCACACCCGCTAAGGTCACTCACTAAGGGAATGCCTTAGTTTTGGTGGAGTATTTTTAGTGAGTATAGAACAGAAAAATTACAACAGGACAGATATAAGTAATACTTGAAAATTTAAAACAGCATTTCTTTAACAAAACATGTTTGGTTACATCACAAAACCATAACAAGAGTCAAGTACATAATATCCATCCTGATAAAATAGAAGTACATAATCCCATTACATAGATAATAGCCAAAATAGAAAAGATAAACCGAGCTTTACTTCTACGGTCCAAGCCCCAAAAGATAGATATAGCGGTCTGGTCCAAGCCCACTAGTGCTAGGCCCACTCTGATAACCTGAGGGTTGGGAAAAAGATAAACAACAACGGGGTCAGACATAAGTCTGAGTGAGTCCTATAACCCTAACAATACAATCATTAAAGTAATTAGGGTATGATATAAACAAGGTACGTTACCTCTGGGGATAATGACTACACTAAGTAGCCAACAAAACACAAGATGTACTACGATAACCAAAAAGACGCATTTATCCACCCAAGGATAATTACTAGCTTACACCACCCCAGATCTACCCACCCAAGGGTAATTCCTACACTGCACCACACCAGTCGTTCCTACTTAAAGGTTGATCCCTCCCAAGGACTTAGAAAATTTCCCCAGTAGTTTCGTGTACTCCTAGCCCACTACATAGGTGCCGTCTGCCCCTATCTCCACTAGGTGTACTTAGTAATCTTACCAAGTAGTTTCGTGTACCCCTACATAGGTGCCGTCTGCCCCTATCTTTATCAGGTGTACCCACTACTCCCAAGCGATCGGCTCCCTACCGTAGATACCCGTGCTGGTCCCACAATGGGGTGTATCATTCCCCAAAGTGGCCACCTGATAATATCAACGGTGCACGGCTTTATATCTACACGATGCAACAACGGCTTATCTACCAGCCCGGGCCCACACACGCATATGAAACCCGTTGGACTTGCGTTGCCACCGCTAACCCGTTTTGGCCTCTTATAGTCAAGCCCAATATGCGTGTCCCGTCACTCGACATGGGTCGAGCCCACAAAGATACGTTTGGGATATTGGTTGAAATGGGCCCCCACAAGCTACTACTTAAGCTTGTCATTTTATCTAGTGCATCCCACTTAACCCCTTTTTATAATCATGCCCCCTTACATGTTAAGGTTTGGTTAAGTCATCTAATTATATTTCAATTGCCACTTAAGGCACCCACTAGATTTCCGCACGCCACCCAAGGCACTTACTTGATTCCCACATGCCACCCAAGGCACTTACTTAACCCTTTAATCATGTTTAATTACATGTTCCACTTTGGTTAAGTATTCTAATCGTATTTTCTATTGCCACCCAAGGCAACCCACTAGTTTCCTCATGCCACCCAAGGCACCCCCACTAGTTACTACATGCCGCCTAAGGCACCCACTTAACCCCTCATGCCCCTCTACATGCTAATATGGTTAAGTGTTTCTTAATTCATTAATTAAGATCATGACCTCATAAAGACCTCTCACATTAGACCGTCTTTTATGACTGCTGGATATGCCGGTTGGTTCCGGGCAGACTTCTGTCATCAAAAGGGTCTAACCTCGTGTCTTTACTTTAATCATGTATTTAATTTATGACTAAGACCTCTCACATTGGGCCAATCATTTGTAGCCACTGGATGGCCGGTCGGTTCCGGGCAGACTTCCGCTACAAAAGGGTCCAACCTCGTGTCTTAGTTGATTAATTACACCTAATTAATCACCCCCATATTAATTATCCCTAATTAATATCAAGTTTTTCATAACATGGGTAGACCTAACTCAATAGGTAAATTCCCATGGGGTAGACCTAACTCAATAGGTAAATTCCCACTTATGCTTATTCATATTATGGTATGCTTAATCATAACCATTTCACACCATTCATTAACATGTCTATTAACCCCATCGTTTCCCCACGTACTTATGCTAACACGACATATTTCCAAGAGAAGATTCTTTCACAATTAACATGGGTTTCACTTAGCATACATTAGCATTAACATGGGTTAAAAGGTGTCCACTTACATCATGATATTAACCCAACTAGCATTACTAAATAACCCAACTTGCATGAACATACATATGTCATATATACAAAGGCAACTTGCATAAGTGTTCATAGGTTATACAAAGGTGAACTTGCATGTGTCTTAAAGGTGTGAACTTGCACAACATGTTACATGTTAACTTGCATAACATCATACACATAACTTGCATAATATCATAAACATAACTTGCATATCAACATACACATAACTTGCATAACATCATGCACATAACTTGCATAACCTCATAAACATAACTTGCATAACATCATGCACATAACTTGCATAACCTCATACACATAACTTGTATATGAACTTGCATAACAACATGCACATAACTTACATAACATCATGCACATAACTTGCATAACATGTTGAGCTTGCATATAAGCATACACATAACTTGCATAACATGTTGAACTTGCATATAAGCATACACATAACTTGCATAACATGTTGAACTTGCATATAAGCATACACATAACTTGCTTAACATGTTGAACTTGCATATACGACTTGCATCTTAAAGGAGGGTAAACATGCATAGCATATAAAGGTGTCATCTTGCATATGTATGCATCACATTTAAAAGGGTAAACTTGCATGTCATGATTTATGCATAATACCAAACACTTAGCATGCATAAAACCACCTACTTAGCATGCATAAAATCAATTACTTATTATGCATAAACCCACCACTTAACTTGCATAAACCCAAACACTTAGCATGCATAAAACCCAATACTTAGCATGCATACAATCAAATACTTAGCATGCATACAATCAAATACTTAGCATGCATAAAATCACATGCATAACTTGCATATCATGTTACATATAACTTGCATATACTCTCACATATAGTTTGCATAACATGTTACATATGCATAAATGTTCAACATAGTGTTTTGCATCATAAAACATGGCATTAAACTTGCATATAGCATAAAACTTGCAAATCACATATCATACAAACTTGCATAAACACATTTATCCACAAACATAGCCATGTCTTATCACATCCTACCATAATCAATTTAACAATTGATTATTAAAGCTATAGGAACTCACCAAAACCTAGATTAGCAAACTTATGAAGTAGAATTAGTTGCTTTAGTTGATGCAACTCTCTTCATTGATTTGTGGAGGCCATGATCAAGTTTCATTTTGCCATAGTTTAGTTACAAGATCTAATTATGAATGGATTAGGGTAGGGTTGGGGTCTTATTTATAGGATTAGGTAGTGTTTTAGGCCCTTAGATTAACCCTAGGTTAGATTAGGTCCGTTAGATTTAGGAAATCTCTAGAACCCAGCCCAGCCCTAGCCAGAAAACCAAATCTGGTGCACCCAAGCCCTCTGGCTCGACACGCCGTGTTGACAGGCAAGTCGACAGGCAAGTCGACCCCCCTGTCGACAGGCCTGTCGACAGCCCTGTCGACATGGTAAGGGCGGGAATTTTTCCCGCCTGGCCCCCATTGGCCCCAATTCGAAATCTGATTTTAAATATTTAATTCTGTTTTTATCTTAAATTTTCTGCCAACTTCATTGGGCCATAACTGGGCCATACGGACTCCGATTCTCGAAAACTCGGACTCTATTTCGCTTATTTTTCCGAGACGAACGCAATGACGCAGACCATTTCCCCCAATTCTCACATCTGAGATTATTTATTCTGTAATTAGTGAATTTTAGCATTAACCGAAATTCGGGGTGTTACATTCTCCCATCCTTAAAGGATTTCGTCCCCGAAATCTCTAAGCTAAGGAGAATGCATATCCTACCATCCAAACAACCATCTACTCAATCCATCAAACACATGCATCCATTGTCCTTAAAACAATTTCTAATGATGTATGAGCATATGCAAAAAGTGTGTGTATATGTTCCCTATCTAAATGTATGAACATATGCAAACCATGATAGTGCCATGCATCCATTATGTATGCGAGAGAACCCTATCGACACATACAATATCTACATGAGTGCACAATCATTCACCAAAAATGCATCATCCATATGATAACACAATCATTATACATCCATTAATATAGTTACCTACCCACATAAATATGCAATATGCAATATGCAATATGCAATATGAAGTGACTGAGCCGATCTAGTGCCTAAAATGTGTATATGCATCCACGAGCAACCACTAGCAAACACTTGCATCCACTTGCATCCATCATACATAACATGTCTCAAACACATGTTTCAACCATAGGACTATCCTCTCTGAAGGTCAAAGGTACTAACGAGAGGACATACTAAGGATAAGATAAGCACAAGATATGCGATGAAGGAGAAGCAAAAGGACATACCCTCCGAAAGAAAAGGGTACCTCGAACGCATCTTCGCTTCCGTCTCCCAGGTAGCGTCACTCTCTTCATCTCCCCTTTGTACTTTGACTAGTTGAACCTCTCTGTTTCTCAACTTCCAAATCTCTGACCCAAGGATGCAAGTAGGAGCTCGTCGAATCGTCGCATCACGCTCTGCTTCCACTTCTCTAAGCAAACTCGGCTCTACCACCCCTGCGGTCTCATGTAGGCACTTCCCCCCCATGGAATACATCATGTACACCACTAAGTCTGTCGGGCAACTCCACCAATGGAAGATGCTCCTCCCATGTACCTCCAAAATCCAAGATACATAGCCTCAAAAGGTCTTCTAAAATATGATTCACCCTCTCGGTCTGGCCGTCCGTCTGAGGATGATATGCGGTACTCAAACACAACTGAGTCCCTACCGCCTCTTGTAAACTCTTCCAAAACTCTCTAGTGAAGATAGGATCTCGATCGCTCACCATACTGGAGGTTACACCATGCAATCTAATAATCTCTCGAATATAAACTGAAGCTAGCCATGGAGCAGTTCCCTTACTCTTCACAGGTATACAATGGGCGCTCTTAGTAAGACTGTCTACTACCACCCAAATTCCCGTATTACCCTTCCTTGATCTTGGTAACCTGTCAATAAAATCCTTCGAGATGCTATCCCACTTCCATTGCGGAACTTCCAATGGGTGAAGCAACCGACCTGGTTTCTTTTGCTCCGCCTTCACTTGTTGGCACACCAAGCATCGAGCGACATACTCGGCCACATCTTTCTTCATACCGGCCCAGAATAAAACCCTCTTCATGTCTTGGTACATCTTGTCCCCACCGGGATGAAAGGTCATCCTAGAACGGTGTGCATCATCAAAAATAACCTTCCTCAAACCCTCGTCTTGCGGTACACAAAGTCTACCGTCTCTACGCAAGCACCCCCTATCGTCTAGGGTGTACCTACTCAAATGGCTGGACGACTCCCCCCTTATGAGCTTCTCTACCAACTCAACCCACTGTGGGTCGTCCCTCTGTGCTTCTCCAATCCGCCTCAAAAGAGTAGGTCTAACCTCCAAGGAAGCTAGCAAACCGGGTACATAATCAATGGAAGGTCTGAAATCAAACATCGAGATAAATTCCAAGCTTCGTCGTTCAACGAACCACAAACTCGAGGACAACCTTTTTCTACTTAAGGCGTCCGCTTCCATGTTACCCTTGCCGTGGGTGTACGCTATCTCAAACTCATAGGATGCTAAGAATCTTATTCACTTTTTAAGACTATGCGCCTGGAGAGTCTCCAATACTTCCCTAAGATGTAGGGCAGGTTCTTCTCCACTCCTAGAGAAAATTAGGATATTCTCCCATGCAAAATCGTCACAACTATCCATCTCTCACGCAGACCACCCTAGTCGAGCTCGATGTCCCCCAAATGCAAGCCCCAAAGGCCTAAACCAATATCAGACAAACACTCAAGGGATATCTCCTTCGAGTTCAGGCGACCTACGTGAGATGATACTAGTAAAAATGGCTAAACAATTAAGCCTTTGACCAACTTTGGATGTCCTCGCCAGTCTCGCTCCAAAACCACCGTTTTTCCCATAACTGGCTTTGCTCACCCTATTGAGCACATACGAAAACTTATTTCGCTCCTAGAAAAGACCAAGATGTCATCCACAAAGACCATCAAGAACTTATTTAGGTACTCCCTGAACACCCTTCTCATCACATCAACAAAGTATGCGAGGGCGTACGTCAAACCAAATGGCATCACCAGCCACTCATAAAAACCGTCCGGAGTCCTAAAGGTAGTCTTCTCTATACTATCCTCAGCCACTCTCAACTGATGAAACTCCGTGGCTGAGTCCACTACGAAAACACTGAGGCGCCATCCAACTGATCAAAGAGATCATCAATCCTCGACAATGGGTGTCTATTCTTCTTTGTGAGTTTATTTAGCTCTCTTTAGCCTACACAAAGTCTGAGGGACCCATCCGCCTTCGTGGCAAAAACTACCGGAGCACCCTACTCCGGTATACTTCGTCTTCTAAACCCCTTCTCAAGCAAATTGCCTACTTGCTTATGGAGTTCTCTCCTCTCACGAGGAGCCACGTGGCACACTGGCCAAGACACTGGTTTGGCATTGTCTACCAGATATATTTGGAAGTCAATCTCCCGCTCCGGAGGTAAGCCCTTCACCTCCTCAAAACACATCCGTGTATTCCCGGACCACTCTATAGATCGCAAACTCTCGACCGACGTGTCAAGCGATTCTAGATAACTTAGCATAACAGATTCCATGGGATTACAAGAGATCTCGAGAGTGTTACCCAAGCGGGTCATAAGCCTAACAACTCTCCCTTCAAAATCAAGAACGGCACCCCTACTGGATAACCAGTCCATGCCCAAAACTAACCCATAGCCCGTGAAGCCCAACAAGCATCACGTCTAAACTCAACGCTAAGTATAGAAACTTTCAAACCCAAACACATCATGGAGCCCCAATTGGGTTTGAAACAACTAAGGGATCATCTACCAAACTGGTGTCTAAGTGCAGTGACTCAACTAACAATGATGAGATAAACGAACTCGATATATCAGAATCAAATAAAGTTTGAATCGGATAATAAAGAAATCCAAATTCCAACCTAGACGGTCTTATCCCCATCTGGTACCCTAGGCGTGAGGGAATACAACTACCCTCCAGAAGATCCCATACCTTGCCCTTGCTTCTTTGGACAATCCTAATAAGGTGTCCTATTCCTCCCAAAAGGATAACTACTAGCCTTCTTCTTCCCCATTCCCCACTCGTAACCTCCCACTACTGAGGTTTCGTCCTTCATTAAACATCAACTATTTGAGCCTTCCTCCCATCGTCTATCCAATAGGTACCTACAAGTCCTCCTCCTTCTTGAACCAACTTCTAGTCCGACTAATGTCCAAGTTCCTTGAAGTGGTTTTCCATTCTTATCTATCTTAGAAAGATCATCAATACGTGGAGGGGAAACTCAAAACGAGAGAGGAAGAAATTCAAAACGGAGAACTCGAAAGATATAGATATGGCTATTGGGGATTATGCTTTTCTTTCAAAAACTTTTCTCTTAAAAGACATGTTTTTGAAAATACTCCTTTCAAAAATATTCTTAGAAAATAGTTTTTCTAAAAAAATTATCTGTTCTAGTAACCATAAGCTCTGATACCACGTGTAACACCCCACACCCGCTAAGGTCACTCACTAAGGGAATGCCTTAGTTTTGGTGGAGTATTTTTAGTGAGTATAGAACAGAAAAATTACAACAGGACAGATATAAGTAATACATGAAAATTTAAAACAGCATTTCTTTAACAAAACATGTTTGGTTACATCACAAAACCATAACAAGAGTCAAGTACATAATATCCATCCTGATAAAATAGAAGTACATAATCCCATTACATAGATAATAGCCAAAATAGAAAAGATAAACCGAGCTTTACTTCTACGGTCCAAGCCCCAAAAGATAGATATAGCGGTCTGGTCCAAGCCCACTAGTGCTAGGCCCACTCTGATAACCTGAGGGTTGGGAAAAGATAAACAACAACGGGGTCAGACATAAGTCTGAGTGAGTCCTATAACCCTAACAATACAATCATTAAAGTAATTAGGGTATGATATAAACAAGGTACGGTACCTCTGGGGATAATGACTACACTAAGTAGCCAACAAAACACAGGATGTACTACGATAACCGAAAAGACGCATTTATCCACCCAAGGATAATTACTAGCTTACACCACCCCAGATCTACCCACCCAAGGGTAATTCCTACACTGCACCACACCAGTCGTTCCTACTTAAAGGTTGATCCCTCCCAAGGACTTAGAAAATTTCCCCAGTAGTTTCGTGTACTCCTAGCCCACTACATAGGTGCCGTCTGCCCCTATCTCCACTAGGTGTACTTAGTAATCTTACCCAGTAGTTTCGTGTACCCCTACATAGGTGCCGTCTGCCCCTATCTTTATCAGGTGTACCCACTACTCCCAAGCGATCGGCTCCCTACCGTAGATACCCGTGCTGGTCCCACAATGGGGTGTATCATTCCCCAAAGTGGCCACCTGATAATATCAACGGTGCACGGCTTTATATCTACACGATGCAACAACGGCTTATCTACCAGCCCGGGCCCACACACGCATATGAAACCCGTTGGACTTGCGTTGCCACCGCTAACCCGTTTTGGCCTCTTATAGTCAAGCCCAATATGCGTGTCCCGTCACTCGACATGGGTCGAGCCCACAAAGATACGTTTGGGATATTGGTTGAAATGGGCCCCCACAAGCTACTACTTAAGCTTGTCATTTTATCTAGTGCATCCCACTTAACCCCTTTTTATAATCATGCCCCCTTACATGTTAAGGTTTGGTTAAGTCATCTAATTATATTTCAATTGCCACTTAAGGCACCCACTAGATTTCCGCACGCATCCCAAAGCACTTACTTGATTCCCACATGCCACCCAAGGCACTTACTTAACCCTTTAATCATGTTTAATTACATGTTCCACTTTGGTTAAGTATTCTAATCGTATTTTCTATTGCCACCCAAGGCAACCCACTAGTTTCCTCATGCCACCCAAGGCACCCCCACTAGTTACTACATGCCGCCCAAGGCACCCACTTAACCCCTCATGCCCCTCTACATGCTAATATGGTTAAGTGTTTCTTAATTCATTAATTAAGATCATGACCTCATAAAGACCTCTCACATTAGACCGTCTTTTATGACTGCTGGATATGCCGGTTGGTTCCGGGCAGACTTCTGTCATCAAAAGGGTCTAACCTCGTGTCTTTACTTTAATCATGTATTTAATTTATGACTAAGACCTCTCACATTGGGCCAATCATTTGTAGCCGCTGGATGGCCGGTCGGTTCCGGGCAGACTTCCGCTACAAAAGGGTCCAACCTCGTGTCTTAGTTGATTAATTACACCTAATTAATCACCCCCATATTATTTATCCCTAATTAATATCAAGTTTTTCATAACATGGGTAGACCTAACTCAATAGGTAAATTCCCATGGGGTAGACCTAACTCAATAGGTAAATTCCCACTTATGCTTATTCATTTTATGGTATGCTTAATCATAACCATTTCACACCATTCATGAACATGTCTATTAACCCCATCGTTTCCCCACGTACTTATGCTAACACGACATATTTCCAAGAGAAGATTCTTTCACAATTAACATGGGTTTCACTTAGCATACATTAGCATTAACATGGGTTAAAAGGTGTCCACTTACATCATGATATTAACCCAACTAGCATTACTAAATAACCCAACTTGCATGAACATACATATGTCATATATACAGAGGCAACTTGCATAAGTGTTCATAGGTTATACAAAGGTGAACTTGCATGTGTCTTAAAGGTGTGAACTTGCACAACATGTTACATGTTAACTTGCATAACATCATACACATAACTTGCATAATATCATAAACATAACTTGCATATCAACATACACATAACTTGCATAACATCATGCACATAACTTGCATAACCTCATAAACATAACTTGCATAACATCATGCACATAACTTGCATAACCTCATACACATAACTTGTATATGAACTTGCATAACAACATGCACATAACTTACATAACATCATGCACATAACTTGCATAACATGTTGAGCTTGCATATAAGCATACACATAACTTGCATAACATGTTGAACTTGCATATAAGCATACACATAACTTGCATAACATGTTGAACTTGCATATAAGCATACACATAACTTGCTTAACATGTTGAACTTGCATATACGACTTGCATCTTAAAGGAGGGTAAACATGCATAGCGTATAAAGGTGTCATCTTGCATATGTATGCATCACATTTAAAAGGGTAAACTTGCATGTCATGATTTATGCATAATACCAAACACTTAGCATGCATAAAACCACCTACTTAGCATGCATAAAATCAATTACTTATTATGCATAAACCCACCACTTAACTTGCATAAACCCAAACACTTAGCATGCATAAAACCCAATACTTAGCATGCATACAATCAAATACTTAGCATGCATAAAATCACATGCATAACTTGCATATCATGTTACATATAACTTGCATATACTCTCACATATAGTTTGCATAACATGTTACATATGCATAAATGTTCAACATAGTGTTTTGCATCATAAAACATGGCATTAAACTTGCATATAGCATAAAACTTGCAAATCACATATCATACAAACTTGCATAAACACATTTATCCACAAACATAGCCATGTCTTATCACATCCTACCATAATCAATTTAACAATTGATTATTAAAGCTATAGGAACTCACCAAAACCTAGATTAGCAAACTTATGAAGTAGAATTAGTTGCTTTAGTTGATGCAACTCTCTTCATTGATTTGTGGAGGCCATGATCAAGTTTCATTTTGCCATAGTTTAGTTACAAGATCTAATTATGAATGGATTAGGGTAGGGTTGGGGTCTTATTTATAGGATTAGGTAGTGTTTTAGGCCCTTAGATTAACCCTAGGTTAGATTAGGTCCGTTAGATTTAGGAAATCTCTAGAACCCAGCCCAGCCCTAGCCAGAAAACCAAATCTGGTGCACCCAAGCCCTCTAGCTCGACACGCCATGTCGACAGGCAAGTCGACAGGCAAGTCGACCCCCCTGTCGACAGGCCTGTCGACAGCCCTGTCGACATGGTAAGGGCGGGAATTTTTCCCACCTGGCCCCCGCTGGCCCCAATTCGAAATCTGATTTTAAATATTTAATTCTGTTTTTATCTTAAATTTTCTGCCAACTTCATTGGGCCATAACTGGGCCATACGGACTCCGATTCTCGAAAACTCGGACTATATTTCGCGTATTTTTCCGAGACGAACGCAATGACGCAGCCCATTTCCCCCAGTTCTCACATCTGAGATTATTTATTCTGTAATTAGTGAATTTTAGCATTAACCGAAATTCGGGGTGTTACACCAACCATCTCGATCAACTTCAAATTCCTTATCCTCTGGTTCCAATTTTTGGATAATCTCAACAAGCTTTTCATCACGCTTATGGCTTTTGGCAATCCAAGGAAACTCCTAACGTCAGTTGCATCCTTAGGTCTATCCTAGTCCTGGATAGCCGTCACCTTAGCTGGGTCAACCGCTATTCCGTTTCTAGAAACAACATAGCCTAAGAACCTCACTTCACTCTTCCAGAAGTGACACTTTGAAAACTTAGTTCTTAGCTGATGCTTTCGCGGGATTTCCAAATCAACCCGCAAGTGCGTCTTATACTCTTCCTCTTTTCAGGAGTAAACCAGAATATCATCCCCAAACATAAGAACAAACTTGTTCAACTGATCTCTAAAAACCCTATTCATAAGATCCACGAAATACGCTAGTGCATTAGCCAACCCATATGGCATCACCAACCATTTTAAGAAACCGGATGGTGTCCTAAAAGCTATCTTCGGTACACTATCCTTCGCCACTCTCAACTGGTGAAATCCCATTGCCAAATCCACCTGCGAAAACACCTAGGCCTCGTGAAGCTGGTCGAATAAGTTGTCTATCCTCGGCAAAGGATAATTGTTCTTCTTGGTCACCTTGTTCAAGCTTACGATAATCTACACTCGATGTCAAAGATCCATCTGGTTGCAAACACAACTGGTGCACCCCATTCAGCCACACTTCCTCGAATGCATCCTTTTATCAAAAGATCACGTACTGGCACCTCTAACTCTCGCTGATGCTTAGGTGCCATCCGCCTAAGTGGCATGACGATAGGTCTAGCACCCTCGACCAAATTGATTCTGAACTCAATCTCGCGATGCAGCGACAACCCCTTGACCTCTTCAAAGACATCATCAAACTCACTAGCGATCGACACAAATGGTAAGTCTTCCCGTGGAAGCACAAGAGAATATAAATAGCTTACGAAAACCCCATCTTTTGGCTTTCATCTAATCACAACCTTTCACGCTTCCACATTCCTGACTGTCACCTCGAGCTTCTCGCAATCCACTTTTGCCACATACCTCTTGAGCCAATCTATACCTAAGATGATCCCAAACCCAGCGAAGCTCAAAACAAAGCAATCACACACAAAGGAGCAACCATGTCTCGACAACACTAGACCACGACAAATTATAAACAAATTGGACGAACCCCCAACTGGATTAGTCACGATCAATAGTCTATCACAAATCTCGGGTTCCAAACCCAGGCGGCACAAAAGCTCATTGCAAATGAAAGAATGTGATGCTCCAGTATCAAACAACACACAAACTAAAACATCTCTAATGGAAATAGTACCTTGAACGACGACGCTCTTCCCTTTCTCCTCCGCTGTAGGAGCCCTCGAAGAAGATGGATCAGGTTCCAAAGCGTATGCCTTCACAACCTTCTCACTCTTAGCTAGTTCTGGATAGTCCTTCTTGTCATGCCCAGGCTTTCCACACTTAATGAACTTCCTTTAAGCTTTTGGATTCTTACATTACTTGGAGAAATGGTCTTTCTACAGGAAGTTATAGCAAGTCACTTCACCTTTTTGTTTTTCTGACCATCTTTCCCTTTCTATTGCTTCTGCTTCCTCCTTTTGTTATTACCACCCTGCCGTGGTTTCTTATCTTCCTTAGCTGCAACAACAGTCCCTTCCTTGGGAAGCAAACTCTCGTGCCTTAAAGCTTTCTCCATGATCTTCTCGTATGTATAATCCAGATGATCGACTAGCTGATTCCCAAGATATTTGTCCAAGCCCATGACAAACTTCACGTTCTTCTGGTAGGGAGTCTCAACATATGAACGAGCATACTTGGACAAGGCTTCAAAATCTGAAACGTACTCCAACACTGCCTACCATTCTGCTTCATCTCAATGAACCTCTTGAACAATATAGACTTTTGAATGGTAGAAATGAACTTTTCTCAAACTTGACCTGGAACTGATCCCATGTGATCTCATCCTCCGGGGTCTCTAAAGTTATAGAGTTCCACCAATCAATAGTTCTTCCTTGCAGTTGTCTCAATGCTAGCTTCCTCTTAGTCGCATCATCAGTTCCCAAGTCTCCAAAGATCAGAATGCAAGTATCAAGCCACCCTTGAATTTCTGCAATCGGCTCTGTCCCTTTAAACGACATCCCTCCTAGAGTAGTGAAGTCCTTACACAGCTTTGTGAAGTCCACAACCCTCGATACCTACACCTGAACCTCAACATCCACCATGGTTGCTCCTAGAGCGGGTACCCTCCTTATAATCGCTTCCATCATGGCCTCGAACATAGATGGGTAATCTGGTGTACCGCCATCACCCCCTCTAGGAACCGTTTCTTCCCTGGCAGTGTGTCTCGACGATTGACGACTCATTCTAAATCTAAAAAAATAGAATGATTTGTCCACATTCGAGAAAAAAATGCAATGGAGTTCAAGCGTTATTATGCTATACCCTAATATATAGCATACATCCATCAGAAATCTACAAATATGACTCTCATACATCATTATGTCCTTGAACTTTGGCTAAAATCGATTAACCAGAGCTCTAATGCCAAATGTGATGACCGCCCGAAACTCCTGCACTAAACAGGAGGAATAATGCGCTGAAAGGTATGCCAGGCAGTTATGGAAGATCATCAAAGTAAGACAGACATATAGAATCTGTCGTATAACTCACAGCACAGACATAAAATGAAAAAGAACATATACAACATGCACATAATAATGAAGCAGATTTGAGCAGAAACTTAAACTTCCATATCAACTTGAAAAAATATCATACAATAAGGGATTTCATCATAAGATTCTGTTCAAAGATGCCTCACTACAATCACTCAGAGAATCATACAAAAAACATAACAGCCAAAACGTAAACTAGATATGAACAGAAGAAAACTGATACATAAGCCTCCCGCTTGTCATCGATTTGCAGCATCATCCACTAAGATCTGCTGCCTGTAACCTTCTACTCGGTCTGCCCATCCACAATCGGATGAACAACCCAAGGTAATAAGAGGAAGCATAAAACCTTGAGTCAGACAACAGTCTTAATGAGAGATAAAACAACTATCTAACATCATCAATAAAGTATATGAGAATAGCAAGATTAGTCAACTAATCTACCAACATCAACAGAGAAGAACCCAACCCCGTCCTTCCCACATCTGATAGTGATAGCCTTTACAAACAATCATCATAAAAATAAACAATACATTCATAACAATCAATTATCAAGTGTATACCATCCTAATTGATATCGACATCCCCCAACCACAAGCTCCAAGTCCTAAACCAACATTAGACAAGCACTCAAGAGATATCTCCTTCGATGTTGGATAATCCACACAAGACGGTACAAGAAAAAAATCATCATCCATGACTCTGGCTATCACCACCAATCCTGCCTTAAAACCATCGTTAATTGTATGACTGGCTACGACACACCATTTGTCAAGGGCTAATGGTAATACCGGTTCTAGCAGAACTCCATACATTACCAACTTGTATGGTTGCCTTACTCAACGAAGACAACTAGGCCTTTCCACGATACCCAGGGTACTCGACTAGCTAACATCTAGTCTTGTAGACATCCCTATTATACCCCTTCTTTGAGTCCGCTAGACCTTCCGACTAACGATAATTCCTCGGCCTTCGTTATATCTGGCCATCCAACTTGATGACTGTTTATAAGCTCAAGCGAGTTCTCGAGTAATCATTATCCACAAATTCACAACCTTGAGTCGCTTCACATTCATTGCATTTCGACGATCAACGAACTTTTTACGACAATTCGAATATTCCTCCTTGAATTCACATCAAATCCATGACCATCATTGACCCAAAAACATACATCATTTGGTCGATATTCAATCCATCAAATATACTTACCTGATCCAATGTTCATATCATGCCCAATCCATGGTGAAAAACACGCCCCATCCACGGTGAAAAACATGTCCGGTCCATCTAGAAAACATGTCCGGTCCATCTAGAAAAACATGTCCGGTCCATCCAGAATAACACATCCGGTCCATCTAGGAAAACATGTCAGGTCCATCCAGAAAAACATGTCTAGTCCATCCATGGAAATGCCCGATCCATGAAACGCCTAGTCCATGGAATGCCCGATCCATGAAACGTCCAATCCATGGAAATGTCCAGTCCATGAAACGTCTGATCCATGGAAATGTCCGATCCATGAAACGTCTGATCCATCGAAATGTCCAATCCATAAAACGTCTGATCCATGGAAATGTCCGATCATGCCAAAACTCGCCCGATCCATGCCAAAAATTTTCCCGATCCACACTATTTCTTAGGGAATAAGCCAGCCAATCCATGCTAAGAATCTCCGATCCGATCCATTACAAAAACTCGCCCGATCCAACTCTAATTCGATCTAAAACCATGCAAAACATTCAATTTCACCAATCAATCAAACCAAACCATCAACAAGCATCAATACAACGATTATTCATCATTCAAACATAAGAAATTCACCAAATTCATGATAAACAATAAACAAATTAAACAAATGGATGTAACTTGTAAGAACACATGAATTTTTACCGATTTAAATTGCTAGACTAGATCCAATGGTGATTCGAATGAAAATATACATATCTTGATGTAGATCTAGGTGAAAACAACTTGAAATGATGAAAATAAGACCAAAAAACCCATATACTCGATTGAATCCGTGTAAGAGATGCTTATCACTCACCAAATATTCGAAATATCTTGAAAACGACTAATCTCTAATCCGGACAGCGAATTTGCGATGTACTCTCTCTTGATGTTGATATAGTCTTCCTAGATGTAGATCTTCAATCTCCTAATGTAAATCCAAGATTTTAATGGAGGAGAGATGTATTTGATTGGAGTAGGGAGAATCAACCTCAACCAAATGAGAAATGAAGAAAGTAACTCTTCTTCCTTGCCTCTACCCAATATTTATAGTTAAACCATCAGCCCACTAATGGGCATCACTAATCATCCTACTAATGACTAATTAGTTTGTCCAGAAATTGTGTAGCAGTAAAACAACGATTCCTCCCATACTGCTAAACCAAATTTTAATGTGACCACTCTACGGAATCAACAACACCATTTCCTTTCCAATGAAATCAACCTTAGCACCTGATTATACCGCAGTCAAAAGTTGTCCCCTATAAAAAACTAACATGGGAAAAAGTCACAAATAAAATTGATAAAAATTATGGACATGTCTCACATCCCCATAACCAACATATCAAAATATGACAATGACCCGACCCTCAGGGAATTAAATAAAAATATTTTACGATCCTTCAATATGTAAAATGTGGGTCATTACACCCATTAACTGGTTTGGTGCTTATTCTTCTTAGTGAGTTTATTCAACTCCCTATAGTCTATACATGGATGGAGAGAGCCCTCTGCATTGGTCGTAAAGACGACTTGTGCTCCCCACTCAGAAATGCTCCGTCTAATAAATACTTTCTTGAACAATTCACCCACTTACTTACCATGCTCCCTCCTCTCTCTCTCTCTCTCGGAGCAATGTGGTGCACTGGAAAAGCGACAGTCTTAGCATTCTCCACCAAGGACATCAGGAAATCTATCTCACACCTAAGAGGTAACCCTCTTCTCCTTGAATACATCGAAAAGTCTCTAACTGTGGGTACCAAACTGAGATCGTCAACAGAAGCATCTAGGGAATCTAAGGAGCTGAGCATAAACGACCCTCGCGGCCTGAAAGAAATCTCGAGAGTCCTACTGTGACATGTCAAAATCCTAACAACTTGTAACAGCCCGCATTTTACGTATCAGAGGATCGTAAAATATTTTTATTTTATTCCCTGAGGGTTGGATCATTCTCATCTTTTAATATGTTTCTTATGGGGATGTGAGACATGTCCATAATTTTTATCGATTTTGTTTGTGACCATTTTACCCCTGTCAGTCTTATATAAGGCATAACTTTTGACTCAAGTCGAATCATAGGGTGAAACCTGTACCATTGGAAAGTAATTGATGATTGTCTTTCCGTACAGTGGTTATATTAAAGAGTTGGCTCAACGGTTTGGGAGAAATCGTTGTTTTAATGTTTTTTAGTTGGCTGTCCATTTTTGGTAAGCCAAAGTGGGCTGAACTAGGAAGGCCCATTAGGGGGTTGGTGGAAACTATAAATAGAGGGTAAGGAATATGGGAAAGGGTTTGAATTTTCCATTCTTTCATTGGGAGGTCTTGAGCTTCTCCTTCATCTAACACCTTTCCACCATTAAAAATCATAATTCAAGGAAGGAAAGCATAGATCTACACCGTTGGAGGCTAGATCTACATCAATTGAGCAAGAGTTCATCGGATCAAGAGGTTTGTTGCAAGGTGATTGCTGCCTATATTCAAATTTCTTTCCTTTTAGCTTGTTTTGGAGAATCGGTGAGTGATATGCATCTCTCACATGGATTCAATGAAGTGTATGAGTGTTTATTCATGTTTTTCATCGAATTCAAGTGTGTGTTCTCATAGATCTACACCATTATATGTCCATTTTCATATGAATCACCCTATGATCTTACTTAGCAAGTTTGTACCATAATTCCATGCTATTTCATACATTTATGCAAGTTAAATCTCTCATTTTGATCATATGTTCATTTTAATGTTTTTTGTGAAATTTACATCATTTTAGCGATAATCGTCATATTCATGTTGTTAGCGATGTTATGACATGTTTATGATTGCATTTGGTGAATTGGTTTAGTTGATTTCATCAAAATCGTGATTTGGCGAGATTTTGGTCGAAATCGGAGTGGGAATGGAAGGGTGCAAGAAATGGGTCGGCCTAGTCGGGCCGCTTCAGTCTCATTTCGGATCGATCGGTATTTTCTGGTCGGTTTGAAGTACAAGGTTAGTACGAATAACAGTACGTGGTGGAGTACACATGCTGGTCGGGTCGGTCTCAAGTTGTCGGGTCAGATGCAAGTGGGTCGAGTCGGTCCAGTTTGAAGCAAAGGAAGGAAGCTGAACGGGACGGGCTGAACCGGTCGGGTCGGGCTGAACTAGTCGGGTCGACCGTATAACCTGGTCAGTCATGTTTTTAGCAGTGCTTTAAAATACTGTGGTTGATAGTGACAACGTTATGGTTTGTTTTCAATGGGGTCATTTTCTGAAAAAGTACGTTTTTCGGGTATGATCTGGATTTGAAGAAAAGAGCTTGGAGAAAATATTTTTTGGGGGCAACCCCCCGAACCCTACTCAAGCTGCGGCACAGTAGTGTAACTTGGCTCGGTGATGGTGATAACTTCGAGGAGAATTCAAGTTGGAATATTCGATATGTTGAATGTGTTCGTTGATCGGTGTAGAACAACGAATGAGGTGACAACTCAAAGGTTGTGAGTTGGTGGATAATGGTTGCTCGAGAAGGTTTCTTGGGCTATGAAAAGTCGTCAAGTTGGATGACTAGAGATGAGAAGGTTGATAGATTATCGCTGTCGTAAGTTCTAGCAGGCTCAAAGCTGGGGTATGATGGGGCACCCAAAAAACCGGTAGTAGGTCGAGTATCCTGGATATCATTGAAAGGCCTAGCTGTCAAGGTTGGACATACATACGCATCTTTGAAAGGTGTATGAGGTTTATGCTAGAACTGGGATTACCATTAGCCCCTGACATATGGCAAGGTTTGCCTCATATGATTAACGCTGGTTTCAAAGCAGGATTGGTGGTGCTAGCCAGAGTCAGTCATGGATGATAGGTTGTTCTTTTTGTACTATCTCATATTGATTGTCCAATGTCGAAGGAGATGTTCCTTGGGTGTTTGTCTGATATTGGTTTGGCCTCTGGGGCTTGTGCTTGAGGGATGTTGAATCCGATTAGGACAGTCTACATGATATATATATATATATAATCTGGATATTATGAGTGCTTACCATGATTGAATGGGTGTTCTGGTTTTCATGGATGAATGGTTGACTTGTTTATTGTAAATGCTATCACTGCCCGATGTGGGGAAGATTAGGTTGAGTTCTTCTCTGGTATTGTGGGTAGATTAGTATGTTTATCTATCCATGCTCATATACTTTATTGTTGAAGTTTGTCGGCTGTTTTATCGCTCACTAAGACTGTTGTCTAACTCAAGGTTTTATGTTTCCCTCTTATAATCTTGGGCAGTTCATCCGGTTGTGGATGGGACTAAGTAGCATATTGCAAGTGATTAATGAGGACGATGTTGTCATGCGGAGGCGAGCAGGAGGCTGACGTATCAGTTTTATTACTATCTAGTATTTCTATTTCCATTTTTTTGAGTTCTCTGTGAGGTTGTAGTGAGGCCTTATGTACAAACTTTGGTATCAGTTGGATAACCTTTTTACGATGTTGAGAATGTTTCAAAAGTTTGCTATATGATGCTTCATTACTATTACCTGTTGTATATGTTCTATTATATTTTATCCTTGCACTGTTAGTTCTACGTCAGGTTCCGATGTTGTTTACCTACTCTGATGATCGTCCATAGCTGCCTGGCACACTTTTCAGTGCATTATTCCTCTTGTTTAGTGCAGGGGTTATGGGCGATCGTCACACAACTCTCCCCTCACAATCAAGAATAACACCATACATGGTTAGCCAATTCATCCCTAGAATAAGTTTGTAACCCATAAAACCCAGTACATACGCGTCACACTCAAACTCGACGCTAAGAATAAAAATCGTCAAACACCTACACATCAAGATAGCTGATCCATATCTCCTATGGGGTTTGAGACAACTAATGGATCAGAAACTATAGAATTATCTAGGTGTAGACTATCAACAATAGAAAAAGATATGAAAGAATGAGAAGCACCAGAATATAACAAGGTCCTAATGGGAAAGTCGAAAAGAGAAATCAAGCCTTCTACGGTGACTTTCCGACCTCGGTCCTTAGCGCCACCATCAGTTTGGGTTGTAACAAGCACATGAACCTATACTCCGGATGATCGTGCCCCCCTCCCCTGCATCTGAGGGCAATGCTTGCTGTAATGTCCCACCAGTCCGCACTAAAAACAAGCATTTTTCTTGATCTTCCTACATTCTTTAATAACGTGTCCCATCATTCCACAGCTATGACACTTAACTTCCTTCTTGATTTGCGCCTTCTCGGGTTTCTCTCCCTTCTTCACTACACCCTTCTTGGGCCACCACTTTTTCTTTTTAGTATTTGTCTTGGCCTCTTTAGTCTTATCCTTTTTCTTACTCACTTTGCCATCTTCATGCATCAGAGCCATATCCACTAGCCGCTCAAATGCAGCTCCCATAGGGATATGTGTCATCACTAGTCCTTGGAGGGGTTGCTTCAGTCCCCCTGCAAATATCAAAGCCTTCTTATTTGCAGTATTAACTAGATCGTAACCAACCCTTGCCAATTCATTAAAGCTATTCACATACTCCTTTACCGATATACTTCCTTTCTTCAGACTCAAGAACTTTTCTATTTGCATTCCTTCTTCAACTTATGATAAGAACTTCTTCTCAAATCTATCCTTGAACTCATCCCATGTCTCAATAATCCGCTCTTATTGAACTACCTCCCACTAATAGGTTGCTTCCCCTTTCAGTTTCCAAGTGACCAACTGAATGCTCCTCCTATCATCTAGCTCCAACAACCCAAACACACGATCTATCTCCCTAAGCATATTGTGAGTTTCCACGTAACTCTCTGACCCAAGAAATGGGTTGCCGTCCATCGCACAAAAATCCTTATAGAGCTTAGAGAAGTTAACTACTGGATTAGGTAGAACTACCGCAGTTGCAGTTGGGGGTGGGGCATTTTCTTACCCTTCGGCAGGCGCCGTAGCTTCAACATATCTACGAGACTATGCCGGAATGGGAATTCCCTCTGGGAAACTGGGAGCTCCAGACATGCTGAAAAGAGAAGAGACAAGGATTAAAAAATATATCAAAGGAAAATTGTAATTGACTTAAGGGGATATATTTTTTCAAAATATAGGTTTTACCTGAAAATTCTATACTTTTGAAAACATTTTTTCCAAAAACTTTTCTCTGATCGTGTAACCTTAGTCTCTGATACCAAATTGTGACACCTCACATCCCTTAACGTCACCCACATGAGGATGCATTAAGTTTTGTGAAGCTTTAAGGTATAAAGTAACAGCACAGAAACTAAAATTCACAAGATAGAAATGTAAAACACAACTGAAACTTTAAAACTTTTATTATTAAATTAATCCAGTCACAACATTGATTACAATTAAAAATACCATAGAATCATCATCATAAAATAACAAACTGTCTCGTTGAAAAATATCAGAGTATAATAGTGAAACCAAAAAAGTCATCTCCCTCATAAGTCATTACAATAGTCAGAATGTGTAACGACCCCATTTTATGTATTCGAGGATCGTAAAATATTTTTATTTAATTCCTTAAGGGTCAGACCATTCTCATATTTTGATATGTTGTTTATGGGGATGTGAGACATATCCATAATTTTTACCAATTTTATATATGACCATTTTGCACCTGTCAGTTTTGTATAGGGCACAACTTTTGACTTGGATCGAATCAGGTAATGAGATCATTTTCAGTGGAATGGTAATGGTGTTGCCAATTTCGTAGAGCGGTCACATTAAAGATTTGGTTCAGCGGTTTGGGCGGAATCGCTGTTTTAGTGCTACACAATTTCAGGATAGGTTAACTATTCATTAATGGGCTGATTTGGTGAGGCCCATTAGTGGGATGGTTAAATGGCTATAAATAGAGGGGTAGAGGGAAGGAGAATAGTATAGTTTCTTCATATCTCTCATTTGGTTGAGCTCGTGATCCTCCTTGCTCAATCAAATACCTCTCTCCACCATTAAAATCCTAGATCTACATTGGAAGATTAAAGATCTACAATAAAGGATGCTATATGTAACGACCCTGAATTTTAGGGTCAATTTTAAAAAAATTTATTTTAGAAATTTTTATGAATTTTGAATAATTAAAATGATTTATTTGAAACAATAACGTCGAAAAGTTTATTTTAATTGAAGTTAAAACGAATAAATTTTAATTAATTATAAAAGGAGTTGAAAACAGCACTGTAGTTTGAAATTTTGACTTTGAACTTTGATTGATTGTACAGGATACAAAATAAATCGGATTTTAGCGAAACAAGAAATATCTAAATCTGTTAGATCATATCTTTCCAACGAATCTGCAAAATTGAAATTTCGTTTTAAAAATAAAAAGTTAGGCCCAGTTTAAAATTTAGAAAAGTCGCTGTATAATTTATATATATTTTTACTAAATATATTGGCCTTGAAAATAGCCATTTTACAAACGACCTCGGTTTTCGACGAAACCACTTTTGTTGGAACCGGAATGTCAAATTATTACTAAGTTTAATTTTCCAGAATTTTTCGAAGTAATATGTGAGCATGGTACAACAAAATGTGTTTTGACCATTTCAGTCAAATTTAATCGGCTTAAAAATGACCATTTTTCAAATGGTCTCAGAATTCGATGAAATTAGTCTTGTTAGAACCGTATTGTCAAAACATAACTAGAAATAATTTTTCGGGATTTTTCGGAGTCAGTATGTGGCCCCGGAAATTTAAATTGTACGGTTGAATTTAATAATTAAATGATTTATAATTAAATTTAAGGAAAAACTTATCGTAACAGCCGAAATGGGTTACGAATTGTGTCCGGGACGGGGGTTATTAGCTAGGGGCAACACTCGTTGGGTTTGATTTGGGGTTAGCAGTGATAAACTAATTAAAATAAAATAAAATACATTAAAATACACTAGAAATACACTATAAATACGGTCAAATACGTATAACCCTAGCCTAATACTTCAGCCGCCTCCCTCTTAATTCAATGGCCACCACCAGTCGATACTTCCTCCTTCATTTCCTCCCTCTCCATTGATCTTCAGACCCTAATCTCTACTCCACGTCGAAGCTCTCCTTACCACCTTCCCATCCATACCGGAATCACCCCAAACCATGCGCCAGAGCCCTCGAACCGACCATCCAAACCCTCGCCCAAACAATCGCCGCCGAGCCCCCTGTGCGCCGCCGAGTGGGCCCCAGCTCCGGCCGAACACGCGCCCCTCCAAGGCCGACCAGACCCCGCCCTCCGATCTCCCTCTCGCTCACTGTGCTGGTCGGAATTTGAAGCCCTAGTCTTGAAGAATAGGAAGAGAGTGCGGCCTGTTGTCTGAGTGGGGAAGAAAGGGTATTTCCCTTATTTATTTATTAATTTATTAATTTTAAAAGGTTATCTACCTAAATTAATCTGTGTATGATGCATACGAACTCAGAATCGTCCGATTTTCGAACCGTTGGACTCGCAGAACTGAGATCTACCGTTCAGAACTGACCAGATCTGAAACCAGACACTTTGGAAAATCAGGAAATTTCAAATCAAAATTGATCGGTGAGAATTCTATTTATAAATATAATTATTTATTTATTTGATTCACTGCAAAATTGATTGTATAATTATTTCAGTGTTGACTTGTTCTGTGATGACGATTGCTGAATTATATTGTTGTATGACTGTTGCGACAAATCATTGATTGTTGTGTTTCATGCTTGTATGGTTGAAAACAAATATCTCAAGTTGTTCTGATGAAAAACCAAATAACCATTCGAGATTAGAATTATTCATAGGGATTTGTTAATAAATAAAATTCACCTTTTATTAGATCATGAGAGATGAAATGAATTTGTTTATAAATAAAATATCACTTTGTATGTAAATTTGAAATGGTAAAATTTGGTTAACATATAAAATATCACTTGTATGTAAATTTGAAATGGTAAAATTTGGTTAATAAATAAAATATCACTTTATATGTAAATTTGAAATGGTAAAATTGTTAACATATTAAATTCATATTTTATATGTCATTAGAAATAGAAAGTATAATAATATGTATAAGATTTATTTTGTATGACATTAGAAATGGAGATCATGTTAATGTATAAAATCACTTTTGTCAATAAATGAAGTAGCGACAAATTCACTTTTGTCAATATAATTAAGTAACGATAAATTCACTTTTGTCAACAAAAATGAAGTAGCGACAAAAATCATATTTTTGTAAATGTAAAAGAAAGATTAAATAACAAAAGATTCATTTTGACAATTGAAGAAGAATGATAATAGAAATTTCATTTTTATTTAATGTAATTAAAGAAAATATAGAGGTTACATTTTTATAATGTAATAAAAAGAATGTGAAGGTTACATTTTCGTAATGAAATAAAAAGACAAGATTATGAAACATACTTTTATTTGGATTTTATGAGTAAATAAAAGAACTGAAAAGGAATTTAGTATTTTTATTGTAATTCCATTACGATAGAAAGAATGTACATTAGGGACTTGGCTTCTTTAAAGCCACTTTTTATTGTCATTTTATGTTCAGTAAAAGAGTCGCATATGAAAATATAATCAATGGTTAATGTCATTTATCGCATATGAAAATATGTTCATTTGTTAATGTCATTTATCGCATATGAAAATATGTTCATTTGTTAATGTCATTTATCGCATATGAAAATATGTTCATTTGTTAATGTCATTTATCGCATATGAAAATATGTTCATTGGTTAATGTCATTTATCGCATATGAAAATATGTTCATTTTTTAATGTCATTTATCGCATATGAAAATATGTTCATTTGTTAATGTCATTTATCGCATATGAAAATATGTTCATTTGTTAATGTCATTTATCGCATATGAAAATATGTTCATTTGTTAATGTCATTTATCGCATATGAAAATATGTTCATTTGTTAATGTCATTTATCGCATATGAAAATATGTTCATTTGTTAATGTCATTTATCGCATATGAAAATATGTTCATTTGTTAATGTCATTTTATCGCATATGAAAATATATTCATTCGTTAATATCATTTTATCGCATTTGAAATTTTATTCATTTGTTAATGTCATACACTGCATATGAAGTGAAATGCAGGGTTAAAGTCATATTTTTGCCAATGAAAAATGGTAACGATGAAATTTACATTTTTTTTTATGTAAACAAAAGTAGGAATGTGCATTGATAATAAATATTACCTTTTTATTATGTAACTTAGAATGAGGACTTGCATTGCAAATAAAAATTTCATTTTTATTTGAACTAAAGATATGATATTTGCTTAGCAAATAAAAAAAATACTTTTTATTTGAAACTATGATATGAAATTTGGCAAGCGAAAAAAATTTACATTTACCAATGTAGCTATGAGATGAAATTTAAAATTTACATTTGCACTGAGAATTAGGATTACATTTTTATGTAAACAGAAGTATTTATTTTGTCAAATATGAAAGAGTGATAAATAACATTTTTATCAAATGTAAAAGAAGGATAAATACAAAGAATGAAATAAAACATTCATTTTATGAAATAAGAATGAAGTAAAATATTACATTTTATGTAATTTAGATTTAAAGAAGGAAAGTCACATTTATGATGTAAGTAGGAAAAAGAAGAATTTACATTTATGATATAATTAGATAAAAAGGAACTTACAATTTTAATGCAAATGGAATTTAAGAAATTTACATTTTTATATGTAACTATGAATGAGGATTTACACTATAAATTAGAAATTACATTTTTATTATGTAATGAGGGTATGATATTACATTGTGAATTAAATTGCAATTTTATGATGTAACTTAAGAATAGAATTTACCCTGCCATTCTAAAAGTCAAGATAATTTTGGTTTTGCATTGAAAGAAATAAGGAAAATTATTTTTGTTTGGCATTTAAAAGAATAGCAAGATTATTATTTTTGTTGCATAGAAATTAAACAAACAAAAATATATTCGTTGGTATAGAAAAGAGGTCAACACCAAAATATGCATGTTGGTTGAAATTGGAATGATATACAAAATATACATTGTGTGTATTGGATGTTTGGAAATTGAAGAATAATAATAAAAGAAAACACTTGTTGTTTGTGATGATATATATATATATATATATATATATATATATTGGATATAAATAAGAAGAATTGTTGCTAGTAAAATTTAGAAAAAGGAAATGGATGTAGGATTTATATAATCATATATAAAGATTAGAATCAAACGATATGAAATGATTTCTAACTTAAATATATGCGAGAATTGTTTTTGGGAAGTCCGAGTTTATGTAACGGCGCGATTTTCGACCTTCCGAAAACCGTGTCGTTATTGAAAGAAATTAGAAGATGAGATAGAAAAGATAGAACTAATAGAATAGAAGGATAAGAAGTTGTCAGAAATCTCACAGCGGAATTTAAAAATACAAATACATTACATCATAGGGTCTGGTACATCATAATACATCAACAACTTACATCATCATAGTACATTTATATAATAATACATCATGATATGGAAATACAAATCTAACTGGATACATAGGTGTAGTTAAACTACTAGACTTGTCCTGCAACTTGAACTTCGTAAGGTTCCATTTGCCTACCTGAATTACTTGTCTACTCATAATAAATATTATGAGTAGCCAAGAGTTTAGGGAAAACACAAAAAATAAACTCCGGATCAGTCAGGGGACTGGTGTGAGTAAACATAGTTAAAAAGATGTAAACAGGGAAATAAGAAATAAGGTGTTCCGTTATTACTAGATTCAATTACTTTAGAAATCTTACGTCCAATTCCATAACTTATCTATGGAAAACGACCCTTGTATTTTGATATCAAAACGTTTAATATTTACGATAGTATTTATCAAATAAATAATCATCTAGTGAATCGCTTGCATCTCACGTTCACGTACATGGAATAAGATCTAAACCGTTGAGCGCTTATTGGGATTTGGTTTCTAACTGACAGGGTATGGGAGCACCCACCGATTAGTGTACTCTAGAGAAGATACACTGGGGTTCAACAAGAACATCCTGCGACCCGGCCACACATCACCGTCCACTCATTTAGCTTGAGTGTAACGAATATATTACCACCTCCACGGTTGGGAATGACCCTTCCGATTACCGAAGTTACAGCAGTGAATATAGATTTAAGAAACAAAAAGGGAATACTCTAGATGGTGATAATATACCCTGCTTGGGTATGACCCAACTAGCCATGCTGCCTAGCCCAACTATTGTCTTTCTCGGGTTGTGAGGTTTGAAGTCACGTTACTGTTGACGGATTATTCTTCAACGTCTTTGAATATCACACCATCCTATCTGACAGATCACTCATTTGTTTCCACAAACATATTCTGGGTATAAGGCTAAAGAAACGAATCTCTCCGCCACCAACATAATACACTTATGTAGTGTCGATGTGTAAAATCTGATCGATACACGTTGTTAGACATCCGACTGTTCGGATCTGTTCTGGGATTGAACAGACCGAGGATACTATTTTGGAATAGTCCTTGCATTCTTCATCTTTATCGATTCCCGGTATACGTCGTACAATTCGAGTCGAAGTGAAATGTTTATTCCGGACTCTTCGAAACGGTGTATGAAATATCTTTTATAGTCGATAATTGATTTTCATCTTAACTGACTTTAATTCAGTTTGCACATTCTGTATTTATAGTTTATATATACAGTATATATTTCTCTGGTTCATATCTGGATATCTTAAATATCTTTTACAATTGTATAGTTAAAGTGTGTGCGTCGCACACAAGATGTTATACAGTTTCTATCATTATTTGGAAGTGTGTAGAAAAAGCTCGTGCTTCGCACACAGTGTTTTATCTCGCTTTTCATCGATGTTTAGACGATGTTCTATACTTCGATTCTGACCTCACTGTCGTCTTGACTGTTCCACTTGCCTAAGCCAAATTAAAGAAAAAAAATTATTTTTATTTAATTAATTAATTACTGATTAATTACATTTTATTTATTTAATTTAATTAAACTTGATTTAATTAAATTCTTGGATCTTAGAATCGGTTTTCTCTTGCATTGCCAAGTCGGATCTGGCATCTCCAATCACGTGATCACCAAGGGGTGATCACTCGTTTTTACTTGCCAAACCAACCGATTTCTAGCTTGCCAAAAATCCTTGCCCAGCCCCTTGCCATGCCTCTCCAATCAGCCTGAAACCATTGTGAATCCACACGAAAAACACAGGTGATCCCCTTGCCAAAAACTCGTGCCAGATCTCCTATCATGCCACCCCGATCAGCCTCAAAACACTGGGAAATCCACTCAAAATCAACGTGCCAACCCCTTCTCTTCCTTCTCCATTTCCTTCTTCGATTTCCTGCTCCAACGTGCACGGCTGTGCACGTACACACCACCACCCGTCACCATATCGCCACCGAACCACCACCCACAAATTCTCTTACCACCACCGATCATCTCTGACCAGTCACCACCACCATCCATCACCTCCTCCTTGAAATCACCTTCCAAGATTTGTTTACAGGTAACTGGTTCGAAAACGCTCCACCTAAACCGACCTCGACCCGCCTCCTCCGACCACCGGAGCACCTCGCACCGCCGCCATTAGATCCGTCATGACCCAACGCCGCTCCACACTCCACCCTGGCCCACTCGATCGCCTGTAGACCCCGCACGACGCCTCCAAAACAATCGAACCAATTTTGCCTCCAAAAACACAAATCGAGCTCGTTAGCTCGAATCACTCGCTGGAAAAATCATTGGGTATTTTTCCTATGATCACCGATGTCTCCACCTCCTCCACGCTCCACGACTTGGCCATCACCCTCGTCGACCGTCGGAATTTGGCCAATATGTCATTTTCGGCCATCTCAAGCTTTGTCCCTCATCCCAACGTTTAAAATCGTGAAACCACATTTAAAAATCATCATTTTGTTTGTTGATTACATTCATATCTCTGTAATTCAATTCTACGATATTTGAAAATTCGGTGATTAAGTTTGAGACAGAGAATCATCTGTTTCTTGCTGTTTTCTTGTTTCAAATATATATAGATGAGGTTTGTTCTTGCTACAATGTCCATATATATTTTCATATACAAGTTTAACTCATAAATATACCGATATAGCTTGTGTCTTGAGATCATCAAGGTATAGTTAAATAAACAGAGGTGTTTGTTCTTGACAGCAAACAACAGCAGTATTCCTTTGATCAAGTTTTAAGTGATGAACTCATTACTATTTTATAAACACTTGCATACATGGTTTACTGGTGATATATACTTGGTGTTCTAGCATCTACAAGGTTGATAACAACATGATAGAACTTGCATTGACATATATGAACATGAAAGCACAAACTGTTTACAGTAAAACATGAAATCAAACTTGAACTTAGTGCGGTTTACTCACTTGAAAAGCTTTCACAAATTCCTTGCTGTAGATGGTTTTTGTTTCAGCAAAGTGTTCTTGTGTTTGTGAAAGACGATTTGCATGGATATGATGGTGTATTTATAGGCCAACTTTTCTCTTTAAACAATAGTTTTTCCCTTATGCTTTTAACAGTAAAAAGCCACGTCTTCTACCTACCCCTTTCTCTCTCATTCGAATGGCCTAAACATTATACAGCATGTTTTTAAAGTACTTTCCACAAGAGATATTTCTACCAACGTTTCCTTGGTCTCCTCTAAGTACAAGACTATATGCTTTCATTAAATGCTCCCCTTGCTTGCATTAAATGCTCTCAACACTTACTATCACAAAACTTAAGAGAAAAATAGTTTTCCTCTTTGATATTTGTTTGCTCTCATCATTACTTCAGCCGCACATATTTGAGTAGGTGATTAGGCTCTAATCTACTTACTAAATGATGGAGTTTGGACTTGATTTGGTTTTGGTTTAGACTATACTTTCAGTAAATGATTTGGTGTATATACATGCTTATATACATTCTTGGCCGTAGTATATATATGTGTATATATATATATAGAGATACCTATACTTTTCATGCTATACTTATATATATATATATATATATATATATATATATATATATATATATATAAATGTATATATATGTAAGTGTTAATCTCATTACTTGTTTCATGTTGCCACCTTCCCTACACTTCCTAGTGTTATAAAATGTGTTGCTATTATTTTCTTTAGTTGTTAAACATTTATTTTTAATATATCCTGTATATATTAAGTTACAGTGTAAATCATATATGTATATACGTACATATAAGTGATTATACCTATTTTAATTGGTTGAGTCTTCTAGATACATTTTAATTTCCTTATTAAAATGAATATCAGAAACTTGAAAAAAACCAACCATTACAGACTACCCCACTTAAAAGAATTTCGCCCCGAAATTACATAAGAAAGATAGAAGTTTCCAAAAGAAAATATTTCATAAACTGGTTGTTTTAGTACACATACACATACGACTAGTTTTATACTAACACTAGTCTCGATACATACAATAATACTAGACTTGACTACTCAAGTTCTAAACTGCCCCAAAATATACATACGTAACTATCCTCCTCCAGTCTCTGTCCTACTAATCGTCGTCAGAGATATCTATTACCTCCACAACCTCCTCGTCATCAGATATATTAAGGACCTCAACTACGTCTTCTGCATCTGTCTCCTCCTCGTCATCCTCTATATAAATCAGACCCACTGGTGATATTAAATATAGCCACACCACGGGATATCCATACTCACCGAATAGTTGTACTCCTCCACCTGCCATGCGAAACTCGACGAGAACTTGTTCCAATCTATTCTATATCGCTGTCCTTTGGGCTACTTGCCCTTCTTGCTGGTTTCCCGTAGCAATGACTGGGGTTCCCGGAAAAACTTGGTCTCCTTCCTCTTCTTCTTCTTCTTCTTCGTATTCTTCCTCTTCTTCCTCTTCAGCGTCCATATACTCAACTTCTTCCTCCTCCTCGTCACCCTCATCTCCTTCACCATAACCGTCAACTCTTCCTTCATCTCCTATCACTTCATCCTCATCAGTAAAGTCTTGGTGTCCTCCATCTTGTTCTATTGGTTCGTTCCTGCCAAGCACTGATCCTTCTGATGATATGTGTGTACCTTCGTCGTCGATGGGTGATCTCTCTTGGTTGTTGTCAGAATCTCCTACTCTTTGTCTCTTTGCTTGAAGCATAAGGAACTGGAGTGGTGTCATCCTCTTTCTTGCCGTGGTCCTCCACAATGGTGCCATCTGGTAAGTAAACAAGAAAATAGAACTCATCAGTGATGTAAACATACAAGAGAGTTCATAAATCCTAATAAACTGAATCCATAAAACACACATGCAAATGCTCACAGGAATGTAGAAATCGAAATTTCCTTACACTTTACTCGTACCATAGTAAATCATACCTAACTCGTAGGAAAATCTGGGTATAATTTCTTTATCTGCTTCTCGGTCTCCCACGTACAATCTTTCGGGTTTTCGCTCCACTGGATCTTTAGTAGCCTCACTACTTTGTTGCGAAGTTGCTTTCCCTCTCGGTCAATAATACTGAATGGATGTCTAATCACTGTCAAGTCTGGCTCAATCTCTATCTCTTGCTGAACAGAGGGTTCCAGAATTAGTGATGGATTGTGCATGTATTTTCTCAAGTGTGATACGTGAAATACGTTATGAATTCCCGCCATATTTTCTGGTAATTCAACTTTATATGCTTGAAAACCGATCCTCTCTAAGACACGGAAAGGTCCAACATATCTTGGTGCTAACTTTTCATATTTCCCAAACCTTACTACTCCCTTCATTGGTGAGATCTTTACAAAAACTAGATCCTCTATTTCGAATACTAAATCTCTTCGCCTTTGATCGGCATAGCTTTTCTGGCGATCCTGGGCTTCTTTCATTCTCAGCTTCACTAGTTCCACTTTCTCTGCCGCCTCTCGTGTCATATTCGGACCAAGTACCAATTTGTTTCCGGACTCTACCCAATATGCAGGCGCTTTACAAGGTCTTCCATATAATGCTTCATATGGTGCCATTTGTATACTTGCCTGGTAACTGTTATTATATGAAAATTCTACTAGGTGTAAATGATCTTCCCACGACCCTCCAAAATCTAAAATACACGCTCTTAGAAGATCCTCCAATATACGATTAACTCTTTCCGTCTGACCGTCCGTTTGAGGATTGTAAGCTGTACTGAAATTTAATCTCGTTCCCAACGTTCTCTGCAAAGCTTCCCAAAATCTACTTGTGAAAATGGTATCTTTATCGCTTATTATGCTCGTTGGAATACCGTGCAGTCGTACTATCTCTTTCATGAATACTTCGGCTAATGTTATGGCAGTGCGCGTTGGTTTCACTGGAATAAAGTGCGCACTCTTAGTTAACCGATCTACGATTACCCAAATCCCTTCGTAGCCTCTCCTTGTTCTTGGCAAACCATCGATGAAGTCCATCGATATCATTTCCCACTTCCAGTTGGGAATCTCTAATGGTCGTAATAGTCCAGTAGTCTTTTGATGGTCTCCCTTGACTTGCTGACAACATAGACATTCATTTACGAAAGTAATGATATCTTTATTCATTCCTGACCACCAGAATACTCGTCTCATATCGTGATTCATTTTATGAATTCCTGGATGGATGCTCAACTTTGATGCATGGCATTCTTTTAAAACCTCCTGTCTTATCCCATCCACGTCAGGTACGCATAATCTGCCGTTTATTCTCAATACTCCTTGATTGTCCAACTCGAAGTCAGTCTCTTTTCCGTTTTTGACTCCTCGAATAATCTTTTCTAGTTTGGCATCCCTTTCCTGATTACTCATTATCCTTTCTTGGAGAGTCGGTGTGACTTCCAAAAGTGATAATATCGCACTTCTACTCAAGGCATCTTCCACTACGTTCGCTTTTCCCGGTGTATAAATGATATCTAAGTCATATGACGCAAGAAATTCCAACCACCGCTGTTGTCTCAGATTTAAATCTCTTTGCGTGAACAGATACTTTAATGGTTTATGATCGGTGAAAAGTTCGAATTTCCCCCCTAGCAGGTAATGTCTCCACATCTTCAATGCGAAAACGACTGCCAATAACTCCAAGTCGTGAGTTGCGTAATTCTTCTCGTGAATCTTTAACTGCCTACTTGCATATGCAATCACTTGTCCCTTCTGCATTAACACCGCTCTTACTCCTCTTACACAAGCATCGGTGTATACTGCAAATCCGCTCGTTCCATCGGGAACAGCTAATACTGGTGCTTCTGTTAATCTATTCTTTAGTTCTTGAAACGATTTTTCACACTTTGGGTCCCACATAAACTTTTGGCCCTTCTTTGTTAACTTGGTCAGATGTGACGATATTTTGGAGTAGTCTCGGATAAATCTTCGATAGTATCCCGCTAGTCCTAGGAAACTACGAATATCGGTTGGTGTTTGAGGTTGTTTCCATAGTTGTACTGCATTTACTTTAACTGGGTCTACAGATATCCCATCTCTGTTTACTACGTGCCCCAAAAATCTTACTTCCGATTTCCAAAAGTGACATTTTCAAAACTTTGCCTTCAACGCGTGTTTTCTTAGAGTTTCTAGCACTACTCTAAGATGACCACGGTGTTCTTCTTCGGTTTTTGAAAAGATTAAAATATCGTCAATGAAAACGAGAACGAATTTATTAAGAATTTTCCTAAAGACTCTGTTCATCAGATCTACGAAGAAAGCTGGTGCGTTGGTTAGTCCGAACGGCATAACCAACCACTCATAAAAGAAATCTGGGCCACTGAATGCTGTTAAAGGGATACAATCTTCAGAGATTCTCAATTGGTGAAATCCCGTTGCCAAATCCATCTGGGAAAATACTGTTGCTCCGTGCAATTGGTCGAAAAGGTCATCAATTCTAGGTAATGGATATCTATTTCGGATGGTTACTTTATTTAATTCTCGGTAGTCTACACACAGTCATAGGGACCCATCAGACTTTACCACAAAAACTACCGTAGAACCCCAACTAGAAAAACTAGGTCGGATTAAGCCTTTACTCAGCAAATCCCGAGTTTGTTTCTCTAATTCCTAAACTTCCTTGGGAGCCATCCGTCTCTTTGGTTGAATCATTTGTCTAGCTCCTGGGACTAAATCAATTCGGAATTCGATCTCTCGATGCGGAGGTAAACTTCCGACTTCCTCGAATACGTCCTTGAATTCTCTAACTACTTCCAAAGTGTCGAGACTTTCTTGAGGTGCTTCTAAAGCGTATAGAAAACTACAGGTGTGAATTCCCGGTTTCCCACAAGTTATCCTAGCTTTTCGCTCTAAGCTAGTTATAAGGGTTATGATTTCTTTATCACATTTTATCTTGGCTTGGAACTTGCTTAACCAGTCTAATCCAAGTATAAAATCGAAACTTTTGAAGTCTAGAACATAGAAGTCAAATCGAAAAGAGTGTGAGAGATATAAGAGAGTTATATCCTCACAACACATTTTAAGCTCAGTTTTTCCCCCTATGGGGTTTGATACGCAAATGGGGCTTGGTGATATAATTGGTTTAAGGTTAAACTGATCTATGGTTTCGGCTGAAATAAAACTGTGTGAAGCGCCGGTATCAAATAAAACACGAAGGTAAATTCCATTAAACTGTAAAGTACCTTCCAGCACTCCCTTCCCTTTCACATTCTGAGAAGTAGACGGTTCATCTTTGATTGTAAAAACCCTAGGCTGTGGTGCCCTCTTCATCAATGGACAGTCTTTCACCATGTGTCCTGGTTGATGATAGTTGAAACACAGATTCTTCACTACCATCTCGTTCCTCTGATTCTGGTTCAGGTTCTGATTCTGTTGCTGAGGTTTCTGTTGCTGTCTCGGGTATTGCTGGGGTTTCTGTTGCTGTTGTGGGTATTTCTGGGGTTTCTGGTTCCCTTTTTGTTTACAGAATCGTGCAATGTGTCCCTTTTGTTTGGAGTTGTGACACACCACATTCTTAAATTTACCTTCCACAGCCTGTTGCCCCGTCTTAGTTTGGCCCTGATTAGCATTCCAATCTGGGTTGACCTTTCTTTTCATGACATTCACTCCACTCGTCTCCCCAGTCGGGATCCTCGCTCCTGGTTTCTTTGTATCTAGTGCTTCATATCTGAGTACTAGGTCTACTAGTTCCACAAATGGATCCTTCAAATGTCCCATCATCCTTCCTTGCAGATTATCTCTAAGACCAGCAACAAACATCTCGTTCTTTTTCAAAAGAGTATTTATCAGCTCCGGTCCAAAGATTGAAAGTGCGTTGAACTGGTTTTCGTACTCAGCGACAGACATGCTTTCCTGTTTTAAGTCAATGAAGTCTTGGTACATCCTTGTCCTTCCAGTAGTAGGTAGATACTGACCTTCAAAAGCTTCTTTGAACATGGGCCAAGTAAAGTTTTCCTCAGGAGTGTTAGCAGTCTGGGCATCCCACCATATTGTTGCGGCCCCTTCCAGATTCCATGAAGCTAAGAGACG
Source organism: Allium sativum (assembly GCA_030737875.1). Taxonomy (NCBI): domain Eukaryota; kingdom Viridiplantae; phylum Streptophyta; class Magnoliopsida; order Asparagales; family Amaryllidaceae; genus Allium; species Allium sativum. Next base: position 929,435,611 of record CM060913.1, on the reverse strand, counting down.
CTTATGCTCGTCATCCAACCTTAGTCCTTTAAAAATCTTCTCACATGATCTAATCCATGCTTGGACTCCGACCAGTGATTCAGTACCTCTGAAAATCGTTCCTCCCAGGGTTGTGTAATTCTTACAGACCATAGCAAAGTTAGGCTGAGTTGGTGCTCGGATTACTTCAGTAGTGTCCACTTGGGTCTGGTTAACAGTGTGTCCGTTTGTCGTAGTTGCTCCACTTGCTCCTCGGCCTCTTCCTCCACGAGAACTCATTTTCAACTCCCTGAGTACATGGATTGAAAATTAATGACTCATCGGAAAAATATGTCAAGGGATTACCTAAGTAACTACGATCTACCTATACTAAAATATAGTTTTTAGTATAAATACGCTCTCTCACTATTCCAAAGCCTAAACGTTTCCGAAGAACATAGGCTCTGATACCAACTGTAACGGCACGATTTTCGACCTTCCGAAAACCGTGTCGTTATTGAAAGAAATTAGAAGATGAGATAGAAAAGATAGAACTAATAGAATAGAAGGATAAGAAGTTGTCAGAAATCTCACAGCGGAATTTAAAAATACAAATACATTACATCATAGGGTCTGGTACATCATAATACATCAACAACTTACATCATCATAGTACATTTATATAATAATACATCATGATATGGAAATACAAATCTAACTGGATACATAGGTGTAGTTAAACTACTAGACTTGTCCTGCAACTTGAACTTCGTAAGGTTCCATTTGCCTACCTGAATTACTTGTCTACTCATAATAAATATTATGAGTAGCCAAGAGTTTAGGGAAAACACAAAAAATAAACTCCGGATCAGTCAGGGGACTGGTGTGAGTAAACATAGTTAAAAATATGTAAACAGGGAAATAAGAAATAAGGTGTTCCGTTATTACTAGATTCAATTACTTTAGAAATCTTAAGTCCAATTCCATAATTTATCTACGGAAAACGACCCTTGTATTTTGATATCAAAACGTTTGATATTTACGATAGTATTTATCAAATAAATAATCATCTAGTGAATCGCTTGCATCTCACGTTCACGTACATAGAATAAGATCTAAACCGTTGAGCGCTTATTGGGATTTGGTTTCTAACTGACAGGGTATGGGAGCACCCACCGATTAGTGTACTCTAGAGAAGATACACTGGGGTTCAACAAGAACATCCTGCGACCCGACCACACATGACCGTCCACTCATTTAGCTTGACTGTAACGAATATATTACCACCTCCACGGTTGGGAATGACCCTTCCGATTACCGAAGTTACAGCAGTGAATATAGATTTAAGAAACAAAAAGGGAATACTCTAGATGGTGATAATATACCCTGCTTGGGTATGACCCAACTAGCCATGCTGCCTAGCCCAACTATTGTCTTTCTCGGGTTGTGAGGTTTGAAGTCACGTTACCGTTGACGGATTATTCTTCAACGTCTTTGAATATCACACCGTCCTATCTGACAGATCACTCATTTGTTTCCACAAACATTGTAATGACCCAAAAATCCGGTAGAATTTGAGCTGACCAAAACACAAGTCCAACCCCAAATATCACGGAAATTCGAACCATTAATAGAAAGAAGTTAGAGGGTGAGGATAGATAAGATAGAAACTTAGAATAGAAGAAGAACACAACATCAGAGTAACACGAATCTGTACTTGAATATACATCTGTACTTGAATATACATCAATATCAAAGTACATCACTTACAACACACCAGAAATAACTATAGCTATATGATCCTGAAGCCCCCTGCTCCAAGCTCTTCCAGTATATCTGTAAATTCCCGACTACTTGACTGCCCGTACAAATTTAGGCACCCAAGAGTTTAGGGAAAACAACAAAGTAAACTCTGGGTCAGTCATGGGACTGGTATGAGTAAACAGTTTAAAACAGTTTCAGAAAACTAAATGATATCTCATAAGACCACGCCGTATAACACGGAACGGGTTTTTCCCTTATGAAAATCCAAACACTTGACTTATCTTTATATCAAAAACTCTTTTGATATTATAATAATGACTAAATCAAGTAAATAACAATCTAGTGGAACGTTTGCATCTCACGTTCCACATATATATACAATCAAAACCGCAAGCACGTATTGGGTATTTGGTTTTCCAACTATGACAAGGTATGGGACCACCTTCCGCTGGTATATCTCTAGAGGAGAATACACCGAGTTCAACAAGAACATCTTGCAACTTAGCCACACATGACCGACCACTCATTTCGCTTGAGTGTATCGAATGTATATCACCAACGGTTGGGATCAGCAACCGTTTCCCGAATGGGTCAGCATCGACAATAGATTTTTAGAAGTAAATGAAAACTCTAGATCAGTTGATTATACAGCCTAATAGGTGCGACCTACATAGCCATGCTGCCTGCCTGATTTCTGTCATTTACCGGTTGATGAGGCTAGAAGCTACGCTTTATCATCACACAAGATTCGCTTTGAATGTCACATCGTCAGATCCATCGAAAATCACTAATTGACGTCTACAACAGTACATTACGTGTCAGCTAAAAGAAGTTTCCTTCTCCGCTTCCACTCTTGGTACAGTTGAAGAAATCAATGTACGTGACCTTTCTGGAAATACTCTGTCAGACATTCATCCATACAAGTCACCCATGAACAGGATGAACTGAAGGCACTATTTCTATTTATAGAAAAAGTCCTTGCACTCTACTCCGTCTTCGATTATCTCTATATAATCTAATTCGCACGCTACTGCCGATATGGAGTGGTTCTTCGGATAATAATCCAACCAGTCTCTCCATATTGACAACGATGGTCAAAACTTCGATAGTCTGTGATTTAACTATCGAATAAAAACAAGTGTTTCGATAGTCGATGATTTAACTATCGAATAAAACAAGTGTTCATCCAAACATCCAACAATCACTGAACCTTTAATTAATATTCCATTAATTAAATCTCCTTTCTATTTCTTTATCAATATTTGTTAATCAAATATTTCAATAACCATATTGCCCTTTTACGTTCTTTGGAAAACATTTCCATATATCGCCTTCCTTTATTTTTCTAGGTTTAGAAATATTCATTATTATATTTCCAAGCTTTGCACATATTTGGGTTAAAACAGATGTTGTGTAAAACATCATTACGACCACCCAAATACAGTATTTAACTAATTCTTATTCCACATTGATCTTTGAGCCTGAATCTTGATACTTATTGGTATATCATGAAATCAACCAAGTTGGGGTATAATTACCTCTCAGACCTTGACTGAATAACATTTAACGTCAAAACAGACAAGACTACTTACTCGAATAATCAATACCATACAACTGATTATTCACCTTTAAACACATATACATTTTCTCTTTCTATTCCTGCGATATTTTATTCTTATACTTCCTTTTTGATTATACTGTTCTATTTCTAACTTCGTTTTCTTATCGACTTCTATATATTTTGATACGTTGATTTCTAACTATCAAATTATCTTAAAAATATTCTATCTCCTTAAATTCCCGGAAAAAATCGCCATAACCTCCTTTGTACCGGGAGCATCGGGAAATTTCAAATAGCTTTCCCGGTCCTTCTTATCTCAAAAAGAAAAAGAAAAAGCCAAGCGGCTTGCCGATACGGCGCATAAAATCTCATATATGAATTAAACACGTACCTTTTTGTCGGGCATTCTATTTATTTCACTTCTATACTTTATTCCAAACCTGTCTCCTGTATGTCTATACCTGCCCAATCTATTTAACTATACCAAATCGTTTTAACTCAATTTGTTAATTATCTCTTTAGTTCATTTCTCTTTTAATATTTGAATTCTATATTCAAACTCCAATTCGCTTCTAATATTCAAATTCGATAGTTTAAAGTCCGTTTGAATTTCTATATTCAAATCTATAGTTTAAAGTCCATTTGAATTTCTATATTCAAATATATAGTTTAAAGTCCATTTGAATTTCTATATTCAAATCTATAGTTGAATTTCTATATTCAAATATATTGTTTAAAGTCCGTTTGAATTTCTATATTCAAATCTATAGTTTAAAGTCCATTTGAATTTCTATATTCAAATCTATAGTTTAAAGTCCATTTGAATTTCTATATTCAAATTTCTATAGTTTAAAGTCCATTTGAATTTCTATATTTCAAATTTATATTGTTTAACTCCATTTGAATTCTATTATTCCAAATTTCTATTGTTTAACTCCATTTGAATTCTATTATTCAAATTTCTATTGTTTAACTCCATTTGAATTCTATTATTCAAATTTCTATTGTTTAACTCTATTTGAATTCTATTATTCAAATTTCTATTTCAATTCCTTATATTCAAAGTCCATTTGAATTCTCTACATTTTTTTATAAACAACGTTTATAACTTCAATTCAAATCCCACCTTTCCATTTATAAACAACGTTTATAAATTCAATTCAAACCCCATATTTTCATTTATAAACAACTTTATAAATTCGATTCAAATTCCATCCTTTCATTTATAAACAAAGTTTATAAATTCAATTCAAATTCCATCTTTTCATTTATAAACAAAGTTTATAAATTCAATTCAAATTCCATCTTTTCATTTATAAACAAAGTTTATAAATTCAATTCAAATTCAATTCAAATTCCATCTTTTCATTTATAAACAAAGTTTATAAATTCAATTCAAATTCCATCTTTCATTTATAAACAAAGTTTATAAATTCAATTACTTGTTTTATATATTCAGACAAGTTAATACTTTTCCTAGCTCATTAAAAATTCAAATTCTATTTATAAAAATAGAATTCCCTTTTCAAATCTCAAATACCCTTTTCGATATTTTTTTTATAAATCAATATTCAAGCCCTAGGGAAATTTTAAACAATCGAATCAACCAATTTTCAATCATTTGATTTTAACACATCATATATGAATATATATGAAATCAAACAAACAACAACAGATAATATTTTTTTTTGAGGAATCCAGTTGGATTCCTCCAACCTGTTTTCCTGCATCCACAGATGTTAGTCAACATAGTAATACCCATCCTGCTTCGAGGCAGGATATCGCGGTATGAAGGTCATCCACTAATCATAGCGTGGGGCGTATAGGGTAATCATCCGCTATGAAACCGCGGGCATCCGCTAATGAAACTGCGGGAATCCAACCAATCACCAAACCAATATATATATAATAGTAAGCCTATATAACTATATATATATTTAAACCAATCAGACAACATTCAAACAAGCACAACAATTATTTTTAACAACTAGAAATAATTCTAATTAAATGGTGAGTGAGGTTTACTCACCTCAAAATTCGATCGGCGATCCAGATTCTTGCAATTCAAATAGCGTTTGAATTTTACTGAAATCTTAACAAGTTCATTTCCCAATGAATTAAATTTCCAAATGTACACCTCATCTCTATGATTGTAATGCGACAAACCTTCTTCCGTTAGGACCAGACTAATTTAGTTTTATAAACTTCCTTCTCAGTATATTTCTTTGAACCCGCACTTGCAGATCCACGCACTAGTGCCTCACTGTCCTCTTGCTTCTCCACCGTGCTCCTTGGCTTCAACAACCCACTGTCGAACACCAGTAGCATCCCCAAATCAACCTCGTCATCTCAGAGTCATAGCCGAAGCCCAACAGAAATCTCGCATGGCTTGCTTTAGATGCTTCCTACATGAAATCGCGATAAACATAGGCACGGATTTTCATCTTCCAACTCTCTGTTCGCGACTCCCAATAAACCCTGATCCGTGCCCTGGCCTGCTGCGAAACCCTTGAACCGTGACTTCGATTCATGCTCCACTTGCTCGGTCTCGCGATGGTCTCCAGATCGCGATTTGCTTAGATTCAAACCTCCCCCACATACAGTTGTTCAACCTCAACCTCCAGTAATCGATTAACCCAACCCCTATGAAATCGAAGTAAAACTCCAACCACGAACTCGATGATATCGAATAAACATAGGCCGACATTTTTGATATCGAATTTAAAAGGGAAGGACGAGATAATTAATTGATTTCGATTTGGCCTTTATAAAGGCAACGGCCATTTTATATTTGATTTTTAGAAGCTTTTGGTAAAGTTTACATTATCAGAAGATCGAAAAATGAATTAAAAAGGGAGTGGTATGGTTTTAAATTTGAACAGCGAGGCTCTTCAGTGTGTGGAGATAAAGAACTCAACTTGTCTTATTTATGTCCACAAACTAAAATGTTTTATTTTATTTTAATTTTAATTAAATCGATATCCTTTAATTAAAATACACCCTGATTCTGAATTCCTTTCTGAACCCAACAACTAACGATCATAGGGTAATACCACTATTCCGGATACATTGGGATAGGTCATGAGGTCCAATTCGATCGTCTGTGGAAAATATTTATTTAAATTGATATAAATTAAATTTCAAACCATTTAAATTCTGCGAAAATAAATAAATACTATTATTCTAACTCAACTGAATTTCGTATTGATTATTTGAACTGACTTTAATTCAGTTTTAAACTTGAATTTATTTTACTTCGTATTACGATAATTATATAAATTCAAAGTAAATCATATTTCGGTTTTTAAATCGATAATCAAATATAAAATTTCTTTTATATTTTTACCTCAATATTTAAACCTCATTAAATATTCTAAATTTACCGACGAAATATCCGGGTCATTACATTCTTCCCCACTTAAAATAATTTCGTCCTCAAAATTGCTAAGGTAGAAAAAGTGCTACCAACCCATTAACCTTTCCAAAACTTATTTATGTTGATACTCAACATTTCAAACTTCCTTGCATAACTCTCTTTCGAATAAATCCATATTCGATAACTCCTCCCTTCGAATAACTATATTCGATAATTTCTCTATCGAATAACTAGATTCGAAAATCTTTCTTCGAATAAACTATATTCAATTTACTCTTACCAATTAACTCTATTGGATTTAACTCTTTTCGATTAAACTATAATCGATAACTCCTTCGAATAACCAATATTGTATAACTCACTTCGATTAAACTAATCGATAACTCTTTTCGATTAAACTATAATCGATAACTCCTTTCGATTAACAAATAATCGATAACTCCTTTGATTTACTAATAATCGATAACTCCTTTGATTTACTAATAATCGATAACTCCTTCCGAATAAGCTATATTCGATAACTCCTTTAATTCTATCTGAATAACCAATATTCGATTAATTCCTTTTAACTTTATTCGAATAACTCCTATTCGATTAACTCCTTTAATTCTATTCGAATAAACTAATATTCGATTTAACTCCATTCGCTTGACTCTATATCGCAGCGATCACAATGGTTACGCCTGATTCCCTCAGGAAACATCCGACCGCCCTAGGCTATCTGCAGCCCTGCGAATTACGCTAGTAGTCGTACGAAATGGCAACTTATCCTGAGTAACTATGGTTGACTAACTCTATCTCAATAACTATATTCGATCAACCTTAATTAAATAACTAACATTCAATTAAATTCTAATTCGATTAACTATGTTCAATTAACTCTATCTGGTTAACTCTTTCTCTAATCAATTTATTTCTAACTCTAATCGACTTCTCCTATTCGAATAACTCCTATTGGATAACGTTTATTCATTTATAAAGATTTACTTTTAGTAACGGTTCTTCACTTTATAAATGTTCTCTTTAATAACGTTACTTCACTTATACAAGTGTTGTGTATCCCTTCTATTTAAAACTATCGGTGTTAAAAACCAATATCTCTTCTCTATATAAGCTCAGACTTATATATTCCATTTATCGAATGATAAATACCTGATTTAATTTATAAACTGTTATTTATAAATTAATCTTTTCTATTTATCTGTTAAAAACAGATTTCCATTTTCTATTCATCTTCTAAATATTTCTTTGATTAAATTCTATTTATTTAACAAATAAACATCTCATCTATAACACTCTATTTATTTTCTATAAATAAATATTTCCATTGAATCTATTTGTAAATGTTTTACAAATATCCCCTTTTAAATTCTATTTGTAAATGTTTTTACAAATATTTCTCCTTCTATTTGTTTGCACATAACTTCCTTTGTATTTGTGTTACAAATATATTTCCTTTTTAACTCTTTTGGTTTTTCCTTTATTCAAACCCAATTCATATTTCATTCACATGATTTTACTCAATTTATTCGTTTCGATCCATTTAACTTACTTAAGTTAAATTTAATTTCAACCATTCAAATTCCCTTTAACTAGTTGCTAATTAACCGTTTGCCTATTTCACCCTTTTTATTTGAATATAACTTGTTCAAATATATGTCAACTTAATTATAACTAATCTAATTATATTTTCAACTCGAGTAATATATTCGATTTCGAATATAAATTCTCAATCTCTTTCACTTATCCAAAAACCCAATTTCGACTCAAATTTCCTTTAACTAATTATTCTCCCATTTAGTTAACTCTATTCAATAATCAGAAATATGATCATTGTTTCCCAAATCATTTTATCTACTTCACTTGAGTTCACATTCATTTTATAACTCAAGTCTATATTTTTCTCATGGCCATTCGGATTTTATTTACTTTAAAAATCCTTTTACTTATATATATATATATATATATATATATATATATATAAACCATTGTGGTTTTATAATGGTTCTGGCGCTGCTTTTCTAAAAATTTGATTTTGACATAACTCAAAATCTATACGACGAAATCCAGATTTTTCTCTTTCATTAGAAAACTATTGTTCAACCGGTCCCGACGATTCTTGTTTCACAGAATTCCGACTTCAATTGAGTTTTGTATACTAAATTGAAGTTCGAATCGCCAATTTACGAACTACCGCACTATGGCGAGCTCGTTTTAATTATATTTATAAATATAAATGTTTTAACTTCGTTTATAATAAATTCAACTCCATTCTGATATATTTTTAATATATATCCAATCCATTTTTCCATTTCAACATAATATTCCCGACCTATTTCCCTACTATTTGAAATTCTATATATTTACAATATTCAAATTTCATTTGAATTTCTTTATTCAAACTCATTTGAATTTCCTTCTATTCAATTTCAATTTGAATTTTTCTTCGATTCAAATTCTAATTCAATTTCCTTATCTTCAATTTCTATTTGAATTTCTTCATTCAAAACCCATTTCAAATCCCTTATTCAAATTCCATTTGAAATCCTTTATTCAATTTCTATTTAAATTCCTTATTCAAATTCTATTTAATTTCACTTTGAATTATAAATAGAATTTCTATATTCAAAATCCGTTTTAACTCTATTTGAATCCTATATTCAAATTTCCATTATTTACATCTTCTTTATTCAAATCTCATTTGAATTTTCTATACTCCAATCCCTTTTGAATTTTCTTATATTCAAATCCATTTGAATTCCTTTGAATTCAAATTCCATTTCAATTTTTCTTATACAATTTCTATTTGAATTTGTCTTTATTCAAACTCATTTGAATTCCTTTGAATTCAAATTCTGTTTCCCTTCTATTTGAATTATATATATATTCAAATTCCTTTAATGTACTTCTATTTGAAATCTATATTCCAATTCCCATTTCACATTTCAAAATTCCTTTGAAGTCATATAAGTATATACATATATTTATATCTATCTCAAATTCAAAACATTTGAATTTTCAAACAACTTGTTTCTTTCAAACAAATTTCCATCAAAAATTTTCTAAGGCAGCAATTCGTCACTTAGAAACTCGAAAATGAACACTGGTGATGTTGCGACCATCATCATAATTATTTCCCAGCTACTGAATGAGTTCAGTGCTTTATTTCTTTCAAACTCCATTTAGAAAAATATTTTCCAAACTCCCAGGAATTTAAATTCTTAATTCTAGTTGGAATTCAATTTCAATTTATCACATTTGTATATTTGATTTCATATACAAATTCCATTTGTTATATATAACTATTTCATTTTTATAATCTAATTTGATTATAATCCTAACAATCAACTTAACTATTTGAAAACAATATCATGTCCAATCTTCTGTTCAAGTGTTTATAAACTCCTATCGACATCGTGGCGTCCCACGATTCGACCAAAATTTGTAATCCACTCAACAGACTAGTCAACACAATATAAAACGGGTTTTATATCAAATAACAAATACGCTCTCTTGTATATATATATGCTTAACTCATTCTAGGATACTACTGATCCTACCTCTAATGAGAACATTCCAACAAGCCTAGGTATTCGCTCAACCTAAGCTCTGATACCAACTGTAATGACCCAAAAATCCGGTAGAATTTGAGCTGACCAAAACACAAGTCCAACCCCAAATATCACGGAAATTCGAACCATTAATAGAAAGAAGTTAGAGGGTGAGGATAGATAAGATAGAAACTTAGAATAGAAGAAGAAGAAGAACACAACATCAGAGTGACACGAATCTCACAGCGGAACGAATAACATATAATATATATAACATAACTTGAAATATACATCTGTACTTGAATATACATCTGTACTTGAATATACATCAATATCAAAGTACATCACTTACAACACAGCAGAAATAACTATAGCTATATGATCCTGAAGCCTCCTGCTCCAAGCTCTTCCAGTATATCTGTAAATTCCCGACTACTTGACTGCCCGTACAAATTTAGGCACCCAAGAGTTTAGGGAAAACAACAAAGTAAACTCCGGGTCAGTCATGGGACTGGTATGAGTAAACAGTTTAAAACGGTTTCAGAAAACTAAATGATATCTCATAAGACCACGCCGTATAACACGGAACGGGTTTTTCCCTTATGAAAATCCAAACACTTGACTTATCTTTATATCAAAAATTCTTTTGATATTATAATAATGTCTAAATCAAGTAAATAACAATCTAGTGGAACGTTTGCATCTCACATTCCACATATATATACAATCAAAACCGCAAGCACGTATTGGGTATTTGGTTTTCCAACTATGACAAGGTATGGGACCACCTTCCGCTGGTATATCTCTAGAGGAGAATACACCGAGTTCAACAAGAACATCTTGCAACTCAGCCACACAAGACCGACCACTCATTTCGCTTGAGTGTATCGAATGTATATCACCAACGGTTGGGATCAGCAACCGTTTCCCGAATGGGTCAGCATCGACAATAGATTTTTAGAAGTAAATGAAAACTCTAGATCAGGTGATTATACAACCTAATAGGTGCGACCTACATAGCCATGCTGCCTGCCCGATTTCTGTCATTAACCGGTTGATGAGGCTAGAAGCTACGCTTTATCATCACACAAGATTCACTTTGAATGTCACATCGTCAGATCCATCGAAAATCACTAATTGACGTCTACAACAGTACATTACGTGTCAGCTAAAAGAAGTTTCCTTCTCCGCTTCCACTCTTGGTACAGTTGAAGAAATCAATGTACGTGACCTTTCTGGAAATACTCTGTCAGACATTCATCCATACAAGTCACCCAGGAACAGGATGAACTGAAGGCACTATTTCTATTTATAGAAAAAGTCCTTGCACTCTACTCCGTCTTCGATTATCTTTATATAATCTGATTCGCACGCTACTGCCGATATGGAGTGGTTCTTCGGATAATAATCCAACCGGTCTCTCCATATTGACAACGATGGTCAAAACTTCGATAGTCTGTGATTTAACTATCGAATAAAAACAAGTGTTTCGATAGTCGATGATTTAACTATCGAATAAAACAAGTGTTCATCCAAACATCCAACAATCTCTGAACCTTTAATTAATATTCCATTAATTAAATCTCCTTTCTATTTCTTTATCAATATTTGTTAATCAAATATTTCAATAACCATATTGCCCTTTTACGTTCTTTGGGAAACATTTCCATATATCGCCTTCCTTTATTTTTCTAGCTTTAGAAATATTCATTATTATATTTCCAAGCTTTGCACATATTTGGGTTAAAACAGATGTTGTGTAAAACATCGTTACGACAACCCAAATACAGTATTTAACTAATTCTTATTCCACATTGATCTTCGAGCCTGAATCTTGCTACTTATCGGTATATCATGAAATCAACCAAGTTGGGGTATAATTACCTCTCAGACCTGGACTGAATAACATTTAACGTCAAAACAGACAAGACTACTTACTCGAATAATCAATACCATACAACTGATTATTCACCTTTAAACACATATACATTTTCTCTTTCTATTCCTACGATATTTTATTCTTATACTTCCTTTTTGATTATACTGTTCTATTTCTAACTTCGTTTTCTTATCGACTTCTATATATTTTGATACGTTGATTTCTAACTATCAAATTATCTTAAAAATATTCTATCTCCTTGAATTCCCGGAAAAATTCGCCATAACCTCCTTTGTAACGGGAGCATCGGGAAATTTCAAATAGCTTTCATGGTCCTTCTTATCTCAAAAAGAAAAAGAAAAAGCCAAGCGGCTTGCCGATACGGCGCATAAAATCTCATATATGAATTAAACACGTACCTTTTTGTCGGGCATTCTATTTATTTCACTTCTATACTTTATTCCAAACCTGTCTCCTGTATGTCTATACCAGCCCAATCTATTTAACTATACCAAATCGTTTTAACTCAATTTGTTAATTATCTCTTTAGTTCATTTCTCTTTTAATATTTGAATTCTATATTCAAACTCCAATTCGCTTCTATTATTCAAATTCCATAGTTTAAAGTCCGTTTGAATTTCTATATTCAAATCTATAGTTTAAAGTCCATTTGAATTTCTATATTCAAATCTATAGTTTAAAGTCCATTTGAATTTCTATATTCAAATCTATAGTTTAAAGTCCGTTTGAATTTCTATATTCAAATCTATAGTTTAAAGTCCATTTGAATTTCTATATTCAAATCTATAGTTTAAAGTCCATTTGAATTTCTATATTCAAATTTCTATAGTTTAAAGTCCATTTGAATTTCTATATTTCAAATTTATATTGTTTAACTCCATTTGAATTCTATTATTCCAAATTTCTATTGTTTAACTCCATTTGAATTCTATTATTCAAATTTCTATTGTTTAACTCCATTTGAATTCTATTATTCAAATTTCTATTGTTTAACTCCATTTGAATTCTATTATTCAAATTTCTATTTCAATTCCTTATATTCAAAGTCCATTTGAATTCTCTACATTTTTTTATAAACAACGTTTATAATTTCAATTCAAATCCCACCTTTCCATTTATAAACAACGTTTATAAATTCAATTCAAACCCCATATTTTCATTTATAAGCAACTTTATAAATTCGATTCAAATTCCATCCTTTCATTTATAAACAAAGTTTATAAATTCAATTCAAATTCCATCTTTTCATTTATAAACAAAGTTTATAAATTCAATTCAAATTCCATCTTTTCATTTATAAACAAAGTTTATAAATTCAGTTCAAATTCCATCTTTTCATTTATAAACAAAGTTTATAAATTCAATTCAAATTCCATCTTTCATTTATAAACAAAGTTTATAAATTCAATTACTTGTTTTATATATTCAAACAAGTTAATACTTTTCCTAGCTCATTAAAAATTCAAATTCTATTTATAAAAATAGAATTCCCTTTTCAAATCTCAAATAACCTTTTCGATATTTTTTTATAAATCAATATTCAAGCCCTAGGGAAATTTTAAACAATCGAATCAACCAATTTTCAATCATTTGATTTTAACACATCATATATGAATATATATGAAATCAAACAAACAACAACAGATAATATTTTTTTTTGAGGAATCCAGTTAGATTCCTCCAACCTATTTTCCTGCATCCACAGATGTTAGTCAACATAGTAATACCCATCCTGCTTCGAGGCAGGATATCGCGGTACGAAGGTCATCCACTAATCATAGCGTGGGGCGTATAGGGTAATCATCCGCTATGAAACCGCGGGCATCCGCTAATGAAACTGCGGGAATCCAACCAATCACCAAACCAATATATATATATATATATAATAGTAAGCCTATATAACTATATATATATATATATATTTAAACCAATCAGACAACATTCAAACAAGCAAAACAATTATTTGTAACAACTAGAAATAATTCTAATTAAATGGTGAGTGAGGTTTACTCACCTCAAAATTCGATCGGCGATCCAGATTCTTGCAATTCAAATAGCGTTTGAATTTTACTGAAATCTTAACAAGTTCATTTCCCAATGAATTAAATTTCCAAATGTACACCTCATCTCTATGATTGTAATGCGACCAACCTTGTTCCGTTAGGACCTGACTAATTTAGTTTTATAAACTTCCTTCTCAGTATATTTCTTTGAACCCGCACTAGCAGATCCACGCACTAGTGCCTCACTGTCCTCTTGCTTCTCCACCGTGCTCCTTGGCTTCAACAACCCACTGTCGAACACCAGTAGCATCCCCAAATCAACCTCGTCATCTCAGAGTCACAGCCGAAGCCCAACAGAAATCTCGCATGGCTTGCTTTAAATGCTTCCTACATGAAATCGCGATAAACATAGGCACGGATTTTCATCTTCCAACTCTCTGTTCGCGACTCCCAATAAACCCTGATCCGTGCCCTGGCCTGCTGCGAAACCCTTGAACCGTGACTTCGATTCATGCTCCACTTGCTCGGTCTCGCGATTGTCTCCAGATCGCGATTTGCTTAGATTCAAACCTCCCCCACTTACAGTTGTTCAACCTCAACCTCCAGTAATCGATTAACCCAACCCCTATGAAATCGAAGTAAAACTCCAACCACGAACTCGATGATATCGAATAAACATAGGCCGACATTTTTGATATCGAATTTAAAAGGGAAGGACGAGATAATTAATTGATTTCGATTTGGCCTTTATAAAGGCAGCGGCCATTTTATCTTTGATTTTTAGAAGCTTTTGGTAAAGTTTACATTATCAGAAGATCGAAAAATGAATTAAAAAGGGAGTGGCGTGGTTTTAAATTTGAACAGCGAGGCTCTTCAGTGTGTGGAGATAAAGAACTCAACTTGTCTTGTTTATGTCCACAAACTAAAATGTTTTATTTTATTTTATTTTAATTTTAATTAAACCGATATCCTTTAATTAAAATACAACCTGATTCTGAATTCCTTTCTGAACCCAACAACTAACGATCTTAGGGTAATCCCACTATTCCGGATACACTGGGATAGGTCATGAGGTCCAATTCGATCGTCTGTGGAAAATATTTATTTAAATTGATATAAATTAAATTTCAAACCATTTAAATTCTGCGAAAATAAATATTATTATTCTAACTCAACTGAATTTCGTATTGATTATTTGAACTGACTTTAATTCAGTTTTAAACTTGAATTTATTTTACTTCGTATTACGATAATTATATAAATTCAAAGTAAATCATATTTCGGTTTTTAAATCGATAATCAAATATAAAATTTCTTTTATATTTTTACCTCAATATTTAAACCTCATTAAATATTCTAAATTTACCGACGAAATATCCGGGTCATTACAAACATATTCTGGGTATAAGGCTAAAGAAACGAATCTCTCCGCCACCAACATAATACACTTATGTAATGTCGATGTGTAAAATCTGATCGATACACGTTGTCAGACATCCGACTGTTCGGATCTGTTCTGGGATTGAACAGACCGAGGATACTATTTTGGAATAGTCCTTGCATTCTTCATCTTTATCGATTCCCGGTATACGTCGTACAATTCGAGTCGAAGTGAAATGTTTATTCCGGACTCTTCGAAACGGTGTATGAAATATCTTTTATAGTCGATAATTGATTTTCATCTTAACTGACTTTAATTCAGTTTGCACATTCTGTATTTATAGTTTATATATACAGTATATATTTCTCTGGTTCATATCTGGATATCTTAAATATCTTTTACAATTGTATAGTTAAAGTGTGTGCGTCGCACACAAGATGTTATACAGTTTCTATCATTATTTGGAAGTGTGTAGAAAAAGCTCGTGCTTCGCACACAGTGTTTTATCTCGCTTTTCATCGATGTTTAGACGATGTTCTATACTCCGATTCGCTTTGTAAAAATATTTCTTCTTTTATTTTAACTTTAAATAAATTGTTAAATAATTTATTTAAATTAAATTGTCTTTAAAACTTAAGTTCCATCTCGATGAACTTCTTCGGACAACTTCGATTCTGACCTCACTGTCGTCTTGACTGTTCCACTTGCCTAAGCCAAATTAAAGAAAAAAAATTTATTTTTATTTAATTAATTAATTATTGATTAATTACATTTTATTTATCTAATTTAATTAAACTTGATTTAATTAAATTCTTGGATCTTAGAATCGGTTTTCTCTTGCATTGCCAAGTCGGATCTGGCATCTCCAATCACGTGATCACCAAGGGGTGATCACTCGTTTTTACTTGCCAAACCAACCGATTTCTAGCATGCCAAAAATCCTTGCCCAGCCCCTTGCCATGCCTCTCCAATCAGCTTGAAACCATTGTGAATCCACACGAAAAACACAGGTGATCCCCTTGCCAAAAACTCGTGCCAGATCTCCTGTCATGCCACCCCGATCAGCCTCAAAACACTGGGGAATCCACTCAAAATCAACGTGCCAACCCCTTCTCTTCCTTCTCCATTTCCTTATTCGATTTCATGCTCCAACGTGCATGGCTGTGCACGTACACACCACCACCCGTTACCATATCGCCACCGAACCACCACCCACAAATTCTCTTACCACCACCGATCATCTCTGACCAGTCACCACCACCATCCATCACCTCCTCCTTGAAATCACCTTCCAAGATTTGTTTACAGATAACTGCTTCGAAAACGCTCCACCTAAACCGACCTCGACCCGCCTCCTCCGACCACCGGAGCACCTCGCACCGCCGCCATCGGATCCGTCATGACCCAACGCTACTCCACGCTCCACCCTGGCCCACTCGATCGCCTGTAGACCCCGCACGACGCCTCCAAAACAATCGAACCCATTTTGCCTCCAAAAAGACAAATCGAGCTCGTTAGCTCGAATCACTCGCTGGAAAAATCATTGGGTATTTTTCCTATGATCACCGATGTCTCCACCTCCTCCACGCTCCACGACTTGGCCATCACCCTCGTCGACCGTCGGAATTTGGCCAATATGTCATTTTTGGCCATCTCAAGCTTTCTCCCTCATCCCAACGTTTAAAATCGTGAAACCACTTTTAAAAATCATCATTTTGTTTGTTGATTACATTCATATCTCTATAATTCAATTCTACGATATTTGAAAATTCGGTGATTAAGTTTGAGACAGAGAATCATTTGTTTCTTGCTGTTTTCTTATTTCAAATATATATAGATGAGGTTTGTTCTTGCTACAATGTCCATATATATTTTCGTATACAAGTTTAACTCATAAATATACCGATATAGCTTGTGTCTTGAGATCATCAAGGTATAGTTAAATAAACAGAGGTGTTTGTTCTTGACAGCAAATAACAGCAGTATTCCTTTGATCAAGTTTTAAGTGATGAACTCATTACTATTTTATAAACACTTGCATACATGGTTTACTGGTGATATATACTTGGTGTTCTAGCATCTACAAGGTTGATAACAACATGATAGAACTTGCATTGACATATATGAAAATGAAAGCACAAACTGTTTACAGTAAAACATGAAATCAAACTTGAACTTAGTGAGGTTTACTCACTTGAAAAGCTTTCACAAATTCCTTGTTGTAGATGGTTTTTGTTTCAGCAAAGTGTTCTTGTGTTTGTGAAAGACGATTTGCATGGATATGATGGTGTATTTATAGGCCAACTTTTCTCTTTAAACAATAGTTTTTCCCTTATGCTTTTAACAGTAAAAAGCCACGTCTTCTACCTACCCCTTTCTCTCTCATTCGAATGGCCTAAACATTATACAGCATGTTTTTAAAGTACTTTCCACAAGAGATATTTCTACCAACGTTTCCTTGGTCTCCTCTAAGTACAAGACTATATGCTTTCATTAAATGCTCCCCTTGCTTGCATTAAATGCTCTCAACACTTACTATCACAAAACTTAAGAGAAAAATAGTTTTCCTCTTTGATATTTGTTTGGTCTCATCATTACTTCAGCCGCACGTATTTGAGTAGGTGATTAGGCTCTAATCTACTTACTAAATGATGGAGTTTGGACTTGATTTGGTTTTGGTTTAGACTATACTTTCAGTAAATGATTTGGTGTATATACATGCTTATATACATTCTTGGCCGTAGTATATATATGTATATATATATATACCTATACTTTTCATGCTATACTTATATATATATATATATATAAATGTATATATATGTAAGTGTTAATCTCATTAATTGTTTCATGTTGCCACCTTCCCTACACTTCCTAGTGTTATAAAATGTGTTGCTATTATTTTCTTAAGTTGTTAAACATTTATTTTTAATATATCCTGTATATATTAAGTTACAGTGTAAATCATATATGTATATACGTACAAATAAGTGATTATACCTATTTTAATTAGTTGAGTCTTCTAGATACATTTTAATTTCCTTATTAAAATGAATATCAAAAACTTGAAAAAAACCAACCATTACAGTTTATCTCATTCCAAACAATTTAAACGACCTTTAAAACACAAGATTTAAAGACAACCATAGAAGACCGACGGTCTTCACATCGAATGGACGACGACGGCTGATGCCCGTGATTGGAGTAGCTACCTTGAAGGGGCTACAGTGGTTGCCGTCCGGACGTAGTGTTGATTTGTACGGATTTGACTTTCGCTCAGACCCAGAGCATAAGTTTTAAATGGATTGTGTGTCTGACGTTGTACTCCGTTAATATCATGTTATTGATTTTCTGTCTATATATAAATGATTGGTGGTGAAGAATTTATTCTTTACTTAACACCCGTTTATATATTGATGGACGATCAATGGTACGGTATGGATTGACAATGTGGCACGCTAAGATGAAGATGATCAAGGCTTTGTTAAAAAGCAGGCCTTGTGGTTATGACGTAACTTCGCGGGCCTCACAAACCGGTAGAGTCTAAAACGGGCGAAGGGAACGCAGGGAGAGCAGCACGTTTCTTTCTAGCTAGAAGTGGTGTTTGGGTTTTATCACGGCCTGGCATTTTACTTATGTGGATGATGGAATGAGGCGCGCCTCGGATAGGTCATATAGGACCGGGAAACGTGTGCTTAGGAATTGCCAATCCTCTAAGCTGTATTTGAGGACCGGCCCTGCCATTTCCAAGAGTTAACTGCGGGTAATCCTGGGACATTAGCTAGAGTGTCTCGAATCGGTAAGGAGCTCCGCTCTATCCTTGACTCATGATGGAAATCCAAATCTCCAATACGCCCCATGCGGTTTTGATTGTATTACTAGTACGGAGGCATAATATATGGTACCTATGCTTCCTAGGATTGATATTATGATTGAAATGTTTTATTTAAAACATATACACACTAATAATAATATCGTTTTTACGTATTTATCATCTTTTAATCACCATAAGGTAAAACTCTATCCTCTGATGTGCGTTGCATTGTGTGATGGGACCTGAGTCTTATGGTGGTTTCATTTTTCTAAAACAAACATTGCGTTATTTGACGATTTATTTTACTGTTATGCACAGCAATCCATTGGAGTAAACCCGTTCCGCGTTAGCGGCGTGGTCCTTGTATTTGCCTTACTAGTAGTTATGTTAGTTAAGAATTCTCACACCAGTCCCACGACTGACCCGTTGTTTGTTTCCACCTTTGCAAACTCGTGTGCCCTCTTTTCCACACGGGCAGTCGAGTAGTTTGTCTACAGGTTTATCTCTTGAGAAGGATACTGGATTGAAGCATAAAGCTGTGTCCAGAATATAGAAAAGACTTCCGCTATATTAGACTTGTTCAGCTGCAATGTTTTAAAATTGTTGTAAAATTTATCTTCCGTTGTAATTATATATTTTGATGTACTCTGATTCTGTACTCTGATGTAAACATTTTGTACTGTTTATAAAAGTCTGCTGTTTTGTTTTGATGTGTTGTATTCCCAAAGTTAACGTATGCGGGAATTGAACGGTCTTGGTCGACTTTGCGATCGATTAAGTCCGGGCAAAATCGCTATCGTTACACTATAGATACATCAAAAGAGAGGAGATCACATCAAATTACGAGATTTGAAGTTGGTTCTTCGCTGTTCGGATTAGAGATTAGTTTTTTTCAAGCTATTTCTAAGATTTGGTGAGTGATAATCATCTCTCGCTCGGATTCAATCTGAAGCATAGCCCGCTTTGTATTATGAATTCTCGAATCTAAAGCACGGAGACATGACCACTCAGGTGTGTCTGAACAAATTCAACGAGCTTTCCTGCCTTGGCCCGAAACTAATTCAAGTTCCGATAAAGAAGAACGTGAGATTCATTGATGGTCTTCAAAGAAGGTACATGAGTAGAGTAACTGCTTATATGAGGCTTCCATTTGCTAAAATGGTAGAAATAGCGTGCCGCTATGAATCTGTGGACAAGCAAAATGCTTTGGAGGACAAAGAGAAAGTCAACTCTAGAAAGAAAAGAAAGTTTGAAAATAAGAAACCTGAAACAAGTTAGAAACCTGAAGCAAGTAAAGAAGGGAGGAAGCCTAGGCAAGAATGGTTAAGGACGTCACATGCTTCAAGGAACACTTGTCCATAGATTGTAAATCTCCGAAGAAGCAAAAGAAGAACGAATCTGAATCCAACCAGAAGTTTCAAGAAAACATGGAATGTTATAATTGCCATAACACAGGATATCTTGCAAAGATTTTCCCAATATCGAAGAAGTCTGAAGTGGCTCATGTCTATAATGTGGTAGATGCACCAACACCCTCTGCTAGTAGGGGTGGGCCAGATGTTTTGGAAAGTACGCTTATCGTTAACATTATTCTAGTAAAAATGTTGTTCGAAACTGGTGCATCATGTAGTTTTGATGGCTATGAAACTAATTCTAAACCTTAAATATCTTGAAGAACCCATTTTTGTTAGAAATCCGATAGGAGGCTCCATCGAACTTTGTTTATATTGTAAAGTTCCAATCTCTTATTCCTATTACCGATTCCCCTTCAAATTGATTGTTATGGATTTTGTAACACCCCGTATTTTTAATATAATTAAAAATAAAATAAAATATATAAAAATATGCTTAAGATGGGTAAATAATGGTGATGCATAAGAAGAATTAATTAACACATGGAAGAAAAGAAAAATTAGTTCGATAACGATGTATGTAACGGAAAAGATAGTAAAATAAGGATAACTAATTCAAGAATCAGGAATTAGGTAAAATGGACATCACCATTGCGTTCCTATTGGAAAAATACGCGAAATAGATTCCGAGTTTTTGAAAATCGGAGTCCGTATGACCAAGATATGGCCAAAACAAGATTTCAGCAGTCTTTCTGGCAGACTACCCGTGTCGACTGTAGTGTCGACACCCAAGTCGACCTACCCCCCTGTGTCGACTGTAGTGTCGACTCCCCCCTGTACAGGTCGACCTGGTCGGCCTGGGGTGGTCCAGAACCCATTTTTGAGGCCCGGGACGAGTTTTGATTGTCCGGATGGGTTTTAGGGTTAATCCGATGACTGAAATGAATTGCTACACCTATAAAAGAACACCTGGACCTAGCTTAACTCACACAAATTCATATGACACCTTAATGCTGCTGGAATCTCTCTTGAGCCATGGCCGTCGTCTCCAAATTAAAGCTTAAGCGTCCAAACTCAAATCAAATCAAAGATCAATGCTTCTACAACGAATTCAAGGGGATAGACCAATGACACTGCAACTTTCTAAGACAAATTCACTTCTTAATTCATTAGCCGTTCTCTATAAGTTCTAGTTATTTTTAGGTTTAGATATTTAATTATAATATGGCCATGAAATAAAGTGGATTTGGATTTAAGTATGTGTATCGATTCAGATCTATTTCTGTTTCTTCTTGAATCTTGATCTGTGGGCTTTTCTATCTTTACTCTCATGCTAAGTTCATGATTTATTCAGCCTGTTGTAAATCAATTTTCTTGATTCATGTTGATATTATTATCCAGTTGTAATCTTAATATGCCTGTGATGATGTTTTTCTCTCCGATCTTGTTTTGATGCAAAATTCTACCTTTCCCCTATTTATTTTCTTTTGATGAACCTAGGTCAATTTCGGACCTAGGCCTAAACTGCGATTTGCATGCGATTGAATATGGGGGAAATATTGGGATATTGTCTTGTTGGATATATGTGTTTGATAGAAGCGAAGGCATAATATGAAAACTGGATATTTGGGTATTATTGCCATTAACATGAAATTGGAATCTGGGTATTATCGTTATAATTAAAGTTCGCTAGCTTGGGTAAATTGGGGTAAACATGGAATACATGTAGTTTGGTATGAAACTTGACCTATGAAAAATATGGCAAGAATATTGATATGTATAACTTAGCTAAAATTTGACCTATGTAAATTGGGCATAGCTTTATAAACATGTAAACTCTGAATCTTGACATATGTAAAAAGGCATGAAACTTGGTATATATGTAAATTGTCTAGGATTAGGCATATATAAATTAGCATATGAAATTTGGCATGGATCTTGATATATGTGTAATTTGGCTAGAACTTGATATGTGTAAATTGGCATAAACTTGGCATACATGTAAACAGGCAAGAATTAGACATATGTAAACCAACTAGATTTGGGTACATATACTAATGGGCATGTAATTTGGAACGTGGGCGTATGTTAATTAACATGTAGTTGTCGTGTTTAGCATAATCATGGTTAGTGACATTTAATTTGGTATGATTTACATACCAAAAATTATAAACATGATTTAAAGAGAAGGTGGGCCATAATAGTAAATGTTGATTAATGTAAATTATGGACATAAAGATAATTGGTAATTTTTAGGAAACTTGCCATAAATTGGTCATTTATCACATAAGTGATTTATCGCATAAAATGGTGTTAATTATATACCTAATTTAATGAGATTGATTGGAAACAAATTGGGCATTATATCTGAATTTGAACAATTTACATAATTAAAATGTAAATTAGAATTATGGCATAAAATGGTATTAATTATATACCTAATTTAATGAGATTGATTGGAAACAAATTGGGCAGTAATATGAATTTGAATAATTTACATAATTAATGTAAATTGGAAAATACGAATATGCTTAGCACGAGGTTGGATTGAGTTGTGATGTAAACCTGCCCGGACCCGCCCGGTTGTCCAGTAATCACAGCAATACCTATCCAATGTGGGAGGCTAAGCATTAGGCCCAATAAAGACCCGAGGTTAGACTGAGTTGTGGCGTAAGACTGCCTGGACCCGACCGGCACACCGACAGCCACAACAATATCTGTCTAATGTGATAGGTTGGTGCCCTAATAAGACAACTAGAGCTGAGCTAGGGTTGGTAGGGTTAAGTTAACTAGAACACTTAACCAATTTAATATGTTGACTACGGGAGTGGGTAAGGTTAAGCAAATGTTTAACCATTATAACATGATTAAACTGGACTAGAGAGTGAGGTTAAGTTAATGAGAACACTTAACTAATACAATGGGTTAATTAGACAAGTGGTTGCTATTAAGTAGTAACACTTAACCAGATAACAAGACAAGTGGGTGGGTTAAGTTAACTTGAATAAGTTGATAACACTTAACCATTATAATAGGACTAGTGGATGGGGTTAAGTTAACATGCACTTAACCAATCTGATGTGATGCGTGGTAGGGTTAAGTAACACATGGGGTTAAGTTAACAAGAAAATTCTTAACCAATGTAACCAGATAGACGAATGGGGTTAAGTTAATAAACCACACTCAACCAATCGAACATAATAAGCGAGAAAGGTTAAGTTAACTAAGGTAAACACTTAACCATGGTAACATAATTAGTAGAAGGGTTAAGTACATATCGGGTTGGTGGGTAATATTAATAAATATAGGCCCACATACACTTAACCATTAAATACACATGCTTGAATCAGTAGTGGGGTTAAGTACACATCAGGGTTGGTCGGTAATATCAGAGAATAGAGGCCCATAGACTTAACCATTAGAAAAACCTAGTGACGGGGACCCATTTCAGCAGTAACCCACATTAGGTATCAACGGAACCATGAGCTAGGCAGGGTGAGGCACGATTACTGGGCTGATTATAAGAGGTCAAATTAGTGGCGGTTGGTGCAGCAGTGCAGGTTCTAACGGAGTGCAGGCGTGCACACACTTCGGTGCAGAAAATTTAGCCACTGGGCATCAGTAGGTATAAAGCTGTGCATCTTGATTGTGTCAGGGTTGCCACAATGGGACTTGATACACCCCATGGTGGGACCAGCACAGGTATCTACAAGTAGGGGGCCGCGTGACACAAATGAGGACTAGGTCAAGTAGGGAGCCGATCGATAAGGTAGCGAGGGTGCATCGAATATATACATGGCCATTGGGGTGATCGAGGTGGAATCCTCAAAATCGATGTACACCTGAAGGCTACCATAATTGCGGGGATTTGGATCACGTTGTAATTATCATATAACACGGGATACTAGTTGGGACACTAGTAGGGGGTACGGATCCTTGTTACACATGATACTGGTTGGGACACTAGTAGGAATACGGATAATTCAATGTAAAACACTTATGAGGATGCTAGTTAGGTGGTGCAGAGCAAATAGACATCGTTTTAATTGTAAAGCTTAGAAACCTTGCGATGTTATTCTTGATAGAAACTATGCGGGTGGGGTACTTGATGGGAATTATGGGATGTTATACTTGTTTCATCGTGCCCGAAGTTTATCTTGTTACCTTAGTTTATCTTGTTATCATAGTTTATCTTGCCTACCTTGTCATCATGCTTATGTTTACTTTCAGTTTATTCATGCCATGTTATCTTTACTAATTTTTATGCTGAAAGTCACCAGGACTTACTCAGTCTTTATGACTGACCCGTATTGTTTCGCCTCCATTTCTTCCATTCCCCCCCCCCCAGGTTCACAGGGTGGGAATACAGCTTAGTTCGGATCTTACCAAGCTCCAAGGCTCTTTCATGTATGGCTTGGATTTCTCTTGGCTATGGCTTGCTTTGCTTTATTGGGGAATACTGTAGTTTATTTTTATGCTTCTTTGTTTTTGAGCAAGACAGATATTTTAACCATGAAATTGGGTATTGGAAGTTGATGGGCTTTTCTTGTAAACATTTATATTTAATAAATGATTTGAAATAAGTACTTCCACTTTATTTTCCGCTGTTTTATATATGTCTGTCTTGTAATATTTCTATTCCAGTACCCATAATACTCCATTGAAGTTAAGGCATTCCCTTTGTGAGTGACCTTAACAGACGTGGGGTGTTACATTTGATATTAGAGCAGAAGGTTACCAGACTGGGCAAAAGTTTTCAAAAACCTTCTGAAATTATTTTCAAAACATTTACAAAGAAGCAAATTTTCAAGAAAATTTTGTTTTGATTAAAAGGCATATTCCCCAAAGCCATATGCACTATCTTTTGATTCTCTCTTGAAAATCTCTTCTCTCTTTTTCACCATAGTTTCGTAGGCATCCGACACAGGTCGGAGGGCAAAGGAGGGCCCAACCTACATCTGTAGCCGTAGTAGTTCCATCTGCGTTTAATCTTATTTCAAGTTGGGTAGAGTGTCGTGCATTGGAGGTAGCTTCAAGAGACTTGTCAACAAATTATACGAGGACAGTAAGAACAAGAAACTAGTTGTTATAGCTTAATCCACAAAGGAGGAAAAAGGTGAGAGGAAAGAGACCAAAGTGAAAGAATAGTAAAACCCATGACAAGAGAGAGTATCTTTAGTGAGAAGCGACATGTAGTTAAGTATTATAGGGCAAGGGACAAGATCGTCGAGAGGACAATTGAATGCTCTCACTACTAGCGTACCTAAGAGAGTGGTAACGTTTCTGTTAAAGGTTTAGCTTTTCTTTTCTATCATCCCACTAGAACTTTGTTTTTGTACATCGCATCCTTTTAATTCTGCTTTGAAAGTTGAGTCTCTGTACCTTAGTACTATCATGGTAGAGGATCCCATTTTTGTCTCAAATCCTGTTGGGGAATCGGCTCATTTATTTAGGACTTGTTAGGATTTGAGAATGTCTATGCTAAGTGTTGAGTTTAGAAGGAATGCTCATGTTTTTGGTGAGCTATGGGTTGATTCTAGGGATGAAGTGGTTATCCGATAAGGGTGCCATTCTCGGTTTCGAAAGGAGGGTAGTTAGACTTTTGACTTGCCTCGGTAATACCCTCGAAGTCGCGTGTAATCTTAGGGTTCTATTATGATTAGTTACCTAGAATCTCTTGATACATTAGTTGATCCGCTCGAGTAGTGTTCGCCACTAAGGCGGATGGGTCATTTCGCTTATGCATGAGTTGTAGAGAATCACCTTAGTAAGTACATTTGGCAACATGGTTGGCATTTATTTCTAAGAGATAGTTCTTCTGCGTGGAATACCTGATAGTAAGTGGACGAGATCCAAGATTCACTAGTGAATTTTGGAGAGCTTGCATGAAACTATGAGTACGCAGTTATGTTTGAGCCGAGTATGCTAGGAGGAGAATAAGAGAAAGTGGAACAAGAGGCAAAAGTGAAATGGATTCCAACCCATATTTTGGAAACAAGAATTAAGAAGCTACGGAATTGTGAGGTTAAAGGAGGTCAAAGCACAATGGAGTTAAGCTCAAAGAAATGCGACTTAGAAGATTAAAGGCTAGATTCGCGCATCATATCTCTTTTTAAGAGTATATCCATGATCTCTCTTTTCCTATAGAGCTTACTCACATGCTATCCTTTGTGTATATCCTCTCGGTCCTATCATCAATCTAATTTCTGTTGCAAACCCCATATGGAGTATGACTCATCTGTTAGTAACACATGTTGGGGCTTGAGGGTGTTCGTTGGGTTGACTAAACATTTTGGGTTTTATAGGATACGGGTTGGTCTTAGGAAGGGATTTGCTTGTGACCTAATAGGAGTCCATCATGCTTAGTTTCCTAGAATCATATATATTGGTTGGGATGAGTAATTCTTTGGGTGTCGATCCGATGTTGATTTCGGTCTTCGGGGCTGATGCTTAGAGAGTTCTTCTCCTAATCAATATATATGTGGCATAGATTTCCAGTTTTGACATTGCCTAATGGGCACAAAGTTTTTACTTGCTTCTATCATTCGACTATACCTTTAGATAGGAACAATTGGGTGTAAACATGTGTTTGAGACATGTTATGATTGATGGTTGCAAGTGGTTGCAAGTGGTTGTTAGTGGTTTCTCGTGGATGCATTTACACATTAGGCACTAGATCGGCTCAATCACCTTTCATATTGCATATGCATGAGTGTTTACACCTATTTGTGGATGAAATTGAATGTGTTATCATGTGGATGCTGCATATGAATGGATGTTTGTGCACACATATAGTCTTTATGTGACTAGGACTATTTGCATACATGTTGGACTCATGGCATTAAACATATTTTGCATCTAGAAGATCAATTAGGCCTGATCATTTGCATTAGACAAGGAACATATACACACACTTCTTGCATATGTTCATACAGCATTAGAAATCTCTTAAGGACAATGAATGCCTGTGATTGATGATTGAGTAGATGGATGATGGATGGTAGGACACATTCTTCTTAACTTGAAGATTTCGGGGACGAAATCCTTTAAGGAGGGGAGAATGTAACACCCCGTATTTTTAATATAATTAAAAATAAAATAAAATATATAAAAATATGCTTATGATGGGTAAACAATGGTGATGCATAAGAAGAATTAATTAATACATGGAAGAGAAAAAAAATTAGTCCGATAACGATGTATGTAACGGAAAAGATAGTAAAATAAGGATATCTAAATCAAGAATCATGAATTAGGTAAATTGGAAATCACCATTGCGTTCCTCTCGGAAAAATACGCGAAATAGAGTCCGAGTTTTCGAAAATTGGAGTTCGTATGACCAAGATATGGCCAAAACAAGATTTCAGCAGACTTTCTGGCAGACTACCCATGTCGACTGTAGTGTCGACACCCAACTCGACCTGCCCCCCCTGTGTCGACTGTTGTGTCGACTCCCCCCTATACAGGTTGACCTGGTCGGCCTGGGGTGGTCGAAAACGCATTTTTGAGGTCCGGGACGAGTTTTGATGGTCCGGATGGGTTTTAGGGTTAATCCGATGGCTGAAATGAATTGCTACACCTATAAAAGAACACCTAGACCTAGCCTAACTCACACAAATTCATATGACACCTAAATGCTGCTGGAATCTCTCTTGAGCCATGGCCGCCGTCTCCAAATTAAAGCTTAAGCATCCAAACTCAAATCAAATCAAAGATCAATGCTTCTACAACAAATTCAAGGGGATAGATCAATGACACTGCAACTTTCTAAGACAAATTCACTTCTTAATTCATTAGCCGTTCTCTGTAAGTTCTAGTTATTTTCAGGTTTAAATATTTAATTATAATATGGCCATGAAATAAAGTGGATTTGGATTTAAGTATGTGTATCGATTCAGATCTATTTCTGTTTCTTCTTGAATCTTGATATTTGGGCTTTTCTATCTTTACTCTCATGTTAAGTTCATGATTTATTCAGCCTGTTGTAAATCAATTTTCTTGATTCATGTTGATATTTTTATCCAGTTGTAATCTTAATATGCCTGTGATGATGTTTTTCTCTCCGATCTTGTTTTGATGCAAAATTCTACCTTTCCCCTATTTATTTTCTTTTGATGAACCTAGGTCAATTTCGGACCTAGGCCTAAACTGCGATTTGCATGCGATTGAATACGGGGGAAATATTGGGATATTGTCTTGTTGGATATATGTGTTTGATAGAAGCGAAGGCATAATATGAAAACTGGATATTTGGGTATTATTGCCATTAACATGAAATTGGAATCTGGGTATTATTGTTATAATTAAAGTTCGCTAGCTTGGGTAAATTGGGGTAAACATGGAATACATGTAGTTTGGTATGAAACTTGACCTATGAAAAATATGGCAAGAATATTGATATGTATAACTTAGCTAAAATTTGACCTATGTAAATTGGGCATAGCTTTGTAAACATGTAAACTCTGAATCTTGACATATGTTAAAAGGCATGAAACTTGGTATATATGTAAATTGTCTAGAATTAGGCTTATATAAATTAGCATATGAAATTTGGCATGGATCTTGATATATGTGTAATTTGGCTTGAACTTGATATGTGTAAATTGGCATAAACTTGGCATACATGTAAACAGGCAAGAATTAGACATATGTAAACCAAGTAGAATTGGGTACATATATTAATGGGCATGTAATTTGGAATGTGGGCGTATGTTAATTAACATGTAGTTGTCGTGTTTAGCATAATCATGGTTAGTGACATTAAATTTGGTATGATTTACATACCAAAAATTATAAACATGATTTAAAGAGAAGGTGGGCCATAATAGTAAATGTTGATTAATGTAAATTATGGACATAAAGATAATTGGTAATTTTTAGGAAACTTGCCATAAATTGGTCATTTATCACATAAGTGATTTATCGCATAAAATGGTGTTAATTATATACCTAATTTAATGAGATTGATTGGAAACAAATTGGGCATTAAATCTGAATTTGAACAATTTACATAATTAAAATGTAAATTAGAATTATGGCATAAAATGGTATTAATTATATACATAATTTAATGAGATTGATTGGAAACAAATTGGGCAGTAATATGAATTTGAATAATTTACATAATTAATGTAAATTGGAAAATACGAATATGCTTAGCACGAGGTTGGATTGAGTTGTGATGTAAACCTGCCCGGACCCGCCCGGTTGTCCAGTAATCACAGCAATACCTATCCAATGTGGGAGGCTAAGCATTAGGCCCAATAAAGACCCGAGGTTAGACTGAGTTGTGGCGTAAGACTGCCCGGACCCGACCGGCACACCGGCAGCCACAACAATATCTGTCTAATGTGAGAGGTTGGTGCCCTAATAAGACAACTAGAGCTTAGCTAGGGTTGGTAGGGTTAAGTTAACTAGAACACTTAACCAATTTAATATGTTGACTACGGGAGTGGGTAAGGTTAAGCAATTGTTTAACCATTATAACATGATTAAACTGGACTAGAGAGTGAGGTTAAGTTAATGAAAACACTTAACTAATACAATGGGTTAATTAGACAAGTGGTTACGGTTAAGTAGTAACACTTAACCAACATAACAGGACAAGCGGGTGGGTTAAGTTAACTTGAATAAGTTGATAACACTTAACCATTATAATAGGACTAGTGGATGGGGTTAAGTTAACATGCACTTAACCAATCTGATGTGATGCGTGGTAGGGTTAAGTAACACATGGGGTTAAGTTAAAAAGAAAATTCTTAACCAATGTAACCAGATAGACGAACGGGGTTAAGTTAATAAACCACACTTAACCAATCAAACATAATAAGCGAGAAAGGTTAAGTTAACTAAGGTAAACACTTAACCATGGTAACGTAACGAGTAGAAGGGTTAAGTACATATCGGGTTGGTGGGTAATATTAATAAATATAGGCCCACATACACTTAACCATTAAATACACATGCTTGAATCAGTAGCGGGGTTAAGTACACATCAGGGTTGGTGGGTAATATCAGAGAATAGAGGCCCACAGACTTAACCATTAGAAAAACCTAGTAACGGGGATCCATTTCAGCAGTAACCCACATTAGGTATCAACGGAACCCTGAGCTAGGCAGGGTGGGGCACGATTACTGGGCTGATTATAAGAGGTCAAATTAGCAGCGGTTGGTGCAGCAGTGCAGGTTCTAACGGAGTGCGGGCGTGCACACACTTCGGCGTAGAAAATTTAGCCACTGGGCATCAGTAGGTATAAAGCTGTGCATCTTGATTGTGTCAGAGTTGCCACCATGGGACTTGATACACCCCATGGTGGTACCAGCACAGGTATCTACAAGTAGGGGGCCGCGTGACACAAACGAGAACTAGGTCAAGTAGGGAGCCGATCGATAAGGTAGCGAGGGTGCATCGAATATATACATGGCCATTGGGGTGATCGAGGTGGAATCCTCAAAATCGATGTACACCTGAAGGCTACCATAATTGCGGGGATTGGGATCACGTTGTAATTATCATATAACACGGGCTACTAGTTGGGACACTAGTAGGGGGTACGGATCCTTGTTACACAGGACACTAGTAGGAATACAGATCATTCAATGTAAGACACTTATGAGGATGCTAGTTAGGTGGTGCAGAGCAAATAGACATCGTTTTAATGGTAAAGCTTAGAAACCTTGCGATGTTATTCTTGATAGAAACCATGCGGGTGGGGTACTTGATGGGAATTATGGGATGTTATACTTGTTTCATCGTGCCCGAAGTTTATCTTGTTACCTTAGTTTATCTTGTTATCATAGTTTATCTTGTTATCTTAGTTTATCTTGCCTACCTTGTCATCATGCTTATGTTTACTTTCAGTTCATTCATGCCATGTTATCTTTACTCATTTTTATGCTGAAAGTCACTAGGACTTACTCAGTCTTTATGACTGACCCGTTTTGTTTCGCCTCTTTTTCTTCCGTTTCGCCACCCCCCCCCCCCAGGTTCACAGGGTGGGAATACAGCTTAGTTCGGACCTTACCAAGCTCCAAGGCTCTTTAATGTATGGCTTGGATTTCTCTTGGCTATGGCTTGCTTTGCTTTATTGGGGAATACTGCAGTTTATTTTTATGCTTCTTTGTTTTTGAGCAAGACAGATATTTTAACCATGAAATTGGGTATTGGAAGTTGATGGGATTTTCTTGTCAACATTTATATTTAATAAATGATTTGAAATAAGTACTTCCACTTTATTTTCCGTTGTTTTTTATATGTCTGTCTTGTAATATTTCTGTTCCAGTACCCATAATACTCCATTGAAGTTAAGGCATTCCCTTTGTGAGTGACCTTAACAGACGTGGGGTGTTACAGATTTCACTGAATTTGATATTATTCTTGGGTTGGATTGGCTGACCCTATATGAAGCCAATGTTAATTGCGCTGAAAGAATCATTAGAGCGAAAACCAAATTTGGAAATTTCATAATAGTATTATGTGAAAGTACAAATTCAAATAGAAATGAATTTTGGTCTTCTCTCGATGTTTCCCTCGCTCCTCTAGAAACCATCCCAGTAGTTAGAAGGTATGCATATTTGTTCGAAGAAGTAAAGAGTCTTCCTTCGCGAAAAGAGATTGACTTCAAATTTGATTTTGTTCTGAGTGCGAGGCCAGTGGTGCATGAAATTCAGAGGATGCCGTTAAAGGAGAAGGAAGAGTTGAGCAATCAAACTCAGCAACTTTTGTGGAAGGGTCTGATTAGGCCTAATTTCTCAAGCTGGGTTGTAGTAGTGGTATTTGTAACAGAGTACGATGATACCCTCAGACTCTGTGTGGGCTATCGAGACCTCAACAAGAAAACTCTTAAGAATAAGTACCCTCTTCCTCACATCAATGACTTGTTGGATCGTTTGAATGGAAATTGAGCATTCTCAAAGATGGACTTAGCTACCGGATTTCATCAACTAAGGATTGCAGAAGAGTTTGTTCCTCTAACAGCTTTCATGGGGGCAGATTTGTTTTACGAATGGTTAGTAATGCCCTTTGGATTGTGCAAAGCCCCAGCTTACTTTGTGGACTTGATGAACCGAGTGGTTCGAGAGGTATTAAACAAGTTCGTGCTTGTCTTTATTAATGACATTCTTATCTTCTCTAAGATAGAAGAAGAGCACACAAAGCAATTGGAAAAGGTACTAAAGATTCTTAGAAAGAATATGTTGAAGGAGAAATTTTCCAAATGTCAATTATGGGAAGAAGTGAAATTTCTTGAACATGTAGTGGCGAAGGAAGGAATCTCGGTAGATCCGAGTAAGATCGCTTCCATCCAAGATTGGACGCAATCAAGGACCCCCCACTGAAATCAGAAGTTTTCTTCAGTTGGCTAGTTATTATCGTAAGTTCATAAAGGATTTTTCCAAGTTTTCTTGTCCTTTGACAAAGCTGACCAAGAAGCATGCTAAGTTTATTTGGACTCCTGAATGTGAGGAAGCTTTCCAAGGATTGAAGGAAAGGTAACCACTTCCCCGTTGTTAACAATTATAGATGGTAACCAATATCTAACTGTCTATACAGATGCTCTTAGAGAAGGAGTGGATGCAGTATTGATGCAAGGAGGAAAAGTGATTTCTTTTGCAAGTAGGTAATTGAAACCCCATGAGAAGAAGTATGCCAATCATGACTTGGAGTTTCTAGTTGTGGTATTTGCCTTGAAGATTTGGAGGCACTACTTGTTGGGTGAGAAGATTGAGCTCTACACAGATCATAAATCTCTAAAGTATTTTTCACCTAGAAGGATTTAAACATAAGACAACAATGTTGGTTGGAATTTCTGGCGGCATACGATTTAGATATTCTTTACATTCCAAGAAAAGCCAACGTTGTACCAGATGCGCTCAGTAGAGGAATGCTATTGTTGCCAATCTAGTTGTTACACCCTTATTGATTAAGAAGATTTCTGCTCAACAGAAAGATGATGAGTTTGTTCGGAAGATTTGCAAGAGAATCCAAGAGGGTAAGGTTTCGTACTTTGAGATTGATAATAAAGGAGTTCTGAGATTGAAAGGTCGGATTTGTGTTCTAGATATTCTGGAGCTTAAGAGAGAAGTACTGGATGAGTTTCATAAATCCAAACTTAGTATCCATCCAGGAGTTCATAATATGTATCGAGATGTGAAGTGCACGTTTTGGTGGAAGTCAATGAAGAGAGATATTTCAATATATGTCAGCAGGTGTTCAACTTGCAACCAAGTTAAGAGTGATCAGTAGAAGGTCATTGGGTTACTTCAACCACCGGAGATTCCTGGATGGAAGTAGGACCAGATATCAATGGATTTCATTGATGGTTTACCTTGAACCAAGAAGGGTAATGAAAGTATCTAGATTATAGTAGATCGTCTGAAGAAGGGCGCCCATTTTATTCCAATGAAAGAAAATAGAACAGCTGATAGTGTTGCTCAGTTGTATGTGAAGTAAGCGGCTCGACTACATGGAATACCCAAAAACATTATTAGTGATCGAGATTTGATCTTCACCAGTAAGTTCTAGGAAGCGTTTCAGTCGGTATTGGGGACAACATTGAATCTTAGCACTGCTTAGCACCCCCAAATGGATGGACAGACTGAAAAAATAAGTCGAGTCTTGGAAGATTTATTGCGAGCCTGTATCCTTGACTTCGGAGGATCATGGGAAGTTCACTTTCATCTTGTGTAGTTCTCTTATAACAACAGCTTCCAAGAAAGTCTGAAAATGTCACCATATGAAGCTTTGTATGGACAACCTTGCTGATCTCTTACATGTTGGATAAATTCTGGGAATCGACTTGTATTGGGTCTAGATATGATCTATGAAGCAATAAATAAAGTAGACTTCATTAAGAAGAGGTTGAAGGCAGCTCAAAGTTGATGGAAATATTATGAAGATTCCAGAAGAAGGGATTTGGAATTTACAGTTGATGATCAAATATTTTTGGAAGTCTCTCCGCTAAGAGGAGTTATTCGATTCGGGAAAACGGTAAAGTTATCACCCAAGTACATTGGTCCATTACTGATACTGGAGAGAACTGGAACTCTAGCTTACATGATTTAGTTACCAGAATGGTTATCCGGAGTGAATAATGTGTTTCATGCTTCTCATCTCCAAAAATATGTGCATGATCCTGATTTAATTGTTGAGGGAGCAACACAAGAAGACTTGCAAATCACCCAAAGTGTAGCAGCTCGAAGAGAGCCAATAAAGATAATTGGCAAAGAAATAAAAAAAACTGAGAAACAAAAAGGTGAAGTTAGTCAAACTGTAGTGGAGTGGAGATCCAAGAGACTATACATGGTAAATAGAGGACAACATTAGAAAGGCTTATTCCAAGTGCATAGTGGATATCCCTGAATAGCTCTTCTGAAAGGTAAACTTATTTCTTAGTTATCATTTCTATTTCGGCTTTACTTTCATCCAATTTTGAGAGTGAAATTCTTTTAAGTGGGGGTAATTATAACGACCTAAAATTTTGAAAACCAATTTAAATTTGATTTTTAATTAATTTTACAAGGATTTATAGATGATTTTAAAAATTCGATGATTTAATACTATTTCCATAGAGAAACATTTTTCAAACGATCTCGTAATTCGAAGAAACAAATTTTGTCGGATTCAGAACGTTGAAAATGGTAAGGTTCCAGATTTCATAATTTTCGGAGTGAGTGTGTGAGCGTATGAAGAATAAACGCATACCGGGACAACTAGTCAAAATTAAGTAAAAACTTAATAAAATAATAAAATGGATGGACATATGAACTCCAAATTGGACGAGACCTATTTCATTAGATCCAAAATTACGAATTATGTTAAGGTTCAAAATTTCATGTCAAACGGATTTACCATTTGATCAGACGAGCGATAAAAGCGCGATAAAACTAAAATAGGCTTAGTAAGAACTTCACCCATTGTTAAGTATAAAAACACAAATGTGGTGTCAACCATCCAAGCCCCCACTTTGTGATTTCTCTCCTTTGATCTCCTACTTCCACCTCAACAATTCATGGCTTTCCAATTCGTATAAAACCACTTCATTTCCTCTCTTTTTTCCACTTTTCACTTCCTTTTCTCCTTAAGCATCTTCTCCTCTTCCAGGGTTTCTCCCATGGATGCCACTCCCCTCCTCCATACCTGACCATTTCCTCCCCTCCTCCACCCTTCTCCCTACCTACGCCAGACCCCACTAGGCCCCTTCCTCCATCCAAAAACCATAAATCCTCTTTAAATCCCTAATTTTCAATTTTGAACTAAGTTAACCCAAAATTTACCCTCCTCCTACCCCACAACAGCCACGCCTGGGCCCCAAATCAGCCAACCCATGCCCCATTCCCTAAGGCTGAATCCCTAGAATCTTTTAACCTTTCCTGTTTGCCCCAAAATACCCATATCCCTGGCCGTTTGTTCATCTGCCGAGTTTAAAACCCCATAGCACCAAAACTCTATCCGATTTATCTCTTTAAATTTTCATAGACATCGGAGGCTGTCAGAATAGTCCAAGAACATACAGATTCCTTCCGCTTGAAAGTTTGACGGAGTGGAACCCACATTTAGAAATCGATACTCGAAAAGGGCTAGTTTATAGTTAACTATAGTCAGTTAGTTAGTTTAGTTATGTAGTGATTAATGGTTGATAATACAAGTTTATTATGATGTTTAATGAAGATTAACATGATAAAAATATCATTTTAAGTGATATATGTGTAGTGGCTTGGGTATGTGACACTTATAGTTAATAATGTTGACTTGGAAATTGTTTGATCCTTAAATGGTCATGAGAAAGTAATTCACTAATTAATGGTTAATGATTGTTCATGCGAACCCTACTTGGGTATTGGAATGAAAATTGATTGATATATACCCATTGTTTAATATTGCGGTTAATCTATTAATTGACAAACCCATAAAAGCATTAATGATTTAAGGCTTATATGGTGTATTCCACTATATATGTGAATTGGATGTTGTTTGATGGTTGATATAGTGTTATATGATACACTGATTAAATATGACCAATATATGTGATTATTGGTCCATTGGTTAAGTCTCCATTAAATAAAGTGGATTTACTGAATATTTTATTAATATAATAATAGGCTGAAAATTAAGGTTTGAATTTGACATATGGTTTTGGATGGACAAAAAGATTATAAATCTACAACGAATATTCGTAACTGGAACAAATTGATTTGAAGTAAATTTCATAAAATTATGACCAATTCAAGTTTTATTTTTAAAATGTATAGTTATTGGTAAAAGTGAAGTTTAGTTAGGATATCTAGGATGAGTTTTAAAAGGATTTCCCTTACAAAATTTTACTTATTCATTTTTATAACGAATGTTAGGAGAATTTGGTTACAAAACTTTATCCATTTTGAGA
The DNA here is from genome assembly GCA_030737875.1 of Allium sativum. Lineage (NCBI taxonomy): Eukaryota > Viridiplantae > Streptophyta > Magnoliopsida > Asparagales > Amaryllidaceae > Allium > Allium sativum. Next base: position 929,398,569 of record CM060913.1, on the reverse strand, counting down.
TGCAAATTACTTCAGCAAAAATGTTTCTAAAATGTAAAGCAATAATTAGTAATTAAAGGAAAATCATATAAATCATATGAAAAGCAACGAAATTTAATTATAGCATGACTGTTGTTTACAAATCATACGAGATTCCATTGTTTTTTTACCATTTTTCCCAGCATACTATGTATAATTTTTACAACGATAGCAGTCCTATTGTTTACTTTTTAATTTTCAATTTGAAATTCACAAAGAATTAAAAAAAAAAAGAAAAAATAATCAACATTACTATAGTAAATTGACCAAAATTTAATGCTATTACTTTTAGCTAGGTTGAACTATACTACTAACCTTTGATAACAAAACCATTTGCTTAAAAGTAGTGGGCAATACATATGTGTTAATAAACTCCAAATTCTCATTTTCAATTCAAGTGTATGTCTGATCACGTATAATGGTTGATCATAAACTATATAGTTAGTAAAGATTTCGTCATAAGAATAAACAGTCTGAACATTTCGTAAAAAAGGAAAAATAAAAATAAAAATAGACAACAAACTGGGAGAATGCATTTTTATTTCTACCATAATCATGAATGCTTCAATGTATAGTTTCAATTCTCAAAATAAACGAAGTCCCTAAGTTCAATCTTTACACAATCACAATTATCTTGTTTTTTTATACAAAACTTCTACCAGTAAAAACTACTAGTTTTTTAGTTAAATAGGACATCTATTGGGCCTTTTTTTAACCTGACGATAGCTCAATCGCTATGCACAGTAATCCTTATAGGGTGAGCCCATAAAATACCATCAATGGTTAGAAGGAATCCAAGTTCCAGCACTTCAATCTATGCCCTTTAAACCTAACTTCAATTTCAATAGATGTAAAAAATGCAGTTTAACATGCAAGTGTACAAGGATCAAATTTTTACTTTTTACACGCAATATTGTTCCAGTAATCGATCTCTTGTAGTCAAATATTTATGGCAAAGCTAGTTACTATAGTGGGTGTGGATATTCATCAAGATCCAACCATGTATTGCTTTCATTTCTTACATTATTAACACACAAACCTTGATTTTAGGTTTCTCAAAACAGGTTGTTAGCAAATTTCATTTATTAACATTCAGTTCAAATCGCACTTCCTATATTGGTTAAAAATTTAAGCTTATTTTAAGTCTATCGTCCGTGTTATTTCTCCTCATTGTATCTCATAAAAGGAGGATAAAGAGAAGGTGAAACTTTAAAGTTTACTACGTAAAGTACATGTATCCTACTTAGCATCTACTCATCTAAAATCATCTACCTTTGATGTTGAAAAGACAACATCTACTTCTCGTGTATAGAGAAGTGTTTATTTTCCTTGTTCTTGATAGTCTATATTTTAAAGTTATTGTATGTTCAATCACACGTTACACAATATTATTATATATTTAATGACAATTCGTTATAACTATGAAAAATTAGTGATACATATATTTGTAATCTGTTTTGATTCCATAACTCTGCACATTTCTCTTTATAATTCATAGTTTGATATTTAATATAACTAGCTGCTGCCTTTTGAAAGTTGAAACATAAGATGAATGTAAAATAGAAAATATCTAACACTTTCGTACCCAACATTGTTCACTTTAGGTAGGTTATAGCGGTTAAGCATCATGTTGATGACTATGTAGTTGGCTTGCCTTTCCATTCACAAATCACACATACTTTTTTATATATACCAATTGAAATCACTCCCTAAACATGCATTTTAGTATTTTACCAAACAAATAGACTATGGAAAATACAAACGTTTTCACCCGTTCATCACTTTTACACACAAATAGCACCAGAAGAAATCTTTGAAGAAGCTTCTCGATCTCATAAGACTTTCTGAATTGCTGCAATTTTTTTGTAGGAAGAAGCTTGATGATGGGTACGACATATACATGTACAAAGGAGAAACTCCTTTCTGCAGTGAAGAGTGAAGGAAAGAGCAGGTTGAAATAGACGATGCCATGGAGAAGAAGAACGTTCAAAATACAAAGAAAACAGTGAGGTATACCATGAAAGAAGTTGATAATTCAACTTCAGAACCGAAAGAGTTCCAACAAGCAAGCGTTTTGGCTGCTGTTACCGCTACTTGACATGAGCAGTTTTTGGTACAAAGTGTATGAAATTTGAAATGCTTATTCTATTTTATGAGCAAAATATTTATCTGCAAATTGTGAAATCATATGGCTATAACTACAGTGGCATACTGGGTGAGTAACATAGATAAAAGGGTGTGTTCTGAATTTTTTTGTGTTAAACTATAACAGATTGTAAAGATTGATAAGTCATCTGAAGACCATGCCATAATCCATTATAAGTTGTAAAGATTGATAAGTCATAGAATGTTTTGGATGTACTGATTATGGATGATAGCACTATCCTATTTAGTGTCTGGCAAGCATGCATATTCTATTTCGAAGGCATTGAATAGAAAAAATCCTGGGTAGTAACTAATTGGTTAAATTAGAGAAAAATGCAGATTTTACTTAAAAATTAAAATCATGAAAATTAAGCATGGAATCCCTTAGCAAATTAAGCATTGCATTTAACACTGTTAACCAATAATTAAACTAATCCTACTTCAACATAGTTTTAACAACTAGAACAATAAGAAATAAATAATCTAAATAACATTCTGACAGCTTAAAACGGAACAAACTATCCATCTAAGCATTTTGCAAGTTATACTCAACACAGGTTTAATCATAGAATAGTGTTTTTCTTTAGTTTTATGACTTAATAAAATATCCATTATGGTTTTAAATTTTTCATCAATAAAAATTTGCTAAATAAGAATAAAACTTAGTTACTGAAACCACTGTTGTTTGCTTGTATGAGACCGTCCACTTCCTAACAAAATGGGTACTTTTAATAACTATCCATCATGGTTTTATAATAACCTTATTTAATTTTTATTAAACGTAGTTGATTTTTACAGATAATTAATTTTTGTAAAACTTACTTAATAAACACTTGGAAAATTCTTTTGGCGGTCCGAGCATGCAGTATACCCATTGATACATTGCACAAAGTTATAATGATACTTAAATTTGGTCATTATATGTAACTCAACCATGAATCCATTCTTCTTATGTAACTGAAGCGTGAATCTATGCTACTAAATAATGATATGAATTAATCAGTTCCTTTCTCTGTTTTTGTACTTTTAATAACTCGTATATATGCTACTAAATATGATTTGTTATCTATATAATTTCCCTAGTTTGTAGTAAAATGTATTACTGCAACTAGATAAAAACAATAGATAACATGAATTGTAGGGTTGCACTGACCAAAATATGCGTATAAAAAATTGTGGATCTAGAATCCTAAAGTGGAAATCATGGGGGCCAATCAAATTATTGGGCTTGGATGATTTTCGTAGCTAACAAGCCAGATTGTTTTTTCAGTTAACACTACATGTAATATAGATATCTGTATAGTTATACAATTAGTAATAATAAGATTGTCTATTCTTGCATTTTATCCCCAAGTATTTCATTTTAAAAATGCACATACTGATCGCATGACAACTGGAAACGTTCCTTATAAACAAAAAGCATGTACACTAAATGAGTAGTACATAATTGAAAGCCAAACACTCTTAATATTATAATACATTTTCAATATGTCGATCATGCAACATCCAAGTAATAAAGGCAACTCGCTTCATACACTCACTCCATGCAAACACATGCACGCATGTTTATACATACAGAACGCACCCACTTGAGACATGCAGACCAACGTAGCGTGGACACTACACCATATCCATCACTGACAAATATGTACAACACACAATGCAATCAAAAATGAAGGGTTTAGATAAATAAGAGGAAGGATTCTTTTAGTCATGGCCCTTCAATCAATAGGTGTATAACTAATATTTGAAGTACAACTGATTTGTTAATTATATGGTTTAGACATAATTATAATCAGAATTATTAAAGAGCCAAGCAGATTTTAAGGCGGGAATAAAAATGCAAATGCTTACTTAATGCATTGTTCTTGCAATATCTGGGGTGCAGATTTTACAATGACCTCTCGCTTTGCTTAAGTACAGTCCCACTTTCTCCTGCTTTATGTTCTATTTTGACTATTGTGTCTTCTTTGCAAACTTCAGTTCTTATTTCGAAGTCGAGAGCAGAGAAACAACTTCACAGTTTGTGATAATTAAGGCCCTAAAAATTGTGTTTCAGCTCAGCATAACCTATAAAGGAATAACAACATAAATCATGGTAACAAGGGGCCAGGATTTAGACTAAATAAATTCCTATACGCTTGCTAGAGACTTGAATGTTTTGTCCGGTTTGGTGTGACCAACCAAACCAATAAAGTTCCAAACATACTTCAACCAAAATTCCATTACCAAATCACTATAACCACTTCAAACGTTTTTAACTCAGTCATAGCAAGCTAATACAAGTAATCTATCATAAATGATTGAATACATTTATCAGAAACAAAACCCATTTTCGAAATGACTTGATTTCCAACTAGGCTAGCAGCATGTACAAAAGCAACTTAAGACTATAGAAAAATCAATGAGACACGAAATGTTGGTAAAAGAGCAAAGTAGTTCGCTTCAAAATTTTCAACCAATCATGACTTAATCTCAGTTAAAACTGAAACCTAAACGTAATATTTTTATCTCAGTTAAAACTAAAACCAATCATGACTTAATCAAAGAGAAACAAAATGTAATGTTTTTATCTAAGTTAAAACTGAAACCTAAATGCAAAATTTTCAATCAAACTTGACTTAATCTACAACATGATTCAACCAATTAAAACTTCATAGTTAAATTCATGTATTTTGAAGGACTAAACATTTAGAAGTTGTTCGGTTCAAAATCTTCCAAAATTGGATTGCGGAAACTGTGTAATACAGGGCTCAATACTAAAATCGAATTTTGTGAATACTCATGTTTATGTGCATTAAAATTCCACCAAACAGCGAGTGGAGCGAATTTATAAAAAAATGAAAGTACTATTGTTAACGATATCAAAAAAACTCATAGTTGATTTGGAAGAGTCAGAGTGAATTGGAGGGAGATGTTCTCGATTTATCGTTGACTGGTTCGGAGATGAAGGAATTGATGTTAGATTGAATTAGAGATTGGATAAAGGCCAAGTTTTATTGTAACAACCCGGAAATTCTGAACCAATTTAAAAATTTTATTTTAACAATTTTAATGGATTTTAATATTTAAAATAATTTGCTTTAAATAATAACGACGAAAAATTTATTTAAATCAAAGTTAGAACGAATAATTTTATTTTAATTATATAACGAGCTGTAACAACCCGGAAAATCTGGGCCAGTTTAAAATTTTTATTTTGGCCGTTTTAGCGAATTCTGAATATTTAAAATAGATTATTTTAAATAATATTGACGAGAAATTTATTTTGAATATAATTCGAACGTATATATTTATACGCGTCGTCGTTAGAATATAAATAATTATATATAATTATAAATAGCATTGAAAATGGCGCAGTAGTTCGATAATTCGATTTCAAACTTCAATTGAATGTACCGGGTGCAAAACAATCCGGATTTTAGTGAAACCAAAAATAATAGAATCTAATAGTGAATATCTTTCCAACGAATCTGAAAAATCCAAAGTTCGTAGCGGGAATCAAAAGATATGTCCAGTCGAAAATTCTGAATAGTCGCTATGGAATTCAGGCCCTTAAAAATGGACATTTTGCAAACGACCTCGGATTTCGACGAAACCACTTTTGTTGGATCCGCAGTGTCAAGTTATTGCTAGATTTCAAATTTCATAATTTTTCGAATCAATATGTGAGCGTGGCAAAGGAAAACGTGTTTTGACCATTTCAGTTGATTTTAATCGACTGGAAATTGGCCATTTTTCCAACGGTCTCAGAATTCGACGAAACTAGTTTTGTTAGGACCGTATCGTCAATACGAAGCTAGAAAATATTTTTCTGGAATTTTTATAGTTAGTATGTGACCCCGGTAATTTGAAATGTACGTTTAAAATTCAATATAGTGATTTAAATGTAAATTCAAAGGAAACTGATCGAAACGATCAAATCAACTTGCGGTACATATCCCATTGTGTTCGGAATGGGGGTAAAACGCTATGGACGACAGGCGGTGGGCCTCGTTTCGAGTTCGTTTGTAAAAGTCAACTTTTTAAATTAAATAAAAATAATAAAAAAATAAATAAAACTCTTTCCCCCCCCCCCTTTTATCTCGTTCTGGCCCCTCCCCCTTTTATTATTTACAAATCGATTTTATCAGAGAAAAAAAAAACAAATCGCATCACCTACCAGCCGCCACCCACCTCACCTCCGCCACCGCCGTTCATCACCGCTGCCACCGCCCTTCTTCTTCCTACCTCCCCCCCCTCTCGCTCCTCCCTCTCTCTCCTGGCTCCCTCCCCCTTTTATGCGACGCCAAGAACCCAAACCCCCCCTGAAACCCGACGCAACCTTCCACCTCTCCTTCAGGGCCCCACCGACGCGCCAGTGAGCAACCGCAGCACGTCCTCCTCCTGGAGCGCGAGCAAAACCCCCCCGTCATACGCAGTAAGTTTTTTTTGTTTACTTTATTTCTTTTGTTTTAGTTTATAAGTAATCATCCTTCAAATAAAAATTCATTTTTAGTTGAGAATAAAAATCTAATTTTTATATGTATGATTTGAAAATAAAAATCTAATTTTTATATGTATGATTTGAAAATAAAAATCTAATTTTTATATGTATGATTTGAAAATAAAAATCTAATTTTTATATGTATGAAAACTAGTTAAAGAACCGATTTTTATATGTAGGTAGCATATTAAAAATATGATCTTTGTTTGTTTAAAGATTCGATTTTTAAAACATAGAAAGATTCGATTTTTAAAACGTATAAAGATTCGATTTTTAAAACATAGAAAGATTCGATTTTGATACATAAAAGATTTGATTTTATAAACCAAAAGATCTAATTTTTGAAGTATGAAAGATTTTATTTTTATTTACATTTATGCATGAAGTTATATAATAAAAACAGAATTTTTGTCATGAAGGGAGGAATATAAAAATTAGATTTTTATAGAAGTAGCGAAATAAAAATATGATTTTTATATAAGTAAGGAAATAAAAATATAATTTTTATATGATGTAGAAGTTAAAAATATAATTTTTATACTAGTGGCATGTTAAAAATAGAATTTTTATATATTGAACTTCGATAGAAAAATAGAATTTTTATATATTGAACTTTGAAATAAAAATTCGATTTTTATATATTGAACTTTGAAATAAAAATTCGATTTTTATATATTGAACTTTGAAATAAAAATTCGATTTTTACATATGTAGTGAAAGCGGACAACGAAGGTGACAAAAAGGCGGGAACGACGAAGATCTCTACAATAGAAGTGCCGTGGAGCTATGATAGCTATAAGTGAGAATTTCTCACCCTTCAATTTATTTTCTAGTTATATATATATACTAGGATGCAGACGGTGTTTAGTAGCACCCGACACAATCGTCCACAGACCATGGACTTGTTTGTTTGGCTGTTTGGTGATTGATTGCGATATTGGTTTGAATGTGGTTTGTGGTGTGAAAAATCGAATCGATAAATTGGTTAGGATTAGACGTGCGCCGTTATAAGGCGAAGGAGTAAGGCTAGGTTAGACGCTTACTCCAAATTTTGTGGTTTGCATAATGAAATTGATTTGATTGATGTGTGAATGGCGTGGGCCTTCACTAGACCGGGGATAAGGCTACTCCCGTTTCTAGTATCGTGCCGTTATGCCGCCAAAATTTTCTAAAATAAGTTAGAAAAATAAAAATATCATTTTATATAAAGAATGAACTGAATAGAAATTCATATGTTAGAATAAAATGTTTTATCGTTAAAAATATAATTTTTAACGTGAATGTGAATAAATAAATATTCATTTATAAACCGGACGGTTTGTTTATGTACGCCTATTTGAATGACATTGATTGGGTTGATAAATTTTACACATCGCCCAACTGCACAAATAAAATAGGTGTTTGATTGTTTGAAACCCCACACGGGTGTTGGGATGAAATTTGAAGTTCACTCATCCTGATTGATTAAATATGTCGATCGATTGATTGACAGGCTGTTATAAGCGTTGAATATCTATATTTGATGCTTATACAGTGTAGTGCACTTTGGTTGATGCTTGATTATTTTTCAATGCTGTTATATACCTGTATTGTATGAAATCCATATAATTAACATTATATGGTGATTGATTGGGCCTCATTCCAATTTGAAAAATAAAGAATATTATAAAATAAAAGTTCATGTGTTGACAGTACTCATCCATTGAGATTGGTCATGTGTTGAACGAAATATTTTAGTAATAAAATTTATATCTTTATCAATATAAAATAAAGGTTCATGTGTTGACAGTACTCATCCATTGAGATTGGTCATGTGTTGAACGAAATATTTTAGTGATAAAATTTACATCTTTATCGATATAAAATAAAGGTTCATGTGTTGACAGTACTCATCCATTGAGATTGGTCATGTGTTGAACGAAATACTTTGATAATAACAACTATTTTTGAAAAAGAAATATTTGAAATAGAATATTTGAAAATAGAAATTTATGAAGCCGTGTTGATTAGATTGACGCCATTTTGACATGAACGATATTTATATCGATTGAAAACGATTTCGAAATGAATTGAATATATAACGATTTCGAAATGAATCGAATATATAACGATTTCGAAATGAATTGAATATATAACGATTTCGAAATGAATCGAATATATAACGATTTCGAAATGAATTGAATATATAACGATTTCGAAATGAATTGAATATATAACGATTTCGAAATGAATTGAATATATAACGATTTCGAAATGAATTGAATATATAACGATTTCGAAATGAATTGAAAACGATTTCGAAATGAATTGAATTGAAAACTATTTCGAAATGAATCGAATTGAAAATGAATTCAAATTGAATTGAAAACGAATTGAAATGAATTCAAATTGAATTGAAATTTGAATTGAATAGAAATGAATTTTAAAACGAATTTATAAAGAAGAATTCAATTTTGATTTGAATTGAAGAGGAAGTTGAAATTGCTTTTGAAACGAATTTTAAAACTATTTATATAATTCATTTTAAATAGAAATTGACGAAATATATATTATATATATTATATATATAATATAATGGCCTGAATAGAACGCGCCGCGCCGCGGCAGTTCGCGAATTTCGACCATTTATTTCAAATGGACATTACGGGAGATCCGACCGTCGGATTCTCCTAAAACCGGAACCGTTGGGTTCGTATCGAAAAGAGCTTTCTAACGAATATTAGAAATTTGAAATCTAACGGTTGGATTTGGAGATACGTCCAAATCAAATTCGAAAAAGGTCGCTGTAAGTGCAGTTCGATGGCCATTGTTGGAAATCGACTGTACGGGCCTTGATAAAATTATTAAAAATAGTAATAATTTGTGTAAAATCATAAGAAATGATTTGGGAAGAATTGGGATGAAAAACTCCATATTTGAAAAGATAAAAATAGATTTTTATCGAATTGAACTAGTTTTGAACAAGAATTATAATTCTATTTATTTTTAAATAAATAAATTGAATTCGAAAAGGGTTTTAAAAATAACCAAAATTTCCAATGATTGCATTGGAATGGATTTGAATTGAAATTGTCTTTGGAATATTTCGATGTTGAAATTCGTGATTATATAGGTGTTGTTATGGAAATTTGAAAGATATAGATATTTATATCGTTATTTCCAATACGACATTTGTTAATCGTAGAATTTGATATTGAATATAAGCCGGGATATTTTCTATTCAGAGCCTTGTATTTAATATCAAATGTGATTTGGGTTTGTCGTGAATGGTGTCTTCATTAACACTGTTCTTGAACCCAGTTGAGGAAAGGCTAAATCTTTTTATTTAGATTTAATGAAGTGTACCAATTAAATAATATTTAATTGGAATTGAATTGATTTTTGGGTTTATCGTGAACAGTGTTTTAAATAACACTCGTTCTTTAACCCGATAATTAATGGAATGTGATTTTGGGTTTACCGTGAACCGTGTTTTAAATGACACTGATTCTTTAACCCAGCTAACGATTAAAACTAAGTGGAGTTTTAATGAATCTTTAATTAGATTGAAATGATCGAAAATGGAGTATCACCAGTTTTGCTCCAGGCGATAGTTAAATCTTTAATTAGATTTGAACGAGAAATGGTAATTGAATTTACCGATAACACTGTGGTGTTAGATATGAAGTATTACCAGTTTTACTTCATGGGATAAATAGGTTGGGATTGGGAAATTAAAACAAATGATTACTTCGGTAAGTTTCGTTAATCCCGACTAGTTGAATCGAAATTCAAAAATAGATTAAAGAATAAATTTTAAAGAATTTATCTTTGATAAAATTAATGGGAACCTTTCCCTATGAAGGTGAAATTTAGAAACTAACTGTCGGTTAGCCAAGCAGAATGGTTTTCTGGATATTGATCTGATGTTGGTTTCGGCCTTCGGGGTTAATGTTTGGGGAATTATTCTCTTGATTAATTTACGGTTAGTGACTGATGAATTGGAATGAGGCGTATGTTGTGTTTGTGTAACACTTATTTAAATATACGCGAGTTATTCGGAAAGACCGGGTTTATCCCATTCTGAATAACTGATACGACGATAAGTCGAAGATGAAGACGATGGTCGAAGACCGGAGGTCTTCACGTCGTTTGGGTGATAACTGATGATCTTGATTGGGCTGTACACCCAAGAAGATGGAAACAGTTAGTGATCGTCCAGACGTACTTGGAGATCGATGGATATGCGGGGTACTAGGTGCCTCCGGTTTCGTTCAGACCCAGAACGGACTTGTAAATGGACTGTGTGTCTGACATTGGATTTTAGTCCGTGTGATTGATCTCTATTAAATATATATCTGTTTGGCGGCCGAGAATTTATTCTCTTGCTTAACGCCCTTCTCTGAGACGTACGAGCTCAGGGGTTATATATTGATGGATATCAAACGCATGGAGTGAATTGCCTGTGTGGCATGCCTAAGTGGCAAATGATCGAGGCTTCTGTTGAAAAGCAAAGTCTTATGGTTGATGATCGAAGCACGGCCTTCGTGGCGTAGCTTTGTGTAACGTTTACTTCGCGAGTTTCACACCCGGTATGAACCAAAAACGGGAGAGGACATCAGGGAGGACTTGCGTTTCTTTCTAGCTAGAAGTGGCGTCATTGGTTTTACACGCCCTGACGAGTTTGACTTATGTGGTTGTTGCTGTTGCGAGGCGCCTCGGTTTGATCGGACGATCCGGGTCCGATGGAGTCATTTTTTTTGGCTCATTGACGCCCCAAAGGGCGGGGAGACGTATTGTTCAGGCATAATAATCCACATCGGTGGACCGGCCCTGACGATCCAAGGCTTGCCTGCGCGCTTGCCTGAGACACGGGCTAGAGCATCTCGAATCGGTTGAGGACTATCTTTTGCCTCGGTTCATAGACGGAAATCCAATTTCCAAATACGTGACTTTGCGGTTTTATTTGTAAACCTATATGTGGCGACATAGTGGCATGGGACGCTCATGCCGCCTATGATTGATACTTATGATTTGAAGTTGTTTTATGCACTATGCACTTATAATAGTATCAAACGATTTGTTTTAACCGTATCAAGCGTTCTTTGGCTGTTATAAGGAAAAACCCTATCCTCGGCTGCGTTGCATTGTGTGATGGGACCTGGGTCTTATAACAGCTTCATTTTTCTTTATTTAGCATTGCGCTGTTTGTTTTATGCACTGGTATTCTTGGGAGGAAACCCGTTCCGTGTTATACGGCGTGGTCCCTTGATTTACCTAACTTTAAGAATAAAGATTAACTGTTTTAGTTCTCACACCAGTCACATGACTGACCTGGAGTTTATTGTTTTAACCTAAACTCTGGGTGCCCTTATTTTGACACGGGCAGCTAGTAGTTTTGGTTTTGCAGATTTATATTCACAGGATCCTGGTTTACAGCTGGAACGATATCCGGAAAGCTTTGTATCCGTATATCTCCTTCTAGTTGTGTATTGTATTATTTTCCGCTGCTATGTATTTAAATGTAATTTAAATCTCTGATATTTCTGTGTAATATTCATTTATACTCTGTATATTCTTGTAATCTGATGCATTGTTGTAATATACAATGAAATATTCTTTTGTATGCGTTCTATTTTGTCGTGTTCTCAACGATAGGGCGTTTCGAACGGCCTGAGTCGGTTTAGCGACTGGTTCGGACCGAGCGAAATTCCTTGCCGTAACACGAGCCTTAAATGGCGCGGTAGTTTGAAAATTCGATTTCAAATTTCAATTGAATGTACAAGATTCAAAATAAATCGGATTTCAGTGAAACAAGATATATTTGAATCTGTTTGAAAATATCTTTCCAACAAATGTGAAAAATCCAGATTTCATAGCGGAAATTGAAAGTCATGCCTAGTTTAAAATTCAGAATAGTCGCTATGGAATATATATATATTAATATTAATATTATAAATAGCCATTCTGCAAACGACCTCTGTTTTCGACGAAACCACTTTGATTGGATCCAGAATGTCAAATTATTACAAGATTCTAAATTCCACATTTTTTGGAATTAATATGTGAGCATGGCAAAAGAGAACATGTTTTATCAATTTAAGTCAATTTGGATCGACCAGAAAATGACCATTTTTCGAACTGTCTCCAAATTGGATGAAATTAGTTTTGGTCGGACCATATCGTCAAAACAAAGCTAGGTATAATTTTTCTGTAATTTTAGAATCAGTATGTGGCCCCGGTAAGTTAAAAAGTACGTTTAAATTAAATATATATTGTTTTATATTTTAATTTTGGTAAAAATTGATCGTAACAGCCGAATTGGGTTACGTAACATGATCCATTGTGTCCTGGACGGGGGTATTTGGCAAGCGGCGACACTTGTTAGGTTTAATTTGGAGTTTATTTGGAGTGTGGATCGATACAGGAGTTATATTAAATTTAAAAAGGAATTAAATAAATAAAATACAAATAAAAATAGTATAAATACGGTGTATTTCTATCTAAACCCTAGAGCGTATAACAGAAGCTGCCATCTTCCAAATTTCTATGGCTACAAAGGGTTCGAATTTGATTCCTTAAATTCTCGTAACATACTTTGAATTAATTCAAACCTCCCAAACAAAATTAAAGAGCAAGAAGAGGTCTTCCTGTTGGTACGGCCATGATCGGTTATAGGTGTTTGAGGCATCGGGATTTTTGGCTCAAAGCTGGGATTTTCGAAGAGGGATTCTGGGTTGGAGGGTTCACCGAGTGGGGCGGCGGTTGGCGCGGTGGAGGAGAAGCTAGAGGCGAGTTGAGTGGCAGCGTTGGATCGGAACCTGGATGTACGGTGGGTGGCGCGACAGCTAGGTTTGGGTTGAACTTCTATTCGACGCTTGGAGTAATAAACAGACAGAAAGTAACGTTTTTTTATGTTGTTATTTTTATATAATATCCAACATTGTTTTTTTTAAATTTAAAAAAAAAACATTGTTTTAAAAATGATTGTAGAATAGAAAAACATTGTTTCAAATGGCATTGTTTTGAAAAATAAACCATACATTGTTTTGAAAAATAAAACAAACATTGTTTTGATAGAATAAAATAGCAAATGTTTTAGAAAGGAAAATAACATTGTTTTAATAGAATAAAATAGCAAATCGTTTTGAAAGAAAATAACACGATTTCGGTAATAAAAATAGTATGGTTTTGGTAATAAAAATAACATGGTTTTGGTAATAAAAATAACTTCATTTTGATAATATAAAAATAAATTTGTTTTGTAATATAGAAAGGACTTTGTTTTGTAATATAAAAAGCCACATTGTTTTTAATATAAAAACCACATTGTTTTGAATATGAAAACCACATTGTTTTGAATTTGAAAACCACATTGGTTTGAATATGAAAACCACATTGTTTTGTAATGAAAAGCACATTGTTTTGTAATAAAAATCGCATTTGTTTTTAATATAAAAAAAACCTCATTGACTATAAAAATATGATTTTTATTGTGAATAGCGTGATGAAGATTGAGTTGAATAGCGTGATGAAGATTGCATTAGAATTTCGGAAAAATCCAAACCGTACCAGAAATTCAGAAATACACACTGACGGAGTGGAAACCAAAGGTGAGAACTCCTCACTAAAATTTCTGCACAGTTATTTATTTATTTATTTTCATAACTGAAAAATATATTGAATTGCCAGCGTACATTTTTATCAGTTTAATCATTATAAACTGTATACTGTGCCTGTTAGATCACTTTCCTCGTCCACAAACCATGGACGATTTAAATTGACTGTATTGTGTGTTGTTTATATTGTTGAAATGTTTAACACATTAAAAATGTCAATATTAATGTGATAGTGAAATTAGATTATAAATATTCATATATAATTTGAACAGTGAAAATTGGTTAAATTTCTTAACCAATAATTTATTTAAATAAACTGTTGTTGTTTGAAAACCCCACACGGGTATTGGGATGATATTTGACATACACTAATCCCAATATTTAATTATATGTCAATCGATGGATTGACAGCCTGTGATGAGCGTTATTTATTTATTTTAATGCTCACACAGTTGTAAATTTCACTCTGGTTGTGAATGGACTGTTTGTGGATGATTTATCATTATTGTGCACACATGCGATGTATGAAATCCATATAATCGAGATTATATGGTAATTGATTGAGTCGCATTCCGATTCAGAAATAAACAATGTTTTTATAATAAACAATATTTTAGAATAAAATAACATTTTAAAATGAAAATGACATTATAATGTAAAAAGAAAATTTTAGAATAAAATAACATTATAATGTAAAAGCTACATTTTAGAATCAAATAACATTTTAGAATGAAATAGTACATTTTAGAATAAAATAACATTTTAGAATTGAAAAGACATTTTAGAATTAAAAATAACATCTTTGTTGAAATAAATAGTTGAAACCAAAATTATCATCTTTGTTGAAATAGATTAATTTAAACCAAAATATCATTTTTTTGTTGAAATGAAATAGTTAAAAACAAAAATAACATTATTGTTAAATAGACTTGCGTTAAAATAAAAATAACATTTTTGTTAACTAGATTTGTGTTAAAATAAAAATAACATTTTTGTTAAATAGATTTGTGTTAAAACAAAATTGTCAATTTTGTTGAGTTAGATCATTGTAAATAAAATGAAGTTATCACTTCAATTCATTTTGTTAAAATAGAATGGTTAACAAAATGAAATTGTCACTTTTTATTCATTTTGTTAAAAATAGAATTATTGACAAAATGAAGTTAATACTTTTATTCATTTTGTTGAAATAGAATTGTCAAAAAATAAAAGAATCATTTTTAATCATTTTGTTGAAATAGAATTGTCAACAAAATATAAGAATCATTTCAATGTAAAAGAGTCATTTTAACGTAATCGAACATTTATTATTTATATAATGTACAAGGACATTTTTATGTAAAAGAACATTTATAATGTAAATAATGTAAAAGAATATTTTTAATGTAACAGAACATTTTAATGTAAAGAATATTTTATAATAAAGAATATTCTATAATAAGGAGTCTTGTAAAATAAAGAATATTTTAAAATAATATTCAGTGAAGAATAAAATCATGATTTCAATGTCCGATTTTGGATGGACACAAAAATATTGAAATATGAAGCCGTGTTAAGTAGCAAACACCATTTTAACCCAAACGGGTTTATCGGTCGATTCTATTAATTTTATAATGAATATCGAAAAGAAATGATATCAAAATCTAATATTTTGAAAATATTATCATTTTATTGTGATAAAGATATATAATATTCAATTTTAATTTAAAATTGAAAATAAAGTTGGAATCGTTTTAAAACGAATTTATAAAATACGCTTTAAATGGAAATCGATGAAATATATATAATATATATATTATATATATTTGATGGCCTGAATAGAACGCGTCGGGCAACGACCGTTCATGAATTTCGACCATTAACTTCAAATTAATGTAATGGGAGATCCGACCATCGGATTCTCCTAAAACCGGAACTGTTGGGTTTGTATTGAAAAGAGCTTTCCAATGAATATAAGAAGTTTGAAATTTAACGATTGGATTTGGAATTATGTCCAAATAAAATTTAAAAAAGGTCGCTATGGATGCAGTTCGGTGGCTGTTATTGGACCGACTGTATGGGCGATATATAATTTATTAAAAATATGGAAAAATTATGTAAAATCATAATAAATGATTTGGATGAAAATTCCAATTTTATAAAGATAAAAACATATTTTTATCAAAAATGAACTAGTTATTAACTAGAACAAAAATCCAACTAATTAGTATTTAATTAGAATTAAAGAGAATAAATTGGATTTTGGGTTTATCATGAATAATGTTTTTAAATAACATTTGTTCTTTAAACCAGTTAAAAGATAAGATTAATTTCTTAAATTTGAATAATCATTAAGTAATGATTTTGTCATTAAAACTAAATTAGAGTTTTAATGATCTTTAATTAGATTGAAATGGAAACGAGATAATTAGATTTATCAAATTCTTGTAATGATCGAGAATGGAGTACCACCAGTTTTACTCCAGGAGATAGTTAAATCTTTAATTAGATTTGAATGTGAAATGGTAATTAAATTTACCGATAACACCGTGGGTGTTAGATATGGAGTACTGCCAGTTTTGCTCCATGGGATGAATAGGTTGGGATTAATAATAAATGATTATTTCGGTAAGGTTCGCTAATCCCGACTAGTTAAATAAATCTTTTGAAAATGATATTCAAAAGTAGATTAAAGAATAAATTTAAAAGGATTTATCTTTGATAAAATTAATGGGAACCTTTCTCCTAATAATATGAATATTTTATTTAAAGAATATTCTGAATTTGGAATGAGGCGTATGATTGTTTTTATAACACTTGATTATAAAATACGCGAGTTATCCAGAAAGACCGGGTTTAACCCATTCTGAATAATTTCTTCGACGATCAAGAGTCGAAGATGAAGATGGTGGTTGAAGACCGGAGATCTTCACATCGTTTGGGTGATTAATGATGTCTTGATTGGGCCGTGTACCCAAGACAAGGTAATAAGTGGTGATCGTCCAAACGTACTTGGAGATTGACGGATATGCGAGGACCTCTCTCCTGTATTGGACATATGGGAGGAGGAATAAGGTGCCTCAGGTTTTGTTCAGACCCAGAACGGACTTGTAAATGGATGGTATGTCTGATGTTGTATTCCTTTATGTTGTATTCGTTGATCTCTGCTATATATATTTCTGTTTGGTGGCAGAGAATTTATTCTCTTTCTTAACACCCTTCTCTGAGACGTACGAGCTTAGAGGTTATATATTGGCAGAAATCAATGGTATGGTATGGGTTGACAACGTGACATGCTAAGATGCAAATGATCATGGCTTTTGTTAAAAAGCAGAGCCTTGTGGTTGATGATCAAAGCACAACCCATTTTAGGCATAGCTTTGTGTACAGCATTACTTCGTGAGCCTCACACCCCGATATGAACTAGAAACGGGAGAAGGACCCCAGGGAAATGGACATATGTTAGATTCTAGCTAGGAGGGGTGTCAGCGTTTTGCAAGCCCTGACATTTTACTCATGTGGATGTTGCTTATTACTTGATGGATAGAGAGACACCTCGGATTTATATATTGACAGTGGTCTGGTCGACATTATTGACCAGATTATTTTATGCCCTATAGGGCAGGCTAACATATAGTTTATGGTATAACTAATCATCGACGAATGACCGGCCCTGGCACTCCTAGGGTCACTCGAGCTCTTATCTTGAGGCACGGGATAGAGTGTCTCGAATTCGGTAAGGACTATCTCTTGCCTTGGTTTATGATGGAAATCCAACTTCCAATACGACACCATATGGTTTTGATTGTAGAACTAGTGTGGCAACATGATATATGGTAGCCAAGCCGTCTATGATTGATACATTTACTTTTGAAATTGATTTCTACACTATGCACTTATAGTAATAATAAAAGAGAAATTTGGCGTATCAAGCATTTTTGGCTATTATAAGGGAAAACTCTATCCTCCAGCTTGCGTTGCATTGTGTGATGGGACCTGAGTCTTATAATAGCTTCATTTTTTCAAAAAGCATTGCGTTGTTTTCTTTTAAATTAGGGGTTATGTGGAGTAAACCCGTTCCGTATTATACGGCGTGGTCCCGTGATTTACCCAACTTTAAAATCAAGCTAATAATCGTTTTAGTACTTACACTAGTCCCATGACTAACTTGGAGTTTATTATTTTAACCTAAACTCTGAGTGCCCATATTTTCCACATGGGCAGCTAGTAGTTTTGGTTTTGCAGATATTATATTCACAAGATCCTGGTTTACAGCTGAAGCGATATTCGGAAAGCCCTGTATTCGTGTATTTCTTTCAGTTGTATTTTGTATTATTTTTCCGCTGCTATTTAATTGTAATTTAAATCTTTGATATTGTATTTCCAATGTATATTATTTATTCATACTCTAGAATATTCTTGTACTCTGATGTAATTTTTGTAATAAGCAATGAAATGTTCTTCTGTTTGTGTTCTAATGAGTGTTGTTCTCAATTCAATCCATACTTTCCTTTATGGGGAAGTTTGGGTCGTTTCATTTACTGAAATGAAAAAAAAAATTGGGGATAAAGTTTGAAGGAGACGGAGGGAATTTTTTAGTTTCACGGCCTCACATTTCATTTAAGTCTCACGCTGGGTTTTCTCTCCCGCTCTTTGTATCATCAACCTTACATAGCGGAACATAAATTAATATAGCATAATTATTTTGTTATTTTATTTGCTTCTTTATATAGCACAATTAATGCATTATTTTATTTTCTTTAGCTATTTTATTATAGCACTTTAATGTAAGGTAATGATATAATGCTATCTATATCATATTTTCTTGTAGTGATGGTTTGAAAAATAATGTTATTTTAACGATTAAAATATTATTATAATACTTAAATAGTGAAATAATTGATTTTGAAGTTGAAATATTAAAATATGTCTTTTGAAAATTATTATATATATTTTATATAATAAATAAAATGTTTTTTAAGCTATTTGATGTAATTTATATTATACGTTGAATTATGGCCAGAATAGAGCTCTTTACGCAGTGGTAGTTAGCGAACTTCAACCTGTACCTTTAAACTAATGTACCGGGAGATCCGACCGTCGGATTTTCCTAAAATTGGAACCGATGTGTTCATAATGAAAAGACCTTTCAAATGATAAGAAAAGTTTTAAAATCAAACATTTAGACTTTGAGAAATATTCAAATCAAATTTGAATAAATACAGTGCTAGAACCTAAAATGGCCTGTAATTGTAAGTTGTGAAGTTATATAAATAAAAATAGGGG
This sequence comes from Allium sativum, assembly GCA_030737875.1. NCBI lineage: Eukaryota > Viridiplantae > Streptophyta > Magnoliopsida > Asparagales > Amaryllidaceae > Allium > Allium sativum. The sequence continues at coordinate 929,379,057 of CM060913.1, read as the reverse complement.
AAATCATTATAAATGATTTGGAAAAGGTTTAAACCAATTATATATGGTTTTAAATGATAAAACTGGTTAAGTGGAATTTGGCTATTTTCTATAAAGGCTTTTATAACAAGTTTTGGGTAATGTTTTGAAATAAGGATTTTTAATTTGTAAATCGAATCTAATCTTTAAGTAAACCTTTTTATAAGGTTAAAGATGATTTTTGGGAAGCCAGATAACTTAATTATGCTGAGAATAAGATTTAAGTCTTATCGAATGACACCAATTAAAGGAGAATTAATTGGTGCATTGATAAACCAATAAGGAATTTTATATTGATGCTAATTATTCGAAATGACCAAGTTCAAACCGTTTCAAATAATTATACGACGATTTAAAGTCGAAGACATTGAAGATGGTGAAAGACCGGGAATCTTCACATTGAATGATTGCTTGTTGATCCCTTGGATATGGATTACTTCCATGTAAGGGTTATAACGGTAGTGGTCCAGATGTATATGTTGATTGTCCGGATATGCAAGGGCATCTCTCCTTAATTAGACGAGGAATAAGGTACCTTCGGTTTCGTTCAAGCCCAGAATGAACTGGTAAATGGATGTATGTCTGACTTGCGGACCTCACATCCCAAGATGAGCCAAAAACAGGATGAAGGACAATAATGTAAGGACATTTGTTCCCTTCTAGCTAAAAGTGATGTCATGGCATGGATCCCAAGCAATTTACTATATGGCTGTTGGAATCGAGGCACCTTAGATGATGGTCAAAAATGACCAAGATGACGGTCGGATACGACCAGGGAAAGTTATGTTCAGGAGTAACCCTAACTCACCGGATATCAGTGGGTCGTCTCTACCGCTCCAAAAGACCATTCGTTGAGTCCTTGGACATTGGCTAGGATGTCTCGAATGGATACGGAAGATCCTTTACCTTGGTTCATGATGGAATCCAAACTCCAATACGAGCTTTGCGGTTTTAGTTGTAAACATATATGGCAACGTAATAGGATGGGGTATTATGTCATCTAAGATTAATACATTTATTTTTGAAATTGTTTTCAACCTTAGACACGAATAATAATATCAAATGATTTCTCGTATCAAACATGTTTGGCCATTATAAGGTAAAACTCTATCCTTCGATTTGCATTGCATTATGTGATGGGACTTGAGTCTTATAATGGCTTCATTTTTCAAAAAGCATTGCATGGTTTTGTGCACTTCCATTCATGTGGAGTAAACCCGTTCCATGTTATACGGCACGGTCCCGTGATATTCCTTACTTTTAAATAAGTTATCAATAACTATAGGGTTTCTCATACTAGTCCCATGACTAACTCGTAGTTTGTTTTTCCATTGCAAACTCTGTGCCCATAATTTCACATGAGCAACCTAGTTTCTAGGTCGTTAGCTTAGTTCATTTTGGAGTTATGTATAGTAGTTAGTTTTGGACTTAGAGCTAGAGCAGGTTTTGGATGTTTCTTTTGGACTCTCCAAGACTCTATTATGTTAATTATCATTATTCCGCTGTGTACCTATTCCATTGTTGAAATTGTTATGTATATTTATGATCCTATGTGCTGTGTAAAATCGGATGTCAACCTTTGATGTGATGTACATTATTATCTGATGTAATGTAATGTTTTATCTTCTATTTGTAACGACCCAAGGATATTCGACCCTAAAATCGACACAAAACACAATGTCGACTATTCAAGCATCGAAAATACCAGATCATTAATAGATAGAAGTTAGAGTGTGAGAAATAGAAAGAAAGAAAGTTAGAATAGAAGAAGAAGATCACAACAGAATAGAATCAAAGTAAATTCGAATCTCACACGAAACGAATAAAATATATTATATATCAACTTTGGAAATATAAAACTGTATTTATACTTACGCACATTATCAGAGTACATCACCAGTATATCACAAAGTAAATAAACTATATATATATATATTTAATATTGAAGCCTCCTACTCCAAGCTCCTCCAAGTATATATGCAAAATCCCGAGTACTGGACTGCCCGTAAAAGTTCGGCCACCCAAGAGTCTTGGGTAAAACAAAACAAAATAAACACTGGGTCAATCATAGGACTGGTGTAAGTAAACTTCAACCATTTCGTTTAACTTTTAAAAATTCTGTTCAAAAGAAATGATAATCGTAATATCGATCCACACATAAACACGGATGGCTTTTACCTTACGATAACCTAAAACGTTTCATAAAATCGAAACTTTTCTGATATTATAATAATGTATAAATCAAGTAAATAACAATCTAGCAGAATGCTTTCATCTCACGCTCTACATATATAGTATACAATCAAAACTACGGGCTCGTATTAGTGAATGGATTTCCATCTATGACAAGGTATGGAACCACCTTCTGAACAGTGTACTCTAGAGGGGATACACTGGAGTTCAATAAGAACATCTTGCAACTCTACTGCACATGACCGACCATTCATTTTGCTTGAATGTTCCAAATATATTGTCACCTTGCGGTTGGTATACTAACATAACCATTCCCAGGAGATATATAGGCGACAAAAGTACAAAAATGAATATTCTCTAGATGGTGACAATATACTCTAATTGGGTGTGACCCACTTAGCCATGCTGCCTACCCAATTTTTGACATTTCCTGGTTGATGAGGCTTGAAGTCATAACGTATCTTTTGACGGATCACACCTTCATTTACTTTGAATGCCACATCGTCACACCTTCCAAATCACACATTGATTTCCCCAAAAATTCCATAGGTACAAAGCTGAGAGAAATGAATTCCTCTGTCACAAACCGTAAATAAATTTGAAGAGATCAACTTACATGATCTATTTGGTATACTCTGTCAGACATTCATCCACACAAGTTGTCCTGGGACTAGTGAAACACCCCACGTCCGTTATTGTCACTCACTAAGGGAATGCATTAATTTTCATGAAGCATTGTAGGTAAACAAACACAGAATAATTACAAGACAGATATAAACAAGATAGCAGCGGAAATTTCAAAAAAATTATTTCATTCATAATCCCATTGTTTACAATACCATAAGTCATAAAACCATTACAACAAAATACTTCTGTCTTGCATAATCAGAGTACATAGGAATTAAAAGAAAAAATTATTCCCCAATAAAAGAGTAAGCCATAGTAGAGACAAGAACTTGAGCCATACTTCAGCAATAGCTCCTAGCAAAATGATATCTGAATCCTGACTAAGCCTAGGTGTTTCCTCCTTGTGAACCTATGGGGAGGGGGAACGGAAGAAAGAAGGCGAAACAAACTAGGTCAAACATAAGTCTGGTGAGTCTAGTTACTTTTAGCCAGTAAATAAATAAAGGTAATCATGACAGGCATAAAGAGGATAAGAGAGATCACTATACAAATGGCAGGTGTGATAAGGCAGATAAGGTATGGTATATACATGCTTCACTAATGACTACTCTGCACTATTACTAGTATAACTGAAATGGAATGATCCTTCCACAATAAGCTAGTAGGCTTAGGTCATATGCCTAAGTATACCCTAACCACTACCCTAATCGATTGGCTCCCTACTCTGTAGATATCCTGTGCTGGCCCCACAGTAGGGGGTATCACTTCCCTAAAGTGGCAACCCAAGATGTTCACAGGGATACCTACTGGTGTCACAGTCGTCTTGTCCCCCTCTGCCCGGCCCATGCATGCACATCTCCCCGGTCGGTTTGCACCGTTTACACCACCTGTCATGTTTTGGATCTCTTATAATCAATCAGTAAGCATGCCCCTTCTCCGCCTAGTACGGAGTTCTCTACTCTAATAACAACTAAGGGTTACTAACTGAAATTGGTCCCACGCAATATGATACAAGCTCTCCCCTTTGTCTTGTATCCCCACTAGGTTTTCCACTGACTATGTATACCCTAAAAGGGTGATCTTTAATTACATAGCCCTATGCAAGTTATGTATACCCTAAAGGGTGATCTTTAATTACATAACTCCCACACAATATGATACAAGCTCTCCCCTTTGTCTTGTATCCCCACTAGGTTTTCCACTGACTATGCATACCCTAAAAGGGTGATCTTTAATTACATAGCCCTATACTAGTTATGTATAACCTAAAGGGTGATCTTTAATTACATAACTCTATAATGGTTAAGTTTGTGGGTCTATATATACAAATATTACTCGCTAACCCAAGATGTACATAACCCTCTCACTTTGCTTAATCAAGTTTACTTAACCTCTACTTAATTCTAAGTTCACACAATCCCTATGGATTAGATTTGGTTAAGTAGTCCAATTCATCACCATGTCCATTTATGGTTTATAATGTGATAGACCTCCCACATTAGGCCTACAACATGTGGATGTTGGATATTCTAGTCGGTTTCGGGCAGTCTTATTCCATAGTTGGGCTTAACCTCGTGTCTTAGCCCAATTCGTATTTACGTACTTAGACCACCCACATTAGGTTCAACATTAGTGGCTGCTGGATATGCCGGTCGGGTCCGGGCAGACTTCCGCCCCTAATGTAACCTAACCTCGTATCATAAGTACAATTAAAATTCTTAATTTTAATTACTAACATTCCATTTTTTAATTAATTTACCAATTAATTAACCCTTTCCTTTTATAGGTGTCAATACCTGTTTTGCAACAATAATTTGAATTACATTTCCATAAATGGTCATATTCAAATTATGGCATTTTTACCCAAATTTTCCTATGTCATTATAGGTAATTAATTCTACGTTTCCCTATTTGAATTATATGTCCAACTTATATAAAACATTATATAAATTATGCCAATTATAAATCCCCTTTTTTTCCTTTTTGTAACTAATGGGATCGCATGTATTTTGGCGTCATCGAGGATACAAAGTAGCCTCGCCATAACAATAAAAAGGAACATGATAAGGGTGACAGTTCAACATGTTTTGGCATAAATATTAACATAAGTGGCATAGTAACTAAGTGAATGGACATGTGATAATTATCATAATAAAGTGGACAACAAATTAATAACTTGTGTTTAGGCAAGCATAATGAGATCTAGATTCAATATTAGGTGTCCAATTACCTAAATCTAGCAAAGACAGGGTGGCATAATAACAAGTTTAGATTCTCATGTCAAGTTTACCACATATACCAAGGTATCATAATATAACAAGTGAAAGGTGATTAACAAAAAAGTCTAGATCCAAGTAATGTCAAATTAATGGATGTACCATCATCCTAACATGGTTATAAGTCAATGTTCATTTAAACGTCATATCGAATCACCACAATCAGATCTAGAAAGTTAGATCTGTATTAACAATTTCACATGTACCACAATATAATTGTAATTCAAGATTCACATAGGAGACATAGTAGAATGTCCATGTATTAGATTTAGGGAAAATGACATAGTATGCTTGCATAAGTTCATGATTTACAGCATATGACCAATTCATAGTCTACCACAATTCACTTTATCTATTTAAACCTAAAAGTGACTAGAACTCACAAATAAAGGAACGGATCTTGAAATCTGGGATCTGATTTCTAAATTTGTTAAGTTTAACCCTTAATGTAGACTTTGATTTTTATCTTCTAGCTTGAATTTGATTTGTTATGGTGGAGGCTAGGTTAGTTTAGGATGCAGCAGCATATAGGCTCATGAATGATTTTAGCTTAGATTAGGGTTTAGGTTAGATGTGATTATATAGATGTATAGGATTAATTAGAGCCTTTAGATTAACTAGGAGACCATCAGAACCACACAGCTCGAAGACAAGTAATCCAGCCAATCAGAAGGAGACACGTCATCACAGAACACTCCAAAGTTTTGTGCTGGACTGCCCTCGGTATCGGCGCACTTGGTAGGTGCGCCAGTGTATTTTGTACTGGCACACTTCACAAGCGCGCCAGTGCATTCTGGCATGTTTCCTGTTTTTCCGCCTAACTTCGTTCGTCCATATCTCCTTCATACAATATCCGTTTTACGCAAACTCGGACTCTGTCTCAAGCAGAATTCCGAGACGAACGCAATGGCTTAACCCATTTCACTTAATTCTGAATATTTAATTAATTATTCTTTAATTGTCCTCTTTAATGTAATTGAAATTCAGGGTGTTACATTCTCCCCTACTCAATGGATTTCTTCCCCGAAATCTCTAAGTTGAGAAGAATGCATATCCTACCATCCATCATCCATCTACCCAACCATCAATCACTGGCATCCATTTTCCTTAAGGATTTCTAATGCTTTCATGAAAATATGAAAAAGTGTGTGTATATGTCCCAATACTAATGCGAAGATCAGGTGGTCTACTGATTCAGTTGACCTCCTTAATGCAATTATGTTAGTGCCATGAATCCAATACGTATGCAAATAACCCTATTATAACTTGTAAGCTCTACATGTGTACACACTCATTCGTCCAAATGCAACATCCATATGATGATACATCAATTTTCATCCATAAAGAAAAGAAAATGCACACACATCCATATGCAGTATGAGAGTGATTGAGCCGATCTTAGTGCCTAATGTGTGTGTATACGCGTCCACAGGCAACCACTAGAAAACACTTGCATCCACTTGGATCCATCAAACGTAACATGTCTCAAACACATGTTTACAATCATCGGATTTCCTACCTAAAGGTCGAAGATTCGATTGATAGGATATACTCAGATGATAGAAGCAAATGCGAATAAAAGCTTTTGGAAGAGAAGTTAAGAACATTCCTTTGAAAAGGAAAGGGTACGAAGCGTAAAAATCTTGTCTTCGGTCTCCCAAGTTGAATCTTCTTGGTTGTCTCCCCATTGGACCTTCACCAACTTGACTTCTTGTTTGCGTAGTTTCTTAACCTACGATCTATAAGTTGGAACTCATCCAATCATTGCTTCCTTCTTTATTTTCACTTCCTTTTGCATGTTTGGCCCCACTACCTCGAACTCTATACATTTTAGCGCCACTTGGATGAATAGTAATCTTGGAATGATGGGCTTCCTCAAGGACTGTCTTCAATAGGTTTCCCATCCTGATATGATTCACCTATCAAACATCTTCTCAAGTAGCCCCGCCACTTTCTTATCAAGTTACCTCTTTTCGTTTAGGAGCCATATGGTGCACAGGTAATGCAACTTGCTTTGCATTTTCCACCAGGTGTATGTGGAAATCAATCTCGCGCCTCGTGGGTAATCCCCGAGCCTCGTCTAAGACATCAGGATACTCACGGACTACTGGTGCCAATTGCAGATCATCGATAGATGCCTCAAGAGACTCTAGGAAACTAAGCAGGACGGACCCTTGTGAGTCACAAGAAATTTCGAGGGTCCTCCCATGACAAGTTAGAAGCTTAACGACCCTCCTCTCACTGCCCAAAATGGCACCATATGTGGTAAGCCAACCCACCCCTAGAATCAACCCCTAGCCCATGAAACAAGATGTGTGTCGCACTCAAACTCGTCGCCTAACACAGATATTCTCAAACCCTGACAAATCACGGATAAATGAGCCAAACCACCAATGGGGTTTGAGACAACAATGGGATCCACTACCATACTGGTAACTAAGTGCAGAGCTTCAACAACAGAACTAGATATAAATGAATGTGAAGCGCCAGAGTTAAAATGTGTTCTAACTGGATGATTTGAAAGAGAAACTAAACTTTCTACGGAAACTTTTCTACCCTTTCAGGAGAACCGATCGCAAGAGAATTGACCTGCCCTCAAGAAGTTCAGGCTCTTTGACCTTATCCCTGTGATCCTTGTTTCTTTCGGCGCTCTATAGAATAGTGTCTGAGTTCTTCGCAATCAAAGCAACTGACCTTCCTTCTCTTACAATCTTTGATCAAGTGACCTTTCTTCCCGCAATTGTGATATTTTATCTTATCCCTGCCTTTTTCATCTTTCTCTCCTTTCTTCTGCTGTTGTTATTGCTATTGTTACCCCTTCTTAGGCCACACCTTCTTATTCTGCGATGACTCCTTAGCTTTCACTTCCTTCTTTTCTCCCTTGTCCTCCTCACGCATTAGGGCTATATCAACAAGCCTTTCGAACGTGGCCCCCATCGGGATGTGGGACATTGCCAGCCCATGCAGAGGCTCATTCATCCCTTCGGCAGACCGCAAAGCCTTTTTGTGAGGCGTATCCACCAATTATAGACCAAACCTTGCTAGTTGGTTGAACTTGTTCACATATATTCCTTCACCGTCAAATTTCCTTGTTTGAGAACTAAGAACCTCTCCATCTGAATGCTTCTCTCAGCTTAGGAAAGGAATTTCATTTCGAACCTGTGTCTAAAATCTCCCCAAGTTTCCACCGGACGTCTAGCTTGTGTGACTTCCCACCAAAATGAGGCTTCGTCCTTTAATAGCCAAGCAGCTAATTGGATTTTTTCGGTCCTCCATTTCAAAGATGACAAATAAGTCCTCAGTCTCCTTAAGCCAATTCCAGGCTTCTACGAATTTCTCTTTCAAATGGAATGGATTCCCTCCCATAGCAAGAAAGTGTTTGCAGATCTTGGTGAAGTTATCTGCTCTTGGAAGGGGAGGAGGAGGAATGATTGGTGCTGTTGGGGGAGGAACGTCTCTTTGTTCTTCGGCTGTTGCCGTGGCTTCCAAATACCTACAGAACCATCCGGGTATAGTGACGCCTGTTGGGGGATTAGGGATATTTTATTCCCCAGACATGCTGAAAAAGGAGAAAGGATGAAATTTAGATAAGGGACCGAAGGATACTACATATGGCTTCTTGGGGAATATTTTCAAAATAGCCTTTTTTGTTAAAATACTTTCTTTTAAAACCTTTTTGAAAAATATTCTTCAAAACATTTATCTAATCTGGTAACCTTCAGCTCTAATACCAAGTGAAACACTACACTTCCGTTAATGTCACTCACTAAGGGAATGCATTAAGTTTCGTTAAGCGTTGTAGGTAAACAGACACATAATAATTACAAGACATATATAAATAAGATAGCAACGAAAATTTCAAAATTTTTATTTCAGACATAAATCATAATCTCGTGGTTTACAATACCATAAGTCATAAAACCATTACAACAAAATACTTCTGTCTTGCATAATCAGAGTACATAGGAATTAAAAGAAAACATTATTCCCCAAAAAAAGAGTAAGCCATAGTAGAGACAAGAACTTGATCCATACTTTAGCAATAGCTCCTAGCAAAATGATATCTGAATCCTGACTAAGCCTGGGTGTTTCCTCCTTGTGAACCTGGGGGAAGGGGGAACGGAAGAAAGAAGGCGAAACAAACTAGGTCAGACATAAGTCTTGTGAGTCTACTTAATTTTAGCCAGTAAATAAATAAAGGTAATCATGACAGGCATAAAGTGGATAAGAGAGATCACTATACAAATGGCAGGTGTGACAAGGCAGATAAGGTAAGGTATATACATGCTTCACTAATGACTACTCTGCACTATTACTAGTATAACTGAAATATAATGATTCCTTCCACTATAAGCTGGTAGGCTTAGGTCATAAGTCCAAGTATACCCTAACCACTACCCTAATCGATCGGCTCCCTACTCTGTAGATATCCTGTGCTGGCCCCATGGTAAGGGGTATCATTTCCCTAAAGTGGCAACCTAAGATGTGCACAGGGATACCTACTGGTGTCACGGTCGTCTTGTCCCCCTCTGCCCGGCCCATGCACGCACATATCCCCGGTCGGTTTGCGCCATCTACACCACCCTCACGTTTTGGATCTCTTATAATCAGTCAGTAAGCGTGCCCTTTCTCCACCTAGTACGTAGTTCTCTACTTTGATACCAACTACGGGTTACTGACTGAAATGGGTCCCACACAATATGATACAAGCTCTCCCATTTGTCTTCTATCTCCACTAGGTTTTCCACTGATTGTGTATACCCTAAAAGGGCGATCTTTAATTAAATAGCTCTATACTAGTTATGTATACCCTAAAGGGTGATCTTTAATTACATAACTCCCACACAATATGATACAAGCTCTCCCCTTTGTCTTATATCCCCAATAGGTTTTCCACTGACTATGCATACCCTAAAAGGGTGATCTTTAATTACACAGCCCTATGCTAGTTATGTATACCCTAAAGGGTGATCTTTAATTACATAACTCTATAATGGTGAGGTTTGTGAGCCTATATATATACAAATATTACCCATTAACCCAAGATGTACTTAACCCTCCCACTTTGCTTAATCAAGTTTACTAAACCTCAACTTAAATCTAAGTTCACACAATCCCTATGGATTAGATTTGGTTAAGTAGTCCAATTCATCACCATGTCCATTTATGGTTTATAATGGGCTAGACCTCCCACATTAGGCCTACAACATGTGGAAGCTGGATATGCCGGTAGGTTCCGGGAAATCTTATTCTACAGTTGGGCTTAACCTCGTTACTTAGCCCAATTCGTATTTACATACTTAGACCACCCACATTAGATTCAACATTAGTGGTTGCTGGATATGCCGGTCGGGTCTGGGCAGACTTCCACCACTAATGTAACCTAACCTCGTTTCATAAGTACAATTATAATTCTTAATTTTAATTACTAACATTCCATTTTTAAGTAATTTAACAATTAATTAATCCTTTCCTTTCATATGTGTGAATACCTATTTTGCAACAACAATTTGAATTACATATCCATAAATGGTCATATTCAAATTATGCCATTTTTACCCAAATTTTACTATGTCATTGTATGTAATTAATTCTACGTTTCCCCATTTGAATTATATATCCAACTTATATAAAAAATTATATAAATTATGCCAACTATAAATCCCCTTTTTTCTCCATTTTCTAACTAACGTGATCGCATGCATTTTGGCGTCATTGAGGTTACAAAGTAGCCTCGCCATAACAATAAAAAGGAACATGATAAGGGTGACAGTTCATGTAACAACCCGTATTTTCAATAACCTGTTGTAACGTAAATCGAGGCAGAATTTAATTCTAAAATCTGAATCAAGGGAAATGGGCTATGCCATTGCGTTCGTCTCGGAAAAATACGCGAAATAGAGTCCGAGTTTTCGAAAATCGGTGTCCGTATGACCGGATTAACGCCCAACGAAGTTTTCAGAAAATTTCTAAGTAAAAACAGATTTCAAATTCAAACTTGAATTTGGAAAATTGGGCCAGTTTGCGCCAGGCGGGAAAATTCCCGCCAGAGTACCCAAGTCGACAGCCCTGTCGACTTGGGAGTCGACTTGGTTGGAGCCAAGTCGACAGCCATGTCGACTTGGCTGTCGACTTGGTCCAGCCGGGCTGTTTAGCCTGGTGCACCATTTTGAGATTGTGTTAAGCTTGGGGGCCAGATTCGGTTTTAAGGGCTAAGATTGCAACTAGGGTTTAATCCTATGGCCTAAAACACTTGCCTAATCTATAAATAAGGCCCTAACCTAACACTAAATCATCATTATTCATTCATACAACTAAACTATGGCAAAATCAATCCTCTCATGGCCTCCACTCTCTTCACAAAATTTCTAAAATCATTTCTATGAAAGATTTTCCATGCGTACAAGTGTTTTCAAGCTTGTATAAGTGTCATTAGCTTGCATTCAAGTCAAGTTTCTATATTTGCATCATAAAGAAAGAGTTTTGATCATTTTGGCTCAAGGGTTTTGCTTGCATTTTGGGTCTATTTGATTTCATAAGGGCTTTCTTATATTTGCTATACTCATTTGAGTCCTCATAAGCATTGTAAGCCCTATTCTACTTTCATACTTAAACTCTAAAGTTAAATGTATGATATGCAAGTTTAAATGCAAGTTTACTATGCTATGATATGCAAGTTTATCATGTATGATATGCAAGTTTATATGCAAGTTTACTATGCTATGAAATGCAAGTTTATCAAGTTATGTTATGCAAGTTTGATATGCAAGTTTGTCATATGATATGCAAGTTATGTTATGCAAGTTTGGGATGATCATTTGGTTCATGTTATCATGTTATGCAAGCTTATCTTGAGTATATGTACATAAAGCTTCAAGCTTTATGCTAAAGGTTGCATTTTGGCAACATGTAAGTTATCATATCTCTTATGATAACTTGCATGTGAGGCTAAATGTGAACTTATGGCCATCTCTACATGTCATTTATCACCATGTATCACCAATATGCTAAGTTTGGTTTTATGCATGCTTTTGAGGCCTAAAAATGTAATATGCAAGTGTATGAACATATGAACATTTCATATGCCACCATGTTAAACTTGTGGCTTCAATACCTCTATGTCATGATTATGCCAAGTTCCCTCTTTCTATCCTTTATGCGCTATTGCGATATGTAAGCGATGGGATTGCGTTTGGGGTTGGGTAAACTTAAAAGACATAAAAACATAAGCTTGGGAATTTACCTATTAAGTTAGGTCTACCCATTGGGAATTTACCTATTAAGTTAGGTCTACCCAATTGCTTGAAAACTTGTAACATGTTTTGGAAACATGATGGACATGACACTTAGAAAAGATAAGTGTGGCCAACTCGAGGTTGGGTTGAGTTTGTAGCGTAAACCTACCCGGAACCGACCGGCTTAACTAGTTGCTACAAACAATAGGACCCAATGTGAGAAGTTGGTCATGTTGTACCTTGAACCCGAGGTTAGACCAAGTTGTGGTGTAAAGCTACCCGGACCCGCCCGGCTTAACTAGTAACCACAACAAGGTCTAATGTGAGAGGTTAAGGCGCATTAAATTAATTAATGCCTCGTGATTTGGGTTAAGTCATGGTCCATTTAATACTTAACCAATTTGGGCTTGGTAGATTAATCGGGGTTAAGTCGTGAACTCATCGTTACACTTAACCAAGTTAATCCATGATTAGCGAGAGGGTTAAACCGTACTTAACCCACTAGAAAATCCTAGCAATGGGGGTCCACTCCAGCAGTAATCCCAAGTTTGTATCATCATGACCCTAGGGACTAGGCTAGGGTGGGGGCACGATTACTGAACTGGAGGTAAGCGATCAAAAGCGACGGCAGAGTGGTACGCCGGTGTAGTTCCGGGCGGACTTTTGGTCGTGCACATAGTCCGAAGCCGGGGAAAGCATGCACGGGTACCAGTAGATCGAGACTGTGCACTCATGTTTATGGTGTCCAGGGGTTGCCACCCTAGGGCTTGATACACCCGACGGGAGACCCTGCACAGTCTGACTACAATTATGTTTGGGCCGTATTGACACCAACACGTGACGAGTTAGGCTTATAGGGAGCCGATCGACTAGACCGTTTGGTTGGACCTCATATGAGGGTCACTTCATGTTATTGGGCCAAAGCTTGGGCCAAGGGATCAATACTTGTTTATTCAAGTCATGTTAGTTTGCTAGTACACCTGTGGTGCAAAACCTTAATCCTGATTATGCGATGACACCTTTATCTACCTTGTTAGTTAATCATCATGCTAGTATGTAGTTATCCTTATGTTCATCTCAGCTTTCATCATGCCAGTTAACTTTATCAGTTTACATTGATTGTAGTAGGGCTTACTCAGTCTTTTTGACTGACCTGTTTTCTTTCGCCTCTTTTCTTCCGTTCCCCCCCCCCCCCCCAGGTTCTCAGGGAGGGAATATTGGAGCTTAGCTTGGATTTCTGACCGATTGCTTGTGGGATTTAGCTCATGTACGGTTTGACATGAAGCTAGCTATGGCTATCACTTCTTTTGGGGATTAGTACTTATGTATTTCAGTTTTTCAGTTGATGTTGTTTTATCTAGACTTGTGTATTTGGAAAATTGACATTATGTTGTACCAGACTTGTTTTGAAATGGTTTGAAATCTTCCGTTGTTTTATCTATGTTATTTACTCTGTTTACATATATACATATGTTCTTGTTCTGCCTTGATATATCATTATGCATGTTTACCTGATTCAAACGCCCCTCCAAAGTCAGAGTGCTTGCAAGAGACACCTTGGCGGAGGTGGGGTGTTACATTTGGTATCAGAGTATATGGTTTACGAGAAGGAACAAAAAGGTTTTTAAAACTTTTGGAAAACTATTTTCAAAACCAAGTATAAAGTATTTTCCAAAGAAAAGTCTAGTTTATTTTAAAGGCTATTCCTCAAAAAGCCATTAGCAAAAATTCCTTCGTTTTTCTCCATTCTGAATCTGTCTTTTTCTTCGTTTTCATTATGACCGATAACTTTGCTATTCCGGAGGGAGTGCACGTACCTGTTTGGTATAGGAGTCTTTTGGAGGCTAGGGCGACTGAAGCCGGCCCCGCAGATGTTCCTCCTCCTCCTCCTCCAGTAGTTAATGTTCCTCCTCCTCCTCCTCCGGTAGTTAATGTTCCTCCTCCTCCTGTCGCTGAGGTTCCTCTTCCTCCTCCCCCTCAGCATCCTCAAGTTGACTTCGCAAAGACTTGCAAAGATTTCAAAGCAATGGGTGGCAAGAACTTTCAAGGCACTGCGACTTTTGTAGAGGCCAGAAATTGGTTGAAAGAGACCGAGGATTTATTTGCCATCTTTGGGTTAGACGATCATAGGAAATTCTTGTTGGCGGTTTGGCTTATGAAGGATGAAGCCACTTATTGGTGGGAAGTCACCAATGGTACTAGGCCTGTTGAGACTTGGGCCGATTTCAGGGCAAGGTTCATGCTTAAGTTTCTATCTTCTGATGAGGAGAATCTGCAAATGGAGAGGTTCATAACTTTGAAACAAGGAGATATGTCTTTCAAAGAATATGTGAACAAGTTCAATCAGTTAGCTCGTTTTGGCCTGTATATGGTGAATACTCCTCAGAAGAAGGCTCATCGTTTTGATAGAGGATTGAATGAGCCGTTGTAGGGGTTGGCTATGTCACATATTCCCCATGGGGCCACGTTTGAGAGTTTGGTTGATATGGCGTTACTTCAGGGAGATGTCAAGAAAGAGACCAAGATGAATGATACTCAAGCCAAGAAGACTGATTCCCTGGGGAAAGGAAATCAGGGAAATCCGAGTGGTCAGAGCAGTCAAGGCAATCAGAACAAGAACAAGAACAAGAGTCAAGGCAACAAGGGGAACAACAACAAGGGCAAGAACAACAAGGGGAAGTGCCATTATTGCGGTTCAGCTGGGCATCTTATTAAGGATTGTAAGAAGAGAAAAAGGAAGAATGGTGAATGCTTTTTCTGCGGTGAGACTGGACATTTCAGTAAGGATTGCCCGAGGAAGCAAGGGCAAGGCCAGGGTCAGACTCAGCGTGCTGGACCTTCAGTAGGGCAAGTTCATGCTCTCAATGTCGCTCCAGTTCCCGATCGAGGTAGTATTTCTATTGAGAGCCTTGTATATATTTCTAATTTTATAGTTCGTACCTTGTTTGATTCTGGTGCATCGCATAGCTTTATCTCATCTGATCTTGTTGATAGTTTGCACCTTAGTACTAGCTTGGTAGATGATCCCGTCTGTGTCTCAAATCCTATTGGGGGTTCCACCCATTTGTCTATGATATGTGGGGATTTGAGGATCTCTATACTGAGTGTAGAGTTCTTGTGTAGTGCTTATGTTCTTGGTTTTAGGGGATACGGATTGATATTGGGCATGGATTGGTTGTCCAGATATGGAGCCATTCTTGATTGTGAGCATAGGGTTGTGAGGCTCGTGACTCACCTCGGAAACACCCTAGAAATTTCTTGTAATCCGAGAGGTCCCATCATGTTGTGCTATCTTGAATCACTCGACTCGTCAATGGAAGCTCTTCAGTCTGTGAGAGTGGTTCGAGAGTATCCGGATGTTTTCGATGAAGATAGGGCGTTGCCCCCTAAGCGAGAGATTGATTTCCGCATTTATCTGGTGGATAATGCAAAGCCGGTTTCTTTGCCCGTTCGGCACATGGCTCCGCGTGAAAGGCGGGAGCTAAGTAAGCAAGTAAAGGAGTTGCTTGAAAAGAACTACATTAGACGAAGTATATCTGAATGGGGAGCGCCTGTGGTATTTGCTACCAAGGCAGATGGTTCTCTCCGACTTTGTGTTGACTATCGAGAGTTGAATAAGCTGACTAAGAAGAACAGACACCCGTTACCGAGGAATGATGATCTCTTTGACCAGCTTGTCGGTGCTTCTGTTTTCTCTCAGCTTGTTCTTGCTACTGGATTCCATCAGCTCAGGGTAGCTGAAGATAGTATAGACAAGACTGCGTTCAGGACTCCAGATGGATTCTTCGAATGGCTTATCATGCCGTTCGGCTTGACTAATGCACCCGCATATTTCGTGGACTTGATGAGTAGGGTGTTCAGGGAGTTCTTGAACAAGTTTGTCGTGGTCTTCGTAGATGATATTTTGATCTTCTCTAAGGATGAGGAAGAGCACGCAAGGCATCTCGTGGAGGTGATGGATACGCTTAGAGCGCATCAGTTGAAGGCCAAGTTCTCCAAGTGTCACTTTTGGAGAAGGGAAGTTAGATTCCTTAGGCATATAGTATCTAAGCAAGGCTTAGCGGTGGATCCTGCTAAGGTAGTTGCAGTTCAGGATTGGAAGACTCTAAGGAATGCAACCGAAGTGAGAAGTTTTCTAGGTCTTGCGGGTTTTTACCGGAAGCTCATCAAGGAATTCGCGAATATTTCCGCTCCTCTCACTAAATTGACGAAGAAGAATTTAGTTTTTGCTTGGAGCATAGAATGCGAGCTTGCTTTTCAGAAGCTCAAGAGAGCTCTCACATCAGCACCTGTTCTAGCTTTGCCCGATGGAGGGAAGTTATTTACAGTATACACCGATGCATGTGGCACGGGGTTAGGAGCTGTTTTGATGCAAGAAGGAAGAGTGATATGCTTTGGCGGTAGACAACTCAAAGTGCATGAGAAGAATTATCCCACTCATGACTTAGAGTTGGCAGCAATAGTATATGCACTCAAGGCTTGGCGCCATTATCTTCTGGGAGAAAGATTTGAGCTTTATACTGATCACAAGTCATTGAAGTATCTCTTTTCTCAGAAGGATCTGAATCTGAGGCAACAAAGATGGATGGAATTCTTGGCGTCCTACGATTTTGTGATAGCTTATACCCCTGGCAAGGGGAATGTGGTAGCAGATGCATTGAGTAGAAGAAGGTTGACCCTAAGTCCTCTATTCGTTGAGATGAAGAATTTAGAGTATGTGGCAACCTTTGATTTCTCTTTGGCGGTTGAGTCGATGACCGGTTCTTTAGCATCTCTGGAACTCAGACCTACCCTTCTTGATCAAGTTGGGGCTTCGCAGAGAGAAGACCCTCAGATAGTTGAGATTATGGATAAGCTGATTCGAGGAGAGACGTCTAGTCATCTCGCTCGATATTCTATTGATGACAAGGGTTGGCTGAGGAGAGACGGAAGGTTATGTGTTCCAATGGTAGAAGATTTAGTAAGAAAAGTTCTGGAGGAAGTGCATCGCTCTAAGTTGACTATACATCCGGGCGGAGATAAGATGTATAAAGATATGAAGCGCATTTTCTTTTGGCCTGGGATGAAGAAGGATGTGGCAGAGTTTGTCTCTAGATGTATCATTTGCCAGCAAGTTAAGGCCGAGTCGAAGAAGCCCGGTGGGCTATTGCATCCTCTTGACGTTCCACTTTCGAAGTGGGAGAGTATTTCCATGGATTTTATCGATGGGCTACCAAGGTCAAGGAAAGGGAATACGAGCATTTGGGTTATTGTGGATAGACTTACGAAGAGTGCTCATTTCATTCCGGTGAAGAGCAAGAGGACCGCACCTTGGCTAGCGTCTGTATATCTTCGTGAGATTGTGAGACTACATGGAGTCCCTTCTAGTATAGTCAGTGACCGTGACCCAATCTTTACAAGTCAATTCTGGAATAGCTTGCAAGAAGCTATGGGCACGAGGTTGAATCTAAGTACGGCTTATCACCCACAGACGGACGGTCAAACCGAAAGGGTGAATAGGGTACTCGAGGATCTGTTGGGGCTTTGTATTCTGGATTTTGGTGGTACTTGGGAAGACCATCTTCCTCTTGTTGAGTTTGCATAATAACAGTTATCAGGCAAGCATAGGGATGGCACCATTTGAAGCTTTATATGGGAGGCCATGCAAGTCGCCTACATGTTGGTGGGAGACTACAGATGAGCTTATACTTGGGCCCGATATGATCAGAGATACATCCGAGAAGATCGAGTTGATTCAGAGACGGATGAAAGCGGCCCAAGACCGACAGAAATCCTATGCTGATAAGCGAAGATCTGATTTGGAGTTTGATGTTGGGGATATGGTTTTCGTGAAGGTTTCTCCTTTGCGGAATGTGGTCCGATTTGGAGCCGTTGGGAAGTTGGCACCGAGGTTTGTTGGACCATTCCCTATTATAGAGAGGATGGGGCAGATGGCTTATAGAGTGAAGTTGCCCGAGAAGCTTGCCAGAGTACACAATGTTTTTCATGTCTCGCATCTCCGGAAGTGTTTACATGAATCAGCATACGTTGTTGAGCCGAGTGTTCTGAAAGATGTGGAAGTGGAGAAAGAGGCTACCTTAAGGAGAGCTCCGATTCGTATCTTGGGGACAGAGACCAAGAAGCTAAGGAATCGAGAGGTCAAGTTGGTGAAGGTTCAATGGGGTGAAGCCGAAGAAGACGCAACTTGGGAAACCGAGGAGAAGATGCGTGGGCTTTATCCATTCCTTTTTGAGGGTACACTCTCAATCTCTTTTCTTTGTTAGCATATCTTTCTCTTTGCTATCCATGTTTATCTAGTTTATCATGTTAATCTTGTCATGAGAACCTTAGGTAGAAACCCTTTGGATGAAACATGTGTTTGAAACATGTTATGCTTGATGGTTGCAAGTGGTTGCAAGTGTTTGCAAGTGGTTACCCGTGGATGCATTATACACGTTAGGCACTAGATCGGCTCACACACTCCTCATATTGCATATGCATGAGTGTTTATGCTTATTCATGGATGAAAATTTTTGTGTTATCACATGGATGTTGCATATGGATGTATGTTATGTGCACACATATAGATGTTATACATTATGTTAGGAATTGCATACATATGGATTCATTTCACTAACATAATTTGCATTGAGGATATTTGCATTAGATAAGGACATATACACACACCTTTGCATATGTTCATACAACATTTAGAATCTTGTAAGGACAATGATTGCTCGTGGATGATGTTTTGAGTAGATGGATGTTGGATGGTAGGATACGTTCTTCCTAACTTGAAGATTTCGGGGACGATATCCTTTAAGGAGGGGAGAATGTAACAACCCGTATTTTCAATAACCTGTTGTAACGTAAATCGAGGCATAATTTAATTCTAAAATCTGAATCAAGGGAAACGGGCTATGCCATTGCGTTCGTCTCGGAAAAATACGCGAAATAGAGTCCGTGTTTTCGAAAATCGGAGTCCGTATGACCCGATTAAGGCCCAATGAAGTTTTCAGAAAATTTCTAAGTAAAAACAGATTTCAAATTCAAACTTGAATTTGGAAAATTGGGCCAGTTTGGGCCAGTCGGGAAAATTCCCGCCAGAGTACCCAAGTCGACAGCCCTGTCGACTTGGGAGTCGACTTGGTTGGACCCAAGTCGACAACCCTGTCGACTTGGCTGTCGACTTGGTCCAGCCGGGCTGTTTAGCCTGGTGCACCATTTTGAGATTGTGTTGAGCTTGGGGGCCAGATTCGGTTTTAAGGGCTGAGATTGCAACTAGGGTTTAATCCTATGGCCTAGAACACTTGCCTAATCTATAAATAAGGCCCTAACCTAACCCTAAATCATCATTATTCATTCATACAACTAAACTATGGCAAAATCAATCCTCTCATGGCCTCCACTCTCTTCACAAAATTTCTAAATTCATTTCTATGAAAGATTTTCCATGCATACAAGTGTTTTCAAGCTTGTATAAGTGTCATTAGCTTGCATTCAAGTCAAGTTTCTATATTTGCATCATAAAGAAAGAGTTTTGATCATTTTGGCTCAAGGGTTTTGCTTGCATTTTGGGTCTATTTGATTTCATAAGGGCTTTCTTATATTTGCTATACTCATTTGAGTCCTCATAAGCATTGTAAGCCCTATTCTACTTTCATACTTAAACTCTAAAGTTAAATGTATGATATGCAAGTTTATATGCAAGTTTACTATGCTATGATATGCAAGTTTATCATGTATGATATGCAAGTTTATATGCAAGTTTACTATGCTATGAAATGCAAGTTTATCAAGTTATGTTATGCAAGTTTGATATGCAAGTTTGTCATATGATATGCAAGTTTGGGATGATCATTTGGTTCTTATTATCATGTTATGCAAGCTTATCTTGAGTATATGTACATAAAGCTTCAAGCTTTATGCTAAAGGTTGCATTTTGGCAATATGTAAGTTATCATATCTCTTATGATAACTTGCATGTGAGGCTAAATGCGAACTTATGGCCATCTCTACATGTCATTTATCACCATGTATCACCAATATGCTAAGTTTGGTTTTATGCATGCTTTTGAGGCCTAAAAATGTAATATGCAAGTGTATGAACATATGAACATTTCATATGCCACCATGTTAAACTTGTGGCTTCAATACCTTTATGTCATGATTATGCCAAGTTCCCTCTTTCTATCCTTTATGCGCTATTGCGATATGTAAGCGATGGGATTGCGTTTTGGGTTGGGTAAACTTAAAAGACATAAAAACATAAGCTTGGGAATTTACCTATTAAGTTAGGTCTACCCATTGGGAATTTACCTATTAAGTTAGGTCTACCCAATTGCTTGAGAACTTGTAACATGTTTTGGAAACATAATGGACATGACATTTAGAAAAGATAAGTGTGGCCAACTCGAGGTTGGGTTGAATTTGTAGCGTAAACCTACCCGGAACCGACCGGCTTAACTAGTTGCTACAAACAATAGGACCCAATGTGAGAAGTTGGTCATGTTGTACCTTGAACCCGAGGTTAGACCAAGTTGTGGTGTAAAGCTACCCGGACCCGCCTGGCTTAACTAGTAACCACAACAAGGTCTAATGTGAGAGGTTAAGGCGCATTAAATTAATTAATGCCTCGTGATTAGGGTTAAGTCATGGTCCACTTAATACTTAACCAATTTGGGCTTGGTAGATTAATCGAGGTTAAGTCGTGAACTCATCGTTACACTTAACCAAGTTAATCCATGATTAGCGAGAGGGTTAAACCGTACTTAACCCACTAGAAAATCCTAGCAATGGGGGTCCACTCCAGCAGTAATCCCAAGTTTGTATCATCATGACCCTAGGGACTAGGCTAGGGTAGGGGCACGATTACTGAACTGGAGGTAAGCGATCAAAAGCGACGGCAGAGTGGTACGCCGGTGTAGTTCCGGGCAGACTTTTGGTCGTGCACATAGTCCGAAGACGGGGAAAGCATGTACGGGTACCAGTAGATCGAGACTGTGCACTCATGTTTACGGTGTCCAGGGGTCACCACCCTAGGGCTTGATACACCCGACGGGAGACCCTGCACAGTCTGACTACAATTATGTTTGGGCCGTATTGACACCAACACGTGACGAGTTAGGCTTACAGGGAGCCGATCGACTAGACCGTTTGGTTGGACCTCATATGAGGGTCACTTCATGTTATTGGACCAAAGCTTGGGCCAAGGGATCAATACTTGTTTATTCAAGTCATGTTAGTTTGCTAGTACACCTGTGGTGCAAAACCTTAATCCTGATTATGCGATGACACCTTTATCTACCTTGTTAGTTAATCATCATGCTAGTATGTAGTTATCCTTATGTTCATCTCAGCTTTCATCATGCCAGTTAACTTTATCAGTTTACATTGATTGTAGTAGGGCTTACTCAGTCTTTTTGACTGACCTGTTTTCTTTCGCCTCTTTTCTTCCGTCCCCCCCCCCCCCCCAAGGTTCTCAGGGAGGGAATATTGGAGCTTAGCTTGGATTTCTGACCGCTTGCTTGTGGGATTTAGCTCATGTACGGTTTGACATGAAGCTAGCTATGGCTATCACTTCTTTTGGGGATTAGTACTTATGTATTTCATTTTTTCAGTTGATGTTGTTTTATCTAGACTTGTGTATTTGGAAAATTGACATTATGTTGTACCAGACTTGTTTTGAAATGGTTTGAAATCTTCCGCCGTTTTATCTATGTTATTTACTCTGTTTACATATATACATATGTTCTTGTTCTGCCTTGATATATCATTATGCATGTTTACCTGATTCAAACGCCCCTCCAAAGTCAGAGTGCTAGCAAGAGACACCTTGGCGGAGGTGGGGTGTTACAGTTCAACATGTTTTGGCATAAATATAAACATAACTGGCATAGTAACTAAGTGAATGGACATGTGATAATTATCATAATAAAGTGGACATCAAATTAATAACTTGTGTTTAGGCAAGCATAATGAGATCTAGATTCAATATTAGGTGTCCAATTACCTAAATCTAGCATAGACATTGTGGCATAATAACAAGTTTAGATTCTCATGTCAAGTTTACCACATATACCAAGGTATCATAATATAACAAGTGAAAGGTGATTAACACCAAAGTCAAGATCCAAGTAGTGTCAAATTAATGGATGTACTATCATCATAACATGGTTACAAATCAATGTTCATATAAAATTCATATCGAATCACCACAATCAGATCTAGAAAGTTAGACTTGTATTAACAAGTTCACATGTACCACAATATAATTATAATTCAAGATTCACATAGGAGACATGGTAGAATGTCCATATATTAGATCTAGGCAAAATGACATAGTATGCTTGCATAAGTTCATGATTTACAGCATATACCCAATTCATAGTCTACTACACTTCACTTTATCTATTTAAACCTAAAAGTGACTAGAACTCACAGAAAAAGAACGGATCTTGAATTCTGGGATCTTATTTCTGAATTTGTTAAGCTTAACCCTTGATGTAGACTTTGATTTTTATCTTCTAGCTTGAATATGATTTGTTATGGTGGAGGCTAGGTTAGTTTAGGATGCAGCAGCATATAGGCTCATGAATGATTTTAGATTAGATTAGGGTTTAGGTTAGATGTGATTATATAGATGTATAGGATTAGTTAGAGCCTTTAGATCAACTAGGAGACCATCAGAACCACATAGCTCGAAGACAGGTCATCCAGCCAATCAGAAGCAGACACGTCATCATAGAACACTCCAGAATTCTGTGCTGGACGTCCCTCGGTATGGGCGCACTTGGAAGGTGCGCCATTGCATTTTTGTACTGGCTCACTTCAAAATTGCACCAGTGCATTTTTGTACTGGCGCACTTCACATGTGCGCCTGTGCATTCTAGCCTATTTCCGGTTTTTCCGCCTAACTTCGTTCGTCCATATCTCCTTCATACGATATCCGTTTTACGCAAACTCGAACTCTCAAGCAGAATTCCGAGACGAACGCAATGGCGTAACCCGTTTCACTTAATTCTAAATATTAAATTAATTATTCTTTAATTTATCCTCATTAATGTTGTTAAAATTCGGGGTGTTACAGTTAGACAAACCGAAGACACTATTCTGTAAATCCATCTTAGGTAACTTCTACCTAGGACCTCTAGAATAGCCCTTGCATAAACCCCGTCTTCAATTATCTTCATCATATTTGGTTCGCAAAGCTAATGCCCATACAGATTGGTTTTTAGGTAATAAACCTGATCCCGGTCTCTCCGTATTGACAACGGAAAATGGTTAAAACTTTGGTAGCCGATGATTTAACTATCAAAGGAAAACATCCACAGAAACAATGGTCACATTTCCAAATGGAAATTTTACCGATCAATCATCAATCAACATTTATCCCTTCAAATTAATTTATCCTTTCCCAATTTATTCTCAATATCTTTACCCAAATATTTCTCTAACTCGTTTATCCTCTCACGATTCTTGGAAAACGTTTCCATCTATTATAAACTATTTATTTTCTATATTTCAGAAAATATTTCTTTTTAACATCGGAAAACTTTTCCACATATATTCACATTTCCTTATTTTCTATATTTAGAAAATATATGTTATCATTGGAATACATTTCCACTCTTAATCACGCATCGTTATCCTTCCACATCTATCAGTCCCTAACCGTAAACTAGTAAGAGAATAACTCCCTAAGTATCAACCCCGAAGGCTGAAACCAACATCAGATCAACACCTAGAAAGCCATTCAACTTGAATAGTCTCTAGTTAGTTTCTAATTTTTCTTAGCTCCTATTCTTAATTTCTTATTAAATTATTCCATATGTAGCTAACAGATTCAGTTTACGAATCCACTTATGAAACACCCCACCTCCGTTAGGGTCACTCTCAAAGGGAATGCCCTAATTTTGGTGGAGGTTTATAAGTACAAGTCACAGATATACAAGACAGATATAAGAACACATATTTGTAAACAGCGGAAGAACAACAAACTTTTATTTCATAAAGACAAATACGTGTTACAAAACATCACCATGATTGTCTTACATTCTTTCCAAAAACATAACATAACATTTTCATAATCTGTCTTGAGTACATTATTTAAAGAAGCATAAATAAAACATAGATAAACTGCAAAAGTCCCCATAGTGGATTGTCCAAAGCCATAGTTCAAAACAGGAAAGTCCAAGCAATACATTTCTCTTCTTCAAGCTGGATGTTAAGGTTGGTCAAGCTGCTGTGTTCCCTCCCTGAGGACCTGGGGGGGGAAACGGAAGAAAAGAAGACGAAAGAAAAGTAGAGTCAGACATAAAGCCTGAGTAAGTCTAGTACTATTTTGTCTATGAATAAAGAACTGGGTATGATAAGTATAAACAAGAAGTGGGCAAGCACTATAAACTTGGTTAAGTTGTCTAGGGTCGAATATACTATCGTACCCCATGTTAATCTCTGAACCCATATAAACTAGTTTCCAACTGGCACCCCATAATCAGGGTGATGTGATCCATTCTATGATGATCGGCTCCTACTCGCATAGTTACATGTGTCTTACGGCCCTCGATGTTGTAGTTACCTATGCTGGTCCCACCATGGGGTGTATCAAGTCCCATAATGGCGGCCCGACACAACCTTAGAGTGCACAGGTATACTACTGGTGTCTAGTGCCTTATTTTTCTGCGCCGGAGTGTGTGCACGCCCGCACTCCGTTAGAACCTACACTGCTACACCACCGCCGTCGATTTGACCTCTTACAATCAGCCCAGTAATCGTGCCCCACCCTGCCTTGTTTCAGGGTATCCTGATACACCTTCTAGGGTTACTGCTGAAAAGGGTCCCCCGTTACTAGGTTTTCTATCTCTAGCCAACATGCTAAGTTGGTTAAGTGTTTTCTAACCTAACCCCCACCAGTCCGTTTATTTTAGCATGTTCCATTTTGATTAAGTCTTTAGTTCACTTAATCCTAACAATCCTGACTCAGCCTTAATTGTCTTATTAAGGCCCTGACCTCTCACATTAGACAGGTATTGTTGTGGCTGCCTGTTGCCGGTTGGTTCAGGGCAGTCTTACGCCACAACTCAGTCTAACCTCGGGTCCTTATTGGGCTCCATGTTTAACCTACCACATTGGATAGGTATTGTTGTGACTACTGGACAGCCGGGCGGTTCCGGGCAGGTTTACATCACAACTCAATCCAACCTCGGGTTAAACACATCGTATGTTCTACATTTACATATTTTGTCATTCTTCTTTATTTCTTATATGTAAATATTTGCGGCCAGTTATTAAGTTAATGGTGTAAAGGTTACACCAATCATGGGCCCAACCCATACTTGAATTTGGGCCCTTCTATTTTCATTCATTAGTAATTTTAACCCAACGTTATTTTCCCCCGTTTTACACGTCCGTTTATATATATTGGGCTTAGCCTTTTAAAGCCCAATTTAGCCATGCGAAAAGGGGAGGCTTAAAGCGTGATTACATGCACAAAAAGGGGAAGGTGAACGTATGAACTTGCAATATGACATTGGAAATACAAAATAGAAACTGGTGTACTTGCATAGTGGTAACATATACTTTGGTCATAAAGCCTAGGTGACATGAATCAAAGCATGTGAACTTGTAATTGAGATAAGAATCTAAATTGGGTATCATTATTGACACATGAACCTATATTTTTATTTAGGCATAATGTCAAACATAAGCATGGCATAAATATTTCTAACATAAGCATGGCATAATGTCAAACATGAGCATGGCATAATGTCAAACATAAGCATGGCATAAGTATAGTTAAATTTGTTCACATAACCATGGCATAAATATTTCTAACATGAAATCATGATTTTAGTCATGCAAACTTGCAAAAAGGGATTTTGAATCTAATCCTAGCTATGTACCACATATGTCCTCATATAATTCTTGTAAACAATATAGACTTAACATGGATTTCAATTATGCCAAATATCAATCATAGCCTAGCCATATTCATAAGTTTGCAAATAGGTTTTCTAGTACAAAAGCATGGCTTAATACATGATGCCAAATTCCCAACATAATTTCATATGGATTATAATAACCCAAACTTATTCCAATTACTTACAAAATGATTTATGCACAAAAATATACATCATGATGGCATAGTAGCAAAACCCCAAACTTGCATGAATTTAAATCAACTACATACATGTAGCTTCAACATGGATTACATAATTTGCGAAATATTCCAAACGTATATTTGCATAGAACTACCGCATGTAGTTCTTTATAATTGAATAACATAATTCAAGAATATCCAAACGTATATAAATTGATAAGAACGCACAAATATGAATTACTTTATTACCACAATTCAAGCATACAAACCAACACAATTATTTGTTCATACCAAAGTAATACTCTACTTACAATGGTGTGATGAATTCTCTAATTTAGGGATTTGAAGACGCGGTTTGATTTGATTGAGTTGCTTTATGCCTTAGAATTTTCCTCCTAATCCTCTCTCCAATTGGTGGCTACCCCTAGTCGTTCCTCAGCAACATGGCGGCTTTGTTCTTATTTTTGAATGAATAGATTAGGGTTAAGTCTAGGGTTGTTTTTATAGAGGTTAGGAACTGATTAGGACCATTGATGTTGCTTAGATTGATCGTAGCCATTCGTCCTAAGGAGAGACTAATTAGAGCCTGCCACCTAGCCCTAATGACAAAGCAGACCACAGAAAATCGACCAACATAGCATAGGCCAGCCAGGTTAGACTAGGCTCGACCTGGCTCTGGACCAGGTCGACATGCCTGTCGACAGCCCTGTCGACCTGGCTAGACCAGGTCGACAGCCCAGTCGACCTGGGTGCGTCAGGCGGATGTTTTTCCGCCCTGGCCCATTGGGCCCCATTTTTGAATTTAAATTTGATTTATTCTGTTTGAATTTTTAAATTTAATTCAGAAACTTCCGAAGGCCATATCTTCTTCATACGGACTCCGTTTTTCGAAAACTCGGACTCTATTTCGCGTATTTTTCCGAGACGAACGCAATGGCGTATCCCGTTTCCCTTAGTTCTTTGATTTCAAATTAATTATAATTTAATTTGTTAATTTCACAGTTATAGAATTCGCGGGGTGTTACATTCTCCCCCACTTAAAAGGATTTCGTCCCCGAAATCTTCAAGTTAGGAGGAATGTATATCCTAACATCCAATCATCCATCTACTCATCCATCAAACACGAGCATCCATTGTCCTTAAAAGACTTCTAATGCTTCATGATCATATGCGAAGTGTGTGTATATGAACTTATCTAATGCAAAATCAGGCGGTCTACTGATTCAGTTGACCTCCTTAATGTGAATTATGTAAGTGCCATGAATCCATTATGTATGCAAATTTTCCTATGCTTGATTCTACATGAGTGCACAATCATTCAATACAGATGCAACATCCATATGACAACACATTAAAGTTCAACCATATACGAGTGCAAACATATATGCATATGCAATATGAAGTGACTGAGCCGATCTAAAACCTAGATTGTGTGTGTATATGCAACCACGAGCAACCACTAGCAATCACTTGCAACCACTTGCAACCATCATCCATAACATGTTTCAATTACATGTTTTCATCCAAAAGGTTTCTACCTAAAAGATAAGGTCGAGGAAATATACCTAAAAAGATAGATAAAAGCGCAACTTAAGGAAAAAGAAAGATCAAGGATGTACCCTCGAAAAGAAAAGGGTAGGCAGTGCGTATTCTAGCTTCAGTTTCCCAAGTCGCGTCTCCCTCGGCATCGCTCCACTGAACTTTAACGAGCTTGACTTCGCGGTTGCGTAGCTTCTTCACTTCCGTTCCTAAGATGCGGGTTGGAACTTTTATTATGGTTGCTTCGCGTTCCACTTCGGCCTCTTCGAGGATATTTGGCTCTACCACTTCAGCAGACTCATGTAGACATTTTCGGAGATGTGAAACGTGAAAAACGTTGTGGACTCCAGCCAACTTCTCGGGTAGCTCTAATCTATAGGACATTTTTCCCAATTGTTCCTATCTAAAGGTATAGTCGAATGATAGAAGCAAGTAAAAACTTTGTGCCCATTAGGCAATGTTAAAACTGAAACCCTATGCCATATATATATTGATTAGGAGAAGAACTCTCTAAGCATCAGCCCCGAAGACCGAAATCAACATCAGACTGACACCCAAAGAGTTACTCAACCCAACCACCATATATTATTCTAGGAAACTAAGCATGATGGACTCCTTTTAGGTCACAAGGGAGTCCCTTCCTAAGACCAATCTGTATCCTATAAAACCCAACCTCTTTAGTTAAACAAATGAACACCCTCGAGCCCCCAACATGTGTTACAAACAGGTGAGTCATACTCCCTATGGGGTTTGCAACAGAAATTGGATTGAGAATGGGACCGAGAGGATATACAGAAAAAATACCATGCAAGTAAGCTCTACAGGAAGAGAGGGATCAAGGATATACTCTTAAGAAGAGATATTATGTACGAATCTAGTCTTCATTCTTCTAAGTCGCATTTCTTGAGCTTAACTCCATTATGCTTTGTCCGTTTTTAACTTCACAATTTCGTAGCTTCTTAATTCTTGTTTCCAAAATATGAGTTGGAACCTATTTCTCGTTCCTCTTTCACTTATTCTCCTTCTAGTATACTTGGCTCAAGCCTAACTGCGTACTCATGGTTCCATGCAAGCTCTCCAAAATTCACTTACTAGAAGATATCCCACATAGATGAATTATCTCTTGAAAATAAACAAATGTCAACTTCGTGAGCGGAGCTGAGATTTTCGCAAAATCCCTTATAAATTTTCGATAGAAACCTACTAGTCCTAGAAAGCTTCGGACCTCAGTTGCATTCCTTGGTGTCTTCCAATCTTGTACCGCCACTACCTTAGCGGGGTCCACCGCTAACCCTTGTTTGGATACTATGTGCCCAAGGAACCTCACCTCTTCTCTCCAAAAGTGGCATTTGGAGAACTTGGCTTTTAGTTGATGGACTCGCAAAGTTTCCATGATTGCCCTTAAGTGTTGAGCATGTTCCTCTTCACTCTTTGAGAAGATAAGGATATCATCTACGAAGACCACTACGAATTTGTTGAGGAAATCTCTAAATACCCTACTCATCAGGTCCACGAAGTAAGCAGGTGCATTTGTCAAGCCGAAAGGCATGACAAGCCATTCAAAGAAGCCGTCTGGGGTTCTGAACGCCGTTTTATCGATGCTATCTTCAGCCACCCTTAGCAGATGAAAACCGGTTGCTAAATCGAGTTGGGAGAAAACAGACGCTCCTACAAGCTGGTCAAACAAATCATCAATTCTAGGGAGCGGGTGCCTGTTCTTTTTCGTTAGCTTGTTGAGCTCCCTATAGTCAACACATAGACGGAGTGAACCATCCGCCTTTGTAGCGAACACCACTGGAGCGCCCCATTCTGAAATGCTCCTCCTAATGAACCCCTTTTCTAGAAGCTCTTTAATCTGTTTACTGAGCTCTTTCCTTTCTCGTGGAGCCATATGTCTAACGGGCAACGCAACGGGCTTTGCATTATCTACAAGATATATGCGGAAGTCTATTTCCCGCTTCGGAGGCAAGCCCTTCACCTCTTCAAAGACATCCGGATATTCCCGGACCACTCTAACTGATTGTAAATTTTCAACAGAGGCATCTAGCGATTCAAGATAACTAAGCATAACCGCATACGAGGGATTACAAGAAATTTCCAAAGTATTACCGAGCTGGGTTAGGAGCCTAACAACCCTTTTCTCACAATCAAGGATGGCCCCATTACTGGATAGCCAATCCATACCCAAAATCAAACCATACCCCGAAAAGCCCAAAACAAAGGCACTACATTGAAATTCTATACTCAGAATAGAAATTTTCAATCCCAAACAGATCATAGACAAATGAGCTGGGCCCCCAATTGGATTTGAAACAATTAAGGGGTCCTCTACCATACTAGTTTTTAGGTGCAGAGATTTTACTAAAGCAGACGAGATAAAGGAGTGTGATGCGCCAGAATCAAATAAAGTGCGAACGGGGTGATCATAAAGATAAACTACACTTTCTACAGAAGTATTTATACCACGCTGTTGCAGAGGTGGCGCTTCTAGCACATAAACCTGTGCCCCTGGGGTGGATCCAGCCCTCTGCCCCTGTCCTCGTTTCTTTGGGCAGTCCTTAGCCCTATGGCCCGTCTCACCGCAAGAAAAGCACCCACCATTCTCCTTGGCCTTCTTTTTCCGGCAGTCCTTTACTAAGTGCCCCTCCGTACCACAAAAATTGCATTTCCTTTTTTCTCGTTTCTTATTATTACTGTTACGATCCTTTCTTGTTTGACTATTATTCGTCTTCCTACTCTGGGACTCTTCCGCTTGCTGGTTCACGTGGAGGAGAAGGAGTGAAAGCATCAGCAGCTGGGGAGTAAGGTCTCCAGACATGCTGAAACAGAAGGGATAGATTCAAAACGAAGGATAAGAGATGGTACCTATGGCTTTGGGGAGTGGACTTTGCCTTTTTAAAATAAAATAATATTTTTCTTTTAAAAATGCTTCTTTAAATTTCCCTTTTGAAAATAATTTTTCAAAACTTTTTATCTTATCTGGTAAACCTATGCTCTGATACCAAGTGAAACACCCCACCTCCGTTAGGGTCACTCTCAAAGGGAATGCCCTAATTTTGGTGGAGGTTTATAAGTACAAGTCACAGATATACAAGACAGATATAAGAACACATATTTGTAAACAGCGGAAGAACAACAAACTTTTATTTCATAAAGACAAATACGTGTTACAAAACATCACCATGATTGTCTTACATTCTTTCCAAAAACATAACATTTTCATAATCTGTCTTGAGTACATTATTTAAAGAAGCATAAATAAAACATAGATAAACTGCAAAAGTCCCCATAGTGGATTGTCCAAAGCCATAGTTCAAAACAGGAAAGTCCAAGCAATACATTTCTCTTCTTCAAGCTGGATGTTAAGGTTGGTCAAGCTGCTGTGTTCCCTCCCTGAGGACCTTGGGGGGGGGGGGGGGAACGGAAGAAAAGAAGACGAAAGAAAAGTAGAGTCAGACATAAAGCCTGAGTAAGTCTAGTACTATTTTGTCTATGAATAAAGAACTGGGTATGATAAGTATAAACAAGAAGTGGGCAAGCACTATAAACTTGGTTAAGTTGTCTAGGGTCGAATATACTATCGTACCCCATGTTAATCTCTGAACCCATATAAACTAGTTTCCAACTGGCACCCCATAATCAGGGTGATGTGATCCATTCTATGATGATCGGCTCCTACTCGCATAGTTACATGTGTCTTACGGCCCCCGATGTTGTAGTTACCTATGCTGGTCCCACCATGGGGTGTATCAAGTCCCATAATGGCGGCCCGACACAACCTTAGAGTGCACAGGTATGCTACTGGTGTCCAGTGCCTTATTTTTTTGCGCCGGAGTGTGTGCACGCCCGCACTCCGTTAGAACCTACACTGCTACACCACCGCCGTCGATTTGACCTCTTACAATCAGCCCAGTAATCGTGCCCCACCCTGCCTAGTTTCAGGGTATCCTGATACACCTTCTAGGGTTACTGCTGAAAAGGGTCCCCCGTTACTAGGTTTTCTATCTCTAGCCAACATGCTAAGTTGGTTAAGTGTTTTCTAACCTAACCCCCACCAGTCCGTTTAGTTTAGCATGTTCCATTTTGATTAAGTCTTTAGTTCACTTAATCCTAACAATCCTGACTCAGCCTTAATTGTCTTATTAAGGCCCTGACCTCTCACATTAGACAGGTATTGTTGTGGCTGCCTGTTGCCGGTTGGTTCCGGGCAGTCTTACGCCACAACTCAGTCTAATCTCGGGTCCTTATTGGGCTCCATGTTTAACCTCCCACATTGGATAGGTATTGTTGTGACTACTGGACAGCCGGGCGGTTCCGGGCAGGTTTACATCACAACTCAATCCAACCTCGGGTTAAACACATCGTATGTTCTACATTTACATATTTTGTCATTCTTCTTTATTTCTTATATGTAAATATTTGCGGCCAGTTATTAAGTTAATGGTGTAAAGGTTACACCAATCATGGGCCCAACCCATACTTGAATTTGGGCCCTTCTATTTTATATTTTCATTCATTAGTAATTTTAACCCAACGTTATTTTCCCCCGTTTTACACGTCCGTTTATATATATTGGGCTTAGCCTTTTAAAGCCCAATTTAGCCATGCGAAAAGGGGAGGCTTAAAGCGTGATTACATACACAAAAAGGGGAAGGTGAGCGTATGAACTTGCAATATGACGTTGGAAATACAAAATAGAAACTGGTGTACTTGCATAGTGGTAACATATACTTTGGTCATAAAGCCTAGGTGACATGAATCAAAGCATGTGAACTTGTAATTGAGATAAGAATCTAAATTGGGTATCATTATTGACACATGAACCTATATTTTTATTTAGGCATAATGTCAAACATAAGCATGGCATAAATATTTCTAACATAAGCATGGCATAATGTCAAACATGAGCATGGCATAATGTCAAACATAAGCATGGCATAAGTATAGTTAAATTTGTTCACATAACCATGGCATAAATATTTCTAACATGAAATCATGATTTTAGTCATGCAAACTTGCAAAAAGGGATTTTGAATCTAATCCTAGCTATGTACCACATATGTCCTCATATAATTCTTGTAAACAATATAGACTTAACATGGATTTCAATTATGCCAAATATCAATCATAGCCTAGCCATATTCATAAGTTTGCAAATAGGTTTTCTAGTACAAAAGCATGGCTTAATACATGATGCCAAATTCCCAACATAATTTCATATGGATTATAATAACCCAAACTTATTCCAATTACTTACAAAATGATTTATGCACAAAAATATACATCATGATGGCATAGTAGCAAAACCCCAAACTTGCATGAATTTAAATCAACTACATACATGTAGCTTCAACATGGATTACATAATTTGCGAAATATTCCAAACGTATATTTGCATAGAACTACCGCATGTAGTTCTTTATAATTGAATAACATAATTCAAGAATATCCAAACGTATATAAATTGATAAGAACGCACAAATATGAATTACTTTATTGCCACAATTCAAGCATATAAACCAACACAATTATTTGTTCATACCAAAGTAATACTCTACTTACAATGGTGTGATGAATTCTCTAATTTTGGGATTTGAAGACGCGGTTTGATTTGATTGAGTTGCTTTATGCCTTAGAATTTTCCTCCTAATCCTCTCTCCAATTGGTGGCTACCCCTAGTCGTTCCTCAGCAACATGGCGGCTTTGTTCTTATTTTTGAATGAATAGATTAGGGTTAAGTCTAGGGTTGTTTTTATAGAGGTTAGGAACTGATTAGGACCATTGATGTTGCTTGGATTGATCGTCGCCATTCATCCTAAGGAGAGACCAATTAGAGCCTTCCACCTAGCCCTAATGACAAAGCAGACCACAGAAAATCGACCAACATAGCATAGGCCAGCCAGGTTAGACTGGGCTCGACCTGGCTCTGGACCAGGTCGACATGCCTGTCGACAGCCCAGTCGACCTGGGTGCGTCAGGCGGATGTTTTTCCGCCCTGCCCCATTGGGCCCCATTTTTGAATTTAAATTTGATTTATTCTGTTTGAATTTTTAAATTTAATTCAGAAACTTCCGAAGGCCATATCTTCTTCATACGGACTCCGTTTTTCGAAAACTCGGACTCTATTTCGCGTATTTTTCCGAGACGAACGCAATGGCGTATCCCATTTCCCTTAGTTCTTTGATTTCAAATTAATTATACTTTAATTTGTTAATTTCACAGTTATAGAATTCGCGGGGTGTTACAACTTATTTTACGAAAAATATTGATTACAATGATAACATTATAATCTCTATTACCTAAATTTTTAACTTAAAAATATAACTTGAATTCATTACGTTGAATAAATAAATAATATTTACTTTATTAAATAAATAAATCCTGACTCAACATGTAAATACCAATTAAAAATTAAAACTCCATCCATCGAGTTATTTATAAATTAAAACTCATATCCATATTCAACTTCATAACTTCTAACTACACATAAATTTATTGTTAATTATACATTAAGTTTATAACTAAATCTCGATTATACATTCGATCATAAATTATTGGTTTTTAACCCGAATATTATATATCTAGTCAAATTCTGAATTATAATATATAAGTTCTAAAAATGAATTCCTTTTATAACATTCGACTTTGTCAAATTCTAATTATAAATCCCTATGGATTTATTTCACTTCTATTTACATTTCGAACATCAAAATAATTCCATTGTTTTCTTTGAAGTAGTTCACCATTCCCCTTATATTATTTATTCTTAAATATATATTTCCAATTTTTTTAATTATAGTTAATTATTTATAAATATCGTTTATAAACCAAACTAGTTGTTTATATATAATTAAAACAAGTTATTATATTCCAGCCTAATTGAAATTCAATTTCTATTTTAAAAATAGATATTTCCTTTTCACAACCCAAATCATTTCCCAATATATTTTACGGTATTTAAATATCAATTATTTCTAGGTCAGTTTTATCCAAACATCCCAATCACACAATAATCAACCATAGATTATGTGACACCCCACGTCCGTTAATGTCACTCATTAAGAGAATGCATTAAGTTTCATGAAGCGTTATAGGTAAATAGAGACAAAAACAAAAACATTATAAGACAAATATAAAATAGCAGCGGAATTTAAAACTTTATTAATCATAAAACATCCTAGTTCAAAACGTGGTTACATCATGTTCTAAAATACATATAAACCAGTACATCACTAAAATTTCTGTGTTGTACTTAAAACATCACAGTACAATAATAAAAGAGGCATAATTCCCCAAAAACATAGCCATAGTAGAAGAGATAAGAACTCGAGCAATACATCTAAGCAGCTCCAAGCAGAATGAAAGTAGAATCCTGATCAAGCTTGAGTATTCCCACCCAGAGAACCTTGGGGAGGGGGAGGGACGAAAGAGAAAGAAGAGGAAACAAAATGGATAAAGTCTAGCGAGTCCAGTTACTTTAAGCATATAAATAAGTAAAAGTATCATGACAGACATATAAAGTGGATAAGAGAGATAACGTCATAAAAGGAAGGTATGACAAGGTAAACCGGATAAACATGATGGAATATATTGCGCTTCTCTAATGATTTCTCTTTCTCTGCACCAATACTAGTATAATAGATATGTAACAGGACTACATACTCCCTAATTGCTTAACAGAAATAGGATGATCCCAACAGAAATATAACGGTAGTTTAAGGTGTACTCTAGTAACGGGTTTTAACCTAAACAGAATTAACCGGTACGTAAACGGAAATAATAGGTGTTAACCACTGTTTCAATTCTCGCAAATATCACCCGAGATCTCCTCCGAGATTTCGTTTTGGGCTCCTTCCAAAACGAAACAGCAAATATCACTCTAAATCTTCTTTCGAATATATCGCCCGAGATATTGCAATATCGAACGATATATCGAACGATATATCGACCGAGACGAAATACTGGAATATCGTCCGAGATCTTAGTTTTTTTGGTTAAAATTTAAATTTATGCCTGAGCTAGACTATAATTAAAAAAACTCAAATCTAGCCATATCAATCTTTTGTTATTTTACATTTTGTATGTTAAATGACTATATTGTATGTTCGTATATGTTTTACAATGTTTATGATTTTCATATTCATCTTTTTACATACATGTTACTTATGAAATTATGTATTTTATGGTCTACTTATGCTGAATTTTTTTAATGTTATGGATCCTTTTAATGTTTCCTATCTAACAATATTCATGTTTTAAGCATATTACGATTTAGAGTATGAATGATCTTTCGCAAAATAAAGAATAATAAAGTTATTTTGCATTTTAAGTTTAAGTTACTATGTTTTTGATAGCAATTATAAAAATCATTTTGTTAAAATATCATTTTTAACATATCATGTACCCCGAGATTTTTCCGATATGAACTTTCAGACCCGAGATGAAAATCCGAGACGAACTCCCGAGTTAGACTCATCTCATCCGAGATATCCTCCGATACGAGGCTGAGTCTATAAAATCCCCGACATGAAACGTGACCGATATTCGAGATTTAAAACCTAGGTGTTAACCCAAACATAAATACAGGTACCCCACAGAAACAGACAAGACTAGATGTAACATCCCGGAGGATTTGCGACCTTGGTAATCGATATAAACTCAATGTCGACTATTCAAGCATCGGAAATACCAAATAGTTAATGAAAGAAGTTAGAGGGTGGGAATAGATAAGATAGAAAATTAGAATAGAAGAAGGATAACACAACTACAACAACATCAGAGTAACATGAATCTCACAGCGGAACGAATAAAATATAACATAACTTTGAAATAAAACCAGTATATGTATTCAATAACATTTATCAGAGTACAACACTTACAACACAGCGGAAATAAACAATTGCTATAAAATCCTGAAGCCTCCTGCTCCAGCTTTCCAATTATATCTGTAAAATCCCGACTACTTGACTGCCCGTACAAAATTGGGCACCCAAGAGTTTAGGGAAAAAAACAAAAATAAACTCTGGGTCAGTCATGTGACTAGTGTGAGTAAACTCAAACACTTGTTTAACCTTTAAAATTCTTTTAAAAGAAAGGAAAATCGTAAGACCGATCCACACATAAACACAGATGGTTTTTACCTTACGACTACTCAAAATATTCTTTATATCACAACTCTTTTGATATTATAATAATGTCTAAATCAAGTAAAAAACAATCTAGTAGAACGCTTTCATCTCACGTTCTACATATATAATATACAATCAAAAACCGCTGACTCTTATTGGGTAATGGATTTCCAACTATGACAAGGTATGGAACCACCTTCCGATAAGTGTACTCTAGAAGCGATACACTGGAGTTCAACAAGAACATCTTCCAACCCGGCCACACATGACCGGCCATTCATTTCGCTTGAATGTTCCGAATATATTGTCACCTTACGGATGGTATACCAACATAACCATTCCCGGGAGATACAAAATTGAAAGAAGTAACAAATATTAATATTCTCTAGATGGTTACAATATACCCTATTTGGGTGCGACCCACTTAGCCATGCTACCTGCCGGATTTCTATCATTTCCCGGTTGATGAGGCTTGAGGTCATAACGTATCTTTTAACAGATCACTTCTTCATTTACTTTGAATGCCACATCGTCATACCCATCAAATCACAAATTGATTTCCTCAAAAATACCATGGGTATAAGCTAAGAGAAACGAATCCCTCCGCCACCAACGTAAATACGTTTGAAATGATCAACTTAAAAGATCTACCAGATATACTCTGCCGGACATTCGTCCTTTCAAGTTGTCCTGGGACTGGACAACTCGAAAGCACTATTATGTAAATTCAACTTAGGCAATTTCTACCTAGGATTTACTGAACAACCCTTGCATAACTCCATCTTTAATTATCTTCATCATATTTGATTCGCAATGCTAATGCCATATGGAGTGGTTTTCAGATAATATATTTGATCCCGGTCTCTTCGTATTGACAATGGAAATGGTCAAAATCTTTGATATTCGGTGATTTAACTATCAAAGGGAAACATGTGCACAAACAATGGTCGTACTTCCAAATTGAAATCTTACCGATCAATCATCATTTCATTTCCCAATTTCTCATTTAACATTTCCATATATTCATAAATTCCTTATTTTCTAAAATTAGAAAATATACATTAATAACTTTGGAAAACATTTCCATTTCTGATTCACGCATCAATATCTTCCCACCTCTATCAGTCTCTAACTGTAAACTAGTAAGAGATCAACTTCCCAAGTATAAACCCCGAAGGACGAAACCAACATCAGATCGATACCCAGAAAGCCATTCAACTCAATTAATTTCCAGTCAATTTCTAATTTCAGTAATTCCATTTAAATTCCTAATTCAAATCCCAAATTCCTTTATAATATTTTATTTGCAAAATATTTACTTTAATCTAATTTTTCACATAGAATGTGAATAACATGTCTATATATAATCAAACAGATTGATTTCATATTTTAAAAACAATATCCAAATCCAATTTCTTTTCATACTTTTATTTGTAGAATTATTCATACAAATCTCCTTTTTATTTCTAACACTTAAATCTCATTTATAATTCCCTTTATATAATTCAATTTATTCTATATAAATCCTTTTATAAAATTCTATTTATTTTATATAATTCTATTCATTTTATATAAATCCTTTTATATAATTCTATTCGTTTCCGAAATATTTCCTTAATTATATTTTCCAATATTTGTTTTCCAAATATTACCTTTAATAATATCCTATTTATTTCATATATAAATATTTCATTTCCAATATTCACTTTGAAATTTTCCTTTTTACATTCCAGTATTTCTGGTATTTAAAATACCAAACAACATGACCAGTGTCATCATAATCAATCACAGATTATATATCACATCATATATCATAATATATGAAAACAAACAGTATTATAGTATTGAGGAATCCAGTTGGATCCCTCCAACCTGTTTCCTTGCATCCGTAGATGTTAAACAATATAAATAACATCGATTTCATTCCAATATGAAATATTCTGATAAATAGAATCAATATTTGATCAACGATTTATGTATACATGGTTATCTATAATTTCAACCAATAAATCAGTAATTCAACCAAACAATCAACACACAACAATCAATCATCATTTATCAATTCTAAAAATACGTTATAAAATATAAACTAAGCAGAGTTAGTGAGCTCGCATTGGACAGTTATCGTTAAATAACGATAATTGTCATTGATTCAGATTAGATAATTTATTTCTGTGAAGACCCGTGACTTCCCTGGTGAGGAAAGCGCGGATAGTGCGAGAACAAGCCACAACAGAACGCAGACGGGAGAACATTTCATTGCATATTACCACAATTCCATCAGAATACAAGAATATACAGAGTATGAATAAATATTTCACAGAAATATCAGAGATTTAAATTACATTTAAATACGTCGCAGCGGAAAATAATACAATACACAACCAGAAGAGATATACGGATACAAAGCTTTCCGGATATCATTTCAGCTGTAAACCAGGATCCTGTGAATATAAATCTGCAAAACCAAAACTACTAGCTGCCCATGTGGAAAATAGGGGCACTCAGAGTTTAGGTTAAAACAATAAACTCCAGGTCAGTCATGTGACTGGTGTGAGAACTAAAACAGTTATTTAAAACTTTACTTTAAATCAGATATATCAAGGGACCACGCCGTATGACACGAAATGGGTTTCCTCCCAAGAACACCAGTGTATAAAACAACAACGCAATGCTAAATAAAGAAAAAAGAAGCTATTATAAGACCCAGGTCCTATCACACAATGCAACGCAAGCCGGGGGATAGGGTTTTCCCTTATAATAGCCAAACATGCTTATTACGTTTAAAACAAATCTTTTGATACTATTATATGTGACGGCAAAGAATTTCGCTCGGTCCGAACCAGTCGCTAAACCGATCCAGGCCGTTCGAAACGCCCTATCGTTTGAGAACACGACAAAGCAGAACGCATACAGAAGAACATTTCATTGTATATTACAACAATGCATCAGATTACAAGAATATACAGAGTATAAATGAATATTACACAGAAATATCAGAGATTTAAATTACATTTAAATACATAGCAGCGGAAAATAATACAATATACAACTAGAAGAGATATACGGATACAAAGCTTTCCGGATATCATTCCAGCTGTAAACCAGGATCCTGTGAATATAAATCTGCAAAACCAAAACTACTAGCTGCCCGTGTCAAAATAGGAGCACCCAGAGTTTAGGTTAAAACAATAAACTCCAGGTCAGTCATGTGACTGGTGTGAGAACTAAAACAGTTATTAATCTTTACTTTAAATCATTAGGTAAATCAAGGGACCACGCCATATAACACGGAACGGGTTTCCTCCCAAGAATACCAGTGCATAAAACAAACAGCGCAACGCTAAATAAAGAAAAATGAAGCTGTTATAAGACCCAGGTCCTATCACACAATGCAACGCAAGCCGGGGGATAGGGTTTTCCCTTATAACAGCCAAAGAATGCTTGATACGTTTAAAACAAATCATTTGATACTATAATAAGTGCATAGTGTATAAAACAACTTCAAATCATAAGTATCAATCATAGACGGCATAAGCGCCCCATCCCACTATGTCGCCATATATAGGATTACAACTAAAACCGCAAATGTCACGTATTTGGAAATTGGATTTCCATCTATGAACCGAGGCAAAAGATAGTCCTCAACCGATTCGAGACAATCTAGCCCATGTCTTAGGCAAGCGCGCAGGCAAGCCTTGGAGCGACAGGGCCGGTCCACACGGAGTGGATTATTATGCCTGAACAATACGTCTCCCCACCCTATGGGGTGTAAGTCTGGTCCGTCAGCCGACCAGAATGCATTCGGCCGAAACCGATATAACCGAGGCGCCTCGCAACCGCAACAACCACATAAGTCAAACTCGTCAGGGCGTGTAAAACCACTGACGCCACTTCTAGCTAGAAAGAAACGCAAGTCCTCCCTGAGGTCCGTCTCCCGTTTTTGGTTCATACCGGGTGTGAAACACGCGAGGTAAACGTTACACAAAGCTACGCCACAAAGGCCGTGCTTTGATCATCACCACAAGACTTTGCTTTTCAACAGAAGCCTTGATCATTTGCATCTTAGCATGCCACACAGGCAAACCATCCTATGCAACCGATATCAGTCACACAGAATGAAATCCGATGTCAGACACACAGTCCATTTACAAGTCCGTTCTGGGTCTGAACGAAACCGGAGGCACCTAGTACCCCGCATATCCATCGATCTCCAAGTACGTCTGGACGATCACTAACTGTTTCCATCTTCTTGGGTGTACAGCCCAATCAAGATCATCAGTTATCCCCCAAACGACGTGAAGACCTCTGGTCTTCGACCATCGTCTTCATCTTCGACTTATCGTCGCATCAGTTATTCAGAATGGGATAAACCCGGTCTTTCCGAATAACTCGCGTATATTTTAAATAAGTGTTACACAAACACAACATACGCCTCATTCCAATTCATTAGTCACTAACCGTAAATTAATCAAGAGAATAATTCCCCAAATATTAACCCCGAAGGCCGAAACCAACATCAGATCAATACCCAGAAAACCATTCTGCTTGGCCAACCGACAGTTAGTTTCTAAATTTCACATTCATAGGGAAAGGTTCCCATTAATTTTATCCAAGATAAATTCCTTGAATTTATGTTTGAATCTCAATTCGAACTTGTCGGGATTAGCGAACCTTACCGAAGTAATCATTTGTTTTAATTTCCCAATCCCAACCTATTCATCCCATGAAGTAAAACTGTGAATACTTCATATCTAACACCACAGTGTTATCGGTAAATTCAATTACCATTTCACGTTCAAATCTAATTAAAGATTTAACTATCGCCTGGAGCAAAACTGGTGATACTCCATTTTCGATCATTTCAATCTAATTAAAGATTCATTAAAACTCCACTTAGTTTTAATCTTCGACTGGGTTAAAGAATCAGTGTCATTTAAAACACGGTTCACGATAAACCCAAAATCTCATTCATTAATTATCGGGTTAAAGAACGAGTGTTATTTAAAAAACACTGTTCACGATAAACCCAAAAATCAATATCAATTCAATTCCAATTAAATATTATTTAATTGGTAAACTTCATTAAATCTAAATAAAAAGATTTAATCTTTTCTCAACTGGGTTCAAGAACAGTGTTAGTGAAGACACCATTCACGACAAACCCAAATCACATTCGATATTCAATACAAGGCTCTGAATAGAAAATATATCGGCTTATATTCAATATCGAATTCTACGACTAACAAATGCCGTATTGGAAATAACGATACAAATATATATCTTTCAAATTTCCATAACAACACCTGTAATATCACGAATTCCAACATCGAAATATTCCGAAGACAATTTCGATTCAAATCCACTCCAATGCAATCATTGGAAATTTTGGTTATTTTCAAAACCATTTCAAATTCAATTTATTTATTTAAAAATAAATAGAATTATAATTCTAGTTCAAAACTAGTTCATTTCGATAAAAATCTATTTTTATCTTTTCAAATATGGAGTTTTTCATCCCAAACTTTCATAAATCATTTCTTATGATTTTACACAAATTATTACTATTTTTAATAATTTTATCAAGGCCCGTACAGTCGATTTCCATTAACGGCCATCGAACTGCACCTACAACGACCTTTTTCGAATTTGATTTGGACGTATCTCCAAATCCAACCGTTAGATTTCAAATTTCTAACATTCATTAGAAAGCTCTTTTCGATACGAACCCAACGGTTCCGGTTTTAGGAGAATCCGACGGTCGGATCTCCCGCAATGTCCGTTTGAAATAAATGGTCGAAATTCACGAACTGCCGCGGCGCGGCGCGTTCTATTCAGGCCATTATATTATATAT
Organism: Allium sativum; assembly: GCA_030737875.1. Lineage (NCBI taxonomy): Eukaryota > Viridiplantae > Streptophyta > Magnoliopsida > Asparagales > Amaryllidaceae > Allium > Allium sativum. The sequence goes on along the minus strand of CM060913.1, from coordinate 929,336,106 downwards.
ATAATATATATAATATATACTTCGTCGATTTCTATTTAAAACGAATTATATAAATAGTTTTAAATTCGTTTCAAAAGCAATTTCAACTTCCTTTTCAATTCAAATCAAAATTGAATTCTTCTTTATAAATTCGTTTCAAAATTCATTTCTATTCAATTCAAATTTGAATTCAATTTGAATTCATTTCAATTCGTTTTCAATTCAATTCATTTCGAAATCGTTTTCAATTCAATTCATTTCGAAATCGTTTTCAATTCAATTCATTTCAAAATCGTTTTCAATTCAATTCATTTCGAAATCGTTCTCAATCAATTCAAAATATTCGATTTCGAAATCACTTTTCAATATTCATGTTTAAGATGAATAAAATCGATATAAATATCGTTCACGTCAAAATGGCGTCAATCTAATCAACACGGCTTCATAAATTTCTATTTTCAAATATTCTATTTCAAATATTTCTTTTTCAAAATAGTTGTTATTATCAAAATATTTCGTTCAACACGTGACCAATCTCAATGAATGAGTATTGTCAACACATGAACTTTTATTTTAAAATATTCTTTATTTTTCAAATTGGAATGAGGCCCTATCAATCACCATATAAAGTTAATTATATGGATTTTCATACAACACATGTATATAATAACGTTGAAAATAATCAACCATCAACCAAAGTGCACTACACTGTAAAAGCATCAAATATAGATATTCAACGCTTATAACAGCCTGTCAATCAATCGATCGACATATTTAATCAATCAGGATGAGTGAACTGCAAATTTCATCCCAACACCCGTGTGGGGTTTCAAACAATCAAACAAATATTTTATTCGTGCAGTTGGGCGATGTGTAAAATTTATCGTCCCAATCAATGTCATTCAAATAGGTGTACATAAACAAACCGTCTGGTTTGTAAATGAATATTCTATTTTATTCACTTCACGTTAAAAATTATATTTTTAACGATAAAACATTTTATTCCAACATATGAATTTCTATTCAGTTCATTCTTTAAATAAAATGATATTTTTATTTTTCTAACACATTTTAGAAAATTTCGGCGGCATAACGGCACGATACTAGAAACGGGACAAGGCCTAGCCTTATCCCCGGTCTAGTGAAGGCCCACGCCATTCACACATCAATCAAATCAATTTCATCTCACCAAACAATTCAATTCAAACAAATAATTCAACTAATCTATGCAACCAAACAAACAAGTCCATGGTCTGTGGACGATTGTGTCGGGTGCTACTAAGCACCGTCTGCATCCTAGTATATATATATATAACTAGAAAACAAAATTGAAAGGTGAGAAATTCTCACATTAGCTATCCAACTACACGATTCTTCCTTTATAGAGATCTTCGCCTTTTGTCGCTTTCGCCCGTATTCTCTACACATGTAAAAATCGAATTTTTACTATGTTATTCAATATATAAAAATATGATTTTTACTTCGACTTTCAACATATAAAAATATGATTTTTACTTTGACTTTCAACATATAAAAATATGATTTTTACTTTGACTTTCAACATATAAAAATATGATTTTTACTTTGACTTTCAACATATAAAAATATGATTTTTACTTTGACTTTCAACATATAAAAATATGATTTTTACTTTGACTTTCAACATATAAAAATATGATTTTTACTTTTGCAAGTTCAAATCTTTTTCTACTAAAAGATTAAACCTTTTTCCTATTTTAAAGTTCAAAATAAAATCAGTTTTTCTCTTTTATAAAAATGCAGTTTTTAAATCCTTTTTCTAAAAAAAACAGTTTTAAAATTCTTTTAAAAATTCAGTTTTAAAGTTCTAACAAATCAGTTTTTTTTTTCCTTTTATAAAATCTGTTTTTAACTTTTAATAAAATCAGTTTTTCATACTTGTAAAAATCAGTTTTTAACTTTTAAAAATCCAGTTTTATACTTTTTTTTAAAAATATCAGTTTTATACCTTTAAAAATATTCAGTTTTTATACTTTTTAAAAACAAAACAGATTTTATTTTAAAAAATGCAGTTTTTATTTTTTTTATTTCAAAAACAGGTTTTTATACTTTTTAAAATTCAGTTTTATAAAACAAAAATAAAAATAAAATAAATTAACTTAAATCTTACCGAGGTATGCGAAGTGGAGGGAGGAAAAAGAGGCGTCGGCAGCTCAAGCGGCAAGGCGGCGCTTCAGGGGGGGCTGCTTCGTCGTCTTCGATCGACGGAGGGGGGAAGCGGCTTGGGTCTGGTGGCGTCGCGATCTGGGAAGGAGGTGGAGGCGGACGGAGGAGGGCGGCGTTCGCTCTAGGGGGGGGCGGCTGCTCGATACTTAGGGTTTTTTTTTTTTCTTTTTCTGTTTAGAATTAAAACGAACGGGGGGCCAAGCAGAAGATAAGAGGGGGGGAGGGAATAAAAAAAAAATATTTTTTTTATTATTTATTTATTCAAAAGGTTGACTTTTACATACGACCTCGAAACGAGGCCCACCGCCTGCCGTCCATAGCGTTATACCCCCATTTCGAACACAATGGGATATGTATCGCAAGCTGATTTGATTGTTACAATCAGTTTCCGTTAAATTTACATTTAAATCACTATATTGAATTTTAAACGTACATTTCAAATTACCGGGGTCACATACGAACTTTAAAAATTCCAGAAAAATATTTTCTAGCTTCGTATTGACGATACGGTCCTAACAAAACTAGTTTCGTCGAATTCTGAGACCGTTGGAAAAATGGCCAATTTCCAGTCGATTAAAATCAACTGAAACTGGTCAAACGCGTTTTCCTTCGCCACGCTCACATATTGATTCGAAAAATTATGAAATTTGAAACCTAGCAATAACTTAACATCACGGACCCAACAAAACTGGTTTCGTCGAAATCCGAGGTCGTTTGCAAAATTGTTATTTTTAAGGGCCTTATATATATAAAAATATATATAAATTCCACAGCGACTATTTCTAATTTTAAACTGGACATATCTTATCATTTCTAAGATGAACTCCCAGTTTGTTAACTTCGTTACAAAGATATAGTTATACAGATTCAAATATTTCTTGTTTCGTTCAATTCTGACTTATATTGAATTCTGTATATTCATTTGAAATTAGAAATCGAATTTTCGAACTACCGCGCCATTTTCAATTCCTTTTATAATTATATATAATTATTATATATATTCTAACGACGACGTATATAATATATACGTCGATTTATATTCGAAATAAATTTCTCGACAATATTATTTAAAATAATTCATTTTAAATATCAAATTTCGCTAAAATTGCCAAAATAAAAATTTCAAACTGGCTCGCATTTTCCGGGTTGTTACAATCTCCCCCACTTAAAACTTTTCGTCCCCGAAAAGGAACAAAGTCGAAAGTGGTTTGATTATTCAGCTCTACGTTCGATCCGGCTTTCATTCTCCAACTTTTCAGTTTCTGAGAATTTTCAAAATTTCAAAAATTTGGCTAACACCCTAAATTTTTGAAAAATTTCGCCATAACCTCCCCTGCACCGGGAGCATCGGGGAATTTCAAATAGCTTCCCCGGTCCTTCAGATCTCAAAAAGAAAAAGAAAAAGCCAAGCGGCTAGCCAATAGGCTCACAAAATCATCATCACCCAAACAAAACAGTAAACTATGTAATAAACATGTACCTATTTGTCGGGCAAACAAATTTTATTCTTCGGCTCTAGCCTCCTCGCTATGACCTGTTCAATATAAGTATATGTATATGCAAGCAAATGCGACCAATTTCCAATACAATTCAATATGTGATTCAATTAGGCATAATTGGCTAAAAATTAGCAAACAAATAAACAAACAACCCAAACATCAATCAATTAGTGAATTAGAGTTTTCAAATTCATAATTTTGATACATATACTGAAAATCTTGTTTTTGATGCCAATTCACAACAAGGTGTTTTAACTATATAAGTTTTGGTTCTCACACCAGTCTAATGGAAATATATAGATATCACACTTTCGTCACTCGAAAATAAATGCTGATGATGATGCACCATCATCAATATCATCTTCGGGCGACTAGAATGTGATTCTATATCTATCGAATATATTTGAGGCTTCAATACACGTGGATCAGACGTATACTAAAATCTCTATATATTTGATTGCCCAAATCAATGTAAATAAATAATCGAATACGTATAATTGATTTAAATTTTCAAAACAAAATTTGTTTTCATTTTAAAAATATACTCTTCACACTCGTTCTAGGATACTACTGATCCCATCTCTAACGAGTCATTCTCGTTGGATATTACTAACCCAATATCTGATGAATTCCTTCGTATGGTTCTAATGTGCCTTGTTCTCTGAGCTTTGTAAACCAAAGCTCTGATACCAACTGTGACGGCAAAGAATTTCGCTCGGTCCGAACCAGTCGCTAAACCGATCCAGGCCGTTCGAAACGCCCTATCGTTTGAGAACACGACAAAGCAGAACGCATACAGAAGAACATTTCATTGTATATTACAACAATGCATCAGATTACAAGAATATACAGAGTATAAATGAATATTACACAGAAATATCAGAGATTTAAATTACATTTAAATACATAGCAGCGGAAAATAATACAATATACAACTAGAAGAGATATACGGATACAAAGCTTTCCGGATATCATTCCAGCTGTAAACCAGGATCCTGTGAATATAAATATGCAAAACCAAAACTACTAGCTGCCCGTGTCAAAATAGGGGCACCCAGAGTTTAGGTTAAAACAATAAACTCCAGGTCAGTCATGTGACTGGTGTGAGAACTAAAACAGTTATTAATCTTTACTTTAAATCATTAGGTAAATCAAGGGACCACGCCGTATAACACGGAACGGGTTTCCTCCCAAGAATACCAGTGCATAAAACAAACAGCGCAATGCTAAATAAAGAAAAATGAAGCTGTTATAAGACCCAGGTCCTATCACACAATGCAACGCAAGCCGGGGGATAGGGTTTTCCCTTATAACAGCCAAAGAATGCTTGATACGTTTAAAACAAATCATTTGATACTATAATAAGTGCATAGTGTATAAAACAACTTCAAATCATAAGTATCAATCATAGGCGGCATAAGCGCCCCATCCCACTATGTCGCCATATATAGGATTACAACTAAAACCGCAAATGTCACGTATTTGGAAATTGGATTTCCATCTATGAACCGAGGCAAAAGATAGTCCTCAACCGATTCGAGACAATCTAGCCCATGTCTCAGGCAAGCGCGCAGGCAAGCCTTGGAGCGACAGGGCCGGTCCACACGGAGTGGATTATTATGCCTGAACAATACATCTCCCCACCCTATGGGGTGTAAGTCTGGTCCGTCAGCCGACCAGAATGCATTCGGCCGAAACCGATATAACCGAGGCGCCTCGCAACCGCAACAACCACATAAGTCAAACTCGTCAGGGCGTGTAAAACCACTGACGCCACTTCTAGCTAGAAAGAAACGCAAGTCCTCCCTGAGGTCCGTCTCCCGTTTTTGGTTCATACCGGGTGTGAAACACGCGAGGTAAACGTTACACAAAGCTACGCCACAAAGGCCGTGCTTTGATCATCACCACAAGACTTTGCTTTTCAACAGAAGCCTTGATCATTTGCATCTTAGCATGCCACACAGGCAAACCATCCTATGCAACCGATATCAGTCACACAGAATGAAATCCGATGTCAGACACACAGTCCATTTACAAGTCCGTTCTGGGTCTGAACGAAACCGGAGGCACCTAGTACCCCGCATATCCATCGATCTCCAAGTACGTCTGGACGATCACTAACTGTTTCCACCTTCTTGGGTGTACAGCCCAATCAAGATCATCAGTTATCCCCCAAACGACGTGAAGACCTCCGGTCTTCGACCATCGTCTTCATCTTCGACTTATCGTCGCATCAGTTATTCAGAATGGGATAAACCCGGTCTTTCCGAATAACTCGCGTATATTTTAAATAAGTGTTACACAAACACAACATACGCCTCATTCCAATTCATTAGTCACTAACCGTAAATTAATCAAGAGAATATTTCCCCAAATATTAACCCCGAAGGCCGAAACCAACATCAGATCAATACCCAGAAAACCATTCTGCTTGGCCAACCGACAGTTAGTTTCTAAATTTCACATTCATAGGGAAAGGTTCCCATTAATTTTATCCAAGATAAATTCCTTGAATTTATGTTTGAATCTCAATTCGAACTTGTCGGGATTAGCGAACCTTACCGAAGTAATCATTTGTTTTAATTTCCCAATCCCAACCTATTCATCCCATGAAGTAAAACTGTGAATACTTCATATCTAACACCACAGTGTTATCGGTAAATTCAATTACCATTTCACGTTCAAATCTAATTAAAGATTTAACTATCGCCTGGAGCAAAACTGGTGATACTCCATTTTCGATCATTTCAATCTAATTAAAGATTCATTAAAACTCCACTTAGTTTTAATCTTCGACTGGGTTAAAGAATTAGTGTCATTTAAAACACGGTTCACGATAAACCCAAAATCTCATTCATTAATTATCGGGTTAAAGAACGAGTGTTATTTAAAAAACACTGTTCACGATAAACCCAAAAATCAATATCAATTCAATTCCAATTAAATATTATTTAATTGGTAAACTTCATTAAATCTAAATAAAAAGATTTAATCTTTTCTCAACTGGGTTCAAGAACAGTGTTAGTGAAGACACCATTCACGACAAACCCAAATCACATTCGATATTCAATACAAGGCTCTGAATAGAAAATATATCGGCTTATATTCAATATCGAATTCTACGACTAACAAATGTCGTATTGGAAATAACGATACAAATATATATCTTTCAAATTTCCATAACAACACCTGTAATATCACGAATTCCAACATCGAAATATTCCGAAGACAATTTCGATTCAAATCCACTCCAATGCAATCATTGGAAATTTTGGTTATTTTCAAAACCATTTCAAATTCAATTTATTTATTTAAAAATAAATAGAATTATAATTCTAGTTCAAAACTAGTTCATTTCGATAAAAATCTATTTTTATCTTTTCAAATATGGAGTTTTTCATCCCAAACTTTCATAAATCATTTCTTATGATTTTACACAAATTATTACTATTTTTAATAATTTTATCAAGGCCCGTACAGTCGATTTCCATTAACGGCCATCGAACTGCACCTACAACGACCTTTTTCGAATTTGATTTGGACGTATCTCCAAATCCAACCGTTAGATTTCAAATTTCTAACATTCATTAGAAAGCTCTTTTCGATACGAACCCAACGGTTCCGGTTTTAGGAGAATCCGACGGTCGGATCTCCCGCAATGTCCGTTTGAAATAAATGGTCGAAATTCACGAACTGCCGCGGCGCGGCGCGTTCTATTCAGGCCATTATATTATATATATAATATATAATATATACTTCGTCGATTTCTATTTAAAACGAATTATATAAATAGTTTTAAATTCGTTTCAAAAGCAATTTCAACTTCCTTTTCAATTCAAATCAAAATTGAATTCTTCTTTATAAATTCGTTTCAAAATTCATTTCTATTCAATTCAAATTTGAATTCAATTTGAATTCATTTCAATTCGTTTTCAATTCAATTCATTTCGAAATCGTTTTCAATTCATTTCATTTCGAAATCGTTTTCAATTCAATTCATTTCGAAATCGTTTTCAATTCAATTCATTTCGAAATCGTTTTCAATTCAATTCATTTCGAAATCGTTTTCAATTCAATTCATTTCGAAATCGTTCTCAATCAATTCAAAATATTCGATTTCGAAATCACTTTTCAATATTCATTTTTAAGATGAATAAAATCGATATAAATATCGTTCACGTCAAAATGGCGTCAATCTAATCAACACGGCTTCATAAATTTCTATTTTCAAATATTCTATTTCAAATATTTCTTTTTCAAAATAGTTGTTATTATCAAAATATTTCGTTCAACACGTGACCAATCTCAATGAATGAGTACTGTCAACACATGAACTTTTATTTTAAAATATTCTTTATTTTTCAAATTGGAATGAGGCCCAATCAATCACCATATAAAGTTAATTATATGGATTTTCATACAACACATGTATATAATAACGTTGAAAATAATCAACCATCAACCAAAGTGCACTACACTGTAAAAGCATCAAATATAGATATTCAACGCTTATAACAGCCTGTCAATCAATCGATCGACATATTTAATCAATCAGGATGAGTGAACTGCAAATTTCATCCCAACACCCGTGTGGGGTTTCAAACAATCAAACAAATATTTTATTCGTGCAGTTGGGCGATGTGTAAAATTTATCGTCCCAATCAATGTCATTCAAATAGGTGTACATAAACAAACCGTCTGGTTTGTAAATGAATATTCTATTTTATTCACTTCACGTTAAAAATTATATTTTTAACGATAAAACATTTTATTCCAACATATGAATTTCTATTCAGTTCATTCTTTAAATAAAATGATATTTTTATTTTTCTAACACATTTTAGAAAATTTCGGCGGCATAACGGCACGATACTAGAAACGGGACAAGGCCTAGCCTTATCCCCGGTCTAGTGAAGGCCCACGCCATTCACACATCAATCAAATCAATTTCATCTCACCAAACAATTCAATTCAAACAAATAATTCAACTAATCTATGCAACCAAACAAACAAGTCCATGGTCTGTGGACGATTGTGTCGGGTGCTACTAAGCACCGTCTGCATCCTAGTATATATATATATAACTAGAAAATAAAATTGAAAGGTGAGAAATTCTCACATTATCTATCCAACTACACGATTCTTCCTTTATAGAGATCTTCGCCTTTTGTCGCTTTCGCCCGTATTCTCTACACATGTAAAAATCGAATTTTTACTATGTTATTCAATATATAAAAATATGATTTTTACTTCGACTTTCAACATATAAAAATATGATTTTTACTTTGACTTTCAACATATAAAAATATGATTTTTACTTTGACTTTCAACATATAAAAATATGATTTTTACTTTGACTTTCAACATATAAAAATATGATTTTTACTTTGACTTTCAACATATAAAAATATGATTTTTTACTTTTGCAAGTTCAAATCTTTTTCTACTAAAAGATTAAACCTTTTTCCTATTTTAAAGTTCAAAATAAAATCAGTTTTTCTCTTTTATAAAAATGCAGTTTTTAAATCCTTTTTCTAAAAAAAACAGTTTTAAAATTCTTTTAAAAATTTAGTTTTAAAGTTCTAACAAATCAGTTTTTTTTTCCTTTTATAAAATCTGTTTTTAACTTTTAATAAAATCAGTTTTTCATACTTGTAAAAATCAGTTTTTAACTTTTAAAAATCCAGTTTTATACTTTTTTTTTAAAATATCAGTTTTATACCTTTAAAAATATTCAGTTTTTATACTTTTTAAAAACAAAACAGATTTTATTTTAAAAAATGCAGTTTTTATTTTTTTATTTCAAAAACAGGTTTTTATACTTTTTAAAATTCAGTTTTATAAAACAAAAATAAAAATAAAATAAATTAACTTAAATCTTACCGAGGTATGCGAAGTGGAGGGAGGAAAAAGAGGCGTCGGCAGCTCAAGCGGCAAGGCGGCGCTTCAGGGGGGGGCTGCTTCGTCGTCTTCGATCGACGGAGGGGGGAAGCGGCTTGGGTCTGGTGGCGTCGCGATCTGGGGAGGTGGAGGCGGACGGAGGAGGGCGGCGTTCGCTCTAGGGGGGGCGGCTGCTCGATACTTAGGGTTTTTTTTTTTCTGTTTAGAATTAAAACGAACGGGGGGTGGGGGGGGGGGGGGCAAGCAGAAGATAAGAGGGAGGGAGGGAATAAAAATATATATATATATATTTTTTTTTATTTATTCAAAAGGTTGACTTTTACATACGACCTCGAAACGAGGCCCATCGCCAGCCGTCCATAGCGTTATACCCCCATTCCGAACACAATGGGATATGTATCGCAAGCTGATTTGATTGTTACAATCAGTTTCCGTTAAATTTACATTTAAATCACTATATTGAATTTTAAACGTACATTTCAAATTACCGGGGTCACATACGAACTTTAAAAATTCCAGAAAAATATTTTCTAGCTTCGTATTGACGATACGGTCCTAACAAAACTAGTTTCGTCGAATTCTGAGACCGTTGGAAAAATGGCCAATTTCCAGTCGATTAAAATCAACTGAAACTGGTCAAACGCGTTTTCCTTCGCCACGCTCACATATTGATTCGAAAAATTATGAAATTTGAAACCTAGCAATAACTTAACATCACGGACCCAACAAAACTGGTTTCGTCGAAATCCGAGGTCGTTTGCAAAATTGTTATTTTTAAGGGCCTTATATATATAAAAATATATATAAATTCCACAGCGACTATTTCTAATTTTAAACTGGACATATCTTATCATTTCTAAGATGAACTCCCAGTTTGTTAACTTCGTTACAAAGATATAGTTATACAGATTCAAATATTTCTTGTTTCGTTCAATTCTGACTTATATTGAATTCTGTATATTCATTTGAAATTAGAAATCGAATTTTCGAACTACCGCGCCATTTTCAATTCCTTTTATAATTATATATAATTATTATATATATTCTAACGACGACGTATATAATATATACGTCGATTTATATTCGAAATAAATTTCTCGACAATATTATTTAAAATAATTCATTTTAAATATCAAATTTCGCTAAAATTGCCAAAATAAAAATTTCAAACTGGCTCGCATTTTCCGGGTTGTTACATTATAAGTGCATAGTGTATAAAACAACTTCAAATCATAAATATCAATCATAGGCGGCATGGGTACCATATATCATGTCGCCAATACTAGGCTCTACAAATAAAACCGCAGATGTCACGTATTTGGAAATTGGATTTCCATCTATGAACCGAGGCAAAAGATAGTCCTCAACCGATTCGAGACTCTCTAGTCCGAGTCTCAGGGCAAGTACTCAGTCAAGCCACTTGGATCGTCAGGGCCGGTGCACCGATGTGGATTAAAATGCCTGAACATGCGTTTCCCCGCCCTATGGGGCGTAAATGAGCCAACGAATGGCTCCATCGGACCCGGATCATTCGATCTAACCGAGGCGCCTCGCAACAGCAACAAACACATAAGTCAAACTCGTCAGGGCGTGTAAAACCACTGACGCCACTTCTAACTAGAAAGAAACGCATGCCCTCCCTGAGGTCCGTCTCCCGTTTTTGGTTCATACCGGGTGTGAAACTCGCGAAGTAAACGTTACACAAAGCTACGCCACCAAGGCCGTGCTTCGATCATCAACCACAAGACTTTGCTTTTCAACAGAAGCCTTGATCATTTTCCACTTAGGCATGCCACACAGGCAATTCACTCTATGCGTTTGATATCCATTCGTATATAACCCCTGAGCTCGTACGTCTCAGAGTAGGGCGTTAAGCAAGAGAATAAATTCTCCGCCGCCAAACAGATGTATATTTAATAGAAATCAATCACACAGACTAAAATCCAATGTCAGACACACAGTCCATTTACAAGTCCATTCTGGGTCTGAACGAAACCGGAGGCACCTAGTACCCCGCATATCCATCGATCTCCAAGTACGTCTGGACGATCACCAACTGTTTCCATCTTCTTGGGTGTACATCCCAATCAAGATCATCAGTAATTATCCAAACGACGTGAAGACCTCCGGTCTTCAACCACTGTCTTCAATTCAAATTATCGTCGTATCAGTTATTCAGAATGGGATAAACCCGGCCTTCCCGAATAACTCGCGTATACTTTAAATAAGTGTTACACAAACACAGCATATGCCTCATTCCAATTCATCAGTCACTAACCGTAAATTAATCAAGAGAACAATTCCCCAAATATTAACCCCGAAGGCCGAAACCAACATCAGATCAATATCCAGAAAACCATTCTGCTTAGCTAACCGACAGTTAGTTTCTAAATTTCACATTCATAGGGAAAGGTTCCAATTAATTTTATCCAAGATAAATCCATTGAATTTATTCTTTAATCTTCTTTTGAATTTCGATTCAACTAATCGGGATTAACGAACCTTACCAAAGTAATCATTTGTTTTAATTTCCTAATCCCAACCTATTCATCCCATGAAGTAAAACTGGTAATACTTCATATCTAACACCACGGTGTTATCGGTAAATTCAATTACCATTTCGCGTTCAAATCTAATTAAAGATTTAACTATCGCCTGGAGCAAAACTGGTGATACTCCATTCTCGATCTTTTCAATCTAATTAAAGATTCATTAAAACTCCACTTAATTTTAATCTGTGACTGGGTTAAAGAATCAGTGTCATTTAAAACACAGTTCACGATAAACCCAAAATCACATCACATTTCAATCAGTCCCTAGCCGTAAATTAACAAGAGAGCAATTCCCTAAGTATTAACCCCGAAGGCCGAAACCAACATCAGATCAATACCCCAGAAACCATTCAACTTAACTAACCTCCAGTTAGTTTCTGATTTCCTTAACTTCTTTGCGTCTAAGAACAGTATTATTGTAGATACCGTTCACGACAACCCAAAATCACGTTTCATTAATTATCGGGTTAAAGAACGAGTGTTATTTAAAACACTGTTCACGATAAACCCAAAAATCAATTCAATTCCAATTAAATATTATTTAATTGGGACACTTCATTAAATCCAAATAAAAAGATTTAATCTTTTCTCAATTGGGTTTAAGAACAGTGTTAATGAAGACACCATTCACGACAAACCCAAATCACATTTGATATTAAATACAAGGCTCTGAATAGAAAATATACCGGCTTATATTCAATATCAAATTCTACGACCAACAGATATTGTATTGGAAATAACGATATATATATATATATATATATATATATATATATATATATATATATATCTTTCAAATTTCCATAACAACATCTGTATAATCACGAAATCCAACATCGAAATATTCCAAAGACAATTTCGATTCAAATCCATTCCAATACAATCATTGGAAATTCTGGTTATTTTTAAAACCCTTTTCAAATTCAATTTATTTATTTAAAAACAAATAGAATTTTAATTCTAGTCCAAAACTAGTTCATTTCGATAAAAATCTATTTTTATCTTTTCAAATATGGAGTTTTTCATCCCAAATTTTCCCAAATCATTTCTTATGATTTTACACAAATTATTGATATTTTTAATAATTTTATCAAGGCCCGTACAGTCGATTTCCATCAACGGCCATCGAACTGCACTTATAGCGACCTTTTCCAAATTTGATTTGGACATAATTCCAAATCCAACCGTTATATTTCTAATTTCTAATATTCGTTAGAAAGCTCTTTTCGATAGGAACCCAACGGTTTCGGTTTTAGGAGAATCCGACGGTCGGATCTCCCGTAATATCCGTTTGAAGTCAATGGTCGAAATTCGCGAACTGCCGCGGCGCGGCACGTTCTATTCAGACCATTATATTATATATATAATATATACTTCGTCGATTTCAATTTAAAACGTGCTTTATAAATCGTTTTAAATTCATTTTCAAAACGGTTTCAACTTCATATTCAATTTCAATTTGAATTCACTTCTATTCAATTTAAATTTGAATTCATTTCAAAACGATTTCAATTCTATTCGAATTCATTTCAAAACGATTTCAATTCTATTTCAATTCTATTCGAATTCATTTCAAAATGATTTCAATTCTATTTCAATTCTATTCGAATTCATTTCAAAATGATTTCAATTCTATTTCAATTCTATTCGAATTCATTTCAAAACGATTTCAATTCTATTTCAATTCTATTCGAATTCATTTCAAAACGATTTCAATTCTATTCGAATTCATTTCAAAACGATTTCAATTCTATTTCAATTCTATTCGAATTTCAAAGTAATTCAGTTTATTTCGAATTTCAAATCAGTTCAATTAAATTCGAATTTCAATTTACTTTAATATTCACTTCAATTTGAACAAAATCGATATAAATATCGTTCACGTCAAAATGGCGTTAATCTATCAACACGGCTTCATATATTTCTATTTTCAAATATTTCTATTTCAAATATTTCTTTCAAATATGGAATGAGGCCCAATCAATTACCATATAATGTTAATTATATGGATTTTCTACAACACATGTATACAATAACAACGATGAATAATCAACCATCATCCAAAGTGCATTCTACGCTGTATATAAGCATCGAATATAAATATTCAACGCTTATAACAGTCTGTCAATCAATCGATCGACATACAACTAATTATTGGGATTAGTGTATTTCATATATCACCCCAATACCCGTGTGGGGTTTTCAAACAATCAAACACAGATTTTATTTGTGCAGTTGGGCGATGTGTAAAATTTATTGTCCCAATCAATATCAGTCAAATGTGTGTATATAAACAAATCGTCCGATCTGTTTATTTTTATTTCATTTTATATACGCGTTAAAAATTCTATTTTTAACTATAAAATATTTTAACTATATAAATATTTTATTTTATTTCACATCACATCACACAATCAACTACACATCAAAATCGAACAAACAAGCATACAAGCCGTCCATGGTCTGTGGACGACGGGTGTCGGGTGCTACTAAACACCGTATGCATCCTAGTATATATTTTAACTACTTATAAATTAAATTAAAGGTGAGAAGTTCTCACAGAATTTCTAATCCAACGCCACGACTCTTCTTCGGTAGAAGTCTTCGCCGTTCTTGCCTCTTGTCACTTTCGTTGTCCGCTTTCACTACATATATAAAAACCGAATTTTTACTTCGCTATTCAATATATAAAAATCGAATTTTTACTTTGCTATTCAATATATAAAAATCAAATTTTTACTTCGCTATTCAATATATAAAATTCGAATTTTTACTATGCTATTCAATATATAAAAATCGAATTTTTAATATGCTATTCAATATATAAAAATCGAATTTTTACTTCGTTATTCAATATATAAAAATCGCGTCTTTCTTCATTTAAAAATATCGTCTTTCTACAATCAAAAATCTAAATTCTATACCATTAACAATCAAATCTTTAACTCGTTAAAAATCAAAACTTCATCCCGTTAAAAATCAAGATTTTAATTATGCTTTATCTAAAAGAAAACTGATTTAAAAAGTTAATGCTTTTCTTATTTGAAATAAATTCACAAAAAGGAGAAAATTAAAATGAATAAAAACTCACAAGAAAGGGGGGGAAGCTGCGGTCTTCGATGAAGAGAGGGGGGGTCGCTGGCGGATTGCGGAGGAGGGGGTGGCCGTGGATCTAGGGGCTGGCCATCAGTGGCGGCGGTGGTGGCTCTGGGCGGATTTGGGCGTGGGGGGGGGGGGGGGTTGCTAGGTGGAGAAGAGGAGGAGGGGGTCGCGGGTTCGATCGAGGGGGAGGCTGTCAGAAGCGGAGCGACGACGGCGGTTGCTGCGATGGGGACGGCGCCTCCTGGGGCTGAGCGACGCGATTTGTTTTTTTTCTTCGTTCGATTGAAATGAACGGTGATGGGGGGCCAGAGGATTTAGAAGGAAGAGAGATAGAGTTAAATTTTAATTTATTTATTTATTTTAATTTCGAAAAGGTTCTTTTATTTTCGACCTCGAAACAAGGCCCACTGCCTGTCGTCCATAGCTAATTACCCCCATTCCGAACACAATGGGATATGTATCGTAGGCTGATTTGATCATTTCGATCAGTTTTCGTCAAAATCAAAATATAACTCTATATATTGAATTT
Organism: Allium sativum; assembly: GCA_030737875.1. Lineage (NCBI taxonomy): Eukaryota > Viridiplantae > Streptophyta > Magnoliopsida > Asparagales > Amaryllidaceae > Allium > Allium sativum. The sequence goes on along the minus strand of CM060913.1, from coordinate 929,320,339 downwards.
GAACGAACATTTCAATTTACTGGGGTCACATACTAACTCGAAAAATTACAAAAAAAATATTTTCTAGCTTCGAATTGACGATACGGTCCTAACAAAACTAGTTTCGTCGAATTCTGAGACCGTTTGAAAAATGGCCATTTTCCAGTCGATTAAAATCAACTAAAACTGGTCAAACGCATTTTACTTTGGCACGCTCACATATTGATTCGAAAAATTATGAAAACTGGAATCTAGCAATAACTTTACATCACGGATCCAACAAAAGTAGTTTCGTCGAAATCCGAGGTCATTTGCAAAATTTCCATTTTTAAGGTCCTGAATTGCATAGCGACTATTCAGAATTTTCAACTGGACATATCTTTTTGTCCCCGCTATGAAATTTCAATTTTTCGGATTCGTTGGAAAGATATCCTCAATTAGATTCAACTATTTTTGGTTTCACTAAAATCCGGTTTATTTTGTACCCGGTACATTCAATTGAAGTTTGAAATCGAATTATCGAACTACCGCGCCATTGTCAATTCCTTTTATAATTTAAAATAAATATTCATATTCTAACGACGAACTATATAATATATACGTTCGAATTCTATTCAAAATAAATTTCTCGTCGTTATTATTTAAAATAATTCATTTTAAATAATCAAAATTAGCTAAAATTGCCAAAATAAAAATTTTAAACTGGCCCAGATTTTCGGGTTTTTACAATCTCCCCCACTTAAAACTTTTCGTCCCCGAAAAGGAACAAAGTCGAAAGTGGTTTGATTAATCAACTCTACGTTCGATCTGGCTTCCATTCTCCAACTTTTCAGTTTTTGAGAATTTTCAAATTCTTCAAAAATTTGGCTAACACCCTAAATTTTCGAAAAATTTCGCCATAACCTCCCCTGCACCGGGAGCCATGGGAAAATCCCGAAATTGCCATATAGGCCTTCTGATCTCAAAAAGAAAAGGAAAAAGCCAAGCGGCTAGCCAATCGGCTCATAAAATCATCATCACCCAAACAAAACAGTAAATTATGGTAAACATGTACCTATTTGTCGCGCAAACAAATTTTATTCTTCAGCTCTAGCCTCTTTGCTATGTCCTGTTCAATGTAAGTACATGTATATGCATGCAAATGTGACAAATTTTCAATACAATTCACTATTTGATACAATTTGGCCATATGGTTCAAATTTATCAAACAAATAAACAAACAACACAAACATCAATCAATTAGTGGATTAACGTTTCAAATTCATAATTTTGATACATATACATATACAGAAAATCATGTTTTTGATGCCAATTCACAACAATAAGCCCTATCTAGTTTCGGTTCTCACACCAGTCAATTGGAAATATATAGAAATCTCACTTTCGAAACTCGAAAATAAATACTGGCGATGGTGCCCCATCACCAGAATTATCCCCGGGCACTAGAGTGTGATTCTATAACTATCCAGTACATTAAAACTTCAAATACACGGTTGCAAGACGTATATGCAAAATCTTTATATATCGGATTGTCCAAATCAATTTAAAATAAATAATCAAATACGAATAGTTGATTTAAATTTTCAAAACAAAATTTGTTTTCGTTTTAAAAATATACCCTTCACACTCGTTCTAGGATACTACTGATCCCATCTCTAACGAGCCATTCTAATTGGATATTACTAACCCAATATCCGATGAATTCTTTCGTATGGTTCTAATGTGTCTTTTCTCTGAGCTTTGTAAACCAAAGCTCTGATACAACCTGTGAAGAACCGTAACTTCCCTGGTGAGGAAAGCGCGGATAGTTCGAGAACAAGCCACAACAAAACGCAGACGGGAGAACATTTCATTGCATATTACAACAATTCCATCATAATACAAGAATATACAGAGTATGAATAAATATTACACAGAAATATCATAGATTTAAATTACATTTAAATACATCGCAGCGGAAAATAATACAATACACAACCAGAAGAGATATACGGATACAAAGCTTTCCGGATATCATTCCAGCTGTAAACCGGGATCCTGTGAATATAAATCTGCAAAACAAAAACTACTAGTTGCCCGTGTGGAAAATAGGGGAACCCAGAGTTTAGGTTAAAACAAAAAACTCCAGGTCAGTCATGTGACTGGTGTGAGAACTAAAACAGTTATTTAAAACTTTACTTTAAATCAGATATATCAAGGGACCACGCCGTATGACACGGAACGGGTTTCCTCCCAAGAACACCAGTGCATAAAACAACAACGCAATGCTAAATAAAGAAAAATGAAGCTATTATAAGACCCAGGTCCTATCACACAATGCAACGCAAGCCGGGGGATAGGATTTTCCCTTACAATAGACAAACATGCTTAGTACGTTTAAAACAAATCTTTTGATACTATTATAAGTGCATAGTGTATAAAACAACTTCAAATCATAAATATCAATCATAGGCGGCATGGGTACCATATATCATGTCGCCAATGCTAGGCTCTACAAATAAAACCGTAGATGTCACGTATTTGGAAATTGGATTTCCATCTATGAACTGAGGCAAAAGATAGTCCTCAACCGATTCGAGACTCTCTAGTCCGAGTCTCAGGGCAAGTACTCAGTCAAGCCACTTGGATCGTAATGGCCGGTCCACCGATGTGGATTAAAATGCCTGAACATGCATTTCCCCGCCCTATGGGGCGTAAATGAGCCAAAGAATGGCTCCATCGGACCCGGATCGTCCGATCTAACCGAGGCGCCTTGCAACAGCAACAACCACATAAGTCAAACTCGTCAGGGCGTGTAAAACAACAGACGCCACTTCTAACTAGAAAGAAACGCATGCCCTTCCTGAGGTCCGTCTCCCGTTTTTGGTTCATGCCGGGTGTGAAACTCGCGAAGTAAACATTACACAAAGCTACGCCACCAAGGCCGTGCTTCGATCATCAACCACAAGACTTTGCTTTTCAACAGAAGCCTTGATCATTTGCCACTTAGGCATGCCACACAGGCAATTCACTCTATGCGTTTGATATCCATTAGTATATAACCCCTGAGCTCGTACGTCTCAGAGTAGGGCGTTAAGCAAGAGAATAAATTCTCTGCCGCCAAACAGATATATATTTAATAGAAATCAATCACACAGACTAAAATCCAATGTCAGACACACAGTCCATTTACAAGTCCGTTCTGGGTCTGAACGAAACCGGAGGCACCTAGTACCCCGCATATCCATCGATCTCCAAGTACGTCTGGACGATCACCAACTGTTTCCATCTTCTTGGGTGTACATTCCAATCAAGATCATCAGTAATTATCCAAACGACGTGAAGACCTCCGGTCTTCAACCACCGTCTTCACCTTCGACTTATCGTCGTATCAGTTATTCAGAATGGGATAAACCCGGCCTTCCCGAATAACTCGCGTATACTTTAAATAAGTGTTACACAAACACAACGTACGCCTCATTCCAATTCATCAGTCACTAACCGTAAATTAATCAAGAGAACAATTCCCCAAATATTTACCCCGAAGGCCGAAACCAACATCAGATCAATATCCAGAAAACCATTCTGCTTAGCTAACCGACAGTTAGTTTCTAAATTTCACATTCATAGGGAAAGGTTCCCATTATTTTTATCCAAGATAAATACGTTGAGTTTATTCTTTAATCTTCTTTTGAATTTCGATTCAACTAGTCGGGATTAACGAACCTTACCGAAGTAATCATTTGTTTTAATTTCCCAATCCCAACCTATTCATCCCATGAAGTAAAACTGGTCATACTTCATATCTAACACCACAGTGTTATCGGTAAATTCAATTACCATTTCGCGTTCAAATCTAATTAAAGATTTAACTATCGCCTGGAGCAAAACTGGTGATACTCCATTCTCGATCTTTTCAATCTAATTAAAGATTCATTAAAACTCCACTTAGTTTTAATCTGTGACTGGGTTAAAGAATCAGTGTCATTTAAAACACGGTTCATGATAAACCCAAAATCATATCACATTTCAATCAGTCCCTAACCGTAAATTAACAAGAGAGCAATTCCCTAAGTATTAACCCCGAAGGCCGAAACCAACATCAGATCAATACCCCAGAAACCATTCAACTTAACTAACCTCAAGTTACTTTCTGATTTCCTTAACTTCTTTGGGCTAAGAATAGTATTATTGGAGATACCGTTCACAACAACCCAAAATCAAGTTTCATTAATTATCGGGTTAAACAACGAGTGTTATTTAAAACACTGTTCACGATAAACCCAAAAATCAATATCAATTCAATTCCAATTAAATATTGTTTAATTGGTACACTTCATTAAATCCAAATAAAAAGATTTAATCTTTTCTCAACTGGGTTTAAGAACAGTGTTAATGAAGACACCATTCACGACAAACCCAAATCACATTTGATATTAAATACAAGGCTCTGAATAGAAAATATATCGGCTTATATTCAATATCAAATTCTACGACCAACAGATATCGTATTGGAAATAACGATATATATATCTATATCTTTCAAATTTCCATAACAACATCTGTATAATCACGAAATCCAACATCGATATATTCCAAAGACAATTTCGATTCAAATCCATTCCAATACAATCATTGGAAATTCTGGTTATTTTTAAAACCCTTTTCAAATTCAATTTATTTATTTAAAAACAAATAGAATTTTAATTCTAGTTCAAAACTAGTTCATTTCGATAAAAATCTATTTTTATCTTTTCAAATATGGAGCTTTTCATCCCAATTTTTCCCAAATCATTTCTTATGATTTTACACAAATTATTGATATTTTTAATAATTTTATCAAGGCCCGTACAGTCGATTTCCATCAACGGCCATCGAACTGCACTTATAGCGACCTTTTCCAAATTTGATTCGGACATAATTCCAAATCCAACCGTTAGATTTCTAATTTCTAATATTCGTTAGAAATCTCTTTTCGATTCGAACCCAACGGTTCCGGTTTTAGGAGAATCCGACGGTCGGATCTCCCGTAATATCCGTTCGAAGTCAATGGTCGAAATTCGCGAACTGCCGCGGCGCGGCGCGTTCTATTCAGACCATTATATTATATATATATATATATATAATATATATATAATATATACTTCGTCGATTTCAATTTAAAACGTGCTTTATAAATCGTTTTAAATTTATTTTCAAAACGATTTCAACTTCATATTCAATTTCAATTTGAATTCACTTCTATTCAATTTCAGTTTGAATTCATTTCAAAACGATTTCAATTCTATTTCAATTCTATTCGAATTCATTTCAAAACGATTTCAATTCTATTTCAATTCTATTCGAATTCATTTCAAAACGATTTCAATTCTATTTCAATTCTATTCGAATTCATTTTAAAACGATTTCAATTCTATTTCAATTCTATTCGAATTCATTTCAAAACGATTTCAATTCTATTCGAATTCATTTCAAAACGATTTCAATTCTATTGCAATTCTATTCGAATTTCAAAGCAATTCGGTTTATTTCGAATTTCAAATCAGTTCAATTAAATTCGAATTTCAATTTACTTTAATATTCACTTCAATTTGAATAAAATCGATATAAATATCGTTCACGTCAAAATGGCGTCAATCTATCAACACGACTTCATATATTTCTATTTTCAAATATTTCTATTTCAAATATTTCTTTCAAATATGGAATGAGGCCCAATCAATTACCATATAATGATAATTATATGGATTTTCTACAACACATGTATACAATAACAACGATGAATAATCAACCATCATCCAAAGTGCATTCTACGTTGTATATAAGCATCGAATATAAATATTCAACGCTTATAACAGTCTGTCAATCAATCGATCGACATACAACTAATTATTGGGATTAGTGTATTTCATATATCACCCTAATACCCATGTGGGGTTTTCAAACAATCAAACACAGATTTTATTTGTGCAGTTGGGCGATGTGTAAAATTTATCGTCCCAATCAATATCAGTCAAATGTGTGTATATAAACAAATCGTCCGATCTGTTTATTTTTATTTCATTTTATATACGCGTTAAAAATTCTATTTTTAACTATAAAATATTTTAACTATATAAATATTTTATTTTATTTCACATCACATCACACAATCAACTACACATCAAAATCAAACAAACAAGCATACAAGCCGTCCATGGTCTGTGGACGACGGGTGTCGGGTGCTACTAAACACCGTATGCATCCTAGTATATATTTTAACTACTTATAAATTAAATTAAAGGTGAGAAGTTCTCATAGAATTTCTAATCCAACGCCACGACTCTTCTTCGGTAGAAGTCTTCGCCGTTCTTGCCTCTTGTCACTTTCGTTGTCCGCTTTCACTACATATATAAAAACCGAATTTTTACTTCGCTATTCAATATATAAAAATTGAATTTTTACTTCGCTATTCAATATATAAAAATTGAATTTTTACTTCGCTATTCAATATATAAAAATCGAATTTTTACTATGCTATTCAATATATAAAAATCGAATTTTTACTTCGTTATTCAATATATAAAAATCGCGCCTTTCTTCATTTAAAAATATCTTCTTTCTTCAATCAAAATTCTAAACTCTATACCATTAACAATCAAATCTTTAACTCGTTAAAAATCAAAACTTCATCCCGTTAAAAATCATGATTTTAACTATGCTTTATCTAAAAGAAAACTGATTTAAAAAGTTAATGCTTTTCTTATTTGAAATAAATTCAGAAAAAGCAGAAAATTAAAATGAATAAAAACTCACAAGAAAGGGGGGAAAGCTGCGGTCTTCGATGAAGAGAGGGGGGTCGCTGGCGGATTGCGGAGGAGGGGGTGGCCGTGGATCTGGGGGCTGGCCATTAGAGGCGGCGGTGGTGGCTCTGGGCGGATTTGGGCGTGTGGGGGGGGGGGGGGCGTTGCTAGGCAGAGAAGAGGAGGAGGGGATCGCGGGCTCGATCGAGGGGGAGGCTGTCAGGAGCGGAGCGGCGGCGGTTGCTGCGATGGGGGCGGTGCCTCCTGGGGCTGAGCGACGTGATTTGTTTTTTTTTCTTTTTTTTTCTTCGTTCGATTAAAATGAACGGTGATGGGGGGCCAGAGGAGTTAGAAGGAAGAGAGAGAGAGAGAGAGAGTTAAATTTTAATTAATTTATTTATTTTAATTTCGAAAAGGTACTTTTATTTTCGACCTTGAAACAAGGCCCACCGCCTATCGTCCATAGCTAATTACTCCCATTCCGAACACAATGGGATATGTATCGTAGGCTGATTTGATCATTTCGATCAGTTTTCGTCAAAATCAAAATATAACTCTATATATTGAATTTGAACGCGCATTTCAATTTATTGGGGTCACATACTAACTCGAAAAATTCCAGAAAAATATTTTCTAGCTTCTTATTGGTCCTAACAAAACTAGTTTCGTCGAATTCTGAAACCGTTTGAAAAATGGCCATTTTCCAGTCGATTAAAATCAACTAAAACTGGTCAAATGCGTTTTCCTTTGGCACGCTCAAATATTGATTCGAAAAATTATGAAAATTGGAATCTAGCAATAACTTTACATCACGGATCCAACAAAAGTGGTTTTGTCGAAATCCGAGGTCATTTGCAAAATTTCCATTTTTAAGGTCCTGAATTCCATAGCGACTATTCAGAATTTTCAACTGGACATATCTTTTTGTCCCCGCTATGAAATTTCAATTTTTCGGATTCGTTGGAAAGATATCCTCAATTAGATTCAACTATTTTTGGTTTCACTAAAATCTGGTTTATTTTGTACCCGGTACATTCAATTGAAGTTTGAAATCGAATTCTCGAACTACCACGCCATTTTCAATTCCTTTTATAATTTAAAATAAATATTTATATTCTAACGACGATCTATATAATATATACGTTCGAATTCTATTCAAAATAAATTTCTCGTCGTTATTATTTAAAATAACTCATTTTAAATAATCAAAATTCGCTAAAATTGCCAAAATAAAAATTTTAAACTGGCCCAGATTTTCGGGTTGTTACAATTTCACTATAAATTGTAACGAGCTCCAATTCACTCCCAGTCAGTTTCATTGTGTAGCCCTCATCCATACGATCCCAACGGATCCAGGTTTGCGTACTTCGGATAAAGTATGGAAGAGATATTAATATAATAAGTTGACATGCTATTAAATTAAAACTAAATTATATTTAACTAAATCGGGCCTTACTATTTTAAATCGGCCCATCCATTTTCCAGACCCACGGATCCCCTTCCTCCCAACCTCTAGTTCGAATTCTATTCCATAACCGTATGCCCGATTACCTCTTCTAAACATTCCAGCCTTTACGTCCTTTTTATATTTATTTTTTTCTTCTTTTTTTTTAGTTGGGCTTCACAAAACCCAGGCCCATTACCCAACCGACCAGCCACAGATATACACTCCTCCTTCCTGAATGAAACTCCAGCGTCCACTCCAGCATTCTCTTTTCCCATGGTCGCTGCAAACTCTCTTTACCTTCCCTCCTTATCTTCACAAAATTTAAAACTACAACAACCATGGGACTCCTCATCAAACTCCGTTTCTTTCCACTGAAAACCGCACCTCCTGCTTTATAGTGGCCATCTTCAATACTTTAAAACCAATCGCATGCTATCCCACTTCGTTGATTTCCAAACCAAACTACCATGATCTATAGGTTCTCATTAATCCCATCGTCACCTCCACTGTCCACTCGCTCTTCATCTCCAACCCTCCACGGTGCTTCACCAAATCCATGCGCAGCTACCTTGGAAACCAAACCATTTATTTACACCCAACTCCATAAAACGCTGTCATTCAAAATCCTTCTACTTCACATTTTCACCCCACTGCTCTTTCAAAGTTTCTTTCCGCATATATATTTCCTTATATCTTATTTTATTTCAAGAAAAAGTATTATCTCCCAGCTGCAAAATAGTCCAAGCATGCCGCTTTACTTTTGAGTCCTTCGCCCTGTTCCTAGCGTACGTGCATCACTCCTCACATCCTCACAAAATTTTTGGACATTAAAATGAGTTTGACTCTAAAACTTGCGGAAGCCGATGAATGGTGGTGTTCTCCCCTATTTATAATGTAAGGAAGCTTGAGGGTTAAGGAATATAAAACTTCTTTGTTAAGTCTGCGCTCTACCATGATGTATCTGTATGATTTGATCATACAATGAAGAATGAATCAGCTTATAGGGTAGAGGAAAAAGAACCGCAGTCCTATTACTTTGCAAGGAAGTAAAGATACATTTTTATATGATATTTATAGTGATTGTACCAAAGATGCATTTTTATATGATATTTATAGTGATTGTACCACTACACCATGAATTGTCGTGCACTGGAAATCTGATGCAGTAGTTTATTGGTCAAAAGTTTCTATTCATCGCATGCACCATTCCGGGATTGTGTAAAGCACTCGTGTTGATTAGCTTAAATTATGTAGGATGATAGGGTTTCTTTGTTGACAAAGTGTAGTTGAGTTGACAGCCTTATGTTTTTTTGATGGTGGGACATTTTGTTCATCAAAAGTTACAATTCATAGTGGCTATGTTGATTTGAGATAGTGTCTGTCCTGATGTTTAGTGTAGGTTGGCAGAACATTTTTTTGAATGGATAAATATCTTCGGTGCTAAGGAAACCACGAGAAGTGTTTTAAATATTATAAAAAAATAGGGAGGACGTTTATAGATTCAATGGTTCGTTGGCATGGGTGGTATGTTTTGTTTCTAAAGTGAAGTTGTACGCACGTCGTTTCACAAAGTTCATTTATTTTACGGAACGCCATAGACAGGACTAAACATACAGTTATGTAAAGCAATGTAACCTGATCCCAAAGATGTAATTATATAGACTAGTTAACTCATTTCGTGAAACCCCAAAATGCTGATATAGGGTGTAAAATACTCAAAATAAAAAGTGATCTATTTTCCAAATTAAAAATTACAGTAAATTTCTAAAAATTAAATTATACCGACGCCTCAAAGATCCAGTCAAAATTCGAAGCCAATATTTAATTAAAATAAAATATATCATTATGCTTTATAAACGATTCCATAGCGACTATTTGAAAATTTTATTTGGACATAACTCACAATCTACAACACAAAATCTCAAATTTTCACTTCCATTAGAAAAATACAGTTTAATAGATTTCAACGTTTCTTGTTTCGAAGAAATCCAACTAATAATGGATTCTATATATTCGTTTAAAGTTCAAGTTGCCAAATTACGAACTGCCGTGCCATTTCGAGCTTGATTATAATTATAATATAATTATACGTTCAACTATCGTTTATATAATATATTCGTTAATATAATTCAACTCTATACTGAATTATATATTATAAATGATCCTATTCACACAATATTGTGAATTCCACTATGTCCGACTATTTAGGAAACTAAATATATTATTATATTATAAATATTAATTAAATATTCAATATTATTTAATTCTGGTCATTTTAAATTTCCAAACCATTATTTAAATAATTGAATAAATTACTTATTATCCGTTAAAAATATGGATCGTTACATTCTTCCCCCCTTAAAATAATTTCATCCTCGAAATTGCTAAGGTAGAAAACAAACCCTATTAACTGTATTAAATTAATTTGTTTATTTCTTACCTTCGGTTTTAGCTAAACCAATCAATTCCAATTAAAATATTAATTTATTTTTATTAATGAAAATTTTCAAAAATCCTGAAATTTTTCTAACACCCTAAAATTTAGAAAAATTTCGCCAGCACCTCCTTTGTACGGCTCAGTCGGTACAACTACAACTCGCCTGTCTGGGCCTTCTCCAACCCAAAAGAAAATCAAACAACTAAGTGGCTTGCCAATTCGGCTCATAAATCTCATATTCATATAAAAATAAACTTGCACCTTTTTGTCGAGCATATCATTATATCATTTCCATCTGCTACCAATTTAGTATATACCAATGCCTCCCCAATCAAACTCTAATCAATTATATCTTCTAACCTAATCATTCGCTTATACCCAAGTCGAATCCCATTCTAAGCTCAAATTCCATTATCAATTTCAACTCTTACTTACCAGTCCAATGTACTTAACCAAATTGAGTTGCATTCCTCAAAATTTATTAACTAATTAACTTCTATAATTAATTATCTTTATCTTGTAATTCAATTCTGGTTTTTATTTTAACAACAAGTCCATTTTAATTCAACACTCTTTTTCCTGGGGATTTTTACACAACTTTGCTCTTCTAAAACCAGATATCTCTTTTAAGGATTCAAAACAACTTGCTTTCTCAAAACAATTCAACAAAAATAAATCTTTGGTAATAATCCATCACTTACACACTCGAAAATGAACACTGATGATGTGGCCAGCATCATCAGAGTTATTTCCCAGTGACTGAAGTGAGTTCAATACTATATCACTTTCCAAAACCATCTTTAAACCCTTCAATTTTGAAATCAATTTCATAATATCTTTTACACTGCTTGAAAACATTTCCAAAATTTCCCAGGATTTTAAAATTGCCATATATTTTATTTAAATCCATTTATAACATTTCCAACTTTTAGGAATTTTAATCCCAATTCTGATTTAGTTCAGATTTAATTCAGCTGATTCAATACACTACACTTATATGAATTCTGATTGGTTATTTACATAACCATTTCTATTATAATCTTATCGATTCTAATAACAACCAATATATCCAATATACTATAATAATTCCAATATCTATACTTTCATTTATATCAAAATATATTTCCGGTAAAATTATTTCATTTACCCCTCTTTCAAAACATACCGTGTCGGTTCATCGTATTTGAGTGTTTGGGAACTCCTACCGATACAGTGGATCAAACTGATCGATCAGAACTCATAAACAATTCTACTAATAAATCTCCACAATATAAAAATTATTTTTATATCAAATAACAAATACGAGCTCATATATATACACTCAAACTCAATCTAGGGTATTGCTAACCCCATCTCTACTGAGTCACGCCACAGAGCCAAGGTAATCACCTAACCTTCAGAGCTCTAATACAACTATAACGACCTGGGGGATTTGCGACCTTGGTAATCGACATAAACTCAATGTCGACTATTCAAGCATCGGAAATACCGGATAGTTAATGAAAGAAGTTAGAGGGTGAGAATAGATAAGATAGAAAATTAGAATAGAAGAAGAAGAACATAACTAAAACAACATCAGAGTAACACGAATTTCACAGCGAAACGAATAAAATATAACATAACTTTGAAATAAAACTAGTATATGTATACAATAACATTTATCAGATTTCAACACTTACAACACAGCGGAAATAAACAATTGCTATAAAATCCTGAAGCCTCCTACTCCAGCTTTCCAGTTATATCTGTAAAATCCCAACTACTTGACTGCCCGTACAAAATTGGGCACCCAAGAGTTTAGGGAAAGAAAAACAAAAATAAACTCTGGGTCAGTCATGTGACTGGTGTAAGTAAACTCCAGACACTTGTTTAACTTTTAAAATTCTTTTAAAAGGAAGGAAAATCGTAAGACCGATCCACACATAAACATGGATGGTTTTTACCTTACGACAACTCAAAATATTCTTTATATCACAACTCTTCTGATATTATAATAATGTCTAAATCAAGTAAATAACAATCTAGTACAACGCTTTCATCTCACATTCTACATATATAATATGCAATCAAAAACCACATACTCTTATTGGGTAATGGATTTCCAACTATGACAAGGTATGGAACCACCTTCCGATCAGTGTACTCTAGAAGAGATACACTGGAGTTCAACAAGAACATCTTGTAACTCGGCCACACATGATGTAACACCCCGTATTTTCGGTAACCTTTAATGTAACAAATCAAATTATACTTAATTTTTAAGAGAAGAATTAAGGGAAACGGGTTATGCCATTGCGTTCGTCTTGGAATTCTGCTTGAGATAAATTCCGAGTTTGCATGAATCGGACTTCGTATGAGGAAGTTTTGGCTGTCATAAATTTCCAGAAAATTCAAATAAATTCAAACAGCTCGAAAACAAATTCAAATTCAAATCAGAAGTCAGAAGCGGGCTGGGCGGGAAAATTCCCGCCCAGGACCTAGGTCGAGCAGGGGTTGACCCTAGTGTCGACCTCCCCCCTACAGGTCGACCTGGGTGTGGACCTCCCCCCTATAGGTCAACCTGGGGGTCGACCTGCCCTGTTTTTCCAGATCCGAGGCAGAATTCATTTTTATGTATCCGAGCTGATTTTTGGACCAAATTCATGAGTTCTACGCTATATAAACGCCCCCAAACTTCACTTTCTCCGCACAACTTCATAACGCCTATACTCTGCCTCAACCCTAATTAAAATAAATCTTATTCTCCATTAAAACAAGTTATAGTTCTTCTTCAAATTGGAGATTCAAATCAAGATAAAGCTTCAAGTTGGACCATAGGCATTCCGCTTCAAGCAACGTCACTCGAATCATAGCAAATCGCCTTTTCTAAACCGATCACTGTAAGTTCGGTTATTCCTTAGATTTGAACGTGTAATTGGAATTGTGAATTTAATGAATCAAAATATAGAACTATACCAATTTGCAAGTTAATTATTTTTGATTCATGCTTGTGTCAAATCAAAAGTTATCTATGCCTTTGGATCTGATTTACGACTGTGACTATGAGACTTTTTGCCTAAGACTATGACGATGAAACTATTGCCTATAAACCTATTGCCTATGACTATGACTGTGAAACTATTGCCTATGACTATGACTATAACACCTTTGTCTAAGACTATGGCGATGAACTGTTGCCTATGAAATTATTGCCTACGACTATGAATCATAACTATGAGACTATTGCCTATGACAATGGTTAAGAAATTATTGTGATTAGTCGCCCACGACTATTGTGGTTAATTGCCTATGACTATTGTAGTTAGTTGCTTATAACTATTCCTACTGTTACAAATAACCGATCATGTCGTACCTTGAATTGGCATTATGTTGGACCAAATCACCTATGCCCATTCCCTTGATCATGTGGATCTCATGTTTAGTGTGTAACTTGGCTAGTTTATTCCTATTCACTATTATGTACATCGAACCTGTTGGAGCTGTCATATTTGTATTGCCTAATCTTTTATATCAATTCTTGTGCTTATCCCATATTCCTTTTGATTAGTGCCATTTCATGAGTACATAGAAAACTTGTGAAATCATGTTATACGTACGATTATGATGCAGGGATTGGGCGTAGCTTAATTAAGTTAGTTTGGCATAATAAATATGTTGGCATAATCTAAATTTGCTATAATAGTGAATGATTTACATGCATATTAGACTTGGGCATAAATTGATAAATTTAGTGGGCCGCAAAGTGTGTAATTGGCGTGTAAACCAAGTTTTGGACATAAACGATAAACTAGAATATTAAATCTAGTTTTGACATGAACCGTAAATTGGAATATTAATCTAGATTAGGCATGAATTGTAAAAGGGGAATATTAAATCTAAATTGGTATAAAATGCAAGTTGGGCTAATTGATAGGTAAATCAATTTTTGGGCATAGAATATAAATATGCTAATTTGCATGACAAATGAATATGATCTAGGCAAAATTGATTTACGGAAAATTTACATAAATAGTAAATATGTAAATTTAGTATGCCTAACCCGAGGTTAGACTGAGTTGTGGTGTAAAACCGCCAGGAACCGACCGGCACATCCAGTGACCACAACAATACCTGTCTAATGTGGGTGGTTAGTGCATCAAGCCTAGAAAGACCCGAGGTTAGACTGAGTTATGGTGTAAACCTGCCCGGAACCGATCGTCACATCCAGTAACCACAACAATATCTGTCTAATGTGAGTGGTTGGTGCTTTAATTAGTTAATTAATTAAGGCTCTTGAATAAATCAAGCTAGAAATGGTGAGGTTAAGTAATTAGGGAAACACTTAACCGTAATAGCATGTTAACTAGGCAATTGGGTGAGGTTAAGTAAAATTAGAACACTTAACCGTTACAACATGTTCATTAGACAAGTGGGTGAGGTTAAGTAAATTTAGAACCACTTAACCGTTGTAACATGTTAATTAAGCAGATGATAGGGTTAAGTTAACACGAGAACAACACTTAACCAATATAACATGATTTGAGGTAGGGTCAAGTCAACATCAGAAGGAAACACTTAACCAACATGACATGACGGGTGGATGGGTTAAGTTAACTTGAATTGATTAATGACACTTGACCAATATAACTTGATGAGCGAATGGGGTTAAGTTAAATGGGAAATACTTAACCAATATAACCTGATAAATGAACAGGTTTAAGTTAATAAATCACACTTAACTATTCCAACATGATAAGCAAGAAAGGTTAAGTTAATAAGAACCACTTAACCAACACGACTTGACGAGTAGGAGGTTAAGTACACGTCGTGTAGGTGGGTAATATTAGTAAATATAGGCCCACAAAAACTTAACCATTAAATAAACATGCTTGAATCCGTGGGAAGGTTAAGTGCATGTCGGGTTGGTATGTAATATTAGTTAATATAGGCCCACAAAAATTTACCCATTATATAAACATGCTTGGATCGATGGGAGGGCTAAGTACATCTCGTGTAGGTGGGTAATATTAGTACATATAGGCCCACAAACTTAACTGTTAAGAAAACATGCTAGAATCGGTGGGAGGATTAAGTACATCTTGTATAGGTAGGTAATATTTGTATATATAGGCCCACAAACTTAACTAGTAGGAAACCCTAGTAACGGGGACCCATTTCAGCAGTAACCCACATAGATGTATCATGGTACCCTGAAACTAGGCAGGGTAGGGCACGATTACTGGGTTGATTATAAGTGGTCAAAAATAGCGGCAGGGGGTACGTTAGTGTAGGTTCCAACGGTTTACGGGCGTGCATGTACTCTGGAGTGGAAAAAGCAGGCACTGGGTACCAGTAGTTATACACTGCATCTTGAATCGTGTCGGGTCGCTATCATAAGGCTTGATACACCTTATGGTGGGGCCAGCACAGAGTATCTACACGCAAGAGAGGGCCGACTGACACAGACACATGGAAACTTAATATAAGTATGTAGCATAATCCCTAGTTGGACCTAGGTTGCGTAAACCCTGAATCCCAGAAGCGTTCAATAGGTAGCATAAACCCCAGTGGCCCTGGGTAGCGTAAACCCTGGTTGAATCTAGTAAGCACTCGATAGTAAACCCTAGATTAGATCTAGGTAATAAATAGAATCCCTGTAATAGATGTACACCTGAAGGCAACTACAAATACGGGGATTGGGATCACATTATCATATGATCATAGATTACTAGTTTGGACACCAGTTAAGTAGTGCAGAGATATAGAAATCAGTATAAACAGGGTAGTTGCCAAGCAGAGAAGGAGTAGAAGCGCATTCAGTTTATCAGTACATTCAGTTTATCAGTAAATTCAGTTTATCGGTACATTCAGTTTATCTTTCCATATCCCATGCCTATCCCATATTATCTTGTTACTATGGTTTAGTCTTATATTTAGTTTATTCATGTCATGACCCTTTTCCTCGTTTAAATACTAAGAATCACTGGACTTACCGGACTTTATGTCTGACCTAGTTTGCTTTCGCCTCTTTTCTTCTATTCCCCCGCTAAGGTAGTCAGGGAGGGAATAGCTCAGGTTTGTTTGGACCGTTACTCTTTCCAAGCTTGAAGACTCTTTGACGTGTTTCCTTGGACTCTATCTTCTACGGCTATGGCTGGCTCATGCTTTATTTGTGGAAATTATTTTATACTTCTTTATTTTTGTAAACAAGACAGGATACTTTGGTATTGTAAAATTATCTTTGTACAAACTATTTATCAATGAAATAAAGTTCTATTTATTTGTCGCTGCTTTAATTTTCTATCTTGTAATTTATCTGCATCTTTTACCAATAATGCTCCATCGAAATTAAGGCATTCCATTTGAGAGTGACCTTAACGGAGGTGCGGTGTTTCACTTGGTATCAGAGCTGAAGGTTACCGGATCAGATAAAAGATTTGAAAAATTATTTTCAAAACGGTTTCAAAAGAAGCATTTTCAAAAGAAAAGTTTTGTTTTAAAGGCATATTCCCCAAAGCCATATGCACTATCTTTTGATCCTCTGTTTGAGTCCTTGTTTCCTCCTTTCCTGAGTCTCCGGGGCTCCTGGCTTTCTGGGAGGTAACCTCATCGCGACATTTTTCCGTAGGCTTGATGAGACTACGACACTTGTCAAAGGGAAAATAAGTGCCTAACTTCCATCTGTAGCCGTAATTTTTTTTCGAGCTTTGTACGATTCTCCGTGCAATGGAGGCAGCTTTCGAGAGACATGTCAACAAGTTACACAGGGGTGGCAAAGTTGAGAATGAGGGGGTTTGGCTAAGGAGCACAACACAAGGATGAAGAACCCATGGATATGGACTTGGTTCACAAAGGAGGGGAGGAAAGGCAAGAGGAAGTATCTTTATTTTGGTATAACGGGTCGTATAATTAAGGGCAAGGGTAAGAACAAGCGATAGGATTTTCCGAAAGGCGAGGGCATGCTCCCATCACTAGCATACCTGAGAGAAAGAGGCAGTAAGATTTTGGTTGAAAGAGTTCTTCCTTTTTTATTATCCTGTTAGTACTCCTTCTGATTTTAGCGCTTCACATCCATATATATATCTGCTTCCATAGTTGAGTCTCTGCACCCTAGATATTATGTACTAGAGGATCCCATTATAGTCTCAAATCCAATTGCTGATTTGACCCATTTATCTTTGACTTGTGAGGATTTGAGAATAGCTATATTTATGCTTATGTTTTTGGGCTATGGGTTGATTCTAGGCATTGATTGGTTAGCTAGTAATTATAAAACAAGGGTAGTTAGACTTTCGACTTGCCTCAAGAATACCCTTGAGATTTCGTACGATCCTAAGGGATCAGTTTGTCTTAGCTACTTAGAATCACTTTACTTATCTATCGACGATTTTCGATCCGTTGGGGTAGTCCATGAGTACGCAAGATGTTTTGACTAGGGTAGGGGTTTTCCCCCTTAGAACTTGAGACAGACTTCCGCATGTATCTAGATGACATGGCAAATCCAGTTATGCGATCAACGAAAATTCTGGAGCAAGATTGGCGAGGATAGCCAGAGTCGGTAAAGTGCTCAATTGTTTGGTTGTTTTGTTAGTATCATCTCACATAGATCATCCAAATTCGGAGGAGGTATCCCTTGGTTGCTTGTCTGATATTGGTTTAGGCCTTTGGGGCTTGTACTTGAGGGATGTCGAGTTCAACTAGGATGTTTTGCATGAGAAATAAATGGTTGGGGGCTGGCACCCTAAGTTAGACTGACCTTAAGAGAGGTAATAAGCACATAGTAACCATTAGCATTAGACCCTCAGATTTGCAGCATGATGGATAAGCTAAGTAGAGGAGAGACCTCTAATCATCTTAGGTATATACACTTGGTATCATGATTAACATATGTTTTTCTCGGGAGGATAGTTTGACTACATTGGATACCCTCTAGCATAGTAAGTGAGCGAGGTCCTATCTTTACTAGTGGGTTTTGGAAGTGGAGGTCAAGAAGCTTCGCAATCGTGGAGTTAAATTAGTTAAGGTACAGTGGAGTGAAGCTCAAGAAGATGCGACTTCGAAGACGGAATACTAGATACACGCATCATACCCTCTTTCATGAGGGTATATCCCTGATCTCTTTTGCTAGGAATTTTAGGCATTCTTGTTTCCATCTTTTTAAGTATTTCCTCTAGGTCCTATCTTCGTGATCCTTAGGTAGAAACCAGTGGATATAAACATGTATTTGAAACATGTTATGATTGATGGTTGCAAGTGGTTGCTAGTGGTTGCTCGTGGATGCATATACACACATTAGGCACTAGATCGGCTCAGTCACTTTCATATTGCATTTGCATATATGTATTTGTTTATGGATTGAACTTGATGTGTTGCATTTGAGTGAATGGTTGTGCACTCATATAGAAATGATATGCTTCGTTAGGATTGCATACATGATGGACTCATGGCACTAACATAATTCGCATTAAGGAGGTCAACTGAATCAGTAGACCGCCTGATTTTACATTAGATAAGGACATGTACACACACTATGCATAGAATCATGAAAGCATTAGAAATCCTTTTAGGGACAATGGATGCCTATGATTGAATGGTTGAGTAGATGGATGTCGGATGTTAGGATACATTCTTCTTAACTTGAAGATTTCGGGGACGAAATCCTTTAAGGAGGGGAGAATGTAACACCCCGTATTTTCTGTAAACGTTAATGTAACAAATCAAAGTATACTTAATTTTTAAGAGAAGAATTAAGGGAAATGGGTTATGCCATTGAGTTCATCTCGGAATTCTGCTTGAGATAGAGTCCGAGTTTGCGTGAATCGGACTTCGTATGAGGAAGTTATGGCTGTCAGAAGTTTCCAGAAAATTCAAATAAATTCAAATAGCTCGAAAACAAATTCAAATTCAAATCAGAAGTCAGAAGCGAACTGGGTGGGAAAATTCCCACCCAAGACCCAGGTCGACCAGTGGGTCGACCCTAGTATCGACCTCCCCCTACAGGTCGACCTGGGGGTCGACCTCCCCCCTATACTGGGGGTCGGCCTGCCCTGTTTTTCCAGATCCGAGGCATAATTCATTTTTATGTATCCGGGCTAATTTCTAGACCAAATTCATGAGTTCTACGCTATATAAACGCCCCCAAACTTCACTTTCTCCACACAACTTCATTACGCCTATACTCTGCCTCAATCCTAATTAAAATAAATCTTATTCTCCATTAAAACAAGTTATAGTTCCTCTTCAAATTGGATATTCAAATCAAGATAAAGCTTCAAGTTGGACTATAGGCATTCCGCTTCAAGCAACGTCACTCGAATCATAGCAAATCGCCTTTTCTAAATCGATCACTGTAAGTTCGGTTATTCCTTAGATTTGAACGTGTAATTGGAATTGTGAATGTAACGAATCAAAATATAGAACTATACCAATTTGCAAGTTAATTATCTTTGATTCGTGCTTATGTCAAATCGAAAGTTATCTATGCCTTTGGATCTGATTTACGACTGTGACTATGAGACTTTTTGCCTAAGACCATGATTATGAAACTATTGCCTATAAAGCTATTGCCTATAACTATGACTATGACTATGAAACTATTGCCTATGAGTATGACTATGACTATGAGACCTTTGTCTAAGACTATGGCCATGAACTGTCGCCTATGAAATTATTTCTTACGACTATGAATCATAACTATAAGACTATTGCCTATGACATTGATTAAGAAATTATTGTGATTAGTCGCCCATGACTATTGTGGTTAATTGCCTATGACTATTGTAGTTAGTTGCTTATGACTATTCCCATTGTTACAAATAACCGATCATGTCGTACCTTGAACTAGCATTATGTTGGACCAAATCACCTATGCCCATTCCCTTGATCATGTGGATCTCATGTTTCGTGTGTAACTTGGCTAGTTTAATCCTATTCACTATTATGTACATCAAACTTGTTGGAACCGTTATTTTTGTACTGCCTAATCTTTTATATCAATTCTTGTGCTTATCCCCTATTCCTTTTGATTAGTGGCATTTCATGAGCACATAGAAAACTTGTGAAATCATGTTATATGTAAGATTATGATGCGGGGATTGGGCGTAGCTTAATTAAGTTAGTTTGGCATAATAAATATGTTGGCATAATCTAAATTTGCTATAATAGTGAATGATTTACATGCATATTAGACTTGGGCATAAATTGATAAAATTAGATGGCCGCAAAGTGTGTAATTGGCTTGTAAACCAAGTTTTGGACATAAACGGTAAACTAGAATATTAAATCTAGTTTTGACATGAACCGTAAATTGGAATATTAATCTAGATTAGGCATGAATTGTAAAAGGGGAATATTAAATCTAAATTGGTATAAACTGCAAGTTGGGCTAATTGATAGGTAAATCAAGTTTTGGGCATAGAATATAAATATGATAATTTGTATGACAAATGAATATAATCTAGGCTAAATTGATTTACGGAAAATTTACATAAATAGTAAATATGTAAATTTAGTATGCCTAACTCGAGGTTAGACTGAGTTGTGGTGTAAAACTGCCCGGAACCGACCGGCACATCCAGTGACCACAACAATACCTGTCTAATGTGGGTGGTTAGTGCATCAAGCCCAGAAGACCCGAGGTTAGACAGAGTTATGGTGTAAACCTGCCCGGAACCGACCGGCACATCCAGTAATCACAACAATATCTGTCTAATGTGAGTAGTTGGTGCTTTAATTAATTAATTAAGGCTCATGAATAAATCAAGCTAGAAATGGTGAGGTTAAGTAATTAGGGAAACACTTAACCGTAATAACATGTTAACTAGGCAAGTGGGTGAGGTTAAGTAAAATTAGAACACTTAACCGTTACAACATGTTCATTTGACAAGTGGGTGAGGTTAAGTAAATTTAGAACACTTAACCATTGTAACATGTTAATTAAGCAGATGATAGGGTTAAGTTAACACGAGAACAACACTTAACCAATATAACATGATTTGAGGTAGGGTCAAGTCAACACCTGAAGGAAACACTTAACCAACATGACATGACGGATGGATGGGTTAAGTTAACTCGAATTGATTAATGACACTTGACCAATATAACTTGATGAGCGAATGGGGTTAAGTTAAATGGGAAATACTCAACCAATATAACCTGATAAATGAACAGGGTTAAGTTAATAAATCAAACTTAACCAATCCAACATGATAAGCAAGAAAGGTTATGTTAATAAGAACCACTTAACCAACACGACTTGACGAGTAGGAGGTTAAGTACACGTCGAGTAAGTGGGTAATATTAGTAAATATAGACCCACAAAAACTTAACCATTAAATAAACATGCTTGAATCTGTGGGAAAGTTAAGTGCACGTCGGGTTGGGGGGTAATATTAGTAAATATAGGCCCACAAAAAATTAACCATTATATAAACATGCTTGGATCGATGGGAGGGTTAAGTACATCTCGTGTCGATGGGAAAGATCAGTACATATAGGCCCATAAATTTACTATTAAGAAAACATGCTAGAATCAGTGGGAGGGTTAAGTACATCTCGTATAGGTGGGTAATATTTGTATATATAGGACCACAAACTTAACCAGCAGGAAACCCTAGTAACAGGGACCCATTTCAGCAGTAACCCACATAGATGTATCATGGTACCCTGAAACTAGGCAGGTGGGGGCACGATTACTGGGCTGATTTTAAGCGGTCAAAAATAGCGGTAGGGGGTACGTCTGTGTAGGTTCTGACGGTTTACGGGCGTGCACGTACTCCGGAGTAAAAAAACAGGCACTGGGTACCAGTAGTTATACACTGTGCATCTTGAATCGTGTCGGGTCGCTAGCATAAGGCTTGATACACCTTATGGTGGGGCCATCACATAGTATCTACACGCAAGAGAGGGCCGACTGATACAGACACATGGAAATTTAATACAAGCGGTAGCATAATCCCTAGTTAGACCAAGGTCGCTTAAACCCTGAATCCGAGAAGCGTTCAATAGGTAGCATAAACCCTAGTGGCCCTGGGTAGCGTAAACCCTAGTTGAATCTAGTAAGCACTCGATAGTAAACCCTAGATTAGATCTAGGTAATAAACGGAATCCCCATAATAGATGTACACCTGAAGGCAACCGCAAATACAGGGATTGGGATCACGTTATCATATGATCATAGATAACTAGTTTGGACACCAGTTAGGTAGTGCAGAGATATAGAAATCGGTATAAACAGGGTAGTTGCGAAGCAGAGAAGGAGTAGAAGCTCCTTCAGTTTATCAGTACATTCAATTTATCAGTACATTCAGTTTATCGGTACATTCAGTTTATCTTGCCATATCCCATGCTTATCCCATATTATCTTGTTACAATGGTTTAGTCTTATATTTAGTTTATTCATGTCATGACCCTTTTCCTCGTTTAAATACTAAGAATCAATGGACTTACCAGACTTTATGTCTGACCTAGTTTGCTTTCGCCTCTTTTCTTCCGTCCCTCCCCCCCCCCCCCCTCTGGTAGTCAGGGATGGAATAACTCAGGTTTATTTGGACCGTTACTCTTTCCAAGCTTGAAGACTCTTTGACGTGTTGCCTTGGACTCTCTCTTCTTCTGCTATGGCTGGCTCATGCTTTATTTGGGGAATCATTTTATGCTTCTTTATTTTTGTAAACAAGACATGATACTTTGGTATTGTAAAACATTCTTTGTACAAGTTGTTTATCAATGAAATAAAGTTTTATTTATTTGTCGCTGCTTTAATTGTCTGTCTTATAATTTATGTGCATCTTTTGCCTATAATGGTCCATCGAAATTAAGGCATTCCCTTTGAGAGTGACCTTAACGGAGGTGGGGTGTTTCACATGACCTGCCATTCATTTCGCTTGAATGTTCCGAATATATTGTCACCTTACGGTTGGTATGCAAACATAATCGTTCCCGGGAGATACATAATTGAAAGAAGTAATAAATATGAATATTCTCTAGATGATGACAATATACCCTATTTGGGTGCGACCCACTTAGCCATGTTGCCTGCCCGATTTCTGTCATTTCCCAATTGATGAGGCTTGAGGTCATAACGTATCTTTTAACAGATCACTTCTTCATTTACTTTGAATGCCACATCGTCATACCTGTCAAATCCCAAATTGATTTCCCAAAAAATACCATGCGTATAAGCTAAGAGAAACGAATCCCTCCGCCACCAACGTAAATATGTTTGAAACGATCAACTTACATGATCTACCAGATATACTCTGTCAGACATTCGTCCATTTAAGTTGTCCTAGGACTGGACAACCCGAAAGCGCTATTCTGTAAATCCATCTTAGGAAATTTCTACCTAGGATTTACTTAACAGCCCTTGAATAACTCCGTCTTCAATTATCTTCATCATATTTGATTCGCAACGCTAATCCATACGGAGTGGTTTTCAGATAATATATCTGATCCCGGCCTCTCCATATTGACAACAGAAATGGTCAAAATCTTTGATATTTGGTGATTTAACTATTAAAGGAAAACATGCATACAAACAACGGTCATATTTCCAAATGGAAATCTTACCGATCAATCATCATTTTATTTCCCAATTTCTCATTTATCATTTCCATATATTCATAAATTCCTTATTTTCTAAAATTAGAAAATTTTCGTTATTAACTTTGGAAAACGTTTCCATTTCTGATTCACGCATCAATATCTTCCCACCTCTATCAGTCTCTAACTGTAAACTAGTAAGAGAACAACTTCCCAAGTATAAACCCTGAAGGCCGAAACCAACATCAGATCGATACCGAGAAAGCCATTCAACTCAATTAATTTCCAGTCAGTTTATAATTTCAGTAATTCCACTTAAATTCCTAATTTAAATCCCAAATTACTTTGTAGTATTTTAATTGCAAAATTTTTACTTTAATCTAATTTTTCACATAGAATGTGAATAACATGTCTATATATAATCAAACAGTTTGATTTCGTATTTTAAAAACAATATCCCAAATCCAATTTCTTTTCATACTTCTGTTTGTAGAATTATTCAAACAAATCTCCTTTTTATTTCTAACACTTAAATATCATTTATAATTCCCTTTATATAATTCAATTTATTCAATATAAATCCTTTTATAAAATTCTATTTATTTTATATAATTCTATTCATTTTATATAAATCCTTTTATATAATTCTATTCATTTCCCAAATATTTCCTTAATTATATTTTCCAATATTTGTTTTCCAAATATTACCTTTTATAATATCCTATTTATTTCATATATAAATATTTCATTTTCAATATTCACTTTGAAATTTTCCTTTTTACATTCCAGTATTTCATATGGTATTTAAAATACCAAATAACATGACCAGTGTCATCATAATCAATCACAGATTATATATCACGTCATATATTACAATATATGAAAACAAACAGTATTATAATATTGAGGAATCCAGTTGGACCCCTCCAACTTGTTTCCCTGTATCCACAGATGTTAAACAATATAAATAACATCGATTTTATTTCAATATGAAATATTCTGATAAACAGAATCAATATTTGGTCAATAATTTATATATACATCGTTATCTATCATTTCAACCAATAAATCAGCACTTCAACCAAACAATAAACACACAACAAACAATCATCATTTATTAATTCTAAAATTACATTATAAAATATAAACTAAGCAGAGTTAGTGAGATTTACTCACATTGGACAGTTATCGTTAAATAAAGATAATTGTCATTAATTCAGATCAGACAATTTATTTCGCTATAAATTGTAACGAGCTCCAATTCACTCCCCGTCAGTTCCATTGTGTATCCCTTGTCCATACGATCCCAACGGATCCAAGTTTACGTAATTCTGATAATGTATGGAAGTGATATTAATATTATAAGTTTACACGCTATTAAACTAAAACTAAATTTTATTCGTGCCTTACTATTTTAAATCAGCCCATCCACTTTCCAGACCCATGGATCCCCTTCCTCCCAACCTCCAGTTCGAATTCTGGTTCATAACCGTATGGTCGATTACCTCTTCTAAACATTCCAGCCTCCATGTCCTTTTTTATATTTATTTTTTTCTTCTTTTTTTAGTCGGGCTTCACAAAGCCCAGGCCCATTACCCAACCGACCCGCCATTGATATACACTCCTCCTTCCTGAATGAAACTCCAGCGTCCACTCCAGCATTCTCTTTTCCCATGGTCGCTGCAAACTCTCTTTACCTCCCCTCCTTATCTTCACGTAATTTAAAACTACAACAACCATGGGACTCCTCATCAAACTCTGTTTCTTTCCACTGAAAACCGCACTTCCTGCTTTACAGTGGCCATCTTCAAAACTTTAAAACTAATTGCATGCTATCCCACTTCGCTGATTTCCAAACCAAACTACCATGATCTGCGGGTTCTCATCAATCCCATCGTCACCTCCACTGTCCACTCGCTCTCCATCTCCAACCCTCTACGGTGCTATAGCAAATCCATGCGCAGCTACATTGGAAACCGCACCATTTATTTACACCCAACTTCATAAAACACCGTCGTTCGAAAGCCTTCTACTTCACACGTTCACTCCTTTTCTCTTTCAAAGTTTCTTCCCGCATAAATATTTCCTTCTGGCTTATTTTATTTCAAGAAAAAGTATTATCTCTCAGCAGAAAAATAGTGCATGCGTGCCGCTTTACTTTCGAGCCCTTCACCCTGTTCCATGCGTGCGTGCATCACTCCTCACATCCTCACAAAATGTTTGGCCATTAAAATGAGTTCGACTATAAAACTTGTTAAAGCCGATGAATGGTGGTGTGCTCCCATATTTATAATGTGAGGAAGCTTCAAGGTTAAGGAATATAAATCTTCTTTGTTAAGTCTGCACTCTGTCGTGATGTATCAGTATGATTTGATCATACAGTGAAGAATGAATCAGCTTCTAGGGTAGAGGAAAAAGAACCGCAATCCTATTACTTTGCAAGAAAGTAAAGATACATTTTTATACGATATTTATAGTGATTGTACTACTACACCATGAATTGCCGTGTACTGGAAATCTGATGCAGTAGCTTACTGGTCGAAAGTTTCTGTTCATCGCATGCACCATTCTGTGATTGAGTAAAGCACTCATGTTAATTAGCTTAAATTATGTAGGATGATAGGGTTGCTTTGTTGATAAAGTTTAGTTGAGTTGATAGACTTTTTTTGTACTGATGGTGGGACATTTTGTTCATCAGAAGTTACAATTCATAGTGGATGCGTTGATTTGAGATAGTTTTTGTCCTGATGTTTAGTTTAGGTTGGCAGAACATTTTTTTAAATGGATAAATATCTTAGGTGCTAAGGAAACCTCAAGAAGTGTTTTAAATATTATTAAAAAAATGGAGAGGAGGTGTATAGATTAAATGGTTTGTTGGCATGGGTGGTATGTTTTGTTTCCAAAGTGAAGTTGTACGTACTTCGTTTCACAAAGTTCATTTATTTTACGGACCGCCATAGATAGAACTAAACATACCGTTATGTCAAGCAATGTATCCTGATCCCAAAGATGTAATTATATAGACTAGTTAACTCATTTCGTGAAACCCCAAAATGCTGATATAGGGTGTAAAATACTAAAAATAAAAAGTGATTTATTTTCCAAATTAAAAATTGCAGTAAAATTCTAAAAATTAAATTATATCGACGCCTCAAAGATCCTATCTAAATTCGAAGCCAATATTTAATTAAAATAAAATATATCGTTATGCTTTATAAACGATTCCATAGCGGCTATTTGAAAATTTGATTTGGACATAACTCATAATCTTTAACACGAAATCTCAATTTTTCACTTCCATTAGAAAAATACAGTTTAATAGATTTCAAAGTTTCTTGTTCGAAGAAATCTGACTAATAATAGATTTTATATATTCGTTTAAAGTTCGAATCGCCAACTTACGAACTGCTGTGCCATTTCGAGCTCGATTATAATTATAATATAATTATACGTTCAACAGTCGTTTATATAATATATTCGTTAATATAATTCAACTCTGTACTGAACTATATATTATAAATGATCCTATTCACAAAATATAGTGAATTCCACTATGTCCGACTATTTCGGAAATTAAATATATTATTATGTTATAAATATTAATTAAATATTCAATATTTTTCAATTCTTGTCATTTTAAATTAACAAACCATTATTTAAATAATTGAATAAATTATTTACGGGTCGTTACATTCTTCCCCCCTTAAAATAATTTCGTCCTCGAAATTGCTAAGGTAGAAAACAAACCCTATCAACTGGTTTAAATTTATCTGTTTATTTCTTACCTTCGGTTTCAGTTGAACCAATCAAATCCAATTAAAATATTAATTTATTTTTATTAAAGAAAATTTTCAAAAATCCTGAAAATTTTCTAACACCCTAAATTTATGAAAAATTTCGCCAGCACCTCCTTTGTATGGCTCAATCGGTACACCTACAACTTGCCTCTCTGGGCCTTCTCCAACCCAAAAGAAAATCAAACAGCCAAGTGGCTTGCCAATTCGGCTCATAAATCTCGTATTCATATAAAAATAAACTTGTACCTTTTTGTCGGGCATATCATTATATCATTTCCATCTGCTGCCAATTTAGTAGATACCAATGCCACCCCAATAAACTCCAATCAATTTTATCCTCTACCTAATCATTCACTTATACCCAAGTCGAATCCCATTCTGAACACAAATTCCACTAACAAATTCAACTCTTAACTTACCAGTCCAATGGACTTAACCAAATTGAGTTGCATTCCTCAAAATTTATTAACTAATTAACTTCTCTAATTAATTATCTTTATCTCATAATTAAATTATGGTTTTTATTTTAACAATCAGTCCATTTTAATTCAACGCTCTTTTTCCTGGGGATTTTTACACAAATTTGCTCTTCTAAACCAGATATCTCTTTTCAGGATTCAAAACAACTTTCTTTCTTAAAACAATTCAGCAAAAACAAATCTTTGGTAGTAATATGTCACTTACAAACTCGAAAATGGACACTGATGATGTGGCCAGCATCATCAGAGTTATTTCCCAGCGACTGAGGTGAGTTCAATACTATATCACTTTCCAAAACCATCTTTAAACCCTTCCATTTTGAAATCAATTTCAAAATATCTTTTACACTGCTTGAAAACATTTCCAAAATCTCCTAGGATTTTAAAATTGCCATATATTTTATCCAAATTCATTTATAACATTTCCAACTTTTAGGATTTTTAATTCCAATTCTAATTTAATTCAGCTGATTCCATATACTACACTTACATGAATTCTGATCGGTTATTTACATAACCATTTCTATTATAATCTTATCGATTCTAATAACAACCAATATATCCAATATGTTATAATAATTCCAATATCTATACTTTCTTTTATATCAAAATATATTTCGGGTAAAATTATTTCATTTACCCCTCTTTCAAAATATACCGTGTCGATTCATCGTATTCGAGTGTTTAGAAACTCCTACCGATACAGTGGATCAAACTGATCGATCAGAACTCATAAACAATTCTACCAATAAATCTCCATAATATAAAATTTATTTTTATATCAAATAACAAATACGCGCTCATATATATATATATATATATATATATATATACTCAAACTCAATCTAGGGTATTGCTAACCCCATCTCTATTGAGTCACGCCACAGAGCCAAGGTAATCACTTAACCTTCAGCTCTGATACCACTATAACGACCTGGGGGATTTGCGACCTTGGTAATCGACATAAACTCAATGTCAACTATTCAAGCATCGAAAATACCGGATAGTTAATTAAAGAAGTTAGAGGGTGAGAATAGATAAGATAGAAAATTAGAATAGAAGAAGAAGAACACAACTACAACAACATCATAGTAACACGAATCTCACAGCGGAACGAATAAAATATAGCATAACTTTGAAATAAAACCAGTATATGTATACAATAACATTTATTAGAGTACAACACTTACAACACAGCGGAAATAAACAATTGCTATAAAATCCTGAAGCCTCCTTCTCCAGCTTTCCAATCATATCTGTAAAATCTCGACTACTTGACTGCCCGTACAAAATTGGGCACCCAAGAGTTTGGGGAAAACAAAACAAAAATAAACTCTGGGTCGGTCATGTAACTGGTTTGAGTAAACTCCAAACACTTGTTTAACTTTTAAAATTCTTTTAAAAGAAAGGAAAGTCATAAGACTGATCCACACATAAACATGGATGGTTTTTACCTTACGACTACTCAAAATATTCTTTATATCACAACTCTTCTGATATTATAATAATGTCTAAAACAAGTAAATAAAAATATAGTAGAACATTTTCATCTCACGTTCTACATATATAATATAAAATAAAAAACCGCAGACTCTTATTGGGTAATGGATGTCCAACTATGACAAGGTATGGAACCACCTTCCGATCAGTGTACCCTAGAAGCGGTACACTGGAGTTCAACAAGAACATCTTGTAACTCGGCCACACATGACCAACCATTCATTTCGCTTGAATGTTCCGAATATATTGTCACCTTACGGTTGGTATACCAACGTAACCGTTCCCGGGAGATACACAATTGAAAGAAGCAACAAATATGAATATTCTCTAGATGGTGACAATATACCCTACTTGGGTGCGACCCACTTAGCCATGCTGCCTGCCCGATTTCTATCATTTCCCGGTTGATAACGCTTGAGATCATAACGTATCTTTTAACACATCACTTCTTCATTTGCTTTGAATGCCACATCGTCATACCCATCAAATCACAAATTGATTTCCCTAAAAATACCATGCGTATAAGCTAAGAGAAACGAATCCCTCTGCAACATAAATACGTTTGAAACAATCAACTTACGCGATCTACCAGATATACTCTGTCAGACATTCGTCCATTCAAGTTGTTCCGGGACTGGACAACCCGAAAGTACTATTCTGTAAATCCATCTTAGGCAATTTCTACCTAGGATTTACTGACCAGCCCTTGCATAACTCTGTCTTCACTTGTCTTCATCATATTTGATTCGCAAAGCTAATGCCATACGGAGTAGTTTTCGGATAATATATCTGATCCCGATCTCTTCGTATTGACAACGGAAATGGTCAAAATCTTTGACAGTCGGTTATTTAACTATCAAAGGAAAACATGTGTACAAACAATGGTCGTATTTCCAAATGGAAATCTTACCGATCAATCATCATTTCATTTCCCAATTTCTCATTTATCATTTCCATATATTCATAAATTCCTTATTTTGTAAAATTAGAAAATATACGTTATTAACTTTGGAAAACGTTACCATTTCTGATTCATGCATCAATATCTTCCCACCTCTATCAGTCTCTAACTGTAAACTAGTAAGAGAACAACTTCCCAAATAAAAACCCAGAAGGCCGAAACCAACATCAGATCGATACCCAGAAAGCCATTCAACTCAATTAATTTCAGTTTCTATTTTCAGTAATTCCATTTAAATTCCTAATTCAAACCCAATATTCCTTTATAATATTTTATTTGCAAAATATTTACTTTAATCTAATTTTTCACATCGAATGTGAATAACATGTATATATATAATCAAATAGTTTGATTTCATATTTTAAAAACAATATCCCAAATCCAATTTCTTTTCATACTTTTATTTGTAGAATTATTCATACAAATCTCCTTTTTATTTCTAACACTTAATCTCATTTATAATTCCCTTTATATGATTCTATTTATTCTATATAAATCATTTTATAAAATTCTGTTTATTTTATATAAATCCTTTTATATAATTCTATTCACTTAATATAAATCCTTTTATATAATTCTATACATTTCTCAAATATTTCCTTAATTATATTTTCTAATATTTGTTTTCCAAATATTACCTTTTATAATATCCTACTTATTTCATATATAAATATTTCATTTTCAATATTCACTTTGAAATTTTCTTTTAACATTGCAGTATTTCATATGGTATTTAAAATACCAAATAACATAACCAGTGTCATCATAATCAATTACAGATTATATATCACATCATATATCACAATATATGAAAACAAACAGTATTATAATATTTAGGAATCCAGTTGGACCCCTCCAACCTATTTCTCTGCATACACAGATGTTAAACGATATAAATAACATCGATTTCATTTCAATATGAAATATTCTGATAAACAGAATCAATATTTGATCAGCGATTTATATATACATTGTTATCTATAATTTCAACCAATAAATCAGCAGTTCAACCAAACAATCAACACACAACAATCAATCATCATTTATCAATTCTAAAAATACGTTATAAAATATAAACCAAGTAGAGTTAGTGAGATTTACTCACATTGGACAGTTATCGTTAAATAACGATAATTGTCATTAATTCAGATCAGACAATTTATTTCGCTATAAATTGTAATGAGCTCCAATTCACTCCTAGTCAGTTCCATTGTGTAGCCCTCGTCCATACGATCCCAACGGATCCAAGTTTGCGTAATTCTGATAACGTATGAAAGAAATATTAATATTATAAGTTTACACGCTATTAAATTAAAACGAAATTTTATTTAATTAAATCGGGCCTTACTATTTTAAATTGGCCCATCCACTTTCCAGACCCATGGATCCCCTTCCTCCCAACCTCCTGTTCGAATTCTATTCCATAACAAAATGGTCGATTACCTCTTCTAAACATTCCAGCCTTCACGTCCTTTTTTATATTTATTATTTTCTTCTTTTTTTTAGTTGGGCTTCACAAAACCCGGGCTCATTACCCAACCGACCCGCCACAGATATACATTCCTCCTTCCTGAATGAAACTCCAGCGTCCACTCCAGCATTCTCCTTTCCCATGGTCGCTGCATACTCTCTTTACCTCCCCTCCTTATCTTCACGCAATTTAAAACTACAACAACCATGGGACTTCTCATCAAACTCTGTTTCTTTCCATTGAAAACTGCACCTCCTGCTTTACAGTTGCCATCTTCAAAGCTTTAAAACCAATCGCATGCTATCCCACTTCGCTGATTTCCAGACAAAACTACATTATCTACAGGTTCTCATCAATCCCTTCGTCACCTCCACTGTCCACTCGCTCTCCATCTCCAACCCTCCTCGGTGCTTCACCAAATCCATGCGCAGCTACATTGGAAACTGCACCATTTATTTACACCCAACTACATAAAATGCTATCATTCGAAAGCCTTCTACTTCATACGTTCACCCCACTGCTCTTTCAAAGTTTCTTCCCGCATATATATTTCCTTCTGTCTTATTTTATTTCAAGAAAAAGTATTATCTCCCAGCAGAAAAATAGTCCATGCGAGCCGCTTTACTTTCGAGCCCTTCACCCTGTTCCATGCGTGCGTGCATCACTCCTCACATCCTCACAAAATGTTTGGCCATTAAAATGAGTTCGACTATAAAACTTGTTGAAGCCGATGAATGGTGGTGTGCTCCCATATTTATAATGTGAGGAAGCTTCAAGGTTAAGGAATATAAAACTTCCTTGTTAAGTCTGCACTCTGTCGTGATGTATCAGTATGATTTGATCATACAGTGAAGAATGAATTAGCTTATAGGGTAGAGGAAAAAGAACCGCAGTCCTATTAATTTGCAAGGAAGTAAAGATACATTTTTATATGATATTTATAGTGATTGTACCACTACACCATGAATTGGCGTCTACTGGAAATCTGATGCAATAGTTTATTGGTCAAAAGTTTCTATTCATCGCACGCACCATTCTGGGATTGAGTAAAGCACTCGTGTTAATTAGCTTAAATTATCTAGGATGATAGGGTTACATTGTTGACAAAGTGTAGTTGAGTTGGCAGTCTTTTGTTGTATTGATGGTGGGACATTTTGTTCATCAGAAGTTACAATTCATAGTGGCTGCGTTGGTTTGAGACAGTTTCTATCCCGATGTTTAATGTAAGTTGGCAGCACATTTTTTTAAATGGATAAATATCTTAGGTGCTAAGGAAACCACAATAAGTGTTTTAAATATTATAAAAAAAACGGGGAGGACGTGTATAGATTAAATGGTTCGTTGGCATGGGTGGTATGTTTTGTTTCCAAAGTGAAGTCGTACGCACTTCGTTTCACAAATTTCATTAATTTTACGGACTGCCATAGACAGAACTAAACATACCGTTATGTCAAGCAATGTATCCTGATCCTAAAGATATAATTATATAGACTAGTTAACTCATTTCATGAAACCCCAAAATGCTGATATATAGTGTAAAATACTCAAAATAAAAAGTGATTTATTTTCCAAATTAAAAATTACAGTACAATTCTAAAAATTAAATTATACTGATGCCTCAAAGATCCTGTCTAAATTCGAAGCCAATATTTAATTAAAATAAAATATATCGTTATGCTTTATAAATGATTCCATAACGACTAATTGAAAATTTGATTTGGACATAACTCACAATCTACAACACGAAATCTCAATTTTTCGCTCCCATTAGAAAAATATAGTTTAATAGATTTCAACGTTTCTTGTTTCGAAGAAATCCGGTTAATAATGGATTCTATATATTCGTTTAAAGTTTGAATCACCAAATTACGAACTGTTGTGTCATTTCGAGCTCGATTATAATTATAATGTAATTATACGTTCAACTGTCGTTTATATAATATATTTGTTAATATAATTCAACTCTATACGGAATTATATCTCATAAATGATCCTATTCACACAATATTGTGTATTCCACTATATCCGACTATTTCGGAAATCAAATATATTATTATATTATAAATATTAATTAAATATTAAATATTAAATATTATTTAATTCTAGTCATTTTAAATTACCAAACCATTATTTAAATAATTGAATAAATTATTTATTATCCGTTAAAATACGGGTCGTTACACTAGATGTACCCTAATTGCTACCCCTCCCCAATCGATCGGCTCCCTATCCCATAAATACCTTGTGTCGGCCCCACAGTAGGGTGTATTGCTTCCTAACGTGGCAACCTACAGAAGGACACATACCTATTTACTGGTGCTACAGCGGCTTATTTTCCCAGATGCACGTCATACTCATGCACGCATGCGTTTGTACACACCTGCTCTCAGATGGACCTCTTATAATCAGCTCAGTATGCGTGCCCTGACCCCAACCTAGTGCAGGGTCCTCCTTTAGTACCAGAATGGGTTACTGACTAATATGGGTCCCAAACAATAGATGACACAAGCCAACCCTTATCGATCTTATCTCCCCAACTAACTAGAATTATAACAGGTTATGCCTAACAGATTTAATAGATTTGCACAACCCCCTACAGATTTATAGGTTAAACTTTACAAGTTAATGGGTCCATATAACCCCATCTGATGTAACAGGTTAAGTCTTCTAGATAAACAGGTTCATATAACCCCGTCCCCACATAATTAACAGGTTTACCTAACCCCACAGGCTTAACAAGCTTACTTAACCCCACAGATTTAACAGGATTACTTAAACCCACAGATTTAACAGGCTTACTTAACCCCATATATTTAATAGGCTTACTTAACCCCATAGATTTAACAGGCTTATACGATCCATATGTATTCAAACAGGTTAGTTATTACAAGTTCATTACCATACATTCATTTATGGTTATAATGCGCTAGACCTCCCACATTAAGTCTACCACTTGTGGATGCTGGATATGCCGGTTGGGTCCAGGCAGACTTCTTCCACAAGTCGGACCTAACTTCATGTCTTAGCACCATCACATTTTTATGCACTTAGACCCCTCACATTAGATTCACCACTTGTGGTCGCTGAATATGCCGGTCGGGTCCGGGCAGACTTCCACCACAAGTGTAATCTAACCTCGTGTCTAAGTGCGGTTACAGTTTCCTAATTACTGTAATTCTAGGCATCCTCATTCATTAACAAGTATTCCTATTTCATTATAGGTTTTCATGCCCCTTTCCCTAGTCATATTCATCATGTGTTGTATGCCCAAATTAAGATCTTTAATCGCAGTTTGGCTTATGCCCCAAATCCATGTTCATGCTTTCATTTCAAGTTCTGCCCCAAATTTCACAATACAAGTTATGCCCCAATTTTAATGGATTAAACAAGCTTCACAGATTATTTATAGTTCCACTAACATGTTTCACTTAATCTTAAATTAAGCCAACAGATTTATGTGTCCCAAACCATAAGTCATAATTTACCATATAAATCATGCCCTAATTTTTGTCCAATTTCACAATATTTTATGCCCCCAGATTCCAATCGTGATTCAAAATACAAGTTATGCCCCTAAATTACCATTTCCAGCCATTCCCAATTTAACCTAATTTCGTTCGTATGCATATTTCAGCAATATCGTCCTAGGCTCGAAGGTAGCTTGGCTATAAAAATAAAAAGGGAATGAGAGAGAGAAGGACAGAATAGGCATAAAACTAATAGTAATAGAAATGGGCATATGATAGCAGAAATAAGCATATTAAAACAGATCTGATGAACAAAATTAGGCATATAAGAGCAGATCTGATGAACAGAAATAAGCATATAAGAACAGATCTAATGAACTTGTAATAACAGGACTGATTATGCATAGTGTCATGACCATTAACAGGCATGATGAAATCTAATCAGTGAATTAGATAAACAAATATAACAGATCTGATATGATTCCAATAGTCACAGCCTTAGATCTAATTCACAGGCATGTCAAGATTGCATTTTAATTATTTCTATCTAAAAATAACGTAGACTCACAATGATTTTGGATCTAGAAAATAGAAGGAGAATAACAGACGTTGAATCACATATCTCTATGCTTGAATATATAACTCTAATTGATTGCAGAAGAAGAAAAGACTTGATTTAATTTGGGAAGAGGCAGCATCTAGTTCTCCATTGTTTTAATTGTGGAGAAACAAAAGAAATGGGGTCTAATTTATAGCTTAGGGCCAACGAACCAGGAATGAAAATCAGTCCATGTACCGGAAAACGAATCTGCCCAGATTTGCCGGGGGGGAGGGGGGTTGACCCATGGCTTGACACCCCCTTAAAAGGTCAACATCCCTGAGCGAGATTTTTGCCGCCTCCCTAATTTTCAAATTTTAAACTGATTTTTGAATTCTAGATTGATTATATATTTATTCTTCTTGCACGTATACAAACTTCAAACCTTAATAACTTCTTCAAACGGTGTCCGTTTTACGCAAACCAGGTGTCTATTGACCAGAATTCCAAGACGAACGCAATGACGCAATCTATTTCTTTTAATTCTGAATATTAAATTAATTACTTTTTCATTTATTGTCTTTAATGTTGTCAAAATTACGGGGTGTTACATTCTCCCTTACTCATAGGATTTCGTCCTCGAAATCTCCAAGTTAACAAGAATGTCTATCCTAACATCCACATTCATCTACTTATCCACCAATTCACAGGCATCCATTGTCCTTAAATATTTCTAATGCTTATATAAAAATATTAAAAGGTGTGCGTATACGTGCTAATACTAATACAAAGATCAGGCAGTCTACTGATTCAGTCGACCTCCTTAATGCAATGTATGTTAGTGCCATGAATCCAACATGTATGCAAATAATCCTATTATAACATGTAAGTTCTATATGCGTGCACAATCATCCATCTAAATGCAACATCCATATGATCATACACCCACTTTCATCCATAAAAAGAAGAAAAATGCACACACATCCATATGCAGTATGAAAGTGATTGAGTCGATCTAGTGCCTAATGTGTGCATATATGCGTCCACGAGCAACCACTAGCAACCACCTGCATCCATTTGCATCCATCAAACATAACATGTCTCAAACACATGTTTACAATCATGGGAATTCCTACCTAAAGGTCGAAGATTCGATCGATAAGATACACTCAGATGATAGAAGCAAGTGCAAATAAAAGCTTTGGAAAAGAAGTTAAGAACATAGTCCCAAAAAGGAAAGGGTATGAAGCATGATTCTTGTCTTCAATCTCCCAAGTCGCATCTTCGCTGTCTTCTCCCCATTGCACTTTTATTAACCTAGCATCCCTGTTGTGCAGTTTCTTAACCTTTAATCCAAGTATACAGGTAGGAACTCGTCTAATTGTCGCCTATCGTTCTACCTCTACTTCCTCATGCATGATCAACTCAACTACCTCTGCTGTATCGTGTAAAAACTTCCGTAAATAAGAAATGTGGAAAAACATCATGAATATCCACACATAAGAAAAGCGAGCTGTACGCCTTAGTTACAACGATGATCGGAACACCCCATTCTGTTATGCTTCGCCTAACCAACACCTTTTCAAGTAGCTCCCCTATTTGCTTGCTGAGCTCCCTCCTTTCCCTAGGAGTTATGGTGCACAGGTAATGAGACTTGCTTCGCATTATCTACCAAGTATATCCAGAAATCAATCTCATGCCTTGGAGATAAGCCCAGAACATTCTCAAAACATCTGAATATTCATAGACTACTTGTACAGATCATAAATCATCGATACATGCATTAAGAGACTCTAGGAAACTAAGCATGACAGACCCCTTAGGGTCACGAGTAATCTCGAGGGTCCTCCCATGGCAAGTCAAAATCCTAGAAACCCTCCTCTTATAATCTAGAATGGCACCAACATGGCTAGCCAATCCATTCCTAGAATCAAACCATAGCCCATGAAATAAGATATGCGTTGCACCCAAACTCAACCCCCAACATAGATATTCTCAAACCCCGACAAATCATAGACAGATGAGTCGTGCCCCCAATGGGGTTTGAGACAACTACGGGATCCAAAACCATATTAGGACTAAAGTGTAGAGACTCAACCACAGAATCAGATATGATAGAATGCGAAGTGCTAGAATCAAAAAGAGTTCTAACAGGATGATCAGAAAGAGAAATCAAACCAAATTTTCCTACCTCTGTCCGGTACATCAGCCACGAAAGCATGCACTTACCCACCAGAAAATCCTGCCCTTGCTTCTTCAAGCACTCCCTAGTATAGTGTCCGAATTCACCATAGTTGAAGTAAGCATTCTTCCTTTTTCTGTAGTCGTTGACCAAATGACCCACGTTCCTGCAACCATGACATTTCTTTTTCCTTGAGCTTTGTCGTTCTTTTCGCCCTCTTGTTGTTGTTCTTTCTTGGGCCACACTTTCTTGTTTTGTGTTTCCTCAACCTTAGCTTCTTTCTTTTTAGCTTTATCTTCCTCATGCATCAAGGCCATATCATAGAGACTTTCAAAAGTTGCTCCCATTGGAATATTAGACATAGCTAACCCATGAAGGGGTTCATTCAATCCTTTAACAAACCGCAAAGCTTTCTTATGCGGAGTATCTACTAGCTCCAACCCATACCTTGCTAGTTGGTTGAACTTGTACTCCTTGACAGTCATGCCTCCTTGCTTGAGTACCAGAAACCTTTCCATTTGCATGCTTTTCTCAGCTTGAGAAAGAAACTTCACTTCAAACCTTTGTCGAAAATCATCCTAAGTCTCCGTCGGACGCCCTACTTGCGTCACTTCCCACCATAACATAGATTCCTCTTTCAGTAGCCAGGCGGCTAACTAAATCTTCCTACGATCGTCTACTTCGAAAATTCCAAATAGATCCTCCGTCTCTTTGAGCCAATTCCTTGCCCTTGCGAACGTCTCAGTTCCACAGAATGGATTTCCTTCCATAGCACAGAAATCTTTGCAGATCTTAAAGAAATTATCTACACGCGGGGGAGGAGGGACGACAGGTGCAACTGGGGGGGAGGAACGTCTGCTTGACAACCGGCAGGCACCGTGGCCTCTAGATATCTATGGAACCAGCCTTGTATCGTAATGCCCTCAGGAATATTTGGTTCCCTAGACAACGAAAAGGAAGGGATTCAGACAAAGGATCGAAAGATATTATATATGGCTTTGGGGAATATGTTTTTCAAAACAGACTTTTCTTTT
This sequence comes from Allium sativum, assembly GCA_030737875.1. NCBI lineage: Eukaryota > Viridiplantae > Streptophyta > Magnoliopsida > Asparagales > Amaryllidaceae > Allium > Allium sativum. Next base: position 929,280,768 of record CM060913.1, on the reverse strand, counting down.
TGAAAATGCTTTCTTTTAAAACCTTTTTCAAAATAATTTTCAAAAACTTTTATCTAATCTGGTAACCTTCAGCTCTGATACCAAGTGTGACACCCCATGTCCGTTAATGTCACTCATTATGAGAATGCATTAAGTTTCGTGAAGCGTTATAAGTAAACAGAAACATTACAAGATAGATATAAAATAACAGCTGAATTTAAAACTTTATTAATCATAAAACATTGTAGTTCAAAACGTGGTTACATCATGTGTTTGAAATAAAAACCAATACAATACTAAAACTTCTGTCTTATACTTAAAACATCATAGTACAATAATAAAAGAAGCATAATTCCCCAAAAACATAGCCATAGTTGAAAAGATAAGAATTGTAACACCCCGTGTATTCTATAACGGTGAAATTCACAAATTAAAGTATAATTAATTTCAAATCAAAGAATTGAGGGAAACGGGATACGCCATTGCGTTCGTCTCGGAATTCTGCATGAGATAGAGTCCGAGTTTGCATAAAACGGACTCCGTATGAGGGAGATATGGCCTCCGGAAGTTTCAGAGTTTAGTTTAAAATTCAAACAGACAAAAACAACTCAGAAAACAAAATTCGAATTTCAAAAATCGGGCCGGATTGGCCAAGGCGGGATTTCTCCCTCCCAAGACACCCAGGTCGACTGGGTAGTCGACCTGGGCCACCCAAGTCGACTGGGTAGTCGACCTGGGGCACCCAGGTCGACTACGACCTGGGGGTCAACTGGGTAGTCGACCTGGGGGTCGATTGGGTAGTCGACCTGGCCCCTGAGCCAGGTCGAACCCAGCCCCTCCTGGCTGGCCTGGACTGTGCTTGGCCGAATTTCTGAGTCTTTCCTTGTCGCTAGGGGTAGGTGGCAGCTCCTGATTGGTCTCTCCTTCAAACGAACGGCTAATATTCATCCAAGCTCCATCGACGGTCCTAATCAACTCACAAACTCTATAAAAAGGACCTAAGACTCCACCTAATTCACACAAACAAAAATGAATATGAGACCGTCATGCTGCTGAGGAAAGATTAGGAATAGCCGTCAAAATTGAGAGACAATTAGGAGACAATTCGAAAGCTTAAAACAACGTCAATTAAATCAAAACAACGCCTACAACAAAGGATAGCATCTCCAAATTTAGAATTCAGATTCCTGAATTGAAGATTCGTCATACGTTGTAAGTAGAGTGCTATTCCGATGTGAATAAATAATTGTGTTTTAATTTGTGTAAAGTGAGAAATAGAATTGTACTTGATTTGTGGCGATAATAATTCATATTTGTACGTTGCTATGATTCTAATCGATCTGGGATGTTGTGGTATAACGGTTGGATATTTGCAAGTATGTGATTCATGTCGAAAGTTAACAACTACATGTTTGTGGTAGTTTATTTCAATACCTATTGGATAATTACAAGTATATGATTCATGTTGAAAGTTAACGACTATATGTTTGTGGTAGTTTATTTGAGATTCATGAAAGTATATGATTTACTATTATGCCAACATGATGTATAATGTTATGGTCATCCTTAGTGTAATTGGATCCATTTGAGTATTATGATTCATATGAAGTTATGTTGGAATTGGCATCATGGTTCAAGTATAAAAACCATACTTTTGTATTAGTGATAAAAGCAAGCATCTTTGTGAACTTGTATTAATGAACATGACTAAACTATGTTTGTTGTTATACCTAATTGAAGAATATGTTTTAGGCCTATGTTGTTGTCAAAATCATATGATAATATATGTGTCACATAATTAAGTTAGATTTACATTCCACTTGCAAGTTTACATGAATAGGATAAAAACCATGATTCAAGTTTAGGTATGTTTATGCCATGATTCTATGAATAGATTGACAACCATGATTCATGTTTAGGTATGTTTATGCCATGATTTTATGCTATTACAATGCAAGTTCACAAGTGCCAAACTTATGTTAATTAGTTCGCTATGTTGCAAGTTCATGCGTTCACACTCCCCTTTTATGTTACTTAGAATATATAAACACCATGTTATAAGCCTCCCCTTTTTCATGTGGCTAAGTTGGGTTTAAATGTTAACCCCAACATATGTTATATTGTAGCGAATGTATAAAACGGGGGTAATGACGTTTGGGTTAAAATGTAAAACATATGTGTTGGCATGTTTGACGCATGCCAACGACCTTGAAAAACAATTAAGTGGAGTAAATTAATTTTACCCAATAAAGATGGATTTGAATAATGGGCCGCAAATATTTACATATAAAAAGAAAAGAGACAAGATATGTAAACTTAGAAAATACGATGTGTTTAACCCTAGGTTGGATTGAGTTGTGATGTAAACCTGCCCGGAACCGCTCAGCTGTCCAGTAGTCACAAAAATACCTATCCAATGTGGGTGGTTAAACACGGAGCCCAATAAGGACCCGAGGTTAGACTGAGTTGTGGCGTAAGACTGCCCGGACCCAACCGGCAACAGGCAGCCACAACAATACCTGTCTAATGTGAGAGGTCGAGTCATTAATAAGACAATTAAGGCTGAGTCAGGATTGATAGGATTAAGTAAATTGAATTAATACTTAATCAAAATGGAACATGCTAAAATATACATACTGATTGGGGGTTAGGTTTACAAAACACTTAACCAACTTAGCATGTTGGCTAGAAATAGAAAACCTAGTAGCGGGGGACCCTTTCAGCAGTAACCCTACAAGGTGTATCAGGATACCCTGAACTAGGCAGGGTGGGGCACGATTACTGGGCTGACTGTAAGAGGTCAAATCGACGGAGGTGGTGCAGCAGTGTAGGTTCTAACGGGGTGCGGACGTGCACACACTCCGACGCAGAAAAATAAGGCACTGGGCGCCAGTAGAATACCTGTGCATTCTAGAATTGTGTCGGGCCGCCACCATGGGACTTGATACACCCCATGGTGGGACCAGCATAGGTAACTAAAACAACGGGGGCCATAAGACACATGTAACTATGCGAGTAGGAGCCGATCATTAGAAACGAATCACTTCACCCTGATTATGGGGTGCCTGTTGGAAACTAGTTTATATGGATGCAGAGATTAATATGGGGTACGATAGTACATTCGACTCTAGATAACTTAACCTAGTTTATAGTACTTTCCCATTTCCAGTTTATACTTATCATGCCCAATTCTTTATTCATAGACTGAATAGTCCTAGACTTACTCAGGCTTTATGTCTGACTCTACTTTTCTTTCGTTCCCCCCCCCCCCCCAGGTCCACAGGGAGGGAATACCGCAGCTTGACCAGTTTTCACACCCAACTTGAAGAGAAAGAATGTATTGCTTGGATCTTCTTCATTTTGGACTATGGCTTTGGACAGCAATTATGGGACTTATGCAGTTTACTTATGTTTTCATGCTTCTTTAAATAATGTAATCAAGACAGTTATGAAGATGTTATGTTTTTGGAAGTATTGTAAGACAAATTATGACATGGTTTGTGTAATACGTATTTTGTTGAAATAAAAATTGTTGTTGTTTTCCGCTGTTTCAAAAATATGTGTATTTATATCTGTCTTGTATATCTGTGACTTATACTTATAAACCTCCACCAAAATTAGGGCATTCCCTTTGAGAGTGACCCTAACGGAGGTGGGGTGTTTCAAGAATCGATCAATACATCTACGCAACTCCAAGCAGAATGAATGTAGAATACTGATCAAGCTTGAGTATTCCCACCCTGAGAACCTGGGGGGAACAGAAGGGAAAGAAGAGGAAACAAAATGGGTCAGACATAAAGTCTGGTGAGTCCAATTACTTTTAGCATATAAATAAGTAAAAGTATCATGACAGGCATATAAAGTGGATAAGAGAGATAACATCATAAAAGGCAGGCATGACAAGGTAAACCGGATAAACATGATGGAATATATTGCGCTTCTCTAATGATTTCTCTTTCTTTGCACCTGGCTTGATTCCAGTAGTCCATCACATTTTCAGATAGAATCCAATATATAAGCAAGTGGAGAGACGCATCTGGTATTGAGAATGATAATGGTAGATGTTACATTAACAATGTTGAACTTACGTAGATGGGCTTGTGGAACTAGTACACAAGCCCAAATCATCATACAGTAAACAAAAAAACTCCACTGTAATTCTTGACATGGTTCGACCCCAACACTTCACCTAAAACAAAATAGCAACTTATGTTAATCACCCTTGACATATCTGAAACCACATCTTTCCCATTACCCTGAGTTCCCCTTAATTCTTCTTTTTCTTGCCATTGTTCCCTAAAACAGATATGTAATAGGATTACATACTCCCTAATTGCTTAACAGAAACAAGTTGATCCCAACAGAAATATGATGGTAGTTTTAGGTATATTCTAGTAATGGGTTTTAACCCAAATAGAATTAACCGGTACCTAAACAGAAATAATGGGTGTTAACCCAAACAGAAATACAGGTACCCCACAAAAACAGACAGGACTAGATGTACCCTAATTACTACCCTTCCCCAATCAATCGACTCCCTATCCCGTAAATACCCTGTGTCAACCCCACAGTAGGGTGTATTACTTCCTAAAGTGGCAACCTACAGAAGGACACAAACCTATTTATTGGTGTCACAACAGCTTATTTTCTCAGATGCAGGTCGTACTCATGCACGCACATGAGTCCGTTGGAATGCGCCAGTACACACCTCCTCTTAGATGAACCTCTTATAATCAGCTCAGTAAGCGTGCCCTGACCTCTACCTTGTCCGAGGTCCCCCTTTAATACCAGAATGGATTACTGACTAATATGGGTCCCAAACAAAAGATGACACAAGCTAAACCTTACAGATCTTGTGTCCCCAATTAACTAGGATTTTGAAAAGTTATGCCTAACAGATTTAACAGATTTACGCAACCCCCTACAGATTTACAGGTTAAACTTTACAAGTTAACGGGTCTATATAAACCCATCAGATGTAACGGGTTAAGTCTTCTAGATTAACAGGTTCGTATAACCCCCTCCCACAGATTAAATAGGTTTACCTAACCCCATAAATTTAACAGGCTTACTTAACCCCACAGAATTAACAGGTTTACTTAAACCCATATATTTAACAGGCTTACTTAACCCCACAGATTTAACAGGTTTACTTAACCCCACAGATTTAACAGGTTTACTTAACCTCACAGATTTAACAGGCTTATACAATCCTTATGGATTCAAACAGGTTAAGTATTACAAGTCCATTACCATATATTCATTTATGGTAATAATGCGCTAGACCTCCCACATTAAGTCTACCATTTGTGGATGCTAGATATGCCGGTTGGGTCCGGGCAGACTTCTTCCACAAGTCGGACTTAACCTCGTGTCTTAGTACCGTCACGTTTTTATGCACTTAGACCCATCACATTAGATTCACCACTTGTGGTCGTTGTATATGTCGGTCGGGTCTGGGCCGACTTCCATCACAAGTGTAATCTAACCTCGTGTCTAAGCGTGGCTTAATTACTGTAATTCTAGGTATCTTCATTCATTAACAGGTATTCCTGTTACATTATAGATTTTCATGCCCCTTTCCCAAGTCATATTCATCATGTGTTATATGCCCAAATTAAGATCTTTAACCCCAAATCCATATTCATGCTTTCAATTCAAGTTCTGTCCTATATTTCCCAATACAAGTTATGCCCCAATTTTAACGGATTAAACAAGCTTCACAGATTCTTTACAGTTCCATTAACATGTTTCGCTTAATCTTAAATTAAGCCTACAGATTTATATGTCCCAAACCACAAGTCATAAGTTACCGTATAAATCATGCCCCAATTTTTAGTCCAATTTCACAATATAGTTTATGCCCCCAGATTCCAATCGTAATTCAAAGTACAAGTTATGCCCCTAAATTACCATTTCCAATCATTCCCAATTTAACCTAATTTCGTTTGTATGCATATTTCACCGATATCGGCCTAGGCGCGAATGTAGCCTGGCTATAAAAATAAAAAGGGAATTTGAGAGAGAAGGACAGAATAGGCATAAAACCAACTGTAACAGAAATGGGCATATGATAGCAAAAATAGGCATATAAGAACATATCTGATGAACAAAAATAGGCATATAAGAATAGATCTGATGAACAGAAATAGACATATAAGAATAGATCTGATGAACATGTAATAACAGGACTGATTATGCATAGTGTCATGATCATAAACAGGCATGATGAGATCTAATTAGTGAAGATATATAAATATAGCAGATCTGATATGATTCCAATAGTCACAGGTTTAAATCTAATTCATATGCATATCAGGATTACATTTTGATTATTCCTATCTAAAAATAACGTAGACTCACAATGATTTCGGATCTAGAAAATAGAAGGAAAATAGCATATGTTGAATCACAGATCACTACAGTTGAATAACTCTAATTGATTACAGAAGAAGAAAAGACTTGATTTAATCTGGACAGAGGCAGCATCTAGTTCTCCATTGTTTTAAGTGTGAAGAAACAAGAGAAATGAGGTCTTATTTATAACCTTGGGCCAATGAAACAGGACCGAAAATCAGTCCATGTACAAAAAAATAAACTTCCCAGATCTGCCGTGGGGGGGGGGGAAGGGGGGTCGACCCATGGGTCGACACACCCTTGAGGGGTCGACACCCATGGGCAGGGATTTTTTTCGCCTCCCTAATTTTCGAATTTTGAATTGATTTTTGAATTCTGGATTGATTATACATTTATTCTTCTTGCGCGTATACAAACTTTAAACCTTAATAACTTCTTCATTCGGTGTCCATTATATGGAAACCATGTTCTATTTTCACTAGAATTCCGAGATGAACGCAATGGCGCAGTCCATTTCACTTAATTCTGAATATTAAATTAGTTATTCTTTAATTTATCGTCTTTAGTTTTGTCAAAATTACGGGGTGTTACAGGTTATTTATCACATCATATAATGTAATATATGAAAATCAATAATAAAATTGTTGAGGAATCTCTATTTCCCTGCATCCACATATGTTAATCAGCCTAAATAATATTAATTTCATATCATTATGAAATATAATAGTAAACATTATCAGTATTCGATCAATGATTTATATTTGTAACTATAAATATTATTTCAACCAATTATTTGCAATTCATTCAAACAACCATCACACAACATTCAATCATCATTTATCAATATTAAATATCGTTTATAAAATTATAAAACTAGACTGAGTTAGTGAGTTTATTAACCTTGGTCATTAATCGTTAAATAACGATTAACATTTGGTTGATTTATATCAGGCATTCTATTTCGTCGAAAATTGTAACGACTTCCAAATCGCTCCAAACTGGTTTCATTGTGTAGCCTGAGATTCTATGATCCCAATAGATCATGTTTGGTAGAATTTTGATTACGTATGATCAAGATATTATGGTTTCAAGTTTGTATACACATTATTAAATTAAAATTAGACTTAAATTAATATAAACTTTGGGCCTCATCTATCTGACTTTGAACAACCCATACCCGAATCGATTTGTTTTGCTACAGTATCGTCTTCCAAATTTAGACGTGCATCTCCTCCTTATTCTCAGTGGCCATTTCGAATATACACATGCCATTTCTCTTCCGACTCATCACTGAAAATCCTCAAACTACCTCCATCCTCCATATCTTTGCAGATGCTTTCCACTCCCACCAACTGACAACAACTCACAATCAACCCAAAATTTGCGTCTCCAGTCCAACGTTATGGATACATGAAGCCCTTCGAACCTTGCATGGACCGAATTCTACCAAAGCATGCACCTAAGTGCAGTTTTCGCTCACTAATCCAAATCAAACAACCAAAAGTCCATTCGATGACCAATCCATGCGTTGGCCAACCTCTAGGTACGTAGACATATAAACCTACGAACCAAAATAAATTCGTATCCCTTAATTTCTATGCCAGCTTGAAGAGAGAGCTCCGAGGGATCTAAATATATATATATATATATATATGATTTTTGGTGGAGGTTTTATTTGTTTTTATTATTATTTTGAAGCCATTAAAATGGTTCAGCCGAAGCTTTCCTGAAGCAAATGCAAAGAACGAAGTGGTATGCTTTATATAGAAGGTGGATACTTGGCATGCACAAGTGAGAAGTTTAGCACTCACAGTTTAGGAGCTTCGCAAGTAAGGAAGTAGTATTGCTATAGAAAAATTATAGAGTAGGTAGCTTTGCAGTACTGTGGTCGGTTATCACGTAGGCAGCTGGTGGGATTAGAAAATACATGAAGTCCTGTACAAATTGTTGTTGTGATCCTCCCTTAGGCATACGTGTTTGCAGTATGATTTTTATAGCCATGTGTTGTAGCTTTTAGGTAGTTAAAAATCTCAATGAATAGCTATTGGGTTTCGCTCTTGCTTCGAACACATATAAGTAGATTTCTATCAACTGGTAAACTTTTATGTTAAAATAATGATGAATTTATTGCAACCTTTCATGGAATTGGATGTTGGATGTATGTTCGAATCTTTCTATTTTTTTGTTGGTGGTATATGACATACCATCCTACTGCTTTCTGCAGTAACTTTGAATATTATAATTTATTACTTAGACCGACTCATGCATTACATTATGCTCTCTCAATTTATTTGGTTTTGATTTAGCAAGCAAATATTATAGACTCTATTTTTGGCTGATTTACAAAGTTATTACAGGTCCTATGTCTAAGATCATACAAGCATAGATTGCCATGCTTGATTTCACTTGTGTTGGGATTTAAGACATACTGCTTTTACTTGTATAACAACCTCAAACTATATTGCACTGCTTTAATTATAATACAATTACATGTATGATACACTATGAACTAACCAAACATTATAATTATCTCCATTTCATTTAAAAATGTCTTCATACCTCTTCAAAATTTAATAATGCAATTAGTATTCACATTCACCACTATTGTCTAGCATCTTCTACTTATTAACTACCAAAATCTTTCCGTGTGCAAATTACGGGTCTCATCCTAGTGATAGGTAGTAGGGCGACAGAAAATTTGTATCATAGATGTTAAGGGATGAAGCAGGAGAGGCATGTGCAAATGTAAGGAAAATTAAAGGAAGACAGGCTGGATGTTAGGTGTGAAGAGAAGTGCATGGTATGGGTAGGAATATATATAAAAATCAAACTTCTTAACTAAGCAATAATATACCCATTACGTAAACTCCGTTCACTTACGGACTGTTATCGCCAAAACTAAAAATACCCATGTGTTGAGTAGTGCACCACGTCGCAAAAATATAATAAAATAAACAAGTTAGTTTATTTTGTGAAGTTCCAAAAATACTGATATATGGTGCAAATTCCGTTAAATGGAAAAGTTGTCTATTTTCCTAAATGAAAATTATAGTAAAATACTATAATTAAATTAAGTATATGTCTCAAAAATCTAGTTAAAATTTGAAAATGATAATTTATTATAATAAATAAATCGTTATGTTTTGTAAATGATTCCATAGCGATTGTTTGAAAATTTGTTTTGGACATAACTCACATCTATAATACAAAACCTTGATTTTTCTCTTCATTAGAAAAATAAAATTCAATCGACTCCAATGTTTTTTGTTTCAAAGAAATCCGAGTTAAAGTGAATTCTGTATATTCAGTTGAAGTTCAAAACGTTAAATTACGAACTACCGCGACATTACGAGCTCGATTATAATTATATTAAAATTAGTATGTTCAAACGTCGTTATAAATAAATTCACTCGTTATAATATTCAATTCTAGACTGAATTAAATCTATTAAATTATCCAATTCACACAATATTGCCAATTCAACTATTTTCCATCAATTTCAGAAATTAAATATATTTTCCCATTATTTATATTTAAATTAAATATTCAAAATATTTGAATTAAAACAATTAAATTATCAAAATGGTAGATTATAATAATTAAATTAATTAATAAATCACAAAAATTCAGTACACTACACTGTTGTTATGTTAGTGTGTTATATTCCAATGACTATCTGTTCTTTTAGAGATCGGGAGAATGGGTTGTTACAAACACTGATTTAAGATTCAACATAAAAAATTCATTCAATCAATTTATCAAGAAATAAACCTACTTCACCAACAACTGTTTAGGCATATCAATACAAAACTTTCATCACGAAGAATTTCTAAAGCATGGTTGTCTTGCATCATCATCCATACAAGAGAAAAACCAAGCTCTCCAATCAATGACGGAAAATCTAGATGCAAAGTGCATCACAGTTTGGCTAAGTTCAACAATAGTTAGGCATGACTGTCCTGGCTCACAGAGATGTGGTTTTGCCATTTGTCTTGTTTATTTTAAGAAAACTCGGTCACTTTTAGACAATTAAAGGTCGTGTTTGACTGAATTTAAAACAAAATTAATATTCGCCTAGTCATTCAAATATTAATCTATCTCAATCGTTTTCCTATTTATAATAATGCTAAGATTTTCAATATTTTGGTTTTCATAAGATAAGCGAAGGATAAATGACACAGATTCATTTATATTGTTGTATTTCACCATCGTTTGAAATGCAAAAATATTTGAGGAAGAATACAAATTTAGGCTTCATTTTTCTGAATTGATTCTAACCTATCATTTACTCACTACAAGAAAATGTTCTATTAATAGAAAGCAAGGATTGCACGAAATATTAACTTGCTATGGTTAAGTATGCTAATCATTATTTAGGATAAAACATAACTTTAATTGGTATAATATTGTTGTTACTATCATACTCAACATCGAAACCAGTTGTCGGTGAAGGGGTATCGGACTGCATCTAGCTCAAGATGATGATCCGAAAGCATGGAGACGGCATCAGGCTAAAGCTGAAAGCATGGAGCCAGCATCAGGCTAAAGTCGAGAGCATAAGGAAGGAAAATCACTTGAAGCCGGAAGAAGATAGAAAAGAAAGAATGAAAGCCTATAACCCAAAACTAAAGCCATGACGGAAGGCACCAAGCCAAACTAATGGATGTGAAAGGGATATCGACTCTAATTTACTTAGTATTGATACAAAGGAAGGTGAAGATACCAAAGGCATAAGAAACCAAAACACCAAGTAAAATAGACCGGAATTCAGCTATCAGTTTCAAAGCTTGTCTGCCACCGAGAGACAACTTCAGAAGTAATCGAGAGACATACCGAAAGCTCACCATCAGAAGACCGAAACTAACCCCAAGGATTCACCGGAAGCAAACCAAAGTTTCCAAGAAAGAGAGCTATGCACACTAACTTGCTTAGTGTCGATACCGGAAGGGGCGATGGATCCCGAAACGTAGGAAGTTGAAGCATGAAAGAAAATACTATAAAGACTTAAAGGCAAAACTGAAAACTTACAACCGAAAGCCGAAAGCCATTCCCAAAGCTATCTATACCAACAGGATTAGTATTGATATGAACGGTAGATGCAACATCAAGGAGAAGCTCCGAGACCAGTTATCTGAGAACTAAAACCGACACACCAAAGGCTATGATATCTATCAAAATTGTCAAAAGAGCATCTGAATCTAAGGCAACTAGAACCGAAAGACGAAGAGCGACTGACACGTAGCTGACGCACCTGAAAGAGACCTCAACTAGACCAATGATAGAAGGGTCCCGATTTGTCTATAAATAAGACCCCAGGCATCACATTTTAGGGGACTTTTCTAATTCCCCATTCTTTTAATTATTTCTTATCGACTAAACCCTAATTTCTAAATCAATTTGCAGATTTCCTTGTAAACACTTGTATACTCAAAACAATGAGCAATAAAGTGTGAATCGACACTTAGTATACTTTCTATGGTTTACTTTACTATTTCTTTCGTCAACTTCCTTATATCTTCTCTACAACAAATGCTTTATATGCAAGCTTAAGTCTTCCACCAAGATTACCAAAATATCCTTATACAAGACATTTATTTATTAGCTTATTTTGCGCTTAGGGAACCCTTGTCCCAAGGTAACTATTTGTTGTTGAGTACCGTAAGCGTGATACTCACCCCCTGAGGGAAGAGTAACTAATCTTCGGGCTCTAAACCTTGATACCTAGGAAACAGTGAACTAACTCAGGCTTGTGGGAACTAAATAATCCCATTTTTAACTTTAGGTCCACTTCCTTTGACCTATCTCCGGTGTTGACAAAAAATATCGTTAACATTTTAGTGCTAGAAGGAGGGCTTGAACCTCCGACCCTGTTGTTAATCTTCCCACATTTCTAACTGTGTTGTTCCATCTCAAATTGGACTAAAATCTTCGAAGAAGCAAGAATAATGGGTAAAGGATCCCAACAAGAGTCTTCCGGATCTCAAATGGCTGTGTCAGATATTTCTGACTCGAGAGTGATGGAAGAACAAAGGATTAGACTAGAAGTCCTACAAGTTGAACATGAAAGAAAGGAAGTAGAACCTTACAACCTTGACCGTTGGAGCATTAACTTTTTTCACATAGATTCGACCCCTATCTTTGCCATGAATGGTTCCACCTCAAAAGGATGAAACTTATTCACTCATATGAGAAAGTCCATTCATGCACAAGCTAAAGGAACTATATTTGAGCAAAGAAAATTGGAGAAACCCAATCAGGTTACAACAAAGCGATCTAAGAAGGTGCAGTCCAATCTCACAACACAACAAAGATAAAGCTCGAAGATAAGGAAGAGCCAACGAAGGTAAATGAAAAAGGATTAAGTTCCAATGACGAAAGGGGTTCTTTGAATCAAGATTTCCAAATGAATGCAAACTTATAACAACCATTGAGAATGTCTACTTTATAACCAAGCATGAATTCAACTATTGGCCATCCCAAAAGAAGAAACCTAAAAATGAAGTAAAACTGGAGGACCCTATTGCTACTATCATATGATGAATGGGCATGAAACCAATCATTTTAGAGTTCTAGAAGGGATGATCATCAATTTCTTTAGACAAGGAAAATTGTACAGATATACAAAGAAAGCATATTCAACTATAGCAGAAAATTCTTTGAGGAAAGAGTGCCTACATAACAAACGGTATGGAAACCTTCCTGAAACATTGGAATAACCCAAAAGGGGTCAAACGAATAAATGGTTAAAAACCCTTGCCATTGCCAAGATGGCCAGGACAAGGCACCACTCGGAGGGTGGGTGATGTATAAGCCTTTCTCTGTGCCCAAACCAGAAAGGGTCACGTTAAAGCATAAAAAGCGTAAGCTTCCGATCCATACCAAAAAAGGTTGAGACGGAGCATCTAATTAGCACGGCGTGCCTCTGCTTATAGAAGTGTACGCCTTGACTCTACTACGAACTAAGCACGTCTTGCCTCTGCTCGCAGAAGAGCACGTCTTACCTCTGGTTATATTCCTCGTTACACGAAGAAGGGAAAGAAAACCTTATTCGTGCCTACGTTGGTCAGGTTAAGGCACCCCTGGAGGGGGTGGAGTGTAAGCCTTTTTCACTGCCTACGATGACCAAGGTAGAGAATCAAAAGAGTAAGCCTTAAAACCGCATCTACGATGGCCCGTTGTAAGCATCTAAGCATTTATCACCACCTATGATGGCTAGGGTAAGGTGCCTTCTAGAGGGAGGTCGGGTAAGTCCTTGGGCCCTGCTTGAGAATAAGCTACCCAAGCGCACCGGACGCACATGCCCAGAGAATAGCCAATAAAGCACATACACCCTTTGCTTTGACAATCAAAATACCAGAGAGAGGCTTATGAAGCACATACATGCTCTGATTTAAAGATAAAATTCAAAGGGGTGGCTAAATTAATCGTCAGAAGCAGATTTCTAGTCTTCTACTATATACCCGATTCAGGGTTGGTTCAGGACTTCTACTATTACCAGAAGTGGATTTCTGGTCTTCCTTCGAATACCCAAATCTGGGTTAGTTCGGGACTTCTATTAATGCCAGATGTGAATATCTGGTCTCTTATCAAATATCTGAATCTAGGTTTGTTTGGGAGAGGATTTCTGGTCTTCCATCAAATGCACCAAACCAGGCTAGGTTCAGGACATCCAATCATCTACCAGAAGGAAAAATTATGGATGTCTGTTATTGATACCCGAAACTGGGTTCCAAGGCGAATGGTTGCCATTGGTATATACAAACTTCTAATACACACCATGAAGTTCTAAAAGAGGGTTTTCTACTATTCAGTTTACATTCTCGAAAGAAAGATGTTCTAAAAACAAGTAGAAAGTACATATCAGGTGATATTTATGTAATTTAGAAATTCGTTTACAAAGTTGCTTCGTTAACTGTCAAAGTAAGAAGGTTAAAATGTACTACTGCAAATACAATCAAATATCGGGCATTTCTTCATCATCAGGTAAAGGGGGGTTAATGGCATGACGAACCACAATACTCAAAAGTTCATTAAGTTTGCGTCTCTTCTTACTATCATCATCTACATCATCCGAAGGCTTGATCTGAAGCTTTAAAGCCCTATTGAAAGCTCTACACATAACTCTTAAAGACTTGTTATCTCTCTCTAAATCGAAAACCCTTTTTCGCAAATCATGCCTTCCTCCTGTAAATGTCGTATCTGACAAACATAGTGGTTGGTGCGACGAAACGTATCCTCATTGGGTTTTGTGTCAGCAAATTTTCATCTCAGTTATTACTCTTTTACACCACTCAGAAATGACCGATTCGTCTGAACCTCGAGGAGGTTCTTCAAGTAAAATTATTTTTGATGGGTGGAAGCTTCACACCTTGGCGTTATTTTGAAAGGCTTGGGCACAGTCATGATAGGGATATTCTTAAAAGAAAATTCCAAAGTTTTATAACTTTGCATTAGCGTTATCCAATTCAATCTCCAAGTCATCTACTCACTAACGTAAGCCTTTTAACTCATCTTCAAAATCAATAAATGGCTTGGTCTTTATATACTACTTTAATCTAAGGATAGTTCTATTGTTTCCCTCCAATTGACTCTTTAAAGCATCCACTTATTCATTCAAGTGCTTCATAGTCAAATTTTGGAATAGAATCGCTCTTTTTCGAGACTCAGAAGGTCCTTCTTCTAGAACAACACTCTTTTCTGTGACTCTCGGTATCTCATCCCTGGTTGGGAATGTGTCTGTTGATGTCCCTACTCACAAAATAAGATGTAATTACAGATAAAGTTTTACTTGCAAAAATAGCATTGAAGTTTTCAAGGAAAAATTACTATAAAAAGCTATGTCTAAATGAGTCTTTGATTAAATTGATGATACATGTATTCACAATTTACAGAGAATTATGCCTACTTATCAATAAATTTAATCTTTATATATCAGCTTGGCATGTTCAATCCTAAGTCTTTTTAAAGTCGTCTCTCGGTCTCCACCTAGGAAGTTAAATGGGATTTGAGGGTATTTTTTATAAATATGCCTAAGATCTCCTAAAAAAATGTTTTCCTCCAAATACATGTGATGATGCTGTTGAAACTACCTTTTACATCTATATATCGAACGTAACACATATTTAAGGTCTGCCATGACATAGAAAGAAAAGCAGCAACCATGAACAACAACATAACTACCAACACATTCACAACATCAAGTTTACAAATATT
The DNA here is from genome assembly GCA_030737875.1 of Allium sativum. Taxonomy (NCBI): domain Eukaryota; kingdom Viridiplantae; phylum Streptophyta; class Magnoliopsida; order Asparagales; family Amaryllidaceae; genus Allium; species Allium sativum. The sequence continues at coordinate 929,265,219 of CM060913.1, read as the reverse complement.
CCTCATGTTCATACAAAATTGACCTCTTGAACAGTTAATTAACAAATCTATTCTTGTTGTACTCAATCTTCTCTATGGGGAGATCCCTAGGGATTGAGAGAAACTTGAAAGATTCCAACAAGCCCAGGGGTGTGGGTCATTTCCAAACTCATCTAGATAACACATATGGAGGCGACACATTAAACCCCACTGAGATTCTCTAGAAAAGAAAAATCTACGGTTGTATACTGCTTATAAATCTCATACGAGAAGTTCACTAAAATATCCTTATCCTCAATCAACATCCAAAATAGAGTCGTTAACTCCTTTTTCCTTCCAAAATAGTTTCCCTGTGCTTTCGGGCTTTCTTTAGTCTTGGTGCCGCTTTGTGCTCTTTATAAAACATAAGCTTGGATGCACTTTTATCAAGCAAGCTAGTCACCACCATAAATTCAAGAAAAGAGGAAGCACTTCAAAAGTGAAAGCCATACCTGTGAGATAGGAACATCAAGCTAAATATAATGTTCATTTCCTTCAACTCGGAAGTACCACTCTCATTAGCTAAAGGCACATGAGGATCCTGATTGGCAATAATTCCTGTAGCATCAAGATTGGCTTCCACAGAGTCACGTGTAACCCCTGTGGCTACAGAAGGGTCACTCCCATCCTTGTCAAGATTATCTCGGTGATCCATGTCATCAGGACCGTCATTATTGTTACCTTCTTCATCATCACCAATAGTCGCATTTTCTTCTTTATCGTCAGAGTCATCAGACAGGTCCTTAATGTATAGAAATTCTCCAACCTTGAGCTTGTCCCTCTTTGGCACTTTAACTTTCTGTTTAGCTAAGTTAATCCTTTCCATTACCTTATCCCTGATGGAAGGGTGAATAGAGGTAAATTCCATCTCAGGAATTTTTTGAAAGTTATCATAAAAGGCAAGAAACAAAGCATCTTCATAGTATTCAGTGTTAATCCTTGGGAGGTGGTATTTTAGGGACTTGGTAATCCTATTCTTAGCCTCATAAATTATTCGTGCCGCATTAGAAAACTTGTCATCCTTCTTCATAATCTCGTCGGCATGGTTGACCATCATTTCTGCCAGTTGATGTTGAAAAGATGAGACTTGGTCAAATAAAAGACCTTTCGCTTACCTCTCCTTTTCAAGATCTTCTTCAGCCCTCTCAAGAGAGGCTTTAAACCTCTCGCACTCGTCACCCAAAGCCGTGCTTTCTTCCCGAAGTCGAGTGATCTCAAAGTAAGATGAAGAGGTTGTTGCTCTAGACAAGACCCAACTCTTAGTTACCTGAAAAGAAAATAGAACTCAATTAGCCAACATATGAAATCAAAGATAAAGGAAGCAATAAGAAGAGAAGGTCTATACCAAAGGTTGTTATTTGATAATATGCTGGTAAAAACCTTCCCCATATGAAGAAGCGGAAAGTAATGAAATATTGGTCGCATTGGGGGAAAAGAGAGCGAACTTCACAAGTTCATCGAAATCAAAGGTTGGAAAGGAAAATTATAGGGGGCTAATATGTTGATAAGTAGAAGGCTGGATCATGTCATGTTTATCCTTGTCTGGTAGGCTCGAAAGGGTTGATGGTGAAACACGACCCACAAGCTCACGACTGGAAATGTCCTCAAAAGAAGCAGTGATGTCAGTAATAGGATTAACATCAAAGGCTAAGGAACCAGGAACCCCCTATTCAGCAGTTGTAACAATAACATCCTTTGGGAAAGAAGTAGAGACACCATGTTTCAATCTTCTAGACGATGGATCAGTGGTTAGGTCAGCCAACCTTTTTCTAGCCTCAGCATCAGACTGATTTAATGCATATATGGGGTATAAGTCTTTAGAAGTAGGGGTACCTAACCAGGTATGAGCATGAGAACGAGAAATCGGAAACCTACAAACATAAGTAAAAAGAAACCAAACGAATTTACCTGAAGTACCTAGAAAAAAAGAGGCGATGTACTAAACGAATAGGAACCAAAGGTCAAGTTTTCAGAACCAGAAAAATGAATAGTGTAACAACCCGTATTTTCAATAACCTATTGTAACGTAAATCGAGGCAGAATTTAATTCTAAAATCTGAATCAAGGGAAACGGGCTATGCCATTGCGTTCGTCTCGGAAAAATACGCGAAATAGAGTCCGATTTTTCGAAAATCGGAGTCCGTATGACCCGATTAAGGCCCAACGAAGTTTTCAGAAAATTTCAAAGTAAAAACAGATTTCAAATTCAAGTTTGAATTTGGAAATTTGGGCCAGTTTGGGCCAGGCGGGAAAATTCCCGCCAGAGCACCCAAGTCGACAGCCCTGTCGACTTGGGAGTCGACTTGGTTGGACCCAAGTCGACAGCCCTGTCGACTTGGCTGTCGACTTGGTCCAGCCGGGCTGTTTAGCCTGGTGCACCATTTTGAGATTGTGTTGAGATTGGGGGCCAGATTCGGTTTTAAGGGCTGAGATTGCAACTAGGGTTTAATCCTATGGCCTAAAACACTTACCTAATCTATAAATAAGGCCCTAACCTAACCCTAAATCATCATTATTCATTCATACAACTAAATTATGGCAAAATCAATCCTCTCATGGCCTCCACTCTCTTCATAAAATTCCTAAATAAATTTCTAAGTGATTTCAAGTTTAAATGAGCATTATTAGCTTGCATTCAAGTCAAGTTACAATCTTTACATCATAAAGCAAGGGTTTTTATTGATTTGGAGCTTCATATTTGGGTTTTGTGATTGCATAAGGGCTTTCTTATATTTGCTATACTCATTTGAGTCCTCATAAGCATTGTAAGCCCTATTCTACTTTCATACTTAAACTCTAAAGTTAAATGTACGATATGCAAGTTTATCATGTTGTGATATGCAAGTTTATATGCAAGTTTGCTATGCTATGATATGCAAGTTTATCATGTTGTGATATGCAAGTTTATATGCAAGTATGCCATGTCATGATATGCAAGTTTATCGTGTTATGTTATGCAAGTTTGATATGCAAGTTTGTCATATGATATGCAAGTTATGTTATGCAAGTTGGGTTGAACATTTTGTTCATGCTATCATGTTATGCAAGCTTATCTTGAGTATATGTACATAAAGCTTCAAGCTTTATGCTAAAGGTTGCATTTTGGCAACATGTAAGTTATCATATCTCTTATGATAACTTGCATGTGAGGCTAAATGCGAACTTATGGCCATTTCTACATGTCATTTATCACCATGTATCACCAATATGCTAAGTTTGGTTTTATGCATGCTTTTGAGGCCTAAAAATGTAATATGCAAGTATATGAACACATGTACATTTCATATGCCACCATGTTGAACTTGTGGCTTCAACACCTTTATGTCATGATTATGCCAAGTTCCCTCTTTCTACCCTTTATGCGCTATTGCGATATGTAAGCGATGGGATTGCGTTTGGGGTTGAGTAAACTTAAAAGACATAAAAACATAAGCTTGGGAATTTACCTATTAAGTTAGGTCTACCCTTTGGGAATTTACCTATTAAGTTAGGTCTACCCAAATGCTTGAAAACTTGTAACATGTTTTGGAAACATGATGGACATGACACTTAGAAAAGATAAGTGTGACCAACTCGAGGTTGGGTTGAGTTTGTAGCGTAAACCTACCCGGAACCGACCGGCTTAACTAGTTGCTACAAACAATAGGACCCATGTGAGAAGTTGGTCATGTTGTACCTTGAACCCGAGGTTAGACCAAGTTGTGGTGTAAAGCTACCCGGACCCGCCCGGCTTAACTAGTAACCACAACGAGGTCTAATGTGAGAGGTTAAGGTGCATTAAATTAATTAATGTTACATGATAAGGTTAAGTAAATTTGATTTATGACACTTAACCAATTTGACATGAATGGGTAGGTTAAGTGAAATCGGGCTTGATTTCTTAATGACACTTAACCGAAAAATACGACTAGTGGTTAGGGTTAAGTTAACCTACACTTAACCAATCTGAACTCGGTAATTTAACGGGGTTAAGTTGAGCTATACTTAGCCAATCCAACTCAGTAATTTGATAAGGCTGAGAACCGATTGGATATCTGGTCTGGATAAACTAACTTGATTGATAAATTAAACGAACCTGTTTTGCGGATCTGTAGGACCCACACCAAGTTAGGAAAGTTTGTAAATCTGTTATCTGATCCGTTAGTCTGAAAACTGATCGTCTGAACCTGGTATGTCTGAACTCTGTTAATAAGTTAATCTGATTCTGATAATCTGGGGACACAAGGGGGAATACTTGTGTCATCTGTTGTTTGGGACCCATATTAGTCAGTAACCCTTTCTGGTATCAAAACTTTGACCCAACTGTAGGTAGGGTCCGGGCACGCTTACTGAACTAATTATAAGTGGTTCATTCTGATAATGGCGATGGGTGTTGATGGTGCGTTCCAACCGGGTCATGTGCGTGCATGGATCCCGGTCTGCCTCTGAGGATGTAAGACGCCGTGACATCTGTAAATACGCCTGTGCCAATTGGTTGCCACTTTAGGGAGTAATACACCCTATCGTGGGGCCGACATAGGGTATTTATGTATTAGGGAGCCGATCGCTTGGGTAGGATTTAGGGTACACTTAGCTCTGTCTGATTCTGTTGGTACCGTCTGTTTGGTTGGGTGGTAACACCCGTCTATTTCTGCGTGGTATCGTCTGTTAGGGTGGTAAAGGCCAACTACTAGTGTACACCTAATTGTAGTATTCCGTTTCTGTACTTTATCTGTTAGGGTGGTAAAGGCCCACTACTAGTGTACACCTAATTGTAGTATTCCGTTTCTGTACTTTATCTGTTAGGGTGGTAAAGGCCCATTAGTGTAGCATTCCGTTTCTGTACTTTATCTGTTAGGGTGGTAAAGGCCCATTAGTGTAGCATTCCGTTTCTGTACTTTATCTGTTAGGGTGGTAAAAGCCCATTTTTCCCGAGCTCTATCTATGGGCCATTCTGTTCCGTCCTGTTTCGATGTAGACATTAGGGTAACGCCTAATCCTGTTATATTAGTATTGGTACTAAGAAGTTGGATCTTGACTTAGGTCAACAACCGATAGTGGGCCAAGTTTAGGCCAAGGGATAAATTCTTGTTTATACATGACATGTTAGAATACTGGTACACCTGTGGTGAAAACTTCACCTTGATTATGTGATGACTCCTTTGAGTTATCTGTTAGATATTCATCATGCTAGTATGTAATTATCCTTATGATCATACCTGCTTCTCATGCCAGTTAACTTTATCAGTTTACATTGATTGTAGTAGGGCTTACTCAGTCTTTTTGACTGACCTGTTTTCCTTTCGCCTCTTTTCTTCCGTCCCCCCCCCCCCCAAGGTTCTCAGGGTGGGAATATTGGAGCTTAGCTTGGATTTCTGATCGCTTGCTTGTGGGATTTTAGCTCATGTACGGTCTTGACATGAAGCTAGCTATGGTTATCACTTATTTTGGGGATAGTACTTATGTATTTCAGTTTTTCAGTAATGTTGTTTTATCTAGACTTGTGTATTTGGAAAATTGACATTATGTTGTACCAGACTTGTTTTGAAATGGTTTGAAATCTTCCGCTGTTTTATCTATGTTATTTACTCTGTTTACATATATACATATGTTCTTGTTCTGCCTTGATATATCATTATGCATGTTTACCTGATTCAAACGCCCCTCCAAAGTCAGAGTGCTTGCAAGAGACACCCTGGCGGAGGTGGGGTGTTACAAATAGGCGGTTGCCCCAAGATCTTTTGTCCATTAGGAAGAAGGTTATATTGGAAAAGTTTGTATAAAGTTAACAAGAATGATCGACCCCCCAATTGTTTAGCCTTCTTGAAGATAATTTCGGCAACTCTTGCCTCCTCGTCGAACAAAACTATCTTCTTAGAAGTAGGATCTGAAAAACATCAAAATCAGATAAAAGCATGGGGACAACATATAGTTGTTTTTCAAACTCATGAGACTTACCAACATCAGCAAAGTTTCCCGAGATACCAAGAGGGCATCTAATATAGAAAATTTGACCTTCCCAAGGTCTGGACTTGTTGATACTATCACTGAAAATTTTCTTTATTAGATTAGTGTGTAAGATGGGTGAATTTGCTCCATTAGAAAAATGCAACAAATGACGAATGAGATTGGCGCTGAGAGAAGCCTAGTCTGACTCAAGTGCCAAAATTTCCAGGCATAAGAGTAGGGTGTAAGTGTTCGGCGAAAGCTGAATGGGAGCAACTCCTAAGTCATGCAGAAGCCTGGATATAAATTTTACGAAATGAAAGAATCTCCCATGACAAATGTGAATAGAAGAATAGGCAAAATACCCATGTGGCGGATTTTAAATAGTATCTATGAGCAGTAGTAGGAATGACATCTATGCCAGACATTCCAAGAATGGTGTTTACTTCATCTTGAGAAGTAATGAGAGACGACTTCAAAGTGAATGGTTTCTTCTTTCGGAGGGCGCCGGAACTACCAGGATTTGATTTGCCAGAGCTCTTTTTCTCAGACATCGTGCTTCCAGGCGATATCATTTCATAACATATGTATTAGTACCACGTTCTCTTATATAAACATGCTTATTTTACCTTTAAGTGGGCAAATAATATGAAAACTTGTTACCATTAGAAGTTTAAACTATGAAACACATCATGAATCGGTGGAGTTAACTTTTAACAAGATTTAGATATATGGTTGCACATCATATACACATAAAGAACAGTTAGGTTTTCGGTGATGATCAACTATCCCGACAACAAAACCTAAAGAACGAAAAGTAGGAGTTGGAAGAGTTAGGCTATCAATTGTAACATCCCAAAATTTAATACACTATAACCATACCTTAAAGATAATAAATTGGGTTTACTTAATTAGAATATTTAGAATTAAGTGAAATCTGCATTACCATTGTGTTCGTCTCGGAATTCTTGTTCAGACAGACCCCAAGTTAGCGTAAAACGGATAACACATGTAGAAGTTATGGGGCATTTGAAGTTTGTATACACATAAGGAGCTTATATATGAATATAATATAAGAGTATTACAAATAAATTCAAATGAAACGAGGTAGGAAAAATGGTGGCAAACCAGACCATTATGGGAAGACCCACAAACGACCTGGGTCGACTTATGGATCGACCCAAGGTCGGCTGGGTCAACCCATCGACCCTTGGGTTGGTGGATCGACCCACTACCGATCTGAGAAGATTCGTTCTATGAATCTGGACTGTTTTTGTACTATACTTGTTGCTGACTCAGCACTATATGTATGGCTTAGATTAAAACCCTAGAACTAAAAGTTGAGGTTGACTCTATGAATCTATAATTAGATGGCTTCAACCATTCCCATTTACACCATTTCATCTTACCTTCTGCTATTATGAAATTACTCTAAAAATATAAACAAATAATAGGGGAATGTTGCTGAGTCCTGGATCTACAGAGACAACATTCAGGATTTGCATACATATAACAACTAAAAGTATTGTATTGGACTTTTTTACGGCATACAGTTATATATATAAGAGATTTAATCTCCTCTTCACTAAGACCCACCGTGAGCTCCCTATCATTTTCAAATCTGATTTCTTAAACTATAACTTGACAGTTAAATAAAATTGGGTTAGGGTTTATAGTTTTTGTAAGATAAATGTTATACATGTTTTTCACTGTTAATCACTTATGCCATTATGATAAGTAAAACATATGCCTTCGCCGTTGGATAATTAACAAGTTATATGTATTTATCTTCCTTTTCCCATTTTCTATGTTTTATGTTTATATCCAGTCTTGCCTATATGCCTCTGTGATTTGATTCTATTCTCCTTCCTCCGTTTTCCCATTTTATTTACGCTAACCCTAGGCCATTGGAGCCTGGGCTACATCCAATTAGAGTGTGCATATAATTAGGGAAATAATGAATGACATAAAAAGAGGAATTTAGTCATGTTGTTAAATTGGGATTGTTTAACTATAATTTGGGAAAGGGATAATATACACATGTTTAGACTTGTTGTAAACTGATAAAGAGGGATAATGTGTATATACTTGTTGTAAATTGGTAGAAATGGATAATATGCATAAACATGTACATGTTGTAATTTGGGAACATAGTTGATGAATAATATGTATATAAATTGGACATATTAGATTTGACTTAATACATACAATAAGTAAATGACATGTTAGAATATGGTAAGTACCAGATGTAGGTTAATAAATTGTAACGTTGTGGGAATCGTACATATCTGGGCAGGTGTTTTGCGAAAGGGATGTACACACATAATGACATGTGACACTACAACACACTTATTGGTAAACCTAAACCTGCTAGGTTAAATATGAGTATTAATAAGCTAAGAGGTCCCTCATTCTCCTATTGTATCGGGTTTCGAGGACTCTTAAACCCTAGTTTTGTGGGCACAAGTTTAGGGAGTTTGGCATGTGGTAATCTGTTGTTTGAAACCCATATCAGTCAGTATATCTGTTGGTATCTTGTTAGAGGAGGCCTCACAATAGGTTAGGGACATGACGCGCTTTACTGAACTGGATATTGAGAGGTTCACATGGGTGTGGGTATGGGTGCGTTCCGGCGGAGTAATGAGTGCGCATGGGTCTGAATAGGGATGATAAGACGATGTAACGCCAATAAATATTCTTTGTTATATAAGTTGGTGGTTTAGGGAGTGACACAGCCTACTACTGGGGCTGACACAGGGTATTTACGTAGTAGGGAGCCGATCGCATGGGTAGTAATTAGGGTACACCTAATCTTACTGTTATGTAATTAGGTTAACACCTAATCTGGTTATGTAATAGGGTATGCCTAATCCTACTATTAATCCTACTGATATGTAATTATGTTGAGAACCTAATCCTGTTGAACTTGTTATACTCGTATTGGTGCAGATATACCTGTTTTAGGGACATAAATGTGAAGCATTACTCGATCATAGTTTTATTCCTATTATTCATGTATATCATGTTGTTCTGTTTATCTGTTACCTTATATGACACCGTACCTTTCTCATTCAGTGTTATTTACTTGTCTTGGCATTTCTATTTTATTTTGGAAAATCACTGGAACTCGCCAGACATTATGTCTAACCCTTTTTCTTTCGCCTTTTTCTTCCTTTCCCCTTAGGTCCTTAGAGTGGAAGCACTCAACAGTGATTAGGATTTCTCTTACAGTTTGGACATGGATTTCTTGAGATGTACCATTTGACTTGCTCTCTATTCTATTATGGCTTATGGCAAGGGATATGATTTTATGTACTATGATGCTTTGATTTATGAGATGTTTTATGAGATAGATTTGATGTAACTGGTTTTGTTGTAACCTGCTTGAGACTAAGTTTTGTATTAATAATGAAGTTAAAATTTTCTGTTGCATATTTTAAATCTGTCTTGTGAATTTCTGTATTGTTTACCTATTGCGCTTCACGAAACTTAATGCATTCTCTTATGAGTGACATTAAGTGGTGTAGGATGTCACATTTGGTATCAGAGCTGAAGGTTACAAGATCAAAGAAAAAGTTTTTAAAACTGTTTTCAAAAGCGAAGTATTTTCAAATAAAAATCTATTTTCAAAAAACATATCCCCTCAAGCCATAGTCAATATTTTCTCGATCTCTTGTTGAATCCCTTTTCTTTCTTTCTTTTTCTTTTCAACATGTCTGGGGCACCCAATCTTCGTGAGCACATTCTGCTACCGACATGGTTCCGTAGGTATCTTGAGACTACGACACCTGCCTGATGACAAAGAGATGCCCCACCCCCAGATGTAGCCGATGTTGCTCCACCTCCACGCACTACAAAAGTTATCTTTTATAACGCCAATAGATACACATTATTTGAAAGTGTTATAGTTTATTTTAATTCTTTGTTATTTTGATTTTAATTTTTTTGTTTCACACTTGGTAACGATCCACCGTGGCCATGAAAAACTCCCGCCACCAAATTTTTCATTTCCCTCTAAATGAAACCTAGTAATATCATTTTGGCATTTTCAGTTTTTCTCAGCCCTAATCAAAATTCTTCCACCCCCTTAATTTTCTTCTCCCACTAGTAGATAGATTCAAAACTCTAGAAGAAATCCAAAACCCAAATTGATACCTTAACTCTAGATTTTCGAACTATCTCAAAACAATGCTGAAAGATGGTTTTGGTTGATTTCAATCGAGAGGTAGGATTTATGGATTCAGTTGATTTCAATCAAGAGGTAGGTAGATGCAGTTATTAATTTGTGTATTTAGGTAGCTGATGATGGTATTCTGGTGTGTCATGGGGTCAGCGAAATTTGAGAAAGGGGTGCGGTGATGCTGAAGTTTGTGCAACCTTGGAAAAAGGAATCTTCTATAACTCTGCTCTTCTTCTCGTATGTTGATTTTATGAAGTTACTTTGATAATTTCGGTCAATGGCAGCTTTTAATCTAATAGGAATTCATTTGATTTTCACTTCTAACAATCTTTTAATATTCATACTTCAAATTATTAATCCAATTTTTTCTTATAATTACAGCTTTAAGATTTGATTAGTTTTTAATTTTCGATGAATTAGAGCTCGTGGGATATTTTGGGTGTAATCATAGTTTTTGAGTTTCTTATTTTGTTTCTTATGCTTTGTTGTAAGACTCAAATTCTTTTGGTTGGTAGACTAATTTCTTGTTTACTATACATTCATCTTTATTGTTATTTCGATTGTCTGATTAGATATTATTAGCCAAGTTTGTTAATGTACCAATTTCTTAATCTAAAATCTTTTAGTTTAGCATAATTTATCCTCAATTAAAAGTTCATTTTTTCAGTTAATTCATAAGCTTTGTTGTAGTTTGGTCATTTTTGAAAACTGAGGTGAAAAGGCTAATTGATAAGGCTGGGACACTTTCAAACTTGGAGACTCGGTTAAGGAGGTTGGGCATAATGAACAACAACACCGAAAATGGGATGAATATCTGAAAAGTCACGAGCTTCCTATATAGCATGTTCACGAATAATTGTAGCTAATTAAATGTTTATTACTAAAATTTATTTCAATTTCACGATTAAGTAATTTTCATAATTATTTTAAATGGATATAGTTTCCATTATTGGGTTTCAGTTCACAGGACAGCTCTATCCATTGAGCTTTTACTTAGCCTAATCAACTGCAAGAATGTTTTTCTGCCACCACTATTTATGTAGCTTGATTACAATCACAAGTAATTATAATGAACTTTTGGTTACACAGATTTCCTAGATTTCAATTTATGTGAATATAACTGTAGATGTGGTCTTAGTGCATAAAAACTATTTTTTATAAATATGGGTGAAGCTAGCCTTACATATCTTGCTTTTAAAGTAAACGTAAGTGTTGATTCAGTGCATGAAAATTATTTAAAATGTACGTTGTAGGACCATGCATAGGGCTGTAAATTAAATATTTGTCAGTCAGCGCAAAACATATCTAAATATTGTGTAATAGTGATAATAGTATAGAAAAGAAGTTAATGTTAATAGTGATCCTACTTATTATTATAGAGCTTTCTATGTTCCTTCCATTTTCATTTTTTTCGTGTTTCTACACCAACTTCACAGTCACTCTTTATAGTACCCTGCTTTACTTTTCACACACTGTTTCACGTTTGTCATCATTGTTCTGCTTCTTTACTCATATAAATTGTAACAACCCGCAAATTCTGAATTAATTTAAAATTTTTATTTCAGAAAATTTTAATGAATTTTGAGGATATAATATAATTTATTATTAATAATAATGGCTAGAATTTATTTTTATCGAAGTTAGAACGAATAAATTTAACTTAAATATAAATGGAGTTAGAAATGGCGTGGTAGTTTTAAAAATTGATTTTGAACTTTAACTGGATGTACATAATTCAAAATAAATCAGAATTGAGTGAAACCAGAAATATTTAAATCTGTTTAACCATATCTTTCTAACGAATCTGAAAAATTGAAATTTCATAGCGGAAATCAAAAGTTATGGCCAATTCAATATTTTGAAAGGTTGTTCTAGAATTTATATATATATTATATATGGCCCGAAAGGCTACTTTTCACATATGTAGGAATTTCGACTCGAAACCACTTCCATTGAGTCCAGAATGATGTTTCTGCATTGAAAAATAGTAAACACTTATATATTTTGAGTTTCGGGAGTTATTTGTTTAAAAATGTATTTTTAATATTAAATATATTGGCCTTAAAAATAGTCATTTTTCAACCGACCTCCGTTTTCGACGAAACCACTTTTGTTGGAACCGGAATGTCAAATTATAGCTAGGTTTCAATTTTCAGAATTTTTCGAATTAATATGTGAGTGTGGCGAAAAGAAAATGTGTTTTGACTATTTCAGTTAAATTTAAACGCCTTAAAAATAGCCATTTTTCAAACAGTCTCAGAACTCGACGAAAATAATTTTGTTGGATTCGTATCGTCATAAGAAAGCTAAAAATATATTTTTTAGAATTTTCTGAGGTCATATGTGGCCCCGGCATATTTATATGTACAGTCAATATTTAATTAATTAATTTTTAATGTAATTTTAAATAAATATTCTACATATTTCGGAATTGGACCCCGAGACCCATCCCATTGCATTCAGAAGGCCTCAAAACGTTAAGATCGACAGTAAGCAAGCCCAATTCGGAGACAGCCCGCATTTTTACCTTTATAACACGTTTTACGAGATTTATTAATAAAAAAATCCGAAAATAAAACCCTAACCCTAAAAAATTGCAGCCGCCGCCTATCTCAAACAATGGCCAGAAACATCCCAAATTCAAATATCAATTTCTCTCAATCCATTCAACGAAAATCTACAAATTAAATACCAAATCGAAGAGAATTTCAAGACCTTTCAATCCATATGGTTAAGATCGGGTTTCAGTGCACGGATTTCGTGAATTCTCAGCATGAAGGGGCTGCATTTATGGGTGGTTGGCAGGTCCTACGGGGGCGCGAGATGGGCCCCATGGCCGGTGCTGGAGGAGGGCAAGAAGGCGGAGCTAGTGGTGACTTCGGATCGGCTGCAGGTGGTCGGATGGAGGTGCAATGAGATGCCCTAGACGGTGGATGATGGGTTTCAACGCACGAAGGAGAGGATGAAAGGATCGGCCTCGTGAACGATGGGTACAAACATATTTATTAATTTAAATTAATTATTTAATCTATTCAAACTTTAAAAATTCGTTTCTCTCTCATACGAGGTCCGTTTGACAAACCGTAAATTGCGTTGGAATCACAAAATTAAGATCTTCGCGATGACGCTGATTAGAGCTGAAAAGGAGCTATTTGAATTTTCAGCCAAATTGAGGTGAGGATTTATTTTTAAATTAAATTTAATTAATTTAATTATGATTCTTGCGTTATGTGAAGTTGGAATGACAAATTTGAATAGATCTGCGATGGATGTTATTATAAATTGTTTGTGATGTATGATAGTAGATCTGAATATTAAAGTGTTAGATACAAGTTTAATGAATTATTTAGGATCGTTTGTCGTTAGTTGTCATGTTATTAAATCGAATGATCCCTTTTTATTATTTAAATTACTGTTTGTGGTTGGGTTGGACATGAACTATTGGACATGAAATATTTGACCAGGAATTTGGACATATTTTACATCGTAAATAAAAAGACGACATTTTTACTATGTAAGATATCTAATTTTTAGTAATAAATAAATTGAATTATCGTTATCGCCATGTTATGATTGTTTGTACATGATCTAGATTTGCTATGTAGTGAAATGTGGAATGGCTGATCTATTTGTTGTGGTGTGTGATATAAATCATGTTTATTTATATTAAACAAAAATGAATCATCATGTTGGTTGGATTGATTTAGTTTATAAATTCAAATTAAAAATGTTATTTTGTCATTTTTGTAAAATTAAACTAGAATTGTTAATCCAACGGAAAATAACACCTTTGTTATTTTTGTCGCATTAGAATTGGCAAACAAAAATACCATTTTTATTGAATTGAAATGAACATTGCCAAATTTTTATTATTTTTGTCGCATTAGAATTGGCGGACAAAAATATGTTAAACATTAAAATCTCATTGTAATAAAAAAAAGAGAAAAAAAGAAAATATGTGAACATTGAAATATCATTTTCAATATAAAATAAGAAAGAAGGAAAATTGACATATTTTGAAAATAAAATTATGTTAGACATTAAAATCCGTTTTTAATGTAAAAATAGAAAAACAAGGAAAATGATCATAATTTGAAATTAAAATTATGTGAGCATTAAAACTCTATTTTTAAGGTAATGAAATAAATTTACATTTTTGTTAATTAAGTTATGACAAGAAAATTTTACTTTTTTTTATGTAAGCAAAAAGACACATTTTGGAATTCACATTCTTGTTTACATTTTATTGTAAATAAAAAGACTTGATGGATAAATACATTTTTGTTTACATTTTACTTGTAAATTAAAAAGCACGTTTGGAAAATACATTTTGATTTACATTTTATTTGTAAATAAAAATCAAAGTTTAAGACTCACATTTTGTTTTACATTTCATATGTAAATAAAAGTTGATTGTAATTTGTTCAATAAAAGATAGGACATTGAAATTACATTTTTATGTAATCCCGTTTTATGAAGAGGTCTATATTTGTTAATCTACAACATTATAAGAATAGAGATTTAAAATTACATTTTTATCATTTGTAATTTTATTTTATTAAAAGAATAGATAAAAAGGGGCAACATTTTTATTGTCGTTGCATTTACAATGAAAGTGAAGATAAAGAGGGTATCATTTTATTGTCATTTTCTATGTAATAAAAAGATAGATCTAAATATATATATATATATATATATATATATATATATATATATTTGGTATTTTGAAAGCAATAAAAGAGTGTGAATGGAAAGATGTCATTTTTATTGTCATTTAGAAAGAAAAAAGAAGTAAAGTCGTTATTTTCATTAGCATTTAGTATGCAATAAAAATAAAAGAGTTGAAATTTGTATTTATTCATTTTGTTAAACTAGAATTGTTGATAAAATGAAAATGTCCTCTTTTAAATCATTTTGTTGAAATAGAATTGTCAACAAAATGTATATACATCTCTTTTATACCTTTTTGTTGAGATGGAATCTCTATGCAGATATGATAACCAATTTTATTTGCATAACGTATATTAAAATTTATATGCATACTACAACACAAATATGTACTTAGAATTTGTTGTACAAATAAAATTCACTTTTTATTTGTCATTTGAAACTCAGAATTTATTAAACGAATAAAATCTACTTTTATTTGTCATTTAAAAATTAGGATTTATTATACAAATAAAATTCACTTTTATTTGACATTAGAATACATAGAAAAATATTTACACATAAAAAATTCTTTTATATGTTATCAGAATGTGTAGAAAAGTATAAACAAATAAAAGGATTCTTTTATTTGTTATTAGAACACATAGAAAAGTGTAAAACAACGAAATACGGTTTTTTTTTATGTTATAGTAGAACTGAAATTTTGAGTTCACTCTTTTATTTGCATTAACTAATGCAAACATACATTGAAAATAAAATCTACCCTTTTATTTGCAATCACCAATACAAATATATGTTGAAACCAAAAATTTATTCTTTTCTTTACATTCACCAATGTAAAAATACATTGAAAATGAAATTAGTTCTTTTTGCACTCATTAAGGAAAATATATTTTGAAAGGAAAAATTGTTCTTTTATTTGGAATCACTAATGTAAATATACATGGAAATTAAAGTTAATTCTTTTGTTTGCATTCTCTAATGCAAATATACATTAAAATATAAATTGTTCTTTTATCTGCATTCCCTAATGCAAATATACTTTGAAAATCAAGTTTGTTCTTTTATTTGCACTCCACAATGCAATATAACATCTAAAATAAAAGTTACATTTTTATTTGCAAACATAAAAATGAAATAAACATCTTTGTCAAACTTGGTTTAGTTAAAATGAAATAAACACTTTTGTCAACTTATTCTAGTTAATAACAAAATATTTACTTTTATCAATTTACATTTGTTGAAAACAATTATTCATATTAGCCAATTTATATTAGTTAAACCAAATAGACATTTTGTCAAAAATATTCATTTTTGTCAAATGGATTAGTTAAAGCAATTTACATATACATATATATATATATATATATATATATATATCTTATGTTTGGCAAGATATATGCTTTTCAAGATAGGTTAGTTAGATCAAAATATTTACCATTCTTGTCTCATTAGAATGGTCAAAACAAAATAACCATCTTGTTTGAGTTTAAACTAGTAAAATAGAAATTGTTAATAGAACGAAATATTATGCTTATTCATTCATTGCAATAGAGATATTTTCTTGTCATCATTATATGTATTGTGTATTACACTTCCATTCACAAGTTACCCGACTTGTGTATGTGATTGGGAAGATAATTTTTCACACATCGCCCAAGTGCACAAATTAGCTTATTATTTGTTTGTTGGTTGAAACCCCATGCGGGTGTTGGGATGAAAATTTACATACAGTAATCCCAATTTTTAGTTGTATGTTGATCGTTAGATCGACAGGCTGCGATGAGCGTTATTATTTAATTTTAACGCTTACACAGTGGAAATTACACTTTGGATGTAGATGGATGATTTGATGATTTTACTATTATTGTCATATATATGATGTGTGTGAAATCCATATAATCCAAATTATATGGTAAATGTTTGAGTCGCATTTCGATTCAGGTGTTCTTTTAAATAAGAATATTTTTACATTAGAAATCCTTTATTATATAAAGTGCATATATTTTCATAATATGTTTTTAATCAACTATATGTTAAAACAAAGAATATTTGTAAAGGAAAGTATTTGTAATGTAAAGAATACTTCTCATTTAGAGTCTTTATATAAAGAATATTTTTATGATTATTTTAAAATATGTTTTAAAAGATTACTATCATTTGCAATTATATTTTGTGATATGAAATAAATTGAGATGTGAAGTGGATTTACCGTGGACGATGTTTTAAACGACATTTGTCCTTTAATCCAATTTACATTGAAATTATTATTTGGAACTTATGAATCTATTTTATAGATTTAAAAAGGCATTTTCTAAAAATCAAGTTTTTCCAATCTAATATATTAAACAGGAATTAAGTGGAAATTCGATTGGTAATAATCGAAATGGGCTTCTGTGAAAGAAGACTGATATTATATATGGAATTTAAGAGGCTTTGTCGTTATTCCATTTATATTATTAGTCCGATACAAAAATTTATATCGATTATGTATTGATTTGATTTCTGTGGAATTCCATATTTTGGGAATTGATTTATAGATTTTATTTTCAGAATTTTATCTTTGATAAAATTAATGAGAATCTTTTAAATGAATATCTTATCAAAAGAATATTCTAAGTTGGAATGTGACGAAATGGGTGATTTTCCAATATTTGTTTTTAATCCCAAAATACGCGAGTTATTCAGAAAGACCGGGTTTAACCCATTCTGAATAATCATCACGACGATCAAAAGTCGAAGATGAAGACGGTGATTGAAGACCGAAGGTTTTCACATTGTTGGGATGATGATGATTAGTATCTTGAATTGGGATTGGCCTTCCAAGGCAAGGTATTTAGTAATGATCGTCCAAACGCATTTGGAGATCGACGGACACGTTGTTTCGCTCAGACCTAGAGCGGACTTGTAAATAGATTGCGTGTCCGACATTGTATTCATTTCTACTGTATTTTTTGAACGCTACTGATTATATATTTCTGTTTGGTGATGAAGAATTTATTCTTTAATTATCACCCTTCTCTAAGACGTATGAGTTTAGAGGTTATATATATATATTGGTAGATGATCAATAATATGGTAGGGTCTGACAATGTGACATGCTAAGATGCAAATAATCAAGGCTTTGTTGAAAAGCAGGCCTTGTGGTTGATGATCAAAACACAGTATCTTTAGGAATAGCTTTGTGTATATCGTGACTTCACGAGCCTTACACCCGGTATGAGTCAAAAACGGGATATAGACCGTAGGGAGTGCATACGTTTCTTTCTAGCTAGAAGTGGTGTTTGGGCTTTAACACGGCCCGACATTTTACTATGTGGATTTTGGATTGAGGTACCTCGGGTTTTTATAGGCCAGAAGTGGTCATACTATAGGTCCAAAGGGACCGGGAAACGTGTGTTCAGGAATTGCCAATCCACTATCGTTAGGTGGGGACCGGCCCTACCGCTCTAAGGGTTGCCCATAGGTGTGATCCTGAGGAATTTTCTAGAGTGTCTCGAATCGGAAGAGGACGATCCCTAGCCTCGATTTCATGACTGAAAACCAATTTCAAATACCACATCTCGTTTTCGATTGTATAACTAGTATGGCGACATAGTAGTATGGGGTACTATGCCGTCTAAGATTAATACCTTTATATTGAAATGATTTATGAAAACATATACACACTAGTAGTGATACGTTTTATGTATTTATCATCTTTTGACCATTATAAGGTAAAACCATATCCTCCGGTTTGCGTTGCATTGTGTGATGGGACTTGGGTCTTATAATGGTTTCATGTTTCTAAAAAGGCATTGCGTTATTTGACGATTTACTTTATTTATGCACTGGCAAATCCAATGGAGTAAACCCATTCCGCGTTAGCGGCGTGGTCCTGTGATTAGCCTACTTATTAGATAAGTTAAGAATTCTCACACCAGTCCCACGACTGACCTGTAGTTTGTTTCACTTTGCAAACTCGGGTGCTCTCTTTCCACACGGGCATTCGAGTGGCTTTTTGCAGATATAGTTAAGCAGGATCCTGGATTGAAGTCTGAAGCTGGGTCCAGAATATTGATGACCTTCCGCTGAGATTAGTTCTGCTGCAATATATTTAATTTGATGTAAATGTATCTTCCGTTGTATTATTTATTGATGTACTCTGATATATTCTGTACTCTGATGTAACATTTATTTTTGATGTTATAAAAGTCTGTGTTGTTGCCCTGATGTGTTGTATGCCCAAAGTTAACGTACGCAGGTTTTGAACGGTCTTGATCGATCTTGCGATCGATTGGGGTCGGGCGAAATCCGGGTCGTTACAGCTGGTATCAGAGCTCTGGTTAGCTTAAATCTTTGGGGTACAACTCGTTAGAACTAAACAGAAGACTCATCAGAGGTTGGATTAGTAATATCCAATAAGAATACTCATTAGAGATAGGATCAGCAGTATCCTAGAATGAGAATACTCATTAGAGATGGGGTTAGCAACGCCCTAGAATGAGACAGAGTGAAGAAGAGTTCATAATTAACGTACTTGTTATTATATTTATAATTCGATTTTAGAAAATATGATTTTTGAATATATAAAAGTTATATATTTTTTTGAAAATTTAATCAACTAATTGATTGACGATGGTGTTGTGTGAATATGAATTCAACTAATAAAATTATTAAACAATTAAAGAATGAAAATTAAATTAGTTAAATAAACAACTTTAGCTTCATTTCCTTTTCGAGGACGAAAAGATTTTAAGTGGGGGAGATTGTAACAACCCGCAAATTCTGTACCAATTTAAAATTTTTATTTCAGAAAATTTTAATGAATTTTGAGGATATAATATAATTTATTATTAATAATAATGGCTAGAATTTATTTTTATCGAAGTTAGAACGAATAAATTTAACTTAAATATAAATGGAGTTAGAAATGGCGCGGTAGTTTTAAAATTTGATTTTGAAATTTAACTGGATGTACAGAATTCAAAATAAATCAGAATTGAGTGAAACCAGAAATATTTAAATCTGTTTAACCATATCTTTCTAACGAATCTGAAAAATTGAAATTTCATAGCGGAAATCAAAAGTTATGGCCAGTTCAATATTTTGAAAGGTCGCTGTAGAATTTATATATATATATTAGGGTGCGTTTTTTACAGGTCCCTATTATAGTTTCAAAATAGAAAAAAAACCCGGTTATAAACTTATTGTAAATTAGGTCTCTATTTTCTGAAAATTCATCAAAAAAATATAAAAATATATAAAAAAAATCATGTAAATTCGTATTTAAATAAAACATGTAAACGCAAAAAAATTCAGAACAAAAAATCATCAAACAAGGCGTCAAAAATAAAAAAAAACAGAAAAAAACGAAATTTCCAGTTAAATGCATAATAGTATGCACATATATCATTTTCCTGCATACATCCGTGCTTATTTTTCACTACATTCATCTTCGTTGATTTTTCTTCATGCAAATACGTGCATACATGTGTGCAAATATTTCAAATACTTGCACACATTTGTGCAGGTTTATTTTCAGATTTTAATCCGAACACAGCTTACGGAAAAGTTGCATACATATATGCAATTATCAGTAATAATTGCATAAATGTATGCAACTATTTTTTTTTTATTTCCGTACAATCCTGACATTATTTCCAGATTATAGAATTTTTTTTTTATGAACGAAAGCACATTTTTTTTAAAAAAACAAAAAAAGGCGGAAGTAATAAAATAGGGGGCGGGTTTAAAATTTTCCAAAACTTTTTTTATTTTTATAAATTAGGTCCCTACTTTTAGCCAGTGTGTTATCCTATAAAAATGTTGCACACATGTGTGCATGTTTTCTGAGAAATTTGCACATTTGGATGCAAATAAAAATGAACTGAAATATTAACTTAAATCTATGCGCTGGAAGAACTGCAATAATTGCACATATGCATGCAATAAAATCAAAAACGTGCATAATATTATGCATTTTACTGCAGTTTTTTCTGTTTTTTTGCTGTTTTCTTTTTTCTGACATTATTTTTGTTGTTTTTTTTACTGAATTTTTTGTATAATGCATAATATATTTTATTACTAATTTACGAATTTTTTTTATTTTTTTTAATTATTATTTTATAAGTTTTGAAAACAGGGACCTAATTTATATTAAGTTTATGACCGGATGTGAGCCTAATTAAGTTTCAAAATAGGGATGTGAGCCTAATATTCACTATATATTATATATGGCCCGAAAGGCTACTTTTCACATATGTAGGAATTTCGACTCGAAACCACTTCCATTGAGTCCGGAATGATGTTTCTGCATTGAAAAACAGTAAACACTTATATATTTTGAGTTTCGGGAATTATTTGTTTAAAAATGTATTTTCAATATTAAATATATTGGCCTTAAAAATAGTCATTTTTCAACCGACCTCCGTTTTCGATGAAACAACTTTTGTTGGAACCGGAATGTCAAATTATAGTTAGGTTTCAATTTTCAGAATTTTTCGAATTAATATGTGAGCGTGGCGAAAAGAAAATGTGTTTTGACTATTTCAGTTAAATTTAAACGCCTTAAAAATAGCCATTTTTCAAACAGTCTCAGAATTCGACGAAAATAATTTTGTTGCATTCGTATCGTCATAAGAAAGCTAAAAATGTTTTTTTTAGAATTTTCTGAGGTCATATGTGGCCCCGGCATATTTATATGTACGGTCAATATTTAATAAATTTTTAATGTAATTTTAAATAAATATTCTACAGATTTCGGAATTGGACCCCGAGACCCATCCCATTGCGTTCAGAAGGCCTCAAAACGTTAAGATCGACAGTAAGCAAGCGCAATTCGGAGACAGCCCGCATTTTTACCTTTATAACACGTTTTACGAGATTTATTAATATAAAATCCGAAAATAAAACCCTAACCCTAAAAAATTGCAGCCGCCGCCTATCTCAAACAATGGCCAGAAACATCCCAAATTCAAACATCAATTTCTCTCAATCCGTTCAACGAAAATCTACAAATTATATACCAAATCGAAGAGAATTTCAAGACCTTTCAATCCATACGGTTAAGATTGGGTTTCAGTGCACGGATTTCACGAATTCTTAGCCTGAAGGGGCTGGGTTTATGGGTGGTTGGCGGGTCCTAGGGGGGCGCGAGCTGGGCCCCATGGCTGGCGCTGGAGGAGGGCGAGAAGGCGGAGCTAGTGGTGACTTCGGATCGGCTGCAGGTGGTCGGATGGAGGTGCAATGAGATGCCCTAGATGGTGGATGATAGGTTTCAATGCACGAAGGAGAGGATGAAAGGAGCGGCCTCGTGAACGATGGGTACAAACATATTTTATTAATTTAAATTAATTATTTAATCTATTCAAACTTTAAAAATTCGTATCTCTCTCATACGAGGTCCGTTTGACAAACCGTAAATTGCGTTGGAATCACAAAATTAAGATCTTCGCGATGATGCTGATTAGAGCTAAAAAGGAGCACTTTGAATTTTCAGCCAAATTGAGGTGAGGATTTATTTTTAAATTAAATTTAATTAATTTAATTATGATTCTTGCGTTATGTGAAGTTGGAATGACAAATTTGAATAGATCTGCGATGGATGTTATTATAAATTGTTTGTGATGTATGATAGTAGATCTGAATATTAAAGTGTTAGATACAAGTTTAATGAATTATTTAGGATCATTTGTCGTTAGTTGTCATGTTATTAAATTGAATGATCCCTTTTTATTATTTAAATTACTGTTTGTGGTTGGGTTGGACATGAACTATTGGACATGAAATATTTGACCAGGAATTTGGACATATTTTACATCGTAAATAAAAAGACGACATTTTTGCTATGTGAGATATCTAATTTTTAGTAATAAATAAATTGAATTATCGTTATCGCCATGTTATGATTGTATGTACATGATCTAGATTTGCTATGTAGTGAAATGCGGAATGGCTGATCTATTTGTTGTGGTGTGTGATATAAATCATGTTTATTTATATTAAACAAAAATGAATCATCATGTTGGTTGGATTGATTTAGTTTATAAATTCAAATTAAAAATGTTATTTTGTCATTTTTGTTGAATTAAACTAGAATTGTTAATCCAACGGAAAATAACACCTTTGTTATTTTTGTCGCATTAGAATTGGCGAACAAAAATACCATTTTTATTGAATTGAAATGAACATCGCCAAATTTTCATTATTTTTGTCGCATTAGAATTGGCGGACAAAAATATGTTAAACATTAAAATCTCATTGTAATAAAAAAAAGAGAAAAAAAGAAAATATGTGAACATTGAAATATCATTTTCAATATAAAATAAGAAAGAAGGAAAATGGACATATTTTGAAAATAAAATTATGTTAGACATTAAAATTCATTTTTAATGTAAAAATAGAAAAACAAGGAAAATGATCATAATTTGAAATTAAAATTATATGAGCATTAAAACTCTATTTTTAATGTAATGAAATAAATTTACATTTTTGTTAATTAAGTTATGACAAGCAAAATTTACATTTTTTTTTATGTAAGCAAAAAGACACATTTTGGAATTCACATTCTTGTTTACATTTTATTGTAAATAAAAAGACTTGATGGATAAATACATTATTGTTTACATTTTACTTGTAAATTAAAAAGCACGTTTGGAAAATACATTTTGATTTACATTTTATTTGTAAATAAAAATCAAAGTTTAAGACTCACATTTTGTTTTACATTTCATATGTAAATAAAAGTTCACTGTAATTTGTTCAATAAAAGATAGGACATTGAAATTACATTTTTATGTAATCCCATTTTATGAAGAAGTCTATATTTGTTAATCTACAACATTATAAGAATAGAGAATTAAAATTACATTTTTATCATTTGTAATTTTATTTTATTTAAAAGAATAGATAAAAAGGGGTAACATTTTTATTGTCATTGTATTTACAATGAAAGTGAAGATAAAGAGGGTATCATTTTATTGTCATTTTCTATGTAATAAAAAGATGGATTTAAATATATATATATATATATATATATATATATATATATTTGGTATTTTGAATGCAATAAAAGAGTGTGAATAGAAAGATGTCATTTTTATTGTCATTTAGAAAGAAAAAAGAAGTAAAGACATTATTTTTATTGGCATTTAGTATGCAATAAAAATAAAAGAGTTGAAATATTGTATTTATTCATTTTGTTAAACTAGAATTGTTGACAAAATGAAAATGACCTCTTTTAAATTATTTTGTTGAAATAGAATTGTCAACAAAATGTATATACATCTCTTTTATACCTTTTTGTTGAGATGGAATCTATATGCAGATA
Organism: Allium sativum; assembly: GCA_030737875.1. Taxonomy (NCBI): domain Eukaryota; kingdom Viridiplantae; phylum Streptophyta; class Magnoliopsida; order Asparagales; family Amaryllidaceae; genus Allium; species Allium sativum. The sequence goes on along the minus strand of CM060913.1, from coordinate 929,241,118 downwards.
TGATAACCAATTTTATTTGCATAACGTATATTAAAATTTATATGCATACTACAACACAAATATGTACTTAGAATTTGTTGTACAAATAAAATTCACTTTTTATTTGTCATTTGAAACTCAGAATTTATTAGACAAATAAAATCTACTTTTATTTGTCATTTAAAAATTAGGATTTATTATACAAATAAAATTCACTTTTATTTGACATTAGAATACATAGAAAAATATTTACACATAAAATATTCTTTTATATGTTATCAGAATGTATAGAAAAGTATAAACAAATAAAAGGATTCTTTTATTTGTTATTAGAACACATAGAAAAGTGTAAAACAATGAAATACTTTCTTTTTTTTATGTTATACTAGAACTGAAATTTTGAGTTCACTCTTTTATTTGCATTAACTAATGCAAACATACATTGAAAATAAAATCTACCCTTTTATTTGCATTCACTAATACAAATATATGTTGAAACCAAAAATTTATTCTTTTCTTTACATTCACCAATGTAAAAATACATTGAAAATGAAATTAGTTCTTTTTGCACTCATTAAGGAAAATATATTTTGAAAGGAAAAATTGTTCTTTTATTTGGAATCACTATTGTAAATATACATGGAAATTAAAGTTGATTCTTTTGTTTGCATTCTCTAATGCAAATATACATTTAAATATAAATTGTTCTTTTATCTGCATTCCCTAATGCAAATATACTTTGAAAATCAAGTTTGTTCTTTTATTTGCACTCCACAATGCAATATAACATCTAAAATAAAAGTTACATTTTTATTTGCAAACATAAAAATGAAATAAACATCTTTGTCAAACTTGGTTTAGTTAAAATGAAATAAACACTTTTGTCAACTTATTCTAGTTAATAACAAAATATTTACTTTTATCAATTTACATTTGTTGAAAACAATTATTCATATTAGTCAATTTATATTAGTTAAACCAAATAGACATTTTGTAAAAAAATATTCATTTTTGTCAAATGGATTAGTTAAAGCAATTTACATATATATATATATATATATATATATATATATATATCTTATGTCTGGCAAGATATATACTTTTCAAGATAGGTTAGTTAGATCAAAATATTTATCATTCTTGTCTCATTAGAATGGTCAAAACAAAATAACCATCTTGTTTGAGTTTAAACTAGTAAAATAGAAATTATTAATAGAATGAAATATTATGCTTATTCAATCATTACAATAGAGATATTTTCTTGTCATCATTATATGTATTGTGTATTACACTTCCATTCACAAGTTACCTTACTTGTGTATGTGATTGGGAAGATAATTTTTCACACATCGCCCAAGTGCACAAATTAGCCTATTATTTGTTTGTTGGTTGAAACCCCACACGGGTGTTGGGATGAAAATTTACATACACTAATCCCATTTTTTAGTTGTATGTTGATCGTTAGATCGACAGGCTGTGATGAACGTTATTATTTAATTTTAACGCTTACACAGTGGAAATTACACTTTGGATGTAGATGGATGATTTGATGATTTTACTATTATTGTCATATATATGATGTGTGTGAAATCCATATAATCCAAATTATATGGTAAATGTTTGAGTCGCATTTCGATTCAGGTGTTCTTTTAAATAAGAATATTTTTACATTAGAAATCCTATATTATATAAAGTGCATATATTTTCATAATATATTTTTAATCAACTATATGTTAAAACAAAGAATATTTGTAACAGAAATTATTTGTAATATAAAGAATACCTCTCATTTAGAGTCTTTATATAAAGAATATTTTTATGATTATTTTAAAATATGTTTTAAAAGATTACTAGCATTTGCAGTTATATTTTGTGATATGAAATAAATTAAGATGTGAAGTGGATTTACCGTGGACGATGTTTTAAACGACATTTGTCCTTTAATCCAATTTACATTGTAATTATTATTTGGAACTTATGAATCTATTTTATAGATTTAAAAAGGCATTTTCTAAAAATCAAGTTTTTCCAATCTAATATATTAAATAGGAATCAAGTGGAAATTCGATTGGTAATAATTGAAATGGGCTTCTGTAAAAGAAGACCGATATTATATATGGAATTTAAGAGGCTTTGTCGTTATTCCATTTATATTATTAGTCCAATACAGAAATTTATATCGATTATGTATTGATTTTATTTCTGTGGAATTCCATATTTTGGGAATTGATTTATAGATTTTATTTTCAGAATTTTATCTTTGATAAAATTAATGAGAATCTTTTAAACGAATATCTTATCAAAAGAATTTTCTGAGTTGGAATGTGACGAAATGGGTGATTTTCCAATATTTGTTTTTAATCCCAAAATACGCGAGTTATTCAGAAAGACCGGGTTTAACCCATTCTGAATAATCATCACGACGATCAAAAGTCGAAGATGAAGACGGTGATTGAAGAACGAAGGTTTTCACATCGTTGGGATGATGATGATTGGTATCTTGAATTGGGATTGGCCTTCCAAGGCAAGGTATTTAGTAATGATCGTCCAAACGCATTTGGAGATCGACGGACACGTTGTTTCGCTCAGACCCAGAGCGGACTTGTAAATGGATTGCGTGTCCGACATTGTATTCATTTCTACTGTATTTGCTGAATGCTACTGATTATATATTTCTGTTTGGTGATGAAGAATTTATTCTTTAATTATCACCCTTCTCTAAGACGTATGAGCTTAGAGGTTATATATATATTGGTAGATGATCAATAATATGGTAGGGTCTGACAATGTGACATGCTAAGATGCAAATGATCAAGGCTTTGTTGAAAAGCAGGCCTTGTGGTTGATGATCAAAGCACAGTCTCTTTAGGCATAGCTTTGTGTATATCGTGACTTCGCGAGCCTCACACCCCGGTATGAGTCAAAAACGGGATATGGACCGTAGGGAGTGCATACGTTTCTTTCTAGCTAGAAGTGGTGTTTGGGCTTTAACACGGCCCGGCATTTTACTATGTGGATTTTGGATTGAGGTACCTCGAGTTTTTATAGGCCGGAAGTGGTCATACTATAGGTCCAAAGGGACCGGGAAACGTGTGTTCAGGAACTGCCAATCCACTACCGTTAGGTGGGGACCGGCCCTACCGCTCCAAGGGTTTCCCATAGGTGTGATCCTGAGGCATTTTCTAGAGTGTCTCGAATCGGAAGAGGACGATCCCTAGCCTCGATTTCATGACAGAAAACCAATTTCAAATACGACATCTCTTTTTCGATTGTATAACTAGTATGGCGACATAGTAGGTTGGGGTACTATGCCATCTAAGATTAATACCTTTATATTGAAATGATTTATGAAAACATATACACACTAGTAGTGATACATTTTACGTATTTATCATCTTTTGACCATTATAAGGTAAAACCCTATCCTCCGGTTTCCGTTGCATTGTGTGATGGGACTTGGGTCTTATAATGGTTTCATTTTTCTAAAAAGGCATTGCGTTATTTGACGATTTACTTTATTTATGCACTGGCAAATCCAATGGAGTAAACCCGTTCCGCGTTAGCGGCGTGGTCCTGTGATTAGCCTACTTATTAGATAAGTTAAGTTAAGAATTCTCACACCAGTCCCACGACTGACCTGTAGTTTGTTTCACTTTGCAAACTCGGGTGCCCTCTTTCCACACGGGCAGTCGAGTGGCTTTTTGCCGATATAATTAAGCAGGATCCTGGATTGAAGTCTGAAGCTGGGTCCAGAATATTGATGGCCTTCCGTTGAGATTAGTTCCGCTGCAATATATTTAATTTAATGTAAATGTATCTTCCGTTGTATTATTTATTGATGTACTCTGATGTAACATTTATTTTTGATGTTATAAAAGTCTGTGTTGTTGTCCTGATGTGTTGTATGCCCAAAGTTAACGTACGCAGGTTTTGAATGGTCTTGATCGATCTTGCGATCGATTGGGGTCGGGCGAAATCTGGGTCGTTACATAATTTTTTTTTCCACTTCATATAACACATTTGATTGAAGTGAAATCATTTTTATCATTTGATTGAAGTGAAATTTTCTCATCATAACTAAAAATTACTTGGCTAGTTTTTTCATTTATATTCCTTCATAAATAAAGTATTTCACAACTCTTGTAATATACCTGTCTTAGTGGGTGGTCTACTGGTTTGGCATCGTCTAGGATATGGATATTCTTCGGATCCGCCTAGAACTGGCCGTGTATAAGATGATCCCTTATCTGGATTACCAAGATCATTGTAGAAAGCATAGTCATATATCCGATCATGTATTTGCAATTCAATCAAATGATCATCTGCTCTTAGATGTACTAATTCTTCCTTTCGATACTGTCGTAATGCTTTTGGAGTGTTGTTTAGGAGGCAAGTCTGCAACAAAAAGTCTAGTAAATTTTTTTATCTATTCTTGTTTTCTTCAAACACGACGCGAAACATATTTGAAGAACTAATAACATAATAGTCTGTAAATCTTTGTCATAAATATTTTGTATTCTTCTGCACCTGCAAGCTAACATTAGAAATGCGCGCTAGCAATACAATATACTTTTGCAATGAGTTATGTGATTAATAAACCAAGCGTAAATTCAACAACTTTTTCCCCTTTTTTTCTTTTCTTCTTTTGTATAATTTGGTTTCATAATGTTGAAAATATATACCTCGGCTGTGGCCGATGGGATAATTGGATAATAGTGGGATCCTCAGTAGTATTTTATTTAAAATTAGGAGGTACATTTTTTTGGCAAGGCTGGCAGATTATTGTAGTGTCCCGTAACACTTTTTTATCAAATAAAATATAAAAATACAAGGGATGACAGGTGATATATAAAATGCATATCAACTATTAGCTTCCACACAGGAAGACATATCACAAGATTCACTATTACAGATTTCTAGAATAAATTACATTTTGGATTTCTTTGAAATCACCTTTTGTGGATCACCTAAAGACTACACCTCCTGAAGTCGTACAACTAGACATTTTCTTGGAGGTTTCTTAACATCTCCTTCTTCATGCTTCGAGTGACAGGAGTTTTAGGCCTTTCATTGGAGCTAGAAATCTGTTGTTCAGGGATGATATTTGGAGGTCTCTCCTTATAAGCAGGTGGGGGAGCAATGTGCGCATACGGGTTGGCTGATATGTCTTTAGCTGGTGGTGATTTTCGCACTTTCCTATTTCCACTGGCAATGGTTCATTGAAGAACAACTAACACAGAATCAAGCTATGCAGTATGCAGTTGATCAAAAACCAAGAACAGAAAGCATTGAAGTTTTGCAATTTCTTCTATTATCCAATATACTCAGGAGAATTCACATCCTTGCTAGATAACTATGTATGGAGGGAGTAAGAGATTACCTTAATGTTGTCATTGATTGCCCGAATGTGTACCATTCTGGCAGTATCAATAACACTCAGCTGTGTAGTGTTTATCGTTTGCCACGACTTTTTTTCTTTGTCTGTAGAAATTGCTTGATGGCTATCCATCGGTGCGTCATCTTCAATGCAGCTTGTGACTCTCGATAGAAATCTACCAGTAGATTTTCTATTCTCTTGAATAAGAGAAGCTTCTTCCTGCATATCATGAGTAGCAACCGCCACATTTGATATAGTATCATTTTGCACAGGTGAAACTTCTTTACCATTATCCTTACATCTCCTAAAAGCTTCAAACAATATACCATCTAATATTGCAATCTCGTTAGCTTGTGAATCCTTTCCGCTCACAAGAGAAGCACCCACTTTGTCAGTTGCAAGATCATTAACATTCAGACTCTCTACTATTTTGTCATTTAAAATTCCAGTTCTCACATTTTTTACTATGTTGCCAATATAAACTATGCCATCCTTTCTAGTATTATCAAACTCCCCTTCCTCCATTTCATCGTTGATATCGTTACATGAGTTATACACATCACTCATTGGCAAATGCATGAATTTATTTGAGGTGCCAACGACATCAGCTAAATTCCTTTACATTGGGGGAGTCACATCGACGATTACTGGCTTCCCTTTTTCTTTACTACTAACCACAAATCTAACTGGTTTTTTCTTCTGCACTATTTTTGTCCAAACATTATCCTTGGTTTGTACAGTATAGCGGGGATGTTGAACCACCTTTCTAGATCTAAACTCCTTAAAAGCAGTTGTCTTTGTAGCAACTTTACTTCCTGTCGTTGCATTGTCTCCAATGACCTTGCCTGATTTTTCCTGTGTCTTCATCTTTAGGCTCTGACAGTTTTTTGAAATGTGACCAAATGTTTAACAGTGCAAGCATAAATCTGGTTTCCATAGGTAGCATACTTTAACAAACTGAATGGAGCCATATGAGTTTTGAATGGGAAAGGAGTTTGGCAGCTCAGATGCATAGGAAACTTCTACCATGCACTTTGCGTATTCAAGCTGATTTAATCTTTCTGTGTTTACATCCATACACATGAATTTGCCTACTTTCGTTGCTAACCAGCTTATACCCTCTTCGACAAGGCAACAAGCGGGAGATTAAATAGTTTGATCCATACAGGAACTTCTCTAGCACTATTCGCAGCATTGCTCAACTTAGGGTCCCATAGCTTGATAATAAATAACTTGTTGTGAATGGTTACCGGGTTGACTTCTAGAACCCTAATTCTATCAACCATATATGAGAATTGAAAAAAAAATACATTTCCATTCGATTTGAATTTAACCGTACCCTGAGGACTCCAGTGTTTCCTTAAGTAGTTGACAACGACGTAATAGGACAACGAGGGGTCCAAGAAAAATCCGACGAGATAGCCATTCCACTGTTCAACACTTGATTGAGTTATGTCCTCCGTGGGAACCAAGTTATCACCGTCAAATTTCAAAACGAGATCAAGAGCAGAAAAGGACCCTGCGTTAGTTGGCTTGGAGGCAAAAAGCGCTGACCACTTTTGCTCCGGGAGGGGGGGATCAAGGGAGGTGATGTTGGTTGAAAGAGGAGGAATTAGAGTGGGTGGAAGTAGAATAGTTGGCGGATTAGGAAGCTATTGCGTTGGAAGAGAATAGGTAGGAAGAGGTGGTGGACCTAGCGAGGGTGGGATCAGTTTTGGTGGTGGGTTAGGCGGCTGATGTGACGGAAGTGTGGCAGTGTAATTATGAGGTACATTGACTACGGATAGAGGTCATTCTCAAGAAAGTTATTTCTTTCTAAATAAACGTTTGCCCAACGACAAGGAAATTACCAATTTCGTTGAAATTAAGCCAACAGCACTGTAGTTTTAGGAGAAAGTTGCTCACAAACATATAAAGACTACAGTCCATAAAGTGTTCAGATTTAGCAAATGGAAGGTGATTTCTTAATTAGTACTACAGTACCAATATTAAATTCCAATTTATCCATATAAAAGATAGTTTTTATTCCTCACTGCTATCTTTCCATGATCACAATTTCTACGTTAAACACTAGTTTAAGAACGATTCAATCTTATAATGTTCTCAAAGAAAAGTGGTATGAATGCTTACATTGTTAGTGAAGAAGACCCTGTCGTAGCTGTAGTATTTAACAGGGTAAACCCATGATTTAATGTCATAATGATTCTTTCCTTTAGTTGGAAAATTTTCAAGAGTGAGACTCTTCAGATAAAACTTAGAATGATGGTTATTCTTTACTATTACTACCCCAGGTACTCCATCCTTTTCCATATCCCAGTTGAAAGTTATGGCAAAATTCAATTCTCCAATCGGTGCTGAGGTTGGTGATGATATCCAGTTTTCTAGGTATTCTGGTTTCCCTAGTTCACCTTTACTTTCATTATCTGTTCAATCAGAAATGGTTAATGATTGATTAGTTGATGACAACAATAATTATTATGAGGAAGTAGAACTAGAACTGCTTACCCGGGTTTGCAATAGCAGAACTAATGAGCCGAAAGGATACATGTTCACCCCCAAATTCATGAATATCATCCATGATCATAGCATTGAAGTCAGTGAAATCCAATACATTTTTCTTCCTGAGGACAACAGTCCCTTTAGTCTTCACTGCCTCATAACTGTCCTCATTTTTCACATTTATTATCATTGTTCTGCTTCATCACAGTACTAATATGCAGTGGAAAACAACCTGCTTTAGGGATGCATGCTTCTATTCCTGTTTGTAGTGAAAGAAGAAAAAAAATCCAGGTTCGGTGCTTATCTTGTGCATACTTTAAAAAAAAACCATGCACCCTTATTCATTTACTTATTCATTTAGTTTTACACCTTTTTAGCTATCTTTAATCAATTCTATGGTATGCGATTTCTATAACTATATGTACATGGCAGTTTGCAGTGATATTGTTTGTGATGGTAGATATGGAAATTCCATTAGTAGGTGGGGTGCAAACTCTATGTTTCCGGATTTCTATTTTTTATGTTTTTATGCAGTGAAATGTAAATTTATCATTTGAGTAAATTACCGAATTAACTTGTTCGAATTATTGCAGCCTTTTTTTTGGAGTTTTCACTGTACCAAAAGTGTTGTCCTCCTACTCAATTCAACTGGCTTGTTATGGTAATTACTTTCTAAAGCTTACTTGAATGACTAAATACTTCATAAAACAAACCAGTTTATAAAAACTTTCTTGAAGAGTATGTTTGATTATTGTTGAAGGTAAATTTTGGATAGAAATATGTGGATATGCATGAGAGTCATGCACACAAAAGAAAGCCATAGCTGCATCTGTTTTCATTTTCATCTAGAATATTTTGTCTACGGATGCTCGAGTTTCGATTGGTAACATATATTTTTCTATCATCTAAGGAAAAAATGAACCTATACATAATTTCACAAGTTAGCATGACTAATGCATATAACATGATAACTTAGTAAATTTTATAATATTTAGCAAATATAACATAAATGGTTTTGATGTTGAGGAAATTGTAACATGAAAGATTCTCATGTATTCAATCGTTTTGGAACGTGTTTATTTTGATTGTGGAATTGAAGTTGTACAAACTGCATTTGGAAGCAAATGAATAGTATTGGAGGATAGCAGATGCATCAAAATAACTAAAAATTCTATGGAGTCGACGTGTTATGGTCGTTTATTAGTGACATCTTTACGTTTTGGTGTATTGACATATTATTTGTATGAATATATGGTATGCTTAATATAATGTGTTACATCTATATGTTGATTACATTTTATGATTCTCGCATTATTTGAATGATTTAAAAAAATTATTATTGTACATTTTGATATAATATTGAATATTATAACTTATAATTAAGAAGCAAGAAACACTTGAATTGTGAAAAGAAATAATAACGCTTAAAAATTGTTATTGTTATTTAATAGCGTGAAATAGCTGTTGTAAAATAAGTATGTTACAATGGTTATACTTTGTTATAAAGATTATGTTGTTTTCTTTGAGATTGAGATGTTTTTAAAGCAGTAACGATGAGCTATTGTCTTTCATAAAATAGCGGAAAATTTCCGATATGAAATCGTGCTCTTCTATAGAGGTTGTTTTTGTGTTATAAATATACATCTGTTTTTTATAACGTCGATGTACAACACTTATTAAACCGTTATAGTATTGTTTAATAGCAGCTATATGGTGCTATAAAAGACTATTTCTGTTGTAGTGACGAGTAGATAACTTTTCTAAGTTATGTAAAGACTCCTGCTGTAACAAACCGGAATTTCTGAACCAATTTAAAATTTTATTTCAGAAATTTTAATGGATTTTGAATATTTAAAATAATTTATTTTAAATAATATAGACTAAAAATTTATTTAAATCAAGGTTAGAAAGAATATATTTATTTTAATTTTAAAAAGGAATTAGAAATAGCGCGGTAGTTTGAAAATTTCATTTTGAACTTTGACTGAATGTACAGGATGCAAAATAAATCGGATTTTGGAGAAACCAAAAATATTAGAATCTATTTAAAAATATCATTCCGATGAATCCGAAAAATTGAAATTTCATAACGGGAATCAAAAGTTATGGCCAGTTGAATATTCAGAATTGTCGCTGTAGAATTTATTATAATATATAGCCCTTAAAAATAGCCATTTTGCAAACGACCTCCGTTTTCAACGAAACCACTTTTGTTGGATCCAGAATATCAAATTATTGTTAGATTCCAATTTTCATAATTTTTGTAATTAATATGTGAGCGTGGCAAAAGAAAACGTGTTTTGTCAATTTCAGTCAAATTGGATCGACCAGAAAATGGCATTTTTCAAACGGTCTCCAAATTCGATGAAATTAGCTTTGTTAGGACCGTATCAACAAATAAAAGCTAGAAATAATTTTTTTGGAATTTTTAGAGTCTGTATGTGGCCACGGGGAATTTAAATGTACGATCAAATTAAATAATTAAACGTTTTATATTTTAAATTAAAGAAAAGTGGGCTGAGACGATAAAATGGGCTGACGGGACCTAGTCCATTATGTCCGGAAGGCGGGTATTTAGCTAAAGGCAATATTGTTTGGGCTGAGTTTGAAGGTATTTAGAAGTAACGGGCTTTTCACAAAAACTAGAGAATTAAAATATTAAAATATTACAAATAGGACCATAATCCAAACCTTAACCCTAATACATTACAGCCGCCGCCAACTATGTATCAATAGCCATTTCTTTTCCGAATTCAATCCTCAATTAATCTCAATCCATCACAAATTAAAACATGAATCCAAAAGCAAAGTCGATGAGATTTCTCCGATTTATAAAACTAAATGGTAATGATCATGGAAGGTGGCGTGGTCGGCTTGGTTTCTACACTCAAACGCGCGTGGTTAGAGGTGGGTTTTGGGATAACGGAGGCAGCGGGTTTGTTGGCAGTTGGGGCGTGGGTGGAGTCGATGGAGGCGGAACTCATGGTGGTTCTTGATCTGGTGACGGCGCCTCGGAGTTGGTGAAAAGTGGAGCCCTAAGTTCTGATGTTGGTTCGATGTATACTTGAAGTCACGTAAAGAGGTAGAAGGATTTACAAAGGCTAATGACGTGTTTAAAATGTAATTAGAGTAATTAGTTTTTTTATTTTCAATTAATTTAATTTGTATATATAAACCATTGTAACTTATTGATACGATATCAGAATTGAGCGTCGTTGGATCCGTTGGAATCGTGATTAAGAGGGCTACATCATGGAACCAACTAGAAAATGAATGGGGCTATCTTCAATTTTTGTCAGAATAAAACACCCAATGTGAGATTTCTTTATTTAAAATTTAAATATACATACATATATATATATATATTAATTATGGTTGTGATGTTAAATATGTGTGCCGTATAAATTTTTGATTGATTGATTGAATGCGGTGGTGATGATATGTTGGATTATATGTTATGTTAAAATAAAATTATCATTTTATTAGGAATGTCATGTTAGTATAAATTACCATTTTAGTAATGAAATGTCATGTAGTATAAAATTTTCATGTTAGTATAAAATATCATTTTAGTGATAAATATCATTTTTAGAAGCATGTTATGTTAGAATTAAAAATATCATTTTTTTAGAATCATTTATGTTAGAAATTAAAATTTTCATTTATGTTAGAAATCAAATTTGTCATTTATGTTAGAAATTAAATTTGTCATTTATGTTAGAAATCAAATTTGTCATTTATGTTAGAAATTAAATTTGTCATTTTGTTAGAAAATGTACATTAGAATAAAAAGAACATTTTGTTGGAAAATGTACATTAGAATAAAAAGAACATTTTGTTAGAAAATGTATACTAGATTAAAAATATCATTTTTGTTAAGAAATGTTACATTTGTTAAAAATATCATTTTTAGTTAAAAATGTTGCTTGTGAAATAAAATAACATTTTGTTATAAAATGTTTTATTAGATTAAAAACATCACTTTGGTTAGAAATGTTTATTTAGATAAAAAATGACATCTCTGTTAAAAATATTACATTGTAATAAAGTTGTCTCTTTTGTTGAAAACATTACATTAGAATAATCATGTCATTTTTGTTAGGAAATGTTCATTTAGATTAAAGGTAACATTTTTGTTAGGAAATGTTTATTTAGATTAAAGATAACATTTTTATTAGAAATGTTTATTTAGATTAAACATGCCATTTTAGTAGAAATGTTTATTTAGATCAGAACATGTCATTTTTAATAGAATTGTTCACATTAGAAATAAAATAACATTTCTGTTATAAAATGTTACATAAAAATAAAACAACATTTTTATTTTAAAATGTGGCATTAGAAATGAATAGCATTTTTGTTATAAATCGTTAAGTTTGACAAAAATATCATTCTTGTTATAGAATGTTACATTAGTATAAAAACATTATTTTGTTAGCAAATGTTACATTAGAATAAAAACACCATTTTATTAGTATATGTTATGTTAAAACAAAACATGTCATTTGGTTAGTATTTGATGTGTTAAATAAAACATGTCATTTTATTAGCATATTGTTTGTTAAATAAAACATGTCATTTTATTAGCATATTGTTTGCTAAATAAAACATGTCATTCTATTAGTATATATTAAAGCAAAACATGTCATTTTGTTAGTATTTGTTGTGTTAAATAAAACATGTCATTTTATTAGTATATGTTATGTTGAAATAAACATGTCATTTATTGAGGATCATGTTTTGTAAAATAAAAATGTCATTTTTTATTGTATTAAAATTGTCAAAAATATAAGTATCATTTATGTTCATTTTGAATAGTCAGAAATAAAGTATCATTTATGTTCATTTAGAAGTATCATTTATGTTTATTTAGAATATCGTTTATGTTCATTTAGAATTGTCAATGATAAAATTAACATTTTTATATGTCATGTATACATTAGTTTTGTATACGTATTAAAATTTACTTTTTTATATGTCTTGTAGATTAGAACGTATACTGGTCAAATAAATTTGTCATTTAGATTAAAACATATTTTGTAAATAAATAGGTCATTTAATTAGAAATGTCATTTAATTAGATATGTCCTTTTTTAGAAAACTTATCATAAGTTAAAATATGATTTTTGCTAGATTAAAGCATTATCATTGTAATGTTAATATGGTAGTGAAATTAAATTATAAATATTTATTTATAATTTAAACAAATGAAAATTCGTTAAATAGAAAATAATTCAAATTGAATTAGAATTGGTTAAATTTATTAACCAATGATTTGTTTATATAAATTGTTGTTGTTTGAAAACCCCACACAGGTGTTGGGATGATACTTGAAACACATTAGTCCCAACATTTAACTATATGTCAATCGATGGATTGACAGTCTATGATGAGCGTTATTTATTTATTTATTTTAATGCTCACACAGTTATACATTTCACTCTGGATGTGAATGGACTGTTTAATGATTATTATCATTACTGTTATATACATATGCAATGTATGAAATCCATATGACCGAATTTATATGGTAATTGATTGAGTCGCATTCCGATTCAGAATATATTTAATAAAACAATATTTTAGAATAAAGAACATTTTTATATAAAGAATATTTTAAAGTAAAGAATCTTGTAAATAAAGAATATTTTAAAATAATGAATATTTTAGAATAATATTCAATGAAGAATAAAAATATTGAAATATGAAGCCGTGTTATGTAGGAACGCTATTTTTAACCCAAATGGGTTTATCGATCGATTTTATTCATTTTATAATGAATATAAGAAGAAGTGATTTATAAATCTAATATTTAGAAAATATAAATATTTTAATATGATAAAATATAGGATATTCAATTTGGCTTTAAAATTGAAAATGAAGTTAAAATCATTTTAAAACAAATTTGTAAACATTCTATAAATACGTTTTAAATAGAAATCAACGATATATTATATATATTTATATAATGGCCTGAATAGAACGCGCCGCGCAGCGACCGTCCACGAATTTTGACCATTAACTTCAAATTGATGTAATGAGAGATCCGACCGTCAGATTCTCCTAAAACCGGAACCGTTGGGTTCGTATCGAAAAGAGATTTTCAATGAATATAAGAGTTTTGAAATCTAACGGTTAGATTTGGAAGTATGTCCAAATCAATTTCAGAAAAGTTGCTATGAATGCATTTCGCTGGCCGTTATTGGAAACCGACTATACAGGCCTTAATAAAAATATTAAAAATACGGAAAAATTATGTAAAATCATAATAAATGATTTAAAAAGATTTTAGATGAAATATTTCATATTTGAAAAGATAAAAATAATTTTTTATCGAAATAAACTAGTTATTAACTAGAATAAATCTTTTAAATTAAGATTTAATGAAATTTACCAAGTGATTAATATTTTACTGGAATTAAATGATGAAATTGGATTTTTGGGTTTGTCGTGAATGGTGTCTTAAATAACACTGTTCTTAAACCCTGTATGTAAAGAATAAATCTTTTAAAGATTATTAGAGTTTCCAATTATATTTTGTGATTGGAATAAAATGAAATGTGAATTGTGTTTTTAACAGCATTCGTTCTTTAACCCAATTAACATTGAAATTATAATTTGGTATAAATCTTTTATTAAGATTGAAATGGGAATTTTCCAAAGTAAAGTTTTTCAAATTTAATATGTTAAATTGGAATTGAATGGAATTTGATTTAATAATAACCGAGATGAACTTCTGTATAAGAAGACCGTTATTATATATGGAATTTAAATGGCTTTTCCACTATTCCATTTATATTATTAGTCTGATACGGAATATATATATATATATATATATTATATATTGATTTGATTTCTATGAAAATTCCATATTTAATGGAAGATGATTTTGGGTTTATCGTGAACTGTGTTTTAAATGACAATGGTTCTTTAACCCAGTTAAGGACAAGATAAATTTATTAAAGTTGAATAATCATTAAATAATGATTTTTGATATTAAAACCAAATTGGAGTTTTAATGGATCCATAATTAAAGGATAAATTTAAAGAATTTATCTTTGATAAAATTAATGGTAACCTTTCCCTAATAATGTGAATATTTATTTGAAAGAATATTCTGAATTGAAATGAGGCATATGATGTGCTTTTATAGTATTTTATTATTGATTATAAAATACGCGAGTTATTCGGAAAGACCGAGTTTAACCCATTCTGAATAATTACTACGACGATTAAAAGTTGAAGATGAAGACGGTGGTTGAAGATCGGAGGTCTTCACATCGTTTGGATGATTACTGATGTCTTGATTGGGAGGCATCCCAAGACAAGGTAATAAGTGGTGGTGATCGTCTAGACGTACTTGGAGATCGACCGGTTATGCGAGCACCTCTCTCCTATATTGGACATATGGGATGAGGAATAAGGTGTCTCCGGTTTCATTCAGACCCAGAATGGACTTGTAAATGGATGGTATGTCTGACGTTGTATTCCTTTATGTTGTATTCGTTGATATCTTTAAAATATATTTCTGTTTGGTGGCCGAGAATTCATTCTCTTGCTTAACTACACTTCTCTGAGACGTACGAGCTTAGATGTTATGTATTGGTAAAAATAAATGGTATGCTATGGATTGACAATGTTACATGCTAAGATGCAATTGATCAAAGCTTTTGTTGAAAAGCAGAGCCTTGTGGTTGATGATCAAAGCACAGCTTTATTTAGCATAGCTTTGTGTAGCGATACTTCGCAAGCCTCACACCCCGGTATGAACCATAAACGGGAGGACCCCAGGGAGGACATGCGTTTCTTTCTAGCTAGAAGTGGTGTCAGGGTTTTACACTAATAGGACAGGAAAACGTATTGTTCAGGCATAATTAATCCACTAACATATTTGTGGACCGGCCCTGGTGCTCCTAGGGTCACTCGAGCTCTGATCCTAAGGCACGGGCTAGAGTGTCTCGAATTCGGTAAGGACGATCCCTTACCTTGGTTCATGATGGAAATCCAACTTCCAATACGATACCATATGATTTTGATTGTATAACTAGTATGGCGACATTGTATATGGTAGCTATGCCGTCTATGATTGAAATGTTTTTGAAACATATATACACTAATAATAATAATATCAAACCCATTTTATCGTATCAAGCATTTTTGACCATTTTAAGGTAAAACTCTATGATCCAGTTTGCGTTGCATTGTGTGATGGGACTTGAGTCTTATAGTGGTTTCATTTTTCTAAAAACCATTGTGTTGTTTAACGATTTACTTTATTTATGCACCGGCAATCCAATGAGGTAAACCCGTTCTGCGTTAGTGGCGTGGTCCTGTGATTAGCCTTATTATTAAATATGTTAAGTTGATTTCTCACACCGGTCCCATGACTGACTCGTAGTTTGTTTCACTTTGCAAAAGTCGGGTGCCCTCTTTTCCACACGGGCAGTCGAGTGGCTTGTTTTGCAGATATCTATTTATTAGGCAGGATTCTGGATTGAAGCTTAAAGTTGTGGCCAGAGCAACGATAGTCTTCCGCTGCATTGTATCAAGTTTATTGTAAATTAATCTTCTGCTGTATTATTTATTCGATGTACTCTGATATTCTGTACTCTGATGTAACATTATTATAATGTTTATAAAGTCTTCTGTTATTTGTTCTGATGTGTTGTACTCCCAAAGTTAGCGTATTCGGGAATTTGAACGGTCTTAGTCGATTTTGCGATCGATTAGGTCAGGGCGAAATTCGTAGTCGTTACATCTGCCTTATGGAAAAAGACCGTTCCGTGGTGCCGAAAGCTTTGTTGAAGCGCAGAATTGGTTACGAGAGACGAAGAATATGTTTTGCCTTTTTGACATTGATGACAGAAGGAAGATACAGTTGGCTGCATGACAGTTGAAGGATGAAGCTTCTTACTAGTGGGAAGTAACACAAGCAGAACAACTAGTAGCTTCTCGAGATGATTTCTGGCAGAGATTCGAGATGAAATTCTTATCTCAGGCAGAAGAAGGACTACAGATGGAAAGATTTTTGGCTTTGAAACAAGGGGACATGTCTATTAAGGATTATGTGAATAAGTTCAATCAGCTGGCGAAATTTGGACAAGACTTGGTGAAGCCCCACAAGAAAACGCTTAGATTTGCGAGAGGATTGAATCAACCTCTCCAAGGACTTACTTTATCTCATAAACTGATGGGGGAAACTTTTGAAAGGTTGGTTGATATGGCTCTTATGCACGAAGATGGCAAGGATGAGAAGAAAGACACTAAGACCGAGGAGACACGAATTAAGGGCGAGAAACAAAAATGGTGGCCTAGGAAGGGAAAGCAAAAGAAAACGAAAGGTGGAAAGCCCGACAAGGCTCAAATCAAGAAAGATATCAAGTGTCATGGTTGTGGAGCTATGGGTCATTTTGTGAAGGACTGCAGAAGGACAAAGAAAGCCTACTTTAATTGTGGATCCACTGCTACAAAAGTGGACATATTCGACACTAATTTTATGTGGCCGTAGATCAAAAAAGCATTGCCGTATGCCATTTTATCAAATAACCAACACCAGAGGGGCGTGGCATCTGCGGCAGTTGCCTTAGCTCTCTGAGGCAACGTTTTTGCCCATCTACTACCACAGAAAGAAAGTGTTGCTTATAACCCTATTGCAATAGTATATGCAAGTAATGCAACAACATACAACGTTGCCTTAAGCACAAGCCAGAGTCTGGCTTCCAGATCATGGTAGTCGGGTCTACATGAAATTTCCACGTTAGCTGCTAATGTGTCACATGCCATGTTAGCTGCCCATATGTCGCATGCCACGTCAGCTATCAACGTGAGACCACGTAAGTTGTAGGCCCCACATGCCATACCAAAGTGGAATTAATCATATTGCCCTTAATGCAACACCATCTAATGCAACACCATAATACTGTCTAATGCAACACCAGAACACTGTAATGCAACACCAGAAAAAAATCAACTGCAATAGTAAAAAATCAAATGCAACACCAAAAAATCAACTGCAACTGTAATACAACCCTGTGATTACAAATTCTGCAGTACATATATACAATCCAAAACATTGTACCACATTCGTACATATATACCAAAATATTCATATAATAAATCCTCCCAAAACATTCATCACCACAATCAGATCAACCAATTATACATACTAACTCACAAGTGTCATCACCAACACATACCACAAGTGCCATCACCAAAACATAACACAAGTGCCATCACGAACACATACCACAAGTGCCATCATGAACACATACAACAAGTGCCATCACAAACACATACCAAAGGTGCCATAATTTAAATGTACAATTCGAGTATATCACAAGTGCTGACACATACCATCCAAATATGTCATTCAGTTGCCCGGTTGTAGGAGTACCAATGTCATCTTCATCACTTGTTGTGGTGACACAAAAGTCCCCGACATCTAAATTAAGATCAAGATTGGCTTCATCTAGCTTCTTTAACACCCATTACATGTTCTCTTTCACTTTTCTGTTCACCGTTTCTTCCAAATCTGCCTCAAGCTCTTGCCTTATTTCTTTGGTCAGCTCTTGCACATAACTGTCTGAAGAACCAGGAGTTGTTGGAGAACTTTCAGCCATTTTACCTCGCCTTCCTACAAGCCAGTTCCATATATGGCTCTTCCCACCAGGGACAAGTGCATCTGCCTCAGCAATGTTTCCTGCATCCATCATTTCTTGAATCTTCGCCTACAAAATGAAAACTAGGCAAGCATATAAATAGGCAGCTAGCAGGAATGAATTTATTAACAGAACTAGTTTTCTTTCAAACTAACTATGTGTTCGATTTAATAAGCAGCTCCAACAAATGTACAATGTGCCAATTATACTGACACAAGTGTTGATTCATAATTGATCTTGGGTCAAATACTTTATATAAGCTACTAGATAAAATTTATTAATAGATGTGGCTATCTTTAAAAATATAAATTAAAATGTGGAAGTTTCAGCCGCAATGTGCTCATCTTTTGAACTAACTATTAAATTGCTATTTCAGTATCTAATATACTTACGTATTTGGCGTTTAGTTTATCCGTATTAGTTTTGTAAGTTATCCCTAGTTCTCATTTATATGTTTCCAAATAGACCAAGGCAACGGATGGGGTGGCTTTTCTCGGATCCTTCTTTATCCATCAAGTATTAGGGTTACCAAAAATTAAACAGAATTTTTAACATTAAATGTTAAGAATTTACAAATCTAGTTGCTTCCTATGAACATTGTGACAATGATATAAAATATAATTCAATGATATAACAATTTAAAATTATCATGTGGCTAATTCAACTCAATCACACAAAAAAATAACTTAAGTCCAAAAAAGACATACTATATGTTCTTTGGCTACTGCATGAGTTTTGGGACCCACAGTATGTGTCTCACTTAACGAATTATGATGAGCAGAATTAGTCTTAGCTAGAGCCTGGAAATCCAAAAAAAATTGCACTAAACAAGGATAATGCAAACTATTAAAGAAAAGATTTGCACTAAATAATATAATACGAACTACTGAAGAAAGGAATAACACTAAACAAGATAATGTGAATTACTCAACATTATACAAATGTGAATATCATTAATTTAATTAATTTATTTTTTCCATCTATTGCATGATTATTAAATTAGCACTAAACAAGAAAATGTGAATATCATTAATTCATTTTATTAATTTTTCCCATCTGTTGCATGATTATTTAGCATTATACAAATTAGTTTTCTTTTGTGGTCACATTAAAGTCGTATCTAAATTGCTTGATCCCCCCAGTATTCGAACATCATTTTAAAATCCTCCAGTGGAATTGTACTGGGTCTATTCGTAAGCCTTTCCACATCAGTTGAATATTTTTTATAATACCTTTCTTTCATGCAAGGCTTGTATTGCCTCCAAGAGTCATTAAGCGTGTTCAAGACCCACTTATGTCCTTTTTTCGAAATGACATACCTTGCCTACAATATATCAAACAAAAAATTTAGGAAACAAACTAATTAATTAAAACCAAACATTTAGGAAGTGAACAGTTGAACTATGGTTTAGGGTGATAGATTTTACCAGAGCATATTCCAACATTTGCCTCTTTAGTTGATCAGGAACAACATGTCAATTGATGTAAGTAAGAAACACATTATCCTTTGCTATTGTCCTAAGGAAATTTCTTAACTTCGTAATATTATCAGATACTGGCTGACCATCCTCATTCAACTCAATGAATACTTTATCATCGGGGGTTCTAGCATGCACCTTGGTCTTTTTGACTTCCCTCTAGGTTTTTTTTGACCTTATACTTTATATACCGGGTTCAAAAAAATGAACAGAAAATTAATGTATGGCATTGCGGAAACATAATATGCATGCAAAACTTAAAATAGACACACTCAATAGTGCAGTGCACAAATAAAGAAACATTGTTCCTATACCTGCTTCATCTTCCTGTGCAATCCATTCTTGCTCTAATCGATTAGTAAGATTTTCCATTGTTGGAGGCGCTTCAACATTCTGCTTTTGACGTTTGCGAATTGCTAAATAAGTAGACTGAACCAGCTGCTTCACATGAATTGGTTGATTGTTTGAACATTTTGCTACATGTAGGTTTTAAAATTGGTGGACGAGACGTTGTAGGTTTTAAAACTCCTGATTATGACAGTGTAGGTTTCGTCAATTTCTTTAATGTTTCTGCAAACTTCTTCCGATTATTGAGTTTCTTTGGAGTGTGAGTGTGTGTCATCAACTCCTTGTTCGAGCCAGCTTTCTTTGGAGGGGGGTACGGGTCATCGCTTCCTTCTCAATTTCAATGGCTGCATTGGTTCGCGAACGAATTCTCGGTCCAGGTAAAGGATCCTTTGACTTAACAACTTTGATTCTCTACAATTAAGTCGAAGTTCAAGATTTTTTACGTTCATAAAGGAAAAGACAATAAGTAGTAAGCAAATAACTTATTTATACCTCCGAATCCGATGAATCATCACTGACATCTTCACCAGCATTCTCTGGGATGTATTCATACGTCCAGCAGTATCTTTACCTTTTTCTTTCCTATTTCGTGCGGCAACCTCTTGCATACTACTAATGAATGAAGGCACTCCAGGTGATCTACTAACTGCATCATTTTCTTGCATTCGCGCGATTCGCTCTTGTTCATACTTCATCAAAACTAGTGGTTGTGAAAACTGCAAGCGGATTACCATTATTACTCATCATCGATGATAAATTTAAGCTAGTTAACCAAATAGAGTCGACATAAAAAAGTTCTTGCTATTTCGACGGAATGCATGCACAAAGAACCAATAGTTACTTGAATTAACTGCAGCCTTCATGGTTGGAATCGGAAATCGACACAGTAATAGAAGACATTAAAATGCAGTTCTTGCTTTTACGTGCAGAATTTTAATAAAAAGTAGTTTGAAATATTAGAATTCATCCTAATTAATAAAACTGAAAAGAAAAATGAAAAGAAAACTAAAAAATACCTCATGAACGTCAACTTCATTCTCTTGGGTGTCATCATCATTATCTGTTTCATTTTCTACATTTAATTTCCTCCTGGTTCATTTGTCCGTCACAGTAACATATTCTTCATCATTATTCATATCAGGCTCCGGTGATAGTTTCTTCTAACCCACTTGAGTTGGGTTGTTTTCATCATTTTGCGTTGCTACTGAAGTCTATGTGTAGTAATATACTTGCGCTTTGCAAGTGGTTTCTTAGCAGAACCTGTAACAATAAAAATAATAACGATGGCCTCCTTCATAGTTCTTCACACACACACACACATACACACACACACATATATATATATACACACACACACACACAAAAGAAAGGATCTATATTACATATACACATATACCCTGAACTATGTTTTTCCTTGGTCGTATGATTATATGTGGCTGTAGTTGAATCAACGGCTCACTGTCTTTGTCAACGGTGTTGTCAATGTAAAAAAACACTTCTTCTTCCTTATTGTAGCCTTGTATGTATTCGTTTACGTCCTTGTCATTCAATATCAGTTCCAGCCGCCCCTCATTCCTTTACCGACATAGAATTCTCCTATTTCAGTGTAATGGAGGCAATCTTTAATAAAGTCCATAAGCACATTGTAAGAAAAGTGATCTACATCATATTTTGTTACTATGAAAGATTCTCCACCGATGTAACATGTCCTTCGAAACTCTCCGCCATTGTACAGCCGGATATTTATAAGTTCATCCATCTTGTACAAAATGAATACATTAGAACAAGATACATGCATGTTAAAGTGGACAAAAAACAATAATTAACATTTTGGTCTATAACAAATTTTGATGGTAGTAAAGAAAGATATTAAATCATAAAACATGTGAACAGTGTAGATTGCATTATGAGAAAAGAGTGCCAAATACATTCATAAAAGATAACAATTACGGCTAAAACAAAAAGTGCCAAATACATCATAAATTAGACAATAGATTAGACCAAAATAAAGCAATAAGAAAGTGAAATTTTTCGTCCTAACGAGACAGAATAGGATCAGGAACTTCTGCTTCTAGTTTTGTTTCTAGTTGTATTATGGGAACATCATCCCCAATCCAACCCCCATCAACAACTTCTGGTTCTACTTCACCACCTATGCCAATATCATGTGAATGCGGATTGCTCATGTCTTCTTCCATTGCATTCTGATTTTCAGTATCACACCAATCTCTTAGCAATTTTTTAATAACTTAATGATTGTTCTTTTCAAATGCATCTTCCACATAAAATACTTGCTACACTTGCCAAGACAAGACAAAAGGATCAATTTTATGGCACTTACTAAAATTTACTCGAGTAAGACCATATGAATATTTTTCCTCTTGGTTCCAACAACACTTAAAAAGGACCACTGTGAAAGCTTCCTAATAATCAAGCTCAAAAATTTCTTCGATTGATCCGTAGCAATTGACATCACCCACTATTGGGTTATTTTGAACTTGCAAAGCTAGTGGTTTTGGAAGTAAAAAATACACCACTATTTGTGTGATATATCGAGAATCTCTAAATTTTGTGTGAAATCTATATCCATTTACTATATAACCGGTAAACTTCCTAGCTGCTTGATTAGGACCTAATGCAAACCCCTCTAAATCTCTTGAAATATTGTCCTTTTTTAGAACCTCTTCTTTTAGCCAATTCCAAAACTCTTCGAAATGTTCTCGTTCCATCTTGTATCTTCTTGGATTTGCAAGACCATCCAACTTGATGAACCCTAAATAATAATTAAGGTTAAAAAACTACAAAATGCAAATATCAATTTATAGTTAAAGAAAATGATATACGAACTTAAGAACTTACTCGATCAAATTCTCAATTTCTTTACTATCGGAATTAAACAGAATATAGTGATGCATTGCCTTCTAATCTGCATCTTTTAAATTGAACATCTTTCCATCTTTATTCTTATTTGTTCCAATATGATATTCTAAATATGTTGGACATCTTCCAAAACCAATCGACATGTTTTATGTTCCTCCATCAACGCTTAAAAATCTTGAATAGAAGGTCACACACTCTTCTTCCAAGTAACCTTCAGCAATCGAACCTTCCGGTCTGTTTCTATTTCGCACATAAGATTTTAACTTTCCTAGATATCGCTCAATTGGATATATGCATCTAAGGTGTTTTGGCCCACCGTATTCGATTTCCCTGCATAAATGAACATGAAAGTGTACCATTATATCGAAAAAAGCCTATGGAAAAATCATTTCAAAATGACAGACTATCTCGACAAATTCTTTTTGCAGCCTCTTGATATCATCCACTTCGATAACCTTCCTCCATAGTCCTCTAAGGAATGAACTAAATCTGATCATTGATAATGCAACCTCGGGTTTCGACGATTTCTTTATTGCAAATTGTAACAAATAGTGGAGTATGAAATGAGCATCATGGCTATTATATCCTATAACCGTTCTCTCTTTTATGTGCACGTACCGACTAACATTCGAGGAACAACCATGGGGGTAGTTTGGCGTTCTTCAATACGGAGCAAAAAAATTCTTTTTCCTTATTTTTCATATGATATATTGCATCTCTAATTTCAACTTTCTTTCCATAACCACATTCAACAGGATGAAGGGCCTTCCTTATGCCCAATTC
The DNA here is from genome assembly GCA_030737875.1 of Allium sativum. Classification (NCBI taxonomy): domain Eukaryota; kingdom Viridiplantae; phylum Streptophyta; class Magnoliopsida; order Asparagales; family Amaryllidaceae; genus Allium; species Allium sativum. The sequence continues at coordinate 929,217,116 of CM060913.1, read as the reverse complement.
CTATAAATCCAAACGAGCATTTAGGTGATCCTTCGACATGCAACCTATATTAAATAAAGTACCTAATATTTTTTTGCATATGTTATTCTTTATGTGCATGGCATATAGGTTATGTCGAAGGGCATTATGACACCAATATGGTAAGTCAAACAGTATTGACCTTATTTTAAAAGGGCCATCGATTTTACCCGGTTTCTTGATCATATCCATAAACTGATTTTTGAACCCCCGCAATAACTCTTCAATATCTGTTCCTGATAATATTTCTAGAATGCTCCCCATTTCAGTTTTGCCATTAAATCTCCTCTTAACCAGACTTCACTTATGTGTCGGATCAAGAAATTTTCTATGGTGCATATAACACATTTTTTTGCTATGCTTTAAATAATTAAAAGAAGTTTCATAATTGCATACTGGACACGCTAGTTTCCCATTCGTGCTTCAACCTGAAAACATGGCATATCCCGAAAAATTACTAATGATCCATAAGACGATTGCACATAAATTGAAATTCCCATCAGTCAAGGAATCATAAGTTTCGACGCCAACATTCCATAACACTTTCAGTTCCACAATTAAAGGCTGCATATATACGTCAATGTTGTGCTTTGGAGAATCTAGACCAGATATTGATGTTGAAAGAATCAAATTCTCTTGTTTCATACATAACCAAGGCGAAAGATTGTAGTTTACCAATAAAATCGGCCTTGTACTGTAACTTGAATTCATTGAATGATATGGATTAAATCCATCAGATAATAGACCTAATATAACATTACGATTTTCTGATGAAAAATCAGGATAGCGAACATCCATCATCTTTCATGCCTCACCATCAGCAAGATGTCTTAGTTTTCCATCTTCTATTCTTTCCACTTGGTGCCATCTCATAAGTTTGGAAAATTCTTTGCATACAAGTATCCTTTGTAACCTTGGTCTTAATAGAAACTACCTCATAACATTTTCCTGCACTTTGGGAATCAACTTTGGTGGATCATTATTATCAACGATATCTTCTTTTTCTTTTATAGCCCACCTAAAAAAACCAGAAATGTCACAAGTGTAACAACCCGTATTTTCAATAAACTGTTATAACATAAATCGAGGCAGAATTAAATTCTAAAATCTGAATCAATGGAAACGGGCTATGCCATTGCGTTCGTCTCGGAAAAATACGCGAAATGGAGTCCGAGTTTTCGAAAATCGGAGTCCGTATGACCCGGTTAAGGCCCATTGAAGTTTTCAGAAATTTCTATGCTAAAAACAGATTTAAATTTCAAATTAAAAACAAGGATTAGGGCTAATTGGTGTCAGGCGGGAAAATTCCCGCCAGGGCCCCCATGTCGACAGGCATGTCGACAGGGGTCCTAGGGTGTCGACTGCCCTGTCGACAGCCCTGTCGACACGGGGTAGCCAGGCAGTTTTGCCTGGCGCACCATTTTGATTTGGGCTTGGTCTTGTGGCTTGGTTCTAGAGAATTCCGAGATCTGACGGGCCAAAACTAACCTAGGGTTAATCCTAGGGCTAAAAACACTCTAATCTTCTATAAATAAGCCCCTAATCCTACCCTAAACCCTCATTATTCACTCTAGCAACCAAACTATGTCAAATTGAATTCTCAAATGGCCTCCACCTAAGAACCCTAGCCTCCACCATCTTCAATAATCAATTCTAAGAAGATTTTGATGTTCATACAAGCTTTTCTAAGTTGTATGAATGATCATTAGCTTGCATACATCATCAAGTTGCAAGCTTTATTTGCTAAACTAGAGTTTTTGGGGTTTTTGCTAATTGGAGCTTTGTTTTGGGTTTTTATATGCTTGCACAAAGGGCGTTTTAATCTTTATTAGTGGATTTGTGTCTTCATAATATTTGTAAGCCCTCTTACCTTCATTTTAGAAACTTTAAAGTTAATGTGTGATGAAAGTTGAGATTTATGCATGTTTAATAAGTTATGCATGCTTATGCAAGTTCACTATGCTATGTTGTGTATGTTTAATAAGTTATGCATGCTTATGCAAGTTCACTATGCTATGTTGTGCATGTTTAATAAGTTATGCATGCTTATGCAAGTTCACTATGCTATGTTGTGCATGTTTAACAAGTTATGCATGTTTATGCAAGTTCACTAAGTCATGATTTGCAAGTTTAACAAGTTATGCATGTTTATGCAAGTTCACTATGCCATGATTTGCAAGTATGACAAGTTATGCATGCTTATGCAAGTTCACTATGCCATGATTTGCAAGTTTAACAAGTTATGCAAGTTCACTATGCTAAGTTATGCAAGTCCAACATGTTATGCATGCTTATTATGAAATGTAAGATTTATCATGTATGTTGTGCCAAGTTCCCTCTTCCTATCCTTTATGCGTTATGACGAATATGTAAGCGATAGAATGACGTTGGGGGGGGGGGGGGTGGTTTGGGTGAAACTTAAAATACATGAAAATATAAGATTGGGAATTTACCTATTAAGTTAGGTCTACCCCTTGGGAATTTACCTATTAAGTTAGGTCTACCCAAGTTAAACTTGTAATTATGGTTTGAAATAAAGTGGACATGACACTTAGAAAACATGTGTGGCCAACTCGAGGTTGGGTTGAGTTTGTAGCGTAAACCTACCCGGAACCGACCGGCTTAACTAGTTGCTACAAACAATAGGACCCAATGTGAGAAGTTGGTCATGTGTACCTGGGACCCGAGGTTAGACCAAGTTGTGGTGTAAAGCTACCCGGACCCGCCCGGCTTAACTAGTAACCGCAACAAAGTCTAATGTGAGAGGTTAAGGTACAGTTAAATTAATGCCTCATGATTAGGGTTAAGTCATGGCCCACTAATACTTAACCAATTTTGGGGATACCAGGGATTAGATGGGGTTAAGTGGTGAACTGTTGGTTACACTTAACTAATTTAATCCATGATTAGTGAGGGGTTAAACCACACTTAATCCTCTTAGAAAACCCTAGCAACGTGGTCTGTTCCAGCAGTAATCCCAGTTTGGTATCATTAACAACCCTAGAGGCTAGGCTAGGGCGGGGCACGATTACTGGACTGATGTAAGCGACCAAAGCGACGGCTGAGTGGTACAGCGGTGCGGGTCCAGGCGGGCTACGGACGTGCACGTAGTTCGGTGTTGGACAAACTCGAGGCACGGGTACCAGTAGGATTAGACTGTGCATTATTGCTTAAGTGTCTGGGGTTGACACCCGAGGGCTTGATACACCCAAAGGTGGACCCAGCACAGTCTGACTACAACCATATGTGGGTCGTATGGACACCAACACTTGACGTGTTAGGTTTATATGGAGCCGATCGATTAGACCGTTGGGCTGGACCTTGTATTAAGGTCACCTCCTGCTATTGGGCCAAAGTTTTGGGCTGAGGGATCATTACCGGTTATGTTAGTTTGCTAGTACACTGTGGTGCAAAGCTTGATCTTCTTTATGTGATGACACCTTTATCTATGGCCAGTATATTCATCTCAGTTTCCATCATGATGTTAGCTTTATTAGTTTATAGACTGATCGTAGTAGGGCTTACCAGTCTTTTTGACTGACCTGTTTTCTTTCGCTTCTTTTCTTCCGTTTCCCCCCCAGGTTCTCAGGGAGGGAACAGTGGTGCTTAGCTTGGATCGCTTGCTTGTTCGCTGGATAGCTCATGTATGTTTGGATATTGAGCTCGCTATGGCTTATCACTTTTATTTTTGGAGATAGCACTATGTATTTCTGTTTATGTTGTACTAGACATATTTATTTTGGCAGATGACTTTATGATGTACTAGACTTGTTTTGAGATGGTTTGAGATATTCCGCTGTTTTATTCTCACTCACTCTGTTTTACATATATGTTTATGTTCCTGTTCTGCCTTGATATATCATTATGCATGCTTACCCAGTTCTAACACCCCCCAGAAGCTAGTGCCCCCAAAAGAGTGACCCTAGCGGAGGTGGGGTGTTACAACAAGCCTCTTTAGTTTTATTCTCTACCCAATATAACTTGCAATGGTTTGGGTAAGCATGTATTTTATGTAGTCAAGACTTAAATCCTTAATGACATTCTTTGTAGTGTAGGAAGACAAAGGCAGCTAGGCATCAGGAAAGGCTTCTTTTATAAGCTTTAGTAGTTCCCCAAATGCAGACTCGTTAATCCATAAGCACACTTTAAATGATAAAGCCTGATCGAGAAACTTAGTCAAGAAAATTTAGTGCAGCCAGAATATAACGGTCTTTTTCCTTCTTTAACATACCGATAAAATTTCTCATCTTCTGGATTTGCTTCTACTTCAAGGTCCCTGGGATTTTGATCAAATTTGTAACCCGAACATTCACATCGATTATCCTCAAAATCGATCTCCATTGCACAATCTGTATGGTCATCAACACCTATTAATTTCATATGTGAAACTTCACAAATCCACCCGGTATGTACTGGAGAAGTGCCATTAATAATAGGTTGATTATATATGACATTTTCACAATACCAATTACGTTCTGTACATTTTTTGCAGGCGCACTTCATCTCATCACCGACTTTATAAATGGGAAACGCACTTCTTAGAAAAGCTTTTACCCCTCTTACATATTCTGCACTCCATCTCAGAAGTCCTATCCATATGTAATACTCACTATCCATTGCCACAATCTAACCACAACCTAGTAAAACTAAATTTGATACCACTAACAGTTTCAAGACACGAACAGGGGCTACCCTTTAAGGTTTGATTAAATTAGAAATAAAAACAAAACAAGTTAATAATTTACAAATATACATAATCAGTGTGGTGATACAATGATGATTGTTTTGATATGAATTATCTCTAACTTTGGGAACTGAATTATCAAGAGAATGCATAAAACAAGCAACTAAGGATACTGAACACAAACTCATAACATTACATGGATACACCAAAACAAAACAGAATAGATACAAAGACTATGCAGGTGATACAAAGACGATATAGTTGTACCAAATACAAAGAACAATGCAATAATTTAATTTTTTATTCTAATGTTTAGCCCTTGAAGCCGGTCGTTAAGTCTACTGATGTCATTTCAAAAACCAATGACTCAATTTTGCAGCGTTGTAAGTTGATGTTGTAATTCATTTGCGTACTCAGCGGCTCGACTAGGAAACTGATGGTCAATCCACCGCCAAAATGTACACCCTGTGGGATAAACACGACATCTAAAATAACGACGACCAATGTTGAATCCAATCGAAATAAAATCTTCTACAATGGCATACCCATACTCACACATTATGATTGGTGAGTCAACTTGTTGTTCGTTAACCACTTGGTTGTTTTGATGCTGACGACGCAAGGCAGCACGACTATGTCGTCGCATTGCCCTTTCTTAACATCATTATTCTTCTCGCCTTTGTCTTCGGAGTTCTTCTTACTCTAGTTCATACTCACGTAAATAATCGTAGTGCCTTTCTTACATCTCTATATAAAAATCAATAGGAGTTTCTGGTGATGATGGGTTTAATAGTCGTAGATGACCCATGCCCATGGTATCTTCGTAGTCACACGATGTAGGAAGAGAAATAAGCATTATTTAACTACAAAAAGAAATAGATATTTAAACATTTAAACTGGATTTCTTTTTTCCTCTAAATTTTGCTTCCACTTTTCGAAATAGGAATTATTTACCGGTACATCAATGGTTTGGCAAACATAAAAATACAGAACTTGCATAATTTAAACACATGCAAACATATAAATACAACACTTCAAGTATAAAAAACCCTAATTTAAGGCAATCAGTATAACCAAATCACACAAAGACTTTGAATGTGGACCAAAATAAGTTTGAGATGAAATCACTTAAATAAAACCGAAATGATGAAGCCCTAACAACCTCTAATTGTCCTAAATGATCCAAATTGGAGGTGTAAAGTTTGTAAAATAGGAGAAATTGGAGGTTTATGCTTTGTAACCGGAGGTAGGGTAGCAATCGGAGGTGGTTGTGGATGGATTTGGTAGAGAGAAGAGTATAGAAGGAAGAGTACGGGATAAATTTGTTTTCGGGGGAAGTATTTCGCGAATAGGGAAACATCGCGCCAAATTTTCACTAAACTGAAGCAGAGATTGGTTTGAACCGTTGGATTAATCAACATTTAAGGTTATTTATTTGTTTAAACTGATAACGCGGATCATTGACCAGGCATGTATTTATGTAAAGCAATGCCCTAAACTGGTGCTGCACGTCACGACACAAGAATTCCAATCGCAACACTGCATTCACGTCTAATGCAACAACATATAAATGTTGTTGCAGAAGAACAAAGAAAGTTAGCCTTCGCCACACTTTTCATGCAATGCACACAAATTAGTGTCAAATATACCCACTTTTGTTGTAATGAGTGAGACACTTCAGTAAGCAATGCCCTAGCAAGTTAGGACAAGAGGCATGAACTTCTGGATAAGTACATGCTTTAGAAGCCAGTAGACTTGATCGAGGTAGGAAAGTCACGGTTGAAGGTTTGATTTTCCTTTTTGACTATCCTGTCCGAACCCTATTTGATTCTGGCGCTTCACATTCATTTATATCCAGTTCTTTAGTAGATAGTCTGCATCTTAATACTAGTATAGTCTCTGATCCTGTAGTGGTCTCAAACCCTATAGGAGGATTGGCTCATTTATCCATGATGTGTAGGGGTTTGAGAATTTCTATCTTGGATGTCGAGTTTGAAAGCGACCATACATGCTGGGATTTATGGGCTATGGTTTGATTCTAGAATCACTTGACACTTCTATTGATGATTTGCGATCTATGCCCACAGTGAGAGATTACCCGGATGTTTTTAAGGAGGTTAAGGGAATACCTCCAAGGCGCGAGATAGACTTCCAGATTTACTTGGTAGAGGATGCGAAGATAGTTGCTCTACTAGTGCGCTACATGGCTTCTAGGAAAGGATGGAGCTCAACAAGCAAATAGGGGAGCTATTCGAGAGAGGTTTTATTAGGCAAAGCATATCAGAGTTGGGAGATCCAGTCATCTTTGCAACTAAGCCAAATGGCTCACTTCTTCTATGTATGGATTGTAGGGAGCTGACTAAGCTCACTAAGAATAATAGGCACCTGCTACCGAGGATCGATGACATGTTGATCAACTAGTAGGAACATCAGTTTTCTCGTAGACGGATTTGGCCATCGGATTTCATCAGCTAAGGGTGGCAGAGGAAAACATTGATAAGACTGCATTCAGAACTTCAGACAGTTTCTTTGAATGGTTGGTTATGCATTTTGGGCTAACCAATGCACCAGACTATTTTGTGGACTTGATGAGTAGGGTGTTTAGGGAGTTTCTGAACAAGTTTATGGTGGTCTTTGTGGATGACATTCTGATCTTCTCAAAGAATGAGGAGGAGCATGCCCAACACTTAAGAGATGTTCTACGCACTCTCAGGTCACATCAGCTCAAGGCGAAGTTTTCTAAGTGTCACTTTTGGAGAAAGGAAGTAAGGTTCCTAGGGGATGTGTTCCCCAAGGACGGAATAACAGTGGACCCCGCGAAAGTCGTTGCAGTTCAAGATTGGAGTGCTCCAAAGAATGTGCTGGAGGTGAGAAGTTTTCTAAGGTTGGCGAGCTATTATAGAAAGTTTATTATAGACTTTGCAAGGGTATCAGCCCCGCTCACCCGATTGACGAATAAGAACTTGGCTTTTTCGTGGAGCATTGATTGTGAGGATGTCTTTCAGAGATTGGAAAGGGCTCTGACAACAGCCCCAATTCTGACTCTCCCAGATGGAAGAAAGAAATTCACGACCTACATAGATGCATGTGGCACAGGGCTTGGTGCCATTCTGATGCAGGAGGGAAGGGTAGTATGCTATGGAAGCAGACAGTTGAGGGTTCATGAGAAGAACTACCCTACTCACGATCTAGAGTTGGCTGCTATAGTGTTCGCATTAAAGTATTGGTGACACTATCTACTTGGAGAAAGATTTGAGCTATACACATATCATAAGTCACTCAAATACTTTTTCTTACAAGAGGATCTCAACCTAAGGCAGCAACGGTGGATGGAGTTCCTAGCATCCTACAACTTCGAGATAGATTATACCCCTGGCAAGGATAATGTAGTAGCAGACGGATTGAGTAGGCAGAGGATGGCTTTGATTCCTTTATTCATAGAAAGACGGAGTTTGGAGTACAACTTGACCTTTGATTTTAAGCAATCCATGGATTTCACATTGGCATTGTTAGCATCATTGGAAGTGCGACCTAATCTTTTGGAGCATATTTGATCTATGCAGCGGGTGGACCCGCAAATTTTAGACATCTTGGATAGCTTGGTAGTGGAGAGACTTCTAGGCACCTTGCTAGATATAACGTGGATGATAAAGGGTGGCTAAGACGAGACGGAAGGCTATGTGTCCCTAAGATTGGGGTATTGCTTAGAGCAGTGCTTGAGGAAGCTCATCATTCTTGGATGACTATCCATCCAGGCAGTGACCAAATGTATAGAGACATAAATAGATTATTCTTTTGGGCTGGCATAAAGAAAGATGTGGCAGAATTTGTAGCTCGATGCTTAACTTGCCAAAGAGTTAAGGCTGAATAAAAGAAACCGGACGAACTGCTTCAGCACTTAGATGTCCCACAATGGAAGTGGGAGAGCATCTCCATGGATTTCATCGATGGATTACCCCGATCAAAGAATGGAAATAAGAGCATTTGGGTGATAGTGGATAGACTTATGAAGAGCGCTCATTTTATTCCTGTTAAGAGTAAGAGGATGACGACTTGGCTGGCATCAGTATATCTTCGAGAGATAGTTCGATTGCATGAGGTACCTTCCGGTATAGTAAGCGATCGCGACCCTATCTTTACTAGTGAGTTTTGGATGAACTTATAAGAGGAGTTAGGTACACAGCTACGGTTGAGCACAGCATACCACCCTCAGGTGGATAGGCAGACTGAGAGGGCGAATAGAGTTCTTAAGGATATTCTAATACTGTGTATCCCAGACTTTGGAGGGACTTGGGAGGAGCATCTCCCTTTAGTGGAGTTCTCCTACAACAACAGTTACCAATCAAGCATAGGCATGGCCATCTTCGAAGCGTTATATGGAGGACCTTGTAGATCGCTGACTTGTTGGTAGGAGTCTACGGATAGACTTCTACTTGGACGCGAGATGATTCGAGATACTTCCGAGAAGATTGATCTTATCTACCGAAGAATGGAAGGCGCTCAAGATAGATAGAAATCATATGCTGATAAAAAGAGGACCAATTTGAAATTCAAAGTGAGAGATATGGTGTTCATTAAAGTATCACCGCTAAGGAATGTTGTTCGCTTTGGCTTAGTATGGAAGCTGGTGCCATGATTCATAGGGCCATTTCCTATAGTGGAGAGGATAGGTCAAATGGCTTATAGGATTAAGCTACCAGATCGATGGCGGGCGTACATAATGTTTTCACATTTCCCATTTGAGGAAATGTCTCCATGATATGGCAGAGATAGAAGAGCCGAGCACAATTGAGGACGTGGAAGTTAAGAAGGAAGCATCAGTAAGACGAGTCCCTACTCATATCCTTGGATCAGAAATTAAGAAGCTACATAAAAAGGAAATCAGATCAGTTAAAGTGCAATGGGGAGATGACTACGAAGATGCGACATGGGAACTCGAAGATAGGATTCACGCTTCTTATCGTTTTATTTTGAAAGTACGTTCCTGACTTATTTTCCAAGCTTTTACTTTGAATTTTCTTCTATCATTCAAATATATTTTTCCTATCGTTCGAACCTTTCGATCATTAGGTAGAATCCAATGGTTGGAAATATTTGTTTGAAACGTGTTATAATTGATGGTTACAAGTGGATGCAAATGGATGCAAGTGTTAGCTAGTGCTTGCTCGTGGATGCATATACACACACTAGGTAGTAGATCGGCTTAATCACGTACATATTGCCTATGAATATGTGTGCATTTTTAATTTCTATGGATGGAAATGGGTGAATCAGCATATGGATGTTGCATTTTGATGAATGATTGTGCACACATATAGAGTTTATCTGTTATAACTAGGATTATTTGCATACATTTTAGAATCATGGCACAAACATATATTGCATTAAAAAGGTCAACTGATTAGTCGACTGCCAGATTTTTGCATTAGTTTAAGGACATATATACACAACACCTTTGCATATGTTCATACAAGTATTAGAAATTTCATTAGGACAATGGATGCCTGTGGATAATGGATAAGTAGATAGTTGTAGGTGGATGTTAGGATAGTAGCATTCTTCTTACTTGGAGATTTCGTGGAAGAAATCCTTTAAGTATGGGAGAATGTAACACCCTAAAATTTAATACACTATAACCATAACTTAAAGATAATAAATTGGGTTTACTTAATTAAAATATTCGGAATTAAGTGAAATCAGCATTACCATTGCATTCATCTCAGAATTCTGGTTCAGATAGACCCTAAGTTTGAGTAAGACGAATAATGTATGAAGAAGTTATGGGCATTAGAAGTTTATATACATATAAGGAGCTTATATATGAATATAATATAAGAGTATTACAAATAAATTCAAACAAAACGAGGCGATAAAAACTGCGGCGAACCAGACCATTGTGGGACGACCCACAAACGGTTTGGGTCGACCTACGAGTCGACCCACTGCCGATCTAAGCAGATTCGTTTTGTGAATCTGCACTATTTCTGGACTATATTTGTTGCTCACTCAACGCTACATGTACGGTTCGGATTAAAACCCTAGAATCTAAAAGCTGAGGTTGACTCTATGAGTCTATAAATAGGTGGCTTCTCCCATTCCAATTTACACCATTTCTTCATACCTTCTATCTCTATGAAATTATTCTAAAAATATAAACATATGATGAGGGAATGCTGCTGAGGTCTAGATCTACAGAGACAACATTCAGGACATGCATACATACAACAACTAAAAGGATGGGACTGGACTTTTCTATGACATAGAGTTACATATATAAGAAATTTAATCTCTTCTTCACCAAGACCGACTGTGAGTTCCCTATCATTTTCAGATATGATTTCTTAGACTATAACATGACAATTAAATAAAATTGTGATAGGGTATATAGTGTTTGTAAGATAAATGTTATACATTTTTTTCACTCTTAATCACCTATTTCGTTATGATAAGTAAAACATATGCCTTTGTCGTCGGATAATTAAAAAATTATATGTAATTATCTTCCTTTTCCCATTTTCTATGTTTTATGTTTATTTCCAGTCTTACCTATATGCCTATGTGATTTGATTCAATTCCCCTTCCTCTATTTTCCCTTTTTATTTACGCTAAGCCTAGGCCTTGGGAAGCCTAGGCTATATTCAAATAGAGTGTGCGTACAATAATGAATGACATAAAAAGAGGAATTTAGGCATGTTGTTAAATTGGGATTGTGTAACTATAATTTGGTAAAGGGATAATATACACATGTTTAGACTTGCTGTAAACTGATAAAGAGGGGTAGTGTGTATATATTTGTTGTAAATTAGTAGAAATGGATAATATGCGTAAACCTATACATGTTGTAATTTGGGAACATAGTTGATGAATAGTATACATATGAATTGGACATGTTAGATTTGACTTAATGCAGACATTAAGTAAATGACATGTTAGAATATGGTAAGTACTAGATGTAGGTTAATAAACTGAAACGTTGTGGGAATCGAATACATCTAGTAAGGTGTTTGGGGAAGGGTTGTACACACATAATGACATGTAGCATTACAACCACGCTTATTAGTAGACCTAAACCTGCTAGGTTAAATATGAGTATTAATAAGCTAAGAGGTCCCTCGTTATGTTGTTGTTTCAGGTTTTGGGGACTCTTAAATCCTAGTTTTGGGGGCACAAGCATATGGGGCTTGGCTTGTGTTAATGTGTTGTTTGGAACCCATACCAGTCAGTATCCCAGTTGGTATCTTGTTAGAGGGGGCCTCGCAATAATTAGGGGCCATGGCACGCTTTACCGAGATGGATAGTAAGAGGTTCACATGGGGGTGGGTACGGGCACGTTCTGGCGGAGTCATGAGCGTGCATGGGTCCGAATAGGGAAGATAAGATGCTATAATAATAGTAAATAGGTCAGTGTTATATAAGTTGTTGTGTTAGGGAGTGATACACCCTACTGTCGGGGCTGACACAGGGTATTTACGTAGTAGGGAGCTGATTGCACGGATAGTAATTAGAGTACACCTAATTCTGCTGTTGTGTAATTAGGTTAACACCTAATTTGGTTATGTAATTAGGGTACGCCTAATCCTGCTGTTTAATCCTACTGTTTAATTCTATTGTTAATCCCGTTGATATGTAATTATGTTGAGAACCTAATCCTGTTGAACTTGTTATACTAGTATTAGTGCAGACATACTTGTTTTTGGGATAGAAATGTGAAGCATTACTCGATCATAGTTTTATTCCTGTTATTCATGTCTATCATGTTGTTCTGTTTATCTGTTACCTTTTATGACATTGTACTTTTCTCATCGGTCTTATTTACCTGTCTTGGCATTTCTATTTTATGCATATTTGAAAATCACTGGAACTCACCAGAATTTATGTCTGGCCCTTTTTCTTTTGCCTCTTTCTTCCTCTCCCCCAAGGTCCTCAGAGTAGAAGCATTCAACGGTGACTAGGATTTCTCTAATAGCTTGGACTCGGATTTCTTGAGATGTATCGTTTGACTTGCTCTCTATTTTATTATGGCTTATGGCGAGGGATATGATTTTATGTACTCTGATGCTTTGGTTTATGAGATGTTTTATGAGACAAATTTGATGTAACTGGTTTTGTTGTAACCTGCTTGAGACTACGTTTTGTTTTAATAATGAAGTCAAAATTTTCCGCTGCTTATTTTATATCTGCCTTGTGAATTTCTAAACTGTTTACTTATTGCGCTTCACGAAACTTAATGCATTCTCTTATGAGTGACATTAACGGACATGGTGTGTCACATCAATAGTACTTGGTTTCGGTTGAACCATCACCAAATAACCTCGTATCCACACCGATGGTTTGAAGATTCCGTGCAGGTGAAGTCAAAATGCTCTAATATTGTTTCTCAAAGTTTTTCGACATAAAAATTGAAAGGGAAACATAGCTTTCAGTAACATTTTCATACTGACCTTATACCTCCTAAATCAAAAGCAAAGTAAATACATATGTTGGTGTCAGCAAAATCGAACTAAAATGAGTCAATAAGAGTAGAAGTTGAATTCACTCATACTGAAAGCATGGTTTCTTACTCTATCTTTCATGTGTCAATTTCGCATTTAAAACCACGAAAGTATATTAGGTAAATGAGTAACTTACAATATCCGCCATTAGTCATTGTCTAAATTGCCATTAGTCATTGTCTAAATTGTCATCATTATTTAATTCTTGTACTTATTTCTTATTGAGTAAACCTTAATTTCTAAATCAAGTTGGGGATTTCCTTGTAAACACTTGTATACTCAAATCAATGAGCAACAAAAAGAGTGAACCAACACTTAATATACTTTATATGATTTACTTTACTACTTCTTTTGTCAACTTCCTTATAACTTCTCTACAACAAATGCTTCATACGTAAGCTTAAGTCTTCCTCCAAGATTTCCAAAATACCCTTCTACAAGCCATTTAGCTTCTTAACTTGTTTTGCGCTTAGGGAACCCTTGAACCAAGGTACTGTTGGTTTTTGAGTCTTGCAAGCGTGATACTCACCCCTTGAGGAAAGATTAACTAATCTTCGGGCACTAAACCTTGATACCTAGGAAACAATGAACTAACTCAGGCTTGTAGGAACTAAATAATCCCATTTTTAACCTTAGATCTACTTCCTTGGAGTTATCTCCAGTGTTGACGAAAAATATCGTTAACAATTGCTTTGAGCAACGAAATAGTAAGCAATGACCAAAAAATTTAGCAGTCAAGATTTCACTCTTCCCTCTGATTTCTGTGCCGCTAAAATTTCCTTCTCATTTCATTCTCCACTCGCCAATTCAGTCCCCCCAAATCACCTCTCCCCTCACCAACTCTCTTCAATAGCCATTCCCTCCTATCGAAATTCGATCCCTAGTTCGCAGAAACTCGTGTGCAATTGTCAAAGAAGTACCTTCCTCGATCTCGAAGACAACGACGGAGAGTGATTGTTTCTGTAACAACCCAGAAATTCTGGGCCAGTTTAAAATTTTTATTTTGGCAATTTTAACGAATTTTGAATATTTAAAATAGATTATTTTAAATAATATCGACGAGAAATTTATTTTGAATAGAATTCGAACGAATATTTATATACGTCGTCGTTAGAATATAAATAATTATTTATAATTATAAAAGGAATTGAAAATGGCGCGGTAGTTCGATAATTCAATTTCAAAGTTCAAATGAATGTATCGGGTGCAAAATAAACCGGATTTTAGTGAAACCAAAAATATTAGAATCTATTTGATAATATCTTTCCAACGAATCCGAAAAATTGAAATTTCATAGCGGGAATCAAAAGTTATGCCCAGTTGAAAATTCAGAATAGTCGCTATGGAATTTCAGCCCTTGAAAATGGCAATTTTGCAAACGACCTCGGATTTCGACGAAACCACTTTTGTTGGATCCGTGATGTCAAGTTATTGCTAGATTCCAATTTTCATAATTTTTGAATTCAATATGTGAGCGTGGCAAAGGAAAACGCGTTTGACCAGTTTTAGTTGATTTTAATCGACTGGAAAATGGCCATTTTTCTAATGGTCTCAAAATTCGATAAAACCAGTTTTGTTAGGACCGTATCGTCAATACGAAGCTAGAAAATATTATTCTGGAATTTTTAGAGTCCGTATGTGGCCTCGGTAAAATGAAATGCGCATTCAAATTCAATATATAGATTTATATTTTGATTTTGACGAAAACTGATCGAAACGATCGAATCAGCCTACGATACATATCCCATTGTGTTCGGAACGGGGGTAATATGCTAGGGACGACAGTCAGTGGGTTTGATTTCGAGTTTAAAATAGAAAGTTACTTTTTGGAATTAATTGAGCAAATAAAATAATAAAAGTCATATATTATAAAACTAGGTCAAACCCCCTTTTTCCTTTTCATTTTGGTCAAACCCGAACTTCCTCCCCCAAATTCAGAAAACCGTCGATACCCCCCTGATGGCGTGAGATGCGACACCGCCCCCCCTCCTGCTGCCGACGACGATCTGAATCCCCCCTCCTCCTCCTTTTTCCTCCCTTCGCTCTTCCCCCTTGTTGATTAGAAACCCGCCCACAAACTCGCACCTTTGTCCTCCTAGCCCTGCCGCCGACTGTCAGACTTTCCCTCCCCACTGAAACCGCCAGCGTAAGCGCACGCCTCCCCTTCAACAGCGAGACCCCCTCCTCCAAACCGAAAATCAGTGAGTCTTTTATTTATTTTATTTTATTTTTGTTTTGTTTTGATTATTTCCTTTGTTTAACGTAATTGGTATCATAGGAAAAAAAACTGAATTTCTTTGTAGGAGAAAGAGATGATTTGTTGAAAACAAAAAGATATAATTTTTGCTAGAAAATGAAATGATTTTGATGAGATTTTCGTAGCGGTAAAAATATGATCTTGCTTCGAATAAAAATATAATTTTTATTATATAGAGAAGTTAAAAATATAATTTTTATTATATAGAGAAGTTAAAAATATAATTTTTATTATATAGAGAAGTTAAAAATATAATTTTTATTATATGTAGAAGTTAAAAATATATTTTTTATAATATAGAAAGGTTAAAAATATAATTTTTATATAGAAAGAAGCGTTGCAAATATATGAAGTGAAATAAAAATTTGAACTTTATTTTTATCGTGAAGTAGACAGAATATAAAAATGTGATTTTTATATATGTTGTGGATACGGACAACGAAAGTGGCAAAAGGCGAGAACAGCGATGACTTCTACATAAGAAGAGTCTAGGCGTTTGGTTTAGCTTTCGGTGAGAACTTCTCACTTTAAATCTTGTTTTTCTAGTTAAAAATATATACTAGGATGCAGACGGTGCTTAGCAGCACCCATCATCCACAGACCATGGATGGCTTTTATGTTTGATTGTTTGTTGTGATGAAAATTGATTGTGTGACGTGAAATAAAATATTTATATAGTTAAAAATATTTTATCGTTAAAAATATTGTTTTTAACGTGTGTGTGAATAAAATTATGTGTTTGTTGATTTGAAACCCCACACGGGTGTTTGGATGATATCTGAAGTCCACTCATCCCGATTGATTAGTTGAATGTCGATCGATAGATTGACAGGCTGTTATAAGCGTTAATTATTTATATTTAATGCTTATGCAGTTGTGTGGTGCACTTTGGATGATGATTGATTATTTAACGTTGTGATTATATACATGTGTTGTATGGAATCCATATAATTAACATTATATGGTAATTGTTTGAGCCTCATTCCAATTGGGAAAATAAAGAATAGAATAAAATATATAGTCATGTGTTGACGATAGTCATGTGTTGAAAATTATCATGTGTTGAAAGAAATATTTTAAAAATAAAATTTACATCTTTATCATATTTAAAGTTAGAAACTAACTGGAAAATAGATAAGATGAGTGGTTTCCTGGGTATTGATCTGATATTGATTTCGGCCTTCAGAGTTAATATTTAGGGAGTCATTCTCTTACTACTTTACGGTTGGAGTCTGATTTGAAAATCAAACGATAGATACCACAATTTTATAAAATATATTAAATAACAAAAATAGTCATGCGTTGACAGTGCTCATGTGTTGAAAATATTCATGTGTTGAAAGAAATATATATATATTCATGTGTTGAATAGAATAAATATTCATTTGTTGA
The DNA here is from genome assembly GCA_030737875.1 of Allium sativum. Taxonomy (NCBI): domain Eukaryota; kingdom Viridiplantae; phylum Streptophyta; class Magnoliopsida; order Asparagales; family Amaryllidaceae; genus Allium; species Allium sativum. Next base: position 929,200,273 of record CM060913.1, on the reverse strand, counting down.
ATAGAATAACGAATTTATTGAAATATATAAAGCCGTGTTGATTAGAGTTGCGCCATTTTGATGTGAGCGATATATATATCGATTATATTCGTTTTTAAAATGAATATAGAAAAGGAAGTGATTTCAAAATATAACATTTTGAAAATATATATATCGATGATGTGGAATATTCAATTTTGATTTGAAATTGAATATGGAGTTGAAATCGTTTCGAAAACGAATTTAAAACGATTTATAAAATACATTTTAATAGGAAGTCGACGAAATATATATAATATATATATTATATATATAATGGCCTGAATAGAACGCGCCGCACTGCGGCAGTTCGCGAATTTCGACCATTGACTTCGAATTTAAGTTGCGGGAGATCCGACCGTCGGATTCTCCTAAAACCGGAACCGTTGGGTTCCTATCGAAAAGAGCTTTCTAATGAATATTAGAAATTTGAAATCTAACGGTTGGATTTGGAATTATGCCCAAATCAAATTTGGAAAAGGTCGTTGTAAGTGCAGTTCGATGGCCGTTGATGGAAATCGACTGTACGGGCCTTGATAAAATTATTAAAAATATCTATAATTTGTGTAAAATCATAATATGTGAATAGGAAAGAACTGGGATGAAAAATTCCACATTTGAAAAGATAAAAATAAATTTTTATCGAAATGAACTAGTTGAACTAGAATTAAAATCAATTTATTTTTGAAATAAATAAATTGAATTTGAAAGTGGTTTTGAAAATAATCAGAATTTCCAATTCGTGAATTGGACTGGAGTTGAATCGAAATTATCTTCGGAATATTTCGATGTTGGATTTCGTGACTATACAGATATTGTTATGGGAATTTGAAAGATATATTTTATATTGTTATTTCCAATACGATATTTGTTGGTTTCAGAATTTGATATTGAATATAAGCCGGTAAATTTTCTATTCAGAGCCTTGTATTTAATATCAAATGTGATTTGGGTTTGTCGTGAATGGTGTCTTCATTAACACCGATTCTTAAGCCCAGTTGAGAAAAAGATTGAATCTTTCTATTTAGATTTAATGAAGTGTACCAATTAAATGATATTTAATTGGAATTGAATTTAAATTGGTTCTTGGGTTTATCGTGAGCAGTGTTTTGAATAACACCTGTTCTTTGACCCGATTAACAATAGAATGTGATTTGGGTTTATCGTGAATCGTGTTTTAGATGACATTGGTTCTTTAACCCAGTTAAAGACAGGATATTGATTTTTGAAAAGATTAAAACTAAGTGGAGTTTTAATGAATCTTTAATTAGATTGAATTGTGAATGGATAATTTAAATTATCAAATCTGAAAGGTGATCGAGAATGGAGTACCACCAGTTTTGCTCCAAAACGATAGTTGAATCTTTAATTAGATTTGAACGTGAAATGGTAATTAAATTTACCGAAAGCACCGTGGTGTTAGATATGAAGTATGACCAGTTTTACTTCATGGGATGAATAGGTTGGGATTGGGAAATAAAATAAATAATTACCTCGGTGTGGTTCGCTAATCCCGACTAGTTTGAAATGATATCCAAAGGAAGATTAAAGAATAAATTTAGAAGAATTTATCTTGGATAAAATTAATGGGAACCTTTCCCTAAGAATGTGATTTTGTGAATAAAAGAATATTTTGAATTGGAATGAGGCGTTTGTTGTGGTTGCGTAACATTTGTTTATTATATACGTGGGTTACTTAGAAAGGCCGGGTTTATACCCATTCTTAATAACCGATTCGACGAGATGTCAAAGATGAAGACGGTGGTTGAAGACCGGAAACCTTCACATCGTTTGGGTGATTACTGATGATCTTGATTGGGCTGTACACCCAAGATGAGAGAAACAGTTGGTGATCGTCCAGACATACTTGGAGATAATGGATATGCGAGGAAAGTGCCTCCGGTTTCGTTCAGACCCAGAACGAACTTGTAAATGGATTGTATGTCTGACATTGGATTTTATCCTGTGTTGATTGATCTCTATTAAATATACATCTGTTTGGCGGCGGAGAATTTATTCTCTTGCTTAACGCCCTTCTCTGAGACGTACGAGCTCAGAGGTTGTATATCGATGGACATCAGTCGCATGGAGTGAATTGCCAGTGTGGCGCGCGTAAGTGGCAATGGATCAAGGCTTCTGTTGAAAAGCAAAGTCTTGTGGTTGATGATCAAAGTACGGCCTGCGTGGTGTAGCTTTGTGTATAACGTGAATTCGCGAGCCTCACACCTCGGTATGAGTCAAAAACGGGATAGTGACTGCAGGGAGAGCAAGACGTTTCTTTCTAGCTATGGGTGGTGTCAGTGCTTAAACTGGCTGACATTTATATACTTTTCACCTATGTGGTTGTTGGATGCGAGGCGCCTCGGATATAGGTCTGTTAGGACCGGGAAACGTGTGTTCAGGAATAATTAATCCTCAAAAGTAAGAGAGGACCGGCCCTGAAGATCCAAGGATCATAGTGGGGTCCTGAGACATTTGCTTGAGTGTCTCGAATCGGAGAGGAGCTTGCCCCTTGCCTCGACTCATGATGGAATCCAATTTCCAATATGTGATATTGCGGTTTTATTTGTAGAACCTAGTATGGCGACATAGTAGATGGTAGCTATGCCGCCTATGATTGATACTTATGATTGAAATTGTTTTGACACTATACACTTATAGTAATATCAAATAATGTGTTTTAAACGTATCAAGCATGGTTTGGCTATTATAAGGTAAAAACCCTATCCTCCGGCTTGCGTTGCATTGTGTGATGGGACCTGGGTCTTATAGTAGCTTCATTTTTCTTTATTTAGCATTGCGCTGTTTGTTTTATGCACTGGTGTTCTTGGGAGGAAACCCGTTCCGTGTTATACGGCGTGGTCCCTTGATTTACCTAACTTTAAAATAAAGATTAATAACTGTTTTAGTTCTCACACCAGTCACATGACTGACCTGGAGTTTATTGTTTTAACCTAAACTCTGGGTGCCCCTATTTTCCACACGGGCAGCTAGTAGTTTTGGTTTTGCAGATTTATATTCACAGAATCTTGGTTTACAGCTGGAATGATATTCGGAAAGCTCTGTATCCGTGTATTACTTTCAGTTGTGTTTTGTATTGTTTTTCCGCTGCTATGTAATTTATTGTAATCTCTGATATTTATCGAATGTATTTTATTCATTTATACTCTGTATATTCTTGTATCTGATGGAATTGTTGTAATTAACAATGAAATGTTCTTCTATCTGTGTTCTGATTTGTCTTGTCCCCAATGCAATCCGGGCTTTCCTTCACGAGGAAGTTCGGGTCGTGTCAGTTTGGTATCAGAGCTTTGCTTTACAGAGCTCGAGAACAAGGCATATTAGAACCATACGAAAGAATTCATCAGAGATTGGATTAGTAATATCCAATAAGAATGACTCGTTTGAGATGGGATTAGTAGTATCCTAGAACGAGTGTGAAGAGTTTATTTTTCAAACGAAAACAAATTTTGTTTTGAAAATTTAAATCGTTTTATACGTATTTGAATTATTTATTTATTTTGAATTTGTACAATCGAGTATATAAAGACTTTGCATATACGCGTCATGAACGTATATTCGAAGTTTTAATATACTGGATAGATGTAGAATCGCACTCTAGTCGCCCGGAGATGGTACTGATGATAGCACGTGCATCATCAGTATTTATATTCGTGTTCCGAAGGTGTGATATCTATATATTTCTATTAGACTGGTGTGAGAACCAAAATATAGCTAGAATATATTGTTGTGATTTGGCATCAAAACATGATTTTCTGTATATGTATCAAAATTATGAATTTGAAACGTTAATCCACTAATTGATTGATGGTTGTGTTGTTTGTCTATTTGTTTGAAATTTTGAACCATTTAGCCTAATTGAACCGAATAGTGGATTATTTGAAAATTGGTCGCAAATGCATGCATATACATCTATGTACATTGAACAGGTCATAGCAAGGAGGCTAGGCAGAAGAATAAAATTTGTTTGCCCGACAAATAGTACATGTTTACCATAATTTACTGTCTTGTTTGGGTGATGATGATTTTATGAGCCGATTGGCTAGCTGCTTGGCTTTTTCTTTTTCTTTTGAGTTGAAGAAGGCCATGGGAGGCTATATGAAATATCCCGAAGTCCCCGGTGCAGGGGAGGTTATGGCGAAATTTTTCGAAAATTTAGGGTGTTAGCCAAATTTTTGAAAAATTTGAAAAGTTCTTAGAAACTGAAAAGTTGAAGAACTTAAGCCGTAGCGAAAACAACGGAAGTTGAGTTGGTTTTTAAAACAACTTTCGGCTTCGTTCATTTTCGGGGACGAAAAGTTTTAAGTGGAGGAGAATGTAACAACCCGAAAATTCTGGGCCAGTTTAAAATTTTTATTTTGGCAATTTTAGCGAATTTTGAATATTTAAAATAGATTATTTTAAATAATATCAACGAGAAATTTATTTTGAATAGAATTCGAACGAATATTTATATACGTCGTCGTTAGAATATAAATAATTATTTATAATTATAAAAGGAACTGAAAATGGCGCGGTAGTTCGATAATTCGATTTCAAAGTTCAAATGAATGTACCGGGTGCAAAATAAACCGGATTTTAGTGAAACCAAAAATATTAGAATCTAATTGATAATATCTTTCCAACGAATCCGAAAAATTGATATTTCATAGCGGGAATCAAAAGTTATGCCCAGTTGAAAATTCAGAATAGTCGCTATGGAATTTCGGCCCTTGAAAATGGCAATTTTGCAAACGACCTCAGATTTCGACGAAACCACTTTTGTTGGATCCGTGATGTCAAGTTATTGCTAGATTCTAATTTTCATAATTTTTGAATTCAATATGTGAGCGTGGCAAAGGAAAACGCGTTTGACCAGTTTCAGTTGATTTTAATCGACTGGAAAATGGCCATTTTTCTAACGGTCTCAGAATTCGATAAAACTAGTTTTGTTAGGACCGTATCATCAATACGAACCTAGAAAATATTTTTCTGGAATTTTTAGAGTCCGTATGTGGCCTCCGTAAAATGAAATGCGCATTCAAATTCAATATATAGATTTATATTTTGATTTTGACGAAAACTGATCGAAACGATCGAATCAGCCTACGATACATATCCCATTGTGTTCGGAACGGGAGTAATACGCTAGGGACGACACTCAGTGGGTTTGATTTTGAGTTCAAAATAGAAAGTTACTTTTTGGAATTAATTGAGCAAATAAAATAATAAAAGTTATATATTATAAAACTAGGTCAAACCCCCTTTTTCCTTTTCATTTTGGTCAAACCCGAACTTCCTCCCCCAAATTCAGAAAACCGTTGATACCCCCCTGCCGGCGTGCGACGCGACACCGCCCCTCCTCCTGCTGCCGATGACGATCTGAATCCCCCCTCCTCCTCCTTCTTCCTCCCTTCGCTCTTCCCCTTTGTTGATTAGAAACCCGCCCACAAACCCGCGCCTCTGGCCTCCTAGCCCTGCCACCGACTGTCAGACTTTCCCTCCCCTCTGAAACCGCCAGCGCAGGCGCAGGCGCACGCCTCCCCTTCGACAGCGAGACTCCCCTCCTCCAAACCGAAAATCAGTGAGTCTTTTATTCATTTTATTTTATTTTTGTTTTGTTTTGATTATTTCCTTTGTTTAACGTAATTGGTATCATAGGAAAAAAACTGAATTTCTTTGTAGGAGAAAGAGATGATTTGTTGAAAACAAAATGATATAATTTTTGCTAGAAAATGAAATGATTTTGATGAGATTTTCATAGCGGTAAAAAATATGATCTTGCTTCGAATAAAAATATAATTTTTATTATATAGAGAAGTTAAAAATATTTTTTTTATTATATAGAGAAGTTAAAAATATAATTTTTATTATATAGAGAAGTTAAAAATATAATTTTTATTATATAGAGAAGTTAAAAATATAATTTTTATTATATGTAGAAGTTAAAAATATACATTTTATAATATAGAAAGGTTAAAAATATAATTTTTATATAGAAAGAAGCGTTGTAAATATATGAAGTGAAATAAAAATTTGAACTTTATTTTTATCGTGAAGTAGAGAGAATATAAAAATGTGATTTTTATATATGTAGTGGATACGGACAACAAAAGTGGCAAAAGGCGAGAACAGCGATGACTTCTACATAAGAAGAGTCGAGGCGTTTGGTTTAGCTTTCGGTGAGAACTTCTCACTTTAAATCTTGTTTTTCTAGTTAAAAATATATACTAGGATGCAGACGGTGCTTAGCAGCACCCATCATCCACAGACCATGGATGGCTTTTATGTTTGATTGTTTGTTGTGATGAAAATTGATTGTGTGACGTGAAATAAAATATTTATATAGTTAAAAATATTTTATCGTTAAAAATATTGTTTTTAACGTGTGTGTGAATAAAATTATGTGTTTGTTGATTTGAAACCCCACACGGGTGTTTGGATGATATCTGAAGTCCACTCATCCCGATTGATTAGTTGAATGTCGATCGATAGATTGACAGGCTGTTATAAGCGTTAATTATTTATATTTAATGCTTATGCAGTTGTGTGGTGCACTTTGGATGATGATTGATTATTTAACGTTGTGATTATATACGTGTGTTGTATGGAATCATTATAATTAACATTATATGGTAATTGTTTGAGCCTCATTCCAATTGGGAAAATAAAGAATAGAATAAAATATATAGTCATGTGTTGATGATAATCATGTGTTGAAAATTATCATGTGTTGAAAGAAATATTTTAAAAATAAAATTTACATTTTTATCATATTTAAAGTTAGAAACTAACTGAAAAATAGATAAGATGAGTGGTTTCCTTGGTATTGATCTGATATTGGTTTCAGCCTTCGGAGTTAATATTTAGGGAGTCATTCTCTTACTACTTTACGGTTGGAGTCTGATTTGAAAATCAAACGATAGATACCACAATTTTATAAAATATATTAAATAACAAAAATAGTCATGCGTTGACAGTGCTCATGTGTTGAAAATATTCATGTGTTGAAAGAAATATATATATACTCATGTGTTGAATAGAATAAATATTCATTTGTTGAATAGAATAACGAATTTATTGAAATATATAAAGCCGTGTTGATTAGTGTTGCGCCATTTTGATGTGAGCGATATATATATCGATTATATTCGTTTTTAAAATGAATATAGAAAAGGAAGTGATTTCAAAATATAACATTTTGAAAATATATATATCGATGATGTGGAATATTCAATTTTGGTTTGAAATTGAATATGAAGTTGAAATCGTTTCGAAAACGAATTTAAAATGATTTATAAAATACGTTTTAAAAGGAAATCGACGAAATATATATATATATATATATATATATATACTATATATATATATAATGGCCTGAGTAGAACGAGCCGCGCTGTGGCAGTTCGCGAATTTCGACCATTGACTTTGAATTGAAGTTGCGGGAGATCCGACCGTCGGATTATCCTAAAACTGGAACCATTGGGTTCGTATCGAAAAGAGATTTCCAATGAATATTAGAAATTTGAAATCTAACGGTTGGATTTGGAATTATGCACAAATCAAATTTGGAAAAGGTCGCTGTAAGTGCAGTTCGATGGTCGTTGATGGAAATCGACTGTACGGGCCTTGATAAAATTATTAAAAATATCTATAATTTGTGTAAAATCATAATATGTGAATAGGAAAGAACTGGGATGAAAAATACCACATTTGAAAAGATAAAAATAAATTTTTATCGAAATGAATTAGTTGAACTAGAATTAAAATCAATTTATTTTTGAAATAAATAAATTGAATTTAAAAGTGGTTTTGAAAATAATCAGAATTTCCAATACGTGAATTGGACTGGAGTTAAATCGAAATTATCTTCGGAATATTTCGATGTTGGATTTCATGACTATACAGATATTGTTATGGGAATTTGAAAGATATATTTTATATCATTATTTCCAATACGATATTTGTTGGTTTCAGAATTTGATATTGAATATAAGCCGGTATATTTTCTATTCAGAGCCTTGTATTTAATATCAAATGTGATTTGGGTTTGTCGTGAATGGTGTCTTCATTAACACCGATTCTTAAGCCCAGTTGAGAAAAAGATTGAATCTTTCTATTTAGATTTAATGAAGTGTACCAATTAAATGATATTTAATTGGAATTGAATTTAAATTGGTTCTTGGGTTTATCGTGAGCGGTGTTTTGAATAACACCTGTTCTTTGACCCGATTAACAATAGAATGTGATTTGGGTTTATCATGAATCGTGTTTTAGATGACATTGGTTCTTTAACCCAGTTAAAGACAGGATATTGATTTTTGAAAAGATTAAAACTAAGTGGAGTTTTAATGAATCTTTAATTAGATTGAATTGTGAATGGATAATTTAAATTATCAAATCTGAAAGGTGATCGAGAATGGAGTACCACCAGTTTTGCTCCAAAACGATAGTTGAATCTTTAATTAGATTTGAACGTGAAATGGTAATTACATTTAACGATAGCACCGTGGTGTTAGATATGAAGTATGACCAGTTTTACTTCATGGGATGAATAGGTTGGGATTGGGAAATAAAATAAATAATTACCTCGGTGTGGTTCGCTAATCCCGACTAGTTTGAAATGATATCCAAAGGAAGATTAACGAATAAATTTATAAGAATTTATCTTGGATAAAATTAATGGGAACCTTTCCCTAAGAATGTGATTTTGTGAATAAAAGAATATTTTGAATTGGAATGAGGCGTTTGTTGTGGTTGTGTAACATTTGTTTATTATATACATGAGTTACTCAGAAAGGCTGGGTTTATACACATTCTGAATAACCGATTCGACGAGATGTCGAAGATGAAGATGGTGGTTGAAGATCGGAAATCTTCACATCGTTTGGGTGATTACTGATGATCTTGATTGGGTTGTACTCCCAAGATGAGAGAAACAGTTGGTGATCGTCCAGACGTACTTGGAGATGGATGGATATGCGAGGAAAGTGCCTCCGGTTTCGTTCAGACCCAGAACGAACTTGTAAATGGATTGTGTGTCTGTCATTGGATTTTATCCTGTGTTGATTGATCTCTATTAAATATACATTTGTTTGGCGGCGGAGAATTTATTCTCTTGCTTAACGCCCTTCTCTGAGACGTACGAGCTCAGAGGTTGTATATCGATGGACATCAGTCGCATGGAGTGAATTGCCAGTGTGGCGCGCGTAAGTGGCAATGGATCAAGGCTTCTGTTGAAAAGCAAAGTCTTGTGGTTGATGATCAAAGTACGGCCTGCGTGGTGTAGCTTTGTGTATAACGTGAATTCGCGAGCCTCACACCTCGGTATGAGTCAAAAACGGGATAGTGACTGCAGGGAGAGCAAGACGTTTCTTTCTAGCTATGGGTGGTGTCAGTGCTTAAACTGGCTGACATTTATATACTTTTCACCTATGTGGTTGTTGGATGCGAGGCGCCTCGGATATAGGTCTGTTAGGACCGGGAAACGTGTGTTCAGGAATAATTAATCCTCAAAAGTAAGAGAGGACCGGCCCTGAAGATCCAAGGATCATAGTGGGGTCCTGAGACATTTGCTTGAGTGTCTCGAATCGGAGAGGAGCTTGCCCCTTGCCTCGACTCATGATGGAATCCAATTTCCAATATGTGATATTGCGGTTTTATTTGTAGAACCTAGTATGGCGACATAGTAGATGGTAGCTATGCCGCCTATGATTGATACTTATGATTGAAATTGTTTTGACACTATACACTTATAGTAATATCAAATAATGTGTTTTAAACGTATCAAGCATGGTTTGGCTATTATAAGGTAAAAACCCTATCCTCCGGCTTGCGTTGCATTGTGTGATGGGACCTGGGTCTTATAGTAGCTTCATTTTTCTTTATTTAGCATTGCGCTGTTTGTTTTATGCACTGGTGTTCTTGGGAGGAAACCCGTTCCGTGTTATACGGCGTGGTCCCTTGATTTACCTAACTTTAAAATAAAGATTAATAACTGTTTTAGTTCTCACACCAGTCACATGACTGACCTGGAGTTTATTGTTTTAACCTAAACTCTGGGTGCCCCTATTTTCCACACGGGCAGCTAGTAGTTTTGGTTTTGCAGATTTATATTCACAGGCTCTTGGTTTACAGTTGGAATGATATTCGGAAAGCTCTGTATCCGTGTATTACTTTCAGTTGTTTTTTGTACTGTTTTTCCGCTGCTATGTAATTTATTGTAATCTCTGATATTTATCGAATGTATTTTATTAATTTATACTCTGTATATTCTTGTATCTGATGGAATTGTTGTAATTAACAATGAAATGTTCTTCTCTTTGCGTTCCGTTGTGTGTTGTTCTCATCTCAATCCGTGCTTTCCTTCACGGGGAAGTTCGGGTTGTGTCAGTTTCAAGGGATGTTGAACTCAATTCTAGGTATTGTTGGAGATTGGAGTTTTGTTGACAACAACCTTATTTCAATTATCATCATTAATTGATTATAAAATATATACTAACATCTCTATCTAGAATATATATAAACATATATCCAGGATTTGTATACAGGACTTAAATACTGAAGACTGTATAGTTTTTTGAGTTCTAAAAGATTCAGGATTGAAGACTTGTGAGTTATCAAGTTCTCAAGAGTTCAAGAGTTCAAGGCAAATTTAGTAATAAAGTCTTGTTTATATGTAAGACTCTAAATAGCACTCCAGGTTCAAATTCAAATTCTGTTTCTCAAATTCTGATTTTTTAAATTCAAATTTTTTTTTCAAATTATTCTATCTTACTTATGATTACAAATAAGTCTTAGTATATATAAGTTGTTATATATATATATATATATAGTTTTATAATCTTATGATTTTATAGTTTAAAAAATAAGAATTTTATAAATATGTTTATATAATATATATTTATGTTTTCATATGATTTTATACTTTAGAATACTCATTTATATCATTAAGTTTTAATTCAAGAATTTCCAGAATAATATATATGATCAAACACTTGAAAAATAGGTTTTAAAAATAAAAATTATATGTATATGTCGACAAACATATATAGGTATGTCAACATACAACTGTCGGAAATTCAATTTTCAAAGTAAATGTCTTTTCACTATTTGTAATGTTCCAGAAGAGTTGCAACCCTTCAAATCCTATAAACAGGGCTTGATTTCAATTTTTTTTATCATTCTTCTTCTCCATCTTCACCCATGTTCATCACACCATTAATATTTCATATTTTATTGATTTCTACACTTCTACTTTGCCGATTTATATTCTAATTATATAAAACTTCTTTTCTCTCTTTACTTATTACTCTCTGAATTGAAGTGTTATTGAAGAGTTATAGCGTTGTTGTAATCATTTGGGAAGTGTTTGGGAAAGGGTGTGTTCCTTGTAGCCCTGAAGTCAAGGAAAGAGAGCGGTGGTAACCTTGTAGTCGTGAAATCAAGGGTGTTTGGAGCGGTGTTAACCTAGTATCCATGAAATCAAGGGGATTGTACTTGGATGTTGATAACAATTAAACTCTGCGCAATCCAGCGTTGCATGGTACTGGACGTAGGAGTAATCCAAACCAGTATAAAATCCAGTGTGTTCTTCCCTTTTATGTATTTTACATTTATCTGTTTCTGTGTTTGTGTTTGATTTTGTGTATGTGATCATCTCTGTTGTGTGTGATTCATATAATAGATCATATAAGTTTTATATTTTCATAAATTCTTCAAAAACACTATTTACCCCCTCTAGTCTTAGTCTTGCCTTAAGATCTGCATTCGCATTCCCTAACAGGTATCAAATAGCGAACTTGATTTTTTTCTTCTTTAAATCATTGAGCGATCACTAAATCTGTGAACTAGATTTTAGGTTATTCTTGGTCACTTTAGTTTGTTGTCTTCAGTTTGTTTGTTTATATCTTGTGTCATAGTTTAACGTACTGAGGACATTATCTGAGTATAACTCATTGATTGATTCTTTCATAATAGTAATTACTTTCCTAGAGAAAAGAACAAAGAACAACAAACAGTAAAAAAACTCTGATTCTAAGAAAAATATATGGATCGAGATATTATAAATTATATTACCAAAGTGTCCCAAACAAGTCAGTGATATTGAGGTACCAGGTTACCTATTTTAATCGACAATACCACAACAGAAATGCTTATTGTCTTTAGCAGAGTATACTAAATTAAATAGACCGATGCTTGCAATTCAATATATGTTGCTTTTATTTTATATTGTGTATCATTTTCTTAATATCCATATCCTTGGTGATGTGTTCTTAATATTCATATCATTTTCTTAATATGGTCATACAAGGTCACTTGTTATTATTGAACTGCTGCAATTCTCAATTGCTGCATTGCTCATATTTGAGTAATTTTTTATAAATATTTTGTTAATCGGAGCTGTAGGGTGCCTTTTGGTAGATTTAACATGTTGTTTTGTTTTGTTTAATTGACAGCTTTTTAAATCATTGCTAACAAACACATTTTCTAAGCTTTTCTAAGCTTGACAAGTACAATGTTTTTGCATTTAATATTGAATTAAATTTGAATTGTTTTATTGATGAATATTTTTATATATATGCTCATATATAAAATAAACTTGGAGGAAGATAAAATAAGAGAACTGCTGCTTTTTTATTGCTTTTCCAGACTTAGATTTATATCAAATGAATACATGAAAGAACACTGCATTAATTACAAGATGAATCATTTTAATAACCTCCCTTAAACTGGTGTGTTTACCAACACTCAGTTTACTTCATTCTATCCAAGGCACATATACCAAGCATCTTACTTAGTTTCTGAAATGTAGTTATTTTAAGAGGCATTGTGAATATATCAGCTACTTGTTCTTCACTTCTATAGTGGATGAGATTAATAACTTCTTCCATAGTGAGCTACCTCAAGTAGTGATACTTCACATCAATGTGCTTACTTCTACCATGAAGAACAGGATTTTTTGAGAGTTTAATTGCCGAGCTATTATCACAATAAATTACAGTGGCTCCCATTTTCTTGGACTGTAACTCTTCAAGAATATTCCTCAACCAAACAGCTTGACATGCACTAGTTGTTGCAGCCACAAACTCTTCTTCATTTGTTGATAAAGTGACAATTGCTTGCATCTTTGAAGACCATAAAACAACTCATGTGTCCATCATAAAAACATAACCAGATGTTCTTCTCCTATCATCCAAATCTCCTCCATAACCACTATCAGTAAAACCAACTAACTCTGCTTTTTCCTCCCTTCCGATAGAACAGCCCAAAATCATCTGTACCACGCAAATACCGAAAAATTCTTTTTGCAGAAAGAAATTGCATCTCTCGTGAACATTCCATATACCGACCGATAAGACTCAAACCATGCATTGTATCTGGTCTTGTGGCTGTCAAGTACATTAGGCTTCTAAGTGTTCATTTATGTAGAGTGTTGTTAACCTTCTTTCCTCCAGGTTCTTCGATAATTTTCATACCAACTTCAGTTGGAGTGCCCACTACATTGCAATTCTTCATTCGAAATCGATTTAAAACTTCTTGGATATACTTCTTTTGAGAAATAAAAATACCAACATCAGTTTGCACCACTTCTATGCCAAGAAAATAGTGCATTAGTCCAAGATCAATCATTTCAAATTCAAACTTTATGGGTCGCTTAAATTTTTCAAACATGGTGGTATCATTTCCAGTACAAATCAGATCATCCACGTATAAACAAGCAATGAGCATCTTACATCCATCTTCAAATTTAATAACAATTGTTTTCTCATATGGACATTTATGAAAATCTTCCCTTCAGAAATAAGCTTCAATGCGACTATACCATGCTCATGGAGCTTGTTTTAGTCCATAAAAAGCCTTTTTTAATCTATACACTTTATGCTCATTTTCTTCTTTGACATAACCAGGAGGTTGGTCAATAAATACCTTTTCCCCGTAATCTCCTTGTAAGAATGTTAATTTTACATCCAACTGATGGATAAACCAATAGTTTTGTGCAGCTAATGCGATTACCAATCTGATTGTATCATGTCTCACTACTGGAGCAAAAACATCTCTATAGTCGACACCAAACTCTTGCTTATAGCCTTTAGCCACCAATCGTGCTTTGTATTTTCCAACTTCGCCATTTTCCTTTAGCTTTGTCTTATATACCTACTTTACACCAATCGCCTTTTGTCTTTTCGGAAGCTCTGTCAATTTCCAAGTCTGATTTATTTCAATGGCTGCGATTTCTGCATCCATCTCCTTTCTCCACTTTGGTTCTTTTGCCGCATCTTCATAAGCTACTGGATCACAATCTGAAAATAGTGCATAATGCGTAATTTTGTCAACCGTAGAACTTATATTAGATACCTCATAGTCTTTGTGACGAAAAGGAATTTCGCTCGATCCAAACCAGTCGCTAAACCGACCCAGACCGTTCGAAACGCCTGAACGTTTTGAGAACACGACAAAATAGAATGCATACAAAAGAACATTCCATTATATATTACAACAATGCACCAGAATACAAGAATATACAGAGTATAAATGAATATTACACAGAAATATCAGAGATTTAAATTACATTAAAATACATAGCAGCGGAAAATAATACAATGCACAACTGAAGGAGATATACGGATACAAAGCTTTCCGGATATCGTTCCAGCTGTAAACCAGGATCCTGTGAATATAAATCTACAAAACCAAAACTACTAGCTGCCCGTGTGGAAAATAGGGGCACCCAGAGTTTAGGTCAAAACAATAAACTCCAGGTCAGTCATGTGACTGGTGAGAGAACTAAAACAGTTATTAATCTTTATTTTTAAAGTTAGGTAAATCAAGGGACCACGCCGTATAACACGGAACGGATTTCCTCCCAAGAATACCAGTGCATAAAACAAACAGCGCAATGCTAAATAAAGAAAAATGAAGCAGTTATAAGACCCAGGTCCTATCACACAATGCAACGCAAGCCGGGGGATAGGGTTTTCCCTTATAACAGCCAAAGAATGCTTGATACGTTTAAAACAAATCATCTGATACTATTATAAGTGCATAATGTATGAAACAACTTCAAATCATAAGTATCAATCATAGGCGACATGAGCGTCCCATGCCACTATGTCGCCATATATAGGTTCACAAATAAAACCGCAAAGTCACGTATTTGGAAATTGGATTTCCATCTATGAACCGAGGCAAAAGATAGTCCTCAACCGATTCGAGACTCTCTAGCCCGAGCCTCAGGACCCAGACTCAGGTGGGCCCTTGGATCGTCAGGGCCGGTCCACCGATGTGGATTAAACTTAAACCCTGAACATGCGTTCCCCCGCCCTATGGGGCGTAAATGAGCCAACGAATGACTCCATCGGACCCAGATCGTCCGATCAAACCGAGGCGCCTCACAACAGCAACAACCACATAAGTCAAACTCGTCAGGGCGTGTAAAACCACTGACGCCACTTCTAACTAGAAAGAAACGCATGCCCTCCTTGAGGTCCGTCTCCCGTTTTTGGTTCATACCAGGTGTGAAACTCGCGAAGTAAACGTTACACAAAGCTACGCCACAAAGGCCGTGCTTTGATCATCAACCACAAGACTTTGCTTTTCAACAGAAGCCTTGATCATTTGCCACTTAGGCATGCCACACAGGCAATTCACTCTATGCGTTTGATATCCATCAGTATATAACCCCTGAGCTCGTACGTCTCAGAGAAGGGCGTTAAGCAAGAGAATAAATTCTCCGCCGCCAAACAGATATATATTTAATAGAGATCAATCACACAGACTAAAATCCAATGTCAGACACACGGTCCATTTACAAGTTCGTTCTGGGTCTGAACGAAACCGGAGGCACCTAGTACCCCGCATATCCTTCGATCTCCAAGTACGTCTGGACGATCACCAACTGTTTCCATCTTCTTGGGTGTACAGCCCAATCAAGATCATCGGTAATCACCCAAACGACGTGAAGACCTCCGGTCTTCGACCATCGTCTTCATCTTCGATTTATCGTCGTATTAGTTATTCAGAATGGGATAAACCCGGTCTTTCCGAATAACTCGCGTATATTTTAAATAAGTGTTACACAAACCCAACATACGCCTCATTCCAATTCATCAGTCACTAACCGTGAATTAATCAAGAGAATAATTCCCCAAATATTAACCCCGAAGGCCGAAACCAACATCAGATCAATATCCAGAAAACCATTCTGCTTGGCTAACCGACAGTTAGTTTCTAAATTTCACATTCATAGGGAAAGGTTCCCATTAATTTTATCAAAGATAAATCCTTTATATTTATTCTTTAATCTATCCTTTTGAATTTAGATTCAACTAGTCGAGATTAACGAACCTTACCTGAGTAATCATTTATTTTAATTTCTCAATCCCAACCTATTCATCCCATGAAGTAAAACTGGTAATACTTCATATCTAACACCACGGTGTTATCGGTAAATTCAATTACCATTTCACGTTCAAATCTGATTAAGGATTTAACTATCGCCTGGAGTAAAAACTGGTGATACTCCATTCTCGATTATTTCAATCTAATTAAAGATTCATTAAAACTCCACTTAGTTTTAATCATTAACTGGGTTAAAGAATCAGTGTCATTTAAAACACGGTTCACGATAAACCCAAAATCACCTTCCATTAATTATCGAGTTAAAGAACGAGTGTTATTTAAAACACTGTCCACGATAAACCCAAAAATCAATGTCAATTCAATTCCAATTAAATATTATTTAATTGGTACACTTCATTAAATCTAAATAAAAAGATTTAATCTTTTCTCAACTGGGTTCAAGAACAGTGTTAGTGAAGACACCATTCACGACAAACCCAAATCACATTTGATATTAAACACAAGGCTCTGAATAGAAAATATATCGGCTTATATTTAATGTCAAATTCTACGACCAACAAATATCGTATTGGAAATAACGATATATATATATATATCTTTCAAATTTCCATAACAATATCTGTATAATCACGAAATCCAACATCGAAATATTCCAAAGACGAAATTCTGGTTATTTTCAAAACCATTTCAAATTCAATTTATTTATTTATTTAAAAATAAATAGAATTATAATTCTAGTTCAAAACTAGTTCATTTCGATAAAAATCTATTTTTATCTTTTCAAATATGGAGCTTTTCATCCCAATTCTTTCTAAATCATTTCTTATGATTTTACACAAATTATTACTATTTTTAATAATTTTATCAAGGCCCGTACAGTCGATTTCCATCAACGATCATCGAACTGCACTTACAGCGACCTTTTTCATATTTGATTTGGACATAATTCCAAATCCAACCGTTAGATTTCTAATTTCTAATATTCTTTAGAAAGTTCTTTTCGATACGAACCCAACGGTTCCGGTTTCAGGAGAATCCGACAGTCGGATCTCCCGTAATGTCCGTTTGAAATCAATGGTCGAAATTCGCGTTCTGCCGCGGCGCGACGCATTATATTCAGGCCATTATATTATATATATAATATATATATTTCGTCGATTACTATTTAAAACGAATTTTATAAATAGTTTTGAATTCGTTTCAAAAACAATTTCAACTTCCATCTCAACTCAAATCAAAATTGAATATTTCCTTATAAATTCGTTTTAAAATTCATTTCTATTCAATTCAAGTTTCAATTCAATTGAAATTCATTTCAGTTCGTTTTCAATTCATTTCATTTCGAAATCGTTTTCAATTCATTTCGAAATCGTTTTCAATTCAATTCATTTCGAAATCGTTTTCAATTCAATTCATTTCGAAATCGTTTTCAATTCAATTCATTTCGAAATCGTTTTCAATTCATTTCGAAATCGTTTTATATTCAATTCATTTCGAAATCGTTTTCAATTCAATTAATTTCGAAATCGTTTTATATTCATTTCATTTCGAAATCGTTTTCAATTCAATTCATTTCGAAATCGTTTTCAATTCAATTCATTTCGAAATCGTTTTATATTCATTTCATTTCGAAATCGTTTTATATTCAATTCATTTCGAAATCGTTTTCAATTCAATTCATTTCGAAATCGTTTTCAATTCAATTCATTTCGAAATCGTTTTCAATTCAATTCATTTCGAAATCGTTTTATATTCATTTCGAAATCACTTTATATTCATTTTAAAATGAATAAATCGGTATAAATATCGTTCACGTCAAAATGACGTCAATCTAACCAACACGGCTTCATATGTTTCTATTTTCAAGTATTCTATTCAACAAATGAATATTTATTTTTGTCTACACACGACTAATCTCAACGAATGAGTACTGTCCACGTGTGACTATTTTTGTTAAATTATTTCGTTCAACACATGACTAATCTCAACGGATGAGTACAGTCAACACATGAACCTTTATTTTATAGTGGTAAAGATATAAATTTTATTGTTAAAATATTTCGTTCAACACATGACTAATCTCACGAATGAGTACTGTCAACACATGAACCTTTATTTTATAATATTCTTTATCTTCTAAATTGGAATGAGGCCCAATCAATCACCATATAATATTAATTATATGGATTTTCATACATCACACGTATATAATAGCATTGAAAAATAATCAACCATCAACCAAAGTGCACTACACTGTATAAGCATCAAATATAAATATCTAACTCTTATAACAGCCTGTCAATCAATCGATCGACAAATTCAATCAATCAGGATGAGTGAACTTCAAATTTCATCCCAACACCCGTGTGGGGTTTCAAGCAATCAAACACAGATTTTAGTTTTGCAGTTGGGCGATGTGTAAAATTTATCGTCCCAATCAATGTCCTTCAAATAGGTGTACATAAACAAACCGTCCGGTTTGTAAATGAATATTTTATTTTATTTTCATTCACGTTAAAAATTATATTTTTAACGATAAAATATTTTATTTTATTTTCATTCACGTTAAAAATTATATTTTTAACGATAAAATATTTTATTTCAACATGTGAATTTCTATTCTGTTCATTTATTCAATAAAAATGATATTTTTATTTTTCTAACATATTTTAGAAAATTTCGGCGGCATAACGGCACGATACTAGAAACGGGACAAGGCCTAGCCTTATCCCCGGTCTAGTGAAGGCCCACGCCATTCACACATCTATCAAATCAATTTCATTTCACCCAACAATTCAATTCAAACCAAATAATCTAACCAACAACACAACCAAACAGTTAAACAAACAAGTCATCCATGCTCTGTGGATGACGGGTGTCGGGTGCTACTAAACACCGTCTGCATCCTAGTATATATATAACTAGAGAAATTAAATTGAAAGGTGAGAAGTTCTCACAGATTAGCTAAACCATTCGCCTCGACTCTTCTTATGTAGGAATTATTCGCCGTTTCTTCTTTTGTCACTTTCGTCGTCCGCATTCGCTACATATATAAAAATCACATTTTTATATCGCTATTCAATATATAAAAATCAAATTTTTACTTCGCTATTCAATATATAAAAATCGAATTTTTACTTCGCTATTCAATATATAAAAATCGAATTTTTACTTCGCTATTTAATATATAAAAATCGAATTTTTATTATGCTATTCAATATATAAAAATCTTGCCCTTTCAAATATATAGATTTCATCATTATAAAAATCACCACTTTATTTTGCTACACATATAAAAATGATATTTTTAATATTCCTATCATGCAAAAGTTATATATTTTTTTCTACATAAACAAAATCATATTTTTACATCTTCTATATAGTAAAGATTATATTTTTAATACTTTAAAAATATAAAAATCATATTTTTAATACTTTAAAAATATAAAAATCATATTTTTACAAGCTCCTACCTAATAAAGATTATATTTTTATTTACTATTTCACACGAACAAAAATCTAACCTTTGTTTAAATTAAAAATCAAACCTTTAACTAAATAAATTCATAACCTAAGTAATTAAATTAATTACCTTTCACTGCATCGTTCGTTGGAGCAGCTAGGGCGCGGTGGTGGTCGGACTGGCGGTGCGTGGGCCCAGCAGTGGGTGCGGTCGTCGTTCGGGGGCTGGAGAGGGACTCAGGGGTGGTGCGGTTTTCAGAGGGGATGGAGAGGATCGAGGGGGAGTTGACGAAGCAGTGGCGGCGGCGGTTGGACGCAGGTTTGGGGGGCTGCTGTCGCGATTTCTGAAACGAGGGGGGGGGGGTGGAATCTTCGTCGCGAGGTCGAGGTGGAAGAGGGGGGGGTCTTCGATGAGGCGCGGTGGTCCTTGGGGAGGGCGGCGGCTCCTCTCCGCCTTCGTCGCCTCCTTCTTCTTCTTCTTTTTTCTTTTTCTGAGATGAACGAATGAAATAGGGGGCGGGGGGGGGGGGGGGGTAGAACGGGTAAAAGGGGGAGAAAGGGTTTTTTTATTTTATTTTATTATTTAATTTTCCACAAAAAGCAAATTTTATTTTTGACTTCAAAACGAGGCCCACCGCCTGTCGTCCCTAGCGTTTTACCCCCATTACGAACACAATGGGATATGTATCGCAAGCTGATTCGATAGTTACAATCAGTTTTTGTCAAAATCAACATATAACTCTATATATTGATTTTGAACACACATTTCAATTTACCGGGGTCACATACTAACTCTATAAATCCCATAAAAATATTTTCTAGCTTCGTATTGACGATACGGTCCTAACAAACTAGTTTCGTCGAATTCTGAGATCGTTTGAAAAATGGCCAATTTCCAGTCGATTAAAATCAACTGAAACTGGTCAAACGCGTTTTCCTTCGCCACACTCACATATTGAATCGAAAAATTATGAAATTTGAGACCTAGCAATAACTTTACATCACGGACCCAAAAAAAGTGGTTTCGTCGAAATCCGAGGTCGTTTGCAAAATTCCCATTTTTAAGGGCCTGAATTCCATAGCGACTATTCAGAATGTTCAACTGGACATATCTTTTGATTCCCGCTATGAAATTTTGATTTTTCGGATTCGTTGGAAAGATATTATCAAATAGATCCTATGATTTTTGGTTTCACTAAAATCCGGATTGTTTTGCACCCGGTACATTCAATTGAAGTTTGAAATCGAATTATCGAAATACCGCGCCATTTTCAACTCCTTTTATAATTAAATATAAATATTTATATTCTAACGATGACGCGTATAAAATATGTACGCTCGAATTATATTCAAAATAAATTTTTCGTCAATTTTATTTAAAATAATATATTTTAAATATTCAATATTCGCTAAATTTGCCAAAATAAAAATTTTAAACTGGCCCAGATTTTCGGGTTGTTGCAGTCTTGCATCCATGTTGGTCTTCTAATGGCACGCTGAGAGCATGAGCCTGCTGTTGCATCAGCCTATTCATCAATTTTTGTTGCTGTTGGTGAAGTTTCAAAGACAAAAGGAGCATCATTTTGAATATCCTGACGTTCTGGA
The DNA here is from genome assembly GCA_030737875.1 of Allium sativum. Classification (NCBI taxonomy): domain Eukaryota; kingdom Viridiplantae; phylum Streptophyta; class Magnoliopsida; order Asparagales; family Amaryllidaceae; genus Allium; species Allium sativum. The sequence goes on along the minus strand of CM060913.1, from coordinate 929,178,826 downwards.
GCTACTGTAACATTTTGTTGCTGTTGTTGCTATGTTTCATCTGCATTTTCATCATCAAAATCTGTTGAAGGTTGTTGTACATTTGTGTTGCTGCTCCAGTTCCATACGTTTCCTTCATCAAAAATGACATCCCGGCTAATAACAAGTTTCTTGGTGATAGGATTATACAATTTATAGGCTTTCGAATGATCACTAACACCAAGAAATATGCATTTTTCTCCCTTGTCATCTAGCTTTCTTCTTTTCTCATCTGGAATATGAGCATAGGCGATACATCTAGAGATTCAAAAGTGATCTACAGCAGGCTTTCTTCCACTTCATGCTTCCTCCGGTGTCATATTTTTAACAGCAAGTGTACGACTTTTATTCAATATATAAATGCTCCAACAAGCTGCTTCAGGCCATTTTTTTTTTGGAACACTACTTGCTTTCAAAAGGATTCGCACCATATTCATGATAGTGCGATTCTTCCTTTCACAAACACCGTTCTGTTGTGGTGTATAAGTTGCTGTAAATTGTCTTTTAATACCATGAGATCCACAAAAATTTGCAAATTCATGTGAATTGTATTCTCCCTCATGATCAGTGCGTAGAAATATGATTGGATTGCCAACTTCTTTTTCAACCATCATTTTATAGCTTTTGAACGCAGAAAAAGTTCCTGTAAAAAATAAATCCATGTCTTTCGACTAAAATCGTCAATGAAAGTGATTATGTACCATTTATCGCCATTTGAAGATGGAGCTATTGGTCCACAAATGTTAGAGTGCACCAATTCTAATGTCCTTTTTGTTATACTTGAATTTCCTTTTTGAAAAAAATTCACGATGTTGTTTACTGACAACACAGTCTTCACAAACATCCGATGGACAATCAAAGTGCAGGAAACCAGCTACCATATGCTTTTGTTGCAAAGTTTTTAAGCCACTATAGTTGAGATGACCATATCTGAGATGCCAAAGCAAGGCTAAATTCTTTATTTAGCTAAAAAAAAATGTATGCTCATTGTTGAGGAGGGAAAGTGGAAACATTCGATTTGCTGTCATGCTAACTTGAGCTACCAAATCTAGCTTATCATCTCGAATTTGACAAATACCATTTTTGACGGAGAACTCATTCCCTTTCTCTTGCAATTGTCCCACACTCAATAAATTTGTTTTCAATTCCGGTAAGAAAGAACACTCGAAATGCTTTATGTAGTACCTTCTTTGGATTGAATGGTTATTTTTCCTTCTCCAATTACAAAGGCTATCGAATTATCTCTGAACTTCACAGTATCATGATAAGATTCATCCAATTACATGAGTTTCCTTTTTTGCATGGCACACCATCAGAAGTGATATTTCTTCTTCCTCTTTTTCTACAAAATTATATTTTTCTCCATGATTTGTTTAAATTAGTGCAACATTTAGATTTGTAATGGCCATACTGATGACATCTATAATACTCAACTTTTGACTTGTCTACTGACTTTAATTTATAGTTTGTTGAGTGATGACTGCCACGGCCTCTTCCTCTCCCTTGAGAATAGTGAAGCTAGTTATTTTCTGACTGTTGGTGTGGTTGTTTTTTCTTCCTCTACCTCCTCTTTTTGCATATGTTTCCTTAGTAGTTGTTGATATTTGATTTTTGATTGAGATTTGCAAAGCTTGTTCCTCCTACTCCTACTGACTCATTTTTTGTTCATGAATTTGTAAAGAACCTTACAATTCATCAAGTGAAGAAAGAGTTTCAACATCTTTAGATTCTTCTATAGAGCAAACAACGTAATTAAACTTTGGCATCATTGTCCAAAGAATTTTCTCCACAATTGTTGTATCATCCATCTTTTCTCCATTGATCCGCAGTTTATTTGCAATTGTCATTGTTCTTGAAAAGAAATCTGAAACCAACTCTCCACATTTCATCCGCAATGTTTCAAACTCAGTCCAAAGTGCTTGGAGTTGTGCCCGTTTGCACTACCTACATATTTCTTCTTAACGTCCTTGGATGTATTTTTGCAAAGAATCGTCTCCAAGATTGGTCTGTCAATAGCGTGGAAGAGGTAGTTTTTAGCTCTAAGATCCTTCAACTTCAGTGCATTCAAATCAGCTTTCTGTTGATCCATTAATACCACTTCAGCTACTGGTTCTGCTACGCCAGACTCAACAACCTGCCAATACTCTTTTGATCTTAAGAAGTTCTCCATTAGCATGCTCCAATGATCATAGTGATGTAGAATTGAAGGTTAAATAAAATTTTCAAAGGCCATGTGCTTAAGCTTTGATACCACTGATGAATACTTTTATATACATGCTTATATATAAAATAAACTTGGAGGAAGATAAAATAAGAGAATTGCTGCTTTTTTATTGCTTTTCCAGACTTAGATTTATATCAAGTGAATACATGGAAGTTGCTAACATAAATTAATTGACAGCAAAAACAAGATGACTTTTGGACTGTGAAAGAACACAGCATTAATTAGATGATGATTCATTTTAACATTTATGTCCTTATTTTATTTCGTTGAATGTTGTTGAATTCTTGTTTCTTTGACACTGTTTGAAGTGAATTTTGTATTTATAAACCATATACATATCGCTACATTACCTAATTATTTGAACTTGAATTTAGGATTGTGTAGAGATACGATCAACTGTGAATGTTTGGTCAAATATTTGTTAATATTTTATTTAGGTTCAATATTGTTTTATATATTTGTTGTTTTTCAATTAACATAAACTGAATCACGATCATGATCCAAAATTAAGCATCTTTGTCTCAATTTATGTTTAGTTGAAATTATGTTTTTATAGCTTTGGACAAATACATTAACGTTTTAGGGCTATGAATCTTACCCCAATTAAATTTGTGCCAAAAAATTGTGAAACGCAGGTTGCTATAAGTACTCTAGTCGATGGATCGATGGTTGCTGTAATGACTCTAGTCGATGATACAATTAAATATACATGGTGTTAGCTTATTCTAGTCCCAGGAGTAGGGAGTGTAACAGAACATGCAGATAGTTCCCAAGACGTTTAATCGCTGTTATTGTAGTTTATATATACATACCATGCTATGTTTAAGCTTAGAATATAGTAATGAATTCCATAGGGTAAACTCTTTTGTATCCTAATTTTGGCCATGCTCAAATTTTGAACCTTTTTAATTGATTCTAGATCTGCACTAATCAAGCCCTGTTAATGATGAATGACACATTACTTTCTAGTTACATGCAACTCAAAATCTTCTTTCGGTCTAATTCTACATGTGTTTATATACGAACGATCACCTTCGTTGTTAAACTAATCATCAAATCTTAACTTATTGCTCACGCTTGAAAACCATATCCACAAGTTAGACGGTATTATGAAAAATAGTAACATGTCTAATCAGACTCATTAACCGAATCTTTATAACTTTTTTGTGTAAAACTTTGAATTTACAACAATTTCTACACAGTGGATAGATGTACTGAGGCTGAAATGGGAAGGCACCTAGGCTTCAAGCTGAAACTGAATTTAAGCTATTGATGCATGGAATTGACTGCTTTACTATGTGGGTGCTTTGACGGAGGAGCAAGAACCTATGAGTGAACACAATCCGATTTATTTCAGGGTTGTTATGGAACTGGTTTGTATTTCTTTGTGCATATAATACATATCATTTATAACAACTACTCCCTCCATCCCATAATAAGTGACGTTTTTTGACTTTTTCCAAATCCCGTATTAAGTGACGTTTTTAGGTTTTCAAGATAAGTTAGATTCATGTTCATCTGCTGCTACTCTTATTTACCCCTGTAACAATTAATTATATTCCTTTTCCAATGTTAATATATTTACTCCTTCATGAACGACCAATCATAGTGTTACAGCTCTTTGACATATTAACATTGGAAAGAGTAGTAAGACTTTAATGACGTACAAGTGTGATAATTAAGGGCAGTAAATGTAAACCTTAATATATGTGCAAGGTCAAAAAACGTCACTTATTATGGGATGGAGGGAGTATATAATTAGTTAATTAAATAACCGATGTCCTATACTCACATTTGCTATGAAGATGGGTGTGGGAATCCTTTCACAATCATAAGGTGCTTACACAGGTGACGGCGTGGGGGTGGCCGAAGGGTTGGATCAATCGTGCTTGTTCTCATGCATGTGCATGTATACATTAGTACAAAAGAGAAGAGTTGGGTTCCGTTTGAAACCTGGTTCTGGGGTTTGGTTTGCTTGGAACTTGTTTGGTAGGGAACGGTATACGGTCTGGGATGTTATTTAGGCCATGGGCTTGGGTGGGAATATTTTTTAGTTTCATATTTGCAAGCTTTTAAAATTAATTAAACTTATAAAAAGAAAAGTTTAAAAGTAGATCTTTTTATTTGACATAAAAAAAAAAAAAACCTTCTTTCCTTCTGTTTTTTAACTTTAAACTATTTTGTTTTGACTTGTTACACTAGGTACCCTACTGATAAAAGTGGTACGCTTTTTCGAATAGTTCATGGAAGATACTAAGATATTGATTCAATGTGCACGGGAAAATTTATGCAATGAAACCGGCTGATAATGCACAAACCCATTGATTGGGCTTTTAGCAAAAGCTTTACAGTCTGTTTCTGTTGTACAAAATCATAGTGTGCAAATGCAGCATCTAAAGCCTACACCTACAGCATAGGATGTACAAGAAGAGAAACCTGACGTCTGCAATCCTAAGGCACTAGGTTAAGCATTATTCGGTCAAACCAACTAAACCAACCAAACCAATGTATTTTGATCGATTTGGTTTGGTTTTAAAATTAAATCGGTTTGTAAACGGCCCAAAAAAAATATTAAGCTCGGTTATTGGTTCAACCAAATTAACCAAACTTTTACTATATTTTCAAAATTATCGGTATTATAATAAATATTTTATGTTAGTTTAGTTTTTAAGTATGCATTAATCATTATCTATGTGTTAAAATTAATATTAAAAAGCATAAGAATAATAAATAATAATATCCTAATCATATATTTAAAATTTATTTTAAATTATAGTGGATATTTCAAAAACAAAATGTAAAAAGATTTTAGTTCGGTTTAATCGGATAACCGACCGAACCAACCAAACTTAATTTGGTTGGTTTGGTTTGGTTTTTATTTTTATTGGTTTTAGTTTGATTAACAAATTTCATTATCAGATAAAGCAAACCAACCAAACATTCACCGCTAGAAAGCGATGCTTTTTTCATTTGCTGCAATTTGGAATACCTATATTCCATCGCATCTTTTAATCCGGCGACCTTGTTCTCATGGTCTTGGGTGTTAACCGGATACGATGACCAAAAATGGTGAGGCAACTCCTGAATAGATCTCCAGCACTTAAGATCTATGTCAGGTAACACAACTGGGATCAATCAAACCTCTGAGTTTTATTTTAGGTATCAACCCTCTCAAGCAAACATATGCCTCCTCGGAACTTAAGGTGAAATTGGCAGGTTTTCCTCCAGCGCCATTGTCACCAAGTGCCTTTATTGCATGTCCTTGATGGCAGTAGCTATACTCACGTGGGCACTTGATGCAGAGTGGTACAAAAGGCAGGTATTTAGAAAGCTTGAAGATCGTCAATCTCTCGGTCATTCGGGTTACCCTTTCAAGCCGTCCTAACTTATCATTTTGATCTGATGTTTCAGTTGAGGTTGCTTGTCTGGACCTCTCATGAGCTTTGGCAACTTCACGGGTATCATCTCCCAGCTCCACATCCGATGACCTGCCTTCAAGAACTACAGCTGCATGCCAATTAACAAAACTGTGCAAACGACCTACTTGGTAACTCATTCTCAGCATCGACAAGTTCCCTTGTTCCATCACACAAAATATCATGATTAGAAAATTGCATGTAGTCATCCCTAAGATCGATCAGCCTTCAAGTCCACAGTTGGATCAACTCGTCTTATCTTCCTCCGAGATTCACTGGATACTATGTCATGAGGCTTTAAAAGAAAGCAAGTTCTTCGTCCTCTGCCGCCTCTGCAGATACCGTTGCTGAGTTTCTATAGGTAAAGTATTATGTCTAGAAAAATTTGTCATACATCTTGCTTGGTAGCAAGCCAAAGAAAGTACGGAGAACGGCAGGCTTTTCGATAAAAATCTGATGGATAATCGCTGGACGCAGGCAAAATGTGACTTTATTTGCCCGTCCATCAACCAAAGCCTGACATCCGCCAGCATAGTATTCTTGAATAGTTGAGTTCCATCTTCAACTTCGATGTTTTTTACCATCAGCATCCAGGGAACTCTTTCTTATGTCCCAAAATTCTTATTCTATCATAATACAACTCATAATTAATTAGATCCCTGTGCAATTCTCTGCCAAATTACTATCCTCTGACAGTAACTTTATTCGATGCTCTATGATTAAGTTGCTGAGTTGCTTACCACCTGCTGATGCCAGGGGATTTTCGGCCATTGCTTGATCTGTTGAAGAAATTGTTTTCGATTCAGAATTCTCTAAAACTGTTGAATTGCTTCAGAAATCTCGTTTGTTAAACTCAGAATAGCTGGTCTCGTTCCCTCAACAGAGCACTTGTAATCATTTGGAGAATATCAGAGACTCCAGGTCGCCGAATGCGAGGTTTGTAGTTTACCGCCTATGTTAAACTAGATCTTTCCTTTGGCCAATGCATAGAGACGAGATATGTCTTATAGCCTGGCGAGCTAAGAAAGCTGGTACGCCTTGTTTGTTTAGTTTCTGGGCGATGGGCCTTAGCATATTTGTATATATTTAAAATCAAATTAGTTATCAAAATAAGTTAGTCGATCATTTATCATATTCCAAACTTGGAAAGAAATCACAGAGCGGGCCTGGGCTGTCAGGGCGACCGTCCAAGGTCCAGTCAAGGCGAAGGGCCCAATTTAGTAAGTGTTATTATATAATTTGAACTATTAATGTCTCTTTTTGTGTAAAGAGTAGTATGTCGGGTGGTAATGCTCCTTCTTGGTACGCTGAAGGTTGCCTGTTCAAGTCATGAAGAGAACGTTTTGTTGATAAATGCTCCTGTATGCATGTATGCAGCAAGTTGCTAGCCTTCAGTTTTGAAGGCATTTTGTTTTGCCCAGGACCCTATTTTCAGTTGGACCGGGCCTGAGAAATCAGAACCTAAGAGTATTTTATTTTATGTGTTTTCTCCTCCAAAAAAGTAAGGAAGGAATGTACGTGAGCTGGTATGTTATTGAGCTCTGGACCTAGGAAAATTCAATAGCTTACAGAACAGATTCTGTTGAAATCATGGTAAAAAATGGTGATACTCTCTCAATTTGCAGTAAGAGCTAACCATTTCGAAGGTACTACAACTGTATTTTTGTATTTGATAAAATCAGGCACAATGAACTTATGTCATGCCCAGACAAGGAAAAAAATTGAATTAGGTAAAAGTAAACCATATTTGTATTAGTGCTAGTTACCTAATGATGCCATATATGATTGAATATTGTCTCTAAAAACTTATAACCAAATATGATTACAGTTGGAGAATACTTGAGTTGTTGAGTAAGTTGGACCTAAGTAAGCTTCATCAGTTTCATAGTCCTACAGCAAAGAAAATTGGTCGTAGTGAAGTGCGACCTAGGTTGAGAGGAGATATTGGGTAATATATGGGAGAGAGAGTGTGTGACAATGGTCAGAGGAGAAAAAGACAAATATACCCCCCTGAATTCGACATAAGGGGTATATTTCGGACAATTTCGGGTCTTTTTTGGTTCGGGCTCCCTAGCACAGCTCTACAGCAAATAGAAGCCTGAGTAAGCTATGTCCATTTTATAGTAACATGGTCCAAACCAAAAGTAAATCATATGTTATTACTTATTCTTGGCAGGGCACATCGGTCAGTCCAGATGGAAAACTCATTGCCTTCTTGATGACAAAAAAGATTGTTGATTAGCTGATGCATAGTGTAAGTTTGAAAATTTATGCTACTTCATCACTAACTTATTTCATATGCATATTTGAGTTTTATGTGTCACCATTTGTTGATTAAATGCATTGAATGTAAAAATATGAAGGTTCTAAATATATTAGTTTCTTAAACGTGTAAATTTTGAACAAAATATGAACTTCAAATGTAGTTTAAATTAAGAAGAGTTACGCATATATGTGCACGCAATGCCTTTTTTTTACATCTTATTATACAAAGTTGAAGTTTTCTGTGTTGCACTGAACAAAATCAACTAAAATTTTGAAGTACTACAATCTATAAACATCCTATTCATAAAATAGGATAAATTCGAAACTTAAAACATGTTCGAAATGTAAACATGGTGTTGCTGTTAAACCATTGGTATCAACCACGTATTTGGAATATTATTTCGAATATGTTTGCTCCAAAATGGCTAAATTACATCTGGATTATCTTGTTTGTATAATACAGAGACATTATTATCTTGATAACATTTATACGCACTGATATTTGAGAACATTAGTCCATTTGTAAAAGAAAGCGAAATTTATCTGGTGAGCTTTACTGGTTACTGTTATTAGAACCCTTGGTATAACATCCTCTCTAAACTAATTTTATACTTTGAGTAGTAGTAATAAAATAATCACAATACACATTTTCCTATTGAAGTAGCACTTGTATGATCATTTGTTTGCTTTTTAAGGTATTGCAGATGTACCCCTCTGTGACGATAAGGGAATTTCGCTCGATCTGAATCGATCGTTAAACCGACCAAGACCGTTCGAAACCCCTGATTGTTTTGAGAACACGACAAATCAGAACGCAAACAGAAGAACATTTCATTGTATATTACAACAATTGCATCAGAATGCAAGAATATACAGAGTATGAATCAATATTACACATCATAAATTATCAGAGATTTAAATACATTACTACAGCGAAAAATAATACAAAACACAACTGGAAGTAATACACGGATACAGAGCTTTCCGAATATCGCTTCAGCTGTAAATCAGGATCCTGTGAATACAAATCTACAAAACCAAAACTACTAGCTGCCCGTGTCAAAATAAGGGCACCCAGAGTTTAGGTTAAAACAATAAACTCCAGGTCAGTCATGTGACTGGTGTGAGAACTAAAACAGTTATTAATCTTTATTTTAAAGTTAGGTAAATAAGGGGACCACGCCGTATAACACGGAACGGGTTTCCTCCCAAGAATACCAGTGCATAAAACAACAACGCAATGCTAAATAAAGAACAATGAAGCTATTATAAGACCCAGGTCCCATCACACAATGCAACACAAGCCGGAGGATATGGTTTTACCTTATAATAGCCAAAGAATGCTTGATACGCTAAATTTCGTCTTTTATTATTACTATAAGTGCATAGTATTAAAACAATTTCAATCATAAGTATCAATCATAGACGGCATAAGTGCCTCATCCCACTATGTCGCCAATTATAGGTTCTACAATCAAAACCGCAACGTCACGTATTAGAAGCTGGATTCCCATCTATGAACCGAGGCAAAAGATAGTCCTCACCGAATTCGAGATGCTCTAGTCCGTGTCTCAGGCTACAGCCGCAACTGCACATAGGAGCCACATGGCCGGTCCACTCGATGTGGATTAAATAAAACCCTGAACACTACGTCTCCCCGCCTTATGGGGCATAAATGATCCAAATGACTCCATCGGCTCCACACAGTCACCGATATATCCGAGGCGCCTCGCAATAGCAACAACCACACAGGTGAAAATAATATAAATGTCAGGGCGGTAGGTCACTGACACCGCCTCTAACCAGAAAGAGACGCACGTTCTCCCTGGATCCTCTCCCGTTTCTGGTTCATACCGGGGGTGTGAGGCTCGCGAATTAATGCCATACACAAAGCTATGCTACAAGGCCGTGCTTTGATCATCAACCACAAGACTTTGCTTTTCAACAAAAGCCTTGATCATTTGCCACTTAGGAATGCCACACAGACAATTCACTCCAAGCGATTGATATCCACCAATATATAACCTCTAAGCTCGTACGTCTCAGAGAAGGGCGTTAAGCAAGAGAATAAATTCTCCGCCGCCAAACAGATATATATTTAATAGAAATCAATCACACAGAATAAAATCCAATGTCGGACATACAGTCCATTTACAAGTTTGCTCTGGATCTGAACGAAACCGGAGGCACCTTATACCTCGCATATCCATCGATCTCCAAGTACGTCTGGACGATCACCAACTGATTCCCTCCTCTTGGGTGTACAGCCCAATCAAGATCCTCAGTAATCACCCAAACGATGTGAAGACCTCCGGTCTTCGACCACCGTCTTCATCCTCGACACCACGTCGAATCAGTTATTCAAAATGGGATAAACCCGGTCTTTTTGAATAACTCGCGTATATAATAAACAAGTGTTACACAAACATAACAAACGCCTCGTTCCAATTCAGAATATTCTTTTATTCAAATATTCTTACACTTTGGGAAAGGTTCCCATTAATTTTATCAAAGATAAATTCTTTAAATTTATTCTTTAATCTTCTTTTGAATATCAATTCAAACTAGCCGGGATTAGCGAACCACACCGAAGTAATCATTTATTTTATTTCCTAATCCCAACCTATTCATCCCATGAAGTAAAACTGGTCATACTTCATATCTAACACCACGGTGTTATCGGTAAATTCAATTACCATTTCACGTTCAAATCTAATTAAAGATTTAACTATCGCCTGGAGCAAAACTGGTGATACTCCATTCTCAATCATTTCAATCTAATTAAAGATTCATTAAAACTCCACTTGGTTTTAATCCTCCCAAAAATCAATATCAATGATGATTTAACTTGGGAAATCATATCCCGCCTTTAACTGGGTTAAAGAACCAACGTCATTTAAAACACGGTTCATTATAAACCCAAAATCACATTCCATTAATTATCGGGTTAAAGAACAAGTGTTATTTAAAACACCGTTCTTGATAAACCCAAAAATCAATTCAAATTCAATTCCAATTAAATACTATTTAATTGGTATACTTCATTAAATCAGAATAAAAAGATTTAATCTTTTTCTCAACTGGGTTTAAGAACAGTGTTAATGAAGACACCATTCACGACAAACCCAAATCTCATTTGATATTAAATACAAGGCTCTGAATAGAAAATATATCGGCTTATATTCAATATCAAATTCTACGACCAACAAATATCGTATTGGAAATAACAATATAAATATATCTTTCAAATTTCCATAACAATATCTGTATAATCACGAAATCCAACATCGAAATATTCCAAAGACAATTTCGATTCAAATCCATTCCAATTCAATTATTGGAATTTCTGGTTACCTTTAAAACCCCTTTCAAATCCAATTTATTTATTTAAAAAATAAATGGTTTATAATTCTAGTTCAAAACTAGTTCATTTCGATAAAAATCTATTTTTATCTTTTCAAATATGGAATTTTTCATCCCAATTCTTCACAAATCATTTTTTATGATTTTACACAAATTATTACTATTTTTAATAATTTTATCAAGGCCCGTACAGTTGATTTCCACAAATGGCCATCGAACTGCACTTACAATGACCTTTTCCAAATATGATTTGGATATAATTCCAAATCCAACCGTTAGATTTCAAATCTCTAATATTCGTTAGAAAGCTCTTTTCGATACGAACCAAAGGGTTCTGGTTTTAGGAGAATCCAACGGTCGGATCTCTCGTAATATCCATTCGAAGTCAATGGTCGAAATTCGCGAACTGCCGCGGCGTGGCACTATTCAGGCCATTATATATATATATATATATATATAATATTATTTATATTTCGTCGATTTCCTTTCAAAACGTATTTTATAAATCGTTTTAAATTCGTTTTCGAAACTATTTCAACTTCATGTTCAATTTCGAATCAAAATTGAATATTCCACATCATCGATAAACAAATGATAATATTTTCAAAACGTTATATTTTGAAATCACTTTCTTTTCTATATTCATTATAAAAATGAATAAAATCGATATAAATATCGTTCACGTCAAAATGGCGTCAATCTAGTCAATACGGCTTTTATTCAACACATGAATGTTTATTCTATTCAACACATGAATATTTATTCTATTCAACACATGAATATTTATTCAATTCAACACATGAATTTTTATTTCTATTCAACACATGAATTTATTTCTATTCAACACATGAATTTATTTTCTATTCAACACATGAATATATTTCTATTCAACACATGAATTTATTTCTATTCAACACATGAATTTATTTCTATTCAACACATGAATTTATTTTTATAATATTCCTTATTTTCCAAATTGGAATGAGGCCCAATCAATTACCATATAATGTTAATTATATGGATTTTCTACAACACATGTATATAATAGCAACGATAAATCACCAATCATCATCCAGAGTGCACCACACAACTGCATAAGCATTAAATATATATATAATTAATGCTTACATAGTCTGTCAACCCATCGATTGACATACAACTAAACAATCGGGATTAGTGTACGTCAAATATCATCCCAATACCCGTGTGGGGTTCAAATCAACAAACACATATTTTTATTTGTGCAGTTGGGCGATGTGTAAAATTTATCGTCCCAATCAATATCAGTCAAATGGGTGTACATAAACAAATCGTTTGATTTGTAAATGAATATTTATTTTACTTCAACACATGAATATATATTTTATTTCAACACATGAATTTTATTCTATTCAACATATGAATTTTATTCTATTCAACATATGAATTTTATTCTATTCAACACATGAATTTTATTCTATTCAACATATGAATTTTTATTTTCTATTCAACACATGAATATATTTCTATTCAACACATGAATTTTATTCTATTCCACCTCACAATCAATTTTCACACAGACAAATCAACCCAAACGCAATCAAACAAACAAGTCGTCCATGGTCTGTGGACGATGGGTGTCGGGTGCTGCTAAGCACCGTCTGCATCCTAGTATATATTTCAACCAGAAAATAAATTAAAAGTGAGGAGTTCTCACATTTGGGTTCAACTCCGCCATTCTTTAATTCTGAACGGTCCAGATTCACTCGACATTCCAACTCAATCGTTCCACGCTGATCACAACAAAAATCACAATTTTATTCTTGAACTGTTCATATAAAAATCATATTTTTTTTATCATAATTATATAAAAATTATATTTTTAACTTCCTACTTATATAAAAATTATATTTTTATTATCATACATGTGTAAAAATCTTATTATCATACATGTGTAAAAATCTAATTTTTACCGTGTTATAATGTACATAAAGATGGGATCTTTATCATGTTATAATGTTCATAAGAATCTTTACTTTTCTATGATAAAAATCATTACTTTGCTGAAATAAAAATCATAACTTTATTGAATTAAAAATCATAACTTTATAACTTATTTTTCTACATAAAAATCGGATTTTTATCCTCGCTATAAAAACTGATTTCTTTAAATAACTTTATATAAATAAGTTAATTAAAATTACCATTTCTATATCGTTTTCACTCTAGGAAAGCTCAAATCCGTGCTCGCCTCGACTTCACCGTATGGATGACGACGAGTTCGGATCAAGGAGGAGGCTCACTCGCGAACATCAACCTGGAGCGACTGAGGCGTTTGGTGGCATCCAGTTTTTGGGGTGGTGCGCGGATTTAACTTCGAGGAGGGGGCTGGTTTTGGCATGGTGGCGCAAGGGCGCGGTGTAAGGCGGAGGAGGTGAGGGGTGCGCTCGGTGGTCGGAGCATGGACTGGCAGTGGAGGTCGCAGTCTGCTTTAGGGTTGCGGGGAGGGCTGGTTTTCTTGAATCGGAGGAAGATGGGGGAAGGTGAGGTGGCTCAGGAGGAGGTGGAGGCGACTGGGGGAGGGCGCAGTGATTGGGCTCAGTGCGACGACGAGGGTGACGTGTCCGGGGGTGGCATGATCGTCAGTTTTTTTTTTACTTTCAGATCTGAACGAGGAAAGTGAGAGAGAGTATGGGAAAGGATATAATATATATATATATATATATATAATTTAATTTTCTATAAAGTCGCTTTTTCTTTCGAACCCCAAATCAAACCCAACGACTGTCGCCTCTAGCTAATTACCCTCATTCCAAACACAATGGGATATGTATCGTAAGCCAGTTTGGCTGTTTCGATCGGTTTTCGCTAAAATCAAAATATAAATCAATATATTGAATTTGAACGCACATTTTAAATTACCGGGGTCACATACAGTCTCTAAAAATTGCAGAAAAAATATTTCTAGCTTCGTATTGATGATACGGTTCTAACCAAACTAATTTCGTCAAATTTGTAGACCGTTTGAAAAATGGCCATTTTCCAGTCGATTAAAATCAACTAAAACTGGTCAAACGCGTATTCCTTTGCCACGCTCACATATTGATTTAGAAAATTTTGCAAATTGAAATCTAGCAATAACTTGACATCCCGAATCCAACAAAAATGGTTTCGTCGAAAACAGAGATCGTTTGCAAAATTTCCATTTTTAAGGGCTATATTTTCCATAGCGACTATTCTGAATTTTCAACTGGGCATATCTTTTGATTCCCGCTATGAAATTTCGATCATTCAGATTCGTTGGAAAGATATTTTCAAATAGATTCTAATATTTTTTATTTCGCCAAAATCCGGTTTATCTTGAATCATGTACGTTCATTTGAACTTTGAAATCGAATTTTCAAACTACTGCGCCATTTTCAATTCCTTTTATAATTAAAAATAAATATTTATATTCTAACGTCAATTTAAATAAATATTTCTGTTCTAATTCTATTCAACTTAAATTTCTCGTCATCATTATTTAAAATAATTCATTTTAAATATTCAAAATTCATTAAAATTGCCAAAATAAAAATTTTAAATTGGCTCGGATTTCCGGGTTATTACAATTCCCCCACTTAAAACTTCTCGTCCCCGAAAAGGAACGAAGCTGAAAGTTGTTTTACAAACCAACTCAACTTTCATTATTTTAATTATGGCTTAAGTTCTTCAACTTTTCAGTTTCTAAGAACTTTTCAAAAATTTCAAATATTTGGCTAACACCCTAAATTTTCGAAAAAAATCGCCATAACCTCCCCTGCATCGGGAGCTTCGGGATATTTCATATAGCCTCCCACAGCCCTCACCAATCCAAAAAGAAAAAGAAACAGCCAAGCGGCTAGCCAATCGGCTCATAAAATCATCAAAAACCCAAGAAATACAATGAACATGTACCTATTTGTCGGGCAAACAATTTTATTCTTCTGCTCTAGCCTCCTTGCTCTGACCTGTTCAATGTAAGTACATGTATATGCATGCAAATGCAACTAATTTTCAATACAATTCACTTTTTGGTTCAATTTGGGTAAAGGTTCAACATTTAATTAATCAACCAATAATCAACCAACACAATCAGCAATCAATTAGTTGATTAGCTTTTCAAATTCATAACTTTAATACATAGTCCAAAAATCAGATTTTTGATGCCAATTCACAACAATAAGCCCTATCTAGTTTTGGTTCTCACACCAGTCAATTGGAAATATATAGAAATCCCACTTTCGTCACTCGAACATAAATTCTGATGATGAAGCTTCAATCATCAGAACCATCTCCGGGCGACTAGAGTGTGATTCTGTATCTATCCACTATATTAAAACTTCGAATACACGTGGATCAGACGTATACGCAAAATCTTTATATACTGGACTGTCCAAATTCAATACAAAATAAATAATCAAATACGAATAATTGATTTTAAATTTTCAAAACAAAAATTGTTTTCATTTTAAAAATATACTCTTCACACTCGTTCTAGGATACTACTGATCCCATCTCTAACGAGTCATTCCCATTGGATATTAGTAATCCAATCTCTGATGAATTATTTCGTATGGTTCTAATGTGTCTTGTTCTCCGAGCTCTGTAAACTAGAGCTCTGATACCAAATGTGAAGATAAGGGAATTTCGCTCAATCCGAATCGATCGCTAAACCGACCAAGACCATTCGAAACCCCTGATTATTTTGAGAACACGACAAATCAGAATGCAAACAGAAGAACATTTCGTTGTATATTACAACAATTCCATCAGAATACAAGAATATACAGAGTATGAATCAATATTACACATCATAAATTATCAGAGATTTAAATACATTACTGCAACGGAAAATAATACAAAACTCAACTGGAAGTAATACACGGATACAGAGCTTTCCGAATATCGCTTCTGTAACGAACCGGGATTTTCGACTCCGAAAATCAACATCCAACTACCATGTTGACCATTCAGACATCGAATATTCCAGATCATTAATAGAAAGAAGTTAGAGGGTGAGAATAGATAAGATAGAAATATTAGAATAGAAGAAGAAGAAACACCATAACACAAAGTCTCACATCGCAGCGGAACAAAATATAATACAGATATAACCTTTATTGAAAGCTTTTGAAATACTTACAATATCAGAGTACACGTCTGGACAGTGATACTAATCTGTCCTCATATAACACACAGCGGAATAGTAATATCATACGTCTGAACACCTCCAGCTCGTCTCTTCACCACAGTCGATAACCTGAACCTGTACAACCCGGCCTAACCCGAGCATTTACAAAACACCGGGTCAGTCTGGTGAACCAGAGTGAGATAAACTCGCACAGTATTAAGGGTGATCATCCAACTTGATTTTAAAGTTCAAAAATCTTTTCAAAGAAAAGGATAATCGTAAGACCAAATCCACACATAAACACGGACGGTTTTTACCTTACGATAACCCAAAATAGTTTTGAAACCCATATCTTGTCTGATATTATGATAATGTCTAAATACAAGTAAATAGCAATCTAGTAGAACGCTTGCATCTCACGCTCTACATATATAGTATAAAATCAAAACCCGCAGGCGCTTATTGGAGATTGGATTCCAACTTGACAAGGTATGGGTCCACCTTCCGATCGTGTATCTCTAGAGACGAATACACTGGGTTCAACAAGAACTTCTTGCAACCCGGCCCTCACATGACCGACCACTCATTTCGCTTGAGTGTATCGAATGTATATCACCGACGGTTGGGATCAGCAACCGTCTCCCGACAAGGGACAGCATCGAAACATAGATTTAAGAAGCAAATAGGATTTCCTCTAGATAGGTGATCATACACCATAATGGGAGCGACCCACATAGCCATGTTGCCTGCCCGATTTTTGTCATCTCCTGGTTGATGAGGCTTGAGGTCTAGATTACTCTTAATCATCTGGTCGTCATTCACTTTGAATGCCACATCGTCAAATCCATCAGATATCACTAATTGATATCCACAAAAATACTCTAGCTGGAAGCTAAGAGAACGGCAATTCCCTGCCAACAACTATCGTACGTTTGAAGAAATCAACGTACGTGATCCTTCGGAAATACTCTGTCAGACATCCGTCCATATACGTCATCCAGGAACAGGATGAACCGAAGGCACTCTCCTACCGCATCCATCTAGGAATCACCCCATGGATCAGTAGCGAGTAGTCCTTGCAACCCGTCGATTCCAACCACGACAGAATCACAGCTTATCTCTACTTGCCAGGCAGAGAACATTAGTGGTTCTTCCGTTTATGAAGATCCACGGTCTTCAATGCTCCATCTCGATCATCTTCTGAGATCTTCACGCATTTGTTGGTCGGAATGGTTTTCGAATAAATTCGATCCCGGTCTTTCCGTACCAACAATCGCATTGGCCAGATTTGATAGTCGGTGTTTTAACTATCAAAATATTCAGTGTTTCAAACATGACACTCCAATGAGTTCACTGATTCAGTATTTAGCATCATTTGGCCTTTGACAAACTAATTCCCTTTTTGTTAAATTGAAACTTCCAATTCTTTTAATATTCAAAAATACGATATTTGAATAACTATAATTCGGTTTAACTCTAGTCGATTAACTCTAATTGATTTACTAATACTCGACTTAAATCCATTCACTTGACCCTAGATCGCAGTGATCACAATGGTTACGCCTGATTCCCTCAGGAAACATCCGACCGCCGTAGGCTATCTGCAGCCCTGCGAATTACGCTAGCCGTCGTCCGCAATGGCACTCGGCCGAATAATTATGTTTGGCTAATTCTATCTCGAATAAATATATTCAATTTCCCATTTTGAAATCTCATTTAAAATTTTCCTTTTTACTAGATCTCGTTTCAAATAACGTTAATGTAAAATTACGTCTTAACACTTTGAATCTCACCTAAAACCTCTGGTTTATAATAAACCCTTTTTATCGTAATCTCCTTTCACTTAATTCATATAATTGAGTACGTTTATTTCCTTTCACCATTCAATTGGCTTGCATCTCACATTCGGTAACTTTTTAAATGAATTCCCATTTAAAAATATATTCCTAAATTCATCATAAAATAATAACTTATTTCAAACATTAACTACTTCAGTAGTTAATCCCTTTATTAACTAAAATATTAAATCCCTTTTTAATCCTTATTTAAATTCAAACAATATTCATTTAACTATTTTAGTCAAAACACATTAACTTGATAAACAATTCCAATTCCAAACGGTCGATTTAATTAACTCAAAACTTGATTACCTCATTAACCGATTTCAAAAATCCTCGCTTTAAATTAATTAAAAATACAATTAATTTAGATAGATTCTAATTTTTCTTTACAAAACAATTTTCCAAGGTTTAACCATTTAATTCATTTCTTATTCTTCAACTGGTAAATCTGATTAACATCAGCATTTGCTTTGCAAAATAACTTCATAACAAATCAAAGTCTTAAACAAATAAAATATTTATTTATTTTTCTTAAATAACTTTTATTCAAATAATATAATTCAAATCTAACTCTGGTTATAAAATAAATTTTATAACCTCAACTCTATCGATTCACCTGACGGTGAATCAATATCTATAACTCGATTGGTTTTAAAGGCCATACTCTGCCAAACACTTAACCAATATCACCCATTGGTCTAAACTAAACAGATGTTGAATATCCAGTCAATAATCAACCATCAAATCAATCACACAAACAGATCAGTTCATATATGATCATATGAAAATAAATAATACATTTGAGGAATCCGGTTGGATCCCTCCAACCTGTTCTCCCCTGTATCCAAATGGTTATCTCAAATCAGACTGTTCAGTTTTGTTTAACTGATAAACTAAATAACGACCATTTAACATCAACCATAAACACTTCAAACAATGCAACCATTTAAACACGTTTATAAATAAACGTGACCAACCAAGGTGAGTTACCTTTATTGGAACCCATCGTTAAAAATAACGATTTGGTAATTTCACTGAAATTAAACACAGTTTAATTTCATCGGTTAAATCAATAGTTAGATAACTAGCGAAGCAGTCAACTATTGGCAAGCAAAGCACACAGAATAAAAATACCCAATTTATATAAAATATAAAAAGGGTAACTGAGTGAGATTAACTCACCTTGAATTGCGTTGTTACAATAACAACTGATTTGATTAAATTAAACTTGCGTTTAATTTAACTGTGATTTCCAGCTGTGTTCCACTGCGTCCGTTTCTGTTTCAGAATGTAGATCCCGTTCATGCAGTCCCGGCATCGCTTGTTGTGTTCCATTCTGTTCATGTCCACACAAGTTCTACAAATTATAAGTTATACCGTTTTAAATTAAACACTAAATTTCTTAATTAATTAAATTAATGTTTAATTATTTTTAAAATTATGAATATTACTTTTATATATAACGGCGGATTGTTCTCGTTCCCTTTTCTTCATTCTGTCTGAACGAATCCTGCATGATTTAATTAATTAGTCTTAACCCTTATTTATATAGTTAATATAATTAAGTTTTCCAATCAACGGTTAATACCCTTTTCTCCTTCCAACTCACGGTATCAGCTTTCCCGACTTTTCACTTGGCCTCAACAATCCCTGTTTCATTGTCTTCTTAGTCCACGGGTGATTAAATAAATAAGTTAAACTAAATTCATCTTTGACAAATTACCCAGACAAAGGAATTTACGGTTGAACTATTTTTGTTTACGTTGATAAAGGATCGGCTGACCCCCTTCTTCCTTTTGCCTCTCGTTCTGTGCTTCAGCCATGGAAAAAGCCATGCTCCAACAGACTACCGCTCTCCCCCCTTAACTTCCTTCTTCCCAGGAAAAGACGCAAGCTTGCTCTTCACCATGCTTCGCTCTTCCCAGTACGCTACTCTTCTTCCACCGTGCCATGCAAATACACCCCACCGTTCCTTCTCCAACCAAAACCCACGTTAAACTTCTCCTACCTTTCTTGTTTCTTCTCACTTCACCCCTTTTTAGTTCTGGACTCCTTCACCTCCCAGCATAAATTACTTCACCACCGAACTGCTCTAAAACCGCAGCAGCTTTCCCATCGGCGTTAGCGGCTCACCTTCCTCCCTCGGGTTCCCTTTCTCCTTGGCACATAAAACAGGGTCAGTGGAGTTATATTATTATATGAATGAAGCTTTTGGTCTACACCTGAAATGGAGGCCTGCGGTTAGACGAAAATGAATGGAAGCGTATTTATAGGAAGAAGAGATGTGGGGAGCACGCCACTGTTAATAATATTTTATCCGATTCCTTGGTCAGCACGGTTAGACAATTTGGCGAGCAAGAAACCAACAGTTTGGCACACAAGTTTTGAGAGTACACGGTAGGTTACTGTATTGTCTCAGCTAGGCGTGCAGGGTAGCTATTACGAGTGGGGGAAAATATATATAAACTGCTTACTTGATACCCACGGTTTTAGAAAGATTGATACACAAGGAACGTAGAAGTTTGGAGCGGAAGTAAATACGAGTGCATGGACGCAAGCAACCGAGAGGACGTAAACGAAAGCAAAGAAGAAGGTTAAGTGGTGGAATAGTTAAATTTGTAATGTGTGAAATTCCTTCAGTGAGAAATCATGTTAAAAATTACTACAAACGATTTCTGTTTTCTGATAAGAAGGATAATCTTAGTGTAAAAAGGTATTCTAAACCCAATGAGACAAGTTTCGTCGAAATCCGAGGTCGTTTGGAAAAATTTCCTTTATGAAACCAGAAATGAACACGCGTTTAATTTTTCCACGGTCACCAGATAAATCAAATCCACTTGAAACTGCGAACATCAATAATAACTTTTCGATACGAACCCAATGGCACTAATTTCGTCGCATTCTGAGACTGTTGCCCCGGTAGGCTGTTTTTACCCCGAACCGCCCTACCCTTTTTAACGCCAAATTTCTCGATCTCTAAAAATAACAAACTATATACTTATTCTGACTCTAATCGACGATACGAACTCAACGGAACTGGTTTCGTGGCCTAATTCGATCGTCTGCTCAAGTTATGCCAAATATCCTTTTATTTATGTTAATACGCGCTATAGAAATTTAACAGGCGTTTACGGCTACCGTGGTCATATACGACATCGGTTTTTCCGCGTAGCTTGATTTTCTAATAATAATTTAACGATACGGTTCTAATGAAACTGATTTTGTCGAAATCTGAGTCCGTTTGCAAAATGGTTATTTTAAAGGCCTATAATTAAATAACGATTTTCCATAGCGACTATTTCAAAATTTGATTTGACCATAACTTACTATTTATAATACAAAATCTGAATTTCTCTCTTTCATATGAAAATTATCGTCAATACGGTTCCAACGTGTCTTGTTTCACAGAAATCCGACTTATATCGAATCCTGTATTTTCAATTGAAGTTCAAAACTCTATTTTTCGAACTGCATGCCATTTTCAGGCTCGATTTATAATTATATAAATATATAGCGTTCGACTTCGTTTTTAATAACGAATTAAATATTAAATTCCATTAATATTCCCAATATAATATTTAAAACTAATTTAAATATTCATATTCAAATGGTCGAAAAACACGGGTCGTTACATTCTTCCCCCCTTAAAATAATTTCGTCCTCGAAATTGCTAAAGTAAGAAAGAACGTTATAAGCTCATTAATTTCAAATTCAATTTATTTTAAATTAGAACCCAATTCAATACTGTAAATAAATATTTTCAAAAATATTGAAAATTTTCTAACACTTTAAATTTCCAAAAATTTCGCCAGCATCTCCTCTGTACGGTTCAATCGGTACAACTCCAACTCGCCTTTCTAGGCCTTCTCCTCTTCAAAAGAAAATAAAACAGCCAAGCGGCTTGCCAAACAGGCTCATAAATCACCAAACCCATATAAAAATAAACGTGTATTTTTTTGTCGGGCATATCATTATATCCTCTCCATCTACTACCCTGTCAGCATATACAACTGCATTCCCAAAATTCCAACTTTATCCTCAGAACCAAATCCTTCACGCATCCAAGCCAAATACCATTCTTAAATCAATTTCCATCCATTACCAATTCCAATTCTTAACTTACCAGTCCCACACCATTTCAGATTCCTGTCTCACAATTCAAATCTGATTCAACTTGATATATTATATTTCGATCCAATTTCCAGTTGATTGGTTTCAACTCATTTCATATTTGCTTTCACAAATTTCTATTTAGTCTTACTTTTGTTCAACAATTTCCCTGGGAGTTTTTAAACAGTAGCTCTTTCAAAAGTCAAAAATTCCTTTTCAGGATTCAAAACAACTTGTTTTTCTCAAAGCAATCCAAAACAAAATTTTGGTAGTAATCCGTCACTTAGAACTCGGAAATGAACACTGATGATGTGGCCAGCATCCTCAGAGTTATTTCTCAGCTATCGAAGTGAGTTCAATACTATATCTTTTCAAAACTTCAACTTTAACCACTTTCATTTTGAAATCTATTTCAAAATATCCCTTTCAATGCTTGTAACAAGTTTAAAATCTCCCAGGATTTTAAAAATCTCATATATTCAATTCAAGTTCATTTGCAATCATCTTTCCCACTTTAGGAATATTAATTTCAAATTCTGATT
Source organism: Allium sativum (assembly GCA_030737875.1). NCBI lineage: Eukaryota > Viridiplantae > Streptophyta > Magnoliopsida > Asparagales > Amaryllidaceae > Allium > Allium sativum. The sequence continues at coordinate 929,155,916 of CM060913.1, read as the reverse complement.
TTAATTTCAGATTTAATAAATCTGCTTTTATATTATACGAATTCTAATTGGTTATTTATATCACCATTATAATCAACCAACACATCCAATATACTATAACATTTCAAATGTTAATCATTCTTTATATTAAAATACCATTTGGGTAAAATTATTTTATTTACCCTCTTTCAAAAACATACTGTGTCGAATTATTCTGTTCAAGAGTTTAGAAACACTTATCGACTCAGTTTGCATTACTGTATCGACCAGAATTCATAAACTACTCAACAAACCAATCAACACAATATAAACAGTTTTTATATCAATTTACAAATACGTTCACTCGTATACTCAAACTCAATCTAGGGTATTACTAACCCCATCTCTACTGAGTCACGCCACAGAGCCAAGGTAATTACTTAACCAATAGCTCTGATACCACTGTAACGAACCGGGATTTTCGACTCCGAAAATCAACATCCAACTACCATGTTGACCATTCAGACATCGAATATTCCAGATCATTAATAGAAAGAAGTTAGAGGGTGAGAATAGATAAGATAGAAATATTAGAATAGAAGAAGAAGAAACACCATAACACAGAGTCTCACATCGCAGCGGAACAAAATATAATACAGATATAACCTTTATTGAAAGCTTTTGAAATACTTACAATATCAGAGTACACGTCTGGACAGTGATACTAATCTGTCCTCATATAACACACAGCGGAATAGTAATATCATACGTCTGAACACCTCCAGCTCGTCTCTTCACCACAGTCGATAACCTGAACCTGTACAACCCGGCCTAACCCGAGCATTTACAAAACACCGGGTCAGTCTGGTGAACCAGAGTGAGATAAACTCGCACAGTATTAAGGGTGATCATCCAACTTGATTTTAAAGTTCAAAAATCTTTTCAAAGAAAAGGATAATCGTAAGACCAAATCCACACATAAACACGGACGGTTTTTACCTTACGATAACCCAAAATAGTTTTGAAACCCATATCTTGTCTGATATTATGATAATGTCTAAATACAAGTAAATAGCAATCTAGTAGAACGCTTGCATCTCACGCTCTACATATATAGTATAAAATCAAAACCCGCAGGCGCTTATTGGAGATTGGATTCCAACTTGACAAGGTATGGGTCCACCTTCCGATCGTGTATCTCTAGAGACGAATACACTGGGTTCAACAAGAACTTCTTGCAACCCGGCCCTCACATGACCGACCACTCATTTCGCTTGAGTGTATCGAATGTATATCACCGACGGTTGGGATCAGCAACCGTCTCCCGACAAGGGACAGCATCGAAACATAGATTTAAGAAGCAAATAGGATTTCCTCTAGATAGGTGATCATACACCATAATGGGAGCGACCCACATAGCCATGTTGCCTGCCCGATTTTTGTCATCTCCTGGTTGATGAGGCTTGAGGTCTAGATTACTCTTAATCATCTGGTCGTCATTCACTTTGAATGCCACATCGTCAAATCCATCAGATATCACTAATTGATATCCACAAAAATACTCTAGCTGGAAGCTAAGAGAACGGCAATTCCCTGCCAACAACTATCGTACGTTTGAAGAAATCAACGTACGTGATCCTTCGGAAATACTCTGTCAGACATCCGTCCATATACGTCATCCAGGAACAGGATGAACCGAAGGCACTCTCCTACCGCATCCATCTAGGAATCACCCCATGGATCAGTAGCGAGTAGTCCTTGCAACCCGTCGATTCCAACCACGACAGAATCACAGCTTATCTCTACTTGCCAGGCAGAGAACATTAGTGGTTCTTCCGTTTATGAAGATCCACGGTCTTCAATGCTCCATCTCGATCATCTTCTGAGATCTTCACGCATTTGTTGGTCGGAATGGTTTTCGAATAAATTCGATCCCGGTCTTTCCGTACCAACAATCGCATTGGCCAGATTTGATAGTCGGTGTTTTAACTATCAAAATATTCAGTGTTTCAAACATGACACTCCAATGAGTTCACTGATTCAGTATTTAGCATCATTTGGCCTTTGACAAACTAATTCCCTTTTTGTTAAATTGAAACTTCCAATTCTTTTAATATTCAAAAATACGATATTTGAATAACTATAATTCGGTTTAACTCTAGTCGATTAACTCTAATTGATTTACTAATACTCGACTTAAATCCATTCACTTGACCCTAGATCGCAGTGATCACAATGGTTACGCCTGATTCCCTCAGGAAACATCCGACCGCCGTAGGCTATCTGCAGCCCTGCGAATTACGCTAGCCGTCGTCCGCAATGGCACTCGGCCGAATAATTATGTTTGGCTAATTCTATCTCGAATAAATATATTCAATTTCCCATTTTGAAATCTCATTTAAAATTTTCCTTTTTACTAGATCTCGTTTCAAATAACGTTAATGTAAAATTACGTCTTAACACTTTGAATCTCACCTAAAACCTCTGGTTTATAATAAACCCTTTTTATCGTAATCTCCTTTCACTTAATTCATATAATTGAGTACGTTTATTTCCTTTCACCATTCAATTGGCTTGCATCTCACATTCGGTAACTTTTTAAATGAATTCCCATTTAAAAATATATTCCTAAATTCATCATAAAATAATAACTTATTTCAAACATTAACTACTTCAGTAGTTAATCCCTTTATTAACTAAAATATTAAATCCCTTTTTAATCCTTATTTAAATTCAAACAATATTCATTTAACTATTTTAGTCAAAACACATTAACTTGATAAACAATTCCAATTCCAAACGGTCGATTTAATTAACTCAAAACTTGATTACCTCATTAACCGATTTCAAAAATCCTCGCTTTAAATTAATTAAAAATACAATTAATTTAGATAGATTCTAATTTTTCTTTACAAAACAATTTTCCAAGGTTTAACCATTTAATTCATTTCTTATTCTTCAACTGGTAAATCTGATTAACATCAGCATTTGCTTTGCAAAATAACTTCATAACAAATCAAAGTCTTAAACAAATAAAATATTTATTTATTTTTCTTAAATAACTTTTATTCAAATAATATAATTCAAATCTAACTCTGGTTATAAAATAAATTTTATAACCTCAACTCTATCGATTCACCTGACGGTGAATCAATATCTATAACTCGATTGGTTTTAAAGGCCATACTCTGCCAAACACTTAACCAATATCACCCATTGGTCTAAACTAAACAGATGTTGAATATCCAGTCAATAATCAACCATCAAATCAATCACACAAACAGATCAGTTCATATATGATCATATGAAAATAAATAATACATTTGAGGAATCCGGTTGGATCCCTCCAACCTGTTCTCCCCTGTATCCAAATGGTTATCTCAAATCAGACTGTTCAGTTTTGTTTAACTGATAAACTAAATAACGACCATTTAACATCAACCATAAACACTTCAAACAATGCAACCATTTAAACACGTTTATAAATAAACGTGACCAACCAAGGTGAGTTACCTTTATTGGAACCCATCGTTAAAAATAACGATTTGGTAATTTCACTGAAATTAAACACAGTTTAATTTCATCGGTTAAATCAATAGTTAGATAACTAGCGAAGCAGTCAACTATTGGCAAGCAAAGCACACAGAATAAAAATACCCAATTTATATAAAATATAAAAAGGGTAACTGAGTGAGATTAACTCACCTTGAATTGCGTTGTTACAATAACAACTGATTTGATTAAATTAAACTTGCGTTTAATTTAACTGTGATTTCCAGCTGTGTTCCACTGCGTCCGTTTCTGTTTCAGAATGTAGATCCCATTCATGCAGTCCCGGCATCGCTTGTTGTGTTCCATTCTGTTCATGTCCACACAAGTTCTACAAATTATAAGTTATACCGTTTTAAATTAAACACTAAATTTCTTAATTAATTAAATTAATGTTTAATTATTTTTAAAATTATGAATATTACTTTTATATATAACGGCGGATTGTTCTCGTTCCCTTTTCTTCATTCTGTCTGAACGAATCCTGCATGATTTAATTAATTAGTCTTAACCCTTATTTATATAGTTAATATAATTAAGTTTTCCAATCAACGGTTAATACCCTTTTCTCCTTCCAACTCACGGTATCAGCTTTCCCGACTTTTCACTTGGCCTCAACAATCCCTGTTTCATTGTCTTCTTAGTCCACGGGTGATTAAATAAATAAGTTAAACTAAATTCATCTTTGACAAATTACCCAGACAAAGGAATTTACGGTTGAACTATTTTTGTTTACGTTGATAAAGGATCGGCTGACCCCCTTCTTCCTTTTGCCTCTCGTTCTGTGCTTCAGCCATGGAAAAAGCCATGCTCCAACAGACTACCGCTCTCCCCCCTTAACTTCCTTCTTCCCAGGAAAAGACGCAAGCTTGCTCTTCACCATGCTTCGCTCTTCCCAGTACGCTACTCTTCTTCCACCGTGCCATGCAAATACACCCCACCGTTCCTTCTCCAACCAAAACCCACGTTAAACTTCTCCTACCTTTCTTGTTTCTTCTCACTTCACCCCTTTTTAGTTCTGGACTCCTTCACCTCCCAGCATAAATTACTTCACCACCGAACTGCTCTAAAACCGCAGCAGCTTTCCCATCGGCGTTAGCGGCTCACCTTCCTCCCTCGGGTTCCCTTTCTCCTTGGCACATAAAACAGGGTCAGTGGAGTTATATTATTATATGAATGAAGCTTTTGGTCTACACCTGAAATGGAGGCCTGCGGTTAGACGAAAATGAATGGAAGCGTATTTATAGGAAGAAGAGATGTGGGGAGCACGCCACTGTTAATAATATTTTATCCGATTCCTTGGTCAGCACGGTTAGACAATTTGGCGAGCAAGAAACCAACAGTTTGGCACACAAGTTTTGAGAGTACACGGTAGGTTACTGTATTGTCTCAGCTAGGCGTGCAGGGTAGCTATTACGAGTGGGGGAAAATATATATAAACTGCTTACTTGATACCCACGGTTTTAGAAAGATTGATACACAAGGAACGTAGAAGTTTGGAGCGGAAGTAAATACGAGTGCATGGACGCAAGCAACCGAGAGGACGTAAACGAAAGCAAAGAAGAAGGTTAAGTGGTGGAATAGTTAAATTTGTAATGTGTGAAATTCCTTCAGTGAGAAATCATGTTAAAAATTACTACAAACGATTTCTGTTTTCTGATAAGAAGGATAATCTTAGTGTAAAAAGGTATTCTAAACCCAATGAGACAAGTTTCGTCGAAATCCGAGGTCGTTTGGAAAAATTTCCTTTATGAAACCAGAAATGAACACGCGTTTAATTTTTCCACGGTCACCAGATAAATCAAATCCACTTGAAACTGCGAACATCAATAATAACTTTTCGATACGAACCCAATGGCACTAATTTCGTCGCATTCTGAGACTGTTGCCCCGGTAGGCTGTTTTTACCCCGAACCGCCCTACCCTTTTTAACGCCAAATTTCTCGATCTCTAAAAATAACAAACTATATACTTATTCTGACTCTAATCGACGATACGAACTCAACGGAACTGGTTTCGTGGCCTAATTCGATCGTCTGCTCAAGTTATGCCAAATATCCTTTTATTTATGTTAATACGCGCTATAGAAATTTAACAGGCGTTTACGGCTACCGTGGTCATATACGACATCGGTTTTTCCGCGTAGCTTGATTTTCTAATAATAATTTAACGATACGGTTCTAATGAAACTGATTTTGTCGAAATCTGAGTCCGTTTGCAAAATGGTTATTTTAAAGGCCTATAATTAAATAACGATTTTCCATAGCGACTATTTCAAAATTTGATTTGACCATAACTTACTATTTATAATACAAAATCTGAATTTCTCTCTTTCATATGAAAATTATCGTCAATACGGTTCCAACGTGTCTTGTTTCACAGAAATCCGACTTATATCGAATCCTGTATTTTCAATTGAAGTTCAAAACTCTATTTTTCGAACTGCACGCCATTTTCAGGCTCGATTTATAATTATATAAATATATAGCGTTCGACTTCGTTTTTAATAACGAATTAAATATTAAATTCCATTAATATTCCCAATATAATATTTAAAACTAATTTAAATATTCATATTCAAATGGTCGAAAAACACGGGTCGTTACAGCTTCAGCTGTAAATCAGGATCCCATGAATATAAATCTGCAAAACCAAAACTACTAGCTGCCTGTGTCAAAATAAGGGCACCCAGAGTTTAGGTTAAAACAATAAACTCCAGGTTAGTCATGTGACTGGTGTGAGAACTAAAACAATTATTAATCTTTATTTTAAAGTTAGGTAAATCAAGGGACCACGCCGTATAACACGGAACGGGTTTCCTCCCAAGAACACCAGTGCATAAAACAACAACGCAATGCTAAATAAAGAACAATGAAGCTATTATAAGACCCAGGTCCCATCACACAATGCAACACAAGCCGGAGGATAGGGTTTTACCTTATAATAGCCAAAGAATGCTTGATACGCTAAATTTCATCTTTTATTATTACTATAAGTGCATAGTATTAAAACAATTTCAACCATAAGTATCAATCATAGACGGCATAAGTGCCCCATCCCACTATGTCGCCATATATAGGTTCTACAATCAAAACCGCAACGTCACGTATTGGAAGCCGGATTCCCATCTGTGAACCGAGGCAAAAGATAGTCCTCACCGAATTCGAGACGCTCTAGTCTGTGTCTCAGGCTACAGCCGCAACTGCACCTAGGAGCCACAGGGCCGGTCCACTCGATGTGGATTAAATAAAACCCTGAACACTACGTCTCCCCGCCCAATGGGGCGTAAATGAGCCAAATGACTCCATCGGCTCCACACAGTCACCGATATATCTGAGGCGCCTCGCAACAGCAACAACCACACAGGTGAAAATAATATAAATGTCAGGGCTGGTAGGTCACTGACACCGCCTCTAACTAGAAAGAGACGCACGTTCTCCCTGGATCCTCTCCCATTTCTGGTTCATACCGGGGTGTGAGGCTCGCGAATTAACGCCATACAAAAAGCTATGCCACACAGGCCATGCTTTGATCATCAACCTCAAGACTTTGCTTTTCAACAAAAGCCTTGATCATTTGCCACTTAGGCATGCCACACATGCAATTCACTCCATGCGATTGATATCCACCAATATATAACCTCTAAGCTCGTACGTCTCAGAGAAGGGCGTTAAGCAAGAGAATAAATTTTCCGCTGCCAAATAAATATATATTTAATAGAAATCAATCACACAGAATAAAATCAAATGTCGAACGCACAGTCCATTTACAATTCGCTCTGGGTCTGAACGAAACCGGAGGCACCTTGTACCTCGCATATCCATCGATCTCCAAATACGTCTGGACGATCACCAACAGATTCCCTCCTCTTGGGTGTACAACCCAATCAAGATCATCAGTAATCACCCAAACGATGTGAAGACCTCCGGTCTTCGACCACTGTCTTCATCCTCGACACCACGTCGAATCAGTTATCCAGAATGGGATAAACCCGGTCTTCTGAATAACTCGCGTATATAATAAACAAGTGTTACACAAACATAACATACGCCTCATTCCAATTCAGAATATTATTTTATTCAAATATTCTTACACCTTGGGAAAGGTTCCCATTAATTTTATCAAAGATAAATTTTTTAAATTTATTCTTTAATCTTCTTTTGAATATCAATTCAAACTAGTCGGGATTAGCGAACCACGCCGAAGTAATCATTTATTTTATTTCCCAATCCCAACCTATTCATCTCATGAAGTAAAACTGGTCATACTTCATATCTAACATCGCGGTGTTATCGGTAAATTCAATTACCATTTCACGTTCAAATCTAATTAAAGATTTAACTATCGCCTGGAGCAAAACTGGTGATACTCCATTCTCGATCATTTCAATCTAATTAAAGATTCATTAAAACTCCACTTGGTTTTAATCTTCCCAAAAATCAATATCAATGATTATTTAACTTGGGAAATCATATTCCGCCTTTAACTGGGTTAAAGAACCAATGTCATTTAAAACATGGTTCACTATAAACCCAACATCACATTCCATTAATTATCGGGTTAAAGAACATGTGTTATTTAAAACACCGTTCACGATAAACCCAAAAATCAATTCAAATTCAATTCCAATTAAATACCATTTAATTGGTATACTTCATTAAATCTAAATAAAAAGATTTAATCTTTTTCTCAACTGGGTTTAAGAACAGTGTTAATGAAGACACCATTCACGACAAACCCGAATCTCATTTGATATTAAATACAAGGCTCTGAATAGAAAATATATCGGCTTATATTCAATATCAAATTCTACGACCAACAAATATCGTATTGAAAGTAACGATATAATTATATCTTTCAAATTTCCATAACAATATATGTATAATCACGAAATCCAACATCAAAATATTCCAAAGACAATTTCGATTCAAATCCATTCCAATTCAATTATTGGAATTTCTGGTTACCTTCAAAACCCCATTCAAATTCAATTTATTTATTTCAAAAATAAATGGTTTATAATTCTAGTTCAAAACAAGTTCATTTCGATAAAAATCTATTTTTTTCTTTTCAATATGGATTTTTTCATCCCAATTCTTCACAAATCATTTCTTATGATTTTACACAAATTATTACTATTTTTAATAATTTTATCAAGGCCCGTACAGTCGATTTCCACAAACGACCATCAAACTGCACTTACAACGACCTTTTCCAAATTTGATTTGGACATAGTTCCAAATCCAACCGTTAGATTTCAAATCTCTAATATTCGTTAGAAAGCTCTTTTCGATACGAACCCAACGGTTTCGGTTTTAGGAGAATCCGACGGTCAGATCTCCCTTAATATCCATTCGAAGTCAATGGTTGAAATTCGCGAACTGCCGCGGCGCAGCACGTTCTATTCAGGCCATTATATATAATATATATATATATATATATATATAATATTATATATATTTCCCCGATTTCCTTTCAAAACGTATTTTATAAATCATTTTAAATTCGTTTTCGAAACGATTTCAACTTCATATTCAATTTTGAATCAAAATTGAATATTCCACATCATCGATATACAAATGACAATATTTTCAAAACGTTATATTTTGAAATCATTTTCTTTTCTATATTCATTATAAAAATGAATAAAATCGATATAAATATCGTTCACGTCAAAATGACGTCAATCTGGTCAACATGGCATTTACTCAACACATGAATGTTTATTCTATTCAACACATGAATATTTATTCTATTCAACACATGAATATTTATTCTATTCAACATATGAATTTTTATTTCTATTTAACACATGGATTTATTTCTATTCAACACATGAATTTATTTTCTATTCAACACATGAATATATTTCTATTCAACACATGAATTTATTTCTATTCAACACATGAATTTATTTCTATTCAACACATGAATTTATTTTTATAATATTTCTTATTTTCCAAATTGGAATGAGGCCCAATCAATTACCATATAATGTTAATTATATGGATTTTCTACAACACATGTATATAGTAGCAACGATAAATCACCAACCTTCATCCAGAGTGCACCACAAAACTGCATAAGCATTAAATATATATATATAATTAAAGCTTACACAGTCTATCAACCCATCGATTGACATACAACTAAACAATCGGGATTAGTGTACGTCAAATATCATCCCAATACCCGTGTGGGGTTTCAAATCAACAAACACAGATTTTTATTTGTGCAGTTGGGCGATGTGTAAAATTTATCGTCCCAATCAATATCAGTCAAATGGGTGTACATAAAAAAATCGTTCGATTTGTAAATGAATATTTATTTTACTTCAACACATGAATATATATTTTATTTCAGCACATGAATTTTATTCTATTCAACACATGAATTTTTATTTTCTATTCAACACATGAATATATTTCTATTCAACACATGAATTTTATTCTATTCCACCTCACAATCAATTTTCACACAATCAAATTAACCCAAACACAATTAAACAAACAAGTCGTCCATGGTCTGTGGACGACGGGTGTCGGGTGCTGCTAAGCACCGTCTGCATCCTAGTATATATTTCAACCAGAAAATAAATTAAAAGTGAGGATTTCTCACATTTGGGTTCCACTCCGCCATTCTTTAATTCTGAATGGTCCAGATTCGCTCGACATTCCAACTCAATCATTCCACGCTGTTCACAACAAAAATCACAATTTTATTCTTGAACTGTTCATATAAAAATCATATTTTTTATTATCATACTTATATAAAAATTATATTTTTAACTTTCTACTTATATAAAAATTATATTTTTATTATCATACATGTGTCAAAATCTTATTATCATACATGTGTAAAAATCTAATTTTTACCGTGTTAAAATGTACATAAAGATGGGATCTTTATCATGTTATAATGTTCATAAGAATCTTTACTTTTCTATGATAAAAATCATTACTTTACTGAAATAAAAATCATAACTTTATTGAATTAAAAATCATAACTTTATAACTTATTTTTCTACATAAAAATCAGATTTTATCCTCGCTATAAAAACTGATTTCTTTAAATAACTTTATATAAACAAGTTAATTAAAATTTCCTCTTCTATGTCGTTTTCAGTCTTGGAAAGCTCAAATTCGTGCTCGCCTCGACTTCACCGTATGGATGACGACGAGTTCGGATCAAGGAGGAGGCTCACTCACGAACAACAACCTGAAGCGACTGAGGCGTTTGGTGGCATCCAGTTTTTGGGGTGGTGCGCGGATTTAACTTCGAGGAGGGGGCTGGTTTTGGCACGGTTGCACAAGGGCGCGGTATAAGGCGGAGGAGGTGAGTGGTGCGCTCGGTGGTCGGAGCATGGACTGGCAGTGGAGGTCGCAGTCTGCTTTAGGGTTGCGTGGAGGGCTGGTTTTGTGATGGCCCCAAACTTCCGTGGTTCGAAAGTAAGGATAATCATTTTGGAATACAACATATTTACAACAAAAACAGATCTCAGATAATTATCATAACACATAAACCATTGCAGCGGAAATAAATGTCATCAGCATCATAATATCCAATACATTAGAGTACGCAGTACAGGATACAACTTAGCCAAATAAAGAGTCTCAACAAAAAGGGAAATAAGTTTTCAAATGGAAAGAAACAAGTCTCAAACTTCATCACATACATCAAAGCTAAAGAGGTAAAATGTCTCAAGCAGAAGTAAAAACTAGAGAAAAGGTCTTCTTCTTCTTTCGTCCAAGCAAGCTCCAATCAGAATGTATCACCTGAACCTGTCAATTGGCTGCCCGTGTGGAAAGAGGGCACCCGAGTTTGCAAAAGTGAAACAAACTACGAGTCAGTCATGGGACTGGTGTGAGAATTCTTAACTAAATTAACTATCAATATGGCGAATCTCAGGACCACGCCGCTAACGCGGAACTGGTTTACTCCATTGGATTGCCAGTGCATAATTTTATAAAGTTTGGATAGAACAGCGAAATGACTTTTGAAAAATGAAATCATCATAAGACTCAAGTCCTATCACACAATGCAACGCACACAGGAGGATAGAGTTTTCCCTTATGATGATCAAATATGCTTAATACGTGAAAAGTAATATTTTAATATTATTATTAGTGTTTAAGCAGTATTAAAATACTTCAAAATACATATATCAATCCTAGACGGCATAGGTACCATATACTATGTCGCCATACATAAGTTTACAATCAAAACCGTGGTGTCGTATTGGGAATTGGTTTTCTGTCATGAAGTCGAGGCTAGGGATCATCCTCTTCCGATTCGAGACACTCTAGCAAATGCCTCAGGATCCCCCGCAGTGAACCCTTGGATGCGGTAGGGCCGGTCCTTACCTAATGGTAGTGGATTAGTTATGCCTGAACACACGTTTCCCGGTCCTTTTGGACCTATAATATGACCACTTCCGGCCTATAAAAACCCAAGGTACCTCAATCCATAATCCACATAAGTAAAATGCCGGGCCGTGTTAAAGCCTAAACACCACTCCTAGCTAGAAAGAAACGTGTGCACTCCCTACGGTCCATATCCCGTTTTTGACTCATACCAGGGTGTGAGGCTCGCGAAGTCACGCTATACACAAAGCTATGCCTAAACAGGCTATGCTTTGATCATCGACCACAAGGCCTGCTTTTCAACAAAGCCTTGATCATTGCATCTTGGCGTGCCACCTTGACAATTCAACGCCATGCGATCGATAACTATCACTATATATCCGGGTGTTAAGTAGAGAATAAATTCTCTACCACCAAGCAGACATATATTAATACAAATCGATTTAATTACATGGGATGAATTCCAACGTCAGACACGCATCCATTTACAAGTCCGTTCTGGGTCTGAACGAAACCGGAGACACCAAAAAGGCGCTCGCTTATCCGCACGACCAACACATACGTCCGGACAATTACTGCTTCAACCCTGTCCTGGGAGCAAATCAGTCCAAGGCATCAGTAGCCGTCGTCCATTCGATGTGAAGATCGCCGGTCTTCAGCCATCGTCTTCTCACACTTTTGATTTAATCGTCGTGCAATTATTTGAAATGAGTTAAACTCGGTCCTTTCAAATAATTATCGCATAATTATAGTTTAAAACATTTCGTATATATTTATAACTATTTATCGCTATTTTTATTTATTATAAATAGCTCGAAATAAATAAACGACGTTTCAGGTCAATGGGCGGCCCTAGCGCTGTTTTTACCAAATTTTGATTTACACATATCTTAAAATCTAACCGTCGGATTTTGATGAAATTTATATCGTTGGAAATCTCTTCCCAAAGCGGTCCTAACGGTTCCAGTTTTGGGAAAATCCAACGGTCGGATCTTCCAGAATAATCGTTTGAAGTTACGATTGTCGATACGCGAACTGCCGCGCTTGTTTCGTTAAATTATATATTTATATTTATATATATAATCCATTTGGCGATTCCCTATAATAACATTCATTTCTTTATTCTACAAAAACAATATTTTTGTTTGCCAATTCTAATGCGACAAAAATGACGATTTCAACAATGTATATTTTTATATTCAATAAAAATGACATTTTTGTTCGCCAATTCTAATGCAACAAAAATGATGTTTTCAACATTGTATATTTTTATATTCAATAAAAATGACATTTTTGTTCGCCAATTCTAATGCGACAAAAATGATGATTTCAACAATGTATATTTTTATATTCAATAAAAATGACATTTTTGTTCGCCAATTCTAATGCAACAAAAATGATGTTTTCAACATTGTATATTTTTATATTCGATAAAAATGACATTTTTGTTTGCCAATTCTAATGCAACAAAAATGATGTTTTCAACAATGTATATTTTTATATTCAATAAAAATGACATTTTTGTTCGCCAATTCTAATGCAACAAAAATGATGTTTTCAACATTGTATATTTTAATATTCAATAAAAATGATATTTTTGTTCGCCAATTCTAATGCAACAAAAATGATATTTTCAACATTGTATATTTTTATATTCAATAAAAATGACATTTTTGTTCGCTAATTCTAATGCAACAAAAATGATGTTTTCAACATTGTATATTTTCATATTCAATAAAAATGACATTTTTTTGGCCAATTCTAATGCAACAAAAATGATGTTTTCAACATTGTATATTTTTATATTCAATAAAAATGACATTTTTGTTCGCCAATTCTAATGCAACAAAAATGATGTTGTCAACATTGTATATTTTTATATTCAATAAAAATGACATTTTTGTTCGCCAATTCTAATGCAACAAAAATGATGTTTTCAGCATTGTATATTTTTATATTCAATAAAAATGACATTTTTGTTCGCCAATTCTAATGCGACAAAAATGATATTTTCAACATTGTATATTTTTATATTCAATAAAAATGATATTTTTGTTCGCCAATTCTAATGCAACAAAAATGATGTTTTCAACATTGTATATTTTTATATTCAATAAAAATGATATTTTTGTTCGCCAATTCTAATGCAACAAAAATGATGTTTACAACATTGTATATTTTTATATTCAATAAAAATGATATTTTTTTGGCCAATTCTAATGCAACAAAAATGATGTTTTCAACATTGTATATTTTTATATTCAATAAAAATGACATTTTTGTTTGCCAATTCTAATGCGACAAAAATGATGTTTTCAACGTTGTATATTTTTATATTCAATAAAAATGACATTTTTGTTTAATTACATAAAAATGTTCTTTTTATTTTGCATTGAAGATGTAAATGCCTTTTTATTCTTTACATTGAAATGTAAATTCTCTTTTTATTGTTTTTATTTACATATGTAAATTCTCTTATTATTGTTTTATTTACATATGTAAATTCTCTTATTTATTCTCTTTTACATTGAAAAATGTAAATATTTACTTTTCTTTTACATTGAAAAATGTAAATATTTTCTTTTCTTTTCTTTTACATTGAAAAATGTAAATATTTTCTTTTCTTTTCTTTTACATTGAAAAATGTAAATATTTTCTTTTCTTTTCTTTTACATTGAAAAATGTAAATATTTTTTTTTCTTTTATTTTTCTTTACATAGAAAAATGTAAATGTTCTATTATTTTTCTCTACATAGAAAAATGTAAATGTTTTTTTTTTTAAGTTTCAAATTTTAACCCAACACCAAGGTATGTTCGTTTCAACTAAATAGACATAACGATGAAATTTTGATACATTTCAACTTAACATAACTATGAAATTTTTGTGTCATCACAACAACGACAACATAACGATGAATTTTGTGTCATTACAACTAAATTAACATAACAATGAAATTTTGTGTCATCACAACAACGACAACATAACGATGAATTTTGTGTCATTACAAATAAATTAACATAACGATGAAATTTTGCGTCATCACAACAACGACAACATATGATCGGGTGTAAAATTTCCATGAATCAAAATAAAAGGTCCCACCTTTATTTTGTGAAATCAAAAAAAATATCTGGACTTTATCTTATAAATTAGGATAAAAGATCAAATCTTTATTTATTATATAAATCCAACTTTCTTTTATTTTATAAATCAAAATAAAAGATCAAATCTTTATTTATTATATAAACCCAACTTTCTTTTATTTTATAAATCAAAATAAAAGATCAAATCTTTATTTATTATATCTCAAAATAAAAGATCGAATCTTCTTTTATTTTATTATATAAATCAAAATAAAAGACTCAACTTTGTTTTGATTTGTTTCAAGAACAAAAGATCAAAATTTTATTATATTTTGTTTCAAAAACAAAAGATCAAAACTTTGTAAATTTTATAAATCAAATTAAAATTCTAACTTTGCTTTTTATTTCAAAATAAAAATTCAACTTTAATAGAAAGGAATAAAAAAAAAGAGAACTTTATTAAGATTACATCAGAATTTTACAGATCCAAACTGACATGCTATAACATGATATCACAACGAATATAATTCAACTATACAACAATCACCACATAACAGATCAGAAATAACATACAATGATTCAACTGATCGAATATAATTGAATTATTTAATTATTCAAATTCAGAAATCTCACAGTCGTTGAAGATTTTGGCCAAAATTCCAACTGTTCAGAATGGTCCCGTTTCAGTCTCAACACGTTCTATTCGCTGTTACGATTCCAATGCTTCCGAAATCGTCGAATTCTGAGTTGAAATGAATCAGTTATGGTTAAATGAAGTTTTAAAATGATTTAAATTAATTACTTAATTAGTTAAGAAATAACCTCTCTTCTACCTCCAGTAAAACAGGCCGATGTTTTTTTTTTACTTCGAACCTAGGGTTCGATTTGGCTCGCGACTGGTGGTACGGGGTGTCGATCGGAGTTCACCACGTGGAAGGGGGGAGGACGCCGCGCCTGGGGGTGGTGCTGCGGTCAAGCTCGGCGGTCGGTGGACGGGGCAAAATAGGCCCGAACGGCGGCGCTTGAAGGCGGTGGTTCTGCCACCACAGGCGACGAGGTTCGATCAAACCCGTACCAAATTGAAGAGCAGAGATAGCTCTACGAAATTATCAAAAGGAAGGGTTGGTTTTACTGAGTGAATTGATGGGAATTTGTGGAGGAAGTTTTGATGGTTTTAGGCCATTGATTTGGGGGGTGGCGGCTGGAGGAAGAACGTGAATAGTGTCTTTAGGGTTTTAAAATCCTATATTTATAACATTTTTAATGTATTTTTACAATAAAATCCATATCTTACAAACCAGTTCAATTTCAGTACAGCAGAAGGTGCCCCTAGCCAGTAGTCCATATTCCGGATCCAATGGGACAGGTCCCGTGAGCACAAACGGTTGTTTGTGGCCTAAATTATTTAATTTAATAATTAAATCCTTTATTAATTTAATTTGTCTGCATAAATTCACAGAGGCCACATACGGACTCAGAAAAATCCAGAAAAAATATATTTGTCTATGTTATGACGATACGGTCCTAACAAAACTAATTTCGTCGAATTCTGTCACTGTTTGAAAAATGGCTATTTTTCAGTCGATTAAATTTGACTGTAATCAACCAAACACATTTTCCTTCGCCACGCTCACATATTAAATCGAAAAAAAATTCTAAAAAATTTAAACCTAGCAATAACTCAACATTCTGGTTCCAACAAAAGTGGTTTCGTCGAAAACAGAGATCGTTTGAAAAATGACTATTTTCACCGGCTTTAATATTATTTAAAAATGAAATTTTTTAATTTCTGCCACATTTTCCCACCAAATAATTTAAAATAAAAATTTTAAATTGGTTCGGATTTTTCCGGGTCGTTACAGGTTTTCTTGAATCGGAGGAAGATGGGGGAAGGTGAGGCGGCTCAGGAGGAGGTGGAGGCGACTGGGGAGGGCGCGGTGGTTTGGCTCAGTGCGGCGGCGAGGGTGGCGTGTCTGGGGGTGGCACGATCATCGGTTTTTTTTTTTACTTTCAGATCTGAACGAGGAAGGTGAGAGAGAGTATGGGAAAGGATAATATATATATATACATATTTAATTAATTTAATTTTCTATGAAGTCACTTTTTCTTTCGAACCCCAAATCAAACCCAACGACTGTCGCCCCCAAATAATTACTCCCATTCCGAACACAATGGGATATGTATCGTAAGCCAGTTCGGCTGTTTCGATCAGTTTTTGCTAAAATCAAAATATAAATCAATATATTGAATTTGAACGCACATTTTAAATTACCGGGGTCACATATCGTCTCTAAAAATTACAGAAAAATTATTTCTAGCTTCGTATCGACTATACGGTTCTAAACAAACTAATTTCGTCAAATTTGAAGACTGTTTGAAAAATGGCCATTTTTCAGTTGATTAAAATCAACTAAAACTGGTCAAACGCGTTTTTCTTTGCCACGCTCACATATTGATTCAGAAAATTATGCAAATTGAAATCTAGCAATAACTTGACATCCCGGATCCAACAAAAGTGGTTTCGTCGAAAACATATATCGTTTGCAAAATTTCCATTTTTAAGGGCTATATTTTCTATATCGACTATTCTGAATTTTCAACTGGGCATATCTTTTGGTTCCCGCTATGAAATTTTGATCTTTCGGATTCGTTGGAAAGATATTTTCAAATAGATTCTAATATTTTTGGTTTTACCAAAATCCGGTTTATTTTGAATCCTGTACATTCATTTGAACTTTGAAATCGAATTTTCAAACTACTGCGCCATTTTCAATTCCTTTTATAATTAAAAATAAATATTTATATTCTAACGTCAATTCAAATAAATATTTCCATTCTAATTCTATTCAAATTAAATTTCTCGTCATCATTATTTAAAATAATTCATTTTAAATATTCAAAATTCATTAAAATTGCCAAAATAAAATTTTTAAATTGGCTCGAATTTCCGGGTTATTACACCTTTCTCCATAGCTTTTTTTGATATTTTGAAGGTATAAGTAGATCCGGTGGCTATGTGACACAGGAAAACTAATTATTCAAGTTTTATTTCATGCACCTTTCTGTTTTTCAGATTATTACTCCAATAAAGTGACTTAAACAAAATTTAATATGGATAAAAGCTACATACACATTGGCAAACCAACAAGCCAAAACGTGATACCATTTTTTGATACCATAATCAACAATTTGCTCTATCTTTTGGTAGTAGTAAGTGTTGGAAAACTAATGGCTGAGTCACGTATAAAGTCGCTCTCTTAAAGATGTTTCGGCGATCTGCTCAGTGGTGCAAAGTAGTTCGTATCTTTCGCCGCTGCCTCTAGGATAAAACAGCCTCTTATATAATCTTAATTCGCTTGCACAACGAGTTGACCTGATCTGCATTCAAATTAAAATTATACCGCTCTTTTTGTATTGTAGATAAAAATAAATCAATGAAGACATGAGGTTTTTGAAGAGAGAGAGTAAGAGAAGAAGATTGTTATCTATCTTATGCTTTGTTTATCATATTCCTTTTATAGACAAAAATAAAAGAGTAACATTAGCTAGGTTAGTGGGAGGACAATTGGACCGTAATGAATACCATTATTAAATAAGAGAAATGTTCAAAAGATTGCAATTTTTAATGTGTAAATTTGCATGTTTCAAAAGAAATGATAATAAACTTTAATTGATTATCATTCATTGCAATATTTAGTTACCATTTATTTTTTCTTTTGTAACAGGTCCAAAAAAAAGGGTCACACATATATGACTGTGACTGTTCAATCACAATAATGGCTCATTAATATATTTACATATTTGTAAATATATCACCGTTATAGTTTTCAACGGCTCTATTGTATTAATTGTTCAATAATAATTTTTTAGTAACTTGCAATTAATTTTTTAGATAAATTCATCACATATATAAAATGTTTCCAACAATCCCCCACTTGAATTTTTTAAAAATATTTTTTGAGCAATTTCTAAGAAATATAAGATTGTGCATAAACAAAGGTGTCATCCGACTTGAACCTTTGCATAGACTAGTGAATATGATTCAGGTTTTACTAGAGTGACACGTGGTCTTGAACTATATTTCTGACATCAGACCACACACAATCTTTTCTATAGTGCAATCAAATAAGTCCGTGCGTAGGCCATGCACATCTATCCCAGTTTAGTGAACGCTCTAGAAGTTTTTGCCCAAAACTTCATGAAAACGACCACATTTCTACATTCACATTGGTAAGTCTATCAAGAGCAATCCTGAAGGTATGTACTCCACTCCAAATAGAATATAGATCTCATTAAGAGTTTATGTTAACTCATCCTCAAATCATTTCAGGAATGCATGCTTTTTAATATATAAATTTAGCATGTTCATCTACTATTACAACACAACTTGGTTTTACCTATTGAACCTAGTTCTTGGGATCTCCAGTCATTTAGGTTGGGTTACCATTGTGTGTGACTCCTCAATCTCAGGGCAGTAGTCTCATTCTTTTAGAATCATTAAAGACTTCCTTTCTGGTCAGTCCTTTTGTCAAAGGATCTGTCAAGTTATTATCACTTATCCGATGTTCTTTAACAATACTATGCATACGACGACCAATTCTTACCGTTGTAGTACCGGTTCCGTCCCTTTTTTCCAATAGCCGTCAAATTATCATCACTACATATGTGATTTTCTCTTATAGTATTATACTTACGACTGTCATCTTCTACCGTTGTAATAACAGTTCTATACTTTTTGCAATAGCCGCGAAACTATCACAATAGATTACACCACTGGTGTCGGTTTTTCCCATATGGAGATCTTAACTAACAGAGTTTTTTAGTTCTCTACTTCTTCACTAGCTGTGGGTAATGCTATAATCTCAGTATTTATTGTAGACTGAGTCAAAATAGTATGCTTTCTAGATTTTTCAAGAAACAACTCCTCCAGTAATGCTAAATATATATAGCCATTGGTCGTTTTTGAATCATCATATAAAGTATTCTAGTGTGCAGCGGAATAACCTTCAAGAATAGCTGGAAACTTTTCATAATGTAATCCAAGGTTAATGATTTATTTTATGTATCTCGTGACCCTCTCAATGGCATGTTAATGCTATATACTAGGTCTACTGATAAACCTGTATAATAATCCCACGCCATCGGCAGTATCGGGTCTAATACAATAAGTGGCATACCGAAGGCTACTAATGATGCTTGCGTAATCAGACTATCTTACACCTTCACCGGTGTTCTTAAATAACTTTACACTGGGATCATATGCTGTACAATCAGGTTTACAGTCAAAGTAATTGTATTTCTTTAGTATATTCTCAATGTAATGAGATTGATCCAAAGAAAGTCCCTTCTCTGGCCTAGTAATTTTAATACCTTGTATTACACTCGTCTCACATGGATCTTTCATATCAAAATTGGCACTTAATAAAGATTTGAATGTGTTTATGGCATGAATGTTTGATCCAAAAATAAGTAAATCGTTCATATACAAATATATAATAGTGCAAATGTCGTTTTCTGATTTATAATAAATGCATTTGTCACTTCCAATAACTGTAAAAACATTTGAGATTATTAAGTTATCAAATTTTTCATGCCATTGCTGAGGGGCTTGTTTTAAACCATATAATGATTTATCTAATTTGCAAATTTTATGTTCTTGATCAAGAACTATGTACAAAGCCTTCAGGTTGGTCCATATAATTTTCTTCTTCTAATTCACCATTTAAAAATAAAATAGTTTTAACATTCATTTGGTGAATTAATAGATTATGAATAGATGCAAGTGAAATCAAAACTCGAATAGATGTAATTCTAGTTACGGAAGAAAAAGTATCAAAAAATTCTACATTTTCTCTTTGCATAAAGCCTTTAGCTACTAATCGTGCTTTATAACTATCAGCAGTGCCATCAGGTTTTAGTTTTCTTTTAAGTACCCATTTAAAGCATATAGATTTACAACCAAGTGGTAAATCAACTAAGTGCTAAGTCTTATTGGAATCAAAAGAATCCATCTCATCATTTATAGTCTCTTGCCAAAAAATCGGCATCTAGTGAAGATAAGGCCTCTTGAAGGTTTAAAGGACCCTCCTCTATAGTAAAAGCACAAAAGTCTGAACCATTTTTTTTTTTTTTTTGGTTCTTGCTCTTTTACTTCTTCTAGGTTCAGTTTCAGAATTTTCATTAAGTTCTGTTCTAATAGGCATACTTGAAGTGCCCCTACTATTCCTTAGTTTAAAAGGAAATTTTGTTTCATAAAAATCAGCATTATTTGATTCAATTATATTATGTGTATTTATGTTATAAAATCTGTATGTTTTGCTATCAATTGCATGGCCAATAAATACACATTCATATACTCTACTTGCTAATTTTATTCTCTTAGGGTTTGGAATACGAACATATTTCAAGCATCCCCAATTTCTAAAATAGGACACATTGGGTTTATAATTTTTCAAAATTTCAAAAGGTGAAATTTTACATTTTGATTTAGGGATTCTATACATAGCATACAATTAGTAATATATCCCCCCACCAATGTTTTACTGCACCAAAATTTAATAAAATGGCAACTACTAATTCGGTAAAGGTCCTATTTTTTTTCTTTCAGCTTTACCGTTCATTCCAGGTCAATAGGGTGCAGTTCTCTCTTGTACTATACCATGTAATTTATAAAATTCTAGAATTGAAGTAAATTCATATTCTGTTCATCTATCACTATGAAGTCTCTTAATTTTTTTTATTTGATTGATTTTCAATTTCAGTTTTGAATGTCATAAACATATCAAATGCATCACTTTTATTTTTCATGAGATATACATATGTGAAATCAGAACAACCTTTAATAAAGTGATAATAAGTGTTGTCCTTGTCTAGTCAATGTTATTCATTTTCACATAAAACATACTCATCGATTATTAAATTTATAGCATTTGAGTAATGTCATTTCTTAATGACATTTAAAAAAAAGCATTATGCATGTAATTAATGCCCATATATAATAAGGGCATTTCCAAATTTTGCATTCAATTAATCTCAATTTTAGTGACATTTCAGAAAAAACTTCTTCCGCTTAATTCTTATTGTCCATAAGATGTACATAAGCAACATCAAAATAATCGTCAATAAGTGTAATAGAGTAGAGATTATTTTTACACATTACTTTAAGTGGTTCACATGTTGGGTAATTCGATCTAATCGAAACCCTTTGTTCTAACAATTTAAATGATTTAAATTAAGGATCTATGTGAAATAAGTAAATCAAATAAATTAGATTACGATTTATTACCTGCCGTATTGAAATTAGACGAAACTTTGAATTGAAAGGAATTGATGCTTCGAATCTGAGCAAGACAGAGAGCCTCACCTCCACAGGTATCCACATGAATACTTTTCTTCGATTGGCTTACAATGGAAGAGGAAGAGAAATTGGTGGTGCTAGCCGCCATTCCTGATTTTTGGATTTATGGTTTTCTAAAAGATTGGGTTAAAAGATCATCTCCGTTCGTCTTAATAAAAGAAGTAAAATACCCCTTTTAATATACGTGTCTACCATAAAACAACGAGTAATTCCTTGTACCCATTCAAACAAAATATCAACGATTGACATTTCATTTACCCCACTAACAAAACCAGTGTTCCCCTTACAATGTTCTAAGTGTGCAACCCTATAAGTTATTATAACGTTGGCAATGATTTTAAATCATATGTAAAACCATAAATAGTGATTAACATCTAGCATTACGTCGCTGCTACCCAAGTTATAATAATATCAATGATTCGATACAACCTTTCTATGGCCAGTGTATCAATGTAATATAATCCTTTTTAACCATTATATCAAGGATAAAACTCGAGGCATATAACGTATCAAGCTCTTTATAATTTAATCCTATTTATCTTGATCTATGAGTATACTGTATAGAACAAATCAATATTTAAGCACGACCATGCATTTCACAGTCTCACTCAATCAAGAGGCCCATGGATATCACTATAGATATATTATAGTGTAACGACCCAGAAAATCTGAACCAATTTTTTTTTTTAATTGACTAAATAATGGATTTTAAATATTTAAAATAAAATATTTTAAATAATAGCGATGAAAAGTGAGTTTGAATCGACAATTGAAAACGAATATAATTAATTATAATTATAAACAAGGCCTGAAAAGGCGCTGTAGTTTCAAAAATTGAATCCAAACTTTGTCGGACTGTACCGGGTGCAAAACAAAACGGATTTGAGTGAAACCAAAAATATTTAAATCTGTTAGTGAATACCTTTCTAACGAATCTGAAAAATCGAATTTTCAAAGCGGAAAGCAAAAGTTATGGCCAAATGAATTTTCAGAAAGGTCGCTATGGAATTTATATAACCCGTGAAATTGGCCATTTTGCATACGACCTCGGAATTCGACGAAACCACTTTTGTTGGATCCGGGATGTGAAGTTATCACTAGATTTCAAATTTCATAATTTTTGAAGCTAGTATGTGAGCGTGGCAAAGGAAAACGTGTTTTGGTCAATTATAGTTAAATTGGATCGACCAGAAATGGGCCTTTTTGCAAACGGTCTCAGAATTCGACGAAACTAGTTTTGTTGGGACCGTATCGTCAAAACATAGCTAGATTTATTTTTCTGGAATTTTTCGAATCAGTTTGTAGCCCTGGCAAATTGAAATGTACATTCAAATTGAATATTGAATATTATATATTTTAATTTGAATGGAAACTGGTTGAAACAGTCGAATGGGCCTACGAAACATATCCCATTGTGTTCGGAATGGGGGTAAAACACTAGGGACGACAGTTGTTGGGTTTAGATTGGTGGTCGTGTCAGAAAACCCCTTTAAAACCCATCGGCCAATCACAATTTTTTTTTTAAAAAAAGAAAAATCCTTTTTCTTCTCTCCCCGATCGAAGGCGGAAACCTATTCGCCAGTTCCCGAGCATTTTCCGGCCGCCACATACCTCGTTGACCCCCGATCCTTTGGAACTTTTTGAAGATCTCCCTTCCACCTTCAAATCCATACCACCCTCGACCCCCACCATCGCGTATCCATCGAGATCCACCTCCTTCAACTTCCGCTGTTTCGAGCTCCGCCACGCCAGCTGGGGCCCACCGAACTGCACCCCACCACCACGCGCGCGAAGGTCTCTCGTAGCTCTTCGACGCTGTATCCTCCGATCGAGCTGCAACTTCACGGATTGGAAGAAATTGGGCGACCTAGTTCTGAACGAAATAGTGAGGTATACGGTTTATATTATTTAAACTGATTTCAACAGTTTTAAAGTGTTGCAAACTTTGAAAAATCATATCTTTTTCGTTTCTTGACGAAATTCGATGAAACAGGAAACATCGTGACCATGTGGACGTCTTCTACATTCTAGAAGAGACCGCATATTTTTCTGAGCCTTCTGCTATTTTTGGTGGAGTGGAACCCAATGTGAGATTTCTAATTTATAAACGATATGGAAAACGACGGTGTATAAATTATATAGTCGATGTAGGAGTTATGTAAGCGTATTTATAGTCGATGTAGGAGTTATATAAGCGTTGTACACCTCATGTATAAGCGTTGTATAAGTTGTACATTCGATGTATAAGTTATATATGCGTTGTAAAAATTATATATGTGTTGAAATAGAAGTGAATTGCTCTCTCTCTCTCTCTATATGTAACGACCCGGATTTTGAGCGACTTTGGTTATCGACATAAACACGATGTCGATAACCAAAACATCGAAAAATCCCGGTAATTAATGAAAGAAATTAGAGGGTGAGAATAGATAAGATAGAAACTTAGAATAGAAGAAGAAGAAGAACACAACATCAGAGTAACACGAACCTCACAGTGGAACGAATAACATATAATAGATAACATAACTTTAAAATATAACAGTTATGTATACAGTAGCACTTATCAGAGTACAACACTTACAATACAGCGGAAATAAACTATAGTTATATGATCCTGAAGCCTCCTGCTCCATCTCTTCAAGTATCTGTAAATTCCTGACTACTTGACTGCCCGTACAAAATTGGGCACCCAAGAGTTTAGGGAAAACAAAACAAAATAAACTTCGGGTCAGTCATGAGACTGGTATGAGTAAAACAGTTTAAAACAGTTTGAACAAGTAAACGATATCTCATAAGACCACGCCGTATAACGGAACGGGTTTTTCCCTTATGGGAATCCAAACATCTTTGAAAAGCAATATCATTCTGATATTATAATAATGTCTAAATACAATTAGATATCAATCTAGCAGAAACGCTTGCATCTCACGTTCTACATATAGTATACAATCAAAACCGCGGGTGCGTATTGGATGATTGGATTTCCAACTATGACAAGGTATGGAACCACCTTCCTATCAGTGTACTCTAGGAAAGATACACTGGAGTTCAACAAGAACATCTTGTAACTCAGCCACACATGACCGACCACTCATTTCGCTTGAGTGTATCGAATGTATATCACCAACGGTTGGGATCAGCAACCGTTCCCGTATATATATATGGGACATCATTGATAGATTAAAGAAGCAAATGAATATTCTCTAGATAGGTGATTATACACCCTACTTCGGTGCGACCGACTTAGCCATGTTGCCAGCCCGATTTCTGTCATTACCGGATGTGAGGCTAGAAGCTACGTTTATCTTTTTACACATCATATCTTCATTCACTTAGAATGCCACATCGTCATACCCGCCAAATCATTATCGATTTCCCTAACTGTATCATGGGTATGAAGCTAAGAGAAACGAATTCCTCCGCCACCAAACGTAATACGTTGAAGAGATCAACATATATGATTCATTAGGGATACTCTGTCAGACGTTCGTCCATACATGTTGTCCTGGGACTGGACAAACCAAAGGCACTATTCAGTACATGTAACAACCCGTAAAATCTGGGCCAGTTTAAAATTTTTATTTTGGCAATTTTAGCGAATTTTGGTTATTTAAAATGGATTATTTTAAATAATAATCGACGAGAAATTTATTTTGAATATAATTCGAACGTTTATATTATATACGTCGTCGTTAGAATATAAATATTTATTTATATTTATAAAAGGAATTGAAAATGGCGCGGTAGTTCGAAAATTCGATTTCTAATTTCAAATGAATATACAGAATTCAATATAAGTCAGAATTGAACGAAACAAGAAATATTTGAATCTGTATAACTATATCTTTGTAACGAAGTTAACAAACTGAGATTTCATCTTAGAAATGATAAGATATGTCCAGTTGAAAATTAGAAATAGTCGCTGTGGAATTTATATATATTTTTATATATATAAGGCCCTTAAAAATAGCAATTTTGCAAACGACCTCGGATTTCGACGAAACCACTTTTGTTGGGTCCGTGATGTTAAGTTATTGCTAGATTCCAAATTTCATAATTTTTCAAATCAATATGTGAGCGTGGCAAAGGAAAACGCGTTTGACCAGTTTCAGTTAATTTTAATCGACTGGAAAATGGTCATTTTTCCAACGGTCTCAGAATTCAACGAAACTAGTTTTGTTAGGACCGTATCGTCAATACGAAGCTAGAAAATATTTTTCTGGAATTTTTCTAGTTAGTATGTGACCCCGGTAATTTGAAATGTACGTTTAAAATTGAATATACTGATTTATATTGTAATTTTGAGAAAAACTGTTCGAGACGATTGGATTGGCTTACGAAAGATATCCCGTTGTGTTCATAATGGGGGTATTTAGCTAGGGGCGACTGTCGTTGGGTCTCGTTTGGAGTTTGTATGGAGAGGAGGGTATTTTTAGAATTAAATAAAATTATATATATATAAAAACCTAATTTTCTAAAACCCTATTGGTCAAATTTTCAGTTCGCGGTCAACCTTCTTCTTTCCGCCTCCACCCTAACAAGCGATCCAGAAGCTCCAGCTTTCCTCACCACCGATCTTCCACTCCAAGCCCTATCCACGAAACTTCAATTGTGAAAAACCTTCGGCTCCTCGAGTTCTAGCAATCCAACGGGCAAGATCAAAAAACCACCTCGTTAATCGATTGAAATCCTGGCTCGAAGTCGCCAGCTTCGCACGCACCTCCAGGTCGGAGGAAACCACCGAAGTGGACGCCAGTCATGGCGGAGGCAGTAGGTGCGAAGGCGCACCTCATGGTGGCCGGCGATCGACTCCAGGGCGCCTCGTTTGGCGTGCGTCAGGGGAGGAGGGTCTGGACGAAGTGGGTGCTCTGATTTTCAATGAGGCCTGAAGCAATATGGAGGAGTGGTTCGAGCAGTCCAGGAAGAAAAACAGTAAGCTCTCTTGTTTGTTTTTTTTTTTTATTTTCAAATGCATAGTTTAAAATTCAGTTTAAAATTATAAATGCATTGTTTGAAAATCAGTTTTCAAAAATGTAAGACACTGAATTTTATTTTCATATTTGATAATAATAGCATTATTTTAAAATGTAATATATATATATATATATATATTAGTAATAAAAATGTAATTTTTAATAAAAATATAAAATTAGCTTTATATATGAAATGAAAATAAATATCATTGTTTTGGAAATGAAAATCGTATAAAGTTTTGTTTTTAAATATATTGAACTTCGACAGGAAAATGGGATTTTTATATATTGAACTTCGACAGGAAAATGGGATTTTTATATATTGAACTTCGACAGGAAAATGGGATTTTTATATATTGAACTTCGACAGGAAAATGGGATTTTTATATATTGAACTTCGACAGGAAAATAGGATTTTTATATATTGAACTTCGAAATAAAAATTCGATTTTTATATATTGAATAGCGAAGTAAAAATTCGATTTTTATATATTGAATAACATAGTAAAAATTCGATTTTTACATATGTAGTGGCTACGGGCAACGAAGATGACGAAGATGTGATAGCGATGAAGATTTCTATCAAAGAAGTGCCGAGGAGCTAGGATAGCTATCTGTGAGAATTTCTCACCTTTCAATTTCTTTTCTAATTATATATATATACTAGGATGCAGACGGTGCTTAGTAGCACCCGACACAATCGTCCACAGACCATGGACTTGTTTGTTTGGTTGCATAGATTAGTTGAATTATTTGTTTGAAATGAATTGAATTGTTTGGTGAGATGGAATTGATTTGATTGATGTGTGAATGGCGTGGGCCTTCACTAGACCGGGGATAAGGCTAGGCCTTGTCCCGTTTCTAGTATCGTGCCGTTATGCCGCCGAAATTTTCTAAAATATATTAGAAAAATAAAAATATCATTTTATTGTGTAAATGAATTGAATAGAAATTCATAGGTTGAAATAAAATGTTTTATCGTTAAAATATAAATTTTTAACGTGAAGTGAATAAAATAAAATATTCATTTACAAACCAGACGGTTTGTTTATGTACACTTATTTGAATGACATTGATTGGGACGATAAATTTTACACATCGCCCAACAGCACAAATAAAATATGTGTTTGATTGTTTGAAACCCCACACGGGTGTTGGGATGAAATTTGAAGTTCACTCATCCTGATTGATTAAATATGTCGATCGATAGATTGACAGGCTGTTATAAGCGTTAAATATCTATATTTGATGCTTTTACAGTGTAGTGCACTTTGGTTGATGGTTGATTATTTTCAATGTTATTATATACATGTGTTGTATGAAAATCCATATAATTAACTTTATATGGTAATTGATTGGGCCTCATTCCAATTTGAAAAACAAAGAATATTATAAAATAAAAGTTCATGTGTTGACAGTACTCATCCGTTGAGATTGGTCATGTGTTGAACGAAATATTTTAGTAATAAAATTTACATCTTTATCAATATAAAATAAAAGTTCATGTGTTGACAGTACTCATCCGTTGAGATTGGTCATGTGTTGAACGAAATATTTTAGTAATAAAATTTACATCTTTATCAATATAAAATAAAAGTTCATGTGTTGACAGTACTCATCCATTGAGATTGGTCATGTGTTGAACGAAATATTTTGATAATAACAACTATTTTGAAAAAGAAATATTTGAAATAGAATATTTGAAAATAGAAATTTATGGAGCCATGTTGATTAGATTGACGCCATTTTGACGTGAACGATATTTATATCGATTTTATTCATTTTAAAATGAATATTGAAGAGTGATTTCGAAATCGAATATTTTGAAATGAATTGAATTGAAAACGATTTCGAAATAAATTGAATTGAAAACGATTTCGAAATGAATTGAATATATAACGATTTCGAAATGAATTGAATATATAACGATTTCGAAATGAATTGAATATATAACGATTTCGAAATGAATTGAATATATAACGATTTCGAAATGAATTGAATATATAACGATTTCGAAATGAATTGAATATATAACGATTTCGAAATGAATTGAATATATAACGATTTCGAAATGAATTAAATATATAACGATTTCGAAATGAATTGAATATATAAACGATTTCGAAATGAATTGAATTGAAAACGATTTCGAAATAAATTGAATTGAAAACGATTTCGAAATGAATTGAATATATAACGATTTCGAAATGAATTGAATATATAACGATTTCGAAATGAATTGAATATATAACGATTTCGAAATGAATTGAATATATAACGATTTCGAAATGAATTGAATATATAACGATTTCGAAATGAAATGAATTGAAAACGATTTCGAAATGAATTGAATGGAAAACGATTTCGAAATGAATTGAATTGAAAACGAATTCAAATTGAATTGAAAGCGAATTGAAATGGATTCAAATTGAATTGAAATTGGAATTGAATAGAAATGAATTTTAAAACGAATTTATAAAGAAGAATTCAATTTTGATTTGAATTGAAAAGGAAGTTGAAATTTCTTTTGAAACGAATTCATTATATAATTCGGTTTAAATAGAAATCGACGAAATATATATTATATATATTATATATATAATATAATGGCCTGAATAGAACGCGCTGCGCCGCGGCAGTTCGTGAATTTCGACCATTTATTTCAAACGGGCATTACGGGAGATCCGACCGTCGGATTCTCCTAAAACCGGAACCGTTGGGTTCGTATCGAAAAGAGCTTTCTAATGAATATTAGAAATTTGAAATCTAACGGTTGGATTTGGAGATACGTCCAAATCAAATTCGAAAAAGGTCGCTGTAAGTGCAGTTCGATGGCCATTGATGGAAATCGACTGTACGGGCCTTGATAAAATTATTAAAAATAGTAATAATTTGTGTAAAATCATAAGAAATGATTTAGAAAGAATTGGGATGAAAAACTCCATATTTGAAAAGATAAAAATAGATTTTTATCGAAATGAACTAGTTTTGAACTAGAATTATAATTCTATTTATTTTTAAATAAATAAATTGAATTTGAAAAGGGTTTTGAAAATAACCAGAATATCCAATGATTGCATTGGAGTGGATTTGAATCGAAATTGTCCTCGGAATATTTCGATGTTGGAATTCGTGATTATACAGGTGTTGTTATGGAAATTTGAAAGATATATATTTATATCGTTATTTCCAATACGACATTTGTTAGTCGTAGAATTCGATATTGAATATAAGCCGTTATATTTTCTATTCAGAGCCTTGTATTGAATATCGAATGTGATTTGGGTTTGTCGTGAATGGTGTCTTTACTAACACTATTCTTGAACCCAGTTGAGAAAAGATTAAATCTTTTTATTTAGATTTAATGAAGTGTACCAATTAAATAACATTTAATTGGAATTGAATCGATATTGATTTTTGGGTTTATCGTGAACAGTGTTTTAAATAACACTCGTTCTTTAACCCGATGATTAATGAATGTGATTTTGGGTTTATCGTGAACCGTGTTTTTAAATGACACTGATTCTTTAACCCAGTCAAAGATTAAAACTAAGTGGAGTTTTAATGAATCTTTAATTAGATTGAATTGATCGAAAATAGAGTATCACCAGCTTTGCTCCAGGCGATAGTTAAATCTTTAATTAGATTTGAACGTGAAATGGTAATTGAATTTACCGATAACACTGTGGTGTTAGATATGAAGTATTACCAGTTTTACTTCATGGGATGAATAGGTTGGGATTGGGGAATTAAAACAAATGATTACTTCGATAAGTTTCTTAATCCCGACTAGTTGAATCGAAATTCAAAGGATGATAAAAGAATAAATTCAGGAAATTACCTTGGATAAAATTAATGGGAACCTTTCCCTATGAATGTGAAAATTAGAAACTAACTGTCGGTTAGCTAAGCAGAATGGTTTTCTGAATATTGATCTGATGTTGGTTTCGGCCTTCGGGGTTAATGTTTGGGGAATTATTCTCTTGATTAATTTACGGTTAGTGACTGATGAATTGGAATGAGGCGTATGTTGTGTTTGTGTAACACTTATTTAAAATATACGCGAGTTATTCGGAAAGTCCGGGTTTATCCCATTCTGAATAACTGATACGACGATAAGTCGAAGATGAAGACGATGGTCGAAGACCGGAGGTCTTCACGTCGTTTGGGTAATTACTGATGATCTTGATTGGGTTGTACACCCAAGAAGATGGAAACAGTTAGTGATCGTCCAGACGTACTTGGAGATCGATGGATATGCGGGGTACTAGGTGCCTCCGGTTTCGTTCAGACCTGGAACGGACTTGTAAATGGATGGTGTGTCTGACATTGTATTCCTTTATATTGTATTTGTTGATCTCTGCTAAATATATATCTGTTTGGCGGCGGAGAATTTATTCTCTTGCTTAACGCCCTTCTCTGAGACATATGAGCTCAGAGGTTATATATTGGCAGAAATCAGTGGTACGATATGGATTGACAGTGTGGCATACTGAGATGCAGTGATCCAAACTTTTGTTGAAAAGCAAAGGTTGGTGGTTGATGATCAAAGCGCAGCTGATATAGCATGGCTTTGTGTATAGCGTTGATCCGCGAGCCTCACAGCCCGGGATGGTGGTAAACTGATGGTTTGATCAGTATACATTTTTTTTAGTGTAGTGGATTCGGTCGACCGATATTGAGCTTCGTGCTCGGAGGGATAGAGTAAGCGGTGTTTTCTCTTGCTGGGACGTAAGCCGCGGTGATACTTGAGTCCCCAAAAGTGCGGATGTGCATAGCGGTGTTTTCTCTCGCTGAGACGTAAGCCGCGGTGATTTGTACTACGCGAGCGATCTTTCGAATCAGGAGCCACCATGATGGAAATCCAATTTCCGATACGTGTATTTCGGCTTTATTTGTAGAGCCTAGTATGGCGACATAGTGGGATGGGGCACTCATGTCGTCTATGATTTATATTTATGATTGAAGTTGTTTTGACACTATACACTTATTACAGTATCAAATGATTTGTTTTAAACGTATCAAGCATGTTTGGCTGTTATAAGGGAAAACCCTATCCTCGGCTGCGTTGCATTGTGTGATGGGACCTGGGTCTTATAACAGCTTCATTTTTCTTTATTTAGCATTGCGCTGCTGGTTTTATGCACTGGTATTTTTGGGAGGAAACCCATTCTGTGTTATACGGCGTGGTCCCTTGATTTACCTAGCTTTAAAAATAAAGATTAATAACTGTTTTAGTTCTCACACCAGTCACATGACTGACCTGGAGTTTATTGTTTTAACCTAAACTCTGGGTGCCCTTATTTTCGACACGGGCAGCTAGTAGTTTTGGTTTTGCAGATTTATATTCACAGGATCCTGGTTTACAGCTGGAACGATATCCGGAAAGCTTTGTATCCGTATATCTCATTCTAGTTGTGTATTGTATTATTTTCCGCTGCTATGTATTTAAATGTAATTTAAATCTCTGATATTTCTGTGTAATATTGATTTATACTCTGTATATTCTTGTAATCTGATGCATTGTTGTAATATACAATGAAATGTTCTTCTGTATGCGTTCTGCTGTGGTTTGTTCTCGAACTATCCGACGCTTTCCCTTACGGGGAGGTTGCGGGTCTTTACATGTGGTATCAGAGCTTTGGTTTACAAAGCTCAGAGAACAAGGCACATTAGAACCATACGAAAGAATTCATCAGATATTGGGTTAGTAAAATCCAATGGGAATGACTCGTTAGAGATGAGATCAGTAGTATCCTAGAACGAGTGTGAAGAGTATATTTTTCAAATGAAAACATTCTTTGTTTTGAAAATCTAAATCAACTATTCGTATTTGATTATTTGTTTATATTGATTTTGGACAATTCAGTATATAAAGAATTTGCATATACGCCTTGCAAACGTATATTCAAAGTTTTAATATATTGGATAGATATAGCATCACACTCTAGTCGCCCGGAGATGATTCTACTAATGACTATATAGCATCAGTAGTGTGTGTTCGAGTTTCGAAGGTATGATTTTCTATATATTTCCTATTGACTGGTGTGAGAACCAAAATTAGATAGGGCCTATTGTTGTGATTTGGCATCAAAACAAGATTTTCAGTATATGTATCAAAATTATGAATTTGAAACGTTAAATTCACTAATTGATTGATGTTTGTGTTGTTTGTTCATTTGTTTTCTAATTTTGAACCATTATGCCTATTTGAACCAAATATTGGATTATATTGAAAATTGGTTGCATTTGCTTGCATATACATATATATCTTTGAACAGGTCATAGCAAGGAGGCTAGAGCAGAGAATAAAATTTGTTTGCCCGACAAATAGGTACATGTTTACTACATAATTTCCTGTTTTGTTTGGGTGATGATGATTTTGTGAGCCTATTGGCTAGCCGCTTGGCTTTTTCTTTTTCTTTTTGAGATCTGAAGGACCGGGGAAGCTATTTGAAATTCCCCGATGCTCCCATTGCAGGGGAGGTTATGGCGAAATTTTTCGAAAATTTAGGGTGTTAGCCAAATTTTTGAAATTTTAGAAATTCTCAGAAACTGAAAAGTTGGAGAACGGAAGCCTGACCGATCGTAGAGCTGAATAATCAAACCACTTTCGACTTTGTTCCTTTTCGGGGACGAAAAGTTTTAAGTGGGGGAGATTGTAACAACCCGTAAAATCTGGGCCAGTTTAAAATTTTTATTTTGGCAATTTTAGCGAATTTTGGTTATTTAAAATGGATTATTTTAAATAATAATCGACGAGAAATTTATTTTGAATATAATTCGAACGTTTATATTATATACGTCGTCGTTAGAATATAAATATTTATTTATATTTATAAAAGGAATTGAAAATGGCGCGGTAGTTCGAAAATTCGATTTCTAATTTCAAATGAATATACAGAATTCAATATAAGTCAGAATTGAACGAAACAAGAAATATTTGAATCTGTATAACTATATCTTTGTAACGAAGTTAACAAACTGAGATTTCATCTTAGAAATGATAAGATATGTCCAGTTGAAAATTAGAAATAGTCGCTGTGGAATTTATATATATTTTTATATATATAAGGCCCTTAAAAATAGCAATTTTGCAAACGACCTCGGATTTCGACGAAACCACTTTTGTTGGGTCCGTGATGTTAAGTTATTGCTAGATTCCAAATTTCATAATTTTTCAAATCAATATGTGAGCGTGGCAAAGGAAAACGCGTTTGACCAGTTTCAGTTAATTTTAATCGACTGGAAAATGGTCATTTTTCCAACGGTCTCAGAATTCAACGAAACTAGTTTTGTTAGGACCGTATCGTCAATACGAAGCTAGAAAATATTTTTCTGGAATTTTTCTAGTTAGTATGTGACCCCGGTAATTTGAAATGTACGTTTAAAATTGAATATACTGATTTATATTGTAATTTTGAGAAAAACTGTTCGAGACGATTGGATTGGCTTACGAAAGATATCCCGTTGTGTTCATAATGGGGGTATTTAGCTAGGGGCGACTGTCGTTGGGTCTCGTTTGGAGTTTGTATGGAGAGGAGGGTATTTTTAGAATTAAATAAAATTATATATATATAAAAACCTAATTTTCTAAAACCCTATTGGTCAAATTTTCAGTTCGCGGTCAACCTTCTTCTTTCCGCCTCCACCCTAACAAGCGATCCAGAAGCTCCAGCTTTCCTCACCACCGATCTTCCACTCCAAGCCCTATCCACGAAACTTCAATTGTGAAAAACCTTCGGCTCCTCGAGTTCTAGCAATCCAACGGGCAAGATCAAAAAACCACCTCGTTAATCGATTGAAATCCTGGCTCGAAGTCGCCAGCTTCGCACGCACCTCCAGGTCGGAGGAAACCACCGAAGTGGACGCCAGTCATGGCGGAGGCAGTAGGTGCGAAGGCGCACCTCATGGTGGCCGGCGATCGACTCCAGGGCGCCTCGTTTGGCGTGCGTCAGGGGAGGAGGGTCTGGACGAAGTGGGTGCTCTGATTTTCAATGAGGCCTGAAGCAATATGGAGGAGTGGTTCGAGCAGTCCAGGAAGAAAAACAGTAAGCTCTCTTGTTTGTTTTTTTTTTTTATTTTCAAATGCATAGTTTAAAATTCAGTTTAAAATTATAAATGCATTGTTTGAAAATCAGTTTTCAAAAATGTAAGACACTGAATTTTATTTTCATATTTGATAATAATAGCATTATTTTAAAATGTAATATATATATATATATATATATTAGTAATAAAAATGTAATTTTTAATAAAAATATAAAATTAGCTTTATATATGAAATGAAAATAAATATCATTGTTTTGGAAATGAAAATCGTATAAAGTTTTGTTTTTAAATATATTGAACTTCGACAGGAAAATGGGATTTTTATATATTGAACTTCGACAGGAAAATGGGATTTTTATATATTGAACTTCGACAGGAAAATGGGATTTTTATATATTGAACTTCGACAGGAAAATGGGATTTTTATATATTGAACTTCGACAGGAAAATAGGATTTTTATATATTGAACTTCGAAATAAAAATTCGATTTTTATATATTGAATAGCGAAGTAAAAATTCGATTTTTATATATTGAATAACATAGTAAAAATTCGATTTTTACATATGTAGTGGCTACGGGCAACGAAGATGACGAAGATGTGATAGCGATGAAGATTTCTATCAAAGAAGTGCCGAGGAGCTAGGATAGCTATCTGTGAGAATTTCTCACCTTTCAATTTCTTTTCTAATTATATATATATACTAGGATGCAGACGGTGCTTAGTAGCACCCGACACAATCGTCCACAGACCATGGACTTGTTTGTTTGGTTGCATAGATTAGTTGAATTATTTGTTTGAAATGAATTGAATTGTTTGGTGAGATGGAATTGATTTGATTGATGTGTGAATGGCGTGGGCCTTCACTAGACCGGGGATAAGGCTAGGCCTTGTCCCGTTTCTAGTATCGTGCCGTTATGCCGCCGAAATTTTCTAAAATATATTAGAAAAATAAAAATATCATTTTATTGTGTAAATGAATTGAATAGAAATTCATAGGTTGAAATAAAATGTTTTATCGTTAAAATATAAATTTTTAACGTGAAGTGAATAAAATAAAATATTCATTTACAAACCAGACGGTTTGTTTATGTACACTTATTTGAATGACATTGATTGGGACGATAAATTTTACACATCGCCCAACAGCACAAATAAAATATGTGTTTGATTGTTTGAAACCCCACACGGGTGTTGGGATGAAATTTGAAGTTCACTCATCCTGATTGATTAAATATGTCGATCGATAGATTGACAGGCTGTTATAAGCGTTAAATATCTATATTTGATGCTTTTACAGTGTAGTGCACTTTGGTTGATGGTTGATTATTTTCAATGTTATTATATACATGTGTTGTATGAAAATCCATATAATTAACTTTATATGGTAATTGATTGGGCCTCATTCCAATTTGAAAAACAAAGAATATTATAAAATAAAAGTTCATGTGTTGACAGTACTCATCCGTTGAGATTGGTCATGTGTTGAACGAAATATTTTAGTAATAAAATTTACATCTTTATCAATATAAAATAAAAGTTCATGTGTTGACAGTACTCATCCGTTGAGATTGGTCATGTGTTGAACGAAATATTTTAGTAATAAAATTTACATCTTTATCAATATAAAATAAAAGTTCATGTGTTGACAGTACTCATCCATTGAGATTGGTCATGTGTTGAACGAAATATTTTGATAATAACAACTATTTTGAAAAAGAAATATTTGAAATAGAATATTTGAAAATAGAAATTTATGGAGCCATGTTGATTAGATTGACGCCATTTTGACGTGAACGATATTTATATCGATTTTATTCATTTTAAAATGAATATTGAAGAGTGATTTCGAAATCGAATATTTTGAAATGAATTGAATTGAAAACGATTTCGAAATAAATTGAATTGAAAACGATTTCGAAATGAATTGAATATATAACGATTTCGAAATGAATTGAATATATAACGATTTCGAAATGAATTGAATATATAACGATTTCGAAATGAATTGAATATATAACGATTTCGAAATGAATTGAATATATAACGATTTCGAAATGAATTGAATATATAACGATTTCGAAATGAATTGAATATATAACGATTTCGAAATGAATTAAATATATAACGATTTCGAAATGAATTGAATATATAAACGATTTCGAAATGAATTGAATTGAAAACGATTTCGAAATAAATTGAATTGAAAACGATTTCGAAATGAATTGAATATATAACGATTTCGAAATGAATTGAATATATAACGATTTCGAAATGAATTGAATATATAACGATTTCGAAATGAATTGAATATATAACGATTTCGAAATGAATTGAATATATAACGATTTCGAAATGAAATGAATTGAAAACGATTTCGAAATGAATTGAATGGAAAACGATTTCGAAATGAATTGAATTGAAAACGAATTCAAATTGAATTGAAAGCGAATTGAAATGGATTCAAATTGAATTGAAATTGGAATTGAATAGAAATGAATTTTAAAACGAATTTATAAAGAAGAATTCAATTTTGATTTGAATTGAAAAGGAAGTTGAAATTTCTTTTGAAACGAATTCATTATATAATTCGGTTTAAATAGAAATCGACGAAATATATATTATATATATTATATATATAATATAATGGCCTGAATAGAACGCGCTGCGCCGCGGCAGTTCGTGAATTTCGACCATTTATTTCAAACGGGCATTACGGGAGATCCGACCGTCGGATTCTCCTAAAACCGGAACCGTTGGGTTCGTATCGAAAAGAGCTTTCTAATGAATATTAGAAATTTGAAATCTAACGGTTGGATTTGGAGATACGTCCAAATCAAATTCGAAAAAGGTCGCTGTAAGTGCAGTTCGATGGCCATTGATGGAAATCGACTGTACGGGCCTTGATAAAATTATTAAAAATAGTAATAATTTGTGTAAAATCATAAGAAATGATTTAGAAAGAATTGGGATGAAAAACTCCATATTTGAAAAGATAAAAATAGATTTTTATCGAAATGAACTAGTTTTGAACTAGAATTATAATTCTATTTATTTTTAAATAAATAAATTGAATTTGAAAAGGGTTTTGAAAATAACCAGAATATCCAATGATTGCATTGGAGTGGATTTGAATCGAAATTGTCCTCGGAATATTTCGATGTTGGAATTCGTGATTATACAGGTGTTGTTATGGAAATTTGAAAGATATATATTTATATCGTTATTTCCAATACGACATTTGTTAGTCGTAGAATTCGATATTGAATATAAGCCGTTATATTTTCTATTCAGAGCCTTGTATTGAATATCGAATGTGATTTGGGTTTGTCGTGAATGGTGTCTTTACTAACACTATTCTTGAACCCAGTTGAGAAAAGATTAAATCTTTTTATTTAGATTTAATGAAGTGTACCAATTAAATAACATTTAATTGGAATTGAATCGATATTGATTTTTGGGTTTATCGTGAACAGTGTTTTAAATAACACTCGTTCTTTAACCCGATGATTAATGAATGTGATTTTGGGTTTATCGTGAACCGTGTTTTTAAATGACACTGATTCTTTAACCCAGTCAAAGATTAAAACTAAGTGGAGTTTTAATGAATCTTTAATTAGATTGAATTGATCGAAAATAGAGTATCACCAGCTTTGCTCCAGGCGATAGTTAAATCTTTAATTAGATTTGAACGTGAAATGGTAATTGAATTTACCGATAACACTGTGGTGTTAGATATGAAGTATTACCAGTTTTACTTCATGGGATGAATAGGTTGGGATTGGGGAATTAAAACAAATGATTACTTCGATAAGTTTCTTAATCCCGACTAGTTGAATCGAAATTCAAAGGATGATAAAAGAATAAATTCAGGAAATTACCTTGGATAAAATTAATGGGAACCTTTCCCTATGAATGTGAAAATTAGAAACTAACTGTCGGTTAGCTAAGCAGAATGGTTTTCTGAATATTGATCTGATGTTGGTTTCGGCCTTCGGGGTTAATGTTTGGGGAATTATTCTCTTGATTAATTTACGGTTAGTGACTGATGAATTGGAATGAGGCGTATGTTGTGTTTGTGTAACACTTATTTAAAATATACGCGAGTTATTCGGAAAGTCCGGGTTTATCCCATTCTGAATAACTGATACGACGATAAGTCGAAGATGAAGACGATGGTCGAAGACCGGAGGTCTTCACGTCGTTTGGGTAATTACTGATGATCTTGATTGGGTTGTACACCCAAGAAGATGGAAACAGTTAGTGATCGTCCAGACGTACTTGGAGATCGATGGATATGCGGGGTACTAGGTGCCTCCGGTTTCGTTCAGACCTGGAACGGACTTGTAAATGGATGGTGTGTCTGACATTGTATTCCTTTATATTGTATTTGTTGATCTCTGCTAAATATATATCTGTTTGGCGGCGGAGAATTTATTCTCTTGCTTAACGCCCTTCTCTGAGACATATGAGCTCAGAGGTTATATATTGGCAGAAATCAGTGGTACGATATGGATTGACAGTGTGGCATACTGAGATGCAGTGATCCAAACTTTTGTTGAAAAGCAAAGGTTGGTGGTTGATGATCAAAGCGCAGCTGATATAGCATGGCTTTGTGTATAGCGTTGATCCGCGAGCCTCACAGCCCGGGATGGTGGTAAACTGATGGTTTGATCAGTATACATTTTTTTTAGTGTAGTGGATTCGGTCGACCGATATTGAGCTTCGTGCTCGGAGGGATAGAGTAAGCGGTGTTTTCTCTTGCTGGGACGTAAGCCGCGGTGATACTTGAGTCCCCAAAAGTGCGGATGTGCATAGCGGTGTTTTCTCTCGCTGAGACGTAAGCCGCGGTGATTTGTACTACGCGAGCGATCTTTCGAATCAGGAGCCACCATGATGGAAATCCAATTTCCGATACGTGTATTTCGGCTTTATTTGTAGAGCCTAGTATGGCGACATAGTGGGATGGGGCACTCATGTCGTCTATGATTTATATTTATGATTGAAGTTGTTTTGACACTATACACTTATTACAGTATCAAATGATTTGTTTTAAACGTATCAAGCATGTTTGGCTGTTATAAGGGAAAACCCTATCCTCGGCTGCGTTGCATTGTGTGATGGGACCTGGGTCTTATAACAGCTTCATTTTTCTTTATTTAGCATTGCGCTGCTGGTTTTATGCACTGGTATTTTTGGGAGGAAACCCATTCTGTGTTATACGGCGTGGTCCCTTGATTTACCTAGCTTTAAAAATAAAGATTAATAACTGTTTTAGTTCTCACACCAGTCACATGACTGACCTGGAGTTTATTGTTTTAACCTAAACTCTGGGTGCCCTTATTTTCGACACGGGCAGCTAGTAGTTTTGGTTTTGCAGATTTATATTCACAGGATCCTGGTTTACAGCTGGAACGATATCCGGAAAGCTTTGTATCCGTATATCTCATTCTAGTTGTGTATTGTATTATTTTCCGCTGCTATGTATTTAAATGTAATTTAAATCTCTGATATTTCTGTGTAATATTGATTTATACTCTGTATATTCTTGTAATCTGATGCATTGTTGTAATATACAATGAAATGTTCTTCTGTATGCGTTCTGCTGTGGTTTGTTCTCGAACTATCCGACGCTTTCCCTTACGGGGAGGTTGCGGGTCTTTACAGTACATCCATCTTAGGCACTATTATCTAAGACTTATACAATAGCCTTGCACTTTACTCCGTCTTCAATTTTCTTCATCGTATTTTATCACAACGCTTATGCCAATACGGAGTGGTTCTTCGGATAATAATCCAACCGGTCTCTCCATATTAACAACGTAAAATGGTCAAAACATTGATAGTCTGTGATTTTACTATCAAATGAAAACATGTACGTGTACAAACAACGATCTAAGTTCCAAATGGAATTATCGACCCAATCATCAAACATATATATATTTATATATATTCATATTTCCTTATTTTCTATATTTAGAAAATATTTGTTATCAATGTTGGAAAACGTTTCCATTGTTTATTTACGTATCACTATTCTTCCAGCAATATCAGACTCTAACTTTAAACTAACAAGAGAACAACTTCCTAAGTATAAACCTCGAAGGCCGAAACCAACATCAGATCGATACTCAGGAAACCATTCAACTTATTAATCTCTAGTCAGTTTCTAATTTTGCTTAACTATATATTCTTTAACTCCATTCGCTCAACTCTAGATCGCAGCGATCACAATGGTTATGCCTGATTCCCTCAGGAAACATCCGACCGTCGTAGGCTATTTACAGCCCTGCGAATTACGCTAGCAGTCGTGCTAAATGGCAACTCATCCTGAATAACTATGTTTGACTAATTCTTTTTCAACTAACTTTATTTGATTTACTCTAGTTCGATTTAACTCTAATCGATTAACTCTAACTGGTTAACTCTAACGGTTTTAACTCTAACAGTTTAACTCTAACTGTTTAACTCTATTCGATTAACTCTTACCGATTAACTCTAATCGAATAAACTATTCATTTATAAAGATTTACTATTAGTAATGGTTCTTCACTTTACAAATGATTTCCTTTTTATAACGTTTTCCTTTTTATAACATCCTATTCAGTTATAAACAAATTTCCTTTTTATAACTCTATTTATTTTCTAAATATTTCCTTTTCAAATTTATTCTTAAAAATATTCTAACTTCTTAAATTCTCGGAAAAATTAGCCATAACCTCCTTTGCATCGGGAGCATCGGGAAAATCCCCAAACCGCTACACAAGCCTTTCCATTCAAAAAGAAAATGATTTGCAGTTATTTCCTTTTTGAATATCTCCTATTTATTTCTAAGTAAATAATCCCTATTTAATATTTTATTTATTTAACAAATAAATAATCCATGTTATAGTATCTTAGCTATTTATTCTTAAATAAATAATTCACTTTATAAATACTCCATTTATAAAGGTTTCCCTTTATTTATAATTTCCACTTAAACATATTTTCTATTTATAAATATTCCATTTATATATATTTCTATTTATAAATATTCTATTTATAAATATTCTATTTATAAATATTCTCTTTTATAAAATCCTCTTGATTTTATAAATATTCTCTTTTTAATATTCCGGTATGTCCTGGTGTTTAACATATCAAGTTACGGTGTCCAATATCGTCCATACACATATAATCAACAACAGATTATAAATCACGTCATATATCACAATATATGAAAACAATAAAATAACTATTGAGGAATCCAGTCGGATTCCTCCAACCTGTTTCCCTGCATCCACAGATGTTACACAATAAAATCAACATCACTTTCAGTTCCCTATGATATATTCTGTTAAATAGAATCAATATAGAAATTCAACTAACTGACTAGCAGTTCAATCAAACAGTCAACACACAGTCAATCAGTCAATATTTAACAGTTCTAAAAATACAACATGAAAATATAAACTGTTCAGAGTTAGTGAGATTTACTCACATTGGACGATCATCGTTGATAACGATAACCATCGCTCGATTTGATTCAGACGGACAATTTATTTTACAATAAATTGTAGCGAGCTCGGATTCACTCCCGGTCAGTCTCATTGTGTTGCTCCCGTCCATACGATCCCAACACAACATGTTTCGCTGAATTTCGTTTACGTATGACGAAGTTACACACTTTTAAAGTTTGAATAAAAATTTAAATTGAAAAAACTTAACAAAATAAATAAATAGGCCTCACCCTCATTTCCCACTAGCCCAAATCCTCTCAAGCCTAACCCTTCAACCGTTTAAATCCTTCTTCCCCAAAAGCTTATACCCGAATCCTCAGTATTTTCTCCACCAGTTCGATGATTTCCAACCGAACATCCTCCCTCCTCACTCGATTAAAATCCAAACAAATATCATCATCAGCCTTTACTTCGAGTACTGATCAATACCGTGTACCTACTGTTGCACTCGACGTCCTCAATCCCAGTGGAAATCAATGGCGTTGCACCTCCCAAAGTAGCGCCGTACTCGGCCAAACAGTGACCGCAGCTGCGCCTTGCCTTCCAGAACCCCGACGAACCACAAAACCCAGTAACGATGCTTCAATTCGCGGATTCCCCTAACCCTAGCTGCTGCTTGCGTTGCTGGAACAAAACCCGTGACTTCAAAACTTGATCGAACCCAGAAAAAAAGCATAGAAATGAACCACTTCCATCGCTGGATCTAAGGATATATCCTTTGTAATTTATAACTTTGTTTTGAATTCTCTTTTGATTTTTGAACATTGCGTTTTTGGGTTCCTGGAAGAAAAAGATTGACGGCGCATTGTTTGGCTTGTGCTGAATGAAATTTAGGTTCAGAAATTTTGTTTGGGTATTTATAGGGGATTTTATAATATTATATTCGATTATAATATTTATTTCTAATCAAACACTGTATATATTTGTCCTCTAAAATTCCTATGATCACACGTGATACCCAAAAATCACCAAACCGGACATGTAGCTAGAGTTTGACATTACGGTCCCAACAAAACTGGTTTCGTCGAATTCCGACTTCGTATGCTCACACAGTGTATTTTTAACTATCAAAATACTGACTGTTTCTTACTTTAGAAATCCGTACGGCCACATACTGACTTCAAAAATCACGGAACTGGAAATCTAACAACTATTTGACATTGCGGATCCAACAAAATTAGTTTCGTCGAATTCCGACTTCGTTTGTAAAACTGGCTATTTTTAAAGTTCTGGATGACCCATTTAAATATATAAATATATTTAAATATAATTAAATTAAATATAAATAAATTTATATTATCGTTTATATATTCACCACAGAATATCATACAGCTCCACTGGGATTTATAACTCGATATTTCAAATCTGGGTTAACCCGATATTCGATTTATATTGAAATTCCTTTTAAAAATATAAATAATTCCTTTATAAATTATAAAGGAATTCCACGGTGACTTTTCTAAAATTTGATTTGGACGTAAATCAAAATCTACACGACGAAATCCCGATTTTTCTCTTCCACTAGAAAGATATACTCCACTAGCTCCACACGTTTCTTGATTCATAGAAATTCGGCTTAAAATGAATCCTGTACATTCAGTTGAAGTTCAAATCGCCAATTTACGAACTGCAGCGCCATTTCAAGCTTGATTTTAATTATAATATAATTATACGTTCAAACTGTCATTTGTTTAATATATTCGTTATTCAAATTCAATTCTAAACTGAATTAAATATCACAGATGATCCAGTTCACACCATATCGCTAT
This sequence comes from Allium sativum, assembly GCA_030737875.1. NCBI lineage: Eukaryota > Viridiplantae > Streptophyta > Magnoliopsida > Asparagales > Amaryllidaceae > Allium > Allium sativum. Next base: position 929,111,312 of record CM060913.1, on the reverse strand, counting down.
TTCCGCCAATTTTGATTATTTCAGAATTAAATATATTATTTAATATATTATTTAATTTATTATTTTAAATTAAATATTCACCATTATTTAATTAAGCCACCATTAAATCCTTTTAATCACCCTTTAAATAATTAAATAAATAAATTATTATACCGCGGGAAAATGCGGGTCATTACATTCTTCCCCACTTAAAATAATTTCGTCCTCGAAATTGCTAAGGTAGAGGACGACCCTATCGACTGGTTAGAACATATTTGTTCACTTCTTAAATTTAGTTTCCAGCTGAACCATTTTAATGTCAGTTAAATATTAATTAATTTTTATCAACGAAAATTTCCAAAAATCCTGAAAATTTTCTAATTCCTTAACTTTTCGGAAAATTTCGCCAGCACCTCCTTTGTACTGGTCAATAGGTCAAACTCCAACTCGCCTCTCTGGGCCATCTCCAACCCAAAAGAAAATCAAACAGCCAAGCGGCTTGCCAATTCGGCTCATAAATCTTATATCCAATAGAAATATAAACTTGTACCTTTTGTCGGCATATCATTATATTTTTTCCACTTGTTATCAATTCAGCGGTTACAAGGGTCATCCCAATACAATTCCAAACTGCTTTTATCCACAACACAACCATTCGCTTATATCCGAGCCAAATATCATTTCAGCTTGAGTTTCTCCTCGATTCCCAATTCTTAACTTGATTATCACATTACACTTCAAATTTGAATCTCACCATCCAATTTGTCTTAATATCATTCTAAAACAATCTCAGTTACCACTTTACTGGCTTTACTTTAATTCAAATTTGCTTTCACAAATTTCTGTTAAATTTGTTTTTAATTCAAACAGTCTTTCCCTGGGAGTTTTTAAACAGTTTACTCTTTTCAAAAATCAATTTTTCCTTTTTGAAATTCAAGACAGTATCTCTAATAGTAATTCGTCACTTACAACTCGAAAATGAATACCAATGATGCAGCTATCATCATCAGAATCTATTTTCCAGCGATCTAAGTGAGTTCAATACTATAAAACCATTTCTAAACATTTCCACTTTGAAATTCATTTTAAAATATAATTCACACTGCTTGTAAAACAATTTAAAATATCCCAGGATCTTAAATTTTCCTTATTTTTAATCCAAATCCATTTACAAACACTTATCCAATTTTCCAGAATTTTAATTTAATTTCTGGTTTACATTTCAGATTTAACTCATCTGATTTCACGTATTTCACTTATGTGAATTCTGGTTGGTTAATTACATAACCATTTCACATTTTATAATCTTATTTGATTATAATGTCAACCAATATATCCAATATATATCAAAATATACCTTGGGTAAAATTATTTCATTTACCCTCTTTAAAACATACTATGTTGGTTTATTGTATTCAAGTGTTTAGTAACCCTTATCAATTTAGTGGATCAAACTGATCGACCAGAATTCACAAACGACTCAACCAATAAATCTCCATAATATAAAACGATTTTTATATTCAATAACAAATACGCACTCATATATATACACTCAACTCAATCTAGGGTATTACTAACCCTATCTCTACCGAGTCACGCCACAGAGCCAAGTGATTCTTAACTTAAGCTCTGATACCAACTGTAACGACCCGGATTTTGAGCGACTTTGGTTATCGACATAAACACGATGTCGATAACCAAAACATCGAAAAATCCCGGTAATTAATGAAAGAAATTAGAGGGTGAGAATAGATAAGATAGAAACTTAGAATAGAAGAAGAAGAAGAACACAACATCAGAGTAACAAGAACCTCACAGCGGAACGAATAACATATAATAGATAACATAACTTTAAAATATAATAGTTATGTATACAATAGCACTTATTAGAGTACAGCACTTACAATACAGCGGAAATAAACTATAGTTATATGATCCTGGAGCCTCCTGCTCCATCTCTTCAAGTATCTGTAAATTCCTGACTACTTGACTGCCCGTACAAAATTGGGCACCCAAGAGTTTAGGGAAAACAAAACAAAATATACTCCGGGTCAGTCATGAGACTGGTATGAGTAAAATAGTTTAAAACAGTTTGAACAAGTAAATGACATCTCATAAGACCACACCGTATAATGGAACGGGTTTTTCCCTTATGGGAATCCAAACATCTTTGAAAAGCAATATCATTCTGATATTATAATAATGTCTAAATACAATTAGATATCAATCTAGCAGAAACGCTTGCATCTCACGTTCTACATATAGTATACAATCAAAACCGCGGGTGCGTATTGGATGATTGGATTTCCAACTATGACAAGGTATGGAACCACCTTCCTATCAGTGTACTCTAGGAACGATATAATGGAGTTCAACAAGAACATCTTGTAACTCAGCCACACATGACCGACCACTCATTTCGCTTGAGTGTATCGAATGTACATCACCAACGGTTGGGATCAGCAACCGTTCCCGTATATATATATGGGACAGCATTGATATATTAAAGAAGCAAATGAATATTCTCTAGATAGGTGATTATACACCCTACTTCGGTGCGACCGACTTAGCCATGCTGCCTGCCCGATTTCTTCCATTACCGGATGTGAGGCTAGAAGCTACGTTTATCTTTTTACACATCATATCTTCATTCACTTAGAATGCCACATCGTCATACCCGCCAAATCATTATCGATTTCCCTAACAGTATCATGGGTATGAAGCTAAGAGAAACGAATTCCTCCGCCACCAAACGTAATATGTTAAAGAGATTAACATATATGATTCATTAGGAATACTCTGTCAGACGTTCGTCCATACATGTTGTCCTGGGACTGGACAAACCAAAGGCACTATTCAGTACATCCATCTTAGGCACTATTATCTAAGACTTATACAATAGCCCTTGCACTTTACTCCGTCTTCAATTTTTTTATCGTATTTTATCACAACGCTTATGTCAATACGGAGTGGTTCTTCGGATAATAATCCAACCGGTCTCTCCATATTAACAATGTAAAATGGTCAAAACATTGATAGTCTGTGATTTAACTATCAAATGAAAACATGTACGTGTACAAACAACGATTTAAGTTCCAAATGGAATTATCGATCCAATCATCAAACATATATATATTTATATATATTCATATTTCCTTATTTTCTATATTTAGAAAATATTTGTTATCAACGTTGGAAAACGTTTCCATTGTTTATTTACGTATCACTATTCTTCCAGTAATATCAGACTCTAACTTTAAACTAACAAGAGAACAACTTCCTAAGTATAAACCACGAAGGCCGAAACTAACATCAGATCGATACTCAGGAAACCATTCAACTTATTAATCTCTAGTCAGTTTCTAATTTTGCTTAACTCTATATTCTTTAACTCCATTCGCTCAACTCTAGATCGCAGCGATCACAATGGTTACGCCTGATTCCCTCAGGAAACATCCGACCGCCGTAGGCTATTTACAGCCCTGCGAATTACGCTAGCAGTCGTGCTAAATGGCAACTCATCCTGAATAACTACGTTTGACTAATTCTTTTTCAACTAACTTTATTTGATTGACTCTAGTTCGATTTAACTCTAATCGATTAACTCTAACTGGTTAACTCTAACGATTTTAACTCTAACTTTTTAACTCTAACTGTTTAACTCTATTCGATTAACTCTTACCGGTTAACTCTAATCGAATAAACTATTCATTTATAAAGATTTACTATTAGTAATGGTTCTTCACTTTACAAATGATTTCCTTTTTATAACGTTTTCCTTTTTATAACATCCTATTCAGTTATAAACAAATTTCCTTTTTATAACTCTATTTATTTTCTAAATATTTCCTTTTCAAATTTATTCTTAAAAATATTCTAACTCCTTAAATTCTCGGAAAAATTCGCCATAATCTCCTTTGTATCGGGAGCATCGGGAAAATCCCCAAACCGCTACACAAGCCTTTCCATTCAAAAAGAAAATGATTTGCAGTTATTTCCTTTTTGAATATCTCCTATTTATTTCTAAGTAAATAATCCCTATTTAATATTTTATTTATTTAACAAATAAATAATCCATGTTATAGTATCTTACCTATTTATTCTTAAATAAATAATTCACTTTATAAATACTCCATTTATAAAGGTTTCCCTTTATTTATAATTTCCACTTAAACATATTTTCTATTTATAAATATTCCATTTATAAATATTTCTATTTATAAATATTCTATTTATAAATATTCTCTTTTATAAAATCCTCTTGATTTTATAAATATTTTCTTTTCAATATTCCGGTATGTCCTGGTGTTTAACATATCAAGTTACGGAGTCCAATATCGTCCATACACATATAATCAACAACAGATTATAAATCACGTCATATATCACAATATATGAAAACAATAAAATAACTATTGAGGAATCCAGTCGGATTCCTCCCACCTGTTTCCCTGCATCCACAGATGTTACACAATAAAATCAACATCACTTTCAGTTCCATATGATATATTCTGTTAAACAAAATCAATATAGAAATTCAACTAACTGACTAGCAGTTCAATCAAACAGTCAACACACAGTCAATCAGTCAATATTTAACAGTTCTAAAAATACAACATGAAATTATAAACTGTTCAGAGTTAGTGAGATTTACTTACATTGGACGATCAACGTTGATAACGATAACCATCGCTCGATTTGATTCAGACGGACAATTTATTTTACAATAAATTGTAGCGAGCTCCGATTCACTCCCAGTCAGTCTCATTGTGTTGCTCCCGTCCATACGATCCCAACGCAACTTGTTTCGCTGAATTTCGTTTACGTATGAAGAAGTTACACACTTTTAAAGTTTGAATAAAAATTTAAATTGAAAAAACTTAACAAAATAAATAAATAGGCCTCACCCTCATTTCCCACCGGCCCAAATCCTCTCAAGCCCTACCATTCAACCGTTTAAATCCTTCTTCCCCAAAAGCTTATACCCGAATCCTCAGTATTTTCTCCACCAGTTCGATGATTTCCAACCGAACATCCTCCCTCCTCACTCGATTAAAATCCAAACAAATATCATCATCAACCTTTACTTCGAGTACTGATCAATACCGTGTACCTACTGTTGCACTCGACGTCCTCAATCCCAGTGGAAATCAATGGCGTCGCACCTCCCAAAGTAGCGCCGTACTCGGCCAAACAGTGACCGCAGCTGCGCCTTGCCTTCCAGAACCCCGACGAACCACAAAACCCAGTAACGATGCTTCAATTCACGGATTCCCCTAACCCTAGCTGCTGCTTGTGTTGCTGGAGCAAAACCCATGACTTCAAAACTTGATCGAACCAAAAAAAAGCATAGAAATGAACCACTTCCATCGCTGGATCCAAGGATATATACTTTGTAATTTATAACTTTGTTTTGAATTCTCTTTTGATTTTTGAACATTGCGTTTTGGGTTCCTGGAAGAAAAAGATTGACAGCGCATTGTTTGACTTGTGCAGAATGAAATTTAGGTTCAGAAATTTTGTTTGGGTATTTATAGGGGATTTTATAATATTATATTCGATTATAATATTTATTTCTAATCAAACGCTGTATATATTTGTGCTCTAAAATTCCTATGATCACACGTGATACCCAAAAATCACCAAACTGGACATGTAGCTAGAGTTTAACATTACGGTCCCAACAAAATTGGTTTCGTCGAATTCCGACTTCGTATGCTCACATAGTGTATTTTTAAGTGTCAAAATACTGACTGTTTCTTACTCTAAAAATCCGTACGGCCACATACTGACTTCAAAAATCACGGAACCGGAAATCTAACAACTATTTGACATTGCGGATCCAACAAAATTAGTTTCATCGAATTCCGACTTCGTTTGTAAAACTGGCTATTTTTAAAGCTCTGGATGAATCATTTAAATATATAAATATATTTAAATATAATTAAATTAAATATAAATAAATTTATATTATCGTTTATATATTCACCACAGAATATCATACAGCTCCACTGGGATTTATAACTCGATATTTCAAATCTGGGTCAACCCGATATTCGATTTATATTGAAATTCCTTTTAAAAATATAAATAATTCCTTTATAAATTATAAAGGAATTCCACGGCGACTTTTCTAAAATTTGATTTGGACGTAAATCAAAATCTACACGACGAAATCCCGATTTTTCTCTTCCACTAGAAAGATATACTCCACTAGCTCCACACGTTTCTTGTTTCATAGAAATTCGGCTTAAAATGAATCCTGTACATTCAGTTGAAGTTCAAATCGCCAATTTACGAACTGCAGCGCCATTTCAAGCTCGATTTTAATTATAATATAATTTTACGTTCAAACTGTCGTTTATATAATATATTCGTTATTTAAATTCAATTCTAAACTGAATTAAATATCACAGATGATCCAGTTCACACCATATCGCTATTTCCGCCAATTCTGATTATTTCATAAATTAAATATATTATTTAATTTATTATTTTAAATTAAATATTCACCATTATTTAATTAAACCACCATTAAATCCTTTTAATCACCCTTTAAATAATTAAATAAATTAATTATTATACCGCGGGAAAATGCGGGTCATTACACTATATATATATATATATATATATATATATATACGCCCCTCGTCTACAAACCATGGATGATATTTATTGGTTGTGATTGGTGTGAAAATTGATTGACAGCGAATGGTTGATTGGAATTGTTTGTGTTGGATATTGATTGATTGTGGTTGAGAAATACCCATTTGTGGTTGAGAAATATTTGGTTGAAACCACATATGATTTGTTTGTGGAAATGAAATAAATATATACATGCCGCCTGCGTGCGAACTAGATGCATGATCCCCATTGTCAAAAACCGCGAGGTTTTAAGGTAGAGCGAGGAGCCGTACTAGGGACAGTCCCGGTTTTAACTACCCTGCCGTTATGCTGCCGAAATTTTGAATAATATTCATGTGTTTGAATTATTTTCAATTGCTGAAACTATATTTATTCGTTGAATAGAAAACCTTCATGTGTTGAATCGATATTCATTCGTTGAATAGAAATTCATGTGTTGAATGGTATTCATATTTTGAAATAAATTGTTCTATAATAAAAAACACCTTTTTATCATCTATATGAACTATGTAAAATAATCTCGTTTTAAAAGAAATTGTTTTATAATAAAAATCCTATTTTTATTACCTATATAAACTATATAAAATAATAGTGTTTTGAAAAGAATTGTTTTACAATAAAAATCACATTTTTATTATGTACATGAATTGTTGAAATGTGAAGTGTTAAAAATAGCCACTCGTTCAAATAAATATGCATGAGTTGAAATATTCATTAATTAGCTAATGATATGATTTTTGCATATGCATACAACATTAGAATGAATGGTGTTTTTAAACCAAATGGAATCAAATATGAAGTTGAATGGAAAATGATAAGTGATAAGAACAGTATATATGTACATGCATATTTATTGAACAGGTTATAGCAAAGGGGCTAGAGAAGAGGAATAAAATTTTGTGCCCGACAAATAGGTACACATCTACTGTTTTGTTTGGGTGATGATTTTATGAGCCTGTTGGCTAGCCACTTGGCTTTTTCTTTTTTACATGAGATGCCCGTGTGGCTATTTGGGAATTTTCCCAGTCCCTCCCGTACAAAGGAGGTTATGGCGAAATTTTCAAAATTTAAAGGCGTTAGTGAAATATTTGAAATGGAAACAATATAGGAATTTTTGAATGAACTATATTTATATAAATATATAAATATAAATAAAATTAAAATGAAACATGGCCGTGCAGTTCATGTTTTGAAACCGTGATTTCAAACAACTAGTGCGGGAAATCCGACCATTGGATTTTCCCGAAACCGCAACCGTTGGGTTCGCCTTGGGAGTATCTTTCCAACGGCACCAACTTTGTGAAGATCCGACGGTTGGATTGTCTGGAATGTTTAATTCAAATCTACAGAAAAACAACGCTAGAATCGATTATATATATATACATATATATATATATAATTATATTTAATCGAATAACGACGTTGTAGTTCGTATTTTGAAATCGAAACTTCAAACGATGGTACCGGGAGATCCGACCGTCGGATTTTCCCGAAACTGGAACCGTTGGATTCGTTTTGAAAAGATCTTTCTAATGATCTAAATTTTGTGAAGATCCAACGGTTAGATTTTCAGATATGTGTAAATCAAATCTAAAGAAAAACAGCGCCACGGCCGCGATATGGCCCGAAGCGTCGTTTTGAATAAATTGGCTATTTTAAAATAAATAAAAATAGAGATAATTCGTTATAAAATATTATAAATGATATGGATGTGATTTAGAAATTAACTGAAGGCTGGCTAAGTCGAATGGTTTCCTGGGTGTTGATCTGATGTTGGTTTCGGCCTTCGGGATTAATATTTGGGAAATCGTTCTCTTACTGATTGACGGTTAGTGACTAATGAATTGAAATGATGCGTGTATATGTTAGTGTTGCACTTGTTTATTATATACGCGAGTTGCTAAGAAAGACCGGGTTTATCCCATTCTGAATAACTGAATCGATGATAAGAAATCGAAGATGAAGACGGTGGTCGAATGCCGGAGATCTTCACCTCGTTTGGATGGTAACCGAGGTCCTGATTGGGAGGCATCCGGAAATATGGATAATGAGTGGTGATCGTCCAGACGTACGTTGTGATCGATGGGTTTGCGAGGTATATAGTGCCTCCGGTTTCATTCAGACCCAGAACGGACTTGTAAATGGACTGTGTGTCTGACATTGGATTTTATTCTGTGTTAATTGATCTCTATTAAATATACATGTGTTTGGCGGCGGAGAATTTATTCTTTTGCTTAACGCCCTTCTCTGAAACGCACGAGCTCATAGGTTGTATATCGATGGACATCAGTCCCATGGCATGAATTGCTAGTGTGGCATGCCTAAGTGGCAAATGATCAGGGCTTTTGTTGAAAAGCAAAGTTTTGTGGTGATGATCAAAGCACCGCCTGTGTGGCGTAGCTTTGTGTATAACGTGCATTAGCGAGCCTCACACCCCGGTATGAGCCAGAAAAGGGATAAGGACCTCAGGGAGGGCATGCGTTTCCTTCTAGCTAGGAGTTGTGTTAGTGTTTTTACACGGCTTGACATTTTACTTATGTGGTTGTTGCTGTTGCGAGGCGCCTCGGTTTGATCGGACGATCCGGGTTCGATGGAGTCATTCGTTGGCTCACTTACGCCCCATAGGGCGGGGAAACGTAGTGTTCAGGCATTTTAATCCACATCGGTGGACTGGCCCTGTCGCTCCAAAGGCTTGACTGAGTACTTGCCTGAGACATGGGCTAGATTGTCTCGAAGTCGGTAAGGACTATCTTTTGCCTTGGTTCATGATGGAAATCCAATTTCCAAATACGACATCGTGCGGTTTTGATTGTATATATATATGGCGACATGATATATGGTACCCATGCCGTCTATGATTGATAGTTATGATTGAAATTGTTTTTGAAACATATAAACACTAGTAATAATATCAAATGCTTTTGTTTTAATCGTATCAAGCATATCTTGGCCATTATAAGGTAAAAACTCTATCCTCCGGTTTGCATTGCATTGTGTGATGGGAACTGAGTCTTATAATGGCTTCATTTTTATAAAAAGCATTGCGTTGTTTTAAAGAAAGATTTGTGTTAAAGCACTGGCAATCCAATGGAGTAAACCTGTTCCACGAAAGTGGCGTGGTCCTGTGATTAGCCATACTATAAATATGTTGAGTAGATTTCTCATACCAGTCCCATGACTGACTCGTAGTTTGTTTCACTCTCAAACTCGGGTGCCCCTTTTTCTACATGGGCAGCCTTGTATTCAGGTTTAGCTGGCTCTTTCGGGATAGCTGGAGCTGAAGATGGATTCTATCATTTATCTCTTTTTATGCTGTTCAGCTCCTATTGTACATATTATGTTTGTTTTCCGCTGTAGACATATATGCATAGTTAAACTGTATTTGTACTAAGTAAGATCCTGTATACTGTGTAACTCTGATGATTACTTTTATCCATTATATTCTATTGTTCATTATCTGGTGTATTTATTTAATTATGTTCTGCTATTATCTGTTTCTGTGTTATATTCCACGGATTACCCTTGCCACCGTCAGTACGGGATTTGGGGTCGTCTCATATAGGGTTAAATTCCATTTAGATCATTCATAATTTTAATTCAATTCGAGATGTATCCAATAATCACCGTTATCGTATATTCTGTTATAAGTAACTTTATATGATATCAAAACACAAATATCCTCAAATAAAATTATAATTATATTGATTTTAGGTCTGAGGACCGTTACATCACTGTCACTATGAGAATAACTTATGATACTGTTAATTATAATCCATGTAGTTTTCTCACGGTGGGTCAGCCCAATACGCTATTCTCCAATACGTATTTATATCTTGACATTAGTATCACGTATATTAATGACCAATGAGATGTGATCATCAATCAATAAACGTACTAGTCTCAATGTTTTATTGTTGTCCTATATAAACAATAAAACTTGACTAGGGACATTTAAGAATTATAATATATAATATATTATATAATCTCAAGTTCAAGTCTTACTCGAACTATATAATTCCGTATTATTATTCTAAGGACTTCTATTATGTTAGTATTTATATTATGTAGTAAATATAACATAACATAATAATTTTTTACTCCAAATAAAACAATAACATCAACAATGTTATTAATCACATCAAATGGATTGCTTCTAGGGCATAAAATCTAACAATCTCCCACTTGCACTAGAGTCAACTATTAATGTATCGTACACTCATGAAACTAGTGTGGCTATTAAACTTCTGTTGCGACAATGTTTAATTCAATAGGTCTACAACATTACAAGTTTTGCAACTTTGCAGATATGTTTAATTCCTCTGTGAACAACTTCACATAAGAATTATATATATATATATATATATATATATATATGTTTGGATTGATAATGATTTTAAGGTTTTTAGGCTTAAGCAATAGCCATATTGTTATCACAGTGTAAATCATTGGATCAACAATGAATTAAGTTCAATTATGAACTTTTTAAACAATTTTCTTTCTCACAGTCAACATCTATTTCTTGTTTTAAAACTAATATTACACACAATAATTAATGTGCTATCAATATATAACGTTAGAATTATTGTGTCACTCCCACTCAATTTCTTGTCTATACAAGATTCAATGGTATTTTGTGGTTTTCGAGACATTTCGAATTCTATTTCATTCCCATTGGTATCTTAGAGACTGGCTCTCCTTTACAAAGGATACCTCCTTTATAAAGGATACCAATTTGAGTAATAAGCATTTTATTCTCAGAGAATTTATAGAAATAATATCCTTTTGTTTCTTTTGGATATTCCGCAAAGTAGTTATCTGATTTGGGTCATATCTTATCAGAGGAAGGACGTTTAATAAATGTCTTACTTCCCGAATCTTCGCATTAGACACACTAGGACATTTCCTAGTCCATATCTTATATGGCGTCTTCATACTCGTTTTAGTAGCATTAAATGCAACTGTTCTAAATTTAATTTACTTGAAGATCTATATGACTTATCATTGATCGTACCATATCTTATAAGGTGCGATTTCTCCATTCAGACATACCATTCTAGGATGGTGTTCTAAGTGGAGTAAGTTGTGAAGCAATTTCACACTCATTAGATAGTCATTAAATTGTCGGCTTAGTTATTTCTCTTTGATCTGTTCAAGAGAATTTATTTTCTACCAAAATTGGTTTTGAACTTCATTCTTAATTCTTTGAACATTTCGAAGGATTCTGATTTGTGTTCATGAGACACACATATCAATATCTACTGACATAATTAGTAAATATAATGAAGTGATAAAACATGCCTCTAGCTTATGTACTTATTACTCCATATACATCATTATGTATGAGACCCGATATGTAACATCCCGAAATTTTAACAACACCAATAGAGGATAAATTAAATTATAATTAATTAACATTCAGAATTAAGGAAAATGGACTGCGACATTGTGTCCGTCTTGAAATTTTGGTCAAGATAGACATTTGGTTTGCGTAAAACGGACACCGTATGAAGAAGTTATAAGGGTTTTAAGTTTGTATACGCGCAGAAGAATTATATATACACACATGAGTCAGGGATATGTCAGAATTTTATCCCAAACCATTCGAATTTGATAAAAAAAAGTGGTGGCAGTTTTCCCGCTCAAGGGGCTCGACCCCCTAGAGGGGTGTCGACACCGGGGTCTACCCCCCTTAAGGGGTGTCGACACCAGGGTCCCACAGGGGTGTCAACACCCCTAGGGCTGACGTGACAGTCGGTTTTAGAGGGTCTGACAGCTATATATACGTGGTCATTTCTCTTGTTTTCTTCATTGAGAATTCATGGTGGCCAAACTCTGCCGGTATCTGAACTGATCTGGATCCGTTATCTTCTTCAACAAAAGCAAATCAATTGGAGATTCAAGATCCAATCTTTTCTGGTTTTATCTTCTTATCCAAACCCTATGAGTCCCAAGTTGCTTTTAGATTTGAATATTTAAAAGTAAATATGACACGACTATGACTTGGATTTGTTCATATGCCTAGATTATATTAGATCCATTGTAAATTATGATTATATGACATTCTGAATTGATTAGAATTTGGATCTAAACCTCTATCTAGACGGGTCTATTATAACTTCTATGACATGCCATGATGTTAATCTTAAACCATAATTGTGTAGATCTACTTTTAAACTATTGGATCTAAATTATGTGGACATTTAATTTGTTGTTCAGATCTAGTTTATCAACTTGTGCCTATTATGTTAGATCTGAATAATTTGACATCTAAATGGTTAATTTAGATCTTATTATGCTCATTATGACATCATTATTATGTCAGAACTAGTAATTGCTACAAGTTCATCAGATTTATGCTCATATGTCCACCTTATCACCATGCTAGTTTATGTTTATGCCAAGTTATGTTAAAACAATCACTTTGGTCATATTCCTATTATTTTCCCTTTTATCGTTTATGAGTAGGCTATTATCTAGCCTAGGCATGCCGCCAATTTTGTGAGTGCGCTAGTTAAGGAACGGTGGAAAAAGGTTAATATTGGCATAATTTGAATATAAACATCATTGGACATATAATTTAAATTATTGGGTAAAATGGGCATTAACACCTATAAAGGCATAGGTTTAATTAATTAATAATGAATGCATAGGATTACAATTAGAAATTGTTATGGCGCTTATGACACGAGGATAGGTTGCATTAGTGGTGGAAATCTGCCTGGACCCGACCGACATATCTAATAGCCACTAATGTTGAACCTAATGTGAGAGGTCTAAGTACGCAAATACGAATCGGGCTACGACACGAGGTTAGGCCCAACTTGTGGAATAAGACTGCCCGAACCCGACCGGCATATCCAGCATCCACAAGTTGTAGGCCTAATGTGGGAGGTCTAGCCCATTATAAACCATAAATGGACATGGTAATCAATTGGACTACTTAACCAAATCTAATCCATAGGGATTGTATGATTGTGAACTAAAGTTAGGGTTAAGTAAAATTGGTTGGATAGTGGATGGGTTAAGCAAATATGGGGTGGGTGGGTAATATTTACATATAGGCCCACAAACTTAACTTGATAAGGTTATGTAATTAAAGACACCAAGTGGTGTATATGACAGGGGAGAACAAAAAAGTTATGTAATTAAAGACACCTTTTAGGGTAGGCATATCTTGTAGAAACGATAGGGTTATGTAATTAAAGACACCTAGTGGTATACATAGCCAAAGAAAACCTAGTGGGGGATACAAGACAAAGGGGAGAGCTTGTATTATATTGTGTGGAACCGTTTCATCCAGTAAGCCGGAGTAGGTATCAAAACATGTACTCCGTACTTGGTCGAAGAAGGGGCACGCTTACTGGACTGATTGTAAGAGATCCAAACATGGAGGACGGTGTGGGCAGCGCAAACCGTCCAGGCTATGTGCATGCATGAGCCGGGGAGAAGGGGATAAGATGACCATGATACCTGTAGATATGGGGCTGTGCATATCAGCGATGGATTGCCACTTTAGGACATGATACATCATACTGTGGGGCCGGCACAAAGTGTCTATGGAGTAGGGAGCCGATCGATTAGGGTAGTAGTTAGGGTACATTGGACGTATGCCTATGTCTACCACCTTATAGTGGAAGGGATCATCTCATTCTAGTTATACTAGTAATAGTGCAGAGTAATCATTAGAGAAGCGTGTACACCTTATCCTGTCTACCTTGTCACACCTGCCATTTATGTAGTGATCTCTCTTATCCACATTATATGCCTATCATGCTACTTTTATTTATTTACTTGCTAAAAGTAAGTAGATTCGCCAGACTTCATGTCTGACCCTTTTGTTTCCTCTTCTTTCTTCCATTTCCCCCCAGGTTCTCAGGGAGGAAACACTCAGGCTTAATCAGGACTCAGTTATCATCTTGTTAGAGATGCTTTCATAGTATGGCTCAAGTTCTTATCTTTACTATGGCTTAGCTCTTTTTTTCTTAGGGATATGCTTTTTATATTTATGTACTCTGATGGTACAAGACAAAAGTTATATTATTGTAATGGTTTTTATGACTTATGGTATTTTGGACCACGATGTATGCTTTGTGTTTGAAATAAAAATTTGAATTTCCGTTGCTATCTTATTTATATCTGTCTTGTAATATCCTTTGTCTATTTACCTATAACGCTTCACGAAACTTAATGCATTCCCTTTGTGAGTGACATTAACGGACGTAGGGTGTCACACTTGGTATCAGAGCTGAAGGTTACCAGATTGGATAAAGTTTTTGAAAATTATTTTCAAAAAGGTTTTAAAAGAAAGCATTTTAAAAAAGAAAGGTATGTTTCGAAAAGCATATTTCCCCAAAGTCATATGTAGTATCCTTCGGTCCTTTGTCTAAATCTCTTTCCTTTTCCTTTCAGCATGTCTGGGGAACCAAACATTCCTAATATTCCGGAGGGCGTTACAATAACCGGATGGTTCCGTAGATATCTAGAGGCCACAACGCCTGCCGAGGGCCAAGGAAACGTTCCTCTCCCAGCTGCACCAGTCATTCCTCCTCCTCCCCCTCCAAGAGCAGATAATTTTGCTAAGATCTGCAAATACTTCCGTGCTATGGGAGGGAAGCCATTCCATGGGAATGAGACATTCGTAGAAGCGCGGAATTGGCTCAAGGAGACCAAGGACTTGTTCGTAATCTTTGAAGTAGAGGACAGAAGGAAGGTTCAGTTAGCTGCCTGACTATTGAAAGACGAAGCCTTATTTTGGTGGGAAGTTACCCAGGCTGGACGTCCGGTGGAAACTTGGGAAGATTTTAGACCAAGATTTGAAATAAAGTTTCTTTCCCAAGCTGAGAAAAGCATGCAGATGGAGAGGTATTTGGCACTCAGGCAAGGGAACTAGACGGTGAAAGAATATGTGAACAAATTCAACCAGCTAGCAAGGTTCGGGTTAGAACTGGTGGGTACTCTACACAAAAAGGCTTTGCGGTTTGATAAAGGGATAAATGAACCCCATAATGGGTTAGCTATGTCCCATATTCCAATGGGAGCCACTTTTGAAAAGCTTGTCGATATTGTAGGATCAAAAATAACCCTAGAGGGGGGGGGGGTGAATAGGGTTTTTAGTGAATAAATTCAGAAATAAAATGCAGAAAGAAAATCACACGCAAAAATACCCAGCTTCGGCAAACTGTGCCTACTGCTGCCTTTATAAGATTTCTACTAGGAGATACAAACAGATCCCGCTTACAATCCTATGTAAACTTGCAACTTCTGCTCCTGTCTGACCCTATGCTCAAAATCTTAGACTGACCTATGTAACCTAGACCAGTTTTTCTCACACTACAGACCAGTAATGTGTATACCTAGTTTTCAAAAAAAAAAAATTTGTTGTTGTTAAG
This sequence comes from Allium sativum, assembly GCA_030737875.1. NCBI lineage: Eukaryota > Viridiplantae > Streptophyta > Magnoliopsida > Asparagales > Amaryllidaceae > Allium > Allium sativum. The sequence continues at coordinate 929,095,299 of CM060913.1, read as the reverse complement.
AAGTTACAACAAAGACAATACTCATGGAAATATAAAAAAAAACAAAGGCAGATCCCCTTTTTAATGACTTGGCTTAGCCAAAAGTTAGGCCGGCCCATTTCATTATCTCTTTCACTTTTGCTCCAATCCTTTGTCAAAAAAAATATATGGCGGCTGAAAACTTCTAGGGTTTTCTTCTTAATCTTTTGCCCCAAAACAAAATCGATTGCTGTTTAGATTTCTGATGGCTTTGAAAGCTTGCAGCTTGTTCTTCGTCGACTTGTATTTTGGCAAAGTCTCGATCGAAAATCTCTGTGAGTTCTCTGATTTAAAATTAGGGTTTTGATTTTTGTTGTGGAATTGTTGGATGCTTTGTCGATGATGAAGATGTGTGTTTATATAGGGTTTTAGAAACCCTTGCTCTCTGATTTCGCGTTAGAGACTTGCGTGTTTCCCCTTTCTGATTTCCTTTGATTGATCTTGAATTTGATTGTGGTTTCCTTCTACTTTTGCTGATAATTCGGCCTTGATCTTGAATAAACCTGGACATTTAAATTGTTCCTTTTCTTGCGTAAAAACAAAAACTGTTGAATGATTTAAATTGTCATGGTTTCCTCTTTTGGATTTGTAATTCTCGGCTTGAAATGAATTGCGTTTAGCTAATTGTTTGTTGCCTTGAATTCCTGCGTGGTCCCTTGCATGATTGAAAAACACTTCTGGAAAGATTTAATTTGTTTTGCTTCCTTTTAAACACTTGCCTTGTTTTGGATTCCTAGATTGAATTAAAACTGGAAAGAAAAATTGCTCCTCTGAACTTTTTAGAAAAGCATTGATTTTCACAAATCAGTTATAAAGCTTAATTCTTGTCACAGAAAAAAACTTTGGTATATTTCCAGAAACACTTCTTCGAATTTCAAAAAATTATGAATTGATTTCCTGTTTCCATTTCTTCGAATATGTGAATGCATTTATTCTGCTTGACACATGACACTTGAAAATGAAAAACTACAAACTTGTAGCTGTATGGCTCCACCATTTATGCTGAATTATACCTCTGATTTGTTCATTGTCATACATCACCATTCATGCTTGTTTATGAACTGTTTCTTCATAGCTTAGCTGCTTTGCCACTTCTTGTCATTGCTGTTGCTTGTCACTGCCATGCTCTTTGAGAAGTGTTGTACCATGTCTCTAGAACACTTGAACACTTGTGCCATTTCAGTTTTGCTTGTGGCCCATGCTACACTGTTAGTTGCCTGCACCTATTCTTGACCACAAGTACACCACTTGTATTAAGGTTGCTTAACTTTACACCATACTTGAAACTGTTTTGATATTGGAACTTGCACCCTTGTTCTGCACATTGTTGCTTGACCATTATTGTTGTTCTCGGCCATTTTGCATTGATGTATTTGCTGTGTGAACTTTGACTTGCTTTGTGCATTATTCACTACTTCATACTTGAACTCGACCATGCTGAAATTCATGTATATGCTGCAGTCTGACTTGAACTGCCTTGTTAGCTGCGCCATGCATTTGACTTTGATCACATATTTGCTGTTAAGTTTGTGGACACTTTTGATGTTCTGAAAAACTTTGTTAAACTTGAGTTCTGCTTTGTTTAGTGCTTGACATTGTGTCTTTTGCTCGATCACTTTGGTTTGACAGTTCTGAAGTCTTTGAACATGCTGTAGCTCCACTTTGTATTGCTTTGCTTTAATTGTTATTTGAGGTTGCATCACAATCTTAAATCTTTTTTTTTGTTGTGTACACCATGCTGAGATGATTTCACACTGCTTTTGAGTTTGCTGATGTATACCTTCTTTTCTCTTTTGATTTTTATCTTGTCTGAAACAAAAAAAAAACAAACAAACAGCAGTCAAACTGTACTGTGTTGAGGCTGGTCAGAAACAGTTGGTTCTGATCAGCAAACCAGTATGGTTATGGCGTGGCTGTTCAAGTCTGAAATATGATGAGAAAAACACACAGAAAACTGAGACAAATAGAGAATCAATCAAACAGCAAAATTTTATTTGTCCAGTGTTTATTTTAGTTCCAGCGTACTGTGTATATCTTCTTTTGTGACAGGTTTCAGGATGATGCACTAGGAGCTTGGCACAGTTAGAGTGAGCACAACAAGATTAAACCAGCAAGAACAGATGTATATGTAGTGTAGACATTTGAACTGAATTTATTTGTAATTGAAAAGGATATGTAGTAAGTGAGAGTATGTTATTGTTTTGTGGAATAAAAATATATTATTGGAAAAAAAAACTCGTGTAAATTTCCTGTATTTTGTGTAAAGCATCATCAACCAATAATACTAATTATTCCACCATCAAACACATCAGTAAAAATCTATTTGTTATCATCAAACAAAAAATCATATATTCAACAAACTCCCCCTTTTGATGATGACAAACAGACTTAAGATTTTTGGGGATGACAGGACAGGATGTGTTTGAAATGAACTCCCCCTATATTTGTGCTCCCCCTATCAGTTATAAACAGACATAAAATAAGAAATTGAAAAAAAATAGAAAGTAATTAAACAGACATAAAATAAGAAATTGAAAAAAAATAGAAAGTAATTAAACGCTTAGCATTAATGGCAAAATAAAATCTATAGATGTCTGTAAACAACACAAAATCTTAACTCCTTCTCCCCCTTTGTAATCATCAAAAGATGAATAGTTCTGAACATTTTCAAAGGATATGGACTGTAGTGAGAAAACAAGTCACTTGACAGAATTAGAGTCAGAAATCCCCAAACAATCAAATAAAAATCATAATAATTCGTAAAAATAGGAACATATTTCACAAATTTGAGAATGAAGGTATTATTATTATTATATATATACATAAATTTTTTTTTTAATTCAAGAGCACACTAACCACGCATAACCAGAACTTGGATTTTTAAATGGGATTAGTTGCAACATGAAAAAAAAAAAATCTCATGACCATGCATGACCAGAGCTTGGATTTTTAAATGAGGTCAGAGAAATTATTAGTGTATAATTTTTATAATAAATGATAGAAGGATGATAGAGACAGAGATGGAAGTGAAAAAAAGTTCCTAATTTACTCATATTATAAAAAATATTCAATCACATCAGAGTTGCAGACAAACTTTCAACCATCTCTTATTCTGAAATCTTACATAGTCACAATTTTATCAAAAAAGGTCCAAACGAAAAACTGTTCTTTTCTTGATGGCTTGAAGATTGGATTACTTGTCAGAAAAAAATGATATTGATAACAGAACATCTCAAGAGAATATTTACCCAAAAATGCGAAGAGATTAATTTATTTCTATTATTCCCAACTCCAAACGCAATCTGCAAAATCTTTCTTCGGGAAGAGGTTTTGTGAAAATATCAGCCAGTTGAGATTCAGTTGGAATAAATTCAATACAAACGTCTTCACTAATAATATGATCTCTAAGAAAGTGGTGTCGTACATCAATGTGTTTTGTGCGTGAGTGATGTACAGGATTATTTGATAAATCAATTGCACTCTTACTGTCACACTTTAAAGGAACTCGTTTATAGCAAAGTCCAAAGTCAGATAGAGTCTGCATCATCCATAAAATCTGTGCACAACAACTTCCTAAAGCAATATATTCAGCCTCAGTGGTGGATAAAGCAACACAATTTTGTTTACGACTTGACCATGAGACAAGTGAATGACCTAGCATGAAACAAGTTCCACTAGTACTCTTCCTGTCAGTGAGTGAGCTAGCATAATCAGCATCGGTAAACCCAACTAAATTAAAGTTATCACAAGAAGGATACCATAAACCAAGATTTGATGTGTGTGCCAAATATCTCAGAATTCGTTTTGTGGCTTTTAAATGAGATTCTTTTGGATTAGATTGAAAACGTGCACACAAACAAACAGAAAACATAATATCGGGTCTAGAAGCAGAAAGATAAAGAAGTGAACCGATAATACCGCGATATTTTTTCGGGTCAACAGCAACACCTTTTTCATCTTTGTCAAGCTTGGTTGTTGGACTCATTGGTGTTTTCATCGGTTTTGCATCTTTAACTCCAAATTTCTTCAGTAACTCCATCACATACTTTGTTTGAGAGATAAAGATACCTTTATTGCTCTGCTTGATTTGAAAGCCAAGAAAATATTTCAGTTCTCCCACCAAGCTCATCTCAAATTTGTCCTGCATCACTTTTTCAAATTTTTCACACAAGACATCATTAGCAGCACCGTATATGATATCATCAACATAGATTTGAACAATCAAAAAATCATCACCGTCATGTGAAATAAACAGAGTCGTGTCAGCACACCCCTTTTTAAAGCCGTTTTCCAAAAGATAAGAACAGAGACAGTCATACCAAGCTTGAGGAGCTTGCTTAAGGCCATACAATGCTTTTTCTAATTTATACACATGGTTTGGAAAATCGTGACTCTCAAAACCAGGGGGTTGTTCAACATAAACCTCTTCTTTTAGTTCTCCATTCAGAAAAGCACTTTTCACATCCATTTGTTTCAGTTTAAATCCTTTAAAACAAGCAAAGCTCAACAATATTCTAATTGCTTCTAACCTAGCAACTGGGGCAACCGTTTCATCAAAGTCAATGCCTTCGATCTGATTGTACCCCTTAGCAACCAACCTAGCTTTGTTTCTAATTACATTTCCAGACTCATCAAGTTTATTTTTAAACACCCATTTGGTTCCAACTACTGGATAGTCTTTTGGCCTAGGTACCAAGTTCCAGACTTTGTTTCTCTCAAACTGGTTAAGTTCTTCTTGCATAGTTAACAACCAAAATTCATCATTAAGAGCAATATCATAAGAACCTGGTTCTATTTCAGATACAAAAGCATTATGAATACAAAAAGTACAAACATCCTCATTGAAAGAGGAACGTGTACGAACACCAGCTGTTGGGCTTCCAATTACCAAATCTGGAGGATGATTGGGCTTGAATTTCAGTCTTTCAACATTTGCTGCTGCTTCAGTGGCTTTTTCGTTGCTTGCCTCAACATCGTTGTTTTCTTGTTCAACTTCTTGTGTACCACCATCATCTTTATCTTCTTCAGAGATCATATCCACATCTGTTTCATTGAACTTAACATTGACGGTTTCCACAATTGTTCTTGATTGTTTATTGAAGATTCTGTAAGCTTTGCTTCTTGAGGAATAATCCATGAAAATCCCATCAATCGTTTTTGGCTCAAATTTCCCAAGCTGTTCTCCTGTGTTCGAAATATAACAAGGACAACCAAACACTCTAAAGTACGAAATGTTAGGCTTTTTGTCAGACCAAAGTTCATATGACGTTTTATTAAGTATTGGTCTAATCATAACTCTATTCATTACATAGCATGAAGTATTTACTGCCTCAGCCCAGAAGATTTGAGGCAAATTATATTCACATAACATAGATCTAGCCATTTCTTGTAATGAACGATTTTTCCTCTCAACCACCCCATTTTGTTGAGGTGTTCGAGGAGCGGAAAACTCATGTTTAAAACCATTTTCTTCACAAAGTTTTTCAAAGTCTAAATTTTCAAACTCACCCCCATGATCACTTCTCAAGGTTTTAATTGAAAGCCCTTTTTCATTTTGAACAAGTTTTGAAAATTTTGAAAAATAATCAAAAACTTCATACTTTTTGGCTAGAAAGTAAACCCATGTAAATCTAGAGTAATCATCAACCAATACATAACAATAACGTTTTCCATTTAAACTAGCAATGTCAGTAGGTCCAAACAAATCCATATGAATCAATTCAAGCACACGTGATGTACTAACAGCATTTTTTGGACGAAAAGATGAGCGACAAAGTTTTCCCATAGTACATGCTTTACACACTTTGTTATTTTTGAATTTCTGATGAGGCAAACCTCTGACAAGTTCGTTTGTTTCCAGTCTTTTAAGAAGACCCATACTTGCATGTGCCAGCCTTCTGTGCCATAGAATTGCCTCCTCTTCCGTTGCTATCAAGCACCTAGAGACAGTTACATCATCGAAGGAGAGTGTGTAGACATTTCCAATTCTTTTCCCTGTAAAAGCAACCTTTCCAGAGGATATTTCTATGATTTTGCAAACATTACTATCAAACACAACATTCATTCCTTTATCACAGAGTTGACTGATAGAGATAAGATTGTGAAATAGATTATCAACATATAAAACATTGGTTAAGACAAAAATGCTGTTACCTACTTTTCCTTTACCAATAATTTTACATTTGCTGTTGTCACCTAGAGTCACATTCCCACCATTATGTTTTTCAAGGCTAAGGAACAGTCTTTTGTCTCCTGTCATATGTCTGGAGCAACCTGAATCCAAATACCATTTCTGTTGCTCCTTAGCCCGCCAACATACCTACACATATAAAGAAGAGGATGACCTAGAGAATCTTCTAGGTCCAAGCATATCAGTAGTAGAAAAATGATAATCATAAGATTCTTTTGGCACCCAGATTTGATTTTTACTTTTATTTATGCTCCAATTATTATGATAATTGTGTGCCAAGTATTTAGGAACCCAAACCTTTTTGAACTTTTGAATCTTGTTGCAGTTTTCATGGCTATGACCAATTTCTCCACATTTTACACATTTGGAAAAGATACCTCTTCCTTTAACATTGTCAATTTTAGTCATTTTTTCTTGTATCTTTCCAAAGCCAAGTCATTTTCTATTATTTGCAAACAGTTGATTTCCAAGCAACATGTTAAAAGATGTTTGACCAATTGAGAATTCATTCAAAGCAACTTCAAGATCTTGAACTCTTGTTCTTAAGATTGTGTTCCCATTCTCAAGTGAAGTGTAATTCTTTCTTTTAGTGCCATCTTCTTTTAGAGTCAGATTTACTTTTTCAAGATTCTTCATGGTGCACTTGAGTGTTGAGAGTTCTAGGTTCACGGCCTTACAAATTTCACAATCTAGATTGTTGTTTTTTGAAGCGTTTTCAAGTTCAGATTTCAATTTCTTATTATTGTGAATAAGATCAAGGTTTTTTGCCTTCAGTTTTTCTGCTTCTGATTCTAATGCGTCAATAATTTCAGAAAGATGTTTACACATTAAAACTAGATCGTTATAATGGTATACCTCAGTGGTTTCTTTGTTGGCATCTTATAGATCTGACTCTGCCATGAAGCACAGAATTCTTTCCTCCTCACTTCTGTTTGAATCTTCTTCTCCTTCCTCATCATCCCAAGTTATAGCAAAAGCTTTCTTCTTCTTCTTGTTTCTTTGAAGAAGTGGACAATTTGGCTTTATGTGTCCCAGCTTTTGACAGTTGTAGCAGAGTGGTTCCTCTTCTGAATTGTTGGTTTTTGGTTTATTTCTACGAGGTTTGAATTTCTTCCACTTCGTGAGTTGTCTGACTGCCATGGCAAGTTGTTCAATAGGATCTTCACCATCGTTGGTAACGGTGTTGGACAGAGCTATTGATTTCTTCTTCAGATCTGAGTTGTTGCGATCTTCTCTTGCTTTTAGCTCCATTTCATACGTCATGAGGTTCCCGATAAGCTCTTCCATGCTCAGCTTACTCAGATCTTTAGATTCTTGAATGGCTGTGACTTTTGCTTCAAAGTTCATTGGCAGAACACGCAGAATTTTTCTCACAAGTTCTACTTCTGTATAGACCTTTCCAAGGGCTCTAGCATTGTAGACCAGCACAGAGAAGCGACCATACATGTCCTTGATGCTCTCGTCCTTCTGCATGATGAAGTTTTCGTATTCATTGCTGAACATGGCAAGACGGGATTCTTTAACCTGTGAAGTTCCTTCGTGTGTGACTTCCAGAGTATGCCAAATTTCCTGGGCTGTATTACAATGAGAAATTCTGTTATATTCTGTTTTATCAAGAGCACAAATCAGAGCATTCATGGCTTTAGAATCTATAGAGTATAGTTTCTTATCATTTGCATCCCACCTACTTTTTGGTTTAGGTGTTACAGTTCCATTAACAGTTTCAGTAGGAGGTTTATATCTAGTTTCAATGATATCCCAGACATCATAATCAACAGAAACAAGATAGATTTTCATCCTAGCTTTCCAATACGCGTAATCACCACCATTGAACATGGGTGGTCTAGCAATAGATTGACCTTCTGAAAAAGCATTGTTCATTGAAGTCATGATTCTAGGGTTACACACTGGCTCTGATACCAATTGTAGGATCAAAAATAACCCTAGAGGGGGGGGGGGTGAATAGGGTTTTTAGAGAATAAATTCAGAAATAAAATGCAGAAAGAAAATCACACGCAAAAATACCCAGCTTCGGCAAATTGTGCCTACTGCTGCCTTTATAAGATTTCTACTAGGAGATACAAACAGATCCCGCTTACAATCCTATGTAAACTTGCAACTTCTGCTCCTGTCTGACCCTATGCTCAAAATCTTAGACTGACCTATGTAACCTAGACCAGTTTTTCTCACACTACAGACCAGTAATGTGTATACCTAGTTTTCAAAAAAAAAAAAATTGTTGTTGTTAAGAAGTTACAACAAAGACAATACTCATGGAAATATAAAAAAAAACAAAGGCAGATCCCCTTTTTAATGACTTGGCTTAGCCAAAAGTTAGGCCGGCCCATTTCATTATCTCTTTCACTTTTTCTCCGATCCTTTGTAAAAAAAAATATGGCGGCTGAAAACTTCTAGGGTTTTCTTCTTAATCTTTTGCCCCAAAACAAAATCGATTGCTGTTTAGATTTCTGATGGCTTTGAAAGCTTGCAGCTTGTTCTTCGTCGACTTGTATTTTGGCAAAGTCTCGATCGAAAATCTCTGTGAGTTCTCTGATTTAAAATTAGGGTTTTGATTTTTGTTGTGGAATTGTTGGATGCTTTGTCGATGATGAAGATGTGTGTTTATATAGGGTTTTAGAAACCCTTGCTCTCTGATTTCGCGTTAGAGACTTGCATGTTTCCCCTTTCTGATTTCCTTTGATTGATCTTGAATTTGATTGTGGTTTCCTTCTACTTTTGCTGATAATTCGGCCTTGATCTTGAATAAACCTGGACATTTAAATTGTTCCTTTTCTTGCGTAAAAACAAAAACTGTTGAATGATTTAAATTGTCATGGTTTCCTCTTTTGGATTTGTAATTCTCGGCTTGAAATGAATTGCGTTTAGCTAATTGTTTGTTGCCTTGAATTCCTGCGTGGTCCCTTGCATGATTGAAAAACACTTCTGGAAAGATTTAATTTGTTTTGCTTCCTTTTAAACACTTGCCTTGTTTTGGATTCCTAGATTGAATTAAAACTGGAAAGAAAAATTGCTCCTCTGAACTTTTTAGAAAAGCATTGATTTTCACAAATCAGTTATAAAGCTTAATTCTTGTCACAGAAAAAAACTTTGGTATATTTCCAGAAACACTTCTTCGAATTTCAAAAAATTATGAATTGATTTCCTGTTTCCATTTCTTCGAATATGTGAATGCATTTATTCTGCTTGACACATGACACTTGAAAATGAAAAACTACAAACTTGTAGCTGTATGGCTCCACCATTTATGCTGAATTATACCTCTGATTTGTTCATTGTCATACATCACCATTCATGCTTGTTTATGAACTGTTTCTTCATAGCTTAGCTGCTTTGCCACTTCTTGTCATTGCTGTTGCTTGTCACTGCCATGCTCTTTGAGAAGTGTTGTACCATGTCTCTAGAACACTTGAACACTTGTGCCATTTCAGTTTTGCTTGTGGCCCATGCTACACTGTTAGTTGCCTGCACCTATTCTTGACCACAAGTACACCACTTGTATTAAGGTTGCTTAACTTTACACCATACTTGAAACTGTTTTGATATTGGAACTTGCACCCTTGTTCTGCACATTGTTGCTTGACCATTATTGTTGTTCTCGGCCATTTTGCATTGATGTATTTGCTGTGTGAACTTTGACTTGCTTTGTGCATTATTCACTACTTCATACTTGAACTCGACCATGCTGAAATTCATGTATATGCTGCAGTCTGACTTGAACTGCCTTGTTAGCTGCGCCATGCATTTGACTTTGATCACATATTTGCTGTTAAGTTTGTGGACACTTTTGATGTTCTGAAAAACTTTGTTAAACTTGAGTTCTGCTTTGTTTAGTGCTTGACATTGTGTCTTTTGCTCGATCACTTTGGTTTGACAGTTCTGAAGTCTTTGAACATGCTGTAGCTCCACTTTGTATTGCTTTGCTTTAATTGTTATTTGAGGTTGCATCACAATCTTAAATCTTTTTTTTTGTTGTGTACACCATGCTGAGATGATTTCACACTGCTTTTGAGTTTGCTGATGTATACCTTCTTTTCTCTTTTGATTTTTATCTTGTCTGAAACAAAAAAAAAAAAAACAAACAGCAGTCAAACTGTACTGTGTTGAGGCTGGTCAGAAACAGTTGGTTCTGATCAGCAAACCAGTATGGTTATGGCGTGGCTGTTCAAGTCTGAAATATGATGAGAATAACACACAGAAAACTGAGACAAATAGAGAATCAATCAAACAGCAAAATTTTATTTGTCCAGTGTTTATTTTAGTTCCAGCGTACTGTGTATATCTTCTTTTGTGACAGGTTTCAGGATGATGCACTAGGAGCTTGGCACAGTTAGAGTGAGCACAACAAGATTAAACCAGCAAGAACAGATGTATATGTAGTGTAGACATTTGAACTGAATTTATTTGTAATTGAAAAGGATATGTAGTAAGTGAGAGTATGTTATTGTTTTGTGGAATAAAAATATATTATTGGAAAAAAAAACTCGTGTAAATTTCCTGTATTTTGTGTAAAGCATCATCAACCAATAATACTAATTATTCCACCATCAAACACATCAGTAAAAATCTATTTGTTATCATCAAACAAAAAATCATATATTCAACAGATATGACCCTAATAAATGAGGAAGACAAGGGAGAAAAGAAGGAAGTAAAGGATGAGGAAACATCGCAAAATAAGAAGGTACGGCCCAAGAAGGGGCAACAACAACAACAACAAAAGAAAGGTGGAAAGATTGACAATGGCAAGGATAAGAAAAAATGTAACAGTTGTGGGAAAGAAGGTCATTTGTTCAAAGACTATAAAAGAAGGAAGAACACTTGCTTTAATTGTGGAGAAGTTGGACACTTTGCTAGAGAGTGCCTGAAGAAACAGGGATCACAGGGACAAGGTCAAAGGGTAGGAACTTCTGGAGGGCAGGTGCATGCTCTTGCAATTAGTGCTCCTGATAGAGGTAGAAAAATTTATGTGGAAGGTTTAATTTCTCTTTCAAACCATCCTATTAGAACACTTTTTGATTCTGGCGCTTCACATTCATTTATATATAGTTCTATGGTTGAATCTCTGCACTTAATTACTAGTATTGTAGTGGATCCCATAGTTGTTTCAAACCCCATTGGTGGTTCGAATCATTTGTCTATGATTTGTTGGGGTTTCAAAATATATGTGTTAGGTGTCGAGTTTGAATGCGACGCGTATGTGCTCAGGTTTATGGGCTATGGGTTGATTCTAGGAATGGATTGTCTTACCACGTATGGTGCCATTTCGGATTGCGAGAGGAGGGTCGTTAAGCTTCTGATTTACCATGGGAGGACCCTCGAGATTTCTTGTGACCCGCAAGGGTCAGTTATGCTTAGTTTCCTAGAGTCTCTTGATGCATCTATCGATGATCTGCAATCCATTCCAGTGGTCCGAGATTATTCTGATGTTTTTGGTGAGGTACGGGGTTTACCTCCGAGGCGCGAGATCAATTTTCGTATATATCTAGTGGATAATGCAAAGCCAGTTGCATTACCAGTGCGCTATACGGCTTCGAGGGAAAGGAGGGAGCTGAATAAGAAAGTACGGGAGCTACCTGAGAAAGGATTTATCAGACGAAGCATATCTGAATGGGGTGCTCCAGTTGTATTTGCAACTAAGGCGGATGGTTCACTTCATTTATGTGTTGACTATAGAGAGTTGAATAAACTCACCAAGAAGAATAGGCACCCGCTCCCGAGGATTGATGATTTATTTGATCAGCTTGTTGGTGCCTCAGTATTTTCCCAGTTAGACTTAGCCATGAGATTTCATCAATTGAGGGTGGCTGAAGGCAGCATAGATAAGACCGCTTTTCAAACTCTAGATGGATTCTTTGAATGGCTAGTTATGCCTTTTGGGTTAACGATATGCACCCGTCTATTTTGTTGATTTGATGAGTAGGGTGTTCGGGAGTTTCTAAACAAATTTGTCGTGGTCTCTTGTTGATGATATCTTGATCTTCTCCAAAAGCGAAGAAGAACATGCCCAACATTTGAGAGAAGTCTTGAAAACTCTCTGTGCGCATCAGCTTAAGGCGTAGTTCTCCAAATGCCATTTTTGGAGAAAAGAGGTGAGACTCTTAGGGCATGTGGTCTCCAAAGAAGAGATAGCTGTAGATCCCGCAAAGGTAGTTGCAGTGTAGGATTGGCATATTCCTAAAAATGCAACTGAGGTGAGAAGCTTTCTTAGGTTGGCAGGTTATTATATGAAGTTCATTAAGGACTTCGCAAAGATATCAGCCCCACTCACCAGACTGACAAAGAAGAATTTGGCATTTTCATGGGATATAGACTGTGATGTTGCTTTCCAACGTCTGAAGAGGGCTCTGACAACAACCCAAGTCTTGACCTTGCCTGATGAGAGTAAAGTGTTTACCGTTTACACAAATGTGTGTAGTACAGGGCTTGGTGCGGTTCTGATGCAAGAAGGGAAAGTGATGTGTTATGGGGGTAGACAGTTGAGAGTTCATGAGAAAACTACCCCACCCATGATCAATAGCTAGCTGCCACAGTATTCGCGCTTAAGACGTGGTGCCATTATTTACTTGGAGAGAAGTTCGAGTTATACACCGATTATAAATCTCTCAAGTATCTGCTCTCGCAGAAGGATCTCAATTTATGGCAAAAACGGTGGATGGAGTTCCAAGCTTCTTATGATTTTGAGATTTCTTTTATCCCTGGCAAGGGTAATGTGGTGGCAGACACACTAAGTAGGCAAAGGATGGCCTTGAGTCCTCTGTTTGGAGAGGAAGAGTTTGGAGTTCATATTAGCTTTTGATTTTAGACCCTCCATCGAGATTTTGCCTGATTTGTTTGCATCCTTGGAGATACGACCAACTCTTATGGATTAGATAGGTGCTTCGCAACAAGGTAACCCACAGATTTTAGACATCATGGAATAGCTCAGAAAAGGGGAGACTTCTAGTCACCTCGGTAGATATGCCATAGATGAAAAAGGGTGGTTGCGACGAGATGGAAGGCTTTGTGTTTCTCAAACTGGAAGCTCGATAAAGGCAGTCCTTGAAGAAGCCCACCATTATATGATGACTATTCATCTAGGCGGTGATAAGATGTACAGAGGCATGAAAAGGGTTTTCTTTTGGGCTGCAATGAAGAAAGATGTGGTCGAATTTGTTTCCCAATGTCTAGTTTGCCAGCAAGTTAAAGCTGAGCAAAGGAAGCCCGGTGGTTTACTTCATCCTTTGGCGGTTCCTCAGTAGAAATGGGAGAGCGTCTCTATGGATTTCATAGATGGTTTTCCTAGATCGATGAAAGGCAACACCAATATTTGGGTAGTAGTGGGAAGATTGACTAATAGCGCTTATTTCATTCCAGTGAAGAGTAAGAGAACGACATCATGGTTGGCAGCAATTTATGTTCGTGAGATAGTTCGTCTTCATGGAGTACCTTCTAGCATCATGAGCGATTGTGACCCCATCTTCACCAGTGAATTTTGGAGGAGCTTGCAAGAAGCATTAGGTACACAATTGTGTTTGAGCACCGCTTATAATCCTCAGACGGATAGACAGACGGAGAGGGTGAACAGAATTCTTGAAGATCTTTTAAGGCTATGTATCCTAGACTTTGGAGGAACTTGGGAAGAGTATCTTCCTTTAGTAGAGTTTGCTCATAACAACAGCTATTAATCCAGCATCGGCATGACACCCTTCGAAGCACTGGATGGAGGACCCTGTAGATCACCAACATGTTGGTGGGAATCTACAGAAAGATTATTACTTGGACCAGATATGGTTAGGAAAATTTCCGAGAAGATTGGCCTTATTCGACAGTGGATGAAGACAGCTCAAGATAGGAAGAAATCCTATGCAGACAAGAGGAGTACGGACATCAAATTTGAGGTGGGAGACTTGGTTTTTTTAAAGTATCACCTCTGAGGAATGTGGTTCGCTTCGGATCAGTAGGGAAGTTGTCACCAAGGTTTGTGGGACCATTTTCCATAACCGAGAGGATTGGCCAAATGGCCAAAAGAGTAAAGCATCCAGAAAATCTATCCGGTATTCATGATGTTTTCCACATTTCTCATCTACGAAAGTGTTTGCATGACACCGTGGAAGTCGTTGAGCCGAGTGTATTGGAAGAGATAGAAGTGGAACAGGAGGCGACAGTCAGGCGAGTCCATACCCTTTTTTGGATCAGAAGTTACAAAGCTACGCAATAAAGGGATCAAGTTACTAAAGGTTCAATGGGGAGATAACCCAGAGGATGCGACTTGGGAGACCGAAGCCAAGATTCGTGCTTCATACCCTTTTCTTTTCGAGGGTATGTTCTTAACTCCTTTTCCTAAGTTTTATCTGTGCTTGTTTCTATCATTTGAATATATCCTATCCATAGTATTTTCAACCTTTAGATAGGAATCCTATGGATGTAAACATGTATTTGAGGCATATTATGTTTGACGGATGCAAGCGTTTGCTAGTAGTTGCCTATGGACGCATATACACACACATTAGGCACTAGATTTGCTCAATCACTCTCATACTGCATATGGATGTGCATGCTTTTTCTTTTCTTTTATGGATGGAAACATATGTATTACCATATGGATGTTGCATTTGGACGGATGAGTGTGCACACATATAGAACTCACATGTTATAATAGGATTATTTGCATACATATTGGATTCATGGCACTAACATACATTGCATTAAGGAGGTCAACTAAATCAGTAGACTGCCTAATTTCCTCATTAGTGTCAGGACATATAAACATACCCTTGCATATATTCATATAAGCGTTAGAAGTCTTTAAGGACAATGGATGCCAGTGATTGATGGATGGTAGGATGTGCATTCTTTTCAACTTAGATATTTCGGGGATGAAATCCTTTGAGTAAGGGAAAATGTAACACCCCGAAATTTTAACAGCGCTAAAATAGGATAAATTAAATTATAATTAATTTAATATTCAAAATTAAGGAAAACGGACTACGCCATTGTGTCCATCTCGAAATTCTGGTCAAGATAGACATTTGGTTTACGTAAAACGGACACCATATGAAGAAGTTATGAGGGTTTTAAGTTTGTATACGCGTAGAAGAATTATATATACACACATAAGTTAGGGATGAGTCAGAATTTTATCCAAAACCATTCGAATTTGAAAAAAAAAGTGGCGGCAGTTTTCCCGCTCTAGGGGGTCGACCCCTAGAGGGGTGTCGACATCGGGGTCGACCCCCCTTAAGGGTTATCGACATCAGGGTCAACCTACCCACAGGGGCGTCGACACCCCAGGGCTGACGTGGCAGTCGGTTTCAGAGGGTCTGACAGCTATATATACGTGGTCATTTCTTTTGTTTTCTTCACTGAGAATTCATGGTGTGACGACCCAAACTTTCGGTACCTTTTAAGCTGACCAAACAACACAAGTCCAACCCAAAATGCACTAGAAATCCAGATGCCATCAGAAATAATATAGAGGGTGAGATAAGAAAGAAAGAAATATTAGAATAGAAGAAGAAGAAACACAAACACAGAATCAGAGTCTCACATCGCAGCAGAACAAAATATAGTATATAATTAAGTCTTTACTAAGAGCTTAAAAATACTTACAATTATCAGAGTACATCAACACATCTAGACAGTTATAATAACCTGTCCTCATATACAACACACAACGGAATAAATATATATCATACGTGTGGACTTCTCTAGCTCGTCTCTTCACTGCATCCGATAACCTGAACCTATACAACCCGGTCTAACCTGAGCATTACAAACGCATAGATCAGTCTGGTGAACCAGAGTGAAAAATACATTAAGTTTATGGTATCATCTGACTTGATTTTAAAGTTAAAATCTTTTCGAAAGAAAGGATAATAGTAAGACCAAATCCACACATAAATACGGACGGTTTTTACCTCACTATAATCCAAAACATTTTGAAATCATATATCGTCTAATATTATAATAATGTCTAATATAAAGTAAATAGCAATCTAGCAGAACGCTTGTATCTCACGCTCTACATACATAGTATGCAATCAAAACCATGGGCGCTTATTGGAGAATGGATTTCCAACTATGGCAAGGTATGGGACCACCTTCCGACAATGTACCTCTGGAGATGAATACATTGGGGATTCAACAAGAACATATTGCAACCCTGGCTAAACATGATCGGCCCCTCAATTTGCTTGATAGTATCGAATATATCATTACCACAGTTTGGGGCCAGCCAACTGAACCGATAACATACAAATAAAATAAAGGGACAACCGAAGGCAATTAATTTTACCATATCAGGTAATGATATACCCTTTTGATGGGTGCGACCCACATAGCCATGTGACTTACCCGATTTTATACCATTTCCCGGTTGATGAGGCTTGAGATCAAAATTAATTAATTAATTTATCATTATTATATTATTATGTAATTCATGTTTTAGAACATCTGTACACCATTCACTTTGAATGCCACATCGTCAGATCCGTTCGATATCACTAGTTGACGTCCACAAAAATACCTGGGTTGTTAAATTAAGAGAAGGTGTCTTCTCTGCCGCCATAGAAATACGTTTGAGGAAATCAACGTACGTAACTCCTTTGGAAATACTCTATCAGAAATTCGCCCATACAAGTTATCCTGGGACTGGACAAATCAAAGGCACTCTCCTATCGCATCCTCGAATTACCCTTTGGATAAGTAGCGAGTAGTCCTTGTAATCCGTAAAACTTAACTTACAACTGAATCACGTCATAATAGTTCCGGTTGCAACATCATAGAGTATTCGACAAGCAATCCTTCCGCTTATGAAGATCCACGGTCTTTAATTGCTCCATCTTCTATCTTCAGCATTCGTATTTATTGGTTGGAATGGTTTTCGAATATAAAATTCGATCTCGGTCTTTCGCTACCAACAATCTTATTGGCCAGACTTGATAGTCGGTGATTTAACTATCAAATAACAATATAAAATAAGTTGAATTCACTGATTCAGTACTTGGCATCGCTTGGCCTCTTTAATTGAAAACAATTAACTAATGTTAATTTAAACTCTTTAAATGTATTTCGATATTACGAATATTGTTTTTCATTTCTTATTCTTAAATAAATTTCAAAACTATCTTAGTTTAATACTTTGGAAAAATTCTATAATCATACCAAATTTCCTATTCTACTATCAATTTCAAAACCTTCCCTATATCATTACCTATTAGCTATAATTGGGAAAATCAATCCATCTTATTCATTCGTAAAATAACATTACGAATCTCTTTTTTTTTCATTATTTGCAAACAACACCCAATCCTTATTTCTTTAGAATAAACTTATTTCAACACTTTACTTTCCATTCCCTTTTTACTTGAAATATACTGTTATAATTCCTCAATCTCCTTTGATTTCTTTTACTGCGGAATATCATTATATATATCCTCAAATCTTTCCCTTTTCATTACTTTGGAAATTTTATTTTATATTATCAAATCTTCTCATTTCCGTTACTTTGGAAATCGCATTATATATTCTCAATTTCTATTGATTTCCTTTACTTTGGAAATCTCATTATATTCTCAAATCTCACAATTTACATTGCGTTATTATTTCTCATCTGGAATTGTTCTTAACCTCTTTTCCATTACAAATTAATATCATTCTCAAATAATCCTAAAGTCATTCAAGTTGGGGTATTTGAATTACCTCTCAGACCTTGATTAACAACGTTCTTATCTTAAGATAGATACAAATTGTAATTTAAAATTGATATTTATTCTAATATTAACAAAATCTCATTAAACTACTTTCTTTAAAATACGGTTTATAAATCCTTCTTATTTGTTTTTAAAAAAACCTCTTTTTAAATACAACTTATTATTACTTAATATATTGATTAAGTAACCGCTTAATAAAATCACCTCTTAACCTTATCTTCTTTCAAAGCATTCATTTTATAACTAGAATTTATTTTTACAAAATATCATTTTAAATTCCTTTACCAGATCCAATTACAAATCTTTTCCATTATCATACCTTTTTGGAAATCTCATTTCAATTCTAACCCTTTTACTTAATTTCATTATTAGGTATCGCCAATTCAAATTTGCGTTTTGACTTCTCATTTCCTTTCATAAACTTTATTATAAAATCTCACGTTAAACCCCTTTTTGTCTCGTTTTCTTTTATTTAATTCATATTAAGTAAATAATTATTTTAATCCATCGTTTTCGCTTAAAAATCTCCTTTATAACTTTATTATAAAACTCGAGTTTAATATAGAACTCGTTTATAACCTCCTTTCACAACTTAACCATATTCTATTTCAAAATCGGTTGGTTACTTAAATATATTTCATTTAAGAAATAATTACTTAAATGATTAAAATAATATTTTACTTCATTATTCTAGAATTAGTATTAAATTTCTTTTTAAAATCTTATTCAACTTAAACAACTTTAACTCGTCTCTTCATTTAAATTATTAATAAATTAATTTAAATAACCTCATTTACTTCGATTAATATTAAATAAGTAATAATATAATCCCATTTTAATTGTTTCTTAAAAACAATTAATCTGCGTTGTAAATCATTATATTAATTAAGATGAGGCACGTGCTCCGCACACGGCTGATTTCCCTTTTTATAAACTTCATTTTTAAATAAAATATTTAAAATCTATATTCAGTTATAAAATGAATTTCAGAACTTTATTTTTACATCGATTTACCTGACAGTAAATTAATATTTCAAATGATTGATTTATCGGCCAACTGCTGCCATATGCTCAACCAATACTGCCCATTGGTTAAAATAAAACGATTGTTGAATTTTAGGTCAATGGTCAACAATCAAATCAATCATCCAAACAGATGGGTTTAAACAGTTCGTAGAATGATAGTATGAAAATGAAAAACATCTAATATATTTGAGGAATCCGGTTGGATTCCTCCAACCTGTTCCTCTCTACATCCAAATGGTTTACTTCAAATAACATCATTTATTTCAATTTTACTGGATATTTCTATAATGGTAAAATAACAGCAATTTAATATCAATCAACTTATTTACCGCTAACAAAAAATTTAGACAATTCAAATAATTCACTAAATTAAACATGGTTACTTTATAACCGTGACCAACAAGGTAAGTTACCTTACTTGGAGAAATAATCGTTAAAAATAACGATTGGTTTTCATTTAAATTAACTAACATACAATTCAATCAAATCAGACAACATATATGTAAATAGTCAACACACAACAAATAATCAGCAATTATAGCACAAAAATAAAAAGAAACCTAACTTATATGAAATATAAGTGGGAATAACTGAGTGAGTAAACTCGCTCTGATTTGTTTCTAAAATGGTTCGATTATAATTAAATTAAACAGTTGTTTAATTTAACCGTAAATTCCTGTTAGTTCCTGCTGTAGTGGCCCGCAAATACATACCATCCGAGCTGACTAATACAACTCTCACGTCCAATTCAAACAATACAGAAATATGAGTCATTAGGGTTAAAGAAACAGAACAAATAGAAGAACAGAAATAAGAAAAACAGAATCTCACAGTGGAACGACTAAAATATATTATATAACATAATCCTTTGAATACAAAATTTTTGTATCATATATACATACTAACATCAGAGCACTATACAATATTTGATACAGTAGAAATAACTCTTTAAATATCTCATAGTGAAGCCGACTTCTTCAAGCTCCTCCAAATATATCTGTAAAAGCCTGAAATACTTGACTGCCTGTACAAATTTGGGCACCCAAGAGTTTAGGAAAAAAACAAACAAAATAAACTCTGGGTCAGTTATGGGACTGGTGTGAGTAAACTCCAAACATATTGTTTAACTTTGAAAATCCTTTGAAAGAAAAGGTAATAGTAAGACCAGCCCACACATAAACACGGACGGTTTTTACCTTACTATAACCAAACTATTTTTGATATCAAAATCCAGTGATATTATAATAATGTCTAACCAAATAAATAACGAAATAGTAGAACGCTTGCATCTCACGCTCTACATATATAGTATAAAATCAAAAACCGTAGGGAACTTATTGGAGATTGGATTCCAACAATGACGAGGTATTGGACCACCTCTCGATCAGTGTACTCTAGAGGGAATACACTAGGGTTCAACAAGAACATCTTGCAACCCAGCCACACATGACCGCCCACTCATTTAGCTTGAGTGCAGCGAATATATTGTCACCCACGGTTGTCGGCCATCCAACTGTAATCCGTAAGATACGGAATCGAAAGAAGAACAAATAATGAATTTTCTCTAGATCGGTGACAAATATACCCTGCTTGGGTATGACCCAACTAGCCATGTTGCCTGCCCGATTTTTGTCATTTCCCGGTTGTGAGGCTTGAGGCTACGTTAATCTTTCAGAACATCTGGCAACCATACACTTTGAATGCCACATCGTCAAACCCGTCAAATCACTAGTTGATCTTCTCAAAATACTATGGGTATAAAAGCTAAGAGAAACGAATTCCTCCGACGCCGGACATAATATCTCAAAAAGATCGTCTTATGTGATCTGTTAGGAATACTCTATCAGACATTCGTCCATACAAGTTGTCCTGGGTCTGGACAAACAAAACAACTCTTGTTATTTTTACACCGTCTTCGATTATCTTCAGCATAATCTAATTCGCAACGCATATGCCTATACGGAGTGGTTTTCAGATATTAAATCCAACCGGTCTCTCCGTATTGACAATGATGGTCAAAAATCTTTGATAGCCGATGATTAACTATCAAAGGAAAACAACATCCATCAATTGAATCACTGGCCCCTTTTACTTAATATTCCATTTTAAGTTTACTAATCAAATTATATATATCGATATTTTGATTTTTGGTTATCAAAATTTCTTAAAAATAATCTAACTCCTTATATTTTCGGAAAATTTCGCCAGCAGCTCCTTTGTACCGGCTAATTGTTCAAACCCTAACTCGCCTCTCTAGGCCCTTTCCATTCAAAAAGAAAATCAAAAAGCCAAGCTGCTTGCTGATTCGGCGCATAAAAACTCATATGGAAATTGAAATATGTACCTTTTTGTCGGCACTTAAATTATAATCTTCAAACTCTCTTCCTACTATTCATCCCATACCCGTCTATCATATATATGACATTCCAAATTTATTTAAACTCAATCCAAATCATTTGACCCAATTTGCTAATTTATTCTCCAACTAACATTCTTACCAAATCCCTTTTATTTTGAACTTATCATGTTTAAATATGACTTAATTCGCTTGCCAACATGTTGAATTCCATTTCTAACTTAGTTTTCATATTCGATTTTCCAATAAATCTACATCCCTTCTCAAACCAAGTTAAGTTTGATTCCAACTTTATTAACTAATTTCTATTGAGATTAGTTAACATCATTGGGTAAATAAAAATCTGATTTTTATTTGGAAAACCACATCACTTACTCCACTTGAGTTCGTATTTATTTTATAACTCAAATCTGGATTTTTCTAATTGCAATTTGGATTTTTATTCATTAAAAATTCCTTTATTTTATTTAATAAACTTTTATGGTTTTAAACAATTATGGCGCTGTTTTTCGGAAATTTTGATTTTGACATAACTCAAAATCTATAAAACGAAATCCAAAATTTTCTCTTTCAATTGAAAACAATCATTAAATAGGTCCGCGTGTTTCTTGTTTCATCGGATTCCGACTTATATTGAATTCCGTATATTCAATTGAAGTTCGAAACGTCAAACAGTGAACTACAGTGCCGCGGCGAGTTCGTTTTAATTAAAATTAAATTATAAACATTAACTTTGTTTATAAATTAAATTTCAACTCCATTTTCAATATTTAAAAATAACACAAGCTCGTTATCCAAATTTAATCTTAATAATTCAAGTTATCCAAACTCGTCAATTATTTCATTTCCCATTCAAAACTCCGTTATGAAGTTATTCAAAACTCGAATCACTATATTAAGTCCAATTCACACGGAATTAGATTGTTTTTAGAAAAATATCAATATCGTCGAATTCTAATTATAAATAACTTTGATGCAAATAATAAATAAATTCAACATCTCTTACCATTACAAACTGATATCATCTCTTGATAATAGTGAAGTCGTTCAAGTTAGGGTATTTTATTTACCTCTTAGACCTTGATAGACAACGTTCTTACCTTGAGACGGATAAGAGTTTGTAATACAACAACTGTCATTACTGATCATAAAAAATTTCCTCTTCCATTTCATTTAAAAATATGATTTTTAAATGTCGGTTCTTATATTTGGAAAATCTATTTCCAATCTATCCAATGAAAATTTCTTCATTTCATTTATAACATGGTTTGTAAATCGCTTCCTTATTTTATATCAAACAAACTTCCATATTTAAACTCCATTTGAAACTAACTTCAAAATTATCCAACGCCATTAAATATCGATTGTAAATTAACTTCCTTGTCTTATAATTTAAAACAAGCTTTCGTTTGAAAACCCATTTTTAAATTCAACTCCTATTTGGGATATTTTATTATCATAGCTTATATGTATATATAAAACGTAACGTCTATTTTCCTTTTAAAATCTTATATTTTAGTATTTATCTAAAACAAATTCCAATACTCTTTCTGAAAATAATTTATTTCATATATTCGACATAGTCGAATTCAAACCATAACACTGTATGGATTTATTCCCATTTTATTTATATGCCGAACATCGTAAATAATTTCATCGTTTCCTTTTAAAACGATGCCCAATTCCCCTTTTTAATTTCATATTTGAATTTATACAATCCAATATCCCATGATAATTATTCATTTCCATTATTAACCATCGTTTATAAATTTCATTTACTATTTCAAATATTAAAACAAGTTTCCGGTTCCAAATTCCATTCGAAATCCAATTTCCCTTGTTGAAACATAAGTTTCCCTTTTTGACATCATACTTGAATTTACATTCTAAATTACCCGATGATAATTTATAGACATCGTTTGTAAGTAAAACTACCTGTTTTTATTATTAAAATAAACTAATATTTTTCTAGCTAAACCAAAAATTCAATTCTATTTCGAAAAAAAAACTTTCCTTTTTAAAATCATACTTAGATCCACCAATTTTCAAATTATCTAATGATAATATTATTATTTTCGTTTGTAAATATCGTTTATACATCTCACTTCCTATTTTAAATTATTTAAAACAAGTTCTTATTTCAAATCTTGTTTGAAATCCAATTCCCATTCTGGAAAATAATTTTTCCCTTTTAAATTCAAACTTGAATTTAAAAATCTAATATTATCAAATGAAATTTTTTCCTTTCCATTTATAACATTGTTTATTCAGCTATTTGTTTTTATTATTAAAACAAGTTAATATTTCTCAACCCATTCGAAATTCCATTTCCTATTTCGAAAAGTAAATTTTCCTTTCTATATCCAAAAATTCCTTTTGATGTTTTTAAATATTAATATCTAAGACCAGTGATATTCAAGCATTCAAAACACACAATTTCAAATCACGGGTTTATAACACATCGCATACGATTATATATATGGAAACAAGCAATAATAAATTTTGAGGAATCTAGTTGGATTCCTCCAACCTGTTTTCCTACATTCACAGATGTTAAACAACATATATAATACCAATTCTGCTTCAAGGTAAGATATCGCGGTATATAAGGTCATCCACTGTAAGAACCCGTAACTTCCCCGTGAAGGAAAGCGCGGATACTTTGAGAACAGGACAAAATAGAACGCAAACAGAAGAACATTTCATTGTTATTACAACAATTCCATCAGATACAAGAATATACAGAGTGTAAATGAATAAATCACATTCAACAAATATCAGAGATTTAAATTACATTTAAATACATTGTAGTGGAAAGTAATACAAAAGCACAACTGAAAGTGATACACGGGTACAGAGCTTTCCGAGCATCGTTCCAGCTGTAAACCAGGATCCTGTGAATATAAATCTGCAAACCAAAACTACTAGCTGCCCGTGTAGAAAATAGGGGCACCCAGAGTTTAGGTCAAAACAATAAACTCCAGCTCAGTCATGTGACTGGTGTGAGAACTAAAACAGTTATTAATATTTGGTTTTAAAGTTTGGTAAATCAAGGGACCACGCCGTATAACACGGAACGGGTTTCCTCCCAAGAATAACAGTGCATAGAACAAACAGCGCAATGCTAAATAAAGAAAAATGAAGCTGTTATAAGACCCAGGTCCGATCACACAATGCAACGCAAGCCGGAGGATAGGGTTTTTACCTTATTACAACCAAAGCAAGCCGGAGGAAGGGCTCGCTGTGTACTGGTGGTTCACGGGTCTCGGCGGCGGGTGGCAACGTCGTTCTCAGTGGGTTTTAAGGGCGAGCAGGGGCCTTAGGAGGGGCGCGGTGAGGTCTGGGCTCTGATTGGGTTGTCTTCGCGTCAGGAAGTGAGAAGGAGGGAGGAAGAAGAAGAGAGGGAGGCGGCGGCAGGTGGTGGCGCCCAACCTGGGGCAGCGGCGGCTCATCGGGGGGGGGGGGGGGGGGATCGATCGCGTCCCCCCTTTCTGTTTCTTTTTTTTTCCTTCTGATTCGATTTTGAGGGGGGGGGGGCAGATAAAGGAATAAGGGAAGAGAGAGGAATTTTATATTTAATTATTTAATTATTTTAATTTCAAAAAGTTGACTTTTTATTTCGACCTCGAAACGAGGCCCACCGCCTGTCGTCCATAGCTAATTACCCCCATTCCGAACACAATGGGATATATATCGTAATCTGATTCGATCGTTTCGATCAGTTTTCGTCAAAATAAACATATAACTCTATATATTGAATTTGAATGCGCATTTCAATTTACCGGGGTCACATACGAACTCTAAAAATTCCAAAAATATATTTTTTAGCTTCGTATTGACGATACGGTCTTAACAAAACCAATTTCGTCAAATTCTGAGACCGTTGGAAAAATGGCCATTTTCCAGTCGATTAAAATCAACTGAAACTGGTCAAACGCGTTTTCTTTTGCCACGCTCACATATTGATTCGAAAAATTATGATAATTGGAATCTAGCAATAATCTGACATCACGGATCCAACAAAAGTGGTTTCGTCGAAATCCGAGGTCGTTTGCAAAATTTCCATTTTTAAGGGCCTGAATTCCATCGCGACTATTCAGAATTTTCATTTGGACATATCTTTTGAAGACCGCTATGAAATTTCAATCTTTCAGATTCATTGGAAAGATATTCACAAATAGATTCCATTATTTTTGGTTTTGCTAAAATCCGGTTTATTTTGCACCCGGTACATTCAATTGAAGTTTGAAATCGAATTATCGAACTGCTGCGCCATTTTCAATTCTATTTATAATTATATATAATTATTTATATTCTAACGACGACGTATATAATATATACGTTCGAATTCTATTCAAAATAAATTTCTCGTCGATATTATTTAAAATAATCCATTTTAAATGTTCAAAATTCGCTAAAATTGCCAAAATAAAAATTTTAAACTGGCCCAGATTTTCGGGTTGTTACAATCTCCCCCACTTAAAACTTTTCGTCCCCGAAAAGGAACAATGTAACACCCCACCTCCGATAGGGTCACTCACAAAGGGAATGCACTAGGTTTGGTGAAGCATTATCGAGGTAAACATGCACATAAATATTACAAGACAGAACATATATAAAACAGCGGAAGTAAAACAAATTTCATTACCTTATAAAATAGGGTCTAAACCCTTTTACATCAGAATACATCAAAACCTGTCTTGCAATAATAAAGAAGCATAAAACCATTTCATGTATTATTCCCCAAGTAAAACAGTAAAGTAGCCATAGCCAAGAAAAGTCCAAGCCATGCGTGATGACCTTCAAGCAGAAGAAATCCGTACTAGATGACATTGTTTCCTCCCTGAAACCATGGGGGGGGGGGGGGGGAACGGAAGACAAAGAGGCGAAACAAAACGGGGTCAGTCATAAAGACTGGTAAGTCCTATCTACTTCCAGTATAAAAACAGGTAAAGGTAACATGACATGCATAAACTGAAAGTAAACATAAGGATGACTACAAGATAGATAAACTAAACCAGGGTAACTGGCTGGACTACTGTAGCGAGGTAAACTAAGATATCATGA
Source organism: Allium sativum (assembly GCA_030737875.1). NCBI lineage: Eukaryota > Viridiplantae > Streptophyta > Magnoliopsida > Asparagales > Amaryllidaceae > Allium > Allium sativum. The sequence goes on along the minus strand of CM060913.1, from coordinate 929,068,931 downwards.
TAAACTACGGTGTCATGATGAATCAAGGTATCACATCGTCAGGTTTCTATCAAGTATACTATCCTAAGGTATCTATCCTGTATAACATCCCACAGTATCTATCATGTATATTTCTCCTGGTTCTAACATGTATATTTGCTCTGCACCTCTCGTACTAGTATCCCAACCCGCGTCATGTGTTAACTATGAATGTCCCTTGCCCAATGTCATGTAATGGTCCATGTCAACCTAATATATAGCATATGTAGGTTTTTCCCAACTCGTATGTTTCTTTCCATGTATAAGTTCAGTCCTTTGCCGTAGGCCGTACGGGCTTTCCCGTGTAAACGTTTTATCCTTGAGGTTATTTTGGACTGCTACCCTTGATCTAGTTATGTTTCCTTACCATGAACTATCGCGCGTTCACTTAGGATTTATGCCACCTAGGACCACTAGGGATTATGCTACCTAATGAACGTTTCCGTGTCTCGGTTTGGGTTCAGCCACCTAGGGCCACTAGGGATTATGCCACCCGTCAACCGCGCCCTTTACCTCGCGTATGTATCGTGAATCGTTTTCCATGTCTAGACGCACATGTTCCTCAATGTGCCATCCGAGTTCCGTGCCAGGGCAAAATCAAGGTCTGTTTTTGTACCCGTGGCTATGGTCCCACATGACCCCTCCCTCAACTACTGAAAGGCAATCCAAGAAAAATCATGTATTATAACTACACTAAGGCCCATCGATGCCCATTTCCAGATAGCCAACCTCACCCATAACTCGATAGCTAGTATATGGTCTTTTGGGAGTTCCCTGCCTTTCCGTACGTACACGATTGACTAAAGATAGTAGGTAGTCGGCGACATGCTATCCCGGGGCAAAATCAAGTATCGTCGACTCCACGCTAATCCATCCCAGTCTTTAGGTCGCTCGCATAGCAACCAAGGCATACTCTTGGCTCTTCTACCGCAGACCTTAACCCCTGTGAAGCCGAGTTTCATGGAACACTTGCCACCTCACAGAGGGATACCAAGAGTACCCTCACATTCCCCGAAGCTTCCGCTTCGTCACCCAGTTCGCTGGAGCTTTTATCCAAGTCAGATAACTTGCTCCTCCTCGAATACTAAGCGATGACCTACCGTACCGGGTTACTCATCTCTTTATGAACTAGTCTCATGTCCTTAGCTAAGAATTATTACTTAGTTACCCTTAACTAAGGTTTACCACTTAGCTCCTCTTTCCGCTATCCTTGTTAACTATGATTTCCAACCTAGTCCCCTGAGTTAGGGTTTTGTCAAATGGGTTAAGTGTTGTTATCCAAGTTCATTACTTAACCCGCCTACGAATCATGTCAAGATTGGCTAAGTACTCAAGTTCAAGGCTTAGCCCTACAGGTTGGTTAAGTGTACCAAGAAGCTCATGACTTAACCTTATCAAGTCAAACTGGTTAAGTATTTATTTGTCTTAACCCTATCAGATTGTCATGTTAGATTGATTAAGCATAGATTATCTTAATCCCATCAGATTATCGAGTCGAATTGGTTAAGTATAGGTTAACTTAACCCCATCCACTAATCGTATTCAATGGTTAAGCCTAATTTAAAAAGTCTTGTGACTTAACCCTACCAGGTCCACCTACTAGATTGGTTAAGTATTGGTTACTTAACCTCATCAAATCATCACGTATAATTGGTTAAGTATAAGCTACTTAACCCCATTAAATTATCATGTTAAATTGGTTAAGTATTGGTTACTTATCCTCATTGAATTACCAAGTTTAGATTGGTTAAGTGTTTAACTCAACCCCATCGAATTACTGTGTTTAGATTAGTTAAGTATAGGTTACTTAACCCCATCTAATTACCGTGTTTAGATTAGTTAAGTCTTAATTGCTTAACCCCATCTAATTACCGTGTTTAGATTAGTTAAGTCTTAATTACTTAACCCCATCTAATTACCGTGTTTAGATTAGTTAAGTCTTAATTACTTAACCCCATCTAATTACCAAGTCGGACTAGTTAAGCGTAAATTACTTAACCCCATCCCCTAAATTGTCTTGTATGGTTAAGTGTCATTAAGGAACCAAGTCCGGTTTAACTTAACCTACCCATTCGTGTCATATCGGTTAAGTGTCATTAGTCAAATTTACTTAACCTTATCATGTGGCATTAATTTAATTAATGCACTCTCAACCTCTCACATTAGACCTTGTTGTGGTTACTAGTTAAGCCGGGCGGGTCCGGGTAGATTTACACCACAACCTAGTCTAACCTCAGGTCTTAAGCGCGACATGGCCAACTTCTCACATTGGATCTTATTGTTTGTAGCCACTAGTTAAGCCGGGCGGGTCCGGGTAGATTTATGCTACAAACTCAACCCAACCTCGAGTTGGCCACTTTCATGTTTGGTCTAGTGTCATATTACACCTACAACCCATACGTGTCTAATTTCAAGTCCCATGTTTACCCCACGTGTCATGCCCCCATTTTGGTTCGTTCACATGTAACCTCACGTCAAGTTTTCATGTCATATTCAAGTCGAGTTTTCGTTTCATGTTCATGTTTATCTAACTACCCCAAAATCGTGTATTCACTTGAGTGAAAGCGAGTTAACATAGTATAAATACTATGATACACATTGACCCCAAAACATACACGATGCCATGACGGGGTTGGCTTCAAACATGCATGGTATCATGAGGGATTGGCCTTGTACATGCATACTATCATATAAGGGTTGGCCACAAGCATGCATAACATAAAAAGGGGATTGGCCACAAGCATGCATAATGTCATAAAGGATTTGGCCACAATTTTGCATATTATCATAACGGGATTTGACCTTACATAAACATGATATCATAAGGGGGTTGGTTTCATTTACATGCATAAGCCCCAAAGTCCAATTTATGCAACTATTTCACAAGTCAAAGTGGCTCTAAGTGTTCATGCTATCATACTACAAGTAAAGGTCCAATCTTGCATGGCAAATGAAACACCCCACCTCCGTTAGGGTCACTCTCAAAGGGAATGCCCTAATTTTGGTGGAGGTTTATAAGTATAAGTCACAGATATACAAGACAGATATAAGAACACATATTTGTAAACAGCGGAAAAACAACAACTTTTATTTCATAAAAGCAAATACGTGCTACAACAATATCACCATAATTGTCTTACATCTTTTCCAAAAACATAACATAACACTTTCATAATCTGTCTTGATTACATTATTTAAAGAAGCATAAATAAAACATAGATAAACTGCAAAAGCCCCAAAGTGATTGTCCAAAGCCATAGTTCAAAATGAAAAGGTCCAAGCAATACATTTCTCTTCTTCAAGCTGGATGTTAAGGTAGGTCAATCTGCTGTGTTCCCTCCCTGTGGACCTGGGGGGGGGGGGGGAACGGAAGAAAAGAAGACGAAAGAAAAGTAGAGTCAGACATAAAGCCTGAGTAAGTCTAGTACTATTCTGTCTATGAATAAAGAACTGGGTATGATAAGTAATAACAAGAAGTGGGCAAGCACTATAAACTTGGTTAAGTTGTCTAGGGTCGAATATACTATCGCACCCCATGTTAATCTCTGAACCCATATAAACTAGTTCCCAACTGGCACCCCATAATCAGGGTGATGTGATCCATTCTATGATGATCGGCTCCTACTCGCATAATTACATGTGTCTTACGGCCCCCGATGTTGTAGTTACCTATGCTGGTCCCACCATGGGGTGTATCAAGTCCCATGGTGGCGGCCCGACACAATCTTAGAATGCACAGGTATGCTACTGGTGTCCAGTGCTTTATTTTTCTGCGCCGGAGTGTGTGCACGCCCGCACCCCGTTAGAACCTACACTGCTACACCACCGCCGTCGATTTGACCTCTTACAATCAGCCCAGTAATCGTTCCCCACCCTGCCTAGTTTCAGGGTATCCTGATACACCTTCTAGGGTTACTGCTGAAAAGGGTCCCCCGTTACTATGTTTTCTATCTCTAGTCAACAAGCTAAGTTGGTTAAGTGTTTTCTAACCTAACCCCCACCAGTCCGTTTAGTTTAGCATGTTCCATTTTGATTAAGTCTTTAGTTCACTTAATCCTAACAATCCTGACTCAGCCTTAATTGTCTTATTAAGGCCCTGACCTCTCACATTAGACAGGTATTGTTGTGGCTGCCTGTTGCCGGTTGGTTCCGGGCAGTCTTACGCCACAACTCAGTCTAACCTCGGGTCCTTATTGGGCTCCATGTTTAACCTCCCACATTGGATAGGTATTGTTGTGACTACTGGACAGCCGGGCGGTTCCGGGCAGGTTTACATCACAACTCAATCCAACCTCGGGTTAAACACATCGTATGTTCTACATTTACATATTTTGTCTTTCTTCTTTATTTTCTTATATGTAAATATTTGCGGCCAATTATTAAGTTAATGGTGTAAAGGTTACACCAATCATGGGCCCAACCCATACTTGAATTTGGGCCCTTCTACTTTATATTTCCATTTATTAATTAATTTAACCCAACGTTATTTTCCCCCGTTTAACACGTCCGTTTATTACATATATGTTGGGCTTAGCCTTTTTAAGCCCAACTTAGCCATGAGGAAAGGGGAGGCTTAAAGCGTGATTTTATACACAAGAAGGGGAATGTGAGCGCATGAACTTGCAACATAACGTTGGAACTGCAAAATAGAAACTGGTGTACTTGCATAGCATTAATGTATACTTTGGTCATAAAGCATAAGTGACATGAATCAAAGCATGTAAACTTGTAGTTGAGATAAGAATATCACTATTGACACATAGGCTTAACTACAACATAAACCTATATTTTTATTCAGGCATAATGTCAAACATAAGCAAATCATGTTCATAAGATTACTACATGCTTACAAAGGTGTTTACTTTTGTTACTAATCACAAAAGTATAATTCAAACTAATCATGATTTTAAATCTATTCACATGGCATAAATATTTTTAACATGAAATCATGATTTTTACCTTAGTTTTGCAAAAGGGGTTTTTGAATCTAACCTAGCTATGTACCACATATGTCATCATATAATCCTTGTTAACAATATGGATTTCAATTATGCAAAATATCAATCATAGCCTAATCATATTCATAAGTTTGCAAATAGGTTCTCTAGTACAAAAGCATGGCTTAATACATGGTGCCAAAATTTCAACATAGTTTCATATGAATTATGATAACCCAAACTTATTCCAATTACTTTACAAAAACGATGTTTGTATGAAAATACACATTATGATGGCATAGTAGCAAAACCCCAAACTTGCATGAATTTCAATTAATCAACTACATACATGTAGTTTCAACATGGATTACATCATTTGCGAATATTCCAAACGTATACTTGCATAAAACTACCGCATGTAGTTTTTCATAATTGAATAACATAATTCGAGAATATCCAAACGTATACAATATTCCAAATCGATAAGAACGCACAAATATGAATTGCTTTATTGCCACAAATCAAGTATACAAACCAACACAATTATTTGTTCATACCAAAATAATACTCTTCTTACAATTGTATGGCGAACTCTCCAATTTAGGGTTTTGGAGATGCGATTCCTTATTGATTTGATTTGTTTAGGTTGCTTTATGCCTTAGAATTTTCCTCCTAATCTCTCTCTCCAATTGGTGGCTACTCCTAGTCGTTCCTCAGCAACATGGCGGCTTTGTTCTTATTTTTGAATGAATAGATTAGGGTTAGTCTAGGGTTGTTTTTATAGAGGTTATAAACTGATTAGGACCATTGATGTTGCTTGGATTGATCGTAGCCATTCATTTGCAAGAGAGACCAATTAGAGCCTGCCACCTAGCCCTAATGACAAAGCAGACCACAGAAAATCGATCAACATAGAATAGGCCAGCCAGGTTGGACTGGGTTCGACCTGGCTCTGGACCAGGTCGACATGCCTGTCGACAGCCCTGTCGACCTGGTTAGACCTGGTCGACAGCCCAGTCGACCTGGGTGCATCTGGCGGGATTTTTCCCGCCTTGGCCAATTGGGCCCGGTTTTAATTTTAAACTGTTTTATTCTGTTCGAATTTTAAACTTAATTCAGAAACTTCCGAAGGCCATATCTTCTTCATACGGACTCCGTTTTTCGAAAACTCGGACTCTATTTCGTGTATTTTTCCGAGACGAACGCAATGGCGTATCCCGTTTCCCTTAGTTCTTTGATCTCAAATTAATTATACTTTAATTTGTTAATTTCACAGTTATAGAATTCACGGGGTGTTACATTCTCCCCCACTTAAAAGGATTTCGTCCCCGAAATCTTCAAGTTAGGAGGAATGTATATCCTAACATCCAATCATCCATCTACTCATCCATCAAACACGAGCATCCATTGTCCTTAAAAGATTTCTAATGCTTCATGATCATATGCGAAATGTGTGTGTACATGTACTTATCTAATGCAAAATCAGGCGGTCTACTGATTCAGTTGACCTCCTTAATGCGAATTATGTAAGTGCCATGAATCCATTATGTATGCAAATTTTCCTATTCATGATTCTACATGAGTGCACAATCATTCAATACAGATGCAACATCCATATGACAACACATTAAAGTTCAACCATATACGAATGCAAACATATATGCATATGCAATATGAAGTGACTGAGCCGATCTAAAACCTAGATTGTGTGTGTATATGCAACCACGAGCAACCACTAGCAATCACTTGCAACCACTTGCAACCATCATCCATAACATGTTTCAACTACATGTTTCCATCCAAAGGGTTTCTACCTAAAAGATATGGTCGAGGAAATATACCTAAAAAGATAGATAAAAGCGCAACTTAAGGAAAAAGAAAGATCAAGGATGTACCCTCGAACAGAAAAGGGTAGGCAGTACGTATTCTAGCTTCAGTTTCCCAAGTCGCGTCTCCCTCGGCGTCGCTCCACTGAACTTTCACGAGTTTGACTTCGCGGTTGCGTAGCTTCTTCACTTCCGTTCCTAATATGCGGGTTGGAACTTTTCTTATGGTTGCTTCGCGTTCCACTTCGGCCTCTTCGAGTTTATTTGGCTCTACCACTTCAGCAGACTCATGTAGACATTTTCGGAGATGTGAAACGTGAAAAACGTTGTGGACTCCAGCCAACTTCTCGGGTAGCTCTAATCTATAGGCCATTTTTCCAATTTTCTCGATGATAGGGAATGGCCCTACGAACCTTGGTGCCAGTTTTCCTGTGGTTCCAAAACGAACAACGTTCCTTAGCGGTGATACCTTGAGAAAAACTCTGTCTCCAACTTCAAATTCAAGGTCGGTCCTCCTCTTGTCGGCATAGGACTTTTGTCTGTCTTGGGCCGTCTTCATCCTTCTTCGTATTAAGTCTACTTTCTCTGATGTCTCTCGGATCATATCTGGTCCAAGTATGAGCTTATCAGTAGACTCCCACCAACAAGTGGGCGATCGGCATGGTCTTCCATATAAAGCTTCGAAGGGCGCCATTCCGATGGTTGCTTGATAGCTGTTATTGTAGGCAAATTCCACCAAAGGAAGGTGGTCTTCCCATGTCTCTCCGAAGTCAAGGACGCATAGTCTTAAGAGGTCTTCCAAAACTCTGTTCACTCTCTCTGTTTGGCCGTCGGTTTGGGGATGATAGGCTGTGCTCAAGCATAACTGCGTTCCTACTGCTTCTTGCAGACTCCGCCAAAACTCACTGGTGAAGATGGGGTCTCGGTCACTAACAATGCTAGATGGTATTCCATGGAGTCGAACGATTTCTTTGAGGTAAAGTGATGCTAGGGATGAGGCAGTTCTTTTACTTTTGACAGGTAAAAAGTGGGCGCTTTTAGTAAGCCTATCCACTATTACCCAAATGCTAGTGTTGCCTCTCCTAGACCTAGGCAGTCCATCGATGAAGTCCATTGAGATGCTATCCCACTTCCACTGCGGGACCTCCAGAGGATGTAGTAGTCCGCCAGGCTTTTTCTGTTCCGCCTTAACCTGTTGGCACGCCATGCACTTATAAACGAACTCTGCCACGTCCTTTTTCATGCCGTTCCAGAAGAAAGTCCTTTTTATGTCTTTGTACATTTTATCTCCGCCTGGGTGTATCGTCATCTTGGAGTGATGTGCTTCCTCGAGAACCTTCTTTATTAAATCTTTTGTCTGTGGGACGCATAGTCTTCCGTCTCGCCTTAACAACCCCTTATCGTCGATGGAGTATCTGTTGAGGTGACTTGAAGTCTCACCCCTAATTAGCCTATCAATCGTTTCCACAAGCTGAGGGTCTTCACGTTGTGCTGCCCCTACCGAATCCACTAAAATTGGGCGCACTTCGAGAGATGCAAGCAAGCCTGGTACGAAATCGGAGGAAGGCCTAAAGTCGAAGCTGGCTATAAACTCTAGGCTTTGTCTTTCAACAAACAACGGGCTTAGGGTCAATTTCTTTCGGCTCAACGCGTCTGCCACTACGTTGCCTTTGCCCGGAGTATAGGAGATTTCGAAATCGTACGAGGCAAGAAACTCCATCCATCTTTGTTGCCTCAAGTTAAGATCCTTCTGCGAGAAAAGATATTTCAACGATTTATGGTCAGTGTAAAGTTCGGACTTCTCACCTAGGAGATAGTGTCGCCAAGACTTGAGTGCAAAGACGATGGCGGCTAACTCAAGATCGTGGGTTGGGTAGTTCTTTTCGTGCACCTTCACCTGCCTCCCGCCATAAGCTACTACCCTTCCTTCTTGCATTAAGACGGCGCCTAGCCCTGTCCCACATGCATCCGTATAAACAGTGAACATCTTGCTCCCATCTGGCAGCGTCAAAACTGGGGCTGTTGTGAGAGCCCTTTTCAGTCGTTGGAAAGCAAACTCGCAATCCAAATCCCAATTGAACACTAGATTCTTCTTAGTCAATTTCGTGAGTGGAGCTGAGATTTTCGCGAAATCCCTTATGAACTTTCGATAGAAACCCGCTAGTCCTAGAAAGCTTCGGACCTCAGTTGCATTCCTTGGTGTCTTCCAATCCTGTACCGCCACTACCTTAGCAGGGTCCACTACTAACCCTTGTTTGGATACTATGTGCCCAAGGAACCTCACCACTTCTCTCCAAAAGTGGCATTTGGAGAATTTGGCTTTTAGTTGATGGACTCGCAAAGTTTCCATGATTGCCCTTAAGTGCTGAGCATGTTCCTCTTCACTCTTTGAGAAGATAAGGATATCATCTACGAAGACCACTACGAATTTGTTGAGGAAATCTCTAAATACCCTACTCATCAGGTCCACGAAGTAAGCAGGTGCATTTGTCAAGCCGAAAGGCATGACAAGCCATTCAAAGAAGCCGTCTGGGGTTCTGAATGCCGTTTTATCGATGCTATCTTCAGCCACCCTTAGCTGATGAAAACCGGTTGCTAAATCGGGTTGGGAGAAAACAGACGCTCCTACAAGCTGGTCGAATAAATCGTCGATTCTAGGGAGAGGGTGCCTATTCTTTTTCGTTAGCTTGTTGAGCTCCCTATAGTCAACACATAGACAGAGTGAACCATCCGCCTTTGTAGCGAACACCACTGGAGCGCCCCATTCTGAAATGCTCCTCCTAATGAACCCCTTTTCTAGAAGCTCTTTAATCTGTTTACTGAGCTCTTTCCTTTCTCGTGGAGCCATGTGTCTAACGGGCAACGCAACGGGCTTTGCATTATCTACAATATATATGCGGAAGTCTATTTCCCGCTTCGGAGGCAAGCCCTTCACCTCTTCAAAGACATCCGGATATTCCCGGACCACTCTAACTGATTGCAAATTTTCGACAGAGGCATCTAGTGATTCAAGATAACTAAGCATAACCGCATACGAGGGATTACAAGAAATTTCCAAAGTATTACCGAGCTGGGTTAGGAGCCTAACAACCCTTTTCTCACAATCAAGGATGGCCCCATTACTGGATAGCCAATCCATACCCAAAATCAAACCATAACCCGAAAAGCCCAAAACAAAGGCACTACATTGAAATTCTACACTTAGAATAGAAATTTTCAATCCCAAACAGATCATAGACCAATGAGCTGGGCCCCCAATTGGGTTTGAAACAATTAAGGGGTCCTCTACCATACTAGTTTTTAGGTGCAGAGATTCTACTAAAGCAGACGAGATAAAGGAGTGTGATGCGCCAGAATCAAATAAAGTGCGAACGGGGTGATCATAAAGATAAACTACACTTTCTACAGAAGTATTTATACCTCGCTGTTGCAGAGGTGGCGCTTCCAGCACATGAACCTGTGCCCCTGGGGTGGATCCAGCCCTCTGCCCCTGTCCTCGTTTCTTTGGGCAGTCCTTAGCCCTGTGGCCTGTCTTACCGCAAGAAAAGCACCCACCATTCTCCTTGGCCTTCTTTTTACGGCAGTCCTTTACTAAGTGCCCCACTTTGCCACAGAAATTGCACTTCCTCTTCTCTTTGTTGCCTTTTCCGCCCTTCTTAAAGTCCGTCTTCTTAGGCTGCAAACCCTCTTTCTTCCCTTGAGAGCTTTCTGCCTTTGTCTCCTTCTTGCCCTTATCCTCTTCATTAAGCAATGCCATTTGTACCAATCTTTCATACGTGGCTCCCATGGGTATGTGGGTCATGGCCAAACTGTGTAATGGCTCATTTAACCCTTTGACGAAACGGAGAGCCTTCTTGTGCGGGGTGTTGACTAGGTCAAGCCCAAACCTAGCCAGCTCATCGAACTGATTCACATACTCTCTGACTGTCTTGTCCCCCTGCTTAAGAAATAAGAATTTTTCCAACTGCAAACTTCTTTCTGCATCTGAGAGAAATTTAGTCTCAAACCTTACCCTAAAGTCCTCCCATGTCTCCACTGGTCTTTAAGCATTAGTGACTTCCCACCAGTAGGAAGCCTCGCCCTTCAATAGCCACACTGCCAATTGTACTCTTTGTCTATCCTCTACCTCAAAGATGATGAATAGGTCCTCCGTTTCTTTCAGCCAATTCCTAGCTGCTACGAAGGACTCAGTTCCATGGAAATCCTTTCCTCCCATAGCTTTAAAATCTTTACATATCTTAGCAAACGTGTTTCCCCGAGGAGGAGGTGGAGGAAAAGGTGCCGCTGCAGCTGGATGATTTCCTGCAGCTGGGGGAGGAGGAACGGTAGGACCTGGCTGAGTGGCCCTTGCTTCTAAGAACCGTCTAAACCAACCAGGTATTGGCACCCCTTCTGGCAAGTTAAGATCTTCAGACATGCTGAAACAAAAAGGATAGATTCAAAACGAAGGATAAGAGATAGTACCTATGGCTTTGGGGAGTGGACTTTGCCTTTTAAAATAAAATAATATTTTTCTTTTAAAAATGCTTCTTTAAATTTCCTTTTTGAAAATAATTTTTCAAAACTTTTTATCTTATCTGGTAAACCTCGCTCTGATACCAAGTGAAACACCCCACCTCCGTTAGGGTCACTCTCAAAGGGAATGCCCTAATTTTGGTGGAGGTTTATAAGTATAAGTCACAGATATACAAGACAGATATAAGAACACATATTTGTAAACAGCGGAAAAACAACAACTTTTATTTCATAAAAGCAAATACGTGCTACAACAATATCACCATAATTGTCTTACATCTTTTCCAAAAACATAACATAACACTTTCATAATCTGTCTTGATTACATTATTTAAAGAAGCATAAATAAAACATAGATAAACTGCAAAAGCCCCAAAGTGATTGTCCAAAGCCATAGTTCAAAATGAAAAGGTCCAAGCAATACATTTCTCTTCTTCAAGCTGGATGTTAAGGTAGGTCAAGCTGCTGTGTTCCCTCCCTGTGGACCTGGGGGGGGGGGGGAACGGAAGAAAAGAAGACGAAAGAAAAGTATCTGTCTATGAATAAAGAACTGGGTATGATAAGTAATAACAAGAAGTGGGCAAGCACTATAAACTTGGTTAAGTTGTCTAGGGTCGAATATACTATCGCACCCCATGTTAATCTCTGAACCCATATAAACTAGTTCCCAACTGGCACCCCATAATCAGGGTGATGTGATCCATTCTATGATGATCGGCTCCTACTCGCATAATTACATGTGTCTTACGGCCCCCGATGTTGTAGTTACCTATGCTGGTCCCACCATGGGGTGTATCAAGTCCCATGGTGGCGGCCCGACACAATCTTAGAATGCACAGGTATGCTACTGGTGTCCAGTGCTTTATTTTTCTGCGCCGGAGTGTGTGCACGCCCGCACCCCGTTAGAACCTACACTGCTACACCACCGCCGTCGATTTGACCTCTTACAATCAGCCCAGTAATCGTGCCCCACCCTGCCTAGTTTCAGGGTATCCTGATACACCTTCTAGGGTTACTGCTGAAAAGGGTCCCCCGTTACTAGGTTTTCTATCTCTAGCCAACATGCTAAGTTGGTTAAGTGTTTTCTAACCTAACCCCCACCAGTCCGTTTAGTTTAGCATGTTCCATTTTGATTAAGTCTTTAGTTCACTTAATCCTAACAATCCTGACTCAGCCTTAATTGTCTTATTAAGGCCCTGACCTCTCACATTAGACAGGTATTGTTGTGGTTGCCTGTTGCCGGTTGGTTCCGGGCAGTCTTACGCCACAACTCAGTCTAACCTCGGGTCCTTATTGGGCTCCATGTTTAACCTCCCACATTGGATAGGTATTGTTGTGACTACTGGACAGCCGGGCGGTTCCGGGCAGGTTTACATCACAACTCAATCCAACCTCGGGTTAAACACATCGTATGTTCTACATTTACATATTTTGTCTTTCTTCTTTATTTTCTTATATGTAAATATTTACGGCCAATTATTAAGTTAATGGTGTAAAGGTTACACCAATCATGGGCCCAACCCATACTTGAATTTGGGCCCTTCTACTTTATATTTCCATTTATTAATTAATTTAACCCAACGTTATTTTCCCCCGTTTAACACGTCCGTTTATTACATATATGTTGGGCTTAGCCTTTTTAAGCCCAACTTAGCCATGAGGAAAGGGGAGGCTTAAAGCGTGATTTTATACACAAGAAGGGGAATGTGAGCGCATGAACTTGCAACATAACGTTGGAACTGCAAAATAGAAACTGGTGTACTTGCATAGCATTAATGTATACTTTGGTCATAAAGCATAAGTGACATGAATCAAAGCATGTAAACTTGTAGTTGAGATAAGAATATCACTATTGACACATAGGCTTAACTACAACATAAACCTATATTTTTATTCAGGCATAATGTCAAACATAAGCAAATCATGTTCATAAGATTACTACATGCTTACAAAGGTGTTTACTTTTGTTACTAATCAAAAAAGTATAATTCAAACTAATCATGATTTTAAATCTATTCACATGGCATAAATATTTTTAACATGAAATCATGATTTTTACCTTAGTTTTGCAAAAGGGGTTTTTGAATCTAACCTAGCTATGTACCACATATGTCATCATATAATCCTTGTTAACAATATGGATTTCAATTATGCAAAATATCAATCATAGCCTAATCATATTCATAAGTTTGCAAATAGGTTCTCTAGTACAAAAGCATGGCTTAATACATGGTGCCAAAATTTCAACATAGTTTCATATGAATTATGATAACCCAAACTTATTCTAATTACTTTACAAAAACGATGTTTGTATGAAAATACACATTATGATGGCATAGTAGCAAAACCCCAAACTTGCATGAATTTCAATTAATCAACTACATACATGTAGTTTCAACATGGATTACATCATTTGCGAATATTCCAAACGTATACTTGCATAAAACTACCGCATGTAGTTTTTCATAATTGAATAACATAATTCGAGAATATCCAAATGTATACAATATTCCAAATCGATAAGAACGCACAAATATGAATTACTTTATTGCCACAAATCAAGTATACAAACCAACACAATTATTTGTTCATACCAAAATAATACTCTACTTACAATTGTATGGCGAACTCTCCAATTTAGGGTTTTGGAGATGCGATTCCTTATTGATTTGATTTGTTTAGGTTGCTTTATGCCTTAGAATTTTCCTCCTAATCTCTCTCTCCAATTGGTGGCTACTCCTAGTCGTTCCTCAGCAACATGGCGGCTTTGTTCTTATTTTTGAATGAATAGATTAGGGTTAGTCTAGGGTTGTTTTTATAGAGGTTATAAACTGATTAGGACCATTGATGTTGCTTGGATTGATCGTATCCATTCATTCGCAAGAGAGACCAATTAGAGCCTGCCACCTAGCCCTAATGACAAAGCAGACCACAGAAAATCGACCAACATAGAATAGGCCAGCCAGGTTGGACTGGGTTCGACCTGGCTCTGGACCAGGTCGACATGCCTGTCGACAGCCCTGTCGACCTGGTTAGACCAGGTCGACAGCCCAGTCGACCTGGGTGCATCTGGCGGGATTTTTCCCGCCTTGGCCAATTGGGCCCGGTTTTAATTTTAAACTGTTTTATTCTGTTCGAATTTTAAACTTAATTCAGAAACTTCCGAAGGCCATATCTTCTTCATACAGACTCCGTTTTTCGAAAACTCGGACTCTATTTCGCGTATTTTTCCGAGACGAACGCAATGGCGTATCCCGTTTCCCTTAGTTCTTTGATTTCAAATTAATTATACTTTAATTTGTTAATTTCACAGTTATAGAATTCACGGGGTGTTACAGCAAACTAAGTCCAATGCAACATGAATAGCATGGTTTAGTCGCTAAAACATAACCCAAAGTCATATGTTCATGTTAAAGGAGCAAACTAGGCTCGCATAGGTTATAACATTCATGTTTAACCACATTTTATTCCATGCCATGACTAAATTACCGTAAACATCTCGAAGTAGCTAGAACTTACATAGCGTGGCAAGAGGACTAGGAGCATGAATCATTTTGACGAAGAAAGGTGGCTCCTTTGATGAAGAACCGTCATGAAATCGCCATAGCAACTTTGATCCACTCCCTTGATTTGATGTAGCAAGCTAGCACCTTTGATTCGGATCTTGTTTGAATGCATAGGCTCTTGAATTAGGGGATGGAGGCCATGATCAATGTAGATTTGGGCAGCACTTCATTGCAAGAGTGATTTATGAGGGGTTTAGGGTAGGCTTAGGGTCTTTTTATAGAGATTAGGAGTAGTTTAGGCCGTTAGATTAACCCTAGGATAGATCCAAGCCCTCAAAAATCGTCACAAGCCTCCAAAACCGAGCCAAACAGCAAAACAGGTGCACCAGGCTGCCTGGGTCCGACCAGGCAGGTCGACCCCCAGGTCGACCCTGGGGTCGACTCCTTAGTCGACCTGGTTGGCAGGGGGTCGACTCCCCAGTCGACCTCCCCTGGTCTGGGGGGAAATTTTCCCGCCTCTTCTGAATTCTGAAATTTGAATCTGTTTTCGTTTTCGAATTTTTCGTGAAACTTTGCGAGGTCATATCTTGGTCATACGGACTCCGATTTACGAAATTTCGGACTCTATTTTGCGTATTTTTCCGAGACGAACGCAATGGCGCAACCCGTTTTCCCTGATTCATATTTTAACATTTAATTCTGCCTTGATTCTTGATTTAACATGTTGTTAAATTTCGGGTTGTTACATTCTCCCCTCCTTTAAGGATTTCGTCCCCGAAATCTCCAAGTTGGGAAGAACGTATCCTACCATCCATCATCCATCTACTCAAAACATCATCCACAGGCAACCTGTAACGACCCGTGTTTTTCGACCATTTGAATATGAATATTTAAATTAGTTTTAAATATTATGTTGGGAATATTGATGGAATTTAATATTTAATTCGTTATTGAAACGAAGTTGAACGCTAATTTTATTTATATAATATAAATCGAGCTTGAAAATGGCGTGCAGTTCGTAAATTGAAGTTTTGAACTTCAACTGAGAATACAGGATTCGATATAAGTCGGATTTCTGTGAAACAAGACACGTTGGAGCCGTATTGACGATAATTTTCATATGAAAGAAAAAAATCTAGATTTCGTGCTATAGGTTGATATTTATGGCCAAATCAAATTTTGAAATAGTCGCTATGGAAAACCGTTATTTAATTATAGGCCTTAAAATGGCCGTTTTGCAAACGGACTCAGATTTCGACGAAATCAGTTTCATTAGAACCGTATCGTTAAATTATTGTACGGTGATGAATTGCGTGGAAAACCGATATCGTATGTGACCACGGTAGCCGTAAACGCCCGTATAATTTCTATAGCGCGTAATTAATTCAATAAAAGGATATTTGAATGTAACTGGAGCAGACGATCGAATTAAGCCACGAAACCAGTTCCGTTGAGTTCGTATCGTCGATTAGAGTCAAGATAGGTATATAGTTTGTTATTTTTAGAGATCGAGAAATTTGGCGTTAAAAAGGGTAGGGCGGTTCGAGGTAAAAATAGCCTACCGGGGCAACAGTCTCAGAATGCGACGAAACCAGTGCCGATGGGTTCGTATCGAAAAGTTATTGTCGATGTTCGCAGTTTCGAGTTGATTTGATTTATCTGGTGACCGTGGAAAAATTAAACGTGTGTTCATTTCCGGTTTCATAAAGGAAAATTTTTCATATGACCTCGGATTTCGACGAAACTTGTCCCATTGGGTCCGGAATACCTTTTTACACTAAGATTAGCTTTTTTATCAGAAAACGAAAGTCGTATAAAAGGATTGTTTTGTGGAAAGCTTCGTGTAAGTGGGGATATGTTAAAATAATAATATAATTATGTCCACATTCACCATTCTTGTCCCGCAAACCTTTTATTCTTGTCTGCCAAACTACCATACCGTGCCGACCAAGGTATTGAAATTGTCACCCAACATAACAGCTAAGCTATGAATTTCTGCAAACCTATAAACTAAATTACTTGCCTCCCACGACGCTTTCCCTTATAAATAGGTGTGCTTCATTGTTTTCTTCGGTTTGTTCAACAATAGAAAGAAAAGAAAAAAGAAAGAAAAAAAAAACACATAGTAGGAAACGAAAATAGGATGGGATCAAGAGGGAGTGGGTGAGGCTTTGTAACATACGGTGGTAATGAGGGGAGTAGAGAGGACGTTGGCATGTTTCTGGGAAGGGAGCAAAGTGGGAAAGAAGAGGGGATGGAAACCTTAGAACAAAGCAAATGGGAAGGGGCTTGTTACTGTACGTGAGGGGAGGAAAAGGGGTATGGCGTGAGCAACAAAAAGGAAGGAAGTGCGGTTTTTGGTGTTACAGGAAGTAGCGGAGGATTGGAGCGTGGAGCACTATGCTGGGAAGAAGCTCGGAAGCACGGTCCAGTTCAGAACGAGGAGCAAATGGGAAGTTTGAGCGTGGGATTTAGAATGAGGGACGGGAATAGGTGAGGCCGCATTTTCCTGAACTAATACAACGTAATTTACCAATTTAATGATTACTTATTAGTTAATATACAATTAAGAACATTACTTTATTATTTAAAACCGTGAATAACAACTGTATTTTTGAAAACAACGCAGGTTAAAGTTGAAAGAAAAGTGGGAAGGTTTTGGAAGCATGGACGGTGTATACCGTGAGCAATCGGCATATATACTTTACTGATACTTTACTGAAAACGTAATTAGACTAAAATAATTAAAGTTGTTAATTAAAGCGATTAAGGTATTTAAAAGCTTATTTAACCTAACTAGAAGTTCATTACTAAAATTGTGACAGGGTTTGAACATGGCAAAGGGAAAAGGGGCCAACCGTTCTTTACTGAAGCCGGGATTTAAAGTTATCAAAATGGTTTAAGTAATCAACTATTTTATTATTTAATTAAGGGGTAACATCGATGGTACTAAAATAACAATAACTTTATGCTGCACCAGGTCTTGTAACGAGAATGAGGAACATGCTCCAAACAATATGAAAGGGTGAAAGATCAGCCTCTAACCGGTTAATCTAAGCAAAGTAATTAAATTAATAAATTATTAAGAAAATAATATTTAATTAATTTGCATTCACTTCTGATTGTATAAAACATGCATATATTATCAGAATGAAGCGAAACCAATCATATTGGGACCTTGCCATTGAATCGTACATTATGGAACCAACATGGACAGAGCTGGAGACTGGTGGAATTTATTGTTAAATTAAACTCAGTTTAATTTAATAGGAGCTGAAACCGAACCGCTTTAGCGACAACGGAATCCAGGTGAGTTAAACTCACTCAGTTACCCTTTTTATATTTTATATAAATTGGGTATTTTTATTTTGTGTACTCTGCTTGCCAATGGTTGACTATTTTGCTAGTTATACATTGATCTGTTGATTTGACCGATGAAATTAAACTGTGTTTAATTTCAGTCAAATACCAAATCGTTATTTAACGACTGGTTCCAATAAAGGTGACTCACCTTGGTTGGTCATGTTTATTTATAAACATGTTTTTAAATGGTTACATTGTTTGAATTGCTTATGGTTGATGTTAAATGGTCGTTATTTATTGTTATCGGTTAAACAAAACTGAATAGTCTGATTTGAGATAACCGTTGTGATTACAGGGAAGAACAGGTTGGAGGGACCCAACTGGATCCCTCAAATGTATTATTTATTTTCATATGATCATATATGGACTGATCTGTTTGTGTGATTGATTTGATGGTTGATTATTGACTAGATATTCAACATCTGTTTGGTCTAAACCAATGGGCGATATTGGTTAAGTGTTTGGCAGAGTATGGCCTTTAAAACCAATCGAGTTATAGATATTGATTCACCGACAGGTGAATCGATAGAATTGAGGTTATAAAATTTATTTTATAACTAGAGTTAGATTTTGAATTATATTTTTGAATAAAAGTTATTTAAGAAAAATAAATAAATATTTTATTTGTTTAAGACTTGGATTTGTTATGAATTTATTTTGCAAAGCAAATGCTGATGTTAATCAGATTTACCAGATGAAGGATAAGAAATGAATTAAATGGTTAAACCTTGGGAAATTGTTTTGTAAAGAAAACAAATAATTAGAATCTATCTAAATTAATTATATTTTGAATTAATTTAAAGCGAGGATTGTTGAAATCGGTTAATGAGATAATCAAGTTTTTGAGTTAATTAAATCGACCGTTTGGAATTAGAATTGTTATAAAGTTAATGTGTTTTGACTAAAATAGTTAAATGAATATTGTTTGAATTTAAATAAGGATTTAAAAGGGATTTAATATTTAATTTAGGGATTAACTACTAAAGTAGTTAATGTTTGAAATAAGTTATTATTTTAAATTAATGATAAATTTAGGAATATATTTTTAAATAAAAAGTGACCGAATGTGAGATGCAAGCCAATTGAATGGTGAAAGGAAATAAACGTACTCAATTATATGAATTAAGTGGAAGGATATTACGATAAAAGGGTTTATTATAAACCAGAGTTATAAATGGAATTTTGGCATTGATTATAACTGATATTTATCTGAGGATAAGACCGTTGTTTGATCAAGGTCTGAGAGGTAATTAAAATACCCCAACTTGAACAACATCGGGATTATCCGAAGATAGTATTAGTCGGTAATCGTAAGAGACGTTAGTGGATATGTTTTGAAAATCTAAACAGCGATTTTAGCACTGTTGTTATAATACATGTTTTGTAAATCTAATATAGCGATTGTAGCGCTTTTGCTATAGTAAATGAGTTGTAAACCTAAACAGCGATTATAGCGCTGTTGCTTTGTAAATCTAAATAGTAGTTATAACGCTATTATTATAACATATGTGTTATAAATTCCTTTGTTAAAACTAATGGATTTCCGAATTTAAAAGATGATTTGAAAGAAGATTTAAGTGGGTAATTGAATATAGTTATTCGAGATAGAATTAGCCAAACATAGTTATTCGGCTAAGTTGCCATTTCGTACGACTGCTAGCGTAATTCGCAGGGCTGCAGATAGCCTACGGCGGTCGGATATTTCCTGAGGGAATCAGGCGTAACCATTGTGATCGCTGTGATCTAGAGTCAAGCGAATGGAGTTAAGACGAATATTAATTAATCAATTAGAGTTATTCAAATATCGTATTTTTGAATATTAAAAGAATTAGAAGTTTTAATTTAACAAAAAGTAAATCAGTTTAATTAAAGGCCAGGTGATGCTGAATACTGAATCAGTGAACTCATTGGAGTGTCATGTTTGAAACACTGTTTATTTTGATAGTTAAATCACCGACTATCAAATCTGTCCAATACGATTGTTGGTACGGAAAGACCGGGATCGAATTTATATTCGAAAACCATTCCGACCAACAAATACGTGAAGATCTCAGTAGATGTTCGAGATGGAGCATTAAGACCGTGGACTATCATACACGGAAGAACCACTAATATTCTCTGCCTGGCAAGCAGAGATAAACTGTGATTCTGTCGTAGTTGGAATCTACGGGGTTGCAAGGACTTCTCGCTACTGATCCATGGGGTGATTCCTATAGGGATGCGGTAGGAGAGTGCCTTCGGTTCATCCTGTTCCTGGATGACGTGTATGGACGAATGTCTGACAGAGTATTTCCAAAAGGTCACGTACGTTGATTTCTTCAAACGTGCGATAGTTGTTGGCGGGGAATCGCCGTTCTCTTAGCTTCCAGCTAGAGTATTTTTGTGGACGTCAATTAGTGATATCTGATGGATTTGACGATGTGGCATTCAAAGTGAATAATGACCAGATGTTCAAAAGCTAATCTAAGCCTCAAGCCTCATCAACCGGGAAATGACAAAAATCGGGCAGGCAGCATGGCTATGTGGGTCGCTCCCATTAGGGTGTGTAATCACCTATCTAGAGGAAGTACTATTTGTTTCTTAAATCTATGTTTCGATGCTGTCCCTTTTCGGGAGACGGTTGCTGATCCCAACCGTCGGTGATATACATTCGATACACTCAAGCGAAATGAGTGGTCGGTCATGTGAGGGCCGGGTTGCAAGAAGTTCTTGTTGAACCCAGTGTATTCGTCTCTAGAGATACACTATCGGAAGGTGGACCCATACCTTGTCAAGTTGGAATCCAATATCCAATAAGCGCCCGCGGTTTTTGATTGTATACTATATAAGTGGAGCGTGAGATGCAAGCGTTCCACTAGATTTCTATTTACTTGTATTTAGACATTATTATAATATCAGAAAGATATTGATTTCAAAACTGTTTTGGGTTATCGTAAGGTAAAAACCGTCCGTGTTTATGTGTGGATTTGGTCTTACGATTATCTTTTTCTTCGAAAAGGGTTTTGAACTTTAAAATCATGATTGGATGATTTACCTTTATACTGTGCGAGTTTATCTCACTCTGGTTCACCAGACTGACCCGGTGTTTTGTAAATGCTCGGGTTAGGCCGGGTTGTACAGGTTCAGGTTATCGACTGCTGTGAAGAGACGAGCTGGAAGAGTCCAGACGTATGATATTATTATTCCGCTGTATGTTATATGAGGACAGATTAGTATCACTGTCCAGATGTGTACTCTGATATTGTAAGTATTTCAAAAGCTTTCAGTAAAGGTTATTTCTGTATTATAATTTGTTCCGCTGCGATGTGAGACTCTGTGTGGTGTTTCTTCTTCTTCTTCTATTCTAATATTTCTTTCTTTCTTATCTCACCCTCTAACTTCTTTCTATTAATGATCTGGAATGTTCGATGTCTGAATAGTCAACATGGTAGTTTGATGTTGATTTTCGGAGTCGAAAATCCCGGTTCGTTACAGTGGTATCAGAGCTATTGGTTATGTGATTACCTTGGCTCTGTGGCGTGACTCAGTAGAGATGGGGTTAGTAATACCCTAGATTGAGTTTGAGTGTATATATACGAGTGAACGTATTAGTAGATTTTATAAAAATTGTTTTATATTGTGTTGATTGGTTTGTCGAGTAGGTTATGAATTCTGGTCGATACAGTAATGCAAACTGTGTCGATAAGTGTTTCTAAACTCTTGAACAGAATAATTCGACACAGTATGTTTTTGAAAGGGGGTAAATGAAATAATTTTACCCAAATAATATTTTGATATAAAGGAAATATATATGTTGGAAATATCATAATATATGTGATGTGTTTGAAATGGTTATATAAATAACCAATTAGAATTCGTATAATATGGAATCAGATGAATTAAATCTGAAATCTAAATCAAAAATTGGAATTAAAATTATTTTAAAGGGGGAAAGATGATTGCAAATGAACTTGGATTGAATATATGAGAATTTTAAAATCCTGGGAGATTTTAAATTGTTTACAAGCATTGTGGATTTTATTTTGAAATAGATTTCAAAATGAAGGTGTTTAAAATTGGAGTTTTGAAGTGATATAGTATTGAACTCACGTTGATCGCTGGGAAATAACTCTGAGGATGCTGGCCACATCATCAGTGTTCATTTCCGAGTTCTAAGTGACGGATTACTACCAAAATCTTGTTTTGAAATGCTTTGAGAAAAAACGAGTTGTTTGAATCCTGGAAAGAAATATTTGATTTTTGAAAGGAGCTGAACTGTTTAAAAACTCCCAGGGAAATTGTTTGAACAAAAACAAAATTAAATAAAGGTTTGTGAAAACAAATATGGATTGAATTGAAACCGATTAACTGGAAATTGAATTGGGAGATAGTATATCGAGTAGAATCAGATTTGGAAATTTGCGAGACAAGAATCTGAAATAGTGTTGGTTGGAATTGATGATGGACGATGATTGAGTCAAGAATGGAATTTGGCTGGGACGCGTGAACGGATTGGTTTGAGGAATTTTGTTTGGGATTGCATTTCTATATGCTGACAGGGTAGCAGATGGAGAGGATATAATGATATGCCCGACAAAAAGGTACATGTTTATTTTTATATGGATTTGGTGATTTATGAGCCTATTGGGCAAGCCGCTTGGCTGTTTTGTTTTCTTTTGGGTTGAAGAAGGCCTAGAAAGGCGAGTTGGAGTTGTACCGATTAAGCCATACAGAGGAGGTGCTGGCGAAATTTTTCGGAAATTTAAAGGGTTAGAAAATTCTCGATATTTTTGAAAATATTTATTTACAGTATTGAATTGATTCCTAATTTAATATAAGATTAGATTTGAAATTAATGAATTTATAACGTTCTTTCTTACTTTAGCAATTTCGAGGACGAAATTATTTTAAGGGGGGAAGAATGTAACGACCCGTGTTTTTCGACCATTTGAATATGAATATTTAAATTAGTTTTAAATATTATGTTGGGAATATTGATGGAATTTAATATTTAATTCGTTATTGAAACGAAGTTGAACGCTAATTTTATTTATATAATATAAATCGAGCTTGAAAATGGCGTGCAGTTCGTAAATTGAAGTTTTGAACTTCAACTGAGAATACAGGATTCGATATAAGTCGGATTTCTGTGAAACAAGACACGTTGGAGCCGTATTGACGATAATTTTCATATGAAAGAGAAAAATCTAGATTTCGTGCTATAGGTTGATATTTATGGCCAAATCAAATTTTGAAATAGTCGCTATGGAAAACCGTTATTTAATTATAGGCCTTAAAATGGCCGTTTTGCAAACGGACTCAGATTTCGACGAAATCAGTTTCATTAGAACCGTATCGTTAAATTATTGTACGGTGATGAATTGCGTGGAAAACCGATATCGTATGTGACCACGGTAGCCGTAAACGCCCGTATAATTTCTATAGCGCGTAATTAATTCAATAAAAGGATATTTGAATGTAACTGGAGCAGACGATCGAATTAAGCCACGAAACCAGTTCCGTTGAGTTCGTATCGTCGATTAGAGTCAAGATAGGTATATAGTTTGTTATTTTTAGAGATCGAGAAATTTGGCGTTAAAAAGGGTAGGGCGGTTCGAGGTAAAAATAGCCTACCGGGGCAACAGTCTCAGAATGCGACGAAACCAGTGCCGATGGGTTCGTATCGAAAAGTTATTGTCGATGTTCACAGTTTCGAGTTGATTTGATTTATCTGGTGACCGTGGAAAAATTAAACGTGTGTTCATTTCCGGTTTCATAAAGGAAAATTTTTCATATGACCTCGGATTTCGACGAAACTTGTCCCATTGGGTCCGGAATACCTTTTTACACTAAGATTAGCTTTTTTATCAGAAAACGAAAGTCGTATAAAAGGATTGTTTTGTGGAAAGCTTCGTGTAAGTGGGGATATGTTAAAATAATAATATAATTATGTCCACATTCACCATTCTTGTCCCGCAAACCTTTTATTCTTGTCTGCCAAACTACCATACCGTGCCGACCAAGGTATTGAAATTGTCACCCAACATAACAGCTAAGCTATGAATTTCTGCAAACCTATAAACTAAATTACTTGCCTCCCACGACGCTTTCCCTTATAAATAGGTGTGCTTCATTGTTTTCTTCGGTTTGTTCAACAATAGAAAGAAAAGAAAAAAGAAAGAAAAAAAAAAAAAACACATAGTAGGAAACGAAAATAGGATGGGATCAAGAGGGAGTGGGTGAGGCTTTGTAACATACGGTGGTAATGAGGGGAGTAGAGAGGACGTTGGCATGTTTCTGGGAAGGGAGCAAAGTGGGAAAGAAGAGGGGATGGAAACCTTAGAACAAAGCAAATGGGAAGGGGCTTGTTACTGTACGTGAGGGGAGGAAAAGGGGTATGGCGTGAGCAACAAAAAGGAAGGAAGTGCGGTTTTTGGTGTTACAGGAAGTAGCGGAGGATTGGAGCGTGGAGCACTATGCTGGGAAGAAGCTCGGAAGCACGGTCCAGTTCAGAACGAGGAGCAAATGGGAAGTTTGAGCGTGGGATTTAGAATGAGGGACGGGAATAGGTGAGGCCGCATTTTCCTGAACTAATACAACGTAATTTACCAATTTAATGATTACTTATTAGTTAATATACAATTAAGAACATTACTTTATTATTTAAAACCGTGAATAACAACTGTATTTTTGAAAACAACGCAGGTTAAAGTTGAAAGAAAAGTGGGAAGGTTTTGGAAGCATGGACGGTGTATACCGTGAGCAATCGGCATATATACTTTACTGATACTTTACTGAAAACGTAATTAGATTAAAATAATTAAAGTTGTTAATTAAAGCGATTAAGGTATTTAAAAGCTTATTTAACCTAACTAGAAGTTCATTACTAAAATTGTGACAGGGTTTGAACATGGCAAAGGGAAAAGGGGCCAACCGTTCTTTACTGAAGCCGGGATTTAAAGTTATCAAAATGGTTTAAGTAATCAACTATTTTATTATTTAATTAAGGGGTAACATCGATGGTACTAAAATAACAATAACTTTATGCTGCACCAGGTCTTGTAACGAGAATGAGGAACATGCTCCAAACAATATGAAAGGGTGAAAGATCAGCCTCTAACCGGTTAATCTAAGCAAAGTAATTAAATTAATAAATTATTAAGAAAATAATATTTAATTAATTTGCATTCACTTCTGATTGTATAAAACATGCATATATTATCAGAATGAAGCGAAACCAATCATATTGGGACCTTGCCATTGAATCGTACATTATGGAACCAACATGGACAGAGCTGGAGACTGGTGGAATTTATTGTTAAATTAAACTCAGTTTAATTTAATAGGAGCTGAAACCGAACCGCTTTAGCGACAACGGAATCCAGGTGAGTTAAACTCACTCAGTTACCCTTTTTATATTTTATATAAATTGGGTATTTTTATTTTGTGTACTCTGCTTGCCAATGGTTGACTATTTTGCTAGTTATACATTGATCTGTTGATTTGACCGATGAAATTAAACTGTGTTTAATTTCAGTCAAATACCAAATCGTTATTTAACGACTGGTTCCAATAAAGGTGACTCACCTTGGTTGGTCATGTTTATTTATAAACATGTTTTTAAATGGTTACATTGTTTGAATTGCTTATGGTTGATGTTAAATGGTCGTTATTTATTGTTATCGGTTAAACAAAACTGAATAGTCTGATTTGAGATAACCGTTGTGATTACAGGGAAGAACAGGTTGGAGGGACCCAACCGGATCCCTCAAATGTATTATTTATTTTCATATGATCATATATGGACTGATCTGTTTGTGTGATTGATTTGATGGTTGATTATTGACTAGATATTCAACATCTGTTTGGTCTAAACCAATGGGCGATATTGGTTAAGTGTTTGGCAGAGTATGGCCTTTAAAACCAATCGAGTTATAGATATTGATTCACCGACAGGTGAATCGATAGAATTGAGGTTATAAAATTTATTTTATAACTAGAGTTAGATTTTGAATTATATTTTTGAATAAAAGTTATTTAAGAAAAATAAATAAATATTTTATTTGTTTAAGACTTGGATTTGTTATGAATTTATTTTGCAAAGCAAATGCTGATGTTAATCAGATTTACCAGATGAAGGATAAGAAATGAATTAAATGGTTAAACCTTGGGAAATTGTTTTGTAAAGAAAACAAATAATTAGAATCTATCTAAATTAATTATATTTTGAATTAATTTAAAGCGAGGATTGTTGAAATCGGTTAATGAGATAATCAAGTTTTTGAGTTAATTAAATCGACCGTTTGGAATTAGAATTGTTATAAAGTTAATGTGTTTTGACTAAAATAGTTAAATGAATATTGTTTGAATTTAAATAAGGATTTAAAAGGGATTTAATATTTAATTTAGGGATTAACTACTAAAGTAGTTAATGTTTGAAATAAGTTATTATTTTAAATTAATGATAAATTTAGGAATATATTTTTAAATAAAAAGTGACCGAATGTGAGATGCAAGCCAATTGAATGGTGAAAGGAAATAAACGTACTCAATTATATGAATTAAGTGGAAGGATATTACGATAAAAGGGTTTATTATAAACCAGAGTTATAAATGGAATTTTGGCATTGATTATAACTGATATTTATCTGAGGAAAAGACCGTTGTTTGATCAAGGTCTGAGAGGTAATTAAAATACCCCAACTTGAACAACATCGGGATTATCCGAAGATAGTATTAGTCGGTAATCGTAAGAGACGTTAGTGGATATGTTTTGAAAATCTAAACAGCGATTTTAGCACTGTTGTTATAATACATGTTTTGTAAATCTAATATAGCGATTGTAGCGCTTTTGCTATAGTAAATGAGTTGTAAACCTAAACAGCGATTATAGCGCTGTTGCTTTGTAAATCTAAATAGTAGTTATAACGCTATTATTATAACATATGTGTTATAAATTCCTTTGTTAAAACTAATGGATTTCCGAATTTAAAAGATGATTTGAAAGAAGATTTAAGTGGGTAATTGAATATAGTTATTCGAGATAGAATTAGCCAAACATAGTTATTCGGCTAAGTTGCCATTTCGTACGACTGCTAGCGTAATTCGCAGGGCTGCAGATAGCCTACGGCGGTCGGATATTTCCTGAGGGAATCAGGCGTAACCATTGTGATCGCTGTGATCTAGAGTCAAGCGAATGGAGTTAAGACGAATATTAATTAATCAATTAGAGTTATTCAAATATCGTATTTTTGAATATTAAAAGAATTAGAAGTTTTAATTTAACAAAAAGTAAATCAGTTTAATTAAAGGCCAGGTGATGCTGAATACTGAATCAGTGAACTCATTGGAGTGTCATGTTTGAAACACTGTTTATTTTGATAGTTAAATCACCGACTATCAAATCTGTCCAATACGATTGTTGGTACGGAAAGACCGGGATCGAATTTATATTCGAAAACCATTCCGACCAACAAATACGTGAAGATCTCAGTAGATGTTCGAGATGGAGCATTGAAGACCGTGGACTATCATACACGGAAGAACCACTAATATTCTCTGCCTGGCAAGCAGAGATAAACTGTGATTCTGTCGTAGTTGGAATCTACGGGGTTGCAAGGACTTCTCGCTACTGATCCATGGGGTGATTCCTATAGGGATGCGGTAGGAGAGTGCCTTCGGTTCATCCTGTTCCTGGATGACGTGTATGGACGAATGTCTGACAGAGTATTTCCAAAAGGTCACGTACGTTGATTTCTTCAAACGTGCGATAGTTGTTGGCGGGGAATCGCCGTTCTCTTAGCTTCCAGCTAGAGTATTTTTGTGGACGTCAATTAGTGATATCTGATGGATTTGACGATGTGGCATTCAAAGTGAATAATGACCAGATGTTCAAAAGCTAATCTAAGCCTCAAGCCTCATCAACCGGGAAATGACAAAAATCGGGCAGGCAGCATGGCTATGTGGGTCGCTCCCATTAGGGTGTGTAATCACCTATCTAGAGGAAGTACTATTTGTTTCTTAAATCTATGTTTCGATGCTGTCCCTTTTCGGGAGACGGTTGCTGATCCCAACCGTCGGTGATATACATTCGATACACTCAAGCGAAATGAGTGGTCGGTCATGTGAGGGCCGGGTTGCAAGAAGTTCTTGTTGAACCCAGTGTATTCGTCTCTAGAGATACACTATCGGAAGGTGGACCCATACCTTGTCAAGTTGGAATCCAATATCCAATAAGCGCCCGCGGTTTTTGATTGTATACTATATAAGTGGAGCGTGAGATGCAAGCGTTCCACTAGATTTCTATTTACTTGTATTTAGACATTATTATAATATCAGAAAGATATTGATTTCAAAACTGTTTTGGGTTATCGTAAGGTAAAAACCGTCCGTGTTTATGTGTGGATTTGGTCTTACGATTATCTTTTTCTTCGAAAAGGGTTTTGAACTTTAAAATCATGATTGGATGATTTACCTTTATACTGTGCGAGTTTATCTCACTCTGGTTCACCAGACTGACCCGGTGTTTTGTAAATGCTCGGGTTAGGCCGGGTTGTACAGGTTCAGGTTATCGACTGCTGTGAAGAGACGAGCTGGAAGAGTCCAGACGTATGATATTATTATTCCGCTGTATGTTATATGAGGACAGATTAGTATCACTGTCCAGATGTGTACTCTGATATTGTAAGTATTTCAAAAGCTTTCAGTAAAGGTTATTTCTGTATTATAATTTGTTCCGCTGCGATGTGAGACTCTGTGTGGTGTTTCTTCTTCTTCTTCTATTCTAATATTTCTTTCTTTCTTATCTCACCCTCTAACTTCTTTCTATTAATGATCTGGAATGTTCGATGTCTGAATAGTCAACATGGTAGTTTGATGTTGATTTTCGGAGTCGAAAATCCCGGTTCGTTACACAACCATTGTCCTTAGACGATTTCTAATGCCATATGAACATATGCAAAACGTGTGTGTATATGCTCCTTAGCTAATGCTAATGATCAGGCCTGAATGATCTCTCTAATGCAAAATATGTTTAGTGCCATGAGTCCAACATGTATGCAAATAGTCCTAGTCATACAAGTACTATATGCGTGCACAAACATTCATTCATATGCAACATCCACATTATAACACATTAACTTTCAAACAAGTATAAATACTCGTGCATATGCAATGCAAAATGTGAGTGCGTTGATCTAGTATCTAACGTGTATTCGCGCATCCACGAGCAACCACTTGCAACCATTTGCAACCATATCAATCATAACATGTTTCAAATACATGTTTACATCCATAGAGTTCTACCTAAGGTTCCCAAGATAAGATCGAGGAGGTAAACAAAACAAACTCCTTACGGGGTTTGTAACAGAAACAGGACCGAGAGGATATCCACCAAGCGATAGCATGCAAGTAAGCTCTACAGGTGAACCAAGGATTAAAGATATACTCTTAAAAAAAAAGAGACATGATGCGCGTGTCTAAGCTGCATTTCCATGAGCTTAATCCCATTGTGCCTCGACTGCCTTTGACTTCATGATTTCGTAGCTCCTTGATTCCTATTTCCAAGATATGAGTTAGAACTCATTTCATTGTCGCCTCTTATTCCACTTTCACTTATCCTTCCCCTAGTATATTTGGCTCAAACATATCCACTTACACATGCAAGCTCTCCAAAATTCACTAGGGAATTCTGGATCTCGTTTGCCGATGCCAATCCATGTTGCCAAGAGTACTTACTAGGGTGATTCCCATAACTCATGCATAAGCGAAACGAACCATCCGCCTTAGCGGCGAATTCTATTCGAACGGATTACCAACAACTGTATCCCGAGATTCTAGGTAACTAACCATGACAGACCCCAAAAGGTTACACGAGACTTCGAGGGTATCACCAAGGTGAGTCGAGAGTCTAACTACCCTCTTTCTAAAACCGAAAATGGCACCCCTTATTGGGTGACCACTTTATCCCTAGAATCCATCCGTAGCCGAGACATGCCATTCTCAAATCCAAACAAAGTCATGAAGAAATGGACCAACTCTCCAACCAGATTTTTGGGACAAAAACTGGGATCCTCTACCATGCTAGTACTAAGGTGCAGAGACTAAACTATCCAAGCAGACTTAAATGATACGATGATCAAGACCAAGTCTGGACGGGATGATAGAAAAGGTCGACTAAACCTTTACCAGAAACGGTACCATTTCTTTTAGGTACCCTAGAAATGGGAGCGTACAATTGCCCTCTCCGATGATCTTGTCCTCGTCCTCCTTGATGGACTAAGCCATTGCAACATTTGCTCATCCTTAAGCTCGCTTCCTTTATCCTTACTCTTATTATCCTTTCTTGTACCACGGCAACAGGTCTCTCGAGAACTACCTCCATCGTACGGAAAACACCTACATGGCTAGACAAAGATTAGTCACAGTTAGAACTACTGTGACCATAAATGGAGGAAAGAAAGGAAAAGAGATTCAATCGAGGAATCAATGGATAATGCTAATGGCCTTTGTGGAATAGCCTTTTAAAACAAGCTTTTCTTGAAAAATGCTTCTTTGTAAACGGTTTTTCAAATAGTTTTCAGAAGGTTTTAAAAACTTTTGCCCAGACTGGTAACCTTCTGCTCTGATACCAAATGTAACACCCCACCTCCGCTAAGGTCACTCACAAAGGGAATGCACTAGGTTTGGTGAAGCATTATCGAGGTAACATGCACAGAAATATTACAAGACAGAACATATATAAAACAGCGGAAGTAAAACAAATTTCATTACCTTATAAAATAGGGTCTAAACCCTTTTACATCAGAATACATCAAAACCTGTCTTGCAATAATAAAGAAGCATAAAACCATTTCATGTATTATTCCCCAAGTAAAACAGTAAAGTAGCCATAGCCAAGAAAAGTCCAAGCCATGCATGATGACCTGCAAGCAGAAGAAGTCCGTACTAGATAACATTGTTAGCTCCTTGAAACCTGGGAGGGAAACGGAAGACAAAGAGGCGAAACAAAACAAGGTCAGTCATAAAGACTGGTAAGTCCTATCTACTTCCAGTATAAAAACAGGTAAAGGTAACATGACATGCATAAACTGAAAGTAAACAAAAGGATGACTACAAGATAGATAAACTAAACCAGGGTAACTGGCTGGACTACTGTAGCAAGGTAAACTAAGATATCATGATAAACTACGGTGTCATGATGAATCAAGGTATCACATCGTCAGGTTTCTATCAAGTATACTATCCCAAGGTATCTATCCTGTATAACATCCCACGGTATCTATCATGTATATTTCTCCTGGTTCTAACATGTATATTTGCTCTGCACCTCTCGTACTAGTATCCCAACCCGCGTCATGTGTTAACTATGAATGTCCCTTGCCCAATGTCATGTAATGGTCCATGTCAACCTAATATATAGCATATGTAGGTTTTTCCCAACTCGTATGTTTCTTTCCACGTATAAGTTCAGTCCTTTTCCGTAGGCCGTACGGGCTTTCCCGTGTAAACATTTTATCCTTGAGGTTATTTTGGACTGCTACCCTTGATCTAGTTATGTTTCCTTACCATGAACTATCGCGCGTTCACTTAGGATTTATGCCACCTAGGACCACTAGGGATTATGCTACCTAATGAACGTTTCCGTGTCTCGGTTTGGGTTCAGCCACCTAGGGCCACTAGGGATTATGCCACCCGTCAACCACGCCCTTTACCCCGCGTATGTATCGTGAATCGTTTTCCATGTCTAGACGCACATGTTCCTCAATGTGCCATCCGAGTTCCGTGCCAGGGCAAATCAAGAAATACGGAACTCGGTCGGGAGCTTTAAGTCGTCTACTGATGCAAATATCAAGGTCTGTTTTTGTACCCGTGGCTATGGTCCCACGTGACCCCTCCCTCAACTACTGAAAGGCAATCCAAGAAAAATCATGTATTAGAACTACACTAAGGCCCATCGATGCCCATTTCCAGATAGCCAACCTCACCCATAACTCGATAGCTAGTATATGGTCTTTTGGGAGTTCCCTGCCTTTCCGTACGTACACGATTGACTAAAGATGGTAGGTAGTCGGCGACATGCTATCCCGGGGCAAAATCAAGTATCGTCGACTCAACGCTAATCCATCCCAGTCTTTAGGTCGCTCGCATAACAACCAAGGCATACTCTTGGCTCTTCTACCGCAGACCTTAACCCCTGTGAAGCCGGGTTTCATGGACCACTTGCCACCTCATAGAGGGATACCAAGAGTACCCTCACGTTCCCCGAAGCTTCCGCTTCGTCACCCAGTTCGCTGGAGCTTTTATCCAAGTCAGATAACTTGCTCCTCCTCGAATACTAAGCGATGACCTACCGTACCGGGTTACTCATCTCTTTATGAACTAGTCTCATGTCCTTAGCTAAGAATTATTACTTAGTTACCCTTAACTAAGGTTTACCACTTAGCTCCTCTTTCCGCTATCCTTGTTAACTACGATTTCCAACCTAGTCCCCTGAGCTAGGGTTTTGTCAAATTGGTTAAGTGTTGTTATCCAAGTTCATGACTTAACCCGCCTACGAATCACGTCAAGATTGGCTAAGTACTCAAGTTCAAGGCTTAGCCCTACAGGTTGGTTATGTGTACCAAGAAGCTCATGACTTAACCTTATCAAGTCAAACTGGTTAAGTATTTATATGTCTTAACCCTATCAGATTGTCATGTTAGATTGATTAAGCATAGATTATCTTAATCCCATCAGATTATCGAGTCGGATTGGTTAAGTATAGGTTAACTTAACCCCATCCACTAATCGTATACAATGGTTAAGCCTAATTTAAAAAGTCTTGTGACTTAACCCTACCAGGTCCACCTACTAGATTGGTTAAGTATAGGTTACTTAACCTCATCAAATCATCACGTATAATTGGTTAAGTATAAGTTACTTAACCCCATTAAATTATCATGTTAAATTGGTTAAGTATTGGTTACTTATCCTCATTGAATTACCAAGTTTAGATTGGTTAAGTGTTTAACTCAACCCCATCGAATTACCGTGTTTAGATTAGTTAAGTATAGGTTACTTAACCCCATCTAATTACCGTGTTTAGATTAGTTAAGTCTTAATTGCTTAACCCCATCTAATTACCTTGTTTAGATTAGTTAAGTCTTAATTACTTAACCCCATCTAATTACCGTGTTTAGATTAGTTAAGTCTTAATTACTTAACCCCATCTAATTACCAAGTCGGACTAGTTAAGCGTAAATTACTTAACCCCATCCCCTAAATTGTCTTGTATGGTTAAGTGTCATTAAGGAACCAAGTCCGGTTTAACTTAACCTACCCATTCGTGTCATATCGGTTAAGTGTCATTAGTCAAATTTACTTAACCTTATCATGTGGCATTAATTTAATTAATGCACTCTCAACCTCTCACATTAGACCTTGTTGTGGTTACTAGTTAAGCCGGGCGGGTCCGGGTAGATTTACACCACAACCTAGTCTAACCTCGGGTCTTAAGCGCGACATGGCCAACTTCTCACATTGGATCTTATTGTTTGTAGCCACTAGTTAAGCCGGGCTGGTCCGGGTAGATTTATGCTACAAACTCAACCCAACCTCGAGTTGGCCACTTTCATGTTTGGTCTAGTGTCATATTACACCTACAACCCATACGTGTCTAATTTCAAGTCCCATGTTTACCCCACGTGTCATGCCCCCATTTTGGTTCAACTTACATGTCGTGTTCACATGTAACCTCACGTCAAGTTTTCATGTCATATTCAAGTCGAGTTTTCGTTTCATGTTCATGTTTATCTAAATACCCCAAAATCGTGTTTTCACTTGAGTGAAAGCGAGTTAACATAGTATAAATACTATGATACACATTGACCCCAAAACATGCACGATGCCATGACGGGGTTGGCTTCAAACATGCATGGTATCATGAGGGATTGGCCTTGTACATGCATACTATCATATAAGGGTTGGCCACAAGCATGCATAACATAAAAAGGGGATTGGCCACAAGCATGCATAATGTCATAAAGGATTTGGCCACAATTTTGCATATTATCATAACGGGATTTGACCTTACATAAACATGATATCATAAGGGGGTTGGTTTCATTTACATGCATAAGCCCCAAAGTCCAATTTATGCAACTATTTCACAAGTCAAAGTGGCTCTAAGTGTTCATGCTATCATACTACAAGTAAAGGTCCAATCTTGCATGGCAAACTAAGTCCAATGCAACATGAATAGCATGGTTTAGTCGCTAAAACATAACCCAAAGTCATATGTTCATGTTAAAGGAGCAAACTAGGCTCGCATAGGTTATAACATTCA
Source organism: Allium sativum (assembly GCA_030737875.1). Taxonomy (NCBI): domain Eukaryota; kingdom Viridiplantae; phylum Streptophyta; class Magnoliopsida; order Asparagales; family Amaryllidaceae; genus Allium; species Allium sativum. The sequence continues at coordinate 929,034,463 of CM060913.1, read as the reverse complement.
TGTTTAACCACATTTTATTCCATGCCATGATTAAATTACCGTTAACATCTCGAAGTAGCTAGAACTTACATAGCGTGGCAAGAGGACTAGGAGCATGAATCATTTTGACGAAGAAAGGTGGCTCCTTTGATGAAGAACCATCATGAAATTGCCATAGCAACGTTGATCCACTCCCTTGATTTGATGTAGCAAGCTAGCACCTTTGATTCGGATCTTGTTTGAATGCATAGGCTCTTGAATTAGGGGATGGAGGCCATGATCAATGTAGATTTGGGCAGCACTTCATTGCAAGAGTGATTTATGAGGGGTTTAGGGTAGGCTTAGGGTCTTTTTATAGAGATTAGGAGTAGTTTAGGCCGTTAGATTAACCCTAGGATAGATCCAAGCCCTCAAAAATCGTCACAAGCCTCCAAAACCGAGCCAAACAGCAAAACAGGTGCACCAGGCTGCCTGGGTCCGACCAGGCAGGTCGACCCCCAGGTCGACCCTGGGGTCGACTCCCCAGTCGACCTGGTTGGCAGGGGGTCGACTCCCCAGTCGACCTCCCCTGGTCTGGCGGGAAATTTTCCCGCCTCTTCTGAATTCTGAAATTTGAATCTGTTTTCGTTTTCGAATTTTTCGTGAAACTTTGCGAGGTCATATCTTGGTCATACGGACTCCGATTTACGAAATTTCAGACTCTATTTCGCGTATTTTTCCGAGACGAACGCAATGGCGTAACCCGTTTTCCCTGATTCATATTTTAACATTTAATTCTGCCTTGATTCTTGATTTAACATGTTGTTAAATTTCGGGTTGTTACATTCTCCCCTCCTTTAAGGATTTCGTCCCCGAAATCTCCAAGTTGGGAAGAACGTATCCTACCATCCATCATCCATCTACTCAAAACATCATCCATAGGCAACCATTGTCCTTAGACGATTTCTAATGCCATATGAACATATGCAAAACGTGTGTGTATATGCTCCTTAGCTAATGCTAATGATCAGGCCTGAATGATCTCTCTAATGCAAAATATGTTTAGTGCCATGAGTCCAACATGTATGCAAATAGTCCTAGTCATACAAGTACTATATGCGTGCACAAACATTCATTCATATGCAACATCCACATTATAACACATTAACTTTCAAACAAGTATAAATACTCGTGCATATGCAATGCAAAATGTGAGTGCGTTGATCTAGTATCTAACGTGTATTCGCGCATCCACGAGCAACCACTTGCAACCATTTGCAACCATATCAATCATAACATGTTTCAAATACATGTTTACATCCATAGAGTTCTACCTAAGGTTCCCAAGATAAGATCGAGGAGGTAAACAAAACAAACTCCTTACGGGGTTTGTAACAGAAACAGGACCGAGAGGATATCCACCAAGCGATAGCATGCAAGTAAGCTCTACAGGTGAACCAAGGATCAAAGATATACTCTTAAAAAAAAGAGACATGATGCGCGTGTCTAAGCTGCATTTCCATGAGCTTAATCCCATTGTGCCTCGACTGCCTTTGACTTCATGATTTCGTAGCTCCTTGATTCCTATTTCCAAGATATGAGTTAGAATTCATTTCATTGTCGCCTCTTATTCCACTTTCACTTATCCTTCCCCTAGTATATTTGGCTCAAACGTATCCACTTACTCATGCAAGCTCTCCAAAATTCACTAGGGAATTCTGGATCTCATTTGCCGATGCCAATCCATGTTGCCAAGAGTACTTACTAGGGTGATTCCCATAATTCATGCATAAGCGAAACGAACCATCCGCCTTAGCGGCGAATTCTATTCTAACGGATTACCAACAACTGTATCCCGAGATTCTAGGTAACTAACCATGACAGACCCCAAAAGGTTACACGAGACTTCGAGGGTATCACCAAGGTGAGTCGAGAGTCTAACTACCCTCTTTCTAAAACCGAAAATGGCACCCCTTATTGGGTGACCACTTTATCCCTAGAATCCATCCGTAGCCGAGACATGCCATTCTCAAATCCAAACAAGTCATGAAGAAATGGACCAACTCTCCAACCAGATTTTTGGGACAAAAACTGGGATCCTCTACCATGCTAGTACTAAGTTGCAGAGACTAAACTATCCAAGCAGACTTAAATGATACGATGATCAAGACCAAGTCTGGACGGGATGATAGAAAAGGTCGACTAAACCTTTACCAGAAACGGTACCATTTCTTTTAGGTACCCTAGAAATGGGAGCGTACAATTGCCCTCTCCGATGATCTTGTCCTCGTCCTCCTTGATGGACTAAGCGATTGCAACATTTGCTCATCCTTAAGCTCGCTTCCTTTATCCTTACTCTTATTATCCTTTCTTGTACCACGGCAACAGGTCTCTCGAGAACTACCTCCATCGTACGGAAAACACCTACATGGCTAGACAAAGATTAGTCACAGTTAGAACTACTGCGACCATAAATGGAGGAAAGAAAGGAAAAGAGATTCAATCGAGGAATCAATGGATAATGCTAATGGCCTTTGTGGAATAGCCTTTTAAAACAAGCTTTTCTTGAAAAATGCTTCTTTGTAAACGGTTTTTCAAATAGTTTTCAGAAGGTTTTAAAAACTTTTGCCCAGACTGGTAACCTTCTGCTCTGATACCAAATGTAACACCCCACCTCCGCTAGGGTCACTCACAAAGGGAATGCACTAGGTTTGGTGAAGCATTATCGAGGTAACATGCACAGAAATATTACAAGACAGAACATATATAAAACAGCGGAAGTAAAACAAATTTCATTACCTTATAAAATAGGGTCTAAACCCTTTTACATCAGAATACATCAAAACCTGTCTTGCAATAATAAAGAAGCATAAAACCATTTCATGTATTATTCCCCAAGTAAAACAGTAAAGTAGCCATAGCCAAGAAAAGTCCAAGCCATGCGTGATGACCTGCAAGCAGAAGAAGTCCGTACTAGATAACATTGTTAGCTCCCTGAAACCTGGGAGGGAAACAGAAGACAAAGAGGCGAAACAAAACAAGGTCAGTCATAAAGACTGGTAAGTCCTATCTACTTCCAGTATAAAAACAGGTAAAGGTAACATGACATGCATAAACTGAAAGTAAACATAAGGATGACTACAAGATAGATAAACTAAACCAGGGTAACTGGCTGGACTACTGTAGCAAGGTAAACTAAGATATCATGATAAACTACGGTGTCATGATGAATCAAGGTATCACATCGTCAGGTTTCTATCAAGTATACTATCCCAAGGTATCTATCCTGTATAACATCCCACGGTATCTATCATGTATATTTCTCCTGGTTCTAACATGTATATTTGCTCTACACCTCTCGTACTAGTATGCCAACCCGCGTCATGTGTTAACTATGAATGTCCCTTGCCCAATGTCATGTAATGGTCCATGTCAACCTAATATATAGCATATGTAGGTTTTTCCCAACTCGTATGTTTCTTTCCACGTATAAGTTCAGTCCTTTTCCGTAGGCCGTACGGGCTTTCCTGTGTAAACATTTTATCCTTGAGGTTATTTTGGACTGCTACCCTTGATCTAGTTATGTTTCCTTACCATGAACTATCGCGCGTTCACTTAGGATTTATGCCACCTAGGACCACTAGGGATTATGCTACCTAATGAACGTTTCCGTGTCTCGGTTTGGGTTTAGCCACCTAGGGCCACTAGGGATTATGCCACCCGTCAACCACGCCCTTTACCCCGCGTATGTATCGTGAATCGTTTTCCATGTCTAGACGCAGATGTTCCTCAATGTGCCATCCGAGTTCCGTGCCAGGGCAAATCAAGAAATACGGAACTCGGTCGGGAGCTTTAAGTCGTCTACTGATGCAAATATCAAGGTCTGTTTTTGTACCCGTGGCTATGGTCCCACGTGACCCCTCCCTCAACTACTGAAAGGCAATCCAAGAAAAATCATGTATTAGAACTACACTAAGGCCCATCGATGCCCATTTCCAGATAGCCAACCTCACCCATAACTCGATAGCTAGTATATGGTCTTTTGGGAGTTCCCTGCCTTTCCGTACGTACACGATTGACTAAAGATGGTAGGTAGTCGGCGACATGCTATCCCGGGGCAAAATCAAGTATCGTCGACTCCACGCTAATCCATCCCAGTCTTTAGGTCGCTCGCATAACAACCAAGGCATACTCTTGGCTCTTCTACCGCAGACCTTAACCCCTGTGAAGCCGGGTTTCATGGACCACTTGCCACCTCATAGAGGGATACCAAGAGTACCCTCACGTTCCCCGAAGCTTCCGCTTCGTCACCCAGTTCGCTGGAGCTTTTATCCAAGTCAGATAACTTGCTCCTCCTCGAATACTAAGCGATGACCTACAGTACCGGGTTACTCATCTCTTTATGAACTAGTCTCATGTCCTTAGCTAAGAATTATTACTTAGTTACCCTTAACTAAGGTTTACCACTTAGCTCCTCTTTCCGCTATCCTTGTTAACTACGATTTCCAACCTAGTCCCCTGAGCTAGGGTTTTGTCAAATGGGTTAAGTGTTGTTATCCAAGTTCATGACTTAACCCGCCTACGAATCACGTCAAGATTGGCTAAGTACTCAAGTTCAAGGCTTAACCCTACAGGTTGGTTATGTGTACCAAGAAGCTCATGACTTAACCTTATCAAGTCAAACTGGTTTAGTATTTATATGTCTTAACCCTATCAGATTGTCATGTTAGATTGATTAAGCATAGATTATCTTAATCCCATCAGATTATCGAGTCGGATTGGTTAAGTATAGGTTAACTTAACCCCATCCACTAATCGTATACAATGGTTAAGCCTAATTTAAAAAGTCTTGTGACTTAACCCTACCAGGTCCACCTACTAGATTGGTTAAGTATAGGTTACTTAACCTCATCAAATCATCACGTATAATTGGTTAAGTATAAGTTACTTAACCCCATTAAATTATCATGTTAAATTGGTTAAGTATTGGTTACTTATCCTCATTGAATTACCAAGTTTAGATTGGTTAAGTGTTTAACTCAACCCCATCGAATTACCGTGTTTAGATTAGTTAAGTATAGGTTACTTAACCCCATCTAATTACCGTGTTTAAATTAGTTAAGTCTTAATTGCTTAACCCCATCTAATTACCTTGTTTAGATTAGTTAAGTCTTAATTACTTAACCCCATCTAATTACCGTGTTTAGATTAGTTAAGTCTTAATTACTTAACCCCATCTAATTACCAAGTCGGACTAGTTAAGCGTAAATTACTTAACCCCATCCCCTAAATTGTCTTGTATGGTTAAGTGTCATTAAGGAACCAAGTCCGGTTTAACTTAACCTACCCATTCGTGTCATATCGGTTAAGTGTCATTAGTCAAATTTACTTAACCTTATCATGTGGCATTAATTTAATTAATGCACTCTCAACCTCTCACATTAGACCTTGTTGTGGTTACTAGTTAAGCCGGGCGGGTCCGGGTAGATTTACACCACAACCTAGTCTAACCTCGGGTCTTAAGCGCGACATGGCCAACTTCTCACATTGGATCTTATTGTTTGTAGCCACTAGTTAAGCCGGGCTGGTCCGGGTAGATTTATGCTACAAACTCAACCCAACCTCGAGTTGGCCACTTTCATGTTTGGTCTAGTGTCATATTACACCTACAACCCATACGTGTCTAATTTCAAGTCCCATGTTTACCCCACGTGTCATGCCCCCATTTTGGTTCAACTTACATGTCGTGTTCACATGTGACCTCACGTCAAGTTTTCATGTCATATTCAAGTCGAGTTTTCGTTTCATGTTCATGTTTATCTAAATACCCCAAAATCGTGTTTTCACTTGAGTGAAAGCGAGTTAACATAGTATAAATACTATGATACACATTGAACCCAAAACATGCACGATGCCATGACGGGGTTGGCTTCAAACATGCATGGTATCATGAGGGATTGGCCTTGTACATGCATACTATCATATAAGGGTTGGCCACAAGCATGCATAACATAAAAAGGGGATTGGCCACAAGCATGCATAATGTCATAAAGGATTTGGCCACAATTTTGCATATTATCATAACGGGATTTGACCTTACATAAACATGATATCATAAGGGGGTTGGTTTCATTTACATGCATAAGCCCCAAAGTCCAATTTATGCAACTATTTCACAAGTCAAAGTGGCTCTAAGTGTTCATGCTATCATACTACAAGTAAAGGTCCAATCTTGCATGGCAAACTAAGTCTAATGCAACATGAATAGCATGGTTTAGTCGCTAAAACATAACCCAAAGTCATATGTTCATGTTAAAGGAGCAAACTATGCTCGCATAGGTTATAACATTCATGTTTAACCACATTTTATTCCATGCCATGATTAAATTACCGTTAACATCTCGAAGTAGCTAGAACTTACATAGCGTGGCAAGAGGACTAGGAGCATGAATCATTTTGACGAAGAAAGGTGGCTCCTTTGATGAAGAACCGTCCTGAAATTGCCATAGCAACGTTGATCCACTCCCTTGATTTGATGTAGCAAGCTAGCACCTTTGATTCGGATCTTGTTTGAATGCATAGGCTCTTGAATTAGGGGATGGAGGCCATGATCAATGTAGATTTGGGCAGCACTTCATTGCAAGAGTGATTTATAAGGGGTTTAGGGTAGGCTTAGGGTCTTTTTATAGAGATTAGGAGTAGTTTAGGCCGTTAGATTAACCCTAGGATAGATCCAAGCCCTCAAAAATCGTCACAAGCCTCCAAAACCGAGCCAAACAGCAAAACAGGTGCACCAGGCTGCCTGGGTCCGACCAGGCAGGTCGACCCCCAGGTCGACCCTGGGGTCGACTCCCCAGTCGACCTGGTTGGCAGGGGGTCGACTCCCCAGTCGACCTCCCCTGGTCTGGCGGGAAATTTTCCCGCCTCTTCTGAATTCTGAAATTTGAATCTGTTTTCGTTTTCGAATTTTTCGTGAAACTTTGCGAGGTCATATCTTGGTCATACGGACTCCGATTTACGAAATTTTAGACTCTATTTCGCGTATTTTTCCGAGACGAACGCAATGGCACAACCCGTTTTCCCTGATTCATATTTTAACATTTAATTCTGCCTTGATTCTTGATTTAACATGTTGTTAAATTTCGGGTTGTTACATTCTCCCCTCCTTTAAGGATTTCGTCCCCGAAATCTCCAAGTTGGGAAGAACGTATCCTACCATCCATCATCCATCTACTCAAAACATCATCCATAGGCAACCATTGTCCTTAGACGATTTCTAATGCCATATGAACATATGCAAAACGTGTGTGTATATGCTCCTTAGCTAATGCAAATGATCAGGCCAGAATGATCTCTCTAATGCAAAATATGTTTAGTGCCATGAGTCCAACATGTATGCAAATAGTCCTAGTCATACAAGTACTATATGCGTGCACAAACATTCATTCATATGCAACATCCACATTATAACACATTAACTTTCAAACAAGTATAAATACTCGTGCATATGCAATGCAAAATGTGAGTGCGTTGATCTAGTATCTAACGTGTATTCGCGCATCCACGAGCAACCACTTGCAACCATTTGCAACCATATCAATCATAACATGTTTCAAATACATGTTTACATCCATAGAGTTCTACCTAAGGTTCCCAAGATAAGATCGAGGAGGTAAACAAAACAAACTCCTTACGGGGTTTGTAACAGAAACAGGACCGAGAGGATATCTACCAAGCGATAGCATGCAAGTAAGCTCTACAGGTGAACCAAGGATCAAAGATATACTCTTAAAAAAAAAAGAGACATGATGCGCGTGTCTAAGCTGCATTTCCATGAGCTTAATCCCATTGTGCCTCGACTGCCTTTGACTTCATGATTTCGTAGCTCCTTGATTCCTATTTCCAAGATATGAGTTAGAACTCATTTCATTGTCGCCTCTTATTCCACTTTCACTTATCCTTCCCCTAGTATATTTGGCTCAAACGTATCCACTTACTCATGCAAGCTCTCCAAAATTCACTAGGGAATTCTGGATCTCGTTTGCCGATGCCAATCCATGTTGCCAAGAGTACTTACTAGGGTGATTCCCATAACTCATGCATAAGCGAAACGAACCATCCGCCTTAGCGGCGAATTCTATTCTAACGGATTACCAACAACTGTATCCCGAGATTCTAGGTAACTAACCATGACAGACCCCAAAAGGTTACACGAGACTTCGAGGGTATCACCAAGGTGAGTCGAGAGTCTAACTACCCTCTTTCTAAAACCGAGAATGGCACCCCTTATTGGGTGACCACTTTATCCCTAGAATCCATCCGTAGCCGAGACATGCCATTCTCAAATCCAAACAAGTCATGAAGAAATGGACCAACTCTCCAACCAGATTTTTGGGACAAAAACTGGGATCCTCTACCATGCTAGTACTAAGGTGCAGAGACTAAACTATCCAAGCAGACTTAAATGATACGATGATCAAGACCAAGTCTGGACGGGATGATAGAAAAGGACGACTAAACCTTTACCAGAAACGGTACCATTTCTTTTAGGTACCCTAGAAATGGGAGCGTACAATTGCCCTCTCCGATGATCTTGTCCTTGTCCTCCTTGATGGACTAAGCCATTCCAACATTTGCTCATCCTTAAGCTCGCGTCCTTTATCCTTACTCTTATTATCCTTTCTTGTACCACGGCAACAGGTCTCTCGAGAACCACCTCCATCGTACGGAAAACACCTACATGGCTAGACAAAGATTAGTCACAGTTAGAACTACTATGACCACAGATGGAGGAAAGAAAGGAAAAGAGATTCAATCGAGGAATCAATGGATAATGCTAATGGCCTTTGTGGAATAGCCTTTTAAAACAAGCTTTTCTTGAAAAATGCTTCTTTGTAAACGGTTTTTCAAATAGTTTTCAAAAGGTTTTAAAAACTTTTGCCCAGACTGGTAACCTTCTGCTCTGATACCAAATGTAACACCCCACCTCCGCTAGGGTCACTCACAAAGGGAATGCACTAGGTTTGGTGAAGCATTATCGAGGTAACATGCACAGAAATATTACAAGACAGAACATATATAAAACAGCGGAAGTAAAACAAATTTCATTACCTTATAAAATAGGGTCTAAACCCTTTTACATCAGAATACATCAAAACCTGTCTTGCAATAATAAAGAAGCATAAAACCATTTCATGTATTATTCCCCAAGAAAAACAGTAAAGTAGCCATAGCCAAGAAAAGTCCAAGCCATGCGTGATGACCTGCAAGCAGAAGAAGTCCGTACTAGATAACATTGTTTCCTCCCTGAAACCTGGGAGGGAAACGGAAGACAAAGAGGCAAAACAAAACGGGGTCAGTCATAAAGACTGGTAAGTCCTATCTACTTCCAGTATAAAAACAGGTAAAGGTAACATGACATGCATAAACTGAAAGTAAACATAAGGATGACTACAAGATAGATAAACTAAACCAGGGTAACTGGCTGGACTACTGTAGCAAGGTAAACTAAGATATCATGATAAACTACGGTGTCATGATGAATCAAGGTATCACATCGTAAGGTTTCTATCAAGTATACTATCCCAAGGTATCTATCCTGTATAACATCCCACAGTATCTATCATGTATATTTCTCCTGGTTCTAACATGTATATTTGCTCTGCACCTCTCGTACTAGTATCCCAACCCGCGTCATGTGTTAACTATGAATGTCCCTTGCCCAATGTCATGTAATGGTCCATGTCAACCTAATATATAGCATATGTAGGTTTTTCCCAACTCGTATGTTTCTTTCCATGTATAAGTTCAGTCCTTTGCCGTAGGCCGTACGGGCTTTCCTGTGTAAACGTTTTATCCTTGAGGTTATTTTGGACTGCTACCCTTGATCTAGTTATGTTTCCTTACCATGAACTATCGCGCGTTCACTTAGGATTTATGCCACCTAGGACCACTAGGGATTATGCTACCTAATGAACGTTTCCGTGTCTCGGTTTGGGTTCAGCCACCTAGGGCCGCTAGGGATTATGCCACCCGTCAACCACGCCCTTTACCCCGCGTATGTATCGTGAATCGTTTTCCATGTCTAGACGCACATGTTCCTCAATGTGCCATCCGAGTTCCGTGCCACGGCAAATCAAGAAATACGGAACTCGGTCGGGAGCTTTAAGTCGTCTACTGATGCAAATATCAAGGTCTGTTTTTGTACCCGTGGCTATGGTCCCACGTGACCCCTCCCTCAACTACTGAAAGGCAATCCAAGAAAAATCATGTATTAGAACTACACTAAGGCCCATCGATGCCCATTTCCAGATAGCCAACCTCACCCATAACTCGATAGCTAGTATATGGTCTTTTGGGAGTTCCTTGCCTTTCCGTACGTACACGATTGACTAAAGATGGTAGGTAGTCGGCGACATGCTATCCCGGGGCAAAATCAAGTATCGTCGACTCCACGCTAATCCATCCCAGTCTTTAGGTCGCTCGCATTGCAACCAAGGCATACTCTTGGCTCTTCTACCGCAGACCTTAACCCCTGTGAAGCCGGGTTTCATGGACCACTTGCCACCTCACAGAGGGATACCAAGAGTACCCTCACGTTCCCCGAAGCTTCCGCTTCGTCACCCAGTTCGCTGGAGCTTTTATCCAAGTCAGATAACTTGCTCCTCCTCGAATACTAAGCGATGACCTACCGTACCGGGTTACTCATCTCTTTATGAACTAGTCTCATGTCCTTAGCTAAGAATTATTACTTAGTTACCCTTAACTAAGGTTTACCACTTAGCTCCTCTTTCCGCTATCCTTGTTAACTACGATTTCCAACCTAGTCCCCTGAGCTAGGGTTTTGTCAAATGGGTTAAGTGTTGTTATCCAAGTTCATGACTTAACCCGCCTACGAATCACGTCAAGATTGGCTAAGTACTCAAGTTCAAGGCTTAGCCCTACAGGTTGGTTAAGTGTACCAAGAAGCTCATGACTTAACCTTATCAAGTCAAACTGGTTAAGTATTTATATGTCTTAACCCTATCAGATTGTCATGTTAGATTGATTAAGCGTAGATTATCTTAATCCCATCAGATTATCGAGTCGGATTGGTTAAGTATAGGTTAACTTAACCCCATCCACTAATCGTATACAATGGTTAAGCCTAATTTAAAAAGTCTTGTGACTTAACCCTACCAGGTCCACCTACTAGATTGGTTAAGTATAGGTTACTTAACCTCATCAAATCATCACGTATAATTGGTTAAGTATAAGTTACTTAACCCCATTAAATTATCATGTTAAATTGGTTAAGTATTGGTTACTTATCCTCATTGAATTACCAAGTTTAGATTGGTTAAGTGTTTAACTCAACCCCATCGAATTACCGTGTTTAGATTAGTTAAGTATATGTTACTTAACCCCATCTAATTACCGTGTTTAGATTAGTTAAGTCTTAATTGCTTAACCCCATCTAATTACCGTGTTTAGATTAGTTAAGTCTTAATTACTTAACCCCATCTAATTACCGTGTTTAGATTAGTTAAGTCTTAATTACTTAAACCCATCTAATTACCAAGTCGGACTAGTTAAGCGTAAATTACTTAACCCCATCCCCTAAATTGTCTTGTATGGTTAAGTGTCATTAAGGAACCAAGTCCGGTTTAACTTAACCTACCCATTCGTGTCATATCGGTTAAGTGTCATTAGTCAAATTTACTTAACCTTATCATGTGGCATTAATTTAATTAATGCACTCTCAACCTCTCACATTAGACCTTGTTGTGGTTACTAGTTAAGCCGGGCGGATCCGGGTAGATTTACACCACAACCTAGTCTAACCTCGGGTCTTAAGCGCGACATGGCCAACTTCTCACATTGGATCTTATTGTTTGTAGCCACTAGTTAAGCCGGGCGGGTCCGGGTAGATTTATGCTACAAACTCAACCCAACCTCGAGTTGGCCACTTTCATGTTTGGTCTAGTGTCATATTACACCTACAACCCATACGTGTCTAATTTCAAGTCCCATGTTTACCCCACGTGTCATGCCCCCATTTTGGTTCAACTTACATGTCGTGTTCACATGTAACCTCACGTCAAGTTTTCATGTCATATTCAAGTCGAGTTTTCGTTTCATGTTCATGTTTATCTAACTACCCCAAAATCATGTTTTCACTTGAGTGAAAGCGAGTCAACATAGTATAAATACTATGATACACATTGACCCCAAAACATGCACGATGCCATGACGGGGTAGGCTTCAAACATGCATAGTATCATGAGGGATTGGCCTTGTACATGCATACTATCATATAAGGGTTGGCCACAAGCATGCATAACATAAAAAGGGGATTGGCCACAAGCATGCATAATGTCATAAAGGATTTGGCCACAATTTTGCATATTATCATAACGGGATTTGACCTTACATAAACATGATATCATAAGGGGGTTGGTTTCATTTACATGCATAAGCCCCAAAGTCCAATTTATGCAACTATTTCACAAGTCAAAGTGGCTCTAAGTGTTCATGCTATCACACTACAAGCAAAGGTCCAATCTTGCATGGCAAACTAAGTCCAATGCAACATGAATAACATGGTTTAGTCACTAAAACATAACCCAAAGTCATATGTTCATGTTAAAGAGCAAACTAGGCTCGCATAGGTTATAACATTCATGTTTAACCACATTTTATTCCATGCCATGATTAAATTACCGTTAACATCTCGAAGTAGCTAGAACTTACATAGCGTGGCAAGAGGACTAGGAGCATGAATCATTTTGACGAAGAAAGGTGGCTCCTTTGATGAAGAACCGTCATGAAATTGCCATAGCAACGTTGATCCACTCCCTTGATTTTATGTAGCAAGCTAGCACCTTTGATTCGGATCTTGTTTGAATGCATAGGCTCTTGAATTAGGGGATGGAGGCCATGATCAATGTAGATTTGGGCAGCACTTCGTTGCAAGAGTGATTTATGAGGGGTTTAGGGTAGGCTTAGGGTCTTTTTATAGAGATTAGGAGTAGTTTAGGCCGTTAGATTAACCCTAGGATAGATCCAAGCCCTCAAAAATCGTCACAAGCCTCCAAAACCGAGCCAAACAGCAAAACAGGTGCACCAGGCTGCCTGGGTCCGACCAGGCAGGTCGACCCCCAGGTCGACCCTGGGGTCGACTCCCCAGTCGACCTGGTTGGCAGGGGGTCGACTCCCCAGTCGACCTCCCCTGGTCTGGCGGGAAATTTTCCCGCCTCTTCTGAATTCTGAAATTTGAATCTGTTTTCGTTTTCGAATTTTTCGTGAAACTTTGCGAGGTCATATCTTGGTCATACGGACTCCGATTTACGAAATTTCGAACTCTATTTCGCGTATTTTTCCGAGACGAACGCAATGGCGCAACCCATTTTCCCTGATTCAGATTTTAATATTTAATTCTGCCTTGATTCTTGATTTAACATGTTGTTAAATTTCGGGTTGTTACAAACAAAGTCGAAAGTGGTTTGATTAATTAACTCTACGTTCGATCTGGCTTCCATTCTCCAACTTTTCAGTTTCTGAGAATTTTCAAATTCTTCAAAAATTTGGCTAACACTCGAAATTTTCGAAAAATTTCGCCATAACCTCCTTTTTACGGGGAGAGGTTTGGAAATTTATTGGGCCGTATTAGGTACCCAATAAATCCTAATAAGCATACACATATTTATAGTGATATATTTTGGTGTTTACAGGGGAGCGTGTATTGATAATAACTCCTGAGAATAAATTATCATCACCCTGTCAAAGCCTAAGGGAGTGTGTATTTTAAATGCTCCAGAGGATAAATCCTCGTCACCTCATCCCGTGTGGGAAATAAATAGTCCATGTGCTGTATCTAATAACTAGAGAGACGTGATTATTGTCAACTCTAGACCCGTGTGGGGTTTTTATTAATTTGGCAATTTTATCATTACAATTTAAATAGTCCATATCAGTCATCAGTTCAACCTGTAAAATATAGTCATCGCCATACAAGCCTCTCGCTCGTATGGTAAATCTTCCACCTCGTCACACAAGCTCCAAATGCTTATGTGGTATATGATGAAGTATGCCTATCTTCCAGAAGTATGCCATGTAATGTAGTTCAAAATTAATTGTTGCTATCCTATGGCGATGTTTATTATTTCACACAGAATAACCAGCACTCCGCATCCAATGGCATTCACAGGAGTTGATATAATAATATTAGTGCGCATCCAACTCATTAAGGTTTACCTATTTGTCGGGCAAGCAAATAAAATCTTTACTCAATAGCTAATCTATTTTCCTGTTCAAACATATATAATGCACAAGTATATATTTCTAACTATTTTCTAATCAGTTCAATGTGTGATTTAATTGAATAAATTTGTTCTGGTTTTTATTGATGACATTCTAATCTTCTCTAAATCAAGGCCGAAAAGGAACGAAGCCGAAAGTTATTTAACAAATCAACTCAACTTCCATTATTTTGAATACGGCTTAAGTTCTTCAACTTTTCAGTTTCTAAGACCTTTTCAAATTTTTCAAAAATTTGGCTAATACCCTAAATTTTCGAAAAAATTCGCCATAACCTCCCCTGCACCGGGAGCAACGGGAAAATCCCGAAATTGCCATATAGGCCTTCTGATCTCAAAAAGAAAAAGAAAAAGCCAAGCGGCTAGCCAATAGGCTCAAAAAATCATCATCACCCAAACAAAACAGTAAATTATAGTAAATATGTACCTATTTGTCGGGCAAACGAATTTTATTCTCTGCTCTAGCCTCCTTACTATGACATGTTCAATGTAAGTACGTGTATATGCAAGCAAATGCAACAAATTTTCAATACAATTCAATGTTAGGTTCAATTTAGCATAATGGTTCAATATTATCAAACAAATAAACAAAAAACTCAAACATCAATAAATTAGTGAATTATCAATTCAAATTCATAATTTGATATATAGTCAAAAATCATGTTTTTGATGTCAATTCACAACAATGTATTCTAGCTATATTTTGGTTCTCACACCAGTTTAATGGAAATATATAGATATCACACCTTCGAAACACGAACATAAATACTGATGATGTGGCCACATCATCAGAATTATCCCCGGGTGTCTAGAATGTGACTCTATATCTATCCAGTATATTAAAACTTCGAATATACATTCATAACGCATATACGCGAAATATTTATATATTGGATTGTCCAAATTCAAAATAAATAAATTATTCAAATACGTATAAAATGGTTTAAATTTTCAAAACAAAATTGTTTTCATTTGAAAAATATACTCTTCACACTTGTTCTAGGATCCTACTGATCCTATCTCTATCGAGTCATTCTAATTAGATATTACTAATCCAATATCCGATGAACTCTTTCGTATGGTTCTAACGTGTCTTGTTCTCTAGCTCTGTAAACCAAAGCTCTGATACCAACTGTAAGAACCCATAACTTCCCCGTGAAGGAAAGCGCAGATACTTTGAGAACAGGACAAAATAGAACGCAAACAGAAGAACATTTCATTGTTATTACAACAATTCCATCAGATACAAGAATATACAAAGTATAAATGAATAAATTACATTCAACAAATATCAGAGATTTAAATTACATTTAAATACATCGCAGCGGAAAGTAATACAAAAGCACAACTGAAAGTGATACACGAGTACAGAGCTTTCCGAGCATCGTTCCAGCTGTAAACCAGGATCCTGTGAATATAAATCTGCAAACCAAAACTACTAGCTGCCCGTGTGGAAAATAGAGGCACCCAGAGTTTAGGTTAAAACAATAAACTCCAGGTCAGTCATGTGACTGGTGTGAGAACTAAAACAGATATTAATATTTGGTTTTAAAGTTTGGTAAATCAAGGGACCACGCCGTATAACACGGAACGGGTTTCCTCCCAAGAATACCAGTGCATAGAACAAACAGCGCAATGCTAAATAAAGTAAAATGAAGCTGTTATAAGACCCAGGTCCCATCACACAATGCAACGCAAGCCGGAGCATAGGGTTTTTACCTTATAACAACCAAAGCATGCTTGATACGTTTAAAACACGTTATTTGATACTATTATAAGTGTATAGTGTCAAAACAGTTTCAATCATAGGCGGCATGGGTACCATCTATCATGTCGCCATACTAGTTATACAATTAAAACCGCAATATCACGTATTGGAAATTGGATTTCCGTCATGAGTCGAGGCAAGGGGCAAGCTCCTCTCCGCGTTCGAGACACCCTAGTAAATGCCTCAGGACCCCACTATGATCCTTTGGAACCTCCAAGGCCGGTCCTCTCTTACTTTTGAGGATTGGTTATTCTTGAACACCCGTTTCCCGGTCCTTACAGACCTATATCCGAGGCGCCTCGTATCCAACAACCACACAGGTGAAAAGTATATAAATGTCAGGGCTGGTAGGTCACTGACACCACCATAGCTAGAAAGAAACGTCGTGCACTCCTTGGGTCCGTATCCCGTTTTTGACTCATACCGAGGTGTGAGGCTCGTGAATTCACGTCATACACAAAGCTACGCCACACAGGCCGTGCTTTGATCGTCAACCACAAGACTTTTCTTTTCAACAGAAGCCTTGATCAATTGCCACTTACGCGTGCCACACTGGCAATTCACTCCATGCGACTGATGTCCATCAATATACAACCTCTGAGCTCGTACGTCTCAGAGAAGGGCGTTAAGCAAGAGAATAAATTCTCCGCCGCCAAACAGATGTATATTTAATAGAGATCAATCAACACAGAATAAAATCCAATGTCAGACACACCATCCATTTACAAGTTTGTTCTGGGTCTGAACGAAACCGGAGGCACTTCCCTCGCATATCCATCCATCTCCAAGTACGTCTGGACGATCACCAACTGTTTCCCTCATCTTGGGTGTACAGCCCAATCAAGATCATCAGTAATCACCCAAACGATGTGAAGACTTCCGGTCTTCAACTACCGTCTTCATCTTCGACATCTCGTCGAATCGGTTATTCAGAATGGGTATAAACCCGGCCTTTCTAAACAACCCACGTATATGATAAACAAATGTTACGCCTCATTCCAATTCAGAATGTTCTTTTATTCACAAAATCACATTCTTAGGGAAAGGTTCCCATTAATTTTATCCAAGACAAATTCTTCTAAATTTATCCTATAATCTTCCTTTGGATATCATTTCTAACTAGTCGGGATTAGCGAATCACACCGAAGTAATTAATTATTTTATTTTATTTCCCAATCCCAACCTATATATCCCATGGAGAAAACTGGTAATAGTCCACATCTAACACCACGGTGTTATCGGTAAAATTAATTACCATTTCACGTTCAAATCTAATTAAAGATTTAACTATCGCTTTGGAGAAAAACTGGTGGTACTCCATTCTCGATCACCTTTCAGATTTGATAATTTAAATTATCCATTCACATTTCAATCTAATTAAAGATTCATTAAAACTCTACTTAGTTTTAATCTTTTCAAAAATCAATATCCTGTCTTTAACTGGGTTAAAGAACCAATGTCATCTAAAACACGATTCACGATAAACCCAAATCACATTTGATATTAAATACAAGGCTCTGAATAGAAAATATACCGGGTTATATTCAATATCAAATTCTGAAACCAACAAATATCGTATTGGAAATAACGATATAAAATATATCTTTCAAATTCCCATAGCAATATTTGTATAGTCACGAAATCCAACATCGAAATATTCCGAAGATAATTTCGATTCAACTCCAGTCCAATCCACGTATTGGGAATATTGATTATTTTTAAAATCACTTTCAAATTCAATTTATTTATTTCAAAAATAAATTGATTTTAATTCTAGTTCAAAACTAGTTCATTTCAATAAAAATCTATTTTTATTTTTTCAAATATGGAATTTTTCATCCCAATTTTTCCCAAATCATTTCTTATGATTTTACACAAATTATAGATATTTTTAATAATTTTATCAAGGCCCGTACAGTCGATTTCCATCAACGACCATCGAACTGCACTTACAGCGACCTTTTTCAAATTTGATTTGGACATATTTCCAAATCCAACCGTTAGATTTCAAATTTCTAATATTCATTGGAAAGCTCTTTTCGATACGAACCCAACGGTTCCGGTTTTAGGAGAATCCGACGGTCGGATCTCCCGTAATGTCAATTCGAAGTCAATGGTCGAAATTCACGAACTACCGCGGTGCGGCGCGTTCTATTCTGGCCATTATATACATATAATATATATATATATATTATATACTTCGTCGATTTCCTTTTTAAAACGAATTTTATAAATAGTTCTAAATTCGTTTCAAAAACAATTTCAACTTCATCTTCAATTTCAAATCGATTTGATTTCAATTCAATTCGAATTCATTTCAATTTTATTTAATTCGAATTCAAATTCGTTTCAATTCAATTCTAATTCTAATTCGTTTCAATTTAATTCAATTTGAATTTACCTTCTCTTTAATTCAATTCGAATTCAATTCGAATTGATTTCAATTCAATTTCAGTTCGTTTTAAATTTCATTCAAAACGATTTCAATTCGTTTTTAATTCAATTTCAATTTAATTCAATTTTAATTCATTTCTATTCAATTCAAATTCAAATTCACTTTCTATCCAATTCGAATCGAATTCATTTTCTGTTCGATTCGAATTCATTTCTAATTGATTCAATAAAATTTCAATTTGAATTTTAATCTAATTTAATTTGAATTTCATTTCAAAATATTAAATTTTGAAATCACTTTTCAATATTCATTATAAAACGAATAAAATCGATATAAATATCGTTCGCGTAAAAATAACGCATCTCTAATCAACACAGCTTTATATTTTTCAAAAACTTCTTTATTCTATTCAACAAATGAATATTTATTCTATTCAACACATGAATCTATATTTCTTTCAACACTTGACTAATCTCAACAAATGAGTACTGTCAACACATGAATCTTATTTTATAATATTCAATATTTTTCCGATTGGAATGAGGCCCAATCACTCACCATATAATGTTAATTATATGGATTCCATACAACACATGTATATAATAGCAACGATAACCAATCAACCGTCATCCAAAGTGCACCACACGACTGCATAAGCATCAAATATAAATAATCAACGCTTACACAATCTGTCGACCAATCGATCGACATACAATTAAATAATTGGGATTAGTGTACGCCAAATTTCATCCCAACACCCGTGTGGGGTTTCAAATCAACAAACACAGATTTTTATTTGTGCAGTTGGGCGATGTGTAAAATTTATCGACCCAATCAATATCAGTCAAATCAGTGTATATAAACAAATCGGCCGATTTGTTTATAAATATTCATTTATTCACATTCACGTTAAAAATTATATTTTCAACGATAATTAATTTATTTCAACCATCTACATTTTATTATCGATTTCACATCAAAATCACAAACAAATTTCACAACACATCCATTAAACAAACAAGCCATCCATGGTCTGTGGATGACGGGTGTAGGGTGCTGCTAAGCACCGTCTGCATCCATATATATATATATATATATATATATATATATATATATATATATATAACAAGAAAAGAAATTTAGAGTGAGAAGTTCTCACCAATA
The DNA here is from genome assembly GCA_030737875.1 of Allium sativum. Lineage (NCBI taxonomy): Eukaryota > Viridiplantae > Streptophyta > Magnoliopsida > Asparagales > Amaryllidaceae > Allium > Allium sativum. The sequence goes on along the minus strand of CM060913.1, from coordinate 929,014,881 downwards.
GCTAATCCAAATGCCATGACTCTTCTTATGTAGAAGTCATCGCTGTTCTCGCCTTTTGTCACTTTCGTCGCCCGTGGTCACTACATATATAAAAATCATATTTTTATATTGTTGCTATGCAATATATAAAAATCGAATTTTTACTTCGCTATTCAATATATAAAAATCGAATTTTTACTTCGCTATTCAATATATAAAAATCCCATTTTTACTTTGCTATTCAATATATAAAAATCCCATTTTTACACCGCTACTATATAGATAAAAATTCTATTTTTACATCGCTATTATATAGATAAAAATTCTATTTTTACACCGCTACTATATAGATAAAAATTCTATTTTTACACCGCTACTATATAGATAAAAATTCTATTTTTACACCGCTACTATATAGATAAAAATTCTACTTTTATCACGCTATTCTTCATATAAAGATTTCGCCTTTTCAATTATAAAGATTTCGCCTTTTCAATTTCATCATTATAAAAATCACATTTTTATTTTGCTACATATATAAAGATAATATTTTTACTATCTTACCTATATAAAAATTATATTTTTATATTTCTGCAATATAAAAGATTATATTTTTATTATCTATATAATATGAAAATTATATTTTCTACCTTTACATACGATAAAAATTATATTTTTCTCTAAACAAAAATCATAGTGTTTCGTATATAAAAATCTAATCTTTTCTTTATAAAAATCTTCACTTTTTATTTATAAAAATACTAACTTTTTATTTACAAAAACATATAAAATTGAAAAGTAAATTGCATAGCAAAATAAAATAAGAAAAACTCACTTTGAAATCGGACGAGGAGGGGGGGGCTCGCTGCATGCTGGTGGTTCACGGGTCTCGACGGCGGGTGGCAACGTCATTCTCAATGGGTTTTAAAGGGGTGCGGTGGCCATAGGGGGGCCGCGGTGAGGTATGGGCTCGGATTGGGGGGTCTTCGCGTCAGGAAGTGAGAAGGAGGGAGGAAGAAGAAGAGAGGAAGGCGGCGGCAGGTGGTGGCGCCCCACCAGGGGCCGCGGCGGCTCATCGGGGGGAGGGGGGCGATCGATCGCGTCCCCCTTTTTGTTTCTTTTTTTCCTTCTGATTCGATTTTGGGGGGGGGGGCAGATAATGGAATAAGGGAAGAGAGAGGAATTTTATATTTAATAATTTAATTATTTTAATTTCAAAAAGTTGACTTTTTATTTCGGCCTCGAAACGAGGCCCCCCGGCTGTCGTCCATAGCTAATTACCCCCATTCCGAACACAATGGGATATGTATCGTAAGCTGATTCGATCGTTTCGATCAGTTTTCGTCAAAATCAACATATAACTCTATATATTGAATTTGAACGCGCATTTCAATTTACCGGGGTCACATACAAACTCTAAAAATTCCAGAAAAATATTTTCTAGCTTCGTATTGACGATACGGTCCTAACAAAACCAGTTTCGTCAAATTCTGAGACCGTTGGAAAATGGCCATTTTCCAGTCGATTAAAATCAACTGAAACTGGTCAAACACGATTTCCTTTGCCACGCTCACATATTGATTCGTAAAATTATGAAAATTGGAATATAGCAATAATTTGACATCACGGATCGAACAAAAGTGGTTTCGTCGAAATCCGAGGTCGTTTGCAAAATTTCCATTTTTAAGGGCCTGAATTTCATAGCGACTATTCACAATTTTCATTTGGACATATCTTTTGATTCCCGCTATGAAATTTCAATCTTTCAGATTCGTTGGAAAGATATTCACAAATAGATTCCATTATTTTTGGTTTCGCTAAAATCCGGTTTATTTTGCACCCGGTACATTCAATTGAATTTTGAAATCGAATTATCGAACTGCTGCACCATTTTCAATTCTATTTATAATTATATATAATTATTTATATTCTAACGACGATGTATATAATATATACGTCCGAATTCTATTCAAAATAAATTTCTTGTCGATATTATTTAAAATAATCCATTTTAAATGTTCAAAATTCGCTAAAATTGCCAAAGTAAAAATTTTAAACTGGCCCAGATTTTCGGGTTGTTACACACTCATATATCATGGGGCGATTGGGTCATCCGCTAATGATACTGCGTGAATCCGCTAATGGTACTACGGGAAATATCCAATATCCAATATATATAATAATAGCCACAATCACCAAGCCTAATATAACTAATATATGCAATAACCAAAACTGGTGAACAATTCATAAATGCAACCAAGCAGTCAATAATTTATTTTTAATGATAAAAATAAATTTTTAAGTGAGATTTACTCACCTTGATTTTCCATTATCAAGTATCTAGTTTAATTGCGCTATGAATCTACTCGAATCATCTTGAATGAAGTATATTTTGTATCTATGATTATGTAATTTTATTATTTAAAGATTAAGCTATTACAAATAAATAAATTTCATATATATTTTAGAAACATATACCTTACTGTTTCTCCCTTTCACCATGTCTTTCCAAAGCCGGCGCTTTCCCATCATTTGTCTTCGAACCCGAACATCAATCCTTACCCCATCATCCACAATATTATTTGGTTTCCCTTCTACAACAACTCGAAGCCAACACTCATCATACCAAAAACATGATATTGTCGATACCCTTCTTCCTTTTTTGTTTTGAACAAAGCCATCAATTCCTGTTTTACCTCATCCCAGCATGAACCCTTCACTACATCCTTCCCAACATTATAGACCCGACCCCAACTTCCCAAAAAGAAACATGTCGTATTCCTGAAATACCATCAGAAAATTCGACTACAGTCCTATTGTTCGAACTGTAGGAGGATTGCGATATTGATCAACCCAATTTCTAACATCCTGCATCCACCTTATCACCTAAAAACAAGGACTTATATCCCCGAAGCATTCTCACATTTAAGCCAAATCACCACGTCCAACATCAGGTTATGACTGTTCCAGAAAACATATTGCCGAACCCTTAGATTTCTCCTTCATCCTCAAACACGCAACATCCCCTATTGAAAAGTAGTATGAATTCAAACACACCGAAAACCCAACGACAAGTTCTAGAAAATAACATCGAGATTAACCCAGAAATCGATCGCACTCCTCAAATTCGTCTTGTTCACAATTAAGGGAAAAAGAAAAAGAGAACTTCAGTACCTTCGATTGAACACCACGTCCCATTGCGATGATCCTCGTATCGGCCTCCACTGTATCGACTTCAAGGTCGACTTCCCCAAATCCATGTTCAACAACCGCACCCCCTCAAGATCGAAGATTGGTCCTTCTGAAACCGCAACTCCCAACAATAATGACCTAAAACCCCCATCGCACCACTCAAACCCCATGTCGGCTCTTCCCTGTTCAATGCCCTAAGCGCTGCTCCAAAATCGAATATTAGGGAAACAAAATTGAACTGAGAGAAAAGGGTATGGAGTTGAAGCTTCCAGGAGTTGGTGATTTCGATCGCGGTTTCCATCGCGATTCCAATTCCGCCCCTTTTTTCGGTGGAATTGAGTTCATTTACTAGAGAAAATAAATGAAGAGAAAGGTACTAGAACATGGGTTTTGGGATGGTAAAATAAGGAAGGTCTGGGCTTGGTTTTATATAGGCGCGAGAGAGTAAACAATGGGTACAGAACCATTAAATTCATGTCTCCTAGATAACAAGGGAAGGAAACATTTTTATCTGCTCGAGAAAGAAGAGATAGCCTGCGCAAAATATAGTTTAGGGTGGCCGATAGGATTGTATTTGATTTGATTTTTGGTTTAATTAAAACTAAAATATCTCGTCGTCTTAGTTTAAAATCCTGAACTGATATTTCAACGCAATGACCGATATTTTTAGATTATAATGTTATTTTGAGCTCAACAGGATAAATTTTGAAATTTAATTTGATCGTATATACCGACAGTCGATACTAAATTGACGATTTAAATATACTTTGATTTAATAAATTTCTAAGGCTTAAATTAAATCGATTTAAAATATAATTCGGTTCAGAACAATCAAATTCATCGAAACAAATTATTATTATTATCGTTTTTATTTAAACAGAATTTATATTAATCGATATAATTGTTTTGATTCAATTTTAATTCTAAATTCTATTATATTTTGTCTTCGTATTACTAAAAATTAATATATTCGATATTAAATCGTATATCAATTATTTAATCGATAAATTCAATATAAAAACTATTTATTATTCCAATTCAACATTTGAAATTAATTTAAATGTTCAGTATATAAAGTAGCTAAAAATCTGGGACGTTACATTCCTTCCCCCTTAAAAGAATTTCATCCCCGAAATTACTAAGGCAGAAAAAATGCTACAAACCCGTTAACTTTTTGAAAAACCCACTTTATTATAACCTAGTATTTCATATTTTATAGGTTAAGTCTATACAATTTTAGTTTTTATAAGAACGTTCAATTTCAGTTCATTTAACTAGTTTCATTCATTTTGATTTATTTAACTTGCTTAAGTCCAATTCCATAATTCAAATTCCTGGGTTTTTATTTCAAACCCTTTTGATATCATATAAATATATTTAAAATCATCTCAAATTCAAACATTTCTATTTTTCAAACAACTTGGTTTCATCTAACCAATTTGTTTTCTTTCAAACAATTTTTCATCAAAAACTTTTCTAAGGTAGCAATCCATCACTTAGAAATTCGAAAATGAACACTGATGATGTCCGGATCATTATTAGAATTATTTTCCATCCACTGAAGTGATTTCAGTGCTTCATCTATTTCAAAACCCATTTAGAATGATTTTTATTCAAAAATCCTTCCAAAGTAATGTTATATTATTTATATAACTCTTTAGAAAATATTTTCCAAACATCCGGGATTTAAATTCCAAATTGTGGTTTCAATCGAACTTTAATTCATTTCGTTTGTATATACAAATTCTATTTGGTTATAGATAACCATTTACGTTTTATAATCTAATTTGATTAAAATATCAGCCAACACATCTATATATCATAATAATTTTGGAAAATATTTCTTTCATATGAAAATATAGTTTTGGGTATATTATTTCATTTACCCAACTTTTTAAAACAATACTGTGTCAAATCACTCTGTCCAAGTTTTTATAAATCCCTATCGGCCATGTCAGCTAAACGTATCGATGTGAAACTTATATACCACTCAACAGAACGATCAACACAATATAAAACAGTTTTTATACAAATAAACAAATACGCACTCTCGTATATACACTCAACTCATTTTAGAGTACTACTGACCCTATTTCTAATGAGTAAACCCCCACCAAAGCCTAGGTGTTTGCTCAACCTAAGCTCTGATACCAACTGTAGTGGCCCGCAAATACATACCATCTGACCTGACTAATACAACTCTCACGTCCAACTCAAACAATACAGAAATACGAGTCATTAGGGTTAAAGAAACAGAACAGATAGAAGAACAGAAATAACAAAAACAGAATCTCATAGCGGAATGACTAAAATATATTATATAACATAATCCTTTGAATACAAAAATTTTGTATCATATATTCATACCAACATCAGAGCACTATACAATATTTGATACAGTGGAAATAACTCTTTATATATCTCACTGTGAACCGCCTGCTTCAAACTCCCCTAAATATATAAGTAATAGCCTGAAACACTTGACTGCTCATACAAATTTGGGCACCCAAGAGTTTAGAAGAAAAAAAAAACTCTGGGTCAGTCATAGGACTGGTGTGAGTAAACTCCAACTATATTGTTTAACTTTGAAAATCCTTTGAAGGAAAAGGTAGTAGTAAGACCAACCCACACATAAATACGGACGGTTTTTACCTTACTATAACCAAACCAATTTTGATATCAAAATCCAGTGATATTATAATAATGTAACCAAATAAATAACCAAATAGTAGAACACTTGCGTCTCACGTTCTACATATATAGTATAAAATCAAAAACCGCAGGGCGCTTATTGGAGATTGGATTCCAACTATGACGAGGTATGGGACCACCTCCCGATTAGTGTACTCTAGAGGGAATACACTGGGGTTCAACAAGAACATCTTGCAACCCGGCCACACATGACCGCCCACTCATTTAGCTTGAGTGTAGCGAATATATTGTCACCCACGGTTGTCGGCCATCCAACCGTAATCTGTAAGATACAGAATCGAAAGAAGAACAAATAATGAATTTTCTCTAAATCGGTGACAAATATACCCTGCTTGGGTATGACCCAACTAGCCATGCCGCCTGCCCGATTTTTGTCATTTCCCAGTTGTGAGGCTTGAGGCTACGTTAATCTTTTAGAACAGCTGGCAACTATACACTTTGAATGCCACATCGTCAAACCTGTCAAATCACTAGTTGATCTTCTCAAAATACTACGGGTATAAAAGCTAAGAGAAACGAATTCCTCTGCCACCGGACGTAATATATGAAAAAGATCGTCTTATGTGATCTGTTAGGAATACCCTGTCAGACATTCGTCCATACAAGTTGTCCTGGGTCTGGACAAACAAAACAGCTCTTGTTATTTTTACTCCGTCTTCGATTATCTTCAGGATAATCTAATTCGCAACGCCTATGCCTATACGGAGTGGTTTTCGGATATTAAATCCAACCGGTCTCTCCTTATTCACAACGATGGTCAAAAATCTTTGATAGCCGTTGATTTAACTATCAAAGGAAAACAACATCCATCAAACAAATCACTGGCCCCTTTTACTTAATATTCCATTTTAAGTTTCCTTATCGAATTATATATATCGATATTTTGATTTTTGGTTATCAAAATTTCTTAAAAATATTCTAACTCCTTAAATTTTCGGAAAATTTCGCCAGCACCTCTTTTGTACCGGCTAATAGTTCAAACCCCAACTCGTCTCTTTAGGCCCTTTCCATTCAAAAAGAAAATCAAAAAGCCAAGCGGCTTGCCGATTCGGCGCATAAAACCTCATATGGAAATTGAAATATGTACCATTTTGTCGGCGCTTAAATTATAATCTTCAAACTCTCTTCCTACTCTTCATCCCATACCCGTCTATCATATATATGACATTCCCAATTTATTTAAACTCAATCTAAATCATTTGACCTAATTTGCTTATTTATTCTCCAACTAACCTTCTTTTCAAATCCCTTTTATTTTGAACTTATCATGTTTAAATATAACTTAATTCACTTGCCAACACGTTGAATTATATTTCTAATTCTGTTTTCATATTCGATTTTCCAATAAATCTACATCCCTTCTCAAACCAAGTTAAGTTTGATTCCAACTTTATTAACTAATTTGTTTTGAGATTAGTTAACATCATTAGGTAAATAAAAATTTGATTTTTGTTTGGAAAACCACATCACTTACTCCACTTGAGTTCGTATTTATTTTATAACTCAAATATGGATTTTTTTAATTACAATTCGGGTTTTTATTCATTAATAATTCCTTTATTTTATTTAATAAACTGTTATGGTTTTAAACAAATATAGCACTGCTTTTCTGAAATTTTGATTTTGACATAACTCAAAATCTATAAAACAAAATCCAGATTTTTCTCTTTCAATTGAAAACTTTCATTGAATAGGTCCGCGTGTTTCTTGTTTCATCGGATTCCGACTTATATTGAGTTCAGTATATTCAACTGAAGTTTGAAATGTCAAACAGCGAACTACAGCGCCGCGGCGAGTTCGTTTTAATTAAAATTAAATTATAAACGTTAACTTTGTTTATAAAATATATTTCAACTCAATTTTCAATATTTAAAAATAACACAATCTCGTTATCCAAATTTAATCTTAATAATTCAAGTTATCCAAACTCGTCAATTATTTCATTTCCCATTCATAACTCCATTATGAAGTTATTCAAAACTCGAATCTCTATATTAAGTCCAATTCACACGAAATTAAATTATTTTTACAAAAATATCAATATCGTCGAATTCCAATTATAAATTACTTTGATGCAAATAATAAATAAATTCAACATCCCTTACCATTACAAACTGATATCATCTCTTGATATTAGTGAAGTCGTTCAAGTTGGGGTATTTTATTTACCTCTCAGACCTTGATCGACAACGTTCTTACCTTAAGATGGATAAGAGTTTGTAATACAACAACTGTCATTACCGATCATAAAAAAATTCCTCTTCTATTTCATTTAAAAATATGATTTTTGAATGTCGGTTCTTATATTTGGAAAATCTATTTCCAATCTATCCAACAAATTTTTTTTCATTTCATTTATAACATGGTTTATAAATCGCTTCCTTATTTTATATCAAACAAACTTCCATATTTAATCCATTTGAAACTAACTTTAAAATTATCCAACGCCATTAAATATCGATTGTAAATTAACTTCCTTGTCTTATAATTTAAAACAAGCTTTCGTTTAAAAACCCATTTTTAAATTCAACTCCTATTTGGGATATTTTATTATCATAGCTTATATGTATATATATAAAACATAGCATCTATTTTCCTTTTAAAATCTTATATTTTAGTATTTATCTAAAACAAATTCCAATATTCTTTCTGAAAATAATTTATTTCATATATTCGACATAGTCGAATTCAAACCATAACTCTGTATGGATTTATTCCCATTTTATTTATATTCCAAACATCGGAAATAATTTTATCGTTTCCTTTTTAAAACGATGCCCAATTCCCCTTTTTACATTCATATTTGAATTGATATAATCCAATATCCCATGATAATAATTCATTTCCATTTATAACCATCGTTTATGAATTTCATTTACTAGTTCAAATATTAAAACAAGTTTCCGGTTCCAAATTCCATTTGAAATCCAATTTCCCTTTTTGAAACATAAGTTTCCCTTTTTGACATCATACTTGAATTTACATTCTAAATTACCCGATGATAATTTATAGACATCGTTTGTAAGTAAAACTACCTGTTTTTATTATTAAAATAAACTAATATTTTTCTAGCTAAATCAAAAATTCAATTCTATTTCGAAAAATAAACTTTCTTTTTAAAATCATACTTAGATCCACCAATTTTCAAATTATCCATTAATAGTATTATTTTTATTCGTTTATAAACATCGTTTATACATCTCACTTCCTGTTTTAAATTATTTAAATAAGTCCTTATTTCAAATCTTGTTTGAAATCCAATTCCCATTCTGGAAAATATTTTTCCCTTTTAAATTCAAACTTCAATTTAAAAATCTAATATTATCAAATGAAAATTTTTCTTTCCATTTATAACATTATTTATTCAGTTACTTGTTTTTATTATTAAAACAAGTTAATATTTCTCAACCCATTCGAAATTCCATTTCCGATTTTGGAAAGTAAATTTTCCTTTCTATATCCAAAAACCCTTTTGATATTTTTAAATATTAATATCTAAGACCAATGATATTCAAGCATTCAAAACACACAATTTCAAATAACGGGTTTATAACACATCACATACGATTATATATATGGAAACAAGCAATAATAAATTTTGAGGAATCCAGTTGGATTCCTCCAACCTGTTTTCCTGCATTCACATATGTCAAACAACATAAATAATACCAATCCTGCTTCAAGGCAGGATATCGTAGTATATAAGGTCATCCACTCATATATCATGGGGCGATAGGGTTACCCGCTAATGATACTGCGGGCATCCGCTAATGGTACTGCGGGAAATATCTAATATCCAATATATATAATCATAGCCATAATCACCAAGCCTAATATAACTAATATATGCAATAACCAAAACTGGTAAACAATTCATAAATGCAACCAAGCAGTCAACAATTTATTTTTAATGATAAAAATAAATTCTTAAGTGAGAATTGCTCGCCTTGATTTTCCATTGTCAAGTATCTAGTTTAATTGCGCTATGAATCTACTCGAATCGTCTTGAATGAATTATATTTTGTACCTATGATTATTTAATTTTATTATTTAATGATTAAGCTATTATAAATAAATAAATTTCATATATATTTTAGAAACATATACCTTACTATTTCTCCCTTTCACCATGTCTTTCCAAAGCCGGCGCTTTCCCCATCGTTTGTTTTCGAACCCGAACATCAATCCTTACCCCATCATCCACAATATTATTTGGTTTCCCTTCTACAACAACTCGAAGCCAACACTCATCATACCAAAAACATGATACTGTCGATACCCTTCTTCCTTTTTTGTTTCGAACAAATCCATCAATTCTTGTTTTACCTCATCCCAGCATTAACCCTTCACTACATCCTTCCCAACATTATAGACCCGACCCCAAATTCCCAAAAAGAAACATGTCACATTCCTCAAATACCATCGGGAAATTTGACTACAGTCCTGTTGTTCGAACTATAGGAGGCTTGCGATATTGATCAACCCAATTTCTAACATCCTGCAGCCACCTTATCACCTAAAAACAAGGACTGATATCCCTGAATTATTCTCACGTTTAAGCCAAATCACCATGTCCAACAGTAGGTTTGGACTATTCCAGAAAACATACTGCCGAAACCCTAGATTTCTCCTTCATCCTCAAACACGCACCATCCCCTATTGAACAGTAGTATGAATTCGAATACACCCAAAACCCGACGACAAGCTCCAGAAAACCACATTGAGATTAACCCAGAAATCCATTGCACTCCTCAAATCCGCCTTGTTCACAATTAAGGGAAAAAGAAAAAACGAACTTCAGTACCTTCGATTGAACACCACATCCCATTGCGATGATCCTCGTATTGGCCTCCACTGTATCGACTTCAAGGTCGACTTCCCCAAATCCATGTTCAATAATCGCAGCCCCCTAAGATCGAAGATTGATCCTTCTAAAACCGCAACTCCCAACAACAATGACCTAAAACCCCCATCGCACCTCTCAAACCCCATGTCGGCTCTTCCCTTTTCGATGACCTAAGCGCTGCTCCAAAATCAAATATCAAGGAAACAAAATCGAACTGAGAGAAAAGGGTATGGAGTTGAAGCTTCCAGGAGTTGGTGATTTCGATCGCGGTTTCCATCGTGATTCCAATTCCGCCCTTTTTTTGGTGGAATTAAGTTCATTTACTGGAGAAAATAAATGAAGAGAAATGGACTAGAACGTGGGTTTTGGGATGGTAAAATCAGGAAGGCCTGGGCTTGGTTTTATATAGACGCGAAAGAGTAAACAATGGGTACAGAACCATTAAATTCATATCTCCTAGATAACAAGGGAAGGAAACATTTTTATCTGCTCGAGAAAGAAGAGATAGTCTGCACAAAATATAGTTTAGGGTGGCTGATAGGATTGTATTTGATTTGATTTGATTTTTGGTTTAATTAAAACTAAAATATCTCGTGGTCTCAGTTTAAAATCCTGAACCGATATTTCAGCGCAACGACCGATATTTTTAGATTATAATGTTAATTTGAACTCAATTGGATAGATTTTGAAATTTATTTTGATCGTTTATACCGATAGTTAATACTAAATTGACAATTTAAATATACTTTGATTTAGTAAATTTCTAAGGCTTAAATTAAATCGATTTAAAATATAATTCGATTTAGAACAATCAAATTCATCGAAATAAATTATTATTATCGTTTTTATTTAAACAGAATTTATATTAATCGATATGATTGTTTTGATTCAATTTTAATTCTAAATTCTATTATATTTTGTCTTCGTATTACTAAAAAATAATATATTCGATATTAAATCATATATCGAATATTTAATTGATAAATTCAATATAAAAACTGTTTATTATTCCAATTCAACATTTAAAATTAATTTAAATGTTCAATATATAAAATAGCTAAAAATCTGGGATGTTACATCTGCACTGTCCGGACCAATTCCAAAACCTAGTGTTCGTCAACACGATCGTAACGCAAGTTGTTTCATCCAATTCTGATAAAAATGAACGAGTTATTAATGTTTTAATACGTATGATTTATTGAATAATTAACCTTACTTAATCACTTTTAAATGTTAATAAATTACATTAAAAAGAAACTGATCCCTTCTGCTTTTAGAAAGCACAGTTGACTCTCCGTCCTGCAACAAAAATTAATTGACCAAGTCATTATGATTTAATTAAATAAATTATTTTCTAAATGATTGATTAATTTTAAATAATTACCTATTTATATAAACTAATTACATTTAAAATGTAAATAAACCGGCCGATGCAATTCTATTCTCTTCGCTAATGCTCCTGTTCTCGACTTTGTCCCCATTCTGTAAACAGAGGGATGGTTATACAGGTTTAAGGTTAATATAATTTTAAATAAATTAATTCCTATCTTAATTACGTAATTACATGTATTAACAAAACTAGGCTGAAGTCTTACTTTCCCTCTTTGTTATGTCTTCTGTAACATGGAAAAACCCCGTACCTCAACGATGTTGGCTTCATCGCACCCACCACAAACCCGCTGACGATGATCTGAGATCACCAGGTGATGCGCCTCCCCAACCTTGCTGCTCGACCCCTGTGTCGCTAAGTCTGGCTTCCCCAAATGCTCACAGTTTGCTAATAGCCGCCGCCCCTTAACGAGGTGATTCCGGTTTTCTTAGATCTTCAATGCCAATCATCATCGTTGGATAGCTATCCCTTGCCAAGATCTAGATGGTTGCAGTTTATGATTTCCAGGATTGATTAATGTATTTGGTGATTAGAGGGAGAGAAGATTGGAACCATACGGTTCGTTCATATGGAGAAGGCGACGACTCCATTCTATTGACCGCGTGTTCATTGTTTGACCCGAAATAGGTTTCATGAGATGTTTATATAGATAATGGGAATAATAAAATAATATTTTATTATTCAATACTTTGCATGAAGAAATGTGTCAATTTATCTATATAGATCCTCCATTTTTGACAAACAAATATGTAATCCTAGCATAAAAAATATTCCAGACCAAATGGGACAGGTTTCGTCGAATTTCTAGTTCGTCTATGAATAGTCCTTTATAAATATCAATGAAAAATCAAGCGTTTAAAATTCCCATAATTACAGAAAAAATCCAAAAAAATATGAGACCTTGACATTTTACTAGACCTCTTCCTAACGGATCCAATGAACCTTGTTTCGTTAAATTTAGAGTTTGTTTGACCAGTCATTTATTCATTAAAAGTTACCCTTGTCTAAATTGTATAAATGTAACAACCCGTAAAATGCGAGCCAGTTTGAAATTTTTATTTTGGCAATTTGAGCGAATTTTGATTATTTAAAATGAATTATTTTAAATAATATCGACGAGAAATTTATTTTGAATATAATTCGAACGTATATATTATACGCGTCGTCGTTAGAATATAAATATTTATATATAACTATAAAAGGAATTGAAAATGGCGCGGTAGTTCGATAATTCGATTTCAAACTTCAATTGAATGTACCGGGTGCAAAACAATCCGGATTTTAGTGAAACCAAAAACATTAGGATCTAATTGATAATATCTTTCCAATGAATCCGACTATTAGAAATTTCCTAACGGGAATCAAAAGATATGTCCAGTTAAAAATTCTGAATAGTCGCTATGGAATTCAGGCCCTTAAAAATGGACATTTTGCAAATGACCTCGGATTTCGACGAAACCACTTTTGTTGGGTCCGTGATGTCAAATTATTGCTAGGTTTTAAATTTCATAATTTTCCGAATCAACATGTGAGCGTGGCAAAGGAAAACGCGTTTGACCAGTTTCAGTTGATTTTAATCGACTGGAAAATGGCCATTTTTCCAACGACCTCAGAATTCGACGAAACTAGTTTTGTTAGGACCGTATCGTCAATACGAAGCTAGAAAATATTTTTCGGGAATTTTTCCAGTTAGTATGTGACCTCGGTAATTTGAAATGTACGTTTAAAATTCAATATAGTGATTTAAATGAAAATTCAACGAAAACTGATCGAAACGATCAGATCAGAGTGTGATACATATCCCATTGGGTTCGGAATGGGGGTGATACGCTATGGGCGACAGGCGGTGGACCTCGTTTAGAGGTCGTATGTGAAAGTCAACTTTTTAATTAAATAAAAAAAGAAAAAGAAATAATATATATTTTTTTTCTCCCCTTAACTACCAGGCCCCCGCCCCCCCCCCCCCCCCCCGACTAAAATCATTTCAAAACAGAAAGAAAAAAAAAGATCGTCGATCCCGCCCGCCTCCAGCCACCACGACCCCCGATGGTCGGAACCCCCTGCCGCCGTGGACAGAACCCCCTTCCCCCCCCAATCGAAGCACACCCATCGCGAACCCGTGGACCCCCAAACGCCCTAGCTTCCTGAAACCGCGCACCCAAACCCTAGAACCGATCGGAGAGCGCACCAGAGGAGCTCCACCACCGTGAGCTTCCCCCTTCGCCAGCCTCGGCGTCGCCAACTCCAAACCCTCCTCCGAACGATCCCCTGTAAGTTTTTTTATTTATTTTATTTTTAACAGATATAAAAACTGTATTTTTAACAGATATAAAAACTGTATTTTTAAAAGATATAAAAACTGTATTTTTAAAAGATATAAAAACTGTATTTTTAAAAGATATAAAAACTGTATTTTTAAAAGATATAAAAACTGTATTTTTAAAAGATATAAAAACTGTATTTTTAAAAGATATAAAAACTGTATTTTTAAAAAAAGTAAAAACTGATTTTTTAACAAAGTAAAAACTGATTTTTTAACAAAGTAAAAACTGATTTTTTAACAAAGTAAAAACTGATTTTTTTAACAAAGTAAAAACTGATTTTTTAACAAAGTAAAAACGATTTTTTAACAAAGTAAAAACTGATTTTTTAACAAATTAAAAACTGATTTTTTAACAAAGTAAAAACTGATTTTTTAACAAAGTAAAAACTGATTTTTTTACAAAGTAAAAACTGATTTTTTTTAACAAAGTAAAAATGTGATTTTTATATATTGAACATCGAAGTAAAAATGCGTTTTTTATATATTGAATAGCAAAATAAAAATATGATTTTTATATATCGAATAGTGAAATTAAAAATTCGATTTTTATATATTGAATAGCGAAATAAAAATGTGATTTTTATATATTGAATAGCATAGTAAAAATTCGATTTTTATATATGTAGTGGCTACGGGCGAAAGAAAGTGATAAAAGGCGAGAAAGAAGAGTCAAGATGAGTGGATAGCTTTCGGTGAGAACTTCTCACTCAAAAATTCTTTTTCTAGTTATATATATACTAGGATGCAGACGGTGCTTAGTAGCACCCGACACAATCGTCCACAGACCATGGACTTGTTTGTTTGGCTGTGTTGCTAGTTAGATTATTTGAGTTGATTTGAATTGTTTGGTGAAATGAAATTGATATGATTGATGTGTGAATGGCGTGGGCCTTCACTAGACCGGGGATAAGGCCAGGCCTTGTCCCGTTTCTAGTATCGTGCCGTTATGCCGTCGAAATTTTCTAAAATAAGTTAGAAAAATAAAAATATCATTTTATTTAAAGAATGAATTGAATAGAAATTCATAGGTTGAAATAAAATGTTTTATCGTTAAAAATATAATTTTTAACGTGAAGTGAATAAAATAGAATATTCATTTACAAAGCAGACGGTTTGTTTATGTACACCTATTTGAATGACATTGATTGGGACAATAAATTTTACACATCGCCCAACAGCACAAATAAAATATGTGTTTGATTGTTTGAAACCCCACACGGGTGTTGGGATGAAATTTGAAGTTCACTCATCCTGATTGATTAAATATGTCGATCGATTGATTGACAGGCTGTTATAAGCGTTGAATACCTATATTTGATGCTTTTACAGTGTAGTGCACTTCGGTTGATGGTTGATTATTTTCAATGTTATTATATACATGTGTTGTATGAAAATCAATATAATTAACTTTATATGGTAATTGATTGGGCCTCATTCCAATTTGAAAAATAAAGAATATTATAAAATAAAAGTTCATGTGTTGACAGTACTCATCCATTGAGATTGGTCATGTGTTGAACGAAATATTTTAGTAATAAAATTTACATCTTTATCGATATAAAATAAAAGTTCATGTGTTGACAGTACTCATCCATTGAGATTGGTCATGTGTTGAACGAAATATTTTGATAACAACTATTTTGAAAAAGAAACATTTGAAATAGAATATTTGAAAATAGAAAGATATGAAGCCGTGTTGGTTAGATTGACGCCATTTTGACGTGAACGATATTTATATCGATTTTAAAACGATTTCGAAATGAATTGAATTGAAAACGATTTCGAAACGAATTGAATTGAAAACGATTTCGAAATGAATTGAATTGAAAACGATTTCGAAATGAATTGAATTGAAAACGAATTCAAATTGAATTGAAAGCAAATTGAAACGAATTCAAATTGAATTGAAATTTGAATTGAATAAAAATGAATTTTAAAACGAATTTATAGAGAAGAATTCAATTTTGATTTGAATTGAAACGGAAGTTGAAATTGCTTTTGAATCGAATTTAAAACTATTTATATAATTCGTTTTAAATAGAAATCGACGAAATATATTATATATATAATATAATGGCCTGAATAGAACGCGCCGCGCCGCGGCAGTTCGTGAATTTCGACCATTTATTTCAAACGGACATTGCGAGAGATCCGACCGTCGGATTCTCCTAAAACCAGAACCGTTGGGTTCGTATCGAAAAGAGATTTCTAACGAATACTAGAAATTAGAAATCTAACGGTTGGATTTGGAATTATGTCCAAATCAAATTCGAAAAAGGTCGCTGTAAGTGCAGTTCGATGACCGTTGATGGAAATCGACTGTACGGGCCTTGATAAAATTATTAAAAATAGTAATAATTTGTGTAAAATCATAAGAAATGATTTGTGAAGATTTGAGATGAAAAACTTCATGTTTGAAAAGATAAAAATAGATTTTTATCGAAATTGAACTAGTTTTGAACTAGAATTATAATTCTATTTATTTTTAAATAAATAAACTGAATTTGAAATGGTTTTGAAAATAACCAAAATTTCCAATGATTGCATTGGAATGGATTTGAATCGAAATTGTCTTCGGAATATTTCGATGTTGGATTTCGTGATTATACAAATGTTGTTATGGAAATTTGAAAGATATATATATATATATATATATATATATCGTTATTTCCAATGCGATATTTGTTAATCGTAGAATTTGATATTGAATATAAGCCGATATATTTTCTATTCAGAGCCTTGTATTGAATATCAAATGTGATTTGGGTTTGTCGTGAATGGTGTCTTCACTAACACTGTTCTTGACCCAATTGAGAAAAGATTAAATCTTTTAATTTAGATTTAATGAAGTGTACCAATTAAATAATATTTAATTGGAATTGAATTGATATTGATTTTTGGGTTTATCGTGAACAGTGTTTTAAATAACACTCGTTCTTTAACCCGATAATTAATGAATGTGATTTTGGGTTTATCGTGAACCGTGTTTTAAATGACACGGATTCTTTAACCTAGTCGAAGATTAAAACTAAGTGGAGTTTTAATGAATCTTTAATTAGATTGAAATGATCGAAAATGGAGTATCACCAGTTTTGCTCCAGGCGATAGTTAAATCTTTAATTAGATTTGAACGTAAAATGGTAATTGAATTTACCGATAACACCGTGGTGTTAGATATGAAGTATAACCAGTTTTACTTCATGGGATGAATAGGTTGGGATTGGGAAATTAAAACAAATAATTACTTCGGTAAGGTTCGCTAATCCCGACTAGTTTGAATTGATATTCAAAAATAGATTAAAGAATAAATTTTAAAGAATTTATCTTTGATAAAATTTATGGGAACCTTTCCCTATGAATGTGAAATTTAGAAACTAACTGTCGGTTAGCCAAGCAGAATGGTTTTCTGGATATTGATCTGATGTTGGTTTCGGCCTTCGGGGTTAATGTTTGGGGAATTATTCTCTTGATTAATTTACGGTTAGTGACTAATGAATTGGAATGAGGCGTATGTTGTGTTTGTGTAACACTTATTTAAAATATACGCGAGTTATTCGGAAAGACCGGGTTTATCCCATTCTGAATAACTGATACGACGATAAGTCGAAGATGAAGACGATGGTCGAAGACCGGAAGTCTTCACGTCGTTTGGGTGATAACTGATGATCTTGATTGGGCTGTACACCCAAGAAGATGGAAACAGTTGGTGATCGTCCAGACGTACTTGGAGATCGATGGATATGCGGGGTACTAGGTGCCTCCGGTTTCGTTCAGACCCAGAACGGACTTGTAAATGGACTGTGTGTCTGACATTGGATTTTAGTCTGTGTGATTGATCTCTATTAAATATATATCTGTTTGGCGGCGGAGAATTTATTCTCTTGCTTAACGCCCTTCTCTGAGACGTACGAGCTCAGGGGTTATATATTGATGGATATCAAACGCATGGAGTGAATTGCCTGTGTGGCATGCCTAAGTGGCAATTGATCGAGGCTTCTGTTGAAAAGCAAAGTCTTGTGGTGATGATCAAAGCACGGCCTTTGTGGCGTAGCTTTGTGTAACGTTTGCTTCGCAAGTTTCACACCCGGTATGAACCAAAAACAGGAGGGGACATCAGGGAGGACTTGCGTTTCTTTCTAGCTAGAAGTGGCGTCAGTGGTTTTACACGCCCTGACGAGTTTGACTTATGTGGTTGTTGCTGTTGCGAGGCGCCTCGGTTATATCGGTTTCGGCCGATGCATTCTGGTCAGCTGACGGACCAGACTTACACCCCATAGGGTGGGGAAACGTAGTGTTCAGGAATTTTAATCCACATCGGTGGACCGGCCCTGACGATCCAAAGGCTTGACTGAGTACTTGCCTGAGGGGCGGGCTAGAGCGTCTCGAATGGGTTGAGGACTATCTTTTGCCTCGGTTCATAGACGGAAATCCAATTTCCAAATACGTGACTTTGCGGTTTTATTTGTAAACCTATATATGGCGACATAGTGGCATGGGACGCTCATGTCGCCTATGATTGATACTTATGATTTGAAGTTGTTTTATACACTATGCACTTATAGTGGTATCAAATGATTTGTTTTAAAACGTATCAAGCATTCTTTGGCTGTTATAAGGGAAAACCCTATCCTCGGCTGCGTTGCATTGTGTGATGGGACCTGGGTCTTATAACAGCTTCATTTTTCTTTATTTAGCATTGCGCTATTTGTTTTATGCACTGGTATTCTTGGGAGGAAACCCGTTCCGTGTTATACGGCGTGGTCCCTTGATTTACCTAACTTTAAAAATAAAGATTAATAACTGTTTTAGTTCTCACACCAGTCACATGACTGACCTGGAGTTTATTGTTTTAACCTAAACTCTGGGTGCCCTTATTTTGACACGGGCAGCTAGTAGTTTTGGTTTTTGCAGATTTATATTCACAGGATCCTGGTTTACAGCTGGAACGATATCCGGAAAGCTTTGTATCCGTATATCTCATTCTAGTTATGTATTGTATTATTTTCCGCTGCTATGTATTTAAATGTGATTTAAATCTCTGATATTTCTGTGTAATATTCATTTGTACTCTGTATATTCTTGTAATCTGATGCATTGTTGTAATAAGCAATGAAATGTTCTTCTGTATGCGTTCTATTTTGTCCTGTTCTCAAACGATAGGGCGTTTTGAACGGCCTGGATCGGTTTAGCGACTGGTTCGGACCGAGCGAGATTCCTTGCCGTCACAGTTGGTATCAGAGCTTTGGTTTACAGAGCTCGAGAACAAGACATATTAGAACCGTACGAAAGAATTCATCAGATATTGGAGTAGTAATATCCAACGAGAATGACTCGTTAGAGATAGGATCAGTAGTATCCTAGAACGAGTGTGAAGGGTATATTTTTGAAAATGAAAACAATTTTTGTTTTGAAAATTTAAATCAATTATTCGTATTTGATTATCTATTTATATTGAGTTGGACAATCCAGTATATATAGATTTTGCGTATACGTCTGATCCGCGTGTATTCGAAATTTTAATATACTGGATAGATATAGAATTACACTCTAATCGCCCGGAGATGATTTTGATGATGGAGCTCCATCATTAGAATTTATGTTCGAGTGACGAAAGTGGGCTTTCTATATATTTCCTATTGACTGGTGTGAGAACCAATTTGATAGGGCTTATTGTTGTGAATTATGAATTCGAAACACTAATTCACTAATTGATTGATGTTTGTGTTGTTTGTTTATTTGTTTGCTAATTTTTAGCCATTTATCCTAATTGAAACAAATATTGAATTGTATTGAAAATTGGTTGCGTTTGCTTGCATATACATATACTTACATTGAACAGGTCATAGCAAGGAGGCTAGAGCAGAGAATAAAATTTGTTTGCCCGACAAATAGGTACATGTTTACTACATAATTTCCTGTTTTGTTTGGGTGATGATGATTTTGTGAGCCTATTGGCTAGCCGCTTGGCTTTTTCTTTTTCTTTTTGAGATCTGAAGGACCGGGGAAGCTACTTGAAATTCCCCGATGCTCCCGGTGAAGGGGAGGTTA
This sequence comes from Allium sativum, assembly GCA_030737875.1. Lineage (NCBI taxonomy): Eukaryota > Viridiplantae > Streptophyta > Magnoliopsida > Asparagales > Amaryllidaceae > Allium > Allium sativum. The sequence continues at coordinate 928,994,391 of CM060913.1, read as the reverse complement.
TGGCGAAATTTTTCAAAAATTTAGGGTGTTAGCCAAATTTTTGAAATTTTGAAAATTCTCAGAAACTGAAAGGTTGGAGAATGGAAGCCAGATCGAACGTAGAGTTGATTAATCAAACCACTTTCGACTTTGTTCCTTTTCGGGGACGAAAAGTTTTAAGTGGGGGAGATTGTAACAACCCGTAAAATGCGAGCCAGTTTGAAATTTTTATTTTGGCAATTTGAGCGAATTTTGATTATTTAAAATGAATTATTTTAAATAATATCGACGAGAAATTTATTTTGAATATAATTCGAACGTATATATTATACGCGTCGTCGTTAGAATATAAATATTTATATATAACTATAAAAGGAATTGAAAATGGCGCGGTAGTTCGATAATTCGATTTCAAACTTCAATTGAATGTACCGGGTGCAAAACAATCCGGATTTTAGTGAAACCAAAAACATTAGGATCTAATTGATAATATCTTTCCAACGAATCCGACTAATCGAAATTTCCTAACGGGAATCAAAAGATATGTCCAGTTGAAAATTCTGAATAGTCGCTATGGAATTCAGGCCCTTAAAAATGGACATTTTGCAAATGACCTCGGATTTCGACGAAACCACTTTTGTTGGGTCCGTGATGTCAAGTTATTGCTAGGTTTTAAATTTCATAATTTTCCGAATCAACATGTGAGCGTGGCAAAGGAAAACGCGTTTGACCAGTTTCAGTTGATTTTAATCGACTGGAAAATGGCCATTTTTCCAACGGCCTCAGAATTCGACGAAACTAGTTTTGTTAGGACCGTATCGTCAATACAAAGCTAGAAAATATTTTTCGGGAATTTTTCCAGTTAGTATGTGACACCGGTAATTTGAAATGTACGTTTAAAATTCAATATAGTGATTTAAATGAAAATTCAACGGAAACTGATCGAAACGATCAGATCAGAGTGCGATACATATCCCATTGGGTTCGGAATGGGGGTGAAACGCTATGGGCGACAGGCGGTGGACCTCGTTTAGAGGTCGTATGTGAAAGTCAACTTTTTAATTAAATAAAAAAAAAAGAAATAATATATATTTTTTTCTCCCCTTAACTACCCGCCCCCCCCCCCCCCGACTAAAATCATTTCAAAACAGAAAGAAAAAAAAAAGATCGTCGATCCCGCCCGCCTCCAGCCACCACGACCCCCGATGGTCGGAACCCCCTGCCGCCGTGGCCAGAACCCCCTTCCCCCCCAATCGAAGCACACCCATCGCGAACCCGTGGACCCCCAAACGCCCTAGCTTCCTGAAACCGCGCACCCAAACCCTAGAACCGATCGGAGAGCGCACCAGAGGAGCTCCACCACCGTGAGCTTCCCCCTTCGCCAGCCTCGGCGTCGCCAACTCCAAACCCTCCTCCGAACGATCCCCTGTAAGTTTTTATTTTTTATTTTTTTTTTATTTTTAACAGATATAAAAACTGTATTTTTAACAGATATAAAAACTGTATTTTTAAAAGATATAAAAACTGTATTTTTAAAAGATATAAAAACTGTATTTTTAAAAGATATAAAAACTGTATTTTTAAAAGATATAAAAACTGTATTTTTAAAAAAAGTAAAAACTGATTTTTTAACAAAGTAAAAACTGATTTTTTAACAAAGTAAAAACTGATTTTTTAACAAAGTAAAAACTGATTTTTTTAACAAAGTAAAAACTGATTTTTTAACAAAGTAAAAACTGATTTTTTAACAAAGTAAAAACTGATTTTTTAACAAAGTAAAAACTGATTTTTTTTACAAAGTAAAAACTGATTTTTTTTAACAAAGTAAAAATGTAATTTTTATATATTGAACATCGAAGTAAAAATGCGTTTTTTATATATTGAATAGCAAAATAAAAATATGATTTTTATATATCGAATAGTGAAATTAAAAATTCGATTTTTATATATTGAATAGCGAAATAAAAATGTGATTTTTATATATTGAATAGCATAGTAAAAATTCGATTTTTATATATGTAGTGGCTACGGGCGAAAGAAAGTGATAAAAGGCGAGAAAGAAGAGTCAAGATGAGTGGATAGCTTTCGGTGAGAACTTCTCACTCAAAAATTCTTTTTCTAGTTATATATATACTAGGATGCAGACGGTGCTTAGTAGCACCCGACACAATCGTCCACAGACCATGGACTTGTTTGTTTGGCTGTGTTGCTGGTTAGATTGTTTGAGTTGATTTGAATTGTTTGGTGAAATGAAATTGATATGATTGATGTGTGAATGGCGTGGGCCTTCACTAGACCGGGGATAAGGCCAGGCCTTGTCCCGTTTCTAGTATCGTGCCGTTATGCCGCCGAAATTTTCTAAAATAAGTTAGAAAAATAAAAATATCATTTTATTTAAAGAATGAATTAAATAGAAATTCATAGGTTGAAATAAAATGTTTTATCGTTAAAAATATAATTTTTAACGTGAAGTGAATAAAATAGAATATTCATTTACAAACCAGACGGTTTGTTTATGTACACCTATTTGAATGACATTGATTGGGACGATAAATTTTACACATCGCCCAACAGCACAAATAAAATATGTGTTTGATTGTTTGAAACCCCACACGGGTGTTGGGATGAAATTTGAAGTTCACTCATCCTGATTGATTAAATATGTCGATCGATTGATTGACAGGCTGTTATAAGCGTTGAATACCTATATTTGATGCTTTTACAGTGTAGTGCACTTTGGTTGATGGTTGATTATTTTCAATGTTATTATATACATGTGTTGTATGAAAATCCATATAATTAACTTTATATGGTAATTGATTGGGCCTCATTCCAATTTGAAAAATAAAGAATATTATAAAATAAAAGTTCATGTGTTGACAGTACTCATCCATTGAGATTGGTCATGTGTTGAACGAAATATTTTAGTAATAAAATTTACATCTTTATCGATATAAAATAAAAGTTCATGTGTTGACAGTACTCATCCATTGAGATTGGTCATGTGTTGAACGAAATATTTTGATAACAACTATTTTGAAAAAGAAATATTTGAAATAGAATATTTGAAAATAGAAAGATATGAAGCCGTGTTGGTTAGATTGACGCCATTTTGACGTGAACGATATTTATATCGATTTTAAAACGATTTCGAAATGAATTGAATTGAAAACGATTTCGAAACGAATTGAATTGAAAACGATTTCGAAATGAATTGAATTGAAAACGATTTCGAAATGAATTGAATTGAAAACGAATTCAAATTGAATTGAAAGCTAATTGAAACGAATTCAAATTGAATTGAAATTTGAATTGAATAGAAATGAATTTTAAAACGAATTTATAGAGAAGAATTCAATTTTGATTAGAATTGAAACGGAAGTTGAAATTGCTTTTGAATCGAATTTAAAACTATTTATATAATTCGTTTTAAATAGAAATCGACGAAATATATTATATATATATATTATATATATAATATAATGGCCTGAATAGAACGCGCCGTGCCGCGGCAGTTCGTGAATTTCGACCATTTATTTCAAATGGACATTGCGGGAGATCCGACCGTCGGATTCTCCTAAAACCGGAACCGTTGGGTTCGTATCGAAAAGAGCTTTCTAACGAATACTAGAAATTAGAAATCTAACGGTTGGATTTGGAATTATGTCCAAATCAAATTCGAAAAAGGTCGCTGTAAGTGCAGTTCGATGACCGTTGATGGAAATCGACTGTACGGGCCTTGATAAAATTATTAAAAATAGTAATAATTTGTGTAAAATCATAAGAAATGATTTGTGAAGATTTGAGATGAAAACTTCATGTTTGAAAAGATAAAAATAGATTTTTATCGAAATTGAACTAGTTTTGAACTAGAATTATAATTCTATTTATTTTTAAATAAATAAACTGAATTTGAAATGGTTTTGAAAATAACCAAAATTTCCAATGATTGCATTGGAATGGATTTGAATCGAAATTGTCTTCGGAATATTTCGATGTTGGATTTCGTGATTATACAAATGTTGTTATGGAAATTTGAAAGATATATATATATATATATATATATATATATCGTTATTTCCAATGCGATATTTGTTAATCGTAGAATTTGATATTGAATATAAGCCGATATATTTTCTATTCAGAGCCTTGTATTGAATATCAAATGTGATTTGGGTTTGTCGTGAATGGTGTCTTCACTAACACTGTTCTTGAACCCAATTGAGAAAAGATTAAATCTTTTAATTTAGATTTAATGAAGTGTACCAATTAAATAATATTTAATTGGAATTGAATTGATATTGATTTTTGGGTTTATCGTGAACAGTGTTGTAAATAACACTCGTTCTTTAACCCGATAATTAATGAATGTGATTTTGGGTTTATCGTGAACCGTGTTTTAAATGACACGGATTCTTTAACCCAGTCGAAGATTAAAACTAAGTGGAGTTTTAATGAATCTTTAATTAGATTGAAATGATCGAAAATGGAGTATCACCAGTTTTGCTCCAGGCGATAGTTAAATCTTTAATTAGATTTGAACGTGAAATGGTAATTGAATTTACCGATAACACCGTGGTGTTAGATATGAAGTATAACCAGTTTTACTTCATGGGATGAATAGGTTGGGATTGGGAAATTAAAACAAATGATTACTTCGGTAAGGTTCGCTAATCCCGACTAGTTTGAATTGATATTCAAAAATAGATTAAAGAATAAATTTTAAAGAATTTATCTTTGATAAAATTTATGGGAACCTTTCCCTATGAATGTGAAATTTAGAAACTAACTGTCGGTTAGCCAAGCAGAATGGTTTTCTGGATATTGATCTGATGTTGGTTTCGGCCTTCGGGGTTAATGTTTGGGGAATTATTCTCTTGATTAATTTACGGTTAGTGACTGATGAATTGGAATGAGGCGTATGTTGTGTTTGTGTAACACTTATTTAAAATATACGCGAGTTATTCGGAAAGACCGGGTTTATCCCATTCTGAATAACTGATACGACGATAAGTCGAAGATGAAGACGATGGTCGAAGACCGGAAGTCTTCACGTCGTTTGGGTGATAACTGATGATCTTGATTGGGCTGTACACCCAAGAAGATGGAAACAGTTGGTGATCGTCTAGACGTACTTGGAGATCGATGGATATGCAGGGTACTAGGTGCCTCCGGTTTCGTTCAGACCCAGAACGGACTTGTAAATGGACTGTGTGTCTGACATTGGATTTTAGTCTGTGTGATTGATCTCTATTAAATATATATCTGTTTGGCGGCGGAGAATTTATTCTCTTGCTTAACGCCCTTCTCTGAGACGTACTAGCTCAGGGGTTATATATTGATGGATATCAAACGCATGGAGTGAATTGCCTGTGTGGCATGCCTAAGTGGCAATTGATCGAGGCTTCTGTTGAAAAGCAAAGTCTTGTGGTGATGATCAAAGCACGGCCTTTGTGGCGTAGCTTTGTGTAACGTTTGCTTCGCGAGTTTCACACCCGGTATGAACCAAAAACGGGAGGGGACATCAGGGAGGACTTGCGTTTCTTTCTAGCTAGAAGTGGCGTCAGTGGTTTTACACGCCCTGACGAGTTTGACTTATGTGGTTTTTGCTGTTGCGAGGCGCCTTGGTTATATCGGTTTCGGCCGATGCATTCTGGTCGGCTGACGGACCAGACTTACACCCCATAGGGTGGGGAAACGTAGTGTTCAGGAATTTTAATCCACATCGGTGGACCGGCCCTGACGATCCAAAGGCTTGACTGAGTACTTGCCTGAGGGGCGGGCTAGAGCGTCTCGAATGGGTTGAGGACTATCTTTTGCCTCGGTTCATAGACGGAAATCCAATTTCCAAATACGTGACTTTGCGGTTTTATTTGTAAACCTATATATGGCGACATAGTGGCATGGGACGCTCATGTCGCCTATGATTGATACTTATGATTTGAAGTTGTTTTATACACTATGCACTTATAGTGGTATCAAATGATTTGTTTTAAAACGTATCAAGCATTCTTTGGCTGTTATAAGGGAAAACCCTATCCTCGGCTGCGTTGCATTGTGTGATGGGACCTGGGTCTTATAACAGCTTCATTTTTCTTTATTTAGCATTGCGCTATTTGTTTTATGCACTGGTATTCTTGGGAGGAAACCCGTTCCGTGTTATACGGCGTGGTCCCTTGATTTACCTAACTTTAAAAATAAAGATTAATAACTGTTTTAGTTCTCACACCAGTCACATGACTGACCTGGAGTTTATTGTTTTAACCTAAACTCTGGGTGCCCTTATTTTGACACGGGCAGCTAGTAGTTTTGGTTTTTGCTGATTTATATTCACAGGATCCTGGTTTACAGCTGGAACGATATCCGGAAAGCTTTGTATCCGTATATCTCATTCTAGTTATGTATTGTATTATTTTCCGCTGCTATGTATTTAAATGTGATTTAAATCTCTGATATTTCTGTGTAATATTCATTTGTACTCTGTATATTCTTGTAATCTGATGCATTGTTGTAATAAGCAATGAAATGTTCTTCTGTATGCGTTCTATTTTGTCCTGTTCTCAAACGATAGGGCGTTTCGAACGGCCTGGATCGGTTTAGCGACTGGTTCGGACCGAGCGAGATTCCTTGCCGTCACAATAAACAATTAAACCGAAACAAAGACATTTTTTGCCACCGAAGTCACATATGATATCGGTTTGCCACGAAATTTGATTTGCTTACAATAATTTAACGATACCGTTCTAATGAAACTAATTTCATCGAAAACTGAGACGTTTACAAAACTGACTATTTTTAATGCTTATATAATATTAATAAAATATTATATAAATTCCCAAAATAAATTTATAAAATAAAAATAAATTATTTTTATCATATGTTTCCAAAAAGAATATATATACAATTCCAGATATAATTTACACAACTCAACATTGTCAATTTCGAGTTAAACGATTTAAATTTCCCTTTTAAATATATTAAATAAACCTTATATTTTAATAAAGATTTCCATAGCGACTATTTTAAAATTTGAATTGGACATAACTAACAATCTATAACACGAAATCTAGATTTCTCTCTTTCATATGAAAATTATTATCAACTAGATTCCAACGTTTCTTATTTCACAAAAATCCGACTTATATCGGATCCTGTATTTCCAATCAAAGTTCAAAACTCCATATTACTAACTGCAGCTCCAATTCGAGCACGTTTATAATTTAAATATAAATTAACGTTCAAACTTCGTTTTAATAGACGAATTCAATATTAAAAATTCATTAATATTCCAATAAAATATTTAAAATAAATAAATTATATTAAATATTTGACGACCAAAAATACGGGACATTATACATGGTGGCCAAACTCTGTCGGTATTGAACTGATCTGGATCCGTTATCTCCTTTAACTAACGCAAATCAATTGGAGATTCAAGATCCAATATTTTCTAGTTCTATCTTCTTATCCAAACTCTGTGAGTCCCTGGTTGCTTTTAGATTTGAATATTAAAAGTAAATATGACACGACTATTACTTGGATTTGTTCATATGCCTAGATTATATCAGATCCATTGTAAATTGTGATTATATGACATTCTGAATTGGTTAGGATTTGGATCTAAACCTCTATCTAAATGGATCTATTGTAACTTCTGTGACATACCATGATGTGAATCTTAAACCTTAATTGTGTAGATCTACTTTTAAACTATTGGATCTAAAATGTGTGGACATTTAATTTGTTGATCAGATCTAGTTTATCATCTTGTGCCTATTATGTTAGATATGAGTAGTTGGACATCTAAATGGTTAATTTAGATCTTATTATGCTCACTATGAAATCATAGTTATGTTAGAAATAGTAATTGCTACAAGTTCATCAGATTTATGCTCATATGTCCACCTTATCACCATGCTAGTTTATGTTTATGCCGAGTTATGTTAAAACAATCACTTTGGCCATATTCCTATTATTTTTCCCTTTTATCGTTTATGACTAGGCTATTATCTAGCCTAGGAATGCCGCCAATTTTGTGAGTGTGCTAGTTAAGGAACGGGGGAAAAGGTTAATATTGGCATAATTTGAATATAAACATCATTGGACATATAATTCAAATTATTGTGTAAAATTGGCATTAACACCTATAAAGGCATAGGTTTAATTAATTGATTAATTAATAATGAATGCCTAGGATTACAATTAGAAATTGTAATGGCGCTTATGACACGAGGTTAGGTTGTATTAGTGGTGGAAGTCTGCCCGGACTCGACCGGCATATCCAGCAGCCACTAATGTTGAACCTAATATGAGAGGTCTAAGTGCGCAAATATGAATCGGGCTATGACATGAGGTTAGGCCCAACTTGTGGAATAATAATGCCCAGACCCGACTGGCATATCCAGCATCCACAAGTTGTAGGCCTAATGTAGGAGGTCTAGCCCGTTATAAACCATAAATGAACATGGTAATAAATTGGACTTCTTAACCAAATCTAATCCATAGGGATTGTATGATTGTGAACTAAATTTAGGGTTAAGTAAAATTGGTTGGACAGTGGATGGATTAAGCAAATCTGAGGGGGTGGGAATATTTACATATAGGCCCACAAAATACGATAAGGTTATGTAATTAAAGACACCAAATGTTATACATGACCGGGGAGAATAATAAAGTTATTGAATTAAAGACACCTTTAAGGGTAAGCATAACTTGTATAAATGATAGGGTTATGTGATTAAAGACATCTAGTGGTATAAATAGGCAAAGAAAACCTAGTAGGGAATACAAGACAAAAGGGACAGCTTGTATCATATTGTGTGGGACCCATTTCATCCAGTAACCCGGAGTAGGTGTCAAAACATGTACTCCGTACTAGGTCAGGGAAGGGGCACGCTTACTAGACTGATTGTAAGAGATCCAAATGTGGAGGACGGTGTGGGCGGCGCAAACTGACCGGGCCATGTGCGTGCATGAGCCGGGCAGAAGGGGATAAGACGACCGTGACAGCTATACATATGGCGTTGTGCATATCAGTTAGGGGTTGCCACTTTAGGACGTGATACATCCTACAATGGGGCCGACACAGAGTATCTACGGAGTAGGGAGCCGATCGATTAGGGTAGTAGTTAGGGTACATTTGAACGTATGCCTAAGTCTACCACCTTATAGTGGAAGGGATCATCTCATTTCGGTTATACTAGTAATAGTGCATAGTAATCATTAGAGAGGCGTATACATCTTATCCTTTCTACCTTGTCACACCTGCCATTTATGTAGTTATCTCTCTTATCCACTTTATATGCCTGTCATGCTACTTTTATTTATTTACTTGCTAAAAGTAACTAGACTCGCCAGACTTTATGTCTGACCCTTTTGTTTCCTCTTCTTTCTTCCGTTCCCTCCAGGTTCTCAGGGAGAAAACACTCAGGCTTAGTCAGGACTCAGTTATCATCTTGCTAGAGCTGCTTTCAAAGTATGGCTCAAAGTTCTTATCTCTACTATAGCTTAGTTCTTTTGTTCTTGGGGAGTTATGTTATGCTTTTTATATTTATGTACTCTGATGGTACAAGACATAAGTTATATTATTGTAATGGTTTTTGTGACTTATGGTATTTTGGACCATGATGTATGATTTGTGTTTGAAATAAAAATTTGAATTTCCGCTGCTATCTTATTTATATCTGTCTTGTAATATTCTGTATCTGTTTACTTATAACGCTTCATGAAACTTAATGCATTCCCTTTGTTAGTAACTGTGATGGCCTGCCCCGGAACAGCCGACATTTCCCCGAAGATGCGCTGTGCTAATGCCCAACTAGCACAGACGGTCGTCAAAAGAATTGATGTTTGCCTTTCAGTAGAGTGGTTACATTAAGAATTTGGTTCAGTGGTTTGGGAGGAATCGCTGTTTTAAGGTTTTTCAGTTGGCTGTTCAAGTTTTGGAGCCTTAGTGGACTGATTTGGAGAGGCCCATTAGTGGGCTGGTGGAATCCTATAAATAGGGGGTGAGAGTGGAGGGAAAAAGTTTACTTTCCCATTCTCTCATTTGGAGGCTTGATCACCTTCTTCCTCTAACACTTTTCCACCATTAAAAATCCAAATCTAAGAAGGGAAATCATAGATCTACACCTTTGGGGGCTAGATCTACATCATTTCAAAGGCGAATTCATTGGATCGAGGAGTTTGATTCAAATTGCTTGCTATACAGATTCATAGTTCTATCATTTTAGCTTGTTTTGGGAAATCGGTGAGTGATATGCATCTCTCACATGGATTTAATAAAGCATATGAGTGTTTGTTCATGTTTTTCGTCAAGTGCAAGTGTTTTTCCATGGATCTATGCATTATTAAGTCCATTTTCATATGGATCACCCTATGATCTAAGTTTGCATGTTTAAATCGGTAATTCCTATGCCATTTCACATGTTTATGCAAGCTAGATTCGCAATTTAGATCATATGTTCATTTATAATGATTTTTGGTGAATTTGCATAATTTGATGATAATTGTCATTTTGATGTTGTTATGGATTTGTTGAGTTGGTTATGATTGATTAGGATGACTTAGATCAGTTGTTGTCGTTTGGCGAAGGTTTGGTCAAGTTTGGAGCTAATTTGGTCAGATTTAGCTTTGGGTCATTTTTCCAAGCTTTGGGTCGTTTTTGGAGCTAATTTGGTTAGATTTAGCCTTGGGTCATTTTTCTTAGTTTTGGGTTGTTTTTCCAAGCATTGGGTCGTTTTTTTGAGCTAATTTGGTCAGATTTATCTTTAGGTCGTTTTTCCTGGCCTTAGGTCGTTTTTCTTAGCTTTGGATCGTTTTTCCAAGCTCTGGGTCATTTTTTGGAGCTAATTTGGTCATATTTAGCTTTAGGTCATTTTTCCTAGCCTTAGGTCGTTTTTCTTAGCAATGGGTCATTTTTCTTGACTTTGGGTCGTTTTTCTTGGCTTTGGGTCGTTTTAAGACCTAAGGGGCAAGACCTAAGGAGTAAGACCTAAGGGGTTAAAGAGCTAAAGAATGTCGACTGAATGAAGCTTGTTTTTGAGTTGGTAATAGTGATAACTTTGAGGAGCATTCAAGTGGGAATATTCGAAGTGTTGAATGGGTTCATTGATGGGTGTAGACCAACGAGAAAGGAGGCAACTCAAAGGTGCCTTGAGCTAGGGAATAATGGCTGCTCAAAAGTGTTATGAGCTTATGGATAGTCGTAAGTGATAACGATTGGAGATGCGAAGGCCGAGGGATTATCTTTATCGCCGGATCTATCCAGCTGAGAGTAAGGGTTACGTGATTTCATCGTATGGTCGAGTACCCTGGGTTTCGTTGTATGGCCCAAACACATTTCGTCGTATGGTGTGTGGGGTTTGGCTAGAACTGGGGTTTCGTTGTATGGCCCTTGACAATTTGATGGCAAATTGTTAGCCAGTCATGCGATTAACAGTGGTTTCAAAGGAAGGTTGGTGGTGATAGCCAGAGTCTGTCATGGATGTTTGGTTACTTGTTGTGATTATGTTTGAGTTGATATTTCCATGTGTGAATAGTCGTTCTTATTACCATGGCTGGATTGTTAGTCCTTTGAACGTATGGATCGTAAAAGGCTATCACTATCATGTCATAGGGAAGGCAGGTGTAAGTTCTTCTCTGGAGCTGGGTAAATTAGTTCGTTTATTTAACCATTCTCATATACTTTATTGATGAAGTTTGTTAGCTGTTTTATCACTCACTAAGACTGTTGTCTGACTCAAGGTTTTATGTTTCCTCTTATTACCTTGGGTTGTTCATCGATTGTTGGATGGGCAGACTAAGTAGTAGGTAACATGTAGCTTAAGTGAGGACTGTGTTGTTGTTCGGAGGCAAGCAGGAGGCTGGCGTGCTCTTTACTACCATCTAGTATCTGTTTCCACTGTGTGCTATTTCTATGATTATTGTAGTGAGACAAATTGTACAAACACTACTTTTTCTATCCACGTGAATGGGAAATACTTTCTAATTATCACGAAAGTTTAGTGTTTTTCTGCTTCACTATCACTTCCTGTTGTATATGTTCTATTATATTTTATCCTTGCGTTGTGAGTTTACGACAGGTTCCGCTTGTGTTTACCTACTCTGATGATCATCCATAGCTGCCTTGCACACCTGTCAGTGCATTATTCCTCATGTTTAGTGCGGGGTTTATGGGCGGTCGTCACATTTGGTATCAGAGCTCTGGTCAACGATTGTGGCCAAAGTTCGAAGACGTAATTATGTATGAGAGACGTACTTGTAGATTTCATTTGGATGTTTACTATATATATTAGCATATACAGTAGTAGTGATTGTTTTCCTTTAGCAGTTTATATTTTAAGTAGATTAATCATTCTATTTTAGATTTAGAATGAGCTGTCAAACCTCTACCTGAGATTGGAAGAGTAGGAGATGGAAGGAGCCGATTGGAAGCACTGGCTGTTGCACCGGGTTATCTACTTACGATTGGGGCAGCCATGATGGCTGTAGCCATGCTAAGGATGCCCATTCTAGAAATGTCAATAGTGCGTAGTGTTCTTACGCAATTACCCAAATGGGATTCTGTTAAGCGACAGAGGGAATATTCTCCTACAGATGAAGAAACCTTTATTTGCCCAGTGCTAATAAGAAGAAAAGCAAGAAGAAGAGATTTAAGTAGAATGCCACTTGCTTTAATTGTCAATTAGAGGGTCATTATGCCAACGATTGTGAGAAGCCAAAAACCGAAAGGAAGTACTTTGAATGCGGCAAGCCTAGACATAAGAAGAAAGACTATCCGGACCTTCCAAAGAATAGGCAACTGGAGGACGCATGTGTTGTGGAAGCTATTCCAATTTCCTATCGTATTCCTAAAGGGAACTGGGAGAAGTTGTTGTCTGGATGTGCTTCTTGCCAGTGAAGTTGTTTGAGTTCTTTTTGTACTAGAGAATCATCATCTTTTACCTATAATAAGATTGTATGTTGAATGGGTTCAAAACTTGAAGTTGTAATAGACCTTTAGCTGTAATTGATCTAGTATGGGTTCATCTGCTCTGTTCAAGCTTTGTGGATCTAGTATTGTTGGTCATGAATGCTCACTTATGAGTGGTTGCTTACTTGTAACTTTCGCTGGGTTTGAAATCATCTTGGGCATGGATTGACCCAAGAGATGTGCGGCAAAAGTGAGTTGCGAAAAGTTAGAGATGAAAGTTGGGGATATGGAAGGGCGGAAGGTGTTGATTCAGGGTAACCCGAAGACGGTGTTCTTATAAGTTGTTATATTCGCTTGTGATTCCACAAGAAGACTTGTCATCTGTGCTGATCGCTAATGAGAATGAGGATGTCTTTGACGAGGTAAAAGGGTTGCCACCGCATCGTGAGATCGAGTTTAGAATCGTTTTGGTCGAGGGTGCTAGAACAATCGTTATGCCTCTTAGGCGGATGGCACCTAAGGAACAACGAGAGATTGAGGTGCGAGTCCGAAACCTTTTGGGAAAACGATTCATTCGGAGGAGTGTATCCGAATGGGGTGCACCAGTCGTGTTTGCAACCAAGGCAGATGGATCGTTAAGGTTGTGTGTGGACTATCGTGAGCTGAACAAGGTGACTAAGAAGAACGAGTATCCATTGCCAAGGAATGATGACATGTTCGATCAACTTCACGAATCCAAAGTGTTTTCTCATATGGATTTGGCAATGAGATACCACTAGTTGTGAGTGGTGAGGGATAAAGTTGTGCTCTATGCAAGTCGATAGCTGGGGCCGCATGAGAAGAGTTGCCAAACTCATGATTTGGAGTTGGCGGCGATTGTGTTGGCTCTGAAGACGTGGAGACATTATCTATTGGGAGTTTAATTTGAGTTGCTTACGGATCATAAGTCATTGAAGTAACTTTTCTCCCAAAAGGACTTGAATCTTCGGCAGCAACGATGGCTAGAGTTTCTGGTATCATATGATTTTAGTATAGCCTATACTCCTGGAAAAGGTAAAGCAGTTGTAGATGCGTTAAGTAGAAGACATGCAAGATTGAGAACGATGTTTTCAGAATGGAAGAGCCTCGAGTATTCGACAAGGTTTGATTTCAGGCCAAAATGTGATTTGGAACCTAAAATGTTGGCAAGCTTATTGATAATACCTACTCTTATCCAAAGAATTGGCGAGGGCCAAAAGCAAGATGTAAAGCTTGTCGAGGTTATCCAGAAATTGGAACCGAAAGATAAAGAGTTCGAAGTCGATCGAGAAGGTTGGCTTCGAAAGCAAGGACGATTAGTTGTTCCTGATATTGATGGATTAGGAGATGAGGCTCTAAGAGTATGTAATCACTTGAAGTCAACGATTCATCCCGGTGGTAATAAGATGTATTAGGACATGAAGCGAGTTTACCACTGGGAAGGTATGAAGCGAGATGGTTGGAAAATTCATTTCCAAGTTTATGAATTGTCAGTTAGTGAAAGCTGAACAGAAAAAGGCGAGTGGTTTACTTCAGCCAATAGAAGTTCCTACATGGAAGTGGGTGCAAGTGTCGATGGATTTTATCGATGGACTAGCTAGGACGAGGGCAGGGAATGAAGGATTTGGGTCATTGTGGATCGTTGACCAAAAGTGCAAGATTCATTCCTATCAAGTCGACGAGGATGGCGTCGAAAGTAGATGAACTTTATCTGAAATGGATAGTTCGATTCCATGGTGTCCCAAAGAGTATAGTGAGTGATCGAGATCCATTGTTCACTAGCGGATTTTGGAAAAGTTTGCAAGAAGCTTTGGGAACCGAGTTGTGCTTGAGTACGGCATATCATCCAAAAACTGATGGTCAAACCGAGAGAGTCAATCGAGTTTTGGAAGATATCCACAGGGCTTGTGTGTTAGACTTCGGTGGATCATGGGAGGACGTCTACATTTAGTTGAGTTTGCGTATAATAATAGCTACCGGTCTAGCATTGGGATGGCACCATACGAGGCATTGTATGGGAGGCTATACAATTCTCCAGCCTGTTGGTTAGAAACTGGAGATAAGTTGTTACTTGGGCCAGAGATGATTAGAGAGACCTCAGATGGTATCGAGATCGTTCGGCAACGAATTAAAGCGGCCCAAGATTGTCAGAAGAGTTATGCAGATAAACGTCGGAAAGACTTGGAATTCGACATAGGCAATATGGTTTGCATGAAGATTTCGCTGTTGAAACATATGGTTAGATTCAGAAATAAAGGAAAGTTGGCTCCTAGGATTGTTGAACCATTTCCAATAGTCGAGCGAATCGGAAAGCTCGTGTATAGGTTGATTTTATGCGAGAGTTGTAGAGTGTGCACAATGTTTTTGTGAGTCGTTCTTGTGAAAACATTCGCATGGTCCAGACATGGTAGTACCCCCAAAGCAGTATGTCGACCTTATAGTTGAGTTCGTAGTTATGAAATCTCGTAAGCCACTTCGTGTTATGGCAAATGACACGAAACAACTTAGGGAAAAGACGTTTAATTTAGTTAAGGTACAATGGAGTGAGGATGGCGACGATGTTACATGGGAGATGGGGGAGAGTATAAAGACGACCCATCCAAAACTTTTCATCCGTACGACCCATTGATATCGCGCCATCATTATTACTTGTTGATTTTGTTGTTATCTTGTTGTTGTTTGATAAAATTCCACGTGCTAGGATAAGGCTATGGATGCATGACTTGATGGTTGCTAGTTTGGGTGATAGAATTGGCTTCTCATGGATGATAGGCATGCGGAATTGTTGTGATTGCTTGTGTTTGCTTGGAATTTCGGGGGCGAAATTATTAAGGTGGGGAGAATGTAACAGCCCGCATTTTACGTATCGGAAGATCATAAAATATTTTTATTTTATTTCCTGAGGAATGGATCACTCTCATCTTTTGGTATGTTGGTTATAGGGATGTGAGACATGTCCATAATTTTTACCAATTTTGTTTGTGACCATTTTGCCCCTGCCAGTCTTGCACATGGCATAATTTTTGACTCAGGTCGAATCAGAGGGTGCGGCATGTGCTATTTGAAAGGAATTAATGTTTGCCTTTTTGTAGAGTGGTTACATTAAGAATTCGGTTCAGCGGTTTGGGAAGAATCGTTGTTTTAAGGTTTTTCAGTTGGTTGTTCAGGTTTTGGAACCTTAGTGGGCTGATTTGGGGAGGCCCATTAGTGGGCTGGTGGAATCCTATAAATAGGGGGTGAGAGTGGAGGGAAAAAGTTTACTTTCCCATTCTCTCATTTGGAGGCCTTGATCACCTTCTTCCTCTAACACTTTTCCACCATTAAAAATCCAAATCAAAAAGGGAAATCATAGATCTACACCTTTGAGGGCTAGATCTGCATCATTTCAAAGGTGAATTCATTGGATTGAGGAGTTTGATTCGAATTGCTTGCTATACAGATTCAAAGTTCTATCATTTTAGCTTGTTTTGGCAAATCGGTGAGTGATATGCATCTCTCACATGGATTCAATAAAGCATATGAGTGTTTGTTCGTGTTTTACATCAAGTGCAAGTGTTTTTCCATGGATCTATGCATTGTTAAGTCCATTTTCATATGAATCGCCCTATGATTTAAGTTTTCTTGTTTAAACTGGTAGTTCCTATAGCATTTTACATGTTTATGCAAGTTAGATTCGCAATTTAGATCATATGTTCATTTATAATGATTTTTGGTGAATTTGTATAATTTGATGATAATTGTCATTTTAATGTTGTTATGGATTTGTTGAGTTGGTTATAACTGATTAAGATACTTAGATCAGTTGTTTGAATTGTTGTTGTCGTTTGGCGAAGATTTGGTCAAGTTTGGAGCTAATTTGGTCAGATTTAGCTTTGGGTCATTTTTCTTAGCTTTGGGTCGTTTTTCCAAGTTTTGGTTCATTTTTGGAGCTAATTTGGTCAGATTTAGGTTTGGGTCATTTTTTGAGCTAATTTGGTCAGATTTAGCTTTAGGTCGTTTTTTTGGCCTTAGGTCATTTTTTCAAGCTTTGGGTCGTTTTTGGAGCTAATTGGTCAGATTTAGCTTTAGGTCGTTTTTCTTGGCCTTGGGTCGTTTTTCTTGGCCTTGGGTCGTTTTTCTTGGCTTTGGGTCATTTTAAGACCTAAAGGGCAAGATCTAAGGAGCAAGACCTAAGAAGTAAGACCTAGGGAGTAAGATCTAAGGGGTTAAAGAGCAAAAGAATGTCGACTGAATGAAACTTGTTCTTTAGTCGACAATGGCGAGAACTTCGAGGAGCATTCAAGTGGGAATATTCAAAGTGTTGAATGGGTTCGTTGATGGGTGTAAACCAACGAGAAAGGAGGCAACTCAATGCCTTGAGTTGGGCAATAATGGTTGCTCAAAAGTGTTCTGAGCGTATGGATAGTCGTAAGAGATAATGCCTGGAGATGCGAAGGCCGAGGGATTATCGTTATCGCAGGATCTAGCCAGCTTAGAGTAAGGGTTACACGATTTCGACGTATGGTCGAGTACCCTGGGTTTCATTGTATGGCCCAAACACATTTCGTCGTATGGTGTGTGGGGTTTGGCTAGAACCGGGGTTTCGTTGTATGGCCCTTGACAATTGATGGCAAATTGTTAGACAGTCATGCGATTAATGGTGGTTTCAAAGCATGGTGTAACAACCTGAAAATCTGGGCCAGTTTAAAAATTTTATTTTGGCAATTTTAGCGAATTTTGTATTTTTAAATAATTATTTTAAATAATATCGACGAGAAAATTTCTTTTGAATAAAATTCAATCGTATATAGTTATATAGATCGACGTTAGAATATAAATAATTATATATAATTATAAAAGGAATTGAAAATGGCGCGGTAGTTCGATAATTCGATTTCAAACTTCAAATGAACATACCGGGTGCAAAATAATCCGGATTTTAGTGAAACCAAAAACATTAGAATCTAATTGATAATATCTTTCCAACGAATCTGAAAAATCAAAATTTCATAGCGGGGATCAAAAGATATGTCCAGTTGAAAATTATGAATAGTCGCTATGGAATTCAGGCCCTTAAAAATGGACATTTTGCAAACGACCTCGGATTTCAATGAAATCACTTTTGTTGGGTCCGTGATGTCAAATTATTGCTAGATTCCAAATTTTATAATTTTTCGAATCAATATGTGAGCGTGGCGAAGGAAAACGCGTTTGACCAGTTTCAGTTGATTTTAATCGACTGGAAAATGGCCATTTTTCAAACGGTCTCAGAATTCAACGAAACTAGTTTTGTTAGGACCGTATCGTCAATACGAAGCTAGAATATATTTTTCTGCAATTTATAGAGTTAGTATGTGACCCCAGTAAATTGAAATGTGCGTTCAGATTCAATATATAGGTTATATGTTGATTTTGACGAAAACTGATCGAAACGATCGAATCAGCCTACGATACATATCCCATTGTGTTCAGAATGGGGGTAAAACGCTGTAGACGACAGGCGGTGGGCCTCGTTTTGAGGTCGAATAAAAAAGGTTACTTTTTGGATAAATAAAAGAATTTATATATATATATATATATTATACCTTCTCTTTCACTTAACCCCCCCTTCTCTTCCTTTGACCAAATCGATTTCCTTCAGAAAAAAAGAACGACGAACGATCGTCGATGCCGCCCTAGGTGGCGTCACACCACCGCCACCCCCCACCGTCCCTGCTCTTCCTCTACCTCCCCTTCTTCCCCTCCGCTTCTTCCTCCTCTTCTATCGAGCCTCGCGCCCCCCTAAGGCCACCGCACCCATCGTGGCCCCCACCTCCGATCAAGAACTGCGCCACACCCTGCTGACCACCCCGGCGCCACGCTCAGCCTCCCCGACCACCAGCCCGCCGCCTGCCCCCGCAGCGAACCCCACCTCTCCTGTTCGTCGAAACCAGAAAACCCCCTCCTCCTCCTTATTCCATTGTAAGTTTTAATTATATAGTTATTTATTTTTATTTAGTTACAATAATTAGTTTTAAAGCGAAAGAAAAATTTCAGTTTTTATATGATTGAAAACTGAATTTTTATAAAATAAAAAGTTTATATTTTTTTTATTAGGAGGAAGCTTATATTATAGAATTATTAAAGAAGTGATTTTTATATAATAGAAAAATTAAAGATATGATTTTTCTATAATAGAGATAATAAAAATATAATTTTTATATGATAGAAAGGTTCAAAATATAATTTTTATTCATGTAGTAAGTTAGAAATATAGTTTTTATATATGTAAGAATATAAAAATTCGATTTTTATATATTGAATAGCGAAGCAAAAATTTGATTTTTATATATTGAATAGCGAAATAAAAATTCGATTTTTATATATTGAATAGCGAAATAAAAATTCGATTTTTATATATTGAATAGTGAAGTAAAAATTCGATTTTTATATATTGAATAGCGAAATAAAAATTCGATTTTTATATATTGAATAGAGATATAAAAATTCGATTTTTATATTTTGAATAGCGATATAAAAATTTGATTTTTATATATTGAATAGCGAAATAAAAATTCGATTTTTATATATTGAATAGAATATAAAAATTCGATTTTTAAATATTGAATAGCGAAGTAAAAATTCGATTTTTATATATTGAATAGCAAAGTAAAAATTCGATTTTTATATAATGAATAACAAAGTAAAAATGTGATTTTTACATATGTAGTGGCTACGGGCGAAGAAAGTGATAAGAGACGAGAACATTGAAGATTTCCTGCATTAGAAGTGCCGTGGAGTTAGGATAGCTATCGGTGAGAACTTCTCACTAAAAATCTCTTTTTCTAGTTATATATATATACTAGGATGCAGACGGTGTTTAGTAGCACCCGACATGTAACGACAACGGATTTCGCCCGGACCTAATCGATCGCTAAACCGACCAAGACCGTTCGAATCCCGTATACGCTAACTTTGGGTATACAACACATCAGAACAAATAACAGAAGACTTCAATAAACATCATAATAATGTTACATCAGAGTACAGAATATCAGAGTATATCGAAATATAATACACAGCGGAAGATAAATTTACATAAATGTAAAACAGTGCACAACGGAAATATAAACTACACAGCGGAAGACTGTAAATGCCTGGACACAGCTTAAAGCTTCAATCCAGAATCCTGCTCAATACATCTGCAAAATAAAACTACTCGACTGCCCGTGTGGAAAATAGGGGCACCCGAGTTCGCAAGGGAAAAGCAAACTACAGGTCAGTCATGGGACTGGTGTGAGAACTCAAAAACAGTTGTTAAACTTGTTTAAAAATAAGGCAAATCACGGGACCACGCCACTTTCGCGGAACGGGTTTACCCCCATGAAAGCCAGTGTATAAGCAACAATCAATATAGATATATGGATCTACTATGCATCACACAACATGCAATATCCCAATCTACCCACTTAGATTAATCACAACACTTAGATTTTCCAAATCCAATTCAATTTACAGAAATTATTCCTTTGGATTTTATTCCCGATTTCTTATTTCAAATCATTTGAAATACATATCTAACTTTCTATATCAAAGTAGATTTCACTTCGGGATCTCAAATCAAATCATTTGGAAATGTGAATTCCAAAACATAACAATGCATACAAACAAGTATGCAACCAAATATCGTGCTCCCCATCGACAAGGCAAAGGGTACGCACCTCGCAACTCGATATATATATGTGCACCTACCCCACATAGGAGTAGGCTACACCGACGATGCACCTCCCACTCAGGAGAGCATACACCGCCCTCTCACCCATACTTTTAGTCTCAGGGTTACCCGAATCTTTAGTCACATACTAAATCATTTCATATCCCGAAGTAGGGAAAATCATTTCACAACGTAATAATCACAAGTACTTTCAAAATATAGTACTTCACATCAGTAATTCACGCATATGATCAGTCACTATTAATCACATAACCTTTGAGCTCGTACGTCTCAAAGAAGGGTGTTAAGCAAGAGAATAAATTCTCCGCCACCAAACAGATACATCATCAATAGCAACTAATCGAATATGCGATGAACCACAATGTAACATATAATACATTTTCTAAATCACTTTAGAAATCATCGGGTTTTGGGCCTCGAAATCCTTTCTGTTTTATAAAACATTTTTATAAAACATTCCCTGTCCAGAATCGGGAACACGTTTCTTTTCGCTTTAAGAAAAATATCATTTCACAGTCATTCATTAAATTTGAAATGAACACAATATCGCTAAACACCTTATCGTCAAATCGTGAAGTGTTTCACAAGGCGTTAGCACATAGATATTTTCAACCCAACCCAATGCTAAATGTAAAAGCATATTTTGCTCATAAACTGGTCGAGCACAATCCAAACCATCAATCAATCAAATTTGACATTAAATATAAGGTTTTAAATAGAGAGAGTATTGACTTATATTTAACATCAAATCCTGAAACCAACAGATATCATATCGGGAATAACGATATCGATATCTTCCAAATTCCCATCACAATATCTGTAATCATGGAATCCAATATCGAAAATATCCATAGATAATTTCAATTCAAATCTAATCCAATTTATTTATTTATAACCATTGGATTATTTTTCTAGTTAATAACTAGTTCATTTCGATAAAAATCTATTTTTATCTTTTCAAATATGGAGTTTTTCATCCCAATTCTTCACAAATCATTTCTTATGATTTTACACAAATTATTACTATTTTTAATAATTTTATCAAGGCCCGTACAGTCGATTTCCAACAATGGCCATCGAACTGCACTTACAGCGACCTTTTTCAAATTTGATTTGGACGTATCTCCAAATCCAACCGTTAGATTTCAAATTTCTAACATTCATTAGAAAGCTCTTTTCGATACGAACCCAACGGTTCTGATTTCAGGAGAATCCGACGGTCGGATCTCCCGTAATGTCCGTTCGAAGTCAATGGTCGAAATTCGCGAACTGCCGCAGCGCGGCGCGTTCTATTCAGGCCATTATATTATATATATAATATATATTTCGTCGATTTCCTTTTAAAACGAATTTTATAAATCATTTCAAATTTGTTTCAAAAACAATTTCAACCTTTATTTCAATTTCAAATCAAAATTGAAATTTCCTTTATAAATTCTTTTAACATTCACTTCGATTTGATTTCAATTCAAATCGATTTCAATTTTATTTCAATTCGAATTCATTTTCTATTCAATTCAATTCGAATTCATTTTCTATTCAATTCAATTCGAATTCATTTTCTTCTTTATTCAATTCGAATTCGTTTTCTATTCAATTCAATTCGAATTCATTTTCTATTCAATTCAATTCGAATTCGTTTTCTATTCAATTCAATTCGAATTCATTTTCTATTCAATTCAATTCGAATTCGTTTTCAATTGTATTCAATTCGAATTCGTTTTCTATTCAATTCAATTCGAATTCGTTTTCTATTCAATTCAATTCGAATTCGTTTTCTATTCAATCCAATTCGAATTCGTTTTCTATTCAATTCAATTCGAATTCGTTTTCTAGTCAATTCAATTCGAATTCGTTTTCTAGTCAATTCAATTCGAATTCGTTTTCTATTCAATTCAATTCGAATTCATTTTCTATTTTATTCAATTCGAATTCGTTTTCTATTCAATTCAATTCGAATTCGTTTTCAATTTTATTCAATTCGAATTCGTTTTCTATTCAATTCAATTCGAATTCGTTTTCTATTCAATTCAATTCGAATTCGTTTTCTATTCAATTCAATTCGAATTCGTTTTCTATTCAATTCAATTCGAATTCCTTTTCTATTCAGTTCAATTCGAATATTTCATATACATCGTTTTCATTTCATATATATATATATATATATATATATCGTTTTCAATTTGAATATTTCATATACATTGTTTTCAATTCGAATATTTTCACTTTCAATATATCCGATATTTTCACTTTCAATATATTCGATATTTTCACTTTCAATATATTCGATATTTTCACTTTCAATATATTCGATATTTTCACTTCGCTATATATATAAATTTCACTTTTCATATATTCGATATTTTCACTTTGCTATATATATAAATTTCACTCTTCATATATATGTTATTTCACTTCGCTATATATATATATAAATTTCACTTTTCATATATATGTTATTTCACTACTTCGCTATCAATCAATTTTCACAACAATTTCAACCAATAAATATCGTCCATGGTTTGTGGACGAGGGGCGTGTATATATATATATATATATATATATATATAGATATTTATATATAGCAATTCACTTCCACTTTCAACACATATATAAAATTATAAAAAGAAATTGAAGAGTGAGAAATCCTCACCAATAGCTATCCAACTACACGATTCTTCCTTTATAGAAATATTCGCCTTTTGTCGCTTTCACCCGTATTCTCTACATATGTAAAAATCGAATTTTTACTATGTTATTCAATATATAAAAATCTGATTTTTCTTTCGACTCAATATATAAAAATCTGATTTTTACTTCGACTTTCCATAAATAAAAATATGATTTTTACTTCGACTTTCCATAAATAAAAATATGATTTTTACTTCGACTTTCAATAAATAAAAATATGATTTTTACTTTTTAAAGAAATCAGTTTTTAACTTTTAAAAAACCAAATCAGTTTTTTTTACTTATCTAAAATAAAATCAGTTTTTATTTTCTTTAAAAAAACAGTTTTTAAATCCTTTATCAAATCTGTTTTCCTCTTTTTTTAAAAATGCAGTTTTTATCTTTATAAAAAAATGCAGTTTTTATTTTTTTTTTAAAAATGCAGTTTTTATTTTTTTATAAAAAATCCAGTTTTTACATCATAAAAAAAAATCCAGTTTTCAGTTTCTTTGAAAAACCAGTTTTAAAATTCTTTTCAAATCAGAAGTTAGTTTTTAAATCTAAAAATAAATCAGTTTTTAAAACTTTAACAAATCAGTTTTTTTTTCCTAAAAAAAAACAGTTTTTATAACTTTAAAAAAATTCAGTTTTTAAATTCTAAAACAAAGAAACAGTTTTTAAAATTCTTAAAAAAATGCAGTTTTGCTCTTTTAAAAAAAAAACAGTTTTATTCTAAAGAAAAAACTACAGTTTTAATCTTTTTAAAAAAATAACAGTTTTTAAATAAAAATAAAAATAAAACAAATAAAAAAAAAATGGCTCACCGATCTTCGAAGTGGAGGAGGGAAGAAGAGCGTCGGCGGTGGCTCGTGGTGTCGCGATGAGGCGTTCGATGGTGGAGGCGGGGTCTTCTTCGATTGCGTCGCGACTGGGTGTCTCGAGGGGTCTCGAGGTGAAGGCGGCTTCGACACTGGAAGGAGGCGGTCGTCGAGGGGTTGTTCGGTGGTGGGTAAGGCGGCGGCTCGATTGGACTTAGGGTTAGGTTTTTTTTTCTTTTTTTTTTTTAATTCGGTTTCTGGTAAGTGATTCGGGGGGGGGGGGGCAACGAAGAAGAAAAGGGGGGGAAGGTAATTTTTTTATTTATTTTATTATTATTTAATTATTAAATTTTGCAAAAGGGTTGACTTTTACTTATGACCTCGAAACGAGGCCCACCGCCTGTCGTCCATAGCGTTTTACCCCCATTCCGAACATAATGGGATATGTATCGTAAGCTGGTTTGATCGTTACAATCAGTTTCCGTTGAAATTACATTTTAAATCCTTATATTGAATTTTAAACGTACATTTCAAATTACCGGGGTCACATACTAACTAGAAAAATCCCAGAAAAATATTTTCTAGCTTCGTATTGACGATACGGTCCTAACAAAACTAGTTTCGTCGAATTCTGAGACCGTTTGAAAAATGGCCAATTTCCAGTCGATTAAATTCAACAGAAACTGGTCAAACGCGTTTTCTTTTGCCACGCTCACATATTGATTCGAAAAATTATGAAATTTGAACTCTAACAATAGTTTGACATCCCGGACCCAAGAAAAGTGGTTTCGTCGAATTCCGAGGTCATTTGCAAAATGTCCATTTTTAAGGGCCTGAATTCCATAGCGACTATTCAGAATTTTCAACTGGACATATCTTTTGATTCCCGATATGAAATCTTGATTTTTCGGATTCGTTGGAAAGATATTCACTATTAGATTCCATTATTTTTGGTTTCACTAAAATCCGGATTGTTTTGCACCCGGTACATTCAATTGAAGTTTGAAATCGAATTATCGAACTACCGCGCCATTTTCAATTCTATTTATAATTATATATAAATATTTATATTCTAACGACGACACGTATAATATATACGTTCGAATTATATTCAAAATAAATTTCTCGTCGATATTATTTAAAATAATTCATATTAAATAATCAGAATTCGCTAAAATTGCCAAAATAAAAATTTCAAACTGGCTCGCATTTTACGGGTTGTTACAATCTCCCCCACTTAAAACTTTTCGTCCCCGAAAAGGAACAAAGTAGAAAGTGGTTTTATTAATCAACACTACGTTCGATCTGGCTTCCATTCTCCAACTCTTTAGTTTCTGAGAATTTTCAAAATTTCAAAAATTTGGCTAACACCCTAAATTTTTGAAAAATTTCGCCATAACCTCCCCTGCACCGGGAGCATCGGGGAATTTCAAATAGCTTCCCCGGTCCTTCAGATCTCAAAAAGAAAAAGAAAAAGCCAAGCGGCTAGCCAATAGGCTCACAAAATCATCATCACCCAAACAAAACAGTAAATTATGTAGTAAACATGTACCTATTTGTCGGGCAAACAAATTTTATTCTCTGCTCTAGCCTCCTTGCTATGACCTGTTCAATGTGAGTATATGTATGCAAGCAAATGCGACCAATTTTCAATACCGTTCAATATTTGGTTCTATTAGGCATAATGGTTCAAAATTAGCAAACAAATAAACAAACAACACAAACATCAATCAATTAATTGATTATATTTTCAAATATATAATTTTATATATTTAAAAATCATATTTTCTAAAATCAGATTATATATATAATCACAAATACGTTATTTATAAACAAATAACTCTCGACTCATTCTGGGGCATTTCTAACCCCATCTCTAACGAGTCACTCATTCTAGAATGCTACTGATTCTACCTCTAATGAGGATTCTTTTATAGGACATTACTAATCCTACCTCTGATGAGTCTTTTGTTCAGTTCTAATGAGTTGTACCCCAAAGATTTGAGTTTAACCAAAGCTCTGATACCACGTTGTAACGACAACGGATTTCGCCCGGACCTAATCGATCGCTAAACAGACCAAGACCGTTCGAATCCCGTATACGCTAACTTTGGGTATACAACACATCAGAACAAATAACAGAAGACTTCAATAAACATCATAATAATGTTACATCAGAGTACAGAATATCAGAGTATATCGAAATATAATACACAGCGGAAGATAAATTTACATAAATGTAAAACAGTGCACAGCGGAAATATAAACTACACAGCGGAAGACTGTAAATGCCTGGACACAGCTTAAAGCTTCAATCCAGAATCCTGCTCAATACATCTGCAAAATAAAACTACTCGACTGCCCGTGTGGAAAATAGGGGCACCCGAGTTCGCAAGGGAAAAGCAAACTACAGGTCAGTCATGGGACTGGTGTGAGAACTCAAAAACAGTTGTTTAACTTGTTTAAAAATAAGGCAAATCACGGGACCACGCCACTTTCGCGGAACGGGTTTACCCCCATGAAAGCCAGTGTATAAGCAACAATCAATATAGATATATGGATCTACTATGCATCACACAACATGCAATATCCCAATCTACCCACTTAGATTAATCACAACACTTAGATTTTCCAAATCCAATTCAATTTACAGAAATTATTCCTTTGGATTTTATTCCCGATTTCTTATTTCAAATCATTTGAAATACATATCTAACTTTCTATATCAAAGTAGATTTCACTTCGGGATCTCAAATCAAATCA
Organism: Allium sativum; assembly: GCA_030737875.1. Taxonomy (NCBI): domain Eukaryota; kingdom Viridiplantae; phylum Streptophyta; class Magnoliopsida; order Asparagales; family Amaryllidaceae; genus Allium; species Allium sativum. The sequence goes on along the minus strand of CM060913.1, from coordinate 928,967,537 downwards.
TTTGGAAATGTGAATTCCAAAACATAACAATGCATACAAACAAGTATGCAACCAAATATCGTGCTCCCCATCGACAAGGCAAAGGGTACGCACCTCGCAACTCGATATATATATGTGCACCTACCCCACATAGGAGTAGGCTACACCGACGATGCACCTCCCACTCAGGAGAGCATACACCGCCCTCTCACCCATACTTTTAGTCTCAGGGTTACCCGAATCTTTAGTCACATACTAAATCATTTCATATCCCGAAGTAGGGAAAATCATTTCACAACGTAATAATCACAAGTACTTTCAAAATATAGTACTTCACATCAGTAATTCACGCATATGATCAGTCACTATTAATCACATAACCTTTGAGCTCGTACGTCTCAAAGAAGGGTGTTAAGCAAGAGAATAAATTCTCCGCCACCAAACAGATACATCATCAATAGCAACTAATCGAATATGCGATGAACCACAATGTAACATATAATACATTTTCTAAATCACTTTAGAAATCATCGGGTTTTGGGCCTCGAAATCCTTTCTGTTTTATAAAACATTTTTATAAAACATTCCCTGTCCAGAATCGGGAACACGTTTCTTTTCGCTTTAAGAAAAATATCATTTCACAATCATTCATTAAATTTGAAATGAACACAATATCGCTAAACACCTTATCGTCAAATCGTGAAGTGTTTCACAAGGCGTTAGCACACAGATATTTTCAACCCAACCCAATGCTAAATGTAAAAGCATATTTTGCTCATAAACTGGTCGAGCACAATCCAAACCATCAATCAATCAAATTTGACATTAAATATAAGGTTTTAAATAGAGAGAGTATTGACTTATATTTAACATCAAATCCTGAAACCAACAGATATCATATCGGGAATAACGATATCGATATCTTCCAAATTCCCATCACAATATCTGTAATCACGGAATCCAATATCAAAAATATCCATAGATAATTTCAATTCAAATCTAATCCAATTTATTTATTTATAACCATTGGATTATTTTTCTAGTTAATAACTAGTTCATTTTGATAAAAATCTATTTTTATCTTTTCAAATATGGAGTTTTTCATCCCAATTCTTCACAAATCATTTCTTATGATTTTACACAAATTATTACTATTTTTAATAATTTTATCAAGGCCCGTACAGTCGATTTCCAACAATGGCCATCGAACTGCACTTACAGCGACCTTTTTCAAATTTGATTTGGACGTATCTCCAAATCCAACCGTTAGATTTCAAATTTCTAACATTCATTAGAAAGCTCTTTTCGATACGAACCCAACGGTTCTGATTTCAGGAGAATCCGACGGTCGGATCTCCCGTAATGTCCATTCGAAGTCAATGGTCGAAATTCGCGAACTGCCGCAGCGCGGCGCGTTCTATTCAGGCCATTATATTATATATATAATATATATTTCATCGATTTCCTTTTAAAACGAATTTTATAAATCATTTCAAATTTGTTTCAAAAACAATTTCAACCTTTATTTCAATTTCAAATCAAAATTGAAATTTCCTTTATAAATTCTTTTAACATTCACTTCGATTTGATTTCAATTCAAATCGATTTCAATTTTATTTCAATTCGAATTCATTTTCTATTCAATTCAATTCGAATTCGTTTTCTATTCAATTCAATTCGAATTCATTTTCTTCTTTATTCAATTCGAATTCGTTTTCTATTCAATTCAATTCGAATTCATTTTCTATTCAATTCAATTCGAATTCGTTTTCTATTCAATTCAATTCGAATTCATTTTCTATTCAATTCAATTCGAATTCGTTTTCAATTTTATTCAATTCGAATTCGTTTTCTATTCAATTCAATTCGAATTCGTTTTCTATTCAATTCAATTCGAATTCGTTTTCTATTCAATCCAATTCGAATTCGTTTTCTATTCAATTCAATTCGAATTCGTTTTCTAGTCAATTCAATTCGAATTCGTTTTCTAGTCAATTCAATTCGAATTCGTTTTCTGTTCAATTCAATTCGAATTCATTTTCTATTTTATTCAATTCGAATTCGTTTTCTATTCAATTCAATTCGAATTCGTTTTCAATTTTATTCAATTCGAATTCGTTTTCTATTCAATTCAATTCGAATTCGTTTTCTATTCAATTCAATTCGAATTCGTTTTCTATTCAATTCAATTCGAATTCGTTTTCTATTCAATTCAATTCGAATTCCTTTTCTATTCAGTTCAATTCGAATATTTCATATACATCGTTTTCATTTCGTATATATATATATATCGTTTTCAATTCGAATATTTCATATACATTGTTTTCAATTCGAATATTTTCACTTTCAATATATCCGATATTTTCACTTTCAATATATTTGATATTTTCACTTTCAATATATTCGATATTTTCACTTTCAATATATTCGATATTTTCACTTCGCTATATATATAAATTTCACTTTTCATATATTCGATATTTTCACTTTGCTATATATATAAATTTCACTCTTCATATATATGTTATTTCACTTCGCTATATATATATAAATTTCACTTTTCATATATATGTTATTTCACTTCGCTATCAATCAATTTTCACAACAATTTCAACCAATAAATATCGTCCATGGTTTGTGGACGAGGGGCGTATATATATATATATATATATATATATAGATATTTATATATGGCAATTCACTTCCACTTTCAACACATATATAAAATTATAAAAAGAAATTGAAGAGTGAGAAATCCTCACCAATAGCTATCCAACTACACGATTCTTCCTTTATAGAAATCTTCGCCTTTTGTCGCTTTCACCCGTATTCTCTACATATGTAAAAATCGAATTTTTACTATGTTATTCAATATATAAAAATCTGATTTTTCTTTCGACTCAATATATAAAAATCTGATTTTTACTTCGACTTTCCATAAATAAAAATATGATTTTTACTTCGACTTTCCATAAATAAAAATATGATTTTTACTTCGACTTTCAATAAATAAAAATATGATTTTTACTTTTTAAAGAAATCAGTTTTTAACTTTTAAAAAACCAAATCAGTTTTTTTTACTTATCTAAAATAAAATCAGTTTTTATTTTCTTTAAAAAAACAGTTTTTAAATCCTTTATCAAATCTGTTTTCCTCTTTTTTTAAAAATGCAGTTTTTATCTTTATAAAAAAATGCAGTTTTTATTTTTTATAAAAAAATGCAGTTTTTATTTTTTTATAAAAAATCCAGTTTTTACATCATAAAAAAAAAATCCAGTTTTCAGTTTCTTTGAAAAACCAGTTTTAAAATTCTTTTCAAATCAGAAGTTAGTTTTTAAATCTAAAAATAAATCAGTTTTTAAAACTTTAACAAATCAGTTTTTTTTTCCTAAAAAAAACAGTTTTTATAACTTTAAAAAAATTCAGTTTTTAAATTCTAAAACAAAGAAACAGTTTTTAAAATTCTTAAAAAAATGCAGTTTTGCTCTTTTTAAAAAAAAACAGTTTTATTCTAAAGAAAAAACTACAGTTTTAATCTTTTTAAAAAAATAACAGTTTTTAAATAAAAATAAAAAAAAAACAAATAAAAAAAAATGGCTCACCGATCTTCGAAGTGGAGGAGGGAAGAAGAGCGTCGGCGGTGGCTCGTGGTGTCGCGATGAGGCGTTCGATGGTGGAGGCGGGGTCTTCTTCGATTGCGTCGCGACTGGGTGTCTCGAGGGGTCTCGAGGTGAAGGCGGCTTCGACACTGGAAGGAGGCGGTCGTCGAGGGGTTGTTCGGTGGTGGGTAAGGCGGCGGCTCGATTGGACTTAGGGTTAGGTTTTTTTTCTTTTTTTTTTTAATTCGGTTTCTGGTAAGTGATTCGGGGGGGGGGGGGCAACGAAGAAGAAAAGTGGGGGGAAGGTAATTTTTTTATTTATTTTATTATTATTTAATTATTAAATTTTGCAAAAGGGTTGACTTTTACTTATGACCTCGAAACGAGGCCCACCGCCTGTCGTCCATAGCGTTTTACCCCCATTCCGAACATAATGGGATATGTATCGTAAGCTGGTTTGATCGTTACAATCAGTTTCCGTTGAAATTACATTTTAAATCCTTATATTGAATTTTAAACATACATTTCAAATTACCGGGGTCACATACTAACTAGAAAAATCCCAGAAAAATATTTTCTAGCTTCGTATTGACGATACGGTCCTAACAAAACTAGTTTCGTCGAATTCTGAGACCGTTTGAAAAATGGCCAATTTCCAGTCGATTAAATTCAACAGAAACTGGTCAAACGCGTTTTCTTTTGCCACGCTCACATATTGATTCGAAAAATTATGAAATTTGAAATCTAACAATAGTTTGACATCCCGGACCCAACAAAAGTGGTTTCGTCGAATTCCGAGGTCATTTGCAAAATGTCCATTTTTAAGGGCCTGAATTCCATAGCGACTATTCAGAATTTTCAACTGGACATATCTTTTGATTCCCGATATGAAATCTTGATTTTTCGGATTCGTTGGAAAGATATTCACTATTAGATTCCATTATTTTTGGTTTCACTAAAATCCGGATTGTTTTGCACCCGGTACATTCAATTGAAGTTTGAAATCGAATTATCGAACTACCGCGCCATTTTCAATTCTATTTATAATTATATATAAATATTTATATTCTAACGACGACGCATATAATATATACATTCGAATTATATTCAAAATAAATTTCTCGTCGATATTATTTAAAATAATTCATATTAAATAATCAGAATTCGCTAAAATTGCCAAAATAAAAATTTCAAACTGGCTCGCATTTTACGGGTTGTTACACGACACCCATCATCCACAGACCATGGATGGCTTGTTTGTTTAATTGTTTGGTTGTGTAGTTGGTTAGATTATTTGGTTTGAATTGAATTGTTGGGTGAAATGAAATTGATTTGATTTATGTGTGAATGGCTTGGGCCTTCACTAGACCGGGGATAAGGCTAGGCCTTGTCCCGTTTCTAGTATCGTGCCGTTATGCCGCCGAAATTTTCTAAAATAAGTTAGAAAAATAAAGATAACATTTTATTTAATAAATGAACCGAATAGAATATTCATAGGTTGAATAAAATAGTTTGATCGTTAAAAATATAATTTTTAACGTGAATGTGAATAAATAAATATTCATTTACAAACCGGATGGTTTGTTTATGTACACCTATTTGAAAGACATTGATTGGGACGATAAATTTTACACATCGCCCAACTGCACAAATAAAAATCTGTGTTTGATTGCTTGAAACCCCACACGGGTATTGGGATGATATTTGACGTACACTAATCCCGATTGTTTAGTTGTATGTCGATCGATTGATTGACAGGCTGTTATAAGCGTTGAATATTTATATTTGATGCTTGTACAGTGTAGAATGCACTTTGGATGATGGTTGGTTATTCATCGTTGTTGATATATACATGTGTTGTAGAAAATCAATATAATTAACATTATATGGTAATTGATTGGGCCTCATTCCAGTTTTGAAATAGAAATATTTGAAAAAGAAATATTTGAAAATAGGAATATATGAAGCCGTATTGATTAGATTGACGCCATTTTGACGTGAACGATATTTATATCGATTTTATTCATTTTATAATGAATATCGAAAGTGATTTCAAAATCTGATATTTTGAAAAGAATTGAATAAAAATAAATTCGAATTGAAATGGAATAGAAATGAATTCGAATTGAAATTGAATTGAATTGAAAACGAACTGAAATTGAATTAGAAATCAATTTGAATTGAAATCAATTTGAAATGAATTTAAAACGAATTTATATTGGAATATTCAATTTTGATTTGAAATTAAATATGAAGTTGAAACCGTTTTGAAAATGGATTTAAAACTATTTATAAAGCACATTTTGAATTGAAATCGATGAAGTATATATATATTATATATTATATAATGGCCTAAATAGAACGCACCGCGCCGCGGCAGTTCGCGAATTTCGACCATTGACTTCGAACGGATATTGCGGGAGATCCGACCGTCGGATTCTCCTGAAACCGGAACCGTTAGGTTCGTATCGAAAAGAGCTTTCTAAAAAATATTAGAAATTAGAAATCTAACGGTTGGATTTGGAATTATGTCCAAATCAAATTTGGAAAAGGTCGCTATAAGTGCAGTTCGATGGCCATTGATGGAAATCGGCTGTACGGGCCTTGATAAAATTATCAAAAATAGTAATAATTTATGTAAAATCATAAGAAATGAGTTGTGAAGAATTGGGATGAAAAACTCCATATTTGAAAAGATAAAAATAGATTTTTATCGAAATGAACTAGTTTTGAACTAGAATTATAATTCTATTTATTTTTAAATAAATAAATTGAATTTGAAATGGTTTTGAAAATAACCAGAATTTCCAATGATTGTATTGGAATGGATTTGAATCGAAATTGTCTTCGGAATATTTCGATGTTGGATTTCGTGATTATACAGATATTGTTATGGAAATTTGAAAGATATATATATATATATATCGTTATTTCCAATACGATATTTGTTGGTCGTAGAATTTGATATTGAATATAAGCCGATATATTTTCTATTCAGAGCCTTGTGTTTAATATCAAATGTGATTTGGGTTTGTCGTGAATGGTGTCTTCACTAACACTGTTCTTGAACCCAGTTGAGAAAAGATTAAATCTTTTTATTTAGATTTAATAAAGTGTACCAATTAAATAATATTTAATTGGAATTGAATTGATATTGATTTTTGGGTTTATCGTGGACAGTGTTTTAAATAACACTCGTTCTTTAACCCGATAATTAATGGAAGGTGATTTTGGGTTTATCGTGAACCGTGTTTTAACTGACACTGATTCTTTAACCCAGTTAACGATCAAAACTAAGTGGAGTTTTAATGAATCTTTAATTAGATTGAAATGATCGAGAATGGAGTATCACCAGTTTTGCTCCAGGTGATAGTTAAATCTTTAATTAGATTTGAACGTGAAATGGTAATTGAATTTACCGATAACACCGTGGTGTTAGATATGAAGTATTACCAGTTTTACTTCATGGGATGAATAGGTTGGGATTGGGAAATTAAAACAAATAACTACTTCGGTAAGGTTCGTTAATCCCGACTAGTTGAATCAAAATTCAAAAGAAGATTAAAGAATAAATTCAAGGAATTTATCTTGGATAAAATTAATGGGTACCTTTCCCTATGAATGTGAAATTTAGAAACTAACTGTCGGTTAGCCAAGCAGAATGGTTTTCTGGATATTGATCTGATGTTGGTTTCGACCTTCGGGGTTAATATCCGGGAAATTATTCTCTTGATTAATTTACGGTTAGTGACTGATAAATTGGAATGAGGCGTGTGTTGTGTTTGTGTAACACTTATTTAAAATATACGCGAGTTATTCAGAAAGACTGGGTTTATCCCATTCTGAATAACTGATACGACGATAAGTCGAAGATGAAGACGATGGTCGAAGACCGGAGGTCTTCACGTCGTTTGGGTGATTACTGATGATCTTGATTGGGCTGTACACCCAAGAAGATGGAAACAGTTGGTGATCGTCCAGACGTACTTGGAGATCGATGGATATGCGGGGTACTAGGTGCCTCCGGTTTCGTTCAGACCCAGAACGGACTTGTAAATGGACTGTGTGTCTAACATTGGATTTTAGTCTGTGTGATTGATTTCTATTAAATATATATCTATTTGGCGACGGAGAATTTATTCTCTTGCTTAACGCCCTTCTCTGAGACGTACAAGCTCAGGGGTTATATATTGATGGATATCAATCGCATGGAATGAATTGCCTGTGTGGCATGCTAAGATGCAAATGATCAAGGCTTCTGTTGAAAAGCAAAGTCTTGTGGTTGATGATCGAAGCACGGCCTTTGTGGCGTAGCTTTGTGTAACGTTTACTTCACGAGTTTCGCACCCCGGTTGTGAACCAAAAACGGGAGAGGACGTCAGGGAGGGCATGTGTTTCTTTCTAGCTAGGGTGGTGTCAGTGACCTGCTAGCCCTGATATTTATATACTTTTCACCTGTGTGGTTGTTGCTGTTGCGAGGCGCCTCGGTTTGATCGGACGATCCGGGTCCGGTGGAGTCATTCGTTGGCTCATTTACGCCCCAAAAGGCGGGGAAACGCGTGTTCAGGATTTAAGTTTAATCCACACCGGTGGACCGACCCTGAGGTTCCAAGGGTCGATGCGCTCTGACCCTGAGGCTCGGGCTAGACAGTCTCGAAGTCGGTGAGGACTATCTTTTGCCTCGGTTCATAGACGGAAATCCAATTTCCAAATACGCGACTTTGCGATTTTGATTGTATAACCTATATATGGCGACATAGTGTTATGGGGCATTCATGCCGCCTATGATTGATACTTATGATTTGAAGTTGTTTTATACACTATACACTTATGATAGTATCAAAAGATTTCTTTTAAACATATCAAGCATTCTTGGCTATTATAAGGTAAAAACCCTATCCCCCGGCTTGCGTTGCATTGTGTGATAGGACCTGGGTCTTATAATAGCTTCATTTTTCTTTATTTAGCATTGCGCTGTTGTTTTATGCACTGGTATTCTTGGGAGGAAACCCGTTCCGTGTTATACGGCGTGGTCCCTTGATTTACCAAACATTAAAAATAAAGATTAATAACTGTTTTAGTTCTCACACTAGTCACATGACTGACCTGGAGTTTATTGTTTTAACCTAAACTCTGGGTGCCCTTATTTTGACACGGGCAGCTAGTAGTTTTGGTTTTTGCAGATTTATATTCATAGGATCCTGGTTTACAGCTGGAACGATATCCGGAAAGCTTTGTATCCGTATATCTCTTCTAGTTGTGTATTGTATTATTTTCCGCTGCTATGTATTTAAATGTAATTTAAATCTCTAATATTTCTGTGTAATATTTATTCATTTATACTCTGTATATTCTTGTAATCTGATGCATTGTTGTAATATACAATGAAATGTTCTTCCGTCTGTGTTTTGTTGTGGCTTGTTCTCGACTCAATCCGCGCTTTCCCTTCTCTTCGGAGATCAGGGGAGTTCGGATCGTTTCAGCGTGCTATCAGATCTTTGGTTTACAAAGCTAGAGAACAAGACACATTAGAACCGAACGAAAGAATTCATCAGATGATTGGATTAGTAATATCCAATGGGGATGACTCGTTAGAGATGGGATCAGTAGTATCCTAGAACGAGTGTGAAGAGTATATTTTTAAAATGAAAACAATTTTGTTTTGAAAAATTAAATCAATTATTCGTATTTGATTATTTATTTATATTGAATTTGGACAGTCCAGTATATAAAGATTTTGCATATATGCCTTGCAAACGTGTATTTGAAGTTTTAATATACTGGATAGATATAGAATTACACTCGAATCGCTCGGAGATGATTTTGATGATGGAGCTCCATCATTAGAATTCATGTTCGAGTGACGAAAGTGGACTTTCTATATATTTCCTATTGACTGGTGTGAGAACCAAAATTAGATAGGGCCTATTGTTGTGATTTGGCATCAAAAATCTGATTTTTTGACTATGTATCAAAGTTATGAATTTCAAATGATAATCAACTAATTGATTGATGTTTGGGTTGTTTGTTTATTTGTTTGCTAATTTTTAGCCATTTAGCCTAATTGAATCACATATTGAATTGTATTGAAATTTGGTCGCATTTGCTTGCATATACATGTACTTACATTGAACAGGTCATAGCAAGGAGGCTAGAGCAGAGAATAAAATTTGTTTGCCCGACAAATAGGTACATGTTTAACATAATTTACTGTTTTGTTTGGGTGATGATGATTTTATGAGCCTATTGGCTAGCCGCTTGGCTTTTTCTTTTTCTTTTTGAGATCAGAAGGCCTATATGGCAATTTCGGGATTTTCCCGTGGCTCCCGGTGCAGGGGAGGTTATGGCGAAATTTTTTGAAAATTTAGGGTGTTAGCCAAATTTTTGAAGAATTTGAAAATTTTCAGAAACTGAAAAGTTGGAGAATGGAAGAGATAGAACGTAGAGTTGAATGATCAAACCACTTTCGACTTTGTTCCTTTTCGGGGACGAAAAGTTTTAAGTGGGGGAGATTGTAACAACCCGAAAATCTGGGCCAGTTTAAAATTTTTATTTTGGCAATTTTAGCGAATTTTAATAATTTAAAATAATTATTTTAAATAATATAGACGAGAAAATTTCTTTTGAATAAAATTCAATCGTATATAGTTATATAGATCGACGTTAGAATATAAATAATTATATATAATTATAAAAGGAATTGAAAATGGCGTGGTAGTTCGATAATTCGATTTCAAACTTCAAATGAACGTACCGGGTGCAAAATAATCCGGATTTTAGTGAAACCAAAAACATTAGAATCTAATTGATAATATCTTTCCAACGAATTTGAAAAATCAAAATTTCATAGCGGGGATCAAAAGATATGTCCAGTTGAAAATTCTAAATAGTCGCTATGGAATTCAGGCCCTTAAAAATGGAAATTTTGCAAAAGACCTCGGATTTCGACGAAATCACTTTTGTTGGGTCCGTGATGTCAAATTATTGCTAGATTGCAAATTTTATAATTTTTCAAATCAATATGTGAGCGTGGCGAAGGAAAATGCGTTTGACCAGTTTTAGTTGATTTTAATCGACTGGAAAATGGCCATTTTTCAAACGGTCTCAGAATTCAACGAAACTAGTTTTGTTAGGACCGTATTGTCAATACGAAGCTAGAATATATTTTTCTGCAATTTATAGAGTTAGTATGTGACCCCAGTAAATTGAAATGTGCGTTCAGATTCAATATATAGGTTATATGTTGATTTTGACGAAAACTGATCGAAACGATCGAATCAGCCTACGATACATATCCCATTGTGTTCAGAATGGGGGTAAAACGCTATGGACGACAGGCGGTGGGCCTTGTTTTGAGGTCGAATAAAAAAGGTTACTTTTTGGATAAATAAAAGAATTTAAATATATATATATATTATATTATACCCTCTCTTTCACTTAACCCCCCTTCTCTTCCTTTGACTAAATCGATTTCCTTCAGGAAAAAAAAGGACGACGAACGATCGTCGATGCCGCCCCAGGTGCCGTCGCACCACCGCCACCCCCCTCCGTCCCTGCTCTTCCTCTACCTCCCCTTCTTCCCCTCCACTTCTTCCTCCTCTTCTATCGAGCCTCGTGCCCCCCTAAGGCCACCGCACCCATCGTGGCCCCCACCTCCGATCGAGAACTGCGCCACCCCCTGCTGACCACCCCGGCGCCACGCTCAGCCTCCCCGAACACCAGCCCGCCGCCTACCCCCGCAGCGAACCCCACCTCTCTTGTTCGTCGATACCAGAAAACCCCCTCCTCCTCCTTATTCCATTGTAAGTTTTAATTATATAGTTATTTATTTTTATTTAGTTACAATAATTAGTTTTAAAGGGAAAGAAAAATTTCAGTTTTTATATGATTGAAAACTGAATTTTTATAAAATAAAAAGTTTATATTTTTTTTTATTAGGAGGAAGCTTATATTATAGAATTATTAAAGAAGTGATTTTTATATAATAGAAAAATTAAAGATATGATTTTTCTATAATAGAGATAATAAAAATATAATTTTTATATGATAGAAAGGTTCAAAATATAATTTTTATTCATGTAGTAAGTTAGAAATATAGTTTTTATATATGTAAGAATATAAAAATTCGATTTTTATATATTGAATAGCGAAGTAAAAATTCGATTTTTATATATTGAATAGCGAAATAAAAATTCGATTTTTATATATTGAATAGCGAAGTAAAAATTCGATTTTTATATATTGAATAGCGAAATAAAAATTCGATTTTTATATATTGAATAGCGATATAAAAATTCGATTTTTATATATTGAATAGCGATATAAAAATTCAATTTTTATATATTGAATAGAGAAATAAAAATTCGATTTTTATATATTGAATAGAATATAAAAATTCGATTTTTAAATATTGAATAGCGAAGTAAAAATTCGATTTTTATATATTGAATAGCAAAGTAAAAATTCGATTTTTATATAATGAATAACAAAGTAAAAATGTGATTTTTACATATGTAGTGGCTACGGGTGAAGAAAGTGATAAGAGACGAGAACAGTGAAGATTTCCTGCATTAGAAGTGCCGTGGAGTTAGGATAGCTATCGGTGAGAACTTCTCACTAAAAATCTCTTTTTCTAGTTATATATATATATATATATATATATATACTAGGATGCAGACGGTGTTTAGTAGCACCCGACACCCATCATCCACAGACCATGGATGGCTTGTTTGTTTAATTGTTTGGTTGTGTAGTTGGTTAGATTATTTGGTTTGAATTGAATTGTTGGGTGAAATGAAATTGATTTGATTTATGTGTGAATGGCTTGGGCCTTCACTAGACCGGAGATAAGGCTAGGCCTTGTCCCGTTTCTTGTATCGTGCCGTTATGCCGCCGAAATTTTCTAAAATAAGTTAGAAAAATAAAGATAACATTTTATTTAATAAATGAACCGAATAGAATATTCATAGGTTGAATAAAATAGTTTGATCGTTAAAAATATATTTTTTAACGCGAATGTGAATAAATAAATATTCATTTACAAACCGGACGATTTGTTTATGTACACCTATTTGAAAGACATTGATTGGGACGATAAATTTTACACATCGCCCAACTGCACAAATAAAAATCTGTGTTTGATTGCTTGAAACCCCACACGGGTATTGGGATGATATTTGACATACACTAATCCCGATTGTTTAGTTGTATGTCGATCGATTGATTGACAGGCTGTTATAAGCGTTGAATATTTATATTTGATGCTTATACAGTGTAGAATGCACTTTGGATGATGGTTGGTTATTCATCGTTGTTGATATATACATGTGTTGTAGAAAATCCATATAATTAACATTATATGGTAATTGATTGGGCCTCATTCCAGTTTTGAAATGGAAATATTTGAAAAAGAAATATTTGAAAATAGGAATATATGAAGCCGTATTGATTAGATTGACGCCATTTTGACGTGAACGATATTTATATCGATTTTATTCATTTTATAATGAATATCGAAAGTGATTTCAAAATCTGATATTTTGAAAAGAATTGAATAAAAATAAATTCGAATTGAAATGGAATAGAAATGAATTCGAATTGAAATTGAATTGAATTGAAAACGAACTGAAATTTAATTAGAAATCAATTTGAATTGAAATCAATTTGAAATGATTTAAAACGAATTTATATTGGAATATTCAATTTTGATTTGAAATTAAATATGAAGTTGAAACTGTTTTGAAAATGGATTTAAAACGATTTATAAAGCACGTTTTGAATTGAAATCGATGAAGTATATATTATATATATAATATAATGGCCTGAATAGAACGCACCGCGCCGCGGCAGTTCGCGAATTTCGACCATTGACTTCGAACGGATATTGCGGGAGATCCGACCGTCGGATTCTCCTGAAACCGGAACCATTAGGTTCGTATCGAAAAGCGCTTTCTAACAAATATTAGAAATTAGAAATCTAACGGTTGGATTTGGAATTATGTCCAAATCAAATTTGGAAAAGGTCGCTATAAGTGCAGTTCGATGGCCATTGATGGAAATCGGCTGTACGGGCCTTGATAAAATTATCAAAAATAGTAATAATTTATGTAAAATCATAAGAAATGAGTTGTGAAGAATTGGGATGAAAAACTCCATATTTGAAAAGATAAAAATAGATTTTTATCGAAATGAACTAGTTTTGAACTAGAATTATAATTCTATTTATTTTTAAATAAATAAATTGAATTTGAAATGGTTTTGAAAATAACCAGAATTTCCAATGATTGTATTGGAATGGATTTGAATCGAAATTGTCTTCGGAATATTTCGATGTTGGATTTCGTGATTATACAGATATTGTTATGGAAATTTGAAAGATATATATATATATATATATATATATATATCGTTATTTCCAATACGATATTTGTTGGTCGTAGAATTTGATATTGAATATAAGCCGATGTATTTTCTATTCAGAGCCTTGTGTTTAATATCAAATGTGATTTGGGTTTGTCGTGAATGATGTCTTCACTAACACTGTTCTTGAACCCAGTTGAGAAAAGATTAAATCTTTTTATTTAGATTTAATGAAGTGTACCAATTAAATAATATTTAATTGGAATTGAATTGATATTGATTTTTGGGTTGATCGTGGACAGTGTTTTAAATAACACTCATTCTTTAACCCGATAATTAATGGAAGGTGATTTTGGGTTTATCGTGAACCATGTTTTAAATGACACTGATTCTTTAACCCAGTTAACGATTAAAACTAAGTGGATTTTTAATGAACCTTTAATTAGATTGAAATGATCGAGAATGGAGTATCACCAGTTTTGCTCCAGGCGATAGTTAAATCTTTAATTAGATTTGAACGTGAAATGGTAATTGAATTTACCGATAACACCGTGGTGTTAGATATGAAGTATTACCAGTTTTACTTCATAGGATGAATAGGTTGGGATTGGGAAATTAAAACAAATAACTACTTCGGTAAGGTTCGTTAAACCCGACTAGTTAAATCAAAATTCAAAAGAAGATTAAAGAATAAATTCAAGGAATTTATCTTGGATAAAATTAATGGGAACGTTTCCATATGAATGTGAAATTTAGAAACTAACTGTCGGTTAGCCAAGCAGAATGGTTTTCTGGATATTGATCTGATGTTGGTTTCGACCTTCGGGGTTAATATCCGGGAAATTATTCTCTTGATTAATTTACGGTTAGTGACTGATAAATTGGAATGAGGCGTATGTTGTGTTTGTGTAACACTTATTTAAAATATACGCGAGTTATTCAGAAAGACCGGGTTTATCCCATTCTGAATAACTGATACGACGATAAGTCGAAGATGAAGACGATGGTCAAAGACCGGAGGTCTTCACGTCGTTTGGGTGATTACTGATGATCTTGATTGGGTTGTACACCCAAGAAGATGGAAACAGTTGGTGATCGTCCAGACGTGCTTGGAGATCGATGGATATGCGGGGTACTAGGTGCCTCCGGTTTTGTTCAGACCCAGAACGGACTTGTAAATGGACTGTGTTTCTGACATTGGATTTTAGTCTGTGTGATTGATTTCTATTAAATATATATCTGTTTGGCGGCGGAGAATTTATTCTCTTGCTTAACGCCCTTCTCTGAGACGTACGAGCTCAGTGGTTATATATTGATGGATATCAATCGCATGGAATGAATTGCCTGTGTGGCATGCTAAGATGCAAATGATCAAGGCTTCTGTTGAAAAGCAAAGTCTTGTGGTTGATGATCGAAGAACGGCCTTTGTGTCGTAGCTTTGTGTAACGTTTACTTCACGAGTTTCGCACCCCGGTTGTGAACCAAAAACGGGAGAGGACGTCAGGGAGGGCATGCGTTTCTTTCTAGCTAGGGTGGTGTCAGTGACCTACCAGCCCTGACATTTATATACTTTTCACCAGTGTGGTTGTTGCTGTTGCGAGGCGCCTCGGTTTGATCGGACGATCCAGGTCCGGTGGAGTCATTCATTGGATCATTTACGCCCCAAAGGGCGGGGAAACGCGTGTTCAGGATTTAAGTTTAATCCACATCGGTGGACCGGCCCTGAGGATCCAAGGGTTGATGCGCTCTGACCCTGAGGCTCGGGCTAGACAGTCTCGAAGTCGGTGAGGACTATCTTTTGCCTCGGTTCATAGACGGAAATCCAATTTCCAAATATGCGACTTTGCGATTTTGATTGTATAACCTATATATGGCGACATAGTGTTATGGGGCATTCATGCCGCCTAAGATTGATACTTATGATTTGAAGTTGTTTTATACACTATACACTTATAATAGTATCAAATGATTTCTTTTAAACGTATCAAGCATTCTTGGCTATTATAAGGTAAAAACCCTATCCCTCGACTTGTGTTGCATTGTGTGATAGGACCTGGGTCTTATAATAGCTTCATTTTTCTTTATTTAGCATTGCGCTATTGTTTTATGCACTGGTATTCTTGGGAGGAAACCCGTTCCGTGTTATACGGCGTGGTCCCTTGATTTACCAAACTTTAAAAATAAAGATTAATAACTGTTTTAGTTCTCACACCAGTCACATGACTGACCTGGACTTTATTGTTTTAACCTAAACTCTGGGTGCCCTTATTTTGACACGGGCAGCTAGTAGTTTTGTTTTTTGCAGATTTATATTCACAGGATCCTGGTTTACAGCTGGAACGATATCCGGAAAGCTTTGTATCCGTATATCTCTTCTAGTTGTGTATTGTATTATTTTCCGCTGCTATGTATTTAAATGTAATTTAAATCTCTGATATTTCTGTGTAATATTTATTCATTTATACTCTGCATATTCTTGTAATCTGATGCATTGTTGTAATATATAATGAAATGTTCTTCCGTCTGCGTTTTGTTGTGGCTTGTTCTCGACTCAATCCGCGCTTTCCCTTCTCTTCGGAGATCGGGGGAGTTCGGGTCGTTTCACATGGTTAGTGGTGGTAGCCAGAGTCAGTCATGGATGTTTGGTTTCTTGTTGTGATTATGTTTGAGTTGATATTGCTATGTTTGAATGGTCGTTCTTATTACCATGGCTGGATTGTTATTCCTTTGAACGTATGGATCGTAAAGGCTATCACTGTCATGTCATGGGGAAGGCAGGTGTAAGTTCTTCTCTTGAGATGGGTAGATTAGTTCGTTTATTTACCCATTCTCATATACTTTATTGATGAAGTTTGTTAGTTGTTTTATCGCTCACTAAGACTGTTGTCTGACTCAAGGTTTTATGTTTCCTCTTATTACCTTGGGTTGTTCATCCGATTGTTGGATGGACAGAATAAGTAGCAGGTAACAGGTAGCTTAAGTGAGTACGGTGTTGTTGTTCGGAGGCGAGCAGGAGGCTGGCGTGCTATCTTTACTACTATCTAGTATCTGTTTCCGCTGTGTGCTATTTCTATAAGTATTGTAGTGAGGCAAATTGTACAAACACCACTGTTGCTATCCACGTGAATGGGAAAGTATTTCTAATTGTCATGCAATTTTAGTGGTTTTCTGCTTCACTATCACTACCTGTTGTATATGTTCTATTGTATTTTATATTTGCGCTGTGAGTTTACGACAGCTTCCGCTTGTGTTTACCTACTCTGATGATCGTCCATAGCTGCCTTGCACACCTTTCAGCCCATTATTCCTCTTGTTTAGTGCGTGGGTTATGGGCGGTCATCACAACCTGAATCTGCAACTAAAGAGTTAGCACAACCATATGTACAGTACTCTAAGGTAACACTAACATAATGTGCAAAGATAATATTGGAGTGTGCCTGACATGGTGATATAAAACATCAAACATAAAAATCATCCTCACTTCTCTCACTCACTGCATAAAGCGTACGATATCCATTATTCTGATCACCCAGTCCTTTGCCACGATCACTTTGCCCTTGGGCGTCATAGTGACCCCATTGCGCTGATCCATAACCACTAACACTTTGTTATGTCTACTTTGCACAATGGAGTCATGATGACTCCACTACACTGGCTCATAGCCATGCTACATTCGCTTTTCCCCTTTGGAGTAATGGCTACTCCACTGCACTGATCCATAGCCTAACACCCGTCTCTTGGTGGTGAATCAAAGTTATAGACATCGATAACTCCTTTGCCCACGTCCTGCAGCAAAGCCCAACTCATGAAGTTAACTCATTGGTTCCCATCTAGATCTTGAGTTACAACTTCTCATTTGGACTACCTTTGCATCTCGGGTTTTGGTCATCACTCTGTTCAATCTCCATTCAGTTCTCATACTTCAGTTCGGGTATCTGGTTCGTGGGTCTCTAGTCGGGTCGTGACCTCCGTTCGTGACCAAACACCCTGCTCTGTTTGTGAAACACCCGTGGGGTCCACTCGTGGTGCTTGATCGGTTCGTGGGAAGGAGCTCGTGGTCTCTGGCCTGGTCCGGTTCGTGATAAGCATCTGGGTCGTGATGCTCCACTTGAGTCATGGTCCTTTCCTAGCCATTGGCTCACGGTTCGCGGTTTTCCCTCCTCCATCTGGTTTGGTTCGTGATTTGTAGGGTAGAGCATGAGGGAGGGTCGACTCGTGATGGTCCTTCACGATCAGGGGGAGGGGAGTGTCTCACGAACGGGGTATGACCAATTTCCTGCAACTATTTCTAGCAACTGTTTGCACCACACGACGGCGTTTTCGACCAATCTAACAGCTCTAGGCAATCACAAACCATTCCAAATAGTGATAACAATATGTATAATCGACTATAATCACCAAAACAACAATTTAACATGCTAATGCGAATCAAACATACACAAAAACCCTTGTTTTCCCCTTAATCATGTTTAATCAAATCTAACATTAGGATTAACAAAATATATCCAAATTAACCCAAATTTCTAACAGAGGCATAAAATGACATTTCAGAACTTCTAAATATTTTTCTAAGTCATTAGTTTGCTAATTATCACTAATCTCCCATAATTAGTCGTAATTAGTGAAAAATGATGCAAATCACTCACTTTAGCCACAAATAAGCTATAGATTTGAAAATATCTCTGATTGGGGGAGAATCTCTATGCAACACAGCAGCTCTACCTCGATCTCTATGCTAATCCGCTTTGATTTGATGTTGATTTGGGTAATATGTGATTAGAAAGTGATTAAGGATGAATTTAGAAGGTGGAGGCCATTGCAAGTTCTCAAGAGATGTAAGTGGCGGCTAGAAAAATGATAAAAATTGATTTCCCTAACCCTATCAGCCTCCCCATAACCCTAATCCCGAGATGAATTATGGGCCCATACGCTAATTACCCTAATTAGGCCTAGTTAAGTTGTTTTTCACCTTCCAATAGGGGTGAGCCTTCGGTCGGTTCAGTTAGTTTGGACGTAAAAAAACTCAAACCGAATTGGCATCAAAAATTTTCTAAACCAAACCGAACCGAACCGAATTAATTTTGGTTAATTCAGTCGGTAACCGATTTAACCGAACTTGAAGGATGTACTATAATTCAAATGATGGATTCACTCAAAGTAAAACATAAATTCATGTTCGGAGAAATTTTATGTAGTAAATTTTATATTTTTGATAAGATTTGATCTAATTGCAACAAATTTCTTTATGTTATATAACCAAACAAATTGTTTAAAGTACTACAATACCATAAAATTAGATAGTAAATTAAAAGTTCGGTTAATTCGGTTAAACCGATAACTGAAAAAAAATTATTTTACAAACCGAATTCAAAACGATTTAGTTATAAACCAAACCAAACCGACCGAAATGAACCGGTTTGGTCGGTTAATTCGGTTTGAATTGAATATTGCTCACCCCTACCTTTCAAACCTTATTTCAGCCATATCTCCCAAACGGTAAGTCCGTTTTATCAATGTGACCACTCTACGGAAAGGTAAACCATCATCCAAATCCAATGGAAGTGGTTTTAGATCAAAACTCCTTACTAATCAAAAGTTATAGGCAAAATAAGATTCGCCAAGGGTAAAACGATCATTTGAAATTCGGCAAGAATCATGAACATGGGAAATGACCCTAATAGTCATTCCCCAAAGTTACACGACTATACAACTTCGTATAAGAATGAAATAAGTATCCTATGATCCTTCGATACGCAGAATGTGGGTCGTTACATTCTCCCTCCCTTAAGAAATTGCACCCCCGAAATTCCTTAACCAAAACATACAAAGGTGCTCCGCATGCCTATCAGACATTTACAAACAATCAAACATACATAACAAGACAACAAGCCTATCCTAGCATGCGGTTTACTATTAAGGGAATACTATCTCGATATAAAAACCTTACCAGGCAAAGAGTTATGGATATGTCTTCCTTATGTTCTCTTCTGTTTCCCAAGTACAGTCGTTCTCATTATCACCCTACTGGACCTTCACTAATTTCACCGTCTTCCACCGAAGTTGCTTCGTATCATACTCGATAATACGAATCGACCTGCAGTTCCCAACCGCCTCAGGTTCTACCTCTATATCGTCCAACTGATCTCGTGAAATAGCCATACCAGGGTCGTGCATAAACTTCCTTAACTGAGAAACATGAAATATGTTGTGAACTCCTGCCATCTTGCCAGGTAACTCAACTTTATACGCCAAATTCCCAACTTGCTCGAGAATTGGAAATGGACCAACAAACCTTAGTGCCAACTTGGCTCTCCTCCCTAATCGAATCACATTCTTTAGCAGAGAGATCTTGAGGAATACTAAGTCTCCAACGGAGAATTTCAATTCTCTTCGTCTCTTATCAGCATAACTCTTCTGCCCATCTTGCGCAGCTTTCATCCGTTGTTGAATGACCTTGATCTTATATGAAGTTTCTCTTATTACATCTGGCCCAAGCACAAATTTCTCACCTATTTCCAACCAACATGACGGTGAGTTGCACAGCCTTCTGTACAAAGCTTCAAATGGAGCCATACTGATACTGGATTGGTAACTATTATTATACACGAATTCCACCAGATGCAAATGGTCATCCCATAATCCACCAAAATCCAATATACAAGCCCCTAAGAGATCCTATAATATACGATTCACCCTCTCTGTTTGGCCATCGGTTTGAGGATGGTAGGTGGTACTGAGATATAATTTTGACCCTAAAGCCTCTTGTAAGCTCTTCCAAAACCCACTAGTAAATAATGGATCTCAGTGACTCACAATACTTTTAGGTACTCTCTGAAATATCACTAGCCACTTCATATACAGTTCCGCTAACTTAGCTGCCGTTCTATTTGATTTTACTAGTATAAACCTTGCACTTTTGGTCAATCAATCCACAGTCACCCAAATACCATCATGACCTGATCTCGTCTTCGGCAAACCATCGACGAAATCCATTGAGACTTGTTCCCATTTCCATTTCTGAAATTTCCAATGATTGTAACAAACCACTAGGCTTCTTTTGCTCAGCTTTAACTAATTGGCAATTCATGCACTTGGATATAAACTTCCCAACGTCTCTTTTCATCCCTACCCAGTAGTAGGTCTGCTTCATGTCCCGGTACATTTTGTTACCACCGGGATGTATGGTCAGTTTTAAGTGATGACACTCTCTAAGCACTTCATCTCTCAATCCATTAACATTGGGTACAACTAACCTCCCATTCTTTCGAAGCCATCCATCTCGATCAAGTCCATACTTGCTCTTCTCCTCACTATCGATACCCATCTTTACTATGGAGATGATTTCCAGTAGGTTAGGATCGTCCCCCGGACTGGAACCAATCCGCTCAATCAAAGTCGGTCTGATCGTCAAACTTGCTAACATTTCTGATCCAATTCACACTTAGGTCTAAAATCATATCCCTCGATATACTCTAGTTTCTTCCATTCCAAAAGCATAGCTCCCCCCCCCCAAGCTGGCATGTCTCCTACTCAATGCATCAGCTACCGTATTGCCCTTCCCAGGTATGTATGCGATATTGAAATCATAAGAAGCCAATAATTCTAACAATCTTTGCTGACGAAGATTCAAATCTTTTGAGAGAAAAGATACTTTAAAGACTTATGATCGGTAAACAACTCAAATCTTTCTCCCAAGAGGTAGTGTCTCCACATCTTCAACGCGAACACGATCGCTGCCAGTTCCAAATCATGGGTAGGATATCTTTTCTCATGTGGTTTCAGTTGTCGACTAGCATAAGCTACTACCCTACCTCCTTGCATCAGTACAACACCTAGTCCGGTCCACAAGCATCCGTGTATACCGTCATCTCTTCGTTCCCTTTAGGAATAACTAATATTGGTGCGCACATCAACTTTTCCTTTAGAATCTTAAATGCATTCTTGCACCTTTCGTCCTAGATGAAAGCTTGATTCTTCTTGGTCAACTGAGTTAACGATGCTGCTATCTTGGAGAAGTCTTGGATGAACTTATGATAATATCTAGCTAATCCCAAGAAACTTCTCACGTCTATTGCATTCTTGGGCGTAGACCAATGTGCACCGTAGCCACCTTCGTAGGATCCACGGAAATACCATTCTATGAAACAACATGGCCCAAGAATATCACTTCCCTCCTCCAGAAGTAACACTGAGAAAATTTCGCTTTCAATTGGTGTTTTCTCAACACCTCCATCACTGTGCTCAAATGTTCCTTGTGTTCTTCCTCTATCCTCGAGTAGACCAAGATATCAACCATGAACACAAGAACAAACTTATTCAACTAATCCCTGAATACCCTATTCATAAGATCCACAAAATTTGCTAGTGCATTGGTCAACCCGAATGGCAAAACCAACCACTCATAGAATCCAGACGGCGTCCAAAATGCCATTTTAGGTATACACTCAGTTGCTACTCGGAGCTGATGAAAACCTATCGCGAGATCTAACTGGGAGAACACTCTTGCTCCACTCAACTGATCAAACAAATCGTCTATCCGCGGAAGAGGTTACTTATTCTTCCTTGTCACCTTATTCAACTCACGATAGTCTACACACAATCGAAGGGAACCATCTGCTTTAGTTGCAAACACCAATGTGCGCCCCACTCGGAAACACTCCTTCGGATAAATCCCTTCTTCAAAAGATTTCTTACTTGCACCCCGATCTCTCGCTGCTCCCTTGGTGCCATACGACGAAGTGACATCACTATAGGTCTGGCATCTTTCACTAAATCAATATTGAACTCAATCTCTCAGTGTGGTGGAAGTCCGGTCACTTCCCCGAAGATATCTGTATACTGGCCAGCAATGGGAACTTCTAATAACTCGTCCTGCGGGATGTCGAGGGAATTTAGAAAACAAGCCATCACCCCGTCACTAGGTAGGCTACCAAGAAGTACTCGCCGACCATCATCCGCCCTAACGATCACTGAAGACCTTTTACAGTCCACCACTACCCCCATATCTTTGGAGCCAACTCTCAAAATAACGCCAAACCCAGTAAAGCCCAAAATAAAGCAATCACAAACAAACGTGCATCCATGACTCGATAAGACCAAATTTCGGAAAATCATACCAAGGCTAGTTGAACCACCAATCTGGTTCGTCACAACTAAAGGTCTATTAACTATCTCGGGTTCCAATTCCAACCTATCTACCAGGTCACTAGATATGAAGGAATGGGAAGCCCCGATATCAAATAACACTCAAACAGGAACATCATAAACAGAAAGCGTACCTTGAATAACAACATTCTTTCCCTTCTCATCAGTTAGGGCATTCGACGAAGAAGGAACAACGTTGATAGCATTTTCTTACATGATCTGCGTCTCTTTCAGAGGTTCTGGACATCTATCCTTAAGATGTCCCACTTGGCCACAGTTGAAGCACTTCCTGTTCGCTGGCTTGGCTCTACAATCTTTGGCATAGTGGCCCTTCTTGCCACAGCTAAAGCACTTGATATCTTTCTTGTCTTTCTTTCTTTGACCATCCTTGGTCTGGTTCTACTTCCTCTTATTCTGAAAATTATTCTTGCCTCCACCGCTGGCCTGCGACTTTGGCTCCTCCGTAGATGTAATATCAACCTTGGTCTTCGACTTAGGGTAAAGACTCTCCGATCTCAATGCCTTTCCCATAATGGATTCAAACGTCTCATCGATGTGGTTTATAAGCCTTTCCCCCAAGTACCCATCTAAGCCAGTTATGAACTTCTCGTTCTTCTTCTCGACAGTGTCAATAAGGGATAATACATACTTCGATAAAGTATCGAACTCAGCAATATATTCCGAGATTGCCCTACCATTCTGTTTAAGCTCCAAGAATTTCCTAAACAATTCCGATTACTGAGCAGCTGGAATAAACTTATCACTAAAGCGGGTCTTAAACTGATTCCAAGTAACTTGATCCTCAGGAGTAGCTGCCTTAATGGCATTCCACCAATTCATAGCTCGTCCTTAAAGTTGACGCGATGCTAGCTTTCTCTTCATTGCATCTTCGATCCCTAAATCCTCAAAGATGCGCTCACAACTATCAAGCCAATCTTGAACATCCGTAGACGATTCCGTCCCGTAGAACGGCTTCCCACCAAGGCTAGTATAATCCTTATTAAGCTTGGCGAAATCGTCTCTAGGCGCCTGCACTACTGCACCACCACCATTAGCAACGTTAGGAACTGCTCCCTGGACATCCCTAAGCATCTCCCTCATGAAGGTAGTAAACATCGCCCTTATATCAGGAACATTCCTATTGTTTTCTCTTGAACCCGTACTTCTCGTATATCGGCTCATCGTTCAATCTGTAAAGAGAAAACTATTAACCATCTTCTTAGTGGTGCAAGTGCAGTGTGACTTCATTCTTAGATATACTAATAATATGTATATAGCTTTAGAAAACCATAATATCGCAAATACGCGCTCTCATATACATATACTATCTCTCCCTGATGTCTTCCCCTAGGTTAACTACGCAACCTAGAACTCTGATACCAAATGTGATGGCCTGCCCCGGACCAGCCGACATTTCCCCGAAGATGCACTGTGCTAATGCCCGACTAGCATGGGACGTTCGTCAAAAGAAAAGAAGTGAGACGATGAATCATCAAAGAACCTGTAGTATATCACACAGCGCATGGAATAAAATATAATAGTAACATAGCTTGACATAAAAAAGGAGAGACAACGCATAATCTAAAAACTTAATCATAACCATTAGAGTAGCGGAAGTCAAAATACAACTTATTACAACTTCATTATACTGCCTCTAAAACAAAAGAAAGAGCTACACTACTTATGCCCAAGTATTGACCAGCAACAACAAAGGGAGAATATGTGTAAGATAATACGTGGAAGCCTCCTACTCGTCTCCGGACAACTACTCGTACATAACCACCTAACCTGTCTCTAGTCTTCACTTTTAGAAGCACCCAAAGTAATAAGAAGAGACATAAAACTCTAGGTCAGACAGAAGTTTGGTATGAGCGATAAGCAACAAATGAGAACAATAACAGGTATATATAATCATACATGAACCTACAACCAAAGAGTTAGCACAACCAGATGTACAGTACTCTAAGTAACACTAACATAATGTGAAAAGATAATATAGGAGTATGCATGACATGGTGATAGCAAACATCAAACATAGCAATCATCCTCACTTCTCTCACTCAGTGCGTAAAGCATACGATATCCATTACTCTGATCACCCAGTCCTTTGCTACGATCACTTTGCCCTTGGCCGTCATAGTGACCCCATTGCGCTGATCCATAGCCACTAACACTTTGCTATGTCCACTTTGCACATGGAGTCATGAAGAATCCACTGCACTGGCTCATAGCCATGCTACGATCACTTTGCCCTTTTGGAGTAATGGCTACTCCACTGCATTGATCCACAGCCTAACACCCGTCTCTAGGTGGTGAATCAAAGTTATAGACATCAATAACTCCTTTGCACACGTCCCGCAGCAATGCCCAACTCATGAAGTTAACTCGTTGGTTCCCATCTAGATCCTAAGCTAGAACTTCTCATTTGGACTACCTTTGCATCTCGGGTTTTAGTCACCACTCCGTTCGATCTCCATTCAGTTCTCATACTTCAGTTCGGGTATCTGGTTTGTGGATCTCTAGCCGGGTCTTGACCTTCGTTCGTGACCAAACACCCTGCTTGGCTCGTGAAACACCCGTGGGGTCCACTCGTGGTGCTTGATCGGTTCATGGGAAGGCGGCTCGTGGTCTCTGCCCTGGTTCGGTTCGTGATAAGCATCTGGGTCGTGATGCTCCACTTGAGTTTGTGGTCCTTCCCTGGCCATTGGTTCGCGGTTCACGGTTCACCCGCCTCCATATGGTTTGGTTCGTGACTTGTAGGGTGGAGCACGAGGAGGGGTCGGCTCGTGATGATCCTTCACGATCGGGGGGGGGGGGATATCTCATGAACGCGGTATGACCAATTTCCTGCAACTCTTTCCAGCAACTGTTTACACAACATGATGGCGTTTTCGACCAATCTAACAGTTCTAGGTAATCACAAAACATTCCAAACAGTAATAGCAACATGTATAATCGACTATAATCACCTAAACAACAATTTAACATGCTAATGCAAATCAAACATACCCGAAAACCCTTGTTTTCCGCTTATTCATGTTTAATCAAATCTAACATTAGGATTAACAAAATATGTCCAAATTAACCCAAATTTCTAACAGAGGCATAAAATGACATTTTGGAATTTCTAAATATTTTTTACATATTTTTCTAAGTCATTAATTCGCTATTTATCACTAATCTCCCATAATTAGTAGTAATTAGTGAAAAACGATGCAAATCACTCACCTTAGCCACAAATAAACTATAGATCTGAAAATATCTGATTGGGGGTGAATCTCTATGCAACAAAGCAGCTCTACCTTGATCTCTATGCTAATCTG
Organism: Allium sativum; assembly: GCA_030737875.1. Lineage (NCBI taxonomy): Eukaryota > Viridiplantae > Streptophyta > Magnoliopsida > Asparagales > Amaryllidaceae > Allium > Allium sativum. The sequence goes on along the minus strand of CM060913.1, from coordinate 928,941,133 downwards.
CTTTGATTTGATGTTGATTTGGCTAGTATGTGATTAGAAAGTGATTAAGGATGAATTTAGAAGGTGGAGGCCATTGCTAGATCTCAAGAGATGAAACGACCCGCAAATCCGTGCTATCTGAGTTGACTAAATACACCACACGTCCAACTCAAATTGCACAGAAATACGACTCATTATTAGAAAGAAGTTAGAGGATGAGAAATAGAAAGAAAGAAATATTAGAATAGAAGAAAAACGAAGATCACAACTCACAGCGGAACGAATAAAATATATTCTATAACATAAGCTTTGAAATACAAATCTGTTTTGTACATATACACATACCATCATCAGAGTACACATAACATTTGATTCAGCGGAAGTAACTCTAAATAACTAACGTTGAAGCCTCCTGCTTCAAGCTCCTCCAAGTGTATCTGTAAAAGCCTGAAACACTTGACTGCCCGTACAAATTTGGGCACCCAAGAGTTTAGGAAAAACAAAACAAAATAAACTCTGGGTCAGTCATGGGACTGGTGTGAGTAAACTCCAACCACTTGTTTAACTTTGAAAATCCTTTTTCGAAAGAAAAGATAATAGTAAGACCAGCCCACACATAAACATGGACGGTTTTTACCTTACTATAACCCAAAACACTTTGATATCAAATCCAATGATATTATAATAATGTCTACATCAAATAAATAACCAAATAGCAGAACGCTTGCATCTCACGCTCCACATATATAGTATAAAATCAAAAACCGCATGGCGCTTATTGGAGATTGGATTTCCAACATGACAAGGTATGGAACCACCTTCCGATGATGTATCTCTAGAGGCGAATACACCTGGGTTCAACAAGAACGTCTTGCAACCCGGCCCACACATGACCGACCACTCATTTCTCTTGAGTGTATCGAATGTATATCACCAACGGTTGGACTCAAACCACCGTTTCCCGAATGGGCAGAATCGATAGATTTAGAAACAAAAGGAATTTCTCTAGATAGGTGATTATACACCCTAATGGGTGCGACCCACATAGCCATGCTGCCTGCCCGATTTTTGTCCTTTCCCGGTTGTTGAGGCCTGAGGCTACGAATACTTACCATTCCTTGATAACACAATCACTTTGAATGCCACATTGTCAGATCCGTTAATCACTAGTTGAGTTTGCACAAATATTCTGGATATTATGCTAAGGGATAAATCCGTTGCAACCATATACATTCATACAGACCAACCCATTTGATCATTGGAAATACTTTGTCAGACATTCGTCCATTTACGTTCGTTCTGGGATTGAACGAAACCGAAGGCACTATTTCTATTAATAGAAAAAGCCCTTGCACTTCACTCCGTCTTCAATATATTCAGCATACTTGGTTCGCAACGCTTATGCCGATACGGAGTGGTTCTTCGGATAATAATCCAACCGGTCTCTCCATATTGACAACGATGGTCAAAACTTCGATAGTCTGTGATTTAACTATCGAATAAAAACAAGTGTTCATCCAAACATATCAAACAAATCACTGGGCTCTTTAATTAATATTTCATTAATTAAATCTCCTTTCCATTTCCTTATCAATATTTGTTAACCAAATATTTCAATAATCAATCTTGGCCCTTTACGCTATTTTTGTTTTCGTTTCCTTATCGAATTCTATATATATCGGTATATAGATTTCTAATTGTCAAATTTCTTAAAAATATTCTAACTCCTTAAATTCCCGGAAAAATTCGCCATAACCTCCCCTGTATCGGGAGCATCGGGAAATTTCAAATAGCTTCCCGGTATCTTCCTCAATCAAAAAGAAAAAGGAAAAGCCAAGCGGCTTGCCGATACGGCGCATAAATCTCATATACGAATTAAACATGTACCTTATTGTCGGGCACATAAATAAAAATCTTCATATACTTCATCCCATATCTGTTTAACACCTGTTCACCTGTTTCCAATTCAATTCAACTCAATCCATTCGTTTTAATTAAATTTTGAATCGTTTGAATTCAGTTTCGCTCAATTATTCTTTAATTAGCCTTTTTGTCTATTTCACTTCTTTGTTGAACATAACATGTTCAAACAAAATATTTAACTCATTTATAACCAAATTGAATTTCAATTTCAATTCCAGTTCCCTTTTTGATTTCGAATATAAGTTTTCAAATCGAAATTGCTTATTCAACCCCAATATCCATTCGAAACCTCCTTAACTATTTTCTATTCAAAATTAGTTAATGCTATTCACTAAATCAAAATCTGGTTTCTGTTTCAAAAATCATATTCATTTATACAACTTGAATTCGCCTATATTTTACAACTCAACTCTGAAATTTTCTAAATAGAAACTTCGGATTTTATTTGCTTAAAATCCTTTTAAAATATTAAATAGACCATTATGGTCGTTAAATAGTTCTGGCGCTGTTTTTCTGAAAATTTGATTTTGACATATCTCAAAATCTATACGACGAAATTCAGATTTTTCTCCTTCATTAGAAAACTATTATCAAATCGGTCCTGACGTTTCTTGTTTCGAAGAATTCCGACTTCAATTGCGTTCTGTATACTCAATTGAAGTTCGAATCGCCAATTTACGAACTGCAGCGCTGCGGCGAGTTCGTTTTAATTATATTTATAAATATAACCTTTTAAACTTCTTTAAAATGGATTCAACTTCATCTAATATATATATATATATATATGTTCGTATATATTTCAAATTCCATTTGAATCTTTACATAGTTTAAATCCTGTATTCAAATCCCATTTGAAATCCTTTATTCGAATTCCATTTCAAATTCTTTATTCGAATTCCATTTCAAAATCCTATATTCGAATTCCCACTTTTATTCAACTCTTTTTTTGAATTTCTATATTTGAAATTCATACTTGAATTTAAATATCCAAACTCCATTTAAATTTCCATTTGAAATTCTAAATGTTTCAAATTCCATTTGAACTTCTATATTCCAATTTCTATATTTGAATTCTATTGGAATTCAAATATTCAAACTCCTTTTTAAATTCTATATTCAAAATTCCATAGTTTAAAACTCATTTGAATTTCATAATCAAATCCCATAGATTAAATTCTATTTGAATTCAATTTGAACCTCTTATATTCAAATTCCATTTTTCATTTCCGACCCCATTTGAATTTCTAATATTCAAATCCATTTTCAACACCATTTGAATTTCTAATATTCAAATTCATTTTCACCACCCTTTGAATTTCTATTATTCAAATTCATTTGAATTCCCTTGAATTCAAATTCCATTTCAAAACTATTTGGATTTCCTATTTTGAAATCCTATTTCAATCCTACTTTGAAATCCTACTTTCAAAGTTTATTTCAAATTCTATTTTGAAATCTCATATTCAAATTTCTACTTGAATTTCTATATTCAATCCCATGTTCAAATTCAACACTTGAATTTCTATTTCAAATCTCAATTCAAATTTCATATTTAAATTCCATTCAAACCTCTATTCAAATTTCACATTTGAATTCTTCTTTGAAATACTATATTTCAAATTCTATTCAATTCTTCTTTGAAATTCTATATTTCAAATTCTATTTTGAAATTCCACATTCAAATCTCTATTTGAATTTCTTTATTCGAATTCCTTTGAATTCAAGTTTTAATTTAATTTCTTGAATTCAAATTCTATTTTTCATTCTAATTTCGTCTATTCAAATTCTATTTGAACTTCTTATTTGAATTTCTAATATTCAATCTCTTCTTAAAATTCAAATATTTAAACCCCTTTTAAAATTCAAATGTTATACTCAAATTTCATTTGAGTTATATATTTAAAAATTTCATTTCAAATCCTATTTTGAAATTTCGTTTCAAATCCCAATTTCACACTTGTATTTCTATTTTTGAATTATCAAATGATAAATCTTTTCACTTCATTTATAACTTCGTTATAAAAGAACTATTTATAACTTAGTTTATAAAGAACTACTTGTTTTATTTTTCAAAAACAAGTTTATACTTTTATTTCCATTAAAAATTCAAATTCTATTTAAAAATAGAATTTTTCCTTTTTAAAATCTCAAATGTCCTTTTGATTGGCCCAGTGATATTCAAACACACAAAGCAACGAATTATTTATTTTTCTAACACGTCATATATAACAATATATATATATGCAAACAAATAAACAAACAGATAATATATTTTTGAGGAATCCAGTTGGATTCCTCCAACCTGTTTTCCTGCATCCACAGATGTTAGCACATAAATAATACCCATTCTGCTTCGTGGCAGAATATCGCGGTATAGAAGGTCATCCACTAATCATAGCGTGGGGCGTATAGGGTAATCATCCGCTATGAAACTGCGGGCATCCGCTAATGAGGCTGCGGGAATCCAACCAATCAATCAACCCAATATATATATATATATATATATATATATATAGCCTAAATAACTAATATATATAAAATAACCATAAAACATTCACACAAGCAACAGACAATTATTTTTAATGAAATAAAAATAATTCTAAAGGTGAGTGAGATTTACTCACCTCGATATTATTTGCGCTGAATATCCATTCAAATCTCGGAACATCGCAGCTACAATTTGTCTTAAGTGAAATTCTACCTACGAATATTTATTTATGATTAACCGGATTATTGATTTTAATTAATAACTAACGATAAATAAAAAAATTCTTCTATGTATTTTAAAATAAACGTATACCTTATTTCTTGAACGACCACGAAGCCACTCAACAGCCATCGATCAACCTTTTTACTGCAAATAACCCTTAAAATTTCAGTCATCCATTATGGCATTTCCTCGAACACATTGCAGACACTCCATTGCTGAACTTCAACAAACCCATACTGTCATGCCATAAGGAAAAACGATGCTTTCCTTCACCAACAACTGAAACACATATCATTCTACAGCTGCTATTCCTTCCACCGACATCGCAAATCCCCCCACTGCCAACGTCCAGAATACCCCAAACTTAAAGAGACCGAACCCAATTCAATAACAGAATTTCGAACTATCACCTCCACCATACGAGCACTCCAACATCCAACTGTAGATCGAACTCCAATTTGCCTCCAGAACTAGCATCGCCCACCTCGATGTTGGCTTCTTCAAAATCACAATGCCTCTTCCTTCTCCCCAAACTCGAGCGCAAATCACCGTAGCGATGTTGTTCGAACGCCAAGGCCCTGCGAGTTCGTCGCGAGCGCTACCCTGATGTTGAGCCTTGCGATTTCTATTGGATTTGAAGAATCGAAGTTCTCGCAATTTCACAGAATCGAAAATTTGGGATTTTGATTTCTTTGAGTGGTTGCCCTTCTTCCTGGAGCTCTCCGTTTCGATCAATTCCCTTATCCTTTTTTTTAATTTATTTAAATTGTGGATCAATTTTTAACTGTAAGGAAGAAAATGAAAGAGAAGGCTTTGAAATGGTTTCGTGGATTAGAATAAGAGAATAGGAAGGCTCAACTTGTTTATATAGAATGTGAATGAGAACAGAAGGTACATGCCATTAAATTTGTTGTCTTGCTTTACTGCGAAGGAATGAGCAATTTCTACAGCTCGAGGAAAAACTTAGGTCTGCGATGTAAATGAAGATAGGTCGGCTGAAATGAAAATACTAGCTTTGAAAATAAAAATTGATTTTTTTTTATTATTATTATTATATATATTTTAATTAGTATGTATTGATTTAACGTAAAATCCCTGTTGATCCCGAACTCCATTTCCAACGCAGCGACTGGCACCCCTAGGGTTATAATACCATTCTGAACACATTGGGACCAGTTTCAAAGTCTAATTCGGTCGTCTGAAAAAGTTATAAATTTAAACAAACGATTCAATCTGAACTGTTTCGATTCAGTTTTATTTTTGAAGTGGATTATTTCAAACTTCTCGTATTTCGATAATTATCAAAATAAATCGTATTTCGATTATGTAATCGATAACCCAATAAAATACCATTTATATTATGAATTCAATATTTAAAACCATACTAAATATTTAAAATAAACTGTTCAAAAATCTGGGTCGTTACATTCTTTCCCCCTTAAAATAATTTCGTCCTCGAAATTGCTAAGGTAGGAAAAATGGTACAAATCCATTTCTTTTCAACATCTCACTTATGTTGAAACTCAACACTTTGTATTTCAATAATTTTAGTTGTACCAAAACTTTTGGTTTTAATTCATATTGCACCTCACCTTTGCTTCCATTCATTCTATTTGAATGGTTCACAACTAATATATTCGTATCCAATTCATATCCCATTCATATGAATTCAAATTTAATCACATTGATTCTAATCAATGTATTCACTTCGATCCATTTTAACTTTCTTGAGTTAGATTTAAATTACAGAATTCAAGTCCTTGGGTGTTCATCTCAAATCTTTTGAAATCACATATATATATATTTATATTTATTTTCATCTCAATTCAAAACATTTGAATTTTCAATCTACTTGTTTTCTTTCAAACAAATTTCCATCAAAAACTTTCTAAGGTAGCAATCCATCACTTAGAAACTCGGAAATGAACACTGATGATGTTGCAATCATCATCAGAATAATTTCCCAGCCACTGAAGTGAGTTCAATGCCTTATTATTTCAAAATCCATGAATTTCTTTCAAATCCTTTAAAACAAATCTATATTATTTTAATATACTTTGAAAAATATTTTTCAACTTCCCAGGATTAAAATTCCAAATTCTGGTTTGAATTAAATTCTAATTCATCTCATTTGTATATTTAATTTCCATACAAATTCTATTTGGTTATAAATAACCATTCTAATTTTATAATCTCATTTGATTATAAAATCAACATCCAACACATCCATATAATAATAATTCTAGAAAATTATTCTTTCTATATCAAAAATAGAAATTTTGGGTAAAATTATTTCATTTACCCACTTTAAAACAATACTGTGTTCAATCTTCTGTTCAAGTGTTTAGAAATTCCTATCGACTTTGTGGCGTCCCACTATCCGACCAGAATTCATAAACCACTCAACAGACTAGCCAACACAATATAAAACAACTTTTATATCAACTAACAAATACGCTCTCTCGTATATACACTCAACTCATTCTAGGGTACTACTGACCCTATCTCTAATGAGCACATTCCACCAAAGCCTAGGTATTCGCTCAACCTAAGCTCTGATACCAACTGAAACGACCCGCAAATCCGTGCTATCTGAGTTGACTAAATACACCACACGTCCAACTCAAATTGCACAGAAATACGACTCATTATTAGAAAGAAGTTAGAGGATGAGAAATAGAAAGAAAGAAATATTAGAATAGAAGAAAAACGAAGATCACAACTCACAGCGGAACGAATAAAATATATTCTATAACATAAGCTTTGAAATACAAATCTGTTTTGTACATATACACATACCATCATCAGAGTACACATAACATTTGATTCAGCGGAAGTAACTCTAAATAACTAACGTTGAAGCCTCCTGCTTCAAGCTCCTCCAAGTGTATCTGTAAAAGCCTGAAACACTTGACTGCCCGTACAAATTTGGGCACCCAAGAGTTTAGGAAAAACAAAACAAAATAAACTCTGGGTCAGTCATGGGACTGGTGTGAGTAAACTCCAACCACTTGTTTAACTTTGAAAATCCTTTTTCGAAAGAAAAGATAATAGTAAGACCAGCCCACACATAAACATGGACGGTTTTTACCTTACTATAACCCAAAACACTTTGATATCAAATCCAATGATATTATAATAATGTCTACATCAAATAAATAACCAAATAGCAGAACGCTTGCATCTCACGCTCCACATATATAGTATAAAATCAAAAACCGCATGGCGCTTATTGGAGATTGGATTTCCAACATGACAAGGTATGGAACCACCTTCCGATGATGTATCTCTAGAGGCGAATACACCTGGGTTCAACAAGAACGTCTTGCAACCCGGCCCACACATGACCGACCACTCATTTCGCTTGAGTGTATCGAATGTATATCACCAACGGTTGGACTCAAACCACCGTTTCCCGAATGGGCAGAATCGATAGATTTAGAAACAAAAGGAATTTCTCTAGATAGGTGATTATACACCCTAATGGGTGCGACCCACATAGCCATGCTGCCTGCCCGATTTTTGTCCTTTCCCGGTTGTTGAGGCCTGAGGCTACGAATACTTACCATTCCTTGATAACACAATCACTTTGAATGCCACATTGTCAGATCCGTTAATCACTAGTTGAGTTTGCACAAATATTCTGGATATTATGCTAAGGGATAATTCCGTTGCAACCATATACATTCATACAGACCAACCCATTTGATCATTGGAAATACTTTGTCAGACATTCGTCCATTTACGTTCGTTCTGGGATTGAACGAAACCGAAGGCACTATTTCTATTAATAGAAAAAGCCCTTGCACTTCACTCCGTCTTCAATATATTCAGCATACTTGGTTCGCAACGCTTATGCCGATACGGAGTGGTTCTTCGGATAATAATCCAACCGGTCTCTCCATATTGACAACGATGGTCAAAACTTCGATAGTCTGTGATTTAACTATCGAATAAAAACAAGTGTTCATCCAAACATATCAAACAAATCACTGGGCTCTTTAATTAATATTTCATTAATTAAATCTCCTTTCCATTTCCTTATCAATATTTGTTAACCAAATATTTCAATAATCAATCTTGGCCCTTTACGCTATTTTTGTTTTCGTTTCCTTATCGAATTCTATATATATCGGTATATAGATTTCTAATTGTCAAATTTCTTAAAAATATTCTAACTCCTTAAATTCCCGGAAAAATTCGCCATAACCTCCCCTGTATCGGGAGCATCGGGAAATTTCAAATAGCTTCCCGGTATCTTCCTCAATCAAAAAGAAAAAGGAAAAGCCAAGCGGCTTGCCGATACGGCGCATAAATCTCATATACGAATTAAACATGTACCTTATTGTCGGGCACATAAATAAAAATCTTCATATACTTCATCCCATATCTGTTTAACACCTGTTCACCTGTTTCCAATTCAATTCAACTCAATCCATTCGTTTTAATTAAATTTTGAATCGTTTGAATTCAGTTTCGCTCAATTATTCTTTAATTAGCCTTTTTGTCTATTTCACTTCTTTGTTGAACATAACATGTTCAAACAAAATATTTAACTCATTTATAACCAAATTGAATTTCAATTTCAATTCCAGTTCCCTTTTTGATTTCGAATATAAGTTTTCAAATCGAAATTGCTTATTCAACCCCAATATCCATTCGAAACCTCCTTAACTATTTTCTATTCAAAATTAGTTAATGCTATTCACTAAATCAAAATCTGGTTTCTGTTTCAAAAATCATATTCATTTATACAACTTGAATTCGCCTATATTTTACAACTCAACTCTGAAATTTTCTAAATAGAAACTTCGGATTTTATTTGCTTAAAATCCTTTTAAAATATTAAATAAACCATTATGGTCGTTAAATAGTTCTGGCGCTGTTTTTCTGAAAATTTGATTTTGACATATCTCAAAATCTATACGACGAAATTCAGATTTTTCTCCTTCATTAGAAAACTATTATCAAATCGGTCCTGACGTTTCTTGTTTCGAAGAATTCCGACTTCAATTGCGTTCTGTATACTCAATTGAAGTTCGAATCGCCAATTTACGAACTGCAGCGCTGCGGCGAGTTCGTTTTAATTATATTTATAAATATAACCTTTTAAACTTCTTTAAAATGGATTCAACTTCATCTAATATATATATATATGTTCGTATATATTTCAAATTCCATTTGAATCTTTACATAGTTTAAATCCTGTATTCAAATCCCATTTGAAATCCTTTATTCGAATTCCATTTCAAATTCTTTATTCGAATTCCATTTCAAAATCCTATATTCGAATTCCCACTTTTATTCAACTCTTTTTTTGAATTTCTATATTTGAAATTCATACTTGAATTTAAATATCCAAACTCCATTTAAATTTCCATTTGAAATTCTAAATGTTTCAAATTCCATTTGAACTTCTATATTCCAATTTCTATATTTGAATTCTATTGGAATTCAAATATTCAAACTCCTTTTTAAATTCTATATTCAAAATTCCATAGTTTAAAACTCATTTGAATTTCATATTCAAATCCCATAGATTAAATTCTATTTGAATTCAATTTGAACCTCTTATATTCAAATTCCATTTTTCATTTCCGACCCCATTTGAATTTCTAATATTCAAATCCATTTTCAACACCATTTGAATTTCTAATATTCAAATTCATTTTCACCACCCTTTGAATTTCTATTATTCAAATTCATTTGAATTCCCTTGAATTCAAATTCCATTTCAAAACTATTTGGATTTCCTATTTTGAAATCCTATTTCAATCCTACTTTGAAATCCTACTTTCAAAGTTTATTTCAAATTCTATTTTGAAATCTCATATTCAAATTTCTACTTGAATTTCTATATTCAATCCCATGTTCAAATTCAACACTTGAATTTCTATTTCAAATCTCAATTCAAATTTCATATTTAAATTCCATTCAAACCTCTATTCAAATTTCACATTTGAATTCTTCTTTGAAATACTATATTTCAAATTCTATTCAATTCTTCTTTGAAATTCTATATTTCAAATTCTATTTTGAAATTCCACATTCAAATCTCTATTTGAATTTCTTTATTCGAATTCCTTTGAATTCAAGTTTTAATTTAATTTCTTGAATTCAAATTCTATTTTTCATTCTAATTTAGTCTATTCAAATTCTATTTGAACTTCTTATTTGAATTTCTAATATTCAATCTCTTCTTAAAATTCAAATATTTAAACCCCTTTTAAAATTCAAATGTTATACTCAAATTTCATTTGAGTTATATATTTAAAAATTTCATTTCAAATCCTATTTTGAAATTTCGTTTCAAATCCCAATTTCACACTTGTATTTCTATTTTTGAATTATCAAATGATAAATCTTTTCACTTCATTTATAACTTCGTTATAAAAGAACTATTTATAACTTAGTTTATAAAGAACTACTTGTTTTATTTTTCAAAAACAAGTTTATACTTTTATTTCCATTAAAAATTCAAATTCTATTTAAAAATAGAATTTTTCCTTTTTAAAATCTCAAATGTCCTTTTGATTGGCCCAGTGATATTCAAACACACAAAGCAACGAATTATTTATTTTTCTAACACGTCATATATAACAATATATATATGCAAACAAATAAACAAACAGATAATATATTTTTGAGGAATCCAGTTGGATTCCTCCAACCTGTTTTCCTGCATCCACAGATGTTAGCACATAAATAATACCCATTCTGCTTCGTGGCAGAATATCGCGGTATAGAAGGTCATCCACTAATCATAGCGTGGGGCGTATAGGGTAATCATCCGCTATGAAACTGCGGGCATCCGCTAATGAGGCTGCGGGAATCCAACCAATCAATCAACCCAATATATATATATATATAGCCTAAATAACTAATATATATAAAATAACCATAAAACATTCACACAAGCAACAGACAATTATTTTTAATGAAATAAAAATAATTCTAAAGGTGAGTGAGATTTACTCACCTCGATATTATTTGCGCTGAATATCCATTCAAATCTCGGAACATCGCAGCTACAATTTGTCTTAAGTGAAATTCTACCTACGAATATTTATTTATGATTAACCGGATTATTGATTTTAATTAATAACTAACGATAAATAAAAAAATTCTTCTATGTATTTTAAAATAAACGTATACCTTATTTCTTGAACGACTACGAAGCCACTCAACAGCCATCGATCGACCTTTTTACTGCAAATAACCCTTAAAATTTCAGTCATCCATTATGGCATTTCCTCGAACACATTGCAGACACTCCATTGCTGAACTTCAACAAACCCATACTGTCATGCCATAAGGAAAAACGATGCTTTCCTTCACCAACAACTGAAACACATATCATTCTACAGCTGCTATTCCTTCCACCGACATCGCAAATCCCCCCACTGCCAACGTCCAGAATACCCCAAACTTAAAGAGACCGAACCCAATTCAATAACAGAATTTCGAACTATCACCTCCACCATACGAGCACTCCAACATCCAACTGTAGATCGAACTCCAATTTGCCTCCAGAACTAGCATCGCCCACCTCGATGTTGGCTTCTTCAAAATCACAATGCCTCTTCCTTCTCCCCAAACTCGAGCGCAAATCACCGTAGCGATGTTGTTCGAACGCCAAGGCCCTGCGAGTTCGTCGCGAGCGCTACCCTGATGTTGAGCCTTGCGATTTCTATTGGATTTGAAGAATAGAAGTTCTCGCAATTTCACAGAATCGAAAATTTGGGATTTTGATTTCTTTGAGTGGTTGCCCTTCTTCCTGGAGCTCTCCGTTTCGATCAATTCCCTTATCCTTTTTTTTTAATTTATTTAAATGGTGGATCAATTTTTAACTGTAAGGAAGAAAATGAAAGAGAAGGCTTTGAAATGGTTTCGTGGATTAGAATAAGAGAATAGGAAGGCTCGACTTGTTTATATAGAATGTGAATGAGAACAGAAGGTACATGCCATTAAATTTGTTGTCTTGCTTTACTGCGAAGGAATGAGCAATTTCTACAGCTCGAGGAAAAACTTAGGTCTGCGATGTAAATGAAGATAGGTCGGCTGAAATGAAAATACTAGCTTTGAAAATAAAAATTGATTTTTTTATTATTATTATTATATATATTTTAATTAGTATGAATTGATTTAACGTAAAATCCCTGTTGATCCCGAACTCCATTTCCAACGCAGCGACTGGCACCCCTAGGGTTATAATACCATTCTGAACACATTGGGACCAGTTTCAAAGTCTAATTCGGTCGTCTGAAAAAGTTATAAATTTAAACAAACGATTCAATCTGAACTGTTTCGATTCAGTTTTATTTTTGAAGTGGATTATTTCAAACTTCTCGTATTTCGATAATTATCAAAATAAATCGTATTTCGATTATGTAATCGATAACCCAAAAAAATACCATTTATATTATGAATTCAATATTTAAAACCATACTAAATATTTAAAATAAACTGTTCAAAAATCTGGGTCGTTACAAGAGATGTAAGCGGCAGCTAGAAAAATGGTAAAAACTGATTTCCCTAACCCTATCAGCCTCCCCATAACTCTAATCCCAAGATGGGTTATGGGCCCATACGCTAATTACCCTAACTAGGTCTGGTTAAGCTGTTTTCCACCTTCCAAACCTTATTTCAGCCATATCTCCCAAATAGTAAGTCCGTTTTGTTAATGTGACCACTCAATGGAAAGATAAACCATCATCCGAATCCAATGGAAGTGGTTCAGGTCAAAACTCCTTACCAATCAAAAGTTATAGGCAAAACAAGATTCGCCAGGGGCAAAACGATCATTTAAAATTCGGTAAAAATCATGAACATGGGAAATGACCCCAATAGTCGTTCCCCAAAATTACACGACTATACGACTTCGTATAAGAATAAAATAAATATCCTATGATCCTTTGATACGTAGAATGCGGGTCGTTACAGTGACATTAATGATTCATTCACTTTGTCAAGTGAAAGGTGATTCAGTTACTTTGCCTAATAAACAAGATGTGCATTCTCCATATGTTTCGAAATCAAATGATTCCAAAATTCCATCATTATGGAGTTTTGATATGTTTTTCGTGTTTATATGGGCTAGCTGACAATTCTAGAGGTTTGTTGGATTTAAGTCACTAAATTTAATCCACTTAGTTTTTATGTCAAACACATCATAGTTAAGGATTTAAAAGGATCATTAACTATTTGTGAAATTCCATAATATATATTTCATTTAAAATAAAATAATAACAATTGTTCTTTTATTACAAATGAAATTCAAACTTGTCTAAACAAGATTTATTATAAAATTTATTTTAAATGGAATTTCATAATAACAGTTATTTTATTTATTTAACTAAGCTAGTATATATAACAATAATTAAGTTCCTATGGATAATCTAGCAACATTTGCTTCATTTCCAATTGTAAGTCCACTTGTCCTGTTAAACAGATTTCTACTTATTTTGCAACTTCTGTAAGTTTACATACATTTATGTGATTCATATCTAGTATCTTATACTAGAAATGTACTATTAGATTGTTATAACATTTATATCTTATTTTGGTTGAAGTCACACTTCAACTTTTCATTTTAGATTTTTGATATTTGTAAAACAATTACGTTTAGTTTGTTTGAGGACAATCCTCAAATTTCAATGTTAGTCAAGAAATTTGATTTAATTCAATTTGTCCTTCTTAAGGATTAATTTAAATTATCGGAGTTATCTGTTATTTAATATCTAATATCTATAGCAGATGATAAATAATAACTGATTCTATAATATTTAATTAATATAAATACAAAATTTTGAAAATCAAATTTTATATTTATATTAATGTATAATTTTAAACTAGCGGCATACATAACTAAACTCTGAACTGCGACTGACTAATCCGTGCCTTCGGGGGGGGCATTCGTCCCACTCAAATTAACATCCCTCTCTTTATCTACATATATCAGTATATATATATATATATATATATAATGGTGTTCCAAGATCGATATCTAGTCATGCCTTGACCTAGCTTTGGCTAATCCCCAAAACACAACCTTTTAGGTAGGCATCTTATGTCACTTATATTGTATATAATTCTTGGATCACATGATGAACATTTTGTTCATTAAATTATTCATTTGCTCAGATATAGAATAATACATGCTCTTTGTCTCTAAGGCCATAAATATTATTATGCAGCCTTAGTTAAATCAAACCCAATAATACAATCGAAGAAGCATAATTACTCTTACCGCATATAACCAAAATAAAAGATGCACAATGCTTTGCCATTAGTTATATCCAATGAGACTGACATTGATGGGTGTATTACTAGAAGACTTCACCACGACTTAGTATAACAATATTTTCTTTAAAGGGAATTTATAATTCATAGTGGTGAACAATATCAAAGTTACTTACATATATAAAAACATATGTATTTTATATTCATAATATTAATTGGATTTAAATAATGTATATAATATATATTTAAATTAAATGTAATATAGGAATGATGCCTATAATCCATTTGAACATTTCAAAATTTTAGTGATCAAAATTACTACATATCTTATATGTTGCAATCTAAACCTGACTTCTTTTATCATATAAACCTAAGTCAATAACATATCATAATTTTATATAAGTTTAAGGTTCAATTATAAATATTGAACCAATTTCATTATCTTATTTTGCAAACATTTATATTACAACCGGTAAGCACAGCCGCATTATGTTTGTAAGCATAAGGGGCTACGGATAAGAAAATCTATAACATATATATGATGCAATCACACTTATATAATCAATATATATATATATATATTAGGCTAATATATATACATATATATCACCTAAAATTTCATAAATATATGTACAAATTTTATAACTAAATATATTGCAATTTACAAAAAAAAATGAATAATGTGCCAGTTTCATACAATCACTCAATCGTTTTGCTATTACATGGTTGTACAAAGAATATTATGACCATAAACAAGAATAGGGTCAGACCCTTTTACATATAATAACATTACCAGGTGTTATTAACTTGTAGTGTTAACTTACATATTCATACATACTTGTATATATTATATATATGTATGATTTGTTATACACATATATAACTTAGTCCAAATTATTACATATCAATCATACATTTATCAGTCTTGTACGTAAAGTCCACAAACTTGTGCAGATCATTACGCTAGCATTTTATACAATTTTATGTTGAAACCCATCATTATCAAGTAAAATGACACTTGCAATTTCAGCTATTGCTTAACCCTGCCTCCTTCTGAGTTGTTTTCTTGTTGGAACAATTTTCCGCAATCATAATAACTCCTGCGATATTAAAAGAGTTTTTAATCAACATGATCAGTCTTACTAAGAATACATCTATATGTATATAATCATGTTGAATTAAATACTCATCAATATATTTATATGTATCATTATTAAAACATTTTTGTCATTTTGATACAACAAATAAACTGAGAATCTGCTGTATCATAAATTATATGATGTATCATATACATCAAATGAGATTTTTATTTCGAAACAAGGTATGCAAAACGTATTTTCATTATACATATCTCTAACTTATTAAGATATGTGCTCTAACAATGTGGTCCTTTAAAATATGTATTTTATGTTAGGGATTGCGGAATGGATCGTTAAGGCAAAACTAACACTAGAGGGGGTGAATAATGTTTTTGAGAATTTAAACACTATAGAAACAATCACAGACATAGAATTAAACACAAACACAAAGACAAATAGAAATAAAATGTTGAAAAGGAAAGAACACACTGGATTTTATATCGGTTCGGAATTGCTCCTACGTCCAGTCCCACGCAACGCTAGATTGTGCAGAGTTTTATTACTATATATCCAATTACAATCCTCCTTCATTTCAAGGCTATAAGGGATACCACCGATTCCACACACACACACACTTGATCAAGTATATCCTCCTTGATTTCATGGCTACAAGGGATACTACTGATTATAAACACTATCCAAACAATTACAACAGCCCTATAATTCTTCAATAGCACTTTAATTCAGAGAGTAGAGAGTGAAAAGAGAAGAAGTTTAATGAAAATAGAATTGAATTCAGTAGAGTATAAGTGCAGAAATCATAAAAATGAGAAGATACAATGGTGTAAAGAAAGGAGATGAAGACGCAGAAGAAGAATGTTTATAAAATTCGAAATCGACCCCTATTTATAACATTTGAAAGGTTGCAACGTTTCTGAACTGTCACAAATAGTGAAAAGACACTTTCTTTCAATTTTGAAAAAATGAAAGTTATATGTCGACATGTATATAAATGTATGCCGACATATCATGTTTTAAAATTGAATTTTGAGCATTTTCAAGTGTTTTGATAAATATATATATATATATATATATATATATATAATTCTGGAAATTCTTGAATTAAAACATAGTGTTATAAATGAATATTATAAAGTAGAAAATCATATGAAAACATAAATATAAACTATATAAACATATTTATAAAATTATAGAGTTAAAACTATATAAATATAAAGTATAAAATTTATAAATCTTGAGTTTAAAATCAAAATAAAAAAAAATAGAGAAGATAAAGTTTAAAAATAGAATTTGAAATCAAAAATTGAAAAACATAATTTGAATTTGAGAGTGCTATTCAGAGTTTTACATAATCTAGACTCTATTACTATATTTTTCTTGAACTCTTGAAATCTTGAATACTCATGAGTCTTGAATCATCTTCGAATTCTGAATCTCTAATATCTATAAGCTGTACAGCCTTCAGTAACAATTCCTGTATATAAATCCTGCATATGTGTGTGTGTGTGTGTATATATATATTCTAGACAAAAGTGTTAGTATATTTTAAAATCAATTAATATTAAAATATGGTTGTTGTCATCAAAAATCCATTCTCCAACATTTTAGGCCTAACTAACATGGTGAATATACTTATTTAACAGTTGGACTCATTTCATATGTTATACATGATAATACAATGGCTTTGTTATTAAATAAATACAACATATTTATCAGATAATATGATGATACAAGCATCAGTTAAAACATGTATTAAGACTGAAATAATGTCCATATTTGATTACATAAACACTAATAGCTTGAGAGCAAAAAATTGTCAAAATTAATTCTGGTAGGCCTCTATGACAAAAGATTCAAATACTGGTAGCATGAATGGTTACTTTAAAACATGTATCACAATGCAAAAGCCATTAAACAAGATAGTGTGTGTGTATGTGTATATATATATTGTTACATATATATATAGAATAAAATTGTTCTAAAACTAGAAAACTAGTTCTTAATTAAATGCAAACTGTATCTAAATTCCTGTTACTATTTGTCAAAATATAATATTTATATATACTAGTGTGAACCCGTGCTTCGCGTACGGGCTTGCTGAAAGTAGTTATAATAACGGGAAAAAGCCTGAAATAATTATTTGTATTTGATTTCTAAATCGGTAGCAATAGTAAATATGAAGTAATAATGCAGCACTGCAAAGTACAAAATCATGCGCACGTCATCATTTTGGTATGCTGGTTAGATTTCTTGTTTGTTGGTTATTCAAAAGCCACATGTTTTAAAACACCTAAAGCCCATATCAAATTGTAATTGCTGCTTATTCACAAACGATCACAGATTATTTATAATAGCGAAGGCTTCTTGTTGTTTTGATTAATGTTCGTTGGTGCAGTAAATAGTGAATTATCCACATGCACAACGATTGTTGTTGAAATATATAATTGCCATAGCTTAGCATTTTGTAGGTATTGTTGCATAAAAAGGTGAAGTAATTCCATCCACTACTATTTCCAAGCAGCTCAATTAAATATCCTTTAACCGGTGCTCCGACTAATAAACCAAATAAAG
Organism: Allium sativum; assembly: GCA_030737875.1. Taxonomy (NCBI): domain Eukaryota; kingdom Viridiplantae; phylum Streptophyta; class Magnoliopsida; order Asparagales; family Amaryllidaceae; genus Allium; species Allium sativum. The sequence goes on along the minus strand of CM060913.1, from coordinate 928,922,608 downwards.
TAACATACCATTAAATATAAATCTTAAATAATAATCATTTCCCTGATCAGAAGTTCACCCAAAGTTATAATTTTTTTCATCAAAAGTACATTGCTCTCTAAAATAATAAAGTAACAACTAATTATATAGTCATTACAAAGAAACGGGCAACATGTAAACGAAAATGTATGTACAAAGCACAACTTGATTTTTAACATTCCGCACCATCACTATCCAATAATAAATATGCAATAGTTTTATGAACAGACCAATTATAAAACTCCAAAAACAACCATTTGAGGGCATGGTTTTTCCAGATAGCGATAACTGGAAAAGGCCATAACTTAAATATCTGAAATTGCAATATATATAAGTAACAAAACTGTGGCTAATGAAAAAAATGAGATTAACAATAATAATCTGGCCAGCAAATATTGCAACATAGGCACTTTTGCTTGTAGAAAGACCAGAAATGGCTAAATATAATTTGAACCAATGAGATGTAGCTCTAGTAAAAATGGATTTGAAATCCTCCCATTGGCTTTACTCCATCCATTTAAGTAATATCTTCCCTAAATGTCAGGAGCAACCTGGAAATTTTTTAAAAGTGGCCCTGTATAAGAGTACGTAATTTTAAAGCCACGCTTACAATTAAGTCATAATAATAGAGAATAATATTACTGTATGTTAATAGGTTGATCTTGGATACAGTCATAAAATAACTTGTGAAATAGCATAGTGTATGCAAGAGTTTTAGTAATGGTCAAGTCAAAAATCTTAAATAGCAACAAACTACATTGTCCTAGTGGATAGGGACTTCAAGTTTTGATGCAAAAGGTCTTGTATATTACGTAAGGCTTGTAAATAAGTATCAATTTTAGAAAAAGAAGTCAAATGCCTTCTGGAACTCCATGTCTAAGAAAATAAAGAGGACATCAAGTGAAACGAAATTATCCATAATAAAGGAGACACCAAGTGAAATAATACAGCGTATACATGCCCGTGTTATTTCACCAACCATGATAGGCACAACATGAAGTTGGATATAAGCGGTACAACGCTATGCCTATTACATTGTTGTTGTATTGCTATGATTTTATTTTATTTTATTTTGATAGCTACATTTCATCTATTTTAGCATTCTCGTGCTCTCCACATTTCTCCAACTGTTATTACATGTGATCATTCATGGCTAGAATTTATTTTAGGAACTTGTTTGTTCAATTTATGTGTCGATATTTTTTGAATTTATTTATTTGGATGACAGGAAAGTAGAGGATGTTATATTTATTTGCCAGCTTTTTTCAAGTTTTATATACTCTACAACTAGGTAAAAGATTGTAAACATTATAGCTTTGTAGCATCATTTTATAAAATCTCATGCATTAATAAAATGGCTAGAATGAGAATTGGTAGGCCTATATTAGTTGGTGAACTGGGAAATATGGCCATCTTATGTTAAAATGGAGAGTAGAACGTCCCTATTCTTAGAACTCACGTGCAGATTTATGTCATTAGAGGATGGTCCGCTACTGAACTTATGTGAGTGTAGCGCATTGAGAAAATCTTTGTTGGTAACATACATACCCCCCCAATGGAAGTTATGCTTACATTTAACTATTCAGATGTAAGGACATGCACTTTTAGTGAACATAGCTTGACAATCATTTTTAAACTAAGAGATTTATTTACCATTTTGACGCAATTGCACGATAGCTTTATGGTATGTTGTTTTCTATTTTGTTCTGTATTTCTTTCGCTTCAATACCATCTTTGTGCGTATGTACTCCCAAACCTAGAAAATAATGTCATTAATCGGTTTGTGATGTGAGCCGTTAAACGGTCAAGGCCCAAAGAGTATCCTTGTCGTGCTGAGCATACATTTTCAAAACTTGTTATCTATTTAAGAGCCTCGTTCAAATTTATCCATTCTGTGATTGTTGTAGCGGAGTAGTTTGTTCTCATGTTGCTTGTTGTAACGACCCGGAAAATCTGAACCAATTTAAAAATTTTAAATTGGCTATTTTAGTGGATTTTAAATATTTAAAATAAATATTTTAAATAATATCAATGAAAAGTGAGTTTGAATCATCACTGAAAAAGAATATAATTATTTCTAATTATAAACAAGGCCTGAAATGGCGCGGTAGTTTCAAAATTTGAATTCAAACTTTGACTGACTGTACCGGGTGCAAAACAAAACGGATTTTAGTGAAACCAAAAATATTTAAATCTGTTAGTGAACATATTTCTAACGAATCTGAGAAATCAAAGTTTCATAGTGGGAAGCAAAAGTTATGGCCAAATGAATTTTCAGAAAGGTCGCTATAGAGTATATATAGCCCGTGAAAATGGCCATTTTGCAAACGACCTCGGAATTCGACGAAACCACTTTTTTTTGGATCCGGGATGTTAAATTTTTGCTAGGTTTCAAATTTCATAATTTTTGAAGCTAGTATGTGAGCGTGGCAAAGGAAAATGTGTTTGGTCAATTTTAGTTAAATTGGATCGACCAGAAATGGGCCATTTTTCAAACGGTCTCAGAATTCGACAAAACAAGTTTTGTTGGGACCGTATCGTCAAAACATAGCTAGATTTATTTTTCTGGAATTTTTAGAATCAGTATGTGGCCCCGGCAAATTGAAATGTACGTTCAAATTAAATATTGAATGTTTTATATTTTAATTTGAAGGAAAACTGACTGAAACAGTCGAATGGGCCTATGAAATATATCCCATTGTGTTCGGAATGGGGGTAAAATGCTAGGGACGATAGTCGTTGGGTTTGAATTGAAGTTCGTTTGTAAAAACCCCAATTTTTGAAATTATAAAACCATTGGCCAATAGGAATTTTTCTTTCATTAATTTAATAATATAAAAAAACTCAAAAACCCCGCTCCTCTCTCATTCTCGACGGCGACGGTTGCTCCCTCCTTCCCGACCCTTTTCCCGCCGCCTCAGCCACCTTCAAGCACCGCCACCACCCGATCTCGACAGCGCCGCCCCTCCTCTTCAAATCTGACCAACCCTCACCTTCTCCCTCCTCCCCATCGACGAGAACGACACCCACAAAGTCAGCGACTTCCCACCGCCGCCCCGACCTCATCTGACCATCGAACCCCCTCCTCCGACCATCGATCTGAGCGCCGTTCCAAGGCCTAGAGGGCGGCGCCGACCGATCTCGTCCAAGTGCTGCGGATTTAGAGTTATTGTCAAACCTAGTTTTGAACGAAACTGTGAGGTATACGACTATTTTTAATTTAACTATTTAATAGCAGTTTAAAGCTCTACGGTTTTTGATTTCACTGTAAAAATCATATCTTTTTTGTTTGTAGACGAAATTCAGTGAAATAAGAGACAGTGGACTCATATATGACTTGTATAAGCATTGTACACCTCATGTATAAGCGTTGTATAGGTTGTACGTTCGATATATAAGTTATATAGGCATTGTAAAAATTATATATGTGTTGAAATAGAAGTGAAATGCTTATATATATATATATATATATATATATATATATACGCGCCTCGTCCACAAACCATGGACGATATTTATTGGTTGTGATTGATGTGAAAATTGGTTGATAGCGAATGGTTGATTAGAATTGTTTGTGGTTGAAATTAATTGATAGTGGTTGAAAAATACCCGTTTGTAGTTGAGAATTATTTGTTTGAAACCACTTAGGATTATTTTGTGGAAATGAAAAATATATACATGCCTCCTGCGTGCGAACTAGATGCATGAAATCCCCATTGTCAAAAGCTGCAAGGCTTTAAGGTAGAGCGAGGAGCCGTACTAGGGACGGCCCCGGTTTTAACTACCCTACCGTTATGCTGCAGAAATTTTGAATAATATTCATGTGTTAGAATTATTTTCATGTGTTGAAACTATATTCGTGTGTTGAATAGAAATTCATCTATTGAACGACATTCATGTTTTGAAGTAAATTGTTTTGCAATAAAAATCACCTTTTTATCTATATATATAAACTATAGAAAACCTTCATGTGTTGAATTGAAATTCATTCGTTGAATAGAAATTCATGTGTTGAATGGTATTCGTGTTTTAAATATAAAAATCACCTTTTTATCTATAAATATAAACTATAGAAAACCTTCATGTGTTGAATAGAAATTCATTCGTTGAATAGAAATCCATGTGTTGAATGGTATTCGTGTTTTAAATATAAAAATCACGTTTTTATCTATATATATAAACTATAGAAAACCTTCATGTGTTGAATAGAAATTCATTCGTTGAATGGAAATTCATGTGTTGAATGGTATTCGTGTTTTAAAATAAATTGTTTTATAATAAAAATCATATTTTTATCATTTATATGAACTATATAAAATAGCCGTGTTTTGAAAGAAATTGTTTTATAATAAAATCATATTTTTACCATCTATATGAACTATATAAAATAGTCGTGTTTTGAAATAAATTGTTTAACAATAAAAATCATATTTTTATTATATACATGAATTGTTAAAAATAGTGAAGTGTTGAAATAGAAGACAGTTGGATAAAAATATCATTTTTATCAAATGAATGAAAAGCATATAGTTTTGAAATCGAAGAATCGATTATATATATATATATAATTAAAATATATCGAATAACGAAGCTGTAGTTCCTGTTTTGAAACCGTGATTTCAAACGATTAGTGCGGGAGATCCGACCATCATATTTTCCCAAAACCAGAACCGTTGGGTTCGCTTTGGAAATATCTTTCCAACGACACCAACTTTGTAAAGATCCAACGGTTGGATTGTCTGGAATGTTTAATTCAAATTTGAAGAAAAACAGCGCCAGAATCGATTATATATATATAATTAAATTAAATCGAATAACGACGCTGCAATTCGTATTTTGAAATCGAAACTTCAAACGATTGTATCGGGAGATCCGATCGTCGGATTTTCCCAAAACTGGAACCGTTGGATTTGTTTTGAAAAGATCTTTCTAATGATATAAATGTTGTGAAGATCCAATGGTTAGATTTTCAAATATGTGTAAACCAAATCTGAAGAAAAACAGCGCCACGGCCGCGTTACGGCCCGAAGCGTCGTTTGAATAAATTGGCTATTTTAAAATAAATAAAAATAGCGATAAATCGTTATAAAACATTATAAACGATATGGATGTGGAATTTAGAAACTAACTGAAGGTTGGCTAAGTCGAATGGTTTCCTGGGTTTTGATCTGATGTTGGTTTCGGCCTTCGGGGTTAATATTTGGGAAATCGTTCTCTTACTGATTTACGGTTAGTGACTAATGAAGTGGAATAAGGCGTATGTTGTGTTTGTGTAGTGCTTGTTTATTATATACGCGAGTTGCTCAGAAAGACCGGGTTTAACCCATTCTGAATAACTGAATCGACGATAAGAAATCGAAGATGAAGACGGTGGTTGAAGACCGGAAATCTTCACCTCATTTGGATGGTAACTGATGTCCTGATTGGGAGGCATCCCGAAATATGGATAATGAGTGGTGATCGTCTACCCGTACGTGGATATCTATGGGTTTGCGAGGTATATAGTGCCTCTGGTTTCGTTCAGACCCAGAACGGAGTTGCAAATGGAATGTGTGTCTGACATTGGAATTCATTCTGTGTGATTGATAGCCATCAGTTGCATGGTGTGAATTGCCTGTGTGGCATGCCAAGATGCAGTGATCAGGGCTTCTGTTGAAAATAAAAGTCTTGTGGTTGATGATCAAAGCACCGCCTATGCGGCATAGCTTTGTGTATAACGTTAATTCGCGAGCCTCACACCCCGGTATGAACCAGAAATGGGAAAGGACCTCATGGAGGACATGTGTTTTGTAACACCCCACGCCCGCTATGGTCACTCACTAAGGGAATGCCATAGCATCGGTGGAGTATTTTAGTGAATATAGAACAGAAAAATTACAACAAGACAGATATAAATAGTACTTGAAATTTAAAACATCATCTCATAACAGCGGAAATAAACATGTCTGGTTACATCATAAAACCACGATAAAAGTCAAGTACAATATCCATCAAAATAAAGAAGTACATAATCCCACTCTATATACAATAGCCAGAACAAAAGAAAAGATAACTGGGTAACTGGAGCTTTACATCTATCCAAGCTCCTAAAGACTGAAACAGCAATCCGATCAAGCTCCACTACTGCTAGGATCCACCGTAGGACCTGAGGGTTGGGAAAAAGATAAAAACAACGGGGTCAGACATAAGTCTGAGCGAGTCCTATAACTTTAACAATACAATCATTAAAGTAACCAGAGAAGACATAAACTTGACCTACGGTAATATCTGGGGATGAATGGCTACACTAAGCAGCTTGGTAGACTTAGGATAAACTAAGATAACCGTAAAGACGCATCTACCCACCCAAGGATAATTACTAACTGCACCACACCAGTCATTCCTACTTAAAGGTTGATCCCTCCAAGGACTTAGAAAATTTCCCCAGTAGTTTCGTGTACTCCTAGCCCACTACATAGGTGCCGTCTGCCCCTATCTCCACTAGGTGTACTTAGTAATTTTTACCCAGTAGTTTTGTGTACCCCTACATAGGTGCCGTCTGCCCCTATCTTCATTAGGTGTACCTACTACTCCCCAGCGATCGGCTCCCTACCGTAGATACCCGTGCTGGTCCCACAATGGGGTGTATCATTCCCCAAGGTGGCCACCTGATAATATCAACGGTGCACGGCTTTATATCTACACGATGCAACAACGGCTTATCTACCAGCCCGGGCCCACACACGCATATGAAACCCGTTGGACTTGCGTTGCCACCGCTAACCCATTTTGGCCTCTTATAGTCAAGCCCAATATGCGTGTCCCGTCACTCGACATGGGTCGAGCCCACAAAGATACGTTTGGGATATTGGTTGAAATGGGCCCCCACAAGCTACCCACCTAAGCTTGTCACTTATCTAGTGTATCCCACTTAACCCTTTAATCATGTTTAATTACATGTTTCCACTTGGTTAAGTATTCTAATCGTATTTTCTATTGCCACCCAAGGCAACCCACTAGATTCCACATGCCACCCAAGGCAACCACTAAATTTCCACATGCCACCCAAGGCACCCACTTAACCCCTCATGTCCCACTACATGCTAATATGGTTAAGTGTTTCTTAATTAATTAATACCGTGATCTCCCATAAAGACCTCCCACATTAGACTGGCTGTTATGACCGCCTGGTTAAGCCGGTAGGGTCCGGGCAGTCTTACGTCGTAACAGAGTCTAACCTCGTGTCTTCACTTTAATCACGTATTTAATTTATGGCTAAGACCTCTCACATTGGGCTGACATTTGTAGCAACTGGTTAAGCCGGTCGGGTCCGGGCAGTTTTACACTACAAATGAGTCCAACCTCGTGTCTTAGTCGATTAATTACACCTAATTAATCACCCCCATATTAATTATCCCTAATTAATATCAAGTTTTTCATAACATGGGTAGACCTAACTCAATAGGTAAATTCCCATGGGGTAGACCTAACTCAATAGGTAAATTCCCACTTATGTTAATTTATTTTTATGGTATGCTTAATCATACCCAATCATACTTTTATTAACATATTTACCAACCCCATCGTTCCCCACGTAAATTGTTCTCATTTCATAACATAATAAAGGGGAAGATCCATCACAAATATCATGGGTTTAGCATATAACTTTGTCATAGGTTAAGAGGATGTCAACTTGCATATATGAGCATATATTAACCCAACTACATTTAACCCAAACTTGCATATTATCATACACATCTCTTGCATAACATGTTGAACTTGCATATAAGCATTCTCATAACTTGCATAACATGTTAAACATGCATTTAAGCATACACATAACTTGCATAAGCATTCACATACTTGCATAAGCATTCACATACTTGCATAAGCATTCACATACTTGCATAAGCATTCTCATACTTGCATAAGCATTCACATACTTGCATAAGCATGCATAACTTGCATATCATGTCATTTAAGCATATACATATCTTGCATAAGCATTCATATACTTGCATAAGCATGCATAACTTGCATATCATGTTAAACTTGCATTTAAACATATACATAGCTTGCATATGAACTTGCATAACTCACTTTGTTAAACATGCATAAATCTACTTATTAAATATGCATAAACCCACTTGTTAAACATGCATAAACCAACTTATTAAGCATGCATAAACCAACTTATCAAACATGCATAAACCCACTTATTAATTATGCATAAACATGGGAAAACATAGAGTAACATATCATTACAAATGATTCAAGCTCACTAATCCGCATTTAAGACCATAAGTCTCATTACACCCAATCTACTTACTTTAACAATTGATGTTAAAGTGATAGAAACTCACCAAACCCAAGATTAGCAAACTTATGAAGTGGAATTAGTTGCTAAATATGAAGAGGATAATGATTAGAGGTTGATTAGCTTGCAACTTCCTTCATAAATTAGTGGAGGCTCTTTCTAAGATTTAATTTGGCGGCATGAGGCCATCATTTCTATTTTTAGTATGGATTAGGGTAGGTTTAGGGTGTATTTATAGATTAGGTGAGTGTTTTAGGCCCTTAGATTAACCCTAGATTAGATTAGGTCCGTTAGATTTAGGAAATCTCTAGAACCCAGCCCAGCCCTAGCCAGAAAACCAGATCTGGTGCAGCCAAGCACTCTGGTTCGACACGCCGTGTCGACAGGCAAGTCGACAGGCAAGTCGACACCCCCTGTCGACAGGCCTGTCGACAGCCCTGTCGACATGGTTAGGGCGGGAATTTTCCCGCCTGGCCCCGCTGGTTCTATTTTGAAATCTGAATTTAAATTTCTAAATCTGTTTTTAACTTTGAATTTTCTGCAAACTTCTTTGGGCCATAACCGGGCCATACGGACTCCGATTCTCGAAAACTCGGACTCTATTCCGCGTATTTTTCCGAGACGAACGCAATAACGCAGCCTGTTACCCCCAATTCCCACGTCTGAGATTATTTATCCTGTAATTAGTGAATTTTAGTATTAACTAAAATTCGGGGTGTTACATGTTTCTTCCTAGCTAGAGGTGGTGTCAGTGCTTAAACTGGCTGACATTTATATTATTTTCACCTATGTGGTTGTTGCTATTGCGAGGCGCCTTGGATATATCGTTCGATCCGGGACCGATGGAGTCATTCGTTGGCTCAATTACGCCCCAAAGGGCGGGGAAACGCAGTGTTCAGGAATTTTAATCCACATCGGTGGACCGGCCATAACGATCCAAGGGTCACTCGAGCTCTGATCCTGAGACTCGGGCTAGGTAGTCTCGAAGTCAGTAAGGACTATCTTTTGCATTGGTTCATGACGGAAATCCAATTTCCAAATACGTGACTGTGCGGTTTTGATTGTATACCTATATATGTCGACATAGTGGTATGGGGCATTAATGCCATTTATGATTGATATTTATGATTGTTTTATAAAATTAGAAACTAACTGGAAACGAGCTAAGATGGGTGGTTTCCTGGGTATTGGTCTGATGTTGGTTTCGGCCTTTGGGGTTAATACCTATGGGATCGTTCCCTTACTATTTTACAGTTGGAGTTTGATTATCAAATGCTTTTATTTTATTCGTATCAAGCATATTTTGGCCATTATAAGGTAAAACTCTATCCTCCGGTTTGCGTTGCATTGTGTGATGGGAACTGAGTCTTATAATGGCTTCATTTTTATAAAAAGCATTGCGATGTTTAAAGGATTTAATTGTTTTAAAGCACTGGCAATCCAATGGAGTAAACCCGTTCCGCGAAAGTGGCGTGGTCCTGTGATTAGCCATATTTTAAAAGTGTTGAGTAGATTTCTCATACCAGTCCCATGACTGACTCGTAGTTTGTTTCACTTGCAAACTCAGGTGCCCCTTTTTCTACACGGGCAGCCTTGTATTCAGGTTTTTAGCAGGCTCTTTCTGGATAGTTGGAGCTGAAGATGGATTCTATCATTTATCTCTTTTTATGCTGTTCAGCTCCTATTGTACATATTGTGTTTGTTTTCCACTGTAGACATTTATGTATAGCTGAATTGTATTTGTACTAAGTATGATCCTGTATACTATGTAACTCTGATGATTTCGTTTATCCAGTGTATTATTTGTTCATTATCTGGTGTATTTATTTATTTATGTTCTGCTATTATCTGTTTATGTGTTATATTCCAAAGATTACCCTTGACACCATGGTATGGTGTTTTGGGGTCGTCACAACGTGGTATCAGAGCTTTGGTTAAGCTTAGTGCTAGAATATAACATATGAACAAACTCGTTAGAAATATAACCAGTAGTGTTCTAGGACGAGTAACTCATTACAGATAGGATCAGTAATATCCTAGTATGAGTAAAGCAGAATGAAATACACCCCAGTGGACACATTTACATTCAATTATTTGTCTCTATATTTTGAAATATCTTTTCTATTGACCTGACACTTTGTCTGCTAATTGCAGACGCTCTAAAAAATGAGTGATAGGAACAGAAGAAATAATCGTATGGCTCGACAAGCTAATGAGCCAGTTGTGCTCCCGCAGCCAGAATCAGATATAGAAGTTCTATTCAAGAGATTTCGAAATCTGGGTGGATCGCCATTCTTAGGCAAAGAGTCCATTATGGAAACACAAGCTTGGATTCGTTCTGCTGAGAAAATCTTTGAAGGTTTAAAGCTGAGAGATGATCAAAAAAGATTACTGGCATCTTGGGCACTCAAAGAAGAAGCTTTGTTTTGGTGGGATTCGACTATCAAAGATAATCCAGAAGGTGATATCACCTGGGATAGATTCAAAGTGATTTTCCTAGAAAGATTTACTCCTCCCGAAGCAACTGAGCGGTTATGTGATGAATTCTCTTATCTGATACAAGGAGATATGACCATTCCAGAATATCATTAGAAATTCAACGAACTTTCTCACTTTGCCCCTCATCTAATTCAAAATCCGAAGAGGAAGAATCTGAGATTTATCAACGGGCTTCAAAGAAAATATTAAAATAGTATAATGAAGAATGTGAAGCTTCCTTTTTCTGAAATGATATACATGGCTTACCAGTACGAAGATCTCGACAAGAAAGGTATGTTACGTTACGAAGAGGAAGTCAGTTCTAGTAATAGAGGTGAGTTTAAAACTGATCGTCCCGAGGCCAGTACGATGTCTGTGGTGGGTAAGAAGCCCAAAGATAATCGAAAAAGGGCCAGATCTGAGAAAGAACCAGTAACGACTGCCATATGCAGTAACTGCCATGAACAAGGGCATTTGACTAGGAATTGTAAACCCTCAAAGAAGAGAAAGAAGGATGAACCTAAATCCGGCAAGAAGTTTTAAGAGAATAGAAAGTGCAGTCAATGCCATCAGACCGGTCATCTTTCAAAGGCCTGCCCGCTATTCCGAAAACCTGAAGTAGTGCAGGTAAACGAAGTGGCAGAAGTGCCTGCATCTTCCTCTATCCAGGAAAGGCCAGATGTTTTAGAAGGCACGCTTACTGTCAAAGATATCCCAGTTAAAGTACTGTTTGACACCGGCGCGTCGCGAAGCTTTGTTGCAAAGAATGCGGTTAAGAAACTAGATTTGAATTTAAAGAAGCTCAAAGAACCAATGACTATCCATAATCCGGTTGGGGGCCCCCTCGATCTTAGTTGGGTTTGTGGGGTGCCAGTTTCCTTTTCTCGTTATCGGTTCCCTACCATCGCGGTCGTCATGAATTTTACAGAATTTGATCTTATCTTGGGGTTGGACTGGTTGACCAAATATAAAGCTGAGGTTAAATGCGCCGACTGAGTCGTTAAGGCGAAGATTAAATCAGGTGATTATATAATCATTCCCTGTGAAGGCCAGAATTCTAATAGAAAAGACTTCTGGGAAGCTTTGGATGTTTTTCCTGCTCTAATAGAAAATATCCCGGAAGTCACAGAGAATGTTCCCGACCTCATCAAAGATATTCCTGTCGTCAAGAATTATGCAGATGTGTTCGAAGAAGTCGTTAGTCTACCTCCGCAGAGAGAAATTGATTTCAAGATCGCCTTAATTCCGAACGCAAGGCCAGTAGTGCACGCCATTCGGAGGATGACCCTAAAGGAGAAAGAAGAACTAGACAATCAAACACGACAGCTCGTATGGAAGGGTCTGATCAGGCCTAGTTTCTCTGATTGGGGAGCAGCAGTGGTGTTTGTCCCAAAATCAGACGGTACTCTGCGACTATGTGTGGATTATCGTGATTTGAACAAGCAGACCATAAATAATAAATATCCATTGCTGTGAATCGATGATTTATTGGATCGTCTGAATGGAGCACAGGTATTTTCAAGGATGGACCTAGCTACAGGTTTCCATCAGCTTCGTATTGCCGAAGAGTGTGTTCCTATGACAACATTCAGAGGTCCAGACTTATTCTATGAGTGGTTAGTAATGCCGTTCAGCTTATGTAACGCTCCAACATATTTCGTCGATTTGATGAATAGAGTGTTCAGAGGAGTCCTGAATAAGTTTGTTCTAGTTTTTATTGATGATATTCTAATCTTCTCTAAATCAAAGGCTGAACATGAAAAGCATTTGGAACAAGTTCTAGAAATTCTCAGGAATGTATTAAAAGCTAAACTGTCCAAATGTATATTCTGGCAAGATGAAGTGAAATTTCTTGGCCACGTCGTATCGAAAGAAGGAATTTCTGTGTACCCAAGTAAAATCACAGCTATTCAAAATTGGAAACAGCCTAGTACTCCTACAAAAGTCCGCAGTTTTCTCGGATTTTCTAGTTATTACCGGAAGTTCGTTAAAGATTTTTCGAAGATATCTAGTCACTTAACAAAGCTTACAAAGAAGCACTCAAAATTCAAGTGGACTCCAGAATGTGAGGAGGCTTTTGAAGAGCTAAAGTTATATTAACAACTGCTCCAGTGTTAACCATTATCGACGGCAATCAGGACTTAAAAGTTGGACAGATGCCTCTAGAGAAGGCCTTGGTGCAGTATTAATGCAAAGGGGTCAGGTTGTTGCTTATGCTAGCCGCCAGCTAAAGCCACATGAAAAGAACTATGTCACTCATGATCTTGAGTTGTTAGCTATAGTATTTGCTTTGAAAATATGGAGACACTATCTTCTGGTGAGAAATTCGAAATGTTTACAGACCATCAGTCGTTAAAGTATCTGTTCACCCAGAAAGACTTGAATCTGAGGCAGCAACATTGGCTAGAGTTCCTTGCAGCATACGATTTTGAGATTCTATACACTCCGGGGAAAGCCAATGTCGTGGCCGATGCGTTAAGCCGAAAGAATGTAATGATCGCCAGCTTTATTATTACGACTTCCTTGATTGACAAAATATCTATTCTTCAAAAGGATGATAATTTTATTAAGGATATGATCAAAAGGATTCAGAAAGGCTAACCCTCGTGTTTTCAAATAGATAACGATGGGACCCTGAGATTGAAAGGAAGGATTTGTGTTCCCGATATCCCAGAGTTAAAAAGGGAAGTGTTAGACGAGTATCACAAATCCAAGCTGAGTATCCATCCCGGTATGGCCAAAATGTATAACGATCTCAAGCGAACATTCTGGTGGAAGGCTATGAAAAGAGACATTTCAATATATGTTAGCCGATGACCTACTTTCCAACTAGTCAAAAGCGACCAACAGAAACTGGCTGGATTGTTGCAACCGCTGGACGTTCCAGGTTGGAAGTGGGAACATATTTCCATGGACTTCATAGATGGTTTACCCAAAACCAGAAAAGGAAATGACAGAATTTGGGTGATCGTAGATTGCTTCACAAAGACTGCCCATTTCATACCTGTCAGATCAAACTGAACTGCTCAGAGTCTAGCGTAGATATACTTCAAGGAAATTGTTAGGCTACATGGGGGTGCCGATCAGTATAGTTAGTGATAGAGATCCAATATTCACTAGCAAATTCTGGGAGGCAATTCAAGTAGAACTGGGAACGAAGCTGAACTTGAGCACCTCTTATCATCCTCAGACAGATGGTCAGACTGAGAGGGTGAATCGTATTTTAGAAGATCTATTGCGGGCTTGTGTTCTAGATTTTGGTGGAACATGGGAAGACCATTTACATTTGGCTGAGTTCTCATACAACAATAGCTACCAAGCGAGCCTGAAAATGTCACCATTCGAAGCATTGTATGGTAGACCGTGCTGATCTTCTGCTTGTTGGGTCGAACCGGGCAATAGACTCGTATTGGGACCTGATATGATCCGCGAGGCTGCCGACAAAGTCGATTTTGTTAAGAAGCGATTACTCACCGCTCAAAGCCAACAGAAGAGCTATGCTGATAAAAGAAGAAGAGATATATCGTTTGCCGTTGGAGACTATGTATATTTGAAAGTATCGCCGATGAGAGGAGTTATCCGGTTCGGTAAAACAGGGAAATTGGTGCCCAAATTCATTGGTCTGTTCCCTATTCTTGAACGGATTGGAACTCTCGCTTATAGGGTTCAATTGCCTGATTGGTTGCCTGGAGTGCATGATGTATTTCACATATCTCAACTTCGAAAGCATGTTCATGACCCCGACTTGGTTGTGGAAGAGGCCGCACAACAAGATATTGAAATTACTCCAGAATTGGCTGTGAGAAGAGAGCCGCTAAAGATCATCGGTAAAGAAACCAAAGAACTGAGGAACAAGAAGGTTCACTTAGTCAAAGTGCAATGGCGTGGAGATCCACGGGATTGTACTTGGGAAACTGAGGAGAGCATTCAGAAAGCCTATCCTAAGTGCCGAGTAGATATCTCTGATTGACACCGGTGCAAGGTACATTTACCATACTTTGCATTACCATTAGTTCTCCACTCTGTTGTTATTTTCTTTCCATGGATGTGCACTTTTAATTCTATAGTCTGAATAATTTTAAAAGAGTATAGGAATTGATTAGTATATTTTTGAAAAGTTAAAAACAATTTGATTGTTGTTTGTGTTGTGTGATAGTAGATTTAATTAATTAAATTATTAGAATGATAGTTAATTTAATCTATAAGAGAATAATGGTAGAATTTATTCGATTAAATCACACATTAAACTAATTTAAAAATAGACAGAAATATATACATGTGCATCATATATGTTTGAACAAGTAAATGGATAGCTGTTGAGTAAAGAATTTATTTGCATGCCCGACAAATAGGTAAACCTTAATGAGTTGGATGCGAAATATTATTATATCAACTCCTGTGAATGCCATTGGATGCGGAGTGCTGGTTGTTCTGTGTGTAATAATAAATGTCGCCAAAGAATAGTAACAATTAATTTTGAACTACTCTACATGGCATACTTCTTGAAATAGGCATACTTCATCATATACCACATAAGTATTTGGAGCTTGTGTGACGAGGTGGAAGATTACCATACGAGCGTGAGGCTTGTACGGCAATGACTATATTTTGCAAGTTGAACTGATGACTGATATGACCATATAAAATTGTAACGATAAATTGCCAGATTAATAAAAACCCCACACGGGTTTGGAGTTGACAATAATCACGTCTCTCTAGTTATTAGATACGGCACATGGATTATTTATTTCCTACATGGGACGAGGTGACGAGAATTTATTCTCTGGAGCAATTAGAAATACACACTCCCTCAGGCTTTGACAGGGTGATGAGAATTTATTCTCTGGAGTTATTATCTATACACGCTCCCCTGTAAACACCAGAATATATCACTATAAATATTGTATGCTTTATTGGATTTATTGGGTACCTAATACGGCCCAATAAATTTCCAAACCCCTCCCCATACAAAGGAAGTTATGGCGAAATTTTTCGAAAATTTCGGGTGTTAGCCAAATTTTTGAAGAATTTGAAAATTCTCAGAAATTGAAAAGTTGGAGAATGGAAGACAGATTGGAAGTAGAGTTGATTAATCAAACCACTTTCGACTTTGTTCCTTTTCGGGGACGAAAAGTTTTAAGTGGGGGAGATTGTAACGACCCGGAAAATCTGAACCAATTTAAAAATTTTAAATTGGCTATTTTAGTGGATTTTAAATATTTAAAATAAATATTTTAAATAATATCGATGAAAAGCGAGTTTGAATCGTCATTGAAAAAGAATATAATTATTTCTAATTATAAACAAGGCCTGAAATGGCGCGGTAGTTTCAAATTTTGAATTCAAAATTTGACTGACTGTACCGGGTGTAAAACAAAATGGATTTTAGTGAAACCAAAAATATTTAAATCTATTAGTGAACATCTTTCTAATGAATCTGAAAAATCGAAGTTTCATTGCGGGAAGCAAAAGTTATGGCCAAATGAATTTTCAGAAAGGTCGCTATAGGGTTTATATAGCCCGTGAAAATGGCCATTTTGCAAACGAGCTCGGAATTCGACGAAACAACTTTTGTTAGATCCGGGATGTTAAATTATTGCTAGGTTTCAAATTTCATAATTTTTGAAGCTAGTATGTGAGCGTGGCAAAGGAAAATGTGTTTGGTCAATTTTATTTAAATTGGATCGACCAGAAATGGGCCATTTTTCTAACGGTCTCAGAATTCGACGAAACTAGTTTTGTTGGGACCGTATCATCAAAACATAGCTAGATTTATTTATCTGGAATTTTTAGAATCTGGCCCCGGCAAATTGAAATGTACGTTGAAATTAAATATTGAATGTTTTATATTTTAATTTGAAGGAAAACTGACTGAAACAGTCGAATGGGCCGACGAAACATATCCCATTATGTTCGGAATGGGGGTAAAACGCTAGGGACGATAGTCGTTGGGTTTGAATTGAAGTTCGTTTGTAAAAACCCCAATTTTTGAAATTATAAAACCATCGGCCAATAGAAATTTTTCTTTCATTAATTTAAAAATATAAAAAAACTCAAAGACCATGCTCCTCTCTCGTTCTCGACGGCGACGGTTACTCCCTCCTTCCCGACCCTTTTCCCGCCGCCTCAGCCACCTTTAAGAGCCGCCACCACCCGATCTCGACAGCGCCGCCCCTCTTCTTCAAATCCGACCAACCCTCGCCTTCTCCCTCCTCCCCATCGACGAGAACGAGGCCCACGAAGTCAGCGACTTCCCACCGCTGCCCCGACCTCATCTGACCACCGAACCCCCTCCTCCCACCATCGATCTGAGCGCCGTTCCAAGGCCTAGAGGGTGGCGCCGACCGATCTCGTCCAAGTGCTGCGGATTTAGAGTTATTGTCAAACCTAGTTTTAAACGAAACTGTGAGGTATACCGCTATTTTTAATTTAACTATTTAATAGCAGTTTAAAGCGCTACAGTTTTTGATTCCACTGTAAAAATCATATCTTTTTCGTTTGTAGACGAAATTCAGTGAAACTAAAGACAGTGGACTCGTGCGGACGTCTTCTACATTCTAGAAGAGACCGCATATTTTTTTGAGCCTTCTGCTATTTTTGGTGGAGTGGAATCCAATGTGAGATTTCTAAATTATAAACGATATGGAAAACGACGATGTATAAATTATATAGTCGATGTATGACTTGTATAAGCGTTGTACACCTCATGTATAAGCGTTGTATAGGTTGTACGTTCGATATATAAGTTATATAGGCATTGTAAAAATTATATATGTGTTGAAATAGAAGTGAAATGCTTATAAATATATATATATGTATATACGCCCCTCGTCCGCAAACCATGGACGATATTTATTGGTTGTGATTGATGTGAAAATTGGTTGATAGCGAATGGTTGATTAGAATTGTTTGTGGTTGAAATTAATTGATAGTTGTTGAAAAATACCCGTTTTTGGTTGAGAATTATTTGGTTGAAACCACATAGGATTAGTTTGTGGAAATGAAAAATATATACATGCCGCCTGCGTGCGAACTAGATGCATGAAATCCCCATTGTCAAAAGCTACGAGGGTTTAAGGTAGAGCGAGGAGCCGTACTAGGGACGACCCCAATTTAACTACCTTGCCGTTATGCTGCCGAAATTTTGAATAATATTCATGTGTTAGAATTATTTTCATGTGTTGAAACAATATTCGTGTGTTGAATAGAAATTCATCTATTGAACGACATTCATGTTTTGAAGTAAACCGTTTTGCAATAAAAATCACCTTTTTATCTATATATATAAACTATAGAAAACCTTCATGTGTTGAATTGAAATTCATTCGTTGAATAGAAATTCATGTGTTGAATGGTTTCGTGTTTTAAATATAAAAATCACCTTTATATATATATATATATATATATATATATATATATATATATACTATAGAAAACCTTCATGTGTTGAATAGAAATTCGTTCGTTGAATAAAAATTCATGTGTTGAATGGTATTCGTGTTTTAAATATAAAAATCACCTTTTTATCTATATATATATAAACTATAGAAAACCTTCATGTGTTAAATAGAAATTCATTCGTTGAATGGAAATTCATGTGTTGAATGGTATTCGTGTTTTGAAATAAATTGTTTATAATAAAAATCATATTTTTATCATTTATATGAACTATATAAAATAGCCGTGTTTTGAAAGAAATTGTTTTATAATAAAATCATATTTTTACCATCTATATGAACTATATAAAATAGTCGTGTTTTGAAATAAATTGTTTAACAATAAAAATCATATTTTTATTATATACATGAATTGTTAAAAATAGTGAAGTGTTGAAATAGAAGACAGTTGGATAAAAATATCATTTTTATCAAATGTATGAAAAGCATATAGTTTTGAAATCGAAGAATCGATTATATATATATATATATATAACTAAAATATATCGAATAACGAAGCTGTAGTTCGTGTTTTGAAACCGTGATTTCAAACGATTAGTGCAGGAGATCCGACCATCGGATTTTCCCGAAACCAAAACCGTTGGGTTCGCTTTGGAAATATCTTTCCAACGACACCAACTTTGTAAAGATCCAACGGTTGGATTGTTTGGAATGTTTAATTCAAATATGAAGAAAAACAGAGCCAGAGTCGATTTTATATATATATATATATATATATATATATATAAAATTAAATTAAATCGAATAACGATGCTGCAGTTCGTATTTTGAAATCGAAACTTCAAACGATTGTACCAGGAGATCCGACCGTCGGATTTTCCCAAAACTGGAACCGTTGGATTCATTTTGAAAAGATCTTTCTAATGATATAAATGTTGTGAAGATCCAATGGTTAGATTTTCAGATATGTGTAAACCAAATCTGAAGAAAAACAGCGCCACGGCCGCGTTATGGCCCGAAGCGTCGTTTGAATAAATTGGCTATTTTAAAATAAATAAAAATAGCGATAAATCGTTATAAAAATTATAAACGATATGGATGTGGAATTTAGAAACTAACTGAAGGTTGGCTAAGTCGAATGGTTTCCTGGGTTTTGATCTGATGTTGGTTTCGGCCTTCGGGGTTAATATTTGGGAAATCGTTCTCTTACTGATTTACGGTTAGTGACTAATGAATTGGAATAAGGCGTATGTTGTGTTTATGTAGCGCTTGTTTATTATATACGGGAGTTGCTCAGAAAGACCGGGTTTAACCCATTCTGAATAACTGAATCGACGATAAGAAATCGAAGATGAAGACGGTGGTTGAAGACCGGAAATCTTCACCTCATTTGGATGGTAACTGATGTCCTGATTGGGAGGCATCCCAAAATATGGATAATGAGTGGTGATCGTCCAGATGTACGTGGAGATCGATGGGTTTGCGAGGTATATAGTGCCTCCGGTTTCGTTCAGACCCAGAACGGACTTGCAAATGGAATGTGTGTCTGACATTGGAATTCATTCTGTGTGATTGATAGCCATCAGTTGCATGGTGTGAATTGCATGTGTGGCATGCCCAGATGCAGTGATCAGGGCTTCTGTTGAAAAGCAAAGTCTTGTGGTTGATGATCAAAGCACCGCCTGTGTGGCTTAGCTTTGTGTATAACGTTAATTCGCGAGCCTCACACCCCGGTATGAACCAGAAACGGGAGAGGACCTCAGGGAGGACATGTGTTTCTTCCTAGCTAGAGGTGGTGTCAGTGCTTAAACTGGCTGACATTTATATTATTTTCACCTATGTGGTTGTTGCTGCTGTGAGGCGCCTCGGATATATCGGTCGATCCGGGACCGATGGAGTCATTCGTTGGCTCAATTACGCCCCAAAGGGTGGGGAAACGCAGTGTTCAGGAATTTTAATCCACATCGGTGGACCGGCCCTGACGATCCAAGGGTCACTCGAGCTATGATCCTGAGACTCGGGCTAGGCAGTCTCGAAGTCGGTAAGGACTATCTTTTACCTTGGTTCATGACGGAAATCCAATTTCCAAATACGTGACTGTGCGGTTTTGATTGTATACCTATATATGGTGACATAGTGGTATAGGGCATTAATGCCGTCTATGATTGATATTTATGATTGTTTTATAAAATTAGAAACTAACTGGAAAAGAGCTAAGATGGGTGGTTTCCTGGGTATTGGTCTGATGTTGGTTTCGTCCTTCGGGGTTAATACCTATGGGATCGTTCTCTTACTATTTTACGGTTGGAGTCTGATTATCAAATGCTTTTATTTTTTTTCGTTTCAAGCATATTTTGGCCATTATAAGTTAAAACTCTATCCTCTAGTTTGCATTGCATTATGTGATGGGAACTGAGTCTTATAATGGCTTCATTTTTATAAAAAGCATTGCACTGTTTAAAGGATTTAATTGTTTTAAAGCACTGGCAATCCAATGGAGTAAACCCGTTCCGTGAAAGTGGCATGGTCCTGTGATTAGCCATATTTTAAAAGTGTTGAGTAGATTTCTCATACCAGTCCCATGACTGACTCGTAGTTTGTTTCACTTGCAAACTCGGGTGCCCCTTTTTCTACACGGGCAGCCTTGTATTCAGGTTTTTAGCAGGCTCTTTCTGGATAGCTGGAGCTGAAGATGGATTCTATCATTTATCTCTTTTTATGCTATTCAGCTCCTGTTGTACATATTATGTTTGTTTTCCGCTGTAGACATTTATGTATAGCTGAACTGTATTTGTACTAAGTATGATCCTGTATACTGTGTAACTCTGATGATTTCGTTTATCCAGTGTATTATTTGTTCATTATCTGGTGTATTTATTTATTTATGTTCTGCTATTATCTGTTTATGTGTTATATTCCAAAGATTACCCTTGACACCGTGGTACGGGGTTTTGGGGTCGTCACACTTGTAATTAAACTATCATTAAATTGTTTGAAAGGACTGCCATGTTAATTTTCAACGTGGTGTTGCACTTGGAGCCCTCGAAAACTTCAAAATTAATCATGTTAGTGTGATATACTTATCGATGTGCAATTAAGCTCCGCATGTGGTACAATAAATAAAATGTTACGTAAACTAATTGAATAATCAGTTTGATGTTCAATAATGGCAATTCCATAGAAAATAAAAGTTTGCTTATGTCAAATAATTATAGCATATAGTGGGTTATACATTAAAAATACAACACTAAATAACTTGAAAATATTAACACATTGAGATGGCACTATATCGGAAAAAGGGAGTTGTTGAAAATGTGGAGATTAAATATTAATTTCAGTATGCTAAAAGAAAAATCATGATTTCTTACATATGGTAGTAATGATAGATTATATTTATTTTATGAAGAAAACGAAGCATTGATTTTATTTAGATATGTTTATTTAATTTATCATGATTCAAAATAGGGATGAATGAAGGGCTAAAACATAACATCCATCTTTGAAAAATATAACATCCATCTTTGAAAAATATAGTCACCAATGATAAATAAGACTGAAAGCAATCAAAATGCTTAAACTGTTTAACATGCTTGATGCTTCGAGGAGATCAAATCGTAAAATAAATTAATAAGAAAACCTGCACCATAACACATCAGGTAGAAACAGGCAGAAAAAGGAACTAATGGAGAAAGTAAATCTCATTGATGCCTTTTGCTAAATGGATCATTTATAGCCCCAGAAATTACTGCCATTTATACTCATAGCAGAAATTAATTATATAAGAAAATTACATAGTCATTAATATTTTTATTGCCATGCATATAGGGCTCCTAACAGCTTTATGCTTCACTAATTATTTCAAATGCAAAATGTACAAGAAAAAAACGCTTTTAATTGAGAGAGATTAAAGAAAATGAATTGCATTTAAATTAAGCTAACACACATATGTTCTTCATATATTTATTATTTTATACCTTTTTAAATCGGCTCGGGGCATATAGTGGTGTTCACATATATGATATTCCTTTCAACTTATTTGTGGATCAAGGAAACAATTTTACTATTATATATATATATATATGTGTGTGTGTGTGTGTGTGTGTGTGTGTGTGTGTGTGTGTGTGTGTGTGTGAAGTGTGCAATGCAAATATTGCACTACTATATTTATTTACCAGAATAAAATTTCCAAACTTAAATTTTGGATGACCAATTCCTCTTTTGTGTTCAAGAATTCTCAGTTTCAGCCTATACAGAAACATTAGAGCATATCTTCAAGAGTTGTTGGACAAAGTTTTATACCTGGAACATTAAATTTCTTTTCCAAGACTATAAATTCATACTCAACCAAAATTTCTAAGAAAAGTGTCGAGGGAAAGACCAAGTCATACACAGAAATGGAAATCCCACCATGCTAGCATTTGTATAATGTTTATAAGTGCTAGTCTTTGACGAATGAAACCTTTTAGAATATTGAAATATTATTTAAAATCTATTGCCATGAAATAAATAGTCTATTACATTTTTTGTATCCAATCATTCGATATTCCCTATAGTTCTTAATATTACGTCAAACTAATGGATAAAAAACTATTAATACTGCTGGATATGGTTGTGATTTTTTTATCAAATAAATTTCAGTTTTTTTAAAAGAAAAGATCTTTGCCTTGCATTAATGATTAGCAGCTTAGGATTAGTAATATAAATGTGATCAAAACATCAATTCAAACCCTTAACTAATTTTAATAGTCTTCATACAAATCATATTTCATATTATCTTTTATCATAACAACACATCCGCACAATCATGGGAGTAAAAAATATCTTATCAGCGGTTTGAGTCTAGTTTTCAAGGTAGTAATCAAGTAAAACAAAATAAATGCACAGATATAAGGCATTGATTATTTTAATGGTAGATACATTTTCTGATTTTGATATAATCATGCATCGAAAATTAATAATCAAGTTACTCCTACGTGGTTAAATAGAAATAAGGAAAACCTGAAGGATAAAATTCAGAGAGAAAGTGCGAGTCTATATATAAAGACATGAAGGTACTGTACAATTAATGGGAGTATAAACTAAAATCGAACAACATACATTCTAATATATCATCTTGTAAACATCGATTTTCCATACATTCTAATATATCATATTGTAAAGTAATAGATATCCCTTGGCAATACAAATTCATTTTGGATACATGTAGTGATGATATAGTAGTTAATGTATTGCTATGTAATGACAATATGGAAAAAAGTCCAAATGAAAAAAAATGGATAAGTTATTGGTTATACAGACACACATATACACACGCACATATACATATACATGTGTGTATGTATGTATATAAGAAATAAATTGATGATATAGTAGATTTTAGTAGGAACAATTAAGAAACTGAAAAAAATACGTACAAAGAACTGCTAAAACCATAAAATTGCATCTTTTTCACTATTTATAACAATTCGTGTATTTTTCTTCCATAAAGCATCCATAATTTTATTTGGTACCAAAATATGGAAGTCATGATTTGTAACAACTTCAAAGAAATAATATAAAATGCAAATGTGAAACGACCCGAAATCCCCCTTACGGGAAATCACGGATTGAGTTGAGGACAAGCCACATCGGTATGCAAACAGAAGAACATTTCATTGTTTATTATAACAATTCCATCAGAATACGAGAATATACAAAGTATGATTAAATATTACATAGAAAATATCAGAGATTTAAATTACATTTAAATAGCAGCGGAAAAATAATACAACACACAACTGAAAGAGAAATACGGATACAGAGCTTTCCGGATATCATTCCAGCTGTAAACCAGGGTCCTGTGAATATAAATCTGCAAAACCAAAACTACTAGCTATCCGTGCGGAAAATAGGGGCACCTAGAGTTTAGGTTAAAACAATAAACTCCAGGTCAGTCATGTGACTGGTGTGAGAACTAAAACAGTTATTAATCTTCATTTTAAAGTTAGGTAAATCAAGGGACCACGCCGTATAACACGGAACGGGTTTCCTCCCAAGAATACCAGTGCATAAAACAATAGCGCAATGCTAAATAAAGAACAATGAAGCTATTATAAGACCCAGGTCCCATCACACAATGCAGCACAAGCCGGAGGATAGGGTTTTACCTTATAATAGCCAAAGAATGCTTGATACGCTAAACTTCCTGTTTTATTATTACTATAAGTGTATAGTGTCAAAACAATTTCAATCAAAAGTATCAATCATAGACGACATAAATGCACAATCCCACTATGTTGCTGTACTAGGCTCTACAAATAAAACCGCAA
The DNA here is from genome assembly GCA_030737875.1 of Allium sativum. Classification (NCBI taxonomy): domain Eukaryota; kingdom Viridiplantae; phylum Streptophyta; class Magnoliopsida; order Asparagales; family Amaryllidaceae; genus Allium; species Allium sativum. The sequence continues at coordinate 928,898,111 of CM060913.1, read as the reverse complement.
AATCACGTATTGGAAGTTGGATTTCCATCTGTGAACCAAGGCAAGGGATCGTCCTCTACCGAATTCGAGACGCTCTAGTCCGCCCCTCAGGAACAGCCGCAACTGCCCCTTGGATCATCAGGGCCGGTCCACCAATGTGGATTTAAATGCTTGAACACTGCGTTTCCCCACCCTATGGGGTGTCAATGAGTCCAATGACTCCATCAGCTCCACATAGTCACCGATATATCCGAGGTGCCTCGCAACAGCAACAACCACATAAGTCAAACTCATCAAGGCGTGTAAAACCGCTGACGCCACTTCTAGCTAGAAGGAAACACATGCCCTCCCAGCGTCAAGGCGTGTAAAACTCGTCAAGGCCGTGCTTTGATCATCACCCACAAGACTTTGCTTTTCAACAGAAGCCTTGATCATTTGCCACTTAGGCATGCCACACAGGCAATTCACTCCATGCGTTTGATATCCATCAATATATAACCCCTGAGCTCGTACGTCTCAGAGAAGGGCGTTAAGCAAGAGAATAAATTCTCCGCCGCCAAATAGATATATATTTAATAGAAATCAATCACACCGAATAAAATCCAATGTCAGACACACAGTCCATTTACAAGTTCGTTCTGGGTCTGACGAAACCGGAGGCACCTAGTACCCCGCATATCCATCGATCTCCAAGTACGTCTGGACGATCACTAACTGATTCCCTCCTCCTGGGTGTACGGCCTAATCAAGATCATCAGTAATCACCCAAACGACGTGAAGACCTCCGGTCTTCGACCACCGTCTTCATCCTCGACACCACGTCGAATCAGCTATTCAGAATGGGATAAACCCGGTCTTCCTGAATAACTCGCGTATATAATAAAAAAGTATTACACAAACACAACATAGGCCTCATTCCAATTTGGAAAATAAGAAATATATATTCATGTGTTGAATGGAAAAATATATATTCATGTGTTGAATAGAAAAATAAATATTCATGTGTTGAAATAAAATAATTTCATGTGTTGAAATAAAATAATTTCATGTGTTGAAATAAAATATATATTCATGTGCTGAAATTAAAAATATATTCATGTGCTGAAGAAAATATTCATTTGTTGAATAGAATAACGAAGTTATTGAAATATATAAAGCCGTGTTGGTTAGATATGCGCCATTTTGACGTGAACGATATTTATATCGATTTTATTCATTTTTGTAATGAATATAGAAAAGGAAGTAGTTTCAAAATATAACACTTTGAAAATATTATCATTTGTATATCGATGATGTGGAATATTCAATTTTGATTCGAAATTGAATATGAAGTTGAAATCGTTTTGAAAACGAATTTAAAACGATTTATAAAATACGTTTTAAAAGGAAATCGCCAAAATATAATATATATATATATATATATATATTATAAATATAATGGCCTGAGTAGAACGCGCCGCGCTGCGGCGGTTCGCGAATTTCGTCCATTGACTTCGAATTGATGTTGCGGGAGATCCGATCATCAGCTCAGCGGCGGGTGGTGGGTCTTGGGTGACTACCGTTCATATTTGGTGGGGGGGGGTTTAGAGGAGAACTGGCGCGCGAGGAGAGAGAAGCTAGGGAGGAGGGCGCGTTGTTGGTGCATGGCGGCAACCACCTGGAGGCGCGGCGGCACACTCAGAAGGAGGGCCGACATCGACAATCGCCTGGCGCGATTTCCCCCTTTTGGTTTTTTTTTTAATCTTGTGTTGACTGAATGGAAGAGAGAGAGGGGAGTGGATTTTTTTAATTTACCGCGGCCGCATCATCAGAGCTTTGGTTTACAAAGCTCGAGAACAAGACACGTTAGAACCAAACGAAAGAATTCATCAGAGATTGGATTAGTAATATCCAATAAGAATGACTCGTTAGAGATGGGATCAATAGTATCCTAGAACAAGTGTGAAGAGTATATTTTTAAAAAATGAAAAAAGGTTTTGTTTTGAAATTTAATTCAATTATTCGTATTTGAATATTTATTTGTATTGAATTTGGACAATCCAGTATATAAAGATTTTGCATATACGCCTTGCAAACGTGTATTCGAAGTTTTAATATACTGGATAGATATAGAGTCACACTCTAGTCTCCCGGGGATAATTCTGATGATGCGGCCGCATCATCAGTATTTATATTCGAGTGCTGAAAGTGTGATATTTATATATTTCCAATTGACTGGTGTGAGAACCAAAGCTAGATAGGGCTTATTGTTGTGATTTGGCATTAAAAATGTGATTTTTGACTATATATCAAAATTATGAGTTTGAAATGATAATCAACTAATTGATTGCTGGTTGTGTTGTTTGATTATTGTTTGATTAATTAAAATTTGAACCTTTAGCCAAATTGAACCAAATAGTGAGTTGTATTGAAAATTTGTCATTTTAGTACATGACTGACCCGGAGTTTATTGTTTTAACCTAAACTCTGGGTGCCCCTGTTTTCCACATGGGCAGCTAGTAGTTTTGGTTTTGCAGATTTATATTCATAGGATCCTGGTTTATAGCTGAAGTGATATTTGGAAAGCTCTGTATCCGTGTATTTCTTTCAGTTATGTTTTGTATTATTTTTCCGCTGCTATGTATTTAAATGTAATTTAAATCTCTGATATTTGTTGAGTGTATTTATTCATACTCTGTATATTCTTGTATTCTGATGGAATTGTTGTAATAAATAATGAAATGTTTTTCTGTTTGTGTTCTGATTGGTCTTGTCCTCAAAGCAATCCGTGCTTTCCTTACCGGGGAAGTTCGGGTCGTTACAAAATGATTCATAATTAATTAAGCGATACTAATCTCCTTCATATCGAGTTGAGTTAAGTCAACAAATAATATCATACTTCAAGTTTAAGGATAAGTTATGCATTTAATGATTTTAGAAAATGTCAAAACAATTTTTACGATTTGAATGCTTAATTTCTACCAAGGTCACATTCGGTAATAGAATTTAAAAGATGTTGTAATATTTAAACATGTTTGTTCATATAATGATTTATTTGCAATAGTTTCACATATGACTGTGTGTACATGCACACATTGCCTTACAAAACTTTTTACAAACTTTTGTTATATGAGCATCACATTTAGTACCTGTTTATTTTAATTTAGAAATAAAAGCCATAGTTTGGTTAGGAACTCTCTATGCATGTCTTGTACTCTATTTGAATAAAGCTTAATAACTAATCAAAAAATGACAAAAATACTAAAAAAACATCTATATTAACAGCTATATAAAAATTTCTTGTACATGCTAACTAAGAACCATATTAATAAGAGTGAATCAAATTTCTACTTAATTCTAAGTCAATAGCTAATACTAACAGTGTAACGACCTAGTTTTTGATCAATTTATTTTAAATATTTAATATTGTTTTGAATATTTAATTAATAATATAAATAGATATTTATATTGAGTTATCAATTGAATAATCAAAATATGATTTATTTCAAATATATATAATTATCGAAATACGAAATTGAATTTATTTGAATTCAAAGTCAAAATTGAATTGAAAAAACAGTTCAGAAAATCAATACAAACTTCTATTTGAATTAGAATAATAATATTAATTTATTATCGAAGAATTAATTGTTTTTAATTCAATTTATATCGATTTAAATTTATATCTTCTCCATTTCATCGAATTGATCTTTGGAACCTGTCCCAGTGGGTTCAGAATAGTGGGTTAACCCTAGGAAAGCCTGTTGTTGGGCTCAAATAGGAGTTTGAAATCAACGTGATAATTTAAATTAAGGGATACCGGTTCTAACTAAAATTTAAATAAAGTAATATAAAATTTATTATTTAAAACTAAATTTCCTTCTTTCTTAAGCAATAAGAGTAAAATGTAAACTTTCCATCACTGCAAACCTACCCTAAGCTATCTCTGTTTTCCTTCATTTCACGTACTGTGTGTTCCCTAACTTCATAACTAAGCTAAACACGATGTAATGGCTTGGGTACTATTTGTCCGCATCGCTCATCTATAAATTAGCCTTTCTTTTTAGTTCTCTGTAATTCCCAAATTGAAACGAACCATTTCGAAATTCTTCTTTCTAATTTCATTTCCAGGCTTACCAAATCAATAAAAACCGATCCACTAAAAGCCCAACAAAAACCGATTCTTCAATATCGCGAGGCTTAAGCTTCGATCTTACCTGTCAAACACTGGCGCGATCATGTTCGAAGGGAGGGGGTCGTTCGATAGTTCTGTCAAACTAGGGTTAGTAGGTTGTGACATCGATTATGGCGTTTCTTCTGGGTTCGCAAAGACGAAGGGTTCAAGTGGAAAGGGTAGCGCGCGTGGAGTTGCAGATGTTGATGTTTTAGGGACCGATGTTGGGGGTGCTATGTAACGTCCCGCATTTTTATCGGTTTGTATTTGAATATTTAAATCAGTTTAAATATTGAATTCGGAATATAAGTGGATTTATATATTAATTAAAATGAAGTTGAACGTATAAAAATATATATATTAATTATAATCGAGCCTGAAATATCGCGGCAGTTCGTAATTTAACGTTCTGAACTTCAACTGAGTGCACATGACCCATTTTAAATCGAATTTCTGCGAAACAAGAAACTTTGGAATATGTTGAACTGTATCTTTCTAACAGAAGTGGAATATGGAGATTTCGCCGAATAGATTGCAAGATATGTCCAAATCAAATATTCAAAAAGTCGCTATAGATTCGTTTATCGACCGTAACAGTTTATTTGATATAACTAAGTACCGGTTGCGAATCTGGACAAGATTCTTTTGAAACATAGTGATAATTTAATTTTTAGAATTTTACTATAATTTTTTATTAATTAAATACACAACTTTTTATTTGGAGTATTTCGCACCCTATATCAATATTTCGGGGTTTCAAAATATGAGTCAACTTACCGATATTATTATATTTTTGGGATCGTGGCACTTCGCTGGACACGACGATATTCTTATATCTTTCCGCAATGGCTCGGACGTGAATGTAAATTCTATGTAACACGGTACGCTTAAATATAAACTATTATATATATATATATATATATATATATATATATATAAAATCACGTGGTTTTTATTACCATTCACAAAAGGACGAAACAATGGAAAGTCGAATGCATAACAAATAAGTGAAGACATATATTTCTGTGGAAATAGTGATGATTCATTTTAGGACATAGGAAATGGACACCATGTTGTTCATAGTATACCAGGCTATAGCCATTACCACTAGTTACATCCCCTAATCAAAATACTTCACGCAAAACATATAAGAAACCATTTTCTCCCATATTTTCTTTTCATGTTAACGTTGTACGCAATCATTTCCACTTTCATTTTCATAGGTTTGAAAGTAAGGAAAAGACAGACACATACCTTCACGTACAACATGACTAGTGCCCAATATAATAAAAAGCTATCCTACCCTAAATCAATAAATAACTATATATTTCTATTTCTTTGCCTCGAAGACTCGTACGCCGTCATTTCAACAGCAGAGTTGTACTCTAAGACTTCATTGTTAAGTATACTTTTCTCTCTAGCTACCCTGTCGGTATGGAAAGATCATGAATTGTCCAAGCTACGGAAGTAAGCCTAAGCCTACCCTCAAACTGAAACGTCATTGCAAAGGAATGGGTCTTGGCTAATCAAAGTCTTATCTGCAAATCTAGTTGCTGAAGGGTGTACGCCCTACTATTGCTATTGCTTAATTACCAAGGAACTGAAAACCTATAAATACAAGTTGCTATCTTCGTCTATTCTGGGGTTCAGCAAAGCTTGTTTTCATGGCTTTCAAATAAAAACTAATTCAAACTTCCACTTAAAAATCTAAAGAAAAACACCGTATATATAGATTCATTAAGGATTGTTCTTTAATCTCGTATACAGCCTGAAGTTGCGGTTTTCCTGTAGCACGAAGTGAGGTCGGAGTTTCATACCGGGGTAGGCTGACATCGTGAGTATCAATGTTGGTGGTGTCCATGGTGTACTGTGCAAGGCTTAGAGCATGGAAATGTTTATGGGTGGTGACAAGGACAGTGCGTCCAAGGTGAAAGGAGGCTTTGAGAACCAAAGTGAACCGGGCATGGAGCTGCGTGTAGTGGAAGCCGATGATGATGGTGTGGCGGCATGCAGAAATGGGGGAGGAACGTGTGTGCGAGGTGAAAGAGTTCATGTGAGAATGCGTGGAAAGTCTTGGACGTGGAACATATGTTTTGGAGCGGAAGTGTATTTTTTTTGTGAGAAGAATGTTGTTGTAGCGTTTTGAAGGGGGAAGAAGTACTGTCCTTCACAGGGTTGGAGAATGATTATGCGTTGTCTGCATGGGCTTGCAGTGTAGAAGAAATAAGGTGCGAGCTTCTTGCGCGTTGCCTATATAAGGTAGTCAAAACATGGAACTGATTCAGGGCCATTCGGAGCTCGTCTGAATATAGGCAAAATAAACCGCTCAACTGAGTCAGCCAACGCAAATCGTTATTTAACGGTTAACGCGCAAAAGTGAGTAAATTCACTAACTCTGATCTATTTTAAAATATTATAATTATATTTTTAATGTTGGTTGAATACTGTGTGATGGTCGTTTAGGTAGATCACAATTTAATTGGTTGAAATATATATCGTTTCATATATTGGATACTGATTCCGTCGATTATAATATTCCCTGGTATGGAATCAGTGTTAATTGTTTGACTAACATCTACGGATGCGAGAAACCGGTTGGAGGAATCCATCCAAATTCCACAATATTTATATGTACTGTTTGTTTTATGTATATGCACTATTTGAACCCAAATGACAGTAAAACCCCATGTGAATATTGATGTTGAATGGAAATTCAACATTTGTTTTGATTAAATAAATAAACGATATCGATTAAGAAGGTGACAACAGTCGACCATAAAACCCATCGTTTGTTAAGGAGTTGATTGGCCGTCAGTCAAATCAACGAAGATAATTATAAAAAATTATATTTTTATAATTAAAACGAAGTTTTAAATTATAATAGAAGTTCTATTATAAACCAATATTTTAGAGTTCATTTTTATAATGTAAATAAAAACGATGGTTGACATTTAAATAAGTTTATAAAGTAGAAATTATCCTATGATTAAATATTTGGATAATAATTTAGAAATATTATTAGAATAAATATATTAATCAAATGGTAAAAAGTAATTAAAATCAGTTAACGAATTTACTGATGGAATGAAGTTGATTTAAATCAACTGTTTGATTGAAAAATGATCATTAGATTAAAAGGGTCCTTGTAAAAAAGTTATAAATAGAACTGTGGAATGAAGTTAAAGCGAAGAGTTAATGTTTAAAATAAATAATCATAAACAACGAAGATTTCAAAGTAAGGATATAGTATTATAAAACCATAGTTCAAACTAAACAATAAAATACGGTCTGATAGATATTATAAGTAATAAGGGATTAGAGTACAAACTTATATCTGTTCTAAGGTAAGAATATTGTCGATCAAGGTCTGAGAGGTAAATAAAATACCCCAACTTGAATGGCTTTACTACTATCGATGAACGATATCAGTTTGTAACAAAAAGGAATGTCAGGATTAGTATAAAGGGAATATGGCAGCGTATTGCAAGTCTTAAAACTATAGCAATAAAATAACACTCTTGACTAGGCTTAAGCCTGACTGTTATGTCGAGATTCGTTATAAAGGAGAATATTACAGCGTATGACAAGTTTTGAACTGTAACGATAAATTAACGTTGTTAACCAAACTTAAGCGTGGTTCTTATATATAGCAGCACTTCCAAGGGAATGAAAATAGTTTGGTTTGAAATCCACTAAGTCTAAAGTAATAAGTAACGACGTTGGTTCAAAGAAATATGAGAATGAATTAGAAAGAGAATTAGAGAATCGTTTTAGAAACAATAACATCATTTCGATGTTTGGATTAGAACTAAGTCACACTATAAGGCATTGGAACCATAATTCGACGATGTCGAATGAAATATTTTTAAGGAATTATAACTTGATAGGATAGTTAATATTTAGTTCAAACCAACGAATTATAATAGGATATGAAATCAATATTTAGTTATAAACTAGATAATGATTCAAAAAGAAGTTGACTTAGAAATAGAGTTTATAAGGTGGAATGGGAATATAAATTGTGAAAGAGATTTCGGTAAATAAGCAACGGTATTTATTACTTGAATAATGAGTTATTTGATAAAGGTGTTCAGATTTTTATAATAGAAATGATATTCACATTTTAAAGTGAATAACGTTTTAAAATGAATGCTTGGCAGATTAAAATGTTTAAAATGAAATTGGAAATATTTTTCCAATATAGTAACGGTATATCATCCAAGCGTAGAAAATAAAGAACGTGGAAAGAACGGAAATGTTTTCGAACGTTAATAACGTATGTTTTCTGGAACATGAAATAATAAGAGTTTATAATAACTGGAAATGTTTTCCAAGAAGTGTAAAAAGGCTAAAACGGGATTTGAGAAATATCTGGTAAGATATGGGAATTCGAATAATAAAAATGAATGTTAAACAAAAAGTACCCGTGTTTGTGTGATGTCTAGTTATACATTTGAATAAATGTTTGTTTTACTTCGATGGTTAAATAACCAACTATCGAAGTGTTTGACCATCGTTGTCAATACGGAGAGACCGGTTGGATATATTATCCGGAAACCACTCCGTATAGGCATAAGCGCTGCGAATTATATTATGCTGAAGACAATTGAAGACGGAGTGAAATGCAAGGGTCATCTAGTTCCAGAATGTTGCTTTTTGTTTGTCCAGTCCCAGGACAACTTATATGGACGAGTGTCTGACATAGTATTTCCAACGGTCACGCCGTTGATTTTTACGAATATACCAAGTTGGTGGTGAGAAGGTAACTTCTCTTTATTCTACACCCAGCGTGCATTTGTGTAATCAATATGTGATTAAGGATTTTATGATGTGGCATTCAAAGTGAATGGTGATCAGGTGTTCTGAAGATAGACGTAGCCTCTAGCCTCACAACCAGGAAGTAACAAAAATTGGGCTAGGCAGCATGGCTAGTTGGGTCATCCCCAAGCAGGGTGTATTGTCACCGATCAAGAGAAAATTCATATTTGTTCTTCTTTTCGATTCTGTATCTTCGGACGACGGTTGGATGGCTAACAACCGTGGGTGGCAATATATTCGCGACACTCAAGCTAAATGAGTGAGCGGTCATGTGTGGCCGGGTTGCAAGACATTCTTGTTGAACCCTGAGTGTATCCCCTTTAGAGTACACTGATCAGAAGGTGCTCCCATACCTTGTCTGTTGGAATCCATTCTCCAATAAGCACCCTGCGGTTTATGATTTTATACTATATATATGTGGAGCGTGAGATGCAAGCGTTCTGCTATTTGAATATTTATATTGATTAGACATTATTATAATATCACTGGATTTTGATATCACAATACTTTGGGTTATAGTAAGGTAAAAACCGTCTATGTTTATGTATGGGCTGGTCTTACTATTATCTTTCTGGTTTCAAAAGGATTTTCAAAAGTTAAACAGTATGGTTGGAATTTACTCACACCAGCCCCATGACTGACCCAGAGTTTATTTGTTTGTGTTTTTCCTAAACTCTTGGGTGCCCAAATTTGTATGGGCAGTCAAGTGTTTCAGGCTTTTGCAGATTCACTTGGAGGAGCTCGATGCAAGAGACCAAACCACTAGTTATTTAGAGATTATTTCCGCTGTGATATGATGTATTATACTATCAAATGGTATGCATATATAGAATACAGTTTTGTAATTCAAAGTTATGTATATAATACATTTTATTTACTCCATTGTGAGATTCATGCTTACTCTGATTCTGTTCAGTGAGTTCTCCTTCTTCTTTTATTCTATTAGTTCTATCTTTTCTTTCTCACCCTCTAAATTCTTTCAATTAATTATCTGAAATTTCGTGCACTTTGAGTTGAATGTGTAGGATATAAGTCAGCTCAAATCGGTACGAATTTTTGGTCCATCACATGCTACAGTGGCCGTGTATATTGGTTGGAGGTACGCTTTTGGTTTTGATTTCGATGGAACATCTGCTATGAAAAATTGGAGTTGGATTTGGACTGGAAGGATGGAAGGAGAGTTGAGGTTCGATTGTTTGGATTTTTTGCCTGGAACGGAAATAAAATGGTAAAGAACAATTGCGGGTTCGTTGTTTAAGGATAAAGGGTACTGTTGTATAGTTGAGATGCAGAGGTAATTAGCTTAAATCATTTGATTAATACTTAAATGTTTATTATGGAATAAAATATTCTATTGGTAATTGACTAAAGTTAAGTATAAAATTAGTTATATAAAAGTAGTTGGTAAAGAGATAAGTAATTAAGGTAATTTCTGATATTTGATAATTTGGAAATTTATTATAAAATTTGTAACTTATTAAGTAAACTAGTTTATATAATTGGTTATATATTTAAATAGAGATTAGTTTATATAATTGGTTATTAATTTAAAAAGAAATTAGTTTACATAAAAGAAATTAGTTAGTAAAGATATAAATTGTTGACTAGTCGTTTGAATATGAAATTAAGGTTAATTTGGAATTTGTTTACATGTCAGAAATTAATTAATTAATTAAATTAGTATACTTTGGTAATTGAAATTTTATTTGTTTTCATTGAAAAACAGTGAAATGGAGGAACCACTGTACAATCTACATAATAGACTTCATCGGGTATTCAGCGCAAATAAACACCCTGGTGAGTTAATCTCACTCAATTTATTTATTTTGATTTATTTTTTCATAAAAAAATAATTGATGGTTGTTTGGTTGCATTAAAATATTACTGTGGCTATTATTTATATTAGTTATTTAGGATTGGTGTTTGTGGTTATTATACATATATTGATGGTTGGATTCCCACAGTATCATTAGCGGATGCCCGTAGTATCATTAGCAGATGACCCTATACGCCCCACGCTATGATAGTGGATGACCTTCTATACCGCAATATCCTGCCCCGAAGCAGGATGGGTATTATTTATGTTGGCTAACGTCTGTGGATGCAGGAAAACAGGTTGGAGGGATCCAACTGGAATCCTCAAAAATATTATTATTTGTTTGTTCTCATATATATTATCATATATGATGTGTTAGAAAATCCGTGGTTGATAATTGGTATTATTGATTGGTTAGATTATCACTGGACCTGAAATGTTGATATATAAAAATATCAGGGAAAAGGATATTTTGAAATATAAAGGGAGAAATCTATTTATCTAAAATAGAATTTGAATTTCAATTGGGCTATAAATATATTAACTTGTTTTGAATATATAAAACAAGTAGTTAATTTATAAATGTGTTTATAAATTAATAATGCAGAGAATTGAAATGAATTTATAAATAGTGTTTATAAATGAAGTGGAAAAATTATCGTTTGATAATTTGAATATTTAAATTCAAATATGAATTTAAAAATAGAAATGGGGAATCGTTTTAAAGAAGTAAACGATGAAGTTTGTTCTGATGTTCAGGATATAAATTGAACTAAAATAAATCCGTAAGGATTTATGATTTGAATTCGATTAGTTTGAATTTATTTAAATAAAATATGTCTAGAAAAATATTGGGAATATATTAAATAGAAGTTAATTTAAATATGAAAATAGATTCAATGTTGTATATTGACAAGATAAAATAAATAGAATATTCCAAAACAAGATTTTGGTTTTAAATAGATTTTGAAATAGACTTGTTTTAATATAAAACAGGGAAATTTATAAAATGGTGTTTATAAATATAATAAATTAATTATCAAGAGATAATTGGAATATTTAAATTCAAATATGAATTTAAAAATAGAATTTAAAATCATTCAAAAGGGAACAACTGTTTTTATTCCGCAATTCGGAATATCAAAGGGATGGAGTTTCAAATAGAATTTGTAAAGGGAATTTGTTTAAATATATGAAACAAGGAAGTTGAATTTATAAATAGTGTTATAAATTTGGTGAAATAAATTAGCATTTGGATAATTTAAACCATTTAAATTCAAATAGGAATTTAAAAGTAAATTGGGAAGGGTTTTGAAACAAAACGATTGATTTTTTTTTGGAATTCGGAATATAAGCTGAATTAAGAAGAATTCAACGAGTTTAAAATTGAAATTCGATTATAACGATTTTATAAATAATTTATTTGTAAAAGGAATTGGAATTACATATAGAAGATCGAAGTATAAATAAATTTATTACCGAGTGAGGAAAAATCGACAATTATAGATAATTGGAAATATTAAGTTGAATTGGGAAAATTAGTTTAATATATATTAAAATATATTAGAATAGAGTTGGAATTTATATATAAACGAAGTTTAAAACATTTATATATTAAATATATTAAAAACGAACTCGCCGCAGCACAGTAGTTCGTGAATTAGCGTTTCGAACTTCAATTGAGTATATAGAACTCAATTTAAGTCAGAATTCTTTGAAACAAGAATCGTCGGGACCGGTTTGATAATAGTTTTCTAATGAAAGAGAAAAATTTGGATTTCGTCTTATAGATTTTGAGTTATGTCAAAATCAAATTTTCAGAAAAAAAAACAGTGCTAGAACCATTATAAATCCATTACGGTTTATTTAAATAAATAAAAGGATTTTAAGGAAATAAAATCCAAATTGCCATTAGAAAAATCCAGACAGGAGATATAAAATAAATATGAACTCCAGTAAAGTAAGTGTAATGATTTTTGAAACAAAAATATTATTCTTAGTTATTAAATAGATTTAACTAGTTTGAAGAATAAACAGTTAATCGAGATTTGAATTGAAATAGGGCGTTGGATAAGTGAAAGAGAATTGAAAATTTATATTCGAAATCGAATATGTAACGCGAGTTGAAAACGGAATTAGATTGGGTTCATGAGTAGATTAAAATATATTTGAATATGATACGTTCAAATAAAAAGTGAAATAGGCGAAGAGCAAATATAAAGAATAAATTAGCGAATTGAATTAAAATAATTGGATTGAATTAGAATAAATTGGGAATGGACGTATATAGGTTAAGAAGGTTTGGAATGAAGTATATGAAGATTATAATTTGTGTGCCGGACAAAAAGGTACACGTTTAAATTCCATATGAGATTTCATGCGCCGAATCGGCAAGTCACTTGGTTTTTTTGATTTTCTTTTTGAATGAAAACGGCCGAGAGAGGCGAGTTGAGGTTTGAACTATCGACCGGTACAAAGGAGGTTATGGCAAAATTTTCCAGAAATTTAAGGAGTTAGAATATTTTAAGAAGATTTGATAATTATGAATCGATATATCGATATATATAGAATTCGATAAGGAAATGAAATTAAAATAGAATGTTATAAACAAAAAGGAAATCAATAAATTTAATCTGATAAAAATAGAAAGAGAAATGTATACACATTTAAAAGCTATGGATAATTTGTAATATGATGTTGATTATTCGAGGGAAGTGGTTTTGTCCGTTTTGAAGTTAAGGATGTTTTCAGTCAAGGTCTGAGAGGTAGTTATACCCCAACTTGATTGATTTCATTTTTAACCGATAAATAGCAAGATCCAGTCTCAAAGAGAAATGTTGAATAAGAGTTAGTTGAATGCAGTATTTTGGGTTGTTGTAACGGTGTTTTACACAACAGTCGTTTTAACCCAAGTAAGTGAAAATTTTGGAAATATAATAATAAATATCTCCTTAGTATAGAACTAAATGGTCGTGAAAGAGATAAGTAAGTGGAATGTTTTCCAACTGCAAATAAAGGATATTTTCTAAATATAGAAAATAAAAGAAGTTGATGTTTGGAAATGTCTTCCAAATAGCGTAAGAGGCCAAGATGATTATCGAAAATATCATGTTAACGAATATGGATAAGGAAAAGGAGAAGTGTTTTACTTAATGAAGTATTAATTAAAAGGCCCAGTGATTTGTTTGATGCTTTGAATGAATGTTTGTTTTTCTTCGATAGTTAAATAACCGACTATCGAAGTGTTTTCCAATATCGTTGTCAATATGGAGAGACCAGTTGGATTACTATCCGAGAACCACTTCATATTGGCAGTAGCGTTGCGAATCAGATTATATGGAGATAATCAAAGACGGAGTAAAGTGCAAGGACTTTTTCTGTTAATAGAAATTGTGCCTTTGGTTTCGTTCAATCCCAGAACGAAGTGTATGGACGAATGTCTGATAGAGTATTTCCAATGATCGCATATGTTGGTCTGTATAGATATATATGTTGGCGGAGAATTTATTCTCTTAGCATAATATCCAGAATATATTTGTGCAAATCAATTAATGATTTACGGATCTGACAATGTGGCATTCAAAGTGATTGTGCTATCAATGAATGATAAGAAATCGTAGCCTTAGGCCTCAACAACCGGGAAATGACAAAAATCGGGCAGGCAGCATGGCTATGTGGGTCGCTCCCAATAAGGTATATAATCACCTATCTAGAGAAATTCCATTTGCTTCTTTAATCTATCAATATTGTCCTTTTCGGGAAATGGTTGCTGATCCCAACCGTTGGTGATATAAATTCAACACACTTGAGCGAAATGAGTGGTCGGTCATGTGTGGGTCGGGTTGCAAGTTGTTCTTGTTGAACCCAGTATATTCCCCTCTAGAGATACACTATTGGAAGATAGTTCCATACCTTTTCATGTTGGAAATCCAATCTCTGATAAGCGCCCTGCGGTTTTTGGTTTTATAATATATATGGAGCGTGAGATGCAAGCGTCCCTCTAGATTCTATTTATTTGATGTAGTAATTATTATAATATCACTGGATTTGATATCAAAAATATTTTGGGTTATCGTAAGGTCAAAACCATCCGTGTTTATGTGTGGATAGGTCTTACGATTATCATTTCTTTCGAAAGGATTTTTAAAGTTAAACAAATGATTGGAGTATACTCACACCAGTCCCATGACTGACCCAGAGTTTATTTTGATTTTGTTTTCCCTAAACTCTTGGGTGCCCAAATTTGTACGGGCAATCAAGTAGTCAGGATTTTCTCAGATTCACTTGGAAGAGCTGGAAGCAGGAGGCTCCACCAGTTAGCTATAGACTATCATATTTCCACTGTGTACTATGTTGTATCTGGAAACAAGTGTTTATAACTATTCCAGGAATAACTGTTGTGCTCTGATAATGGTATGTATATACAGTTACTGATTTGTATTTCAAAAGTTATGTTATTTAATATATTTTATTTGTTCCGCTGTGAGATTTGTGTTCTTCGTTTTTCTTCTATTCTAAGTTTTCTTTCTTTCTATTCCTTATCCTCTAACTTCTTTCTACTAATGATTCGTATTTCTGTGTCATTTAGGTTGGACGTGTGGTGTTATTAGTCAACTCAAAGGGTACGGAAATTCGGTCCATTACAGTTGGTTTCAGAGATTAGGTTGAGCGAACACCTAGGCTTTGTTGGGTTGTGCTCATTAGAGATAGGGTCAGTAGTACCCTAGAATGAGTTGAGTGTATATATATACGAGAGAGCGTATTTGTTAAGTGATATAAAAACTGTTTTATACTGTATTGGCTAGTCTATTTAGTGGTTTATGAATTCTGATCGAATTGTGGGACGCCACGAAGTCGATAGGAATTTCTAAACACTTCAACAGAAGATACAACATAATATGGTTTTAAAGTGGGTAGATGAATAATCTTACCCAAAATTCTATTTTTATATAGATGGGATACTTTTCTTAAATTATCATAATATATGGATGTGTTGGATGTTAATATTATAATCAAACTAGACTATAAGAAATAAAATGGTAATCTACAACCAAATACAACTTGTATATGAATGAAATATACAAATGAGATGAACTGGAATTTGATTTAAATCAGAGTTTGAAATTTAAATCCTAGGTGTTTGGAAAAATATTTTTGAAGTATATTAAAATAATATAGCTTTGTTTTGGAAGGATTTTTAAATAAATTCATTTTTGAATGAATTTTGAAAGTGATAAAGCACTGAACTCACTTCAGTGGCTGGAAAATAATTCTGATGATGACTACAGCATCATAAGTGTTCATTTTCGAGTTCTAAGTGATGAGTTTCTACCTTAGAAAAGTTTTTGAAGAAAATTTGTTTAAAAGAAAACAAGTTGGTTGAAAAATTCAAATGTTTTGAATTTGTGATATAAATAAATATGTGTATATATTTATGGGATTCTAAAGGATTTGGAATATAAACCCGGGATTTTGAATTTTGGAATTTAAATTTAACTTGAGAAAGTTAAAAGTATCGATGTGAATAAATTGACTAGAATTAGATATGAATGAATGGTTTGAAATCACTCGAAGTAAATTAATGAAGACTAAAAGTTTTGGAAGAACTAAAGTTTGTAGAAGTATAAAGTGTTGAGTTTCAACATAAATGAGTTTAAAAAGTTAATGGGTTTGAAGCACTTTTCTACCTTAGTAATTTCGGGGACGAAATTCTTTTTAGGGGGGAAGAATGTAACGACCCAGTTTTTGATCGATCTATTTTAAATATTTAATATTGTTTTGAATATTTCATTAATAATATAAATGGATATTTATATTGAGTTATCAATTGAATAATCGAAATATGATTTATTTCGAATATATATAATTATCGAAATACGAAATTGAATTTATTTGAATTCAAAGTCAAAACTGAATTAAAAAACAGTTCAGAAAATCAATACAAACTTCTGTTTGAATTAGAATAATAATATTAATTTATTATCGAAGAATTAATTGTTTTTAATTCAATTTATATCGATTTAAATTTATATCTTCTCCATTAGATTGAATTGAGCTTTGGAACCTGTCCCAGTGGGTTCAGAATGGTGGGTTAACCCTAGGAAAGCCTGTTGTTGGGCCCAAATAGGTGTTTGAAATCACCGTGATAATTTAAATTAAGGGGTACCGGTTCTAATCAAAATTTAAATAAAATAAATTTTATTATATAAAAATAAATTTCCTTCTTTCTTAAGCAATAAGAGTACAGTGTAAACTTTCCATCACTGCAAACCTACCCTAAGCTATCTCTGTTTTCCTTCATTTCACGTACTGTGTGTTCCCCAACTTCATAACTAAGCTAAACACGATATAATGGCTTAGGTACTATTTGTCCGCATCGCTCATCTATAAATTAGTCTTTCTTTTAAGTTCTCTGTAATTCCCAAATCGAAACGAACCATTTCGAAATTCTTCTTTCCAATTTCATTTCCAGGCTTACCAAATCAATGAAAATCAATCCACTAAAAACCCAACAAAACCGATTCTTCAATATCGCCAGGGTTAAGCCTCGATCTTACCTATCAAACACTAGCGCGATCATGTTCAGAGGGAAGGAGTCATTCGAAAGTTCTATCAAACTAGGGTTAGTAGGTTGCGACATCGATTATGGCGTTGCTTCTGGGTTCGCAAAGACGAATGGTTCGAGTGGAAAGAGTGGGGCGCATGGACTTGCGGATGTTGATGTTTTAGGGACCGATGTTGGGGTGCTACAGTGGCCGCGTATATTGGTTGGAGGTACGCTTTTGGTTTTGATTTCGATGGAACATCTGCTGTGAAATAATTGGAGTTAGATTTGGACTGGAAGGATGGAAGGAGAGTTGAGGTTCGATTGTTTGGATTTTTTGCCTGGAACGGAAATAAAATGGTGAAGAACAATTGCGGGTTCGTTGTTTAAGGATAAAGGGTACTGCTGTATAGTTGAGATGCAGAGGTAATTACTTAAATCATTTGATTAATACTTAAATGTTTATTATGGAATAAAATATTCTATTGGTAATTGACTAAAGTTAGGTATAAAATTAGTTATATAAAAGTAGTTAGTAAAGAGATAAGTAATTAAGGTAATTTCTGATATTTGATAATCCGGAAATTTATTATAAAATTTGTAACTTATTAAGTAAAGTAGTTTATATAATTGGTTATATATTTAAATAGAGATTAGTTTATATAATTGGTTATTTATTTAAATAGAAATTAGTTTACATAAAAGAAATTAGTTAGTAAAGATATAATTTGTTGACTAGTTGTTTGAATATGAAATTAAGGTTAATTTGGAATTGGTTTACATGTCAGAAATTAATTAATTAATTAATTAAAATAGTATACTTCGGTAATTGAAATTTTATTTGTTTTACATTGAAAAACAGTGAAATGGAGGAACCGCTTTACAATCTACATAATAGACTTCATCGGGTATTCAGCGCAAACAAACACCCTGGTGAGTAAATCTCACTCAATTTATTTATTTTGAATTATTTTTTCGTAAAAAAATAACTGATGGTTGTTTGGGTTCATTAAAATATTACTATGGCTATTATTTATATCAGTTAATAGGATTGGTGCTTGTGCTTATTATATATATATATTGATGGTTGGATTCCCACGGTATCATTAGCGGATGCCCGCAGTATCACTAGCGGATGACCCTATACGCCCCCACGCTATGATAGTGGATGACCTTCTATACCGCGATATCCTGCCCTGAAGCAGGATGGGTATTATTTATGATGGCTAAAGTCTGTGGATGCAGGAAAACAGGTTGAAGGGATCTAACTAGAATCCTCAAAAATATTATTATATGTTTGTTCTCATATATATTATCATATATGATTTGTTTGAAAATCCGTGGTTGATAATTGGTATTTTTGATTGGTTAAAATATCACTGGACCTGAAATGTTGATATATAAAAATATCAGGGAAAAGGACATTTTGAAATATAAAGGGAAAAATCTATTTATCTTAAATAGAATTTGAATTTCAATTGGGCTATAAATATACTAACTTGTTTTGAATATATAAAACAAGTGGTGAATTTATAAATCTGTTTACAAATTAATAATGCAGAGAATTAAAATGAATTTATAAACAATGTTCATAAATGAAGTGGAAAAATTACCATTTGATAATTTGAATATTTAAATTCAAATATGAATTTAAAAATAGAAATGGGGAATCTTTTTAAAGAAGTAAACGATGAAGTTTGTTCTGATATTCAGGATATAAATTGAACTAAAATAAACACGTAAGGATTTATGATTTGAATTCGATTAGTTTGAATTTATTTGAATAAAATATGTCAAGAAAAATATTAGGATTATATTAAATAGAAATTAATTTAAATATGAAAATAGATTCTATGTTGTATATTGATAAGATAAAATAAATAGAATATTACAAAACAAGATTTTGGTTTTAAATAGATTTCGAAATAGACTTGTATAAATGTAAAACAAGGAAATTTATAAAATGGTGTTTATAAATATAATAAATTAATTATCAAGAGATAATTGGAATATTTAAATTCAAATATGAATTTAAAAGTAGAATTTGAAATCATTCGAAAGCGAACAACGGTTTTTATTCTGCAATTCAGAATATCAAAGGGATGGAGTTTCAAATAGAACTAGAAAAGGGAACTTGTTTAAATATATGAAACAAGGATGTTGAATTTATAAATAGTGTTATAAATTTGGTGAAATAAATTATCATTTGGATAATTTAAACCATTTAAATTCAAATAGGAATTTAAAAGTAATTTCGGAAGTGTTTCAAAACAAAATGTAATAACCCGGAAAATGTGAGCCAGTTTGAAATTTTTATTTTGGCAATTTTAGCGAGTTTTGAATATTTAAAATGAATTATTTTAAATAATATCGACGATAAATTTATTTTGAATATAATTCGATCGTATATATTATACGCGTCGTCGTTATAATATAAATAATTATATATAATTATAAATAGAATTGAAAATGGCGCGGTAGTTCGATAATTCGATTTCAAACTTCAATTGAATGTACCGGGTGCAAAACAATCCGGATTTTAGTGAAACCAAAAACGATAGGATCTATTTGATAATATCTTTCCAACGAATGCGGGAAATCAAGATTTCATAGCGGGAATCAAAAGATATGTCCAGTTGAAAATTCTGAATAGTCGCTATGGAATTCAGGCCCTTAGAAATGGACATTTTGCAAATGACCTCGGATCTCGACGAAACTAGTTTTGTTGGGACCGTGATGTCGAGTTATTGCTAGGTTTCAAATTTCATAATTTTTCGAATCAATATGTGAGCGTGGCAAAGGAAAACGCGTTTGACCAGTTTCAGTTGATTTTAATCGACTGGAAAATGGCCATTTTTCTAACGGTCTCAGAATTCGGCGAAACTAGTTTTGTTAGGACCGTATCGTCAACACGAAGCTAGAAAATATTTTTCTGGAATTTTTCTAGTTAGTATGTGACCCCGGTAATTTGAAATGTACATTTAAAATTCAATATAGTGATTTAAATGTAAATTTAACGGAAATTGATTGAAACAGCCGAACCAGCCTACGATACATGTCCCATTGTGTTCGGAATGGGGGTAGAACGCTATGGGCGACAGGCGGTGGACCTCGTTTCGAGGTCGTATGTAAAAGTCAACTATTTGCAAATAAAATAATTAAAAATTAAAAAAAAACCCTCCTCCTTAAAACCGCTCTGCCCCCCCCCCCCCCCCCGATTAAATTTCAGTCGATTCATTAAGAGGAAAAAAAACCTAATCACTCGATCCCATCGTCGCGCCGCCTGGGAGTGGGCCACCGCCGCCTCCCCCTCACGCTGCGCCATCGCGCCACAGGCGTGGCCGCCCTCCCTCGCTCCAAGACCGCGCGACGAAGCCAGACCCCCCCCCCCCCCAGTTCGATCGATCGCGAGAAGAAACCCCCCCTCCTCCGTTCGACGACAGCCGACGTCGCCAGCACCCCAAGACCCACCAGAACCCCCCCTCAGCGATGCACTGTAAGTTTTTTTCCTGTTTGTTTTGTTTTAATTAGATTTAAATATTTAGTTTAGTTTAATCAGTTTTTTTTTGAAAATAAATAACATTTGTTTTAATCAATATAAAGTTAGCATTGTTTTTATAAGTAAAATAAACTTTGTTTTTGAAATGCAAAAATAAACTTCGTTTTGAGGTAGGGAAAATATAAACATACTTTGTTTAGAAAGATTAGCATAATTCAAAATATATAAATATCAATTGTTTGAAAAATATTAAAATGAGATCTGGGAAAATATAAGTAGCGGTGTTTAGAAAATATTGAAAACATATGCTTTGAAAATATAAAGACTTCACTTTTGAAAATATAATGGAGAATATTAAAAATATCATCTTTATATAGGTAGAAAAATAAAAATGTGATTTTTATAATGATATGTTTGAAAAGGCGAAATCTTTAAATTGACAAGGTGAGATCTTTATCTAATCAAGTTAGAATTTTTACATTAGAAAAGATGGAATTTTTACATTAATAAAAATTCGATTTTTAAATAAGTGATAGCACCATAAAAATTCGATTTTTATATATTGAATAGCGAACTAAAAATTCGATTTTTATATATTGAATAGCGAACTAAAAATTCGATTTTTATATATTGAATAGCGAACTAAAAATTCGATTTTTATAAATTGAATAACGAAGTAAAAATTCGATTTTTACATATGTAGTGGCTATGGGCAACGAAGATGACGAAGATGCGATAGCGATGAAGATTTCTATCAATGAAGTGCCGTGGAGCTAGGATAGCAATAAAGTGAGAACTTCTCACCTCTCAATTTAATTTTTCTAGTTACATATATATACTAGGATGCAGACGGTGCTTAGTAGCACCCGACACAATCGTCCACAGACCATGGACTTGGTTGTTTGGTTGCATAGCTTAGTTATATGATTTGATTTGAATTTGGTTGTTTGGTGAATTTGATTGATGTGTGAATGGCGTGGGCCTTCACTAGACCGGGGATAAGGCTAGGCCTCGTCCCGTTTCTAGTATCGTGCCGTTATGCCGCCGAAATTTTCTAAAATATGTTAGAAAAATAAAAATATCATTTTATTGAATAAATGAATTGAATAGAAATTCATAGGTTGAAATAAAATGTTTTATCGTTAAAATATAATTTTTAACGTGAATATGAAAATAGTGAAGTGAACAAAATAAAATATTCATTTGCAAACCGGAAGGTTTGTTTATGTACACCTATTTGAATGACATTGATTGGGACGATAAATTTTACACATCGCCCAACTGCACAAATAAAATCTGTGTTTGGTTGTTTGAAACCCCACACGGGTGTTGGGATGAAATTTGAAGTTCACTCATCCTGATTGATTAAATATGTCGATCGATTGATTGACATGCTGTTATAAGCATTAGATATCTTTATTTGATGCTTATACAGTGTAGTGCACTTTGGTTGATGGTTGATCATTTTTCAATGCTATTATATACATGTGTTGTATGAAAATCCATATAATTAATTTTATATGGTAATTGATTGGGCCTCATTCCAGTTTAGAAATAGAAATATTTGAAATAGAAATATTCGAAATGGAATATTTGAAAATATCAATATATGAAGCCGTGTTGATTAGATTGACGCCATTTTGACGTGAACGATATTTATATCGATTTCGAAATGAATTGAATTGAAAACGATTTCGAAATGAATTGAATTGAAAACGATTTCGAAATGAATTGAATTGAAAACGATTTCGAAATGAATTGAATATAAAACGATTTCGAAATGAATTGAATTGAAAACGATTTCGAAATGAATTGAATTGAAAACGATTTCGAAATGAATTGAATTGAAAACGATTTCGAAATGAATTGAATTGAAAACGATTTCGAAATGAATTGGATATAAAACGATTTCGAAATGAATTGAATTGAAAACGATTTCGAAATGAATTGAATTGAAAACAATTTCGAAATGAATTGAATTGAAAACGATTTCGAAATGAATTGAATTGAAAACGATTTCGAAATGAATTGAATATAAAACGATTTCGAAATGAATTGAATTGAAAACGATTTCGAAATGAATTGAATTGAAAACGATTTCGAAATGAATTGAAAACGATTTCGAAATGAATTGAATTGAAAACGATTTCGAAATGAATTGAATTGAAAACGATTTCGAAATGAATTGAATATAAAACGATTTCAAAATGAATTGAATTGAAAACGATTTCGAAATGAATTGAATTGAAAATGAATTCAAATTGAATTGAAAGCGAATTGAAATGAATTCAAATTGAATTGAAATTTGAATTGAATAGAAATGAATTTTGAAACGAATTTATAAAGAAGAATTCAATTTTGCTTTGAATTGAAATGGAAGTTGAAATAGATTTTGAAACGAATTTTAAAACTATTTATATAATTCGTTTTGAATAGAAAATCGAAAAAATATATATTATATATATTATATATATAATATAATGGCCTGAATAGAACGCGCCGCGCCGCGGCAGTTCGTGAATTTCGACCATTTATTTCAAACGGACATTACGGGAGATCCGACCGTCGGATTCTCCTGAAACTGGAACCGTTGGGTTCGTATCGAAAAGGGCTTTCTAACGAATATTAGAAATTAGAAATCTAACGGTTGGATTTGGAGTTACGTCCAAATCAAATTTGAAAAAGGTCGCTGTAAGTGCAGTTCGATGGCCATTGATGGAAATCGACTATACGGGCCTTGATAAAATTATTAAAAATAGTAATAATTTGT
The DNA here is from genome assembly GCA_030737875.1 of Allium sativum. Taxonomy (NCBI): domain Eukaryota; kingdom Viridiplantae; phylum Streptophyta; class Magnoliopsida; order Asparagales; family Amaryllidaceae; genus Allium; species Allium sativum. The sequence goes on along the minus strand of CM060913.1, from coordinate 928,874,532 downwards.
GTAAAATCATAAGAAATGATTTAGAAAGGATTGGGATGAAAAACTCCATATTTGAAAGGATAAAAATAGATTTTTATCGAAATGAACTAGTTTTGAACTAGAATTATAATTCTATTTATTTTTGAATAAATAAATTGAATTTGAAAAGGGTTTTGAAAATAACCAAAATTTCCAGTGATTGCATTGGAGTGGATTTGAATCGAAATTGTCTTCGGAATATTTCGGTGTTGGATTTCGTGATTGTACAGATTTTGTTATGGGAATTTGAAAGATATATATTTATATCGTTATTTCCAATACGACATTTGTTAGTCGTAGGATTTGATATTGAATATAAGCCGATATATTTTCTATTCAGAGCCTTGTATTGAATATCAAATGTGATTTGGGTTTGTCGTGAATGGTGTCTTCATTAACACTGTTCTTGAACCCAGTGGAGAAAGGATTAAATCTTTTTATTTAGATTTAATGAAGTGTACCAATTAAACGATATTTAATTGGAATTGAACTGGTATTGATTTTTGGGTTTATCGTGAACAGTGTTTTAAATAACACTTGTTCTTTAACCCGATAATTAATGGAATGTGATTTTGGGTTTATCGTGAACCGTGTTTTAAATGACACTGATTCTTTAACCCAGTTAAAGATTAAAACTAAGTGGAGTTTTAATGAATCTTTAATTAGATTGAAATGATCGAAAATGGAGTATCACCAGTTTTGCTCCAGGCGATAGTTAAATCTTTAATTAGATTTGAACGTGAAATGGTAATTGAATTTACCGATAACACTGTGGTGTTAGATATGAAGTATAACCAGTTTTACTTCATGGGATGAATAGGTTGGGATTGGGAAATAAAATAAATGATTTCTTCGGTGTGGTTCGCTAATCCCGACTAGTTTGAATTGATATTCAAAGGAGATTAAAGAATAAATTTAAAGAATTTATCTTGGATAAAATTAATGGGAACTTTTCCCAAAGTATAGGAATGTTAGAATAAAAGAATATTCTGAATTGGAATGAGGCGTATGTTGTGTTTGTGTAACACTTTTATAATATATACGCGAGTTATTCAGAAAGACCGGGTTTATCCCATTCTGAATAACTGATTCGACGTGGTGTCGAAGATGAAGACGATGGTCGAAGACCGGAAGTCTTCACGTCGTTTGGGTGATTACTGATGATCTTGATTGGGCTGTACACCCAAGAAGATGGAAACAGTTGGTGATCGTCCAGACGTGCTTGGAGATCGATGGATATGCGGGGTACTAGGTGCCTCCGGTTTCGTTCAGACCCAGAACGGACTTGTAAATGGACTGTGTGTCTGACATTGGATTTTAGTCCGTGCGATTGATCTCTATTAAATATATATCTGTTTGGCGGCGGAGAATTTATTCTCTTGCTTAACGCCCTTCTCTGAGACGTACGAGCTCAGGGGTTATATATTGATGGATATCAAACGCATGGAGTGAATTGCCTGTGTGGCATGCCTAAGTGGCAATTGATCGAGGCTTCTGTTGAAAAGCAAAGTCTTGTGGTGATGATCAAAGCACGGCCTTTGTGGCGTAGCTTTGTGTAACGTTTACCTCGCGTGTTTCACACCCGGTATGAACCAAAAACGGGAGACGGACCTCAGGGAGGGCATGCGTTTCCTTCTAGCTAAAAAGTGGCGTCAGTGGTTTTACACGCCCTGACGAGTTTGACTTATGTGGTTGTTGCTGTTGCGAGGCGCCTCGGTTTGATCGGACGATCCGGGTCCGATGGAGTCATTTGTTGGCTCATTGACACCCCAAAGGGTGGGGAAACGCAGTGTTCAGGGTTTAAGTTTAATCCACATCGGTGGACCGGCCCTGACGATCCAAAGGCTTGACTGAGTACTTGCCTGTGGCTCGGGCTAGAGAGTCACGAATCGGTTGAGGACTATCTTTTGCCTCGGTTCATAGACGGAAATCCAATTTCCAAATACGTGACATTTGCGGTTTTATTTGTAAACCTATATATGGCGACATGATATATGGTACCCATGCCGCCTATGATTGATACTTATGATTTGAAGTTGTTTTATACACTATACACTTATAATAGTATCAAATGATTTGTTTTAAACGTATCAAGCATTCTTTGGCTGTTATAAGGGAAAACCCTATCCTCGGCTGCGTTGCATTGTATGATGGGACCTGGGTCTTATAACAGCTTCATTTTCTTTATTTAGCATTGCGCTGTTTGTTTTATGCACTGGTATTCTTGGGAGGAAACCCGTTCCGTGTAATACGGCGTGGTCCCTTGATTTACCTAATGATTTAAAAATGAAGATTAACTGTTTTAGTTCTCACACCAGTCCCATGACTGACCTGGAGTTTATTGTTTTAACCTAAACTCTGGGTGCCCTTATTTTGACACGGGTAGCTAGTAGTTTTGGTTTTGCAGATTTATATTCACAGGATCCTGGTTTACAGCTGGAACGATATCTGGAAAGCTTTGTATCCGTATATCTCTTCTAGTTGTGTATTGTATTATTTTCCTCTGCTATGTATTTAAATGTAATTTAAATCTCTGATATTTCTGTGTAATATTCTTTTATACTCTGTATATTCTTGTAATCTGATGCATTGTTGTAATATACAATGAAATGTTCTTCCGTATGCGTTCTGTTTTGTCGTGTTCTCAAACGATAGGGCGTTTCGAACGGCCTGGATCGGTTTAGCGACTGGTTCGGACCGAGCGAAATTCCTTTTCGTCACAGTTGGTATCAGAGCTTTGGTTTACAGAGCTCGAGAACAAGGCACATTAGAACCATACGAAAGAATTCATCAGATATTGGATTAGTAATATCCAATTAGAATGACTCGTTAGAGATAGGATCAGTAGTATCCTAGAACGAGTGTGAAGAGTACATTTTCAAATAAAAACAAGTTTTGTTTTGAAAATTTAAATCAATTATTCGTATTTGATTATTTATCTATATTGATTAGGACAGTCCAGTATATAAAGAATTTGCATATACGCCTTGCAAACGTATATTCAAAGTTTTAATATACTGGATAGATATAGAATCACACTCTAGTCGCCCGGAGATGATTCTGATGATAGTTCGAACATCATCAGAATTGGCATTCGTGTTTCGAAGGTGTGATATCTATATATTTCCTATTGACTGGTGTGAGAACCAAAATTAGATTGGACCTATTGTTGTGAATAGGCATCAAAAACATGATTTTCTGTATATGTATCAAAGATAATGAATTTGAAACTCTAATTCACTAATTGATAGATGATTGTGTTGTTTGTTTAATTGTTTGCTAATTTTGAACCATTTAGCCTAATTGAAACAAATATTGAATTGTATTGAAAATTGGTCGCATTTGCTTGCATATACATATACTTACCTTGAACAGGTCATAGCAAGGAGGCTAGAGCCGAAGAATAAAATTTGTTTGCCCGACAAATAGGTACATGTTTACTACATAATTTACTGTTTTGTTTGGGTGATGATGATTTTATGAGCCAATTGGCTAGCCGCTTGGCTTTTTCTTTTTCTTTTTGAGATCTGAAGGACCGGGGGAAGCTATTTGAAATTCCCCGATGCTCCCGGTGCAGGGGAGGTTATGGCGAAATTTTTCGAAAATTTAGGGTGTTAGCCAAATTTTTGAAATTTTGAAAATTCTCAGAAACTGAAAAGTTGGAGAATGGAAGCCAGATCGAACGTAGAGTTGAATTATCAAACCACTTTCGACTTTGTTCCTTTTCGGGGACGAAAAGTTTTAAGTGGGGGAGATTGTAATAACCCGGAAAATGTGAGCCAGTTTGAAATTTTTATTTTGGCAATTTTAGCGAGTTTTGAATATTTAAAATGAATTATTTTAAATAATATCGACGATAAATTTATTTTGAATATAATTCGATCGTATATATTATACGCGTCGTCGTTATGATATAAATAATTATATATAATTATAAATAGAATTGAAAATGGCGCGGTAGTTCGATAATTCGATTTCAAACTTCAATTGAATGTACCGGGTGCAAAACAATCTGGATTTTAGTGAAACCAAAAACGATAGGATCTATTTGATAATATCTTTCCAACGAATGCGGGAAATCAAGATTTCATAGCGGGAATCAAAAGATATGTCCAGTTGAAAATTCTGAATAGTCGCTATGGAATTCAGGCCCTTAGAAATGGACATTTTGCAAATGACCTCGGATCTCGACGAAACTAGTTTTGTTGGGACCGTGATGTCGAGTTATTGCTAGGTTTCAAATTTCATAATTTTTCGAATCAATATGTGAGCGTGGCAAAGGAAAACGCGTTTGACCAGTTTCAGTTGATTTTAATCGACTGGAAAATGGCCATTTTTCTAACGGTCTCAGAATTCGGCGAAACTAGTTTTGTTAGGACCGTATCGTCAATACGAAGCTAGAAAATATTTTTCTGGAATTTTTCTAGTTAGTATGTGACCCCGGTAATTTGAAATGTACGTTTAAAATTCAATATAGTGATTTAAATGTAAATTTAACGGAAATTGATTGAAACAGCCGAACCAGCCTACGATACATATCCCATTGTGTTCGGAATGGGGGTAGAACGCTATGGGCGACAGGCGGTGGACCTCGTTTCGAGGTCGTATGTAAAAGTCAACTATTTGCAAATAAAATAATTAAAAATAAAAAAAAAACCCTCCTCCTTAAAACCGCTCTGCCCCCCCCCCCCCCCCCCCCGATTAAATTTCAGTCGATTCATTAAGAGGAAAAAAAAACCTAATAACTCGATCCCATCGCCGCGCCGCCTGGGAGTGGGCCGCCGCCGCCTCCCCCTCACGCTGCGCCATCGCGCCACAGGCGTGGCCGCCCTCCCTTGCTCCAAGACCGCGCGACGAAGCCAGACCCCCCCTAGTTCGATCGATCGCGAGAAGAAACCCCCCCTCCTCCGTTCGACGACCGCCGACGTCGCCAGCACCCCAAGACCCACCAGAACCCCCCCCCCTCAGCGATGCACTGTAAGTTTTTTTCCTGTTTGTTTTGTTTTAATTAGATTTAAATATTTAGTTTAGTTTAATCAGTTTTTTTTTGAAAATAAATAACATTTGTTTTAATCAATATAAAGTTAGCATTGTTTTTATAAGTAAAATAAACTTTGTTTTTGAAATGCAAAAATAAACTTTGTTTTGAGGTAGGGAAAATATAAACATACTTTGTTTAGAAAGATTAGCATAATTCAAAATATATAAATATCAATTGTTTGAAAAATATTAAAATGAGATCTGGGAAAATATAAGTAGCGGTGTTTAGAAAATATTGAAAACATATGCTTTGAAAATATAAAGACTTCACTTTTGAAAATATAATGGAGAATATTAAAAATATCATCTTTATATAGGTAGAAAAATAAAAATGTGATTTTTATAATGATATATTTGAAAAGGCGAAATCTTTAAATTGACAAGGCGAGATCTTTATCTAATCAAGTTAGAATTTTTACATTAGAAAAGATGGAATTTTTACATTAATAAAAATTCGATCTTTAAATAAGTGATAGCACCATAAAAATTCGATTTTTATATATTGAATAGCGAACTAAAAATTCGATTTTTATATATTGAATAGCGAACTAAAAATTCGATTTTTATATATTGAATAGCGAACTAAAAATTCGATTTTTATAAATTGAATAACGAAGTAAAAATTCGATTTTTACATATGTAGTGGCTATGGGCAACGAAGATGACGAAGATGCGATAGCGATGAAGATTTCTATCAATGAAGTGCCGTGGAGCTAGGATAGCAATAAAGTGAGAACTTCTCACCTCTCAATTTAATTTTTCTAGTTACATATATATACTAGGATGCAGACGGTGCTTAGTAGCACCCGACACAATCGTCCACAGACCATGGACTTGGTTGTTTGGTTGCATAGCTTAGTTATATGATTTGATTTGAATTTGGTTGTTCGGTGAATTTGATTGATGTGTGAATGGCGTGGGCCTTCACTAGACCGGGGATAAGGCTAGGCCTCGTCCCGTTTCTAGTATCGTGCCGTTATGCCGCCGAAATTTTCTAAAATATGTTAGAAAAATAAAAATATCATTTTATTGAATAAATGAATTGAATAGAAATTCATAGGTTGAAATAAAATGTTTTATCGTTAAAATATAATTTTTAACGTGAATATGAAAATAGTGAAGTGAACAAAATAAAATATTCATTTGCAAACCGGACGGTTTGTTTATGTACACCTATTTGAATGACATTGATTGGGACGATAAATTTTACACATCGCCCAACTGCACAAATAAAATCTGTGTTTGGTTGTTTGAAACCCCACATGGGTGTTGGGATGAAATTTGAAGTTCACTCATCCTGATTGATTAAATATGTCGATCGATTGATTGACATGCTGTTATAAGCGTTAGATATCTTTATTTGATGCTTATACAGTGTAGTGCACTTTGGTTGATGGTTGATCATTTTTCAATGCTATTATATACATGTGTTGTATGAAAATCCATATAATTAATTTTATATGGTAATTGATTGGGCCTCATTCCAGTTTAGAAATAGAAATATTTGAAATAGAAATATTCGAAATGGAATATTTGAAAATATCAATATATGAAGCCGTGTTGATTAGATTGACGCCATTTTGACGTGAACGATATTTATATCGATTTCGAAATGAATTGAATTGAAAACGATTTCGAAATGAATTGAATTGAAAACGATTTCGAAATGAATTGAATTGAAAACGATTTCGAAATGAATTGAATATAAAACGATTTCGAAATGAATTGAATTGAAAACGATTTCGAAATGAATTGAATTGAAAATGATTTCGAAATGAATTGAATTGAAAACGATTTCGAAATGAATTGAATTGAAAACGATTTCGAAATGAATTGAATATAAAACGATTTCGAAATGAATTGAATTGAAAACGATTTCGAAATGAATTGAATTGAAAACGATTTCGAAATGAATTGAATTGAAAACGATTTCGAAATGAATTGAATATAAAACGATTTCGAAATGAATTGAATTGAAAACGATTTCGAAATGAATTGAATTGAAAACGATTTCGAAATGAATTGAATTGAAAACGATTTCGAAAAGAATTGAATTGAAAACGATTTCGAAATGAATTGAATTGAAAACGATTTCGAAATGAATTGAATTGAAAACGATTTCGAAATGAATTGAATTGAAAACAAATTCGAAATGAATTGAATATAAAACGATTTCGAAATGAATTGAATTGAAAACGATTTCGAAATGAATTGAATTGAAAACGAATTCAAATTGAATTGAAAGCGAATTGAAATGAATTCAAATTGAATTGAAATTTGAATTGAATAGAAATGAATTTTGAAACGAATTTATAAAGAAGAATTCAATTTTGCTTTGAATTGAAATGGAAGTTGAAATAGATTTTGAAACGAATTTTAAAACTATTTATATAATTCGTTTTGAATAGAAAATCGACGAAATATATATTATATATATTATATATATAATATAATGGCCTGAATAGAATGCGCCGCGCCGCGGCAGTTCGTGAATTTCGACCATTTATTTCAAACGGACATTACGGGAGATCCGACCGTCGGATTCTCCTGAAACCAGAACCGTTGGGTTTGTATCGAAAAGGGCTTTCTAACGAATATTAGAAATTAGAAATCTAACGGTTGGATTTGGAGTTACGTCCAAATCAAATTTGAAAAAGGTCGCTGTAAGTGCAGTTCGATGGCCATTGATGGAAATCAACTATACGGGCCTTGATAAAATTATTAAAAATAGTAATAATTTGTGTAAAATCATAAGAAATGATTTAGAAAGGATTGGGATGAAAAACTCCATATTTGAAAGGATAAAAATAGATTTTTATCGAAATGAACTAGTTTTGAACTAGAATTATAATTCTATTTATTTTTGAATAAATAAATTGAATTTGAAAAGGGTTTTGAAAATAACCAAAATTTCCAATGATTGCATTGGAGTGGATTTGAATCGAAATTGTCTTCGGAATATTTCGGTGTTGGATTTCATGATGATTCAGATTTTGTTATGGGAATTTGAAAGATATATATTTATATCGTTATTTCCAATACGACATTTGTTAGTCGTAGGATTTGATATTGAATATAAGCCGATATATTTTCTATTCAGAGCCTTGTATTGAATATCAAATGTGATTTGGGTTTGTCGTGAATGGTGTCTTCATTAACACTGTTCTTGAACCCAGTGGAGAAAGGATTAAATCTTTTTATTTAGATTTAATGAAGTGTACCAATTAAACGATATTTAATTGGAATTGAACTAGTATTGATTTTTGGGTTTATCGTGAACAGTGTTTTAAATAACACTTGTTCTTTAACCCGATAATTAATGGAATGTGATTTTGGGTTTATCGTGAACCGTGTTTTAAATGACACTGATTCTTTAACCCAGTTAAAGATTAAAACTAAGTGGAGTTTTAATGAATCTTTAATTAGATTGAAATGATCGAAAATGGAGTATCACCAGTTTTGCTCCAGGCGATAGTTAAATCTTTAATTAGATTTGAACGTGAAATGGTAATTGAATTTACCGATAACACTGTGGTGTTAGATATGAAGTATAACAAGTTTTACTTCATGGGATGAATAGGTTGGGATTGGGAAATAAAATAAATGATTTCTTCGGTGTGGTTCGCTAATCCCGACTAGTTTGAATTGATATTCAAAGGAGATTAAAGAATAAATTTAAAGAATTTATCTTGGATAAAATTAATGGGAACTTTTCCCAAAGTATAGGAATATTAGAATAAAAGAATATTCTGAATTGGAATGAGGCGTATGTTGTGTTTGTGTAACACTTTTATAATATATACGCGAGTTATTCAGAAAGACCGGGTTTATCCCATTCTGAATAACTGATTTGACGTGGTGTCGAAGATGAAGACGATGGTCGAAGACCGGAAGTCTTCACGTCGTTTGGGTGATTACTGATGATCTTGATTGGGCTGTACACCCAAGAAGATGGAAACAGTTGGTGATCGTCCAGACGTGCTTGGAGATCGATGGATATGCGGGGTACTAGGTGCCTCCGGTTTCGTTCAGACCCAGAACGGACTTGTAAATGGACTGTGTGTCTGACATTGGATTTTAGTCCGTGCGATTGATCTCTATTAAATATATATCTGTTTGGCGGCGGAGAATTTATTCTCTTGCTTAACGCCCTTCTCTGAGACGTACGAGCTCAGGGGTTATATATTGATGGATATCAAACGCATGGAGTGAATTGCCTGTGTGGCATGCCTAAGTGGCAATTGATCGAGGCTTCTGTTGAAAAGCAAAGTCTTGTGGTGATGATCAAAGCACGGCCTTTGTGGCGTAGCTTTATGTAACGTTTACCTCGCGTGTTTCACACCCGGTATGAACCAAAAACGGGAGACGGACCTCAGGGAGGGCATGCGTTTCCTTCTAGCTAAAAAGTGGCGTCAGTGGTTTTACACGCCCTGACGAGTTTGACTTATGTGGTTGTTGCTGTTGCGAGGCGCCTTGGTTTGATCGGACGATCCGGGTCCGATGGAGTCATTTGTTGGCTCATTGACACCCCAAAGGGTGGGGAAACGCAGTGTTCAGGGTTTAAGTTTAATCCACATCGGTGGACCGGCCCTGACGATCCAAAGGCTTGACTGAGTACTTGCCTATGGCTCGGGCTAGAGAGTCACGAATCGGTTGAGGACTATCTTTTGCCTCGGTTCATAGACGGAAATCCAATTTCCAAATACGTGACATTTGCGGTTTTATTTGTAAACCTATATATGGCGACATGATATATGGTACCCATGCCGCCTATGATTGATACTTATGATTTGAAGTTGTTTTATACACTATACACTTATAATAGTATCAAATGATTTGTTTTAAACGTATCAAGCATTCTTTGGCTGTTATAAGGGAAAACCCTATCCTCGGCTGCGTTGCATTGTGTGATGGGACCTGGGTCTTATAACAGCTTCATTTTCTTTATTTAGCATTGCGCTGTTTGTTTTATGCACTGGTATTCTTGGGAGGAAACCCGTTCCGTGTTATACGGCGTGGTCCCTTGATTTACCTAATGATTTAAAAATGAAGATTAACTGTTTTAGTTCTCACACCAGTCCCATGACTGACCTGGAGTTTATTGTTTTAACCTAAACTCTGGGTGCCCTTATTTTGACACGGGCAGCTAGTAGTTTTGGTTTTGCAGATTTATATTCACAGGATCCTGGTTTACAGCTGGAACGATATCCGGAAAGCTTTGTATCCGTATATCTCTTCTAGTTGTGTATTGTATTATTTTCCTCTGCTATGTATTTAAATGTAATTTAAATCTCTGATATTTCTGTGTAATATTCTTTTATACTCTGTATATTCTTGTAATCTGATGCATTGTTGTAATATACAATGAAATGTTCTTCCGTATGCGTTCTATTTTGTCGTGTTCTCAAACGATAGGGCGTTTCGAACGGCCTGGATCGGTTTAGCGACTGGTTCGGACCGAGCGAAATTCCTTTTCGTCACAGTTGGTATCAGAGCTTTGGTTTACAGAGCTCGAGAACAAGGCACATTAGAACCATACGAAAGAATTCATCAGATATTGGATTAGTAATATCCAATTAGAATGACTCGTTAGAGATAGGATCAGTAGTATCCTAGAACGAGTGTGAAGAGTACATTTTCAAATAAAAACAAGTTTTGTTTTGAAAATTTAAATCAATTATTCGTATTTGATTATTTATCTATATTGATTAGGACAGGCCAGTATATAAAGAATTTGCATATACGCCTTGCAAACGTATATTCAAAGTTTTAATATACTGGATAGATATAGAATCACACTCTAGTCGCCCGGAGATGATTCTGATGATAGTTCGAACATCATCAGAATTGGCATTCGTGTTTCGAAGGTGTGATATCTATATATTTCCTATTGACTGGTGTGAGAACCAAAATTAGATTGGACCTATTGTTGTGAATAGGCATCAAAAACATGATTTTCTGTATATGTATCAAAGATAATGAATTTGAAACTCTAATTCACTAATTGATAGATGATTGTGTTGTTTGTTTAATTGTTTGCTAATTTTGAACCATTTAGCCTAATTGAAACAAATATTGAATTGTATTGAAAATTGGTCGCATTTGCTTGCATATACATATACTTACCTTGAACAGGTCATAGCAAGGAGGCTAGAGCCGAAGAATAAAATTTGTTTGCCCGACAAATAGGTACATGTTTACTACATAATTTACTGTTTTGTTTGGGTGATGATGATTTTATGAGCCTATTGGCTAGCCGCTTGGCTTTTTCTATTTCTTTTTGAGATCTGAAGGACCGGGGAAGCTATTTGAAATTCCCCGATGCTCCCGGTGCAGGGGAGGTTATGGCGAAATTTTTCGAAAATTTAGGGTGTTAGCCAAATTTTTGAAATTTTGAAAATTCTCAGAAACTGAAAAGTTGGAGAATGGAAGCCAGATCGAATGTAGAGTTGAATTATCAAACCACTTTCGACTTTGTTCCTTTTCGGGGACGAAAAGTTTTAAGTGGGGGAGATTGTAATAACCCGGAAAATGTGAGCCAGTTTGAAATTTTTATTTTGGCAATTTTAGCGAGTTTTGAATATTTAAAATGAATTATTTTAAATAATATCGACGATTAATTTATTTTGAATATAATTCGATCGTATATATTATACGCGTCGTCGTTATAATATAAATAATTATATATAATTATAAATAGAATTGAAAATGGCGCGGTAGTTCGATAATTCGATTTCAAACTTCAATTGAATGTACCGGGTGCAAAACAATCCGGATTTTAGTGAAACCAAAAACGATAGGATCTATTTGATAATATCTTTCCAACGAATGCGGGAAATCAAGATTTCATAGCGGGAATCAAAAGATATGTCCAGTTGAAAATTCTGAATAGTCGCTATGGAATTCAGGCCCTTAGAAATGGACATTTTGCAAATGACCTCGGATCTCGACGAAACCAGTTTTGTTGGGACCGTGATGTCGAGTTATTGCTAGGTTTCAAATTTCATAATTTTTCGAATCAATATGTGAGCGTGGCAAAGGAAAACGCGTTTGACCAGTTTCAGTTGATTTTAATCGACTGGAAAATGGCCATTTTTCTAACGGTCTCAGAATTCGGCGAAACTAGTTTTGTTAGGACCGTATCGTCAATACGAAGCTAGAAAATATCTTTCTGGAATTTTTCTAGTTAGTATGTGGTCCCGGTAATTTGAAATGTACGTTTAAAATTCAATATAGTGATTTAAATGTAAATTTAACGGAAATTGATTGAAACAGCCGAACCAGCCTACGATACATATCCCATTGTGTTCGGAATGGGGGTAGAACGCTATGGGCGACAGGCGGTGGACCTCGTTTCGAGGTCGTATGTAAAAGTCAACTATTTGCAAATAAAATAATTAAAATAAAATAATTAAAAATAAAAAAAAACCCTCCTCCTTAAAACCGCTCTGCCCACCCCCCCCCCCCCCCCCCGATTAAATTTCAGTCGATTCATTAAGAGGAAAAAAAAACCTAATCACTCGATCCCATCGCCGCGCCGCCTGGGAGTGGGCCGCCGCCGCCTCCCCCTCACGCTGCGCCATCGCGCCACAGGCGTGGCCGCCCTCCCTCGCTCCAAGACCGCGCGACGAAGCCAGACCCCCCCTAGTTCGATCGATCGCGAGAAGAAACCCCCCTCCTCCGTTCGACGACCGCCGACGTCGCCAGCACCCCAAGACCCACCAGAACCCCCCCCTCAGCGATGCACTGTAAGTTTTTTTCCTGTTTGTTTTGTTTTAATTAGATTTAAATATTTAGTTTAGTTTAATCAGTTTTTTTTTTGAAAATAAATAACATTTGTTTTAATCAATATAAAGTTAGCATTGTTTTTATAAGTAAAATAAACTTTGTTTTTGAAATGCAAAAATAAACTTTGTTTTGAGGTAGGGAAAATATAAACATACTTTGTTTAGAAAGATTAGCATAATTCAAAATATATAAATATCAATTGTTTGAAAAATATTAAAATGAGATCTGGGAAAATATAAGTAGCGGTGTTTAGAAAATATTGAAAACATATGCTTTGAAAATATAAAGACTTCACTTTTGAAAATATAATGGAGAATATTAAAAATATCATCTTTATATAGGTAGAAAAATAAAAATGTGATTTTTATAATGATATATTTGAAAAGGCGAAATCTTTAAATTGACAAGGCGAGATCTTTATCTAATCAAGTTAGAATTTTTACATTAGAAAAGATGGAATTTTTACATTAATAAAAATTCGATTTTTAAATAAGTGATAGCACCATAAAAATTCGATTTTTATATATTGAATAGCGAACTAAAAATTCGATTTTTATATATTGAATAGCGAACTAAAAATTCGATTTTTATAAATTGAATAACGAAGTAAAAATTCGATTTTTACATATGTAGTGGCTATGGGCAACGAAGATGACGAAGATGCGATAGCGATGAAGATTTCTATCAATGAAGTGCCGTGGAGCTAGGATAGCAATAAAGTGAGAACTTCTCACCTCTCAATTTAATTTTTCTAGTTACATATATATACTAGGATGCAGACGGTGCTTAGTAGCACCCGACACAATCGTCCACAGACCATGGACTTGGTTGTTTGGTTGCATAGCTTAGTTATATGATTTGATTTGAATTTGGTTGTTTGGTGAATTTGATTGATGTGTGAATGGCGTGGGCCTTCACTAGACCGGGGATAAGGCTAGGCCTCGTCCCGTTTCTAGTATCGTGCCGTTATGCCGCCGAAATTTTCTAAAATATGTTAGAAAAATAAAAATATCATTTTATTGAATAAATGAATTGAATAGAAATTCATAGGTTGAAATAAAATGTTTTATCGTTAAAATATAATTTTTAACGTGAATATGAAAATAGTGAAGTGAACAAAATAAAATATTCATTTGCAAACCAGACGGTTTGTTTATGTACACCTATTTGAATGACATTGGTTGGGACGATAAATTTTACACATCGCCCAACTGCACAAATAAAATCTGTGTTTGGTTGTTTGAAACCCCACATGGGTGTTGGGATGAAATTTGAAGTTCACTCATCCTGATTGATTAAATATGTCGATCGATTGATTGACATGCTGTTATAAGCGTTAGATATCTTTATTTGATGCTTATACAGTGTAGTGCACTTTGGTTGATGGTTGATCATTTTTCAATGCTATTATATACATGTGTTGTATGAAAATCCATATAATTAATTTTATATGGTAATTGATTGGGCCTCATTCCAGTTTAGAAATAGAAATATTTGAAATAGAAATATTCGAAATGGAATATTTGAAAATATCAATATATGAAGCCGTGTTGATTAGATTGACGCCATTTTGACGTGAACGATATTTATATCGATTTCGAAATGAATTGAATTGAAAACGATTTCGAAATGAATTGAATTGAAAACGATTTCGAAATGAATTGAATTGAAAACGATTTCGAAATGAATTGAATATAAAACGATTTCGAAATGAATTGAATTGAAAACGATTTCGAAATGAATTGAATTGAAAATGATTTCGAAATGAATTGAATTGAAAACGATTTCGAAATGAATTGAATTGAAAACGATTTCGAAATGAATTGAATATAAAACGATTTCGAAATGAATTGAATTGAAAACGATTTCGAAATGAATTGAATTGAAAACGATTTCGAAATGAATTGAATTGAAAACGATTTCGAAATATATTGAATTGAAAACGATTTCGAAATGAATTGAATATAAAACGATTTCGAAATGAATTGAATTGAAAACGAATTCGAAATGAATTGAATTGAAAACGATTTCGAAATGAATTGAATTGAAAACGATTTCGAAAAGAATTGAATTGAAAACGATTTCGAAATGAATTGAATTGAAAACGATTTCGAAATGAATTGAATTGAAAACGATTTCGAAATGAATTGAATTGAAAACGAATTCGAAATGAATTGAATATAAAACGATTTCGAAATGAATTGAATTGAAAACGATTTCGAAATGAATTGAATTGAAAACGAATTCAAATTGAATTGAAAGCGAATTGAAATGAATTCAAATTGAATTCAAATTTGAATTGAATAGAAATGAATTTTGAAACGAATTTATAAAGAAGAATTCAATTTTGCTTTGAATTGAAATGGAAGTTGAAATAGATTTTGAAACGAATTTTAAAACTATTTATATAATTCGTTTTGAATAGAAAATCGACGAAATATATATTATATATATTATATATATAATATAATGGCCTGAATAGAATGCGCCGCGCCGCGGCAGTTCGTGAATTTCGACCATTTATTTCAAACGGACATTACGGGAGATCCGACCGTCGGATTCTCCTGAAACCAGAACCGTTGGGTTTGTATCGAAAAGGGCTTTCTAACGAATATTAGAAATTAGAAATCTAACGGTTGGATTTGGAGTTACGTCCAAATCAAATTTGAAAAAGGTCGCTGTAAGTGCAGTTCGATGGCCATTGATGGAAATCGACTATACGGGCCTTGATAAAATTATTAAAAATAGTAATAATTTGTGTAAAATCATAAGAAATGATTTAGAAAGGATTGGGATGAAAAACTCCATATTTGAAAGGATAAAAATAGATTTTTATCGAAATGAACTAGTTTTGAACTAGAATTATAATTCTATTTATTTTTGAATAAATAAATTGAATTTGAAAAGGGTTTTGAAAATAACCAAAATTTCCAATGATTGCATTGGAGTGGATTTGAATCGAAATTGTCTTCGGAATATTTCGGTGTTGGATTTCGTGATGATACAGATTTTGTTATGGGAATTTGAAAGATATATATTTATATCGTTATTTCCAATACGACATTTGTTAGTCGTAGGATTTGATATTGAATATAAGCCGATATATTTTCTATTCAGAGCCTTGTATTGAATATCAAATGTGATTTGGGTTTGTCGTGAATGGTGTCTTCATTAACACTGTTCTTGAACCCAGTGGAGAAAGGATTAAATCTTTTTATTTAGATTTAATGAAGTGTACCAATTAAACGATATTTAATTGGAATTGAACTGGTATTGATTTTTGGGTTTATCGTGAACAGTGTTTTAAATAACACTTGTTCTTTAACCCGATAATTAATGGAATGTGATTTTGGGTTTATCGTGAACCGTGTTTTAAATGACACTGATTCTTTAACCCAGTTAAAGATTAAAACTAAGTGGAGTTTTAATGAATCTTTAATTAGATTGAAATGATCGAAAATGGAGTATCACCAGTTTTGCTCCAGGCGATAGTTAAATCTTTAATTAGATTTGAACGTGAAATGGTAATTGAATTTACCGATAACACTGTGGTGTTAGATATGAAGTATAACCAGTTTTACTTCATGGGATGAATAGGTTGGGATTGGGAAATAAAATAAATGATTTCTTCGGTGTGGTTCGCTAATCCCGACTAGTTTGAATTGATATTCAAAGGAGATTAAAGAATAAATTTAAAGAATTTATCTTGGATAAAATTAATGGGAACTTTTCCTAAAGTATAGGAATATTAGAATAAAAGAATATTCTGAATTGGAATGAGGCGTATGTTGTGTTTGTGTAACACTTTTATAATATATACGCGAGTTATTCAGAAAGACCGGGTTTATCCTATTCTGAATAACTGATTCGACGTGGTGTCGAAGATGAAGACGATGGTCGAAGACCGGAAGTCTTCACGTCGTTTGGGTGATTACTGATGATCTTGATTGGGCTGTACACCCAAGAAGATGGAAACAGTTGGTGATCGTCCAGACGTGCTTGGAGATCGATGGATATGCGGGGTACTAGGTGCCTCCGGTTTCGTTCAGACCCAGAACAGACTTGTAAATGGACTGTGTGTCTGACATTGGATTTTAGTCCGTGCGATTGATCTCTATTAAATATATATCTGTTTGGCGGCGGAGAATTTATTCTCTTGCTTAACGCCCTTCTCTGAGACGTACGAGCTCAGGGGTTATATATTGATGGATATCAAACGCATGGAGTGAATTGCCTGTGTGGCATGCCTAAGTGGCAATTGATCGAGGCTTCTGTTGAAAAGCAAAGTCTTGTGGTGATGATCAAAGCATGGCCTTTGTGGCGTAGCTTTGTGTAACGTTTACCTCGCGTGTTTTCACAACCGGTATGAACCAAAAACGGGAGACGGGCCTCAGGGAGGGCATGCGTTTCCTTCTAGCTAAAAAGTGGCGTCAGTGGTTTTACACGCCCTGACGAGTTTGACTTATGTGGTTGTTGCTGTTGCGAGGCGCCTCGGTTTGATCGGACGATCCGGGTCCGATGGAGTCATTTGTTGGCTCATTGACACCCCAAAGGGTGGGGAAACGCAGTGTTCAGGGTTTAAGTTTAATCCACATCGGTGGACCGGCCCTGACGATCCAAAGGCTTGACTGAGTACTTGCCTGTGGCTCGGGCTAGAGAGTCACGAATCGGTTGAGGACTATCTTTTGCCTCGGTTCATAGACGGAAATCCAATTTCCAAATACGTGACATTTGCGGTTTTATTTGTAAACCTATATATGGCGACATGATATATGGTACCCATGCCGCCTATGATTGATACTTATGATTTGAAGTTGTTTTATACACTATACACTTATAATAGTATCAAATGATTTGTTTTAAACGTATCAAGCATTCTTTGGCTGTTATAAGGGAAAACTGTGACGGCCTGGAACTTCGCTCGATCTGAATCAGTCGTTAAACCGATCTAGACCGTTCGAAACCCCTGATTGTTTGAGAACAGGACAAATCAGAACACAAACAGAAGAACATTTCATTGTATATTACAACAATGCATCAGATTACAAGAATATACAGAGTATAAATGAATAAATATTACACAGAAATATCAGAGATTTAAATTACATTTAAATCCATAGCAGCGGAAAATAATATAAAGCACAACTGAAGGTGATATACGGATACAGAGCTTTCCGGATATCATTCCAGCTGTAAACCAGGATCTTGTGAATATAAATCTGCAAAACCAAAACTACTAGCTGCCCGTGCGGAAAATAGGGGCACCCAGAGTTTAGGTTAAAACAATAAACTCCAGGTCAGTCATGTGACTGGTGTGAGAACTAAAACAGTTATTTAAACTTTACTTTAAAAGAGAGTAATTCAAGGGACCACGCCGCATAACACGGAACGGGTTTCCTCCCAAGAATACCAGTGCATAGAATAAACAACGCAATGCTTTTTCGAAAAATGAAGCTATTATAAGACCCATGTCCCATCACACAATGCAACGCAAGCCGGAGGATAGGGTTTTACCTTATAACAGCCAAACATGCTTGGTACGTTTAAAACAAATCATTTGATACTATAATAAGTGTATAGTGTCAAAACAGTTTCAATCATAAATATAAATCATAGACGGCATAGTATCCCATGCTACTATGTCGCCATACTAGGCTCTACAACTAAAGCCGAAATACACGTATTGGAAATTGGATTTCCGTCATGAGTCGAGGCAAGGGGCAAGCTCCTCTCCGCGTTCGAGACACTCTAGCAAATGCTCAGGACTACGCACACTGGGTAACCCTTGGATGCGGCTGGGCCGGTCCTCACTTACGTTAGAGGATTAATTATGCCTGAACACGCGTTTCCCGGTCCTTACAGACCTATAATCGAGGCGCCTCATTCCAACAACCACAAAGGTGAAAAGTATATATATGTCAGGGCTGGTAAGTCACTGACACCACCAAAGCTAGAAAGAAACGTCGTGCTCTCCCAGCGGTCCGTATCCCGTTTTTAACTCATACCGAGGTGTGAGGCTCGCGAATTCACGCTATACACAAAGCTACGCCACGAAGGCCGTGCTTTGATCATCAACCACAAGACTTTGCTTTTCAACAGAAGCCTTGATCCATGCAACTCAGCATGCCACACAGGCAATTCATGCCATGCGACTGATGTCCATCGATATACAACCTCTGAGCTCGTACGTCTCAGAGAAGGGCGTTAAGCAAAAGAATAAATTCTCCGCCGCCAAACAGATGTATATTTAATAGAAATCAATCAACATAGAATAAAATCCAGTGTCAGACACACAATCCATTTACAAGTCCGTTCTGGGTCTGAACGAAACCGGAGGCACTTTCCTCGCATATCCATCCATCTCCAAGTACGTCTGGACAACCACCAACTATTTCCATCCTCTTGGGTGTACAGCCCAATCAGGATCGTCAGTAATTATCCCTACGATGTGAAGACTTCCGGTCTTCAACCACCGTCTTCATCTTCGACATATCGTCGAATCGGTTATTCAGAATGGGTATAAACCCGGACTTTCCGAACAACCCGCGTATTAAAAACAAATGTTACGCAAACACAACATACGCCTCATTCCAATTCATTAGTCACTAACCGCAAATTAGCAAGAGAACAATTTCCCAAACATTAACCCCGAAGGCCGAAACCAACATCAGATCAATACCCAGGAAATCATTCTTCTTAGCCAACCTACAGCTAGTTTCTAAATTCCACATTCTTAGGGAAAAGTTCCCATTAATTATATCCAAGATAAATTCTTTAAAACTTATCCTGTAATCTTCCTTTGGATGTAATTTAAAACCAAATTATGGTTTTTCCAACTAGTCGAGATTAGCGAACCGTAACGAAGTAATTATTTATTTTATTTCCCAATCCCAACCTATTCATCCCATGAAGCAAAACTGGTAATACTCCATATCTAACACCGTGGTGTTATCGGTAAAATTAATTACCATTTCACGTTCAAATCTAATTAAAGATTTAACTATCGCTTTGGAGCAAAACTGGCGATACTCCATTCTCGCTCATTTCTAAATTTGATAATTTAGATTACAAATTCACATTCCAATCTAATTGTAGATTCGTTAAAACTCTTTTGACTGGGTTAAAGAACTAGGTGTTATTTAAAACACAGTTCACGACAAACCCAAATCACATTCTATTTGTTATCGGGTTAAAGAACTAGTGTTATTTAAAACACTGTTCACGATAAACCCATTTCAAATTCAATCAAATATATTAGAAATTCGATCATTTAAAACTAGTTCATTTCGATAAAAATTCATTTTTATCTTTTCAAATATGGAGTTTTTCACCCCAATTTTTCCCAAATCATTTCTTATGATTTTACACAAATTATTACTATTTTTAATAATTTTATTAAGGCCCGTACAGTCGATTTCCAACAATGGCCATCGAACTGCACTTACAGCGACCTTTTTCGAATTTGATTTGGACGTATCTCCAAATCCAACCGTTAGATTTTGAATTTCTAATATTCGTTAGAAAGCTCTTTTCGATACGAACCCAACGGTTCCGGTTTTAGGAGAATCCGACGGTCGGATCTCCCGTAATGTCCGTTTGAAATAAATGGTCGAAATTCACGAACTGTCGCGGCGCGGCGCGTTCTATTCAGGCCATTATATTATATATATAATATATATAATATATATTTCGACGATTTCTATTTAAAACGAATTTTATAAATAGTTTTGAATTCGTTTCAAAAATCATTTCAACTTCCATTTCAATTCAAATCAAAATTGAATTCTTCTTTTATAAATTCGTTTTAAAATTCATCTCTATTCAATTCAAATTTCAATTCAATTTCAATTCAATTTGAATTCAATTTAATTCGTTTTCAATTCAATTTGAATTCGTTTTCAATTCAATTCAATTCAAATTGGTTTTATATTCGATTCAAATTCATTTTCTATTCAAATCAAATTTGTTTCGTTTTCTATTTGAATCAAGTTCATTATATATTCAATTTGAAATCAAATTGGTTTTCTATTCCATTCAAATCGAAATCGTTTTATATTCAATTCAAATCGAAATCGTTATATATTCAATTCATTTCGAAATCGTTTTATATTCAATTCATTTCGAAATCGTTTTATATTCAATTCATTTCGAAATCGTTTTATATTCAATTCATTTCGAAATCGTTTTATATTCAATTCATTTCGAAATCATTTTATATTCAATTCAAATCGAAATCGTTATATATTCAATTCATTTCGAAATCGTTATATATTCAATTCATTTCGAAATCGTTTTATATTCAATTCATTTCGAAATCGTTTTATATTCAATTCATTTCGAAATCGTTTTATATTCAATTCATTTCGAAATCGTTATATATTCAATTCATTTCGAAATCGTTTTATATTCAATTCATTTCGAAATCGTTTTATATTCAATTCATTTCGAAATCGTTTTATATTCAATTCATTTCGAAATCGTTTTATATTCAATTCATTTCGAAATCGTTTTATATTCAATTCATTTCGAAATCGTTATATATTCAATTCATTTCGAAATCGTTTTATATTCAATTCATTTCGAAATCGTTTTATATTCAATTCATTTCGAAATCATTTTATATTCAATTCATTTCGAAATCGTTATATATTCAATTCATTTCGAAATCGTTATATATTCAATTTATTTCGAAATCGTTTTATATTCAATTCATTTCGAAATCGTTTTATATTCAATTCATTTCGAAATCGTTTTATATTCAATTCATTTCGAAATCGTTTTATTCGATATAAATATCGTTCGCGTCAAAATGGCGCATCACTCTTAACACGGCTTTATATATTCTATTTCAAATATTTCTTTTTGTCAACACACGACTAATCTCAACGAATGAGTACCGTCCATGTGTGACTATTTTTGTTAAATTATTTCGTTCAACACATGACTAATCTCAACGAATGAGTACCGTCAACACATGAACCTTTATTTTATATTGATAAAGATGTAAATTTTATTATAAAAATAATTCGTTCAACACATGGCTATTCCCAACGGATGAGTATAGTCAACACATGAACCTTTATATTATATTGATAAAGATGTAAATTTTATTATAAAAATAATTCGTTCAACACATGGCTATTCCCAACGGATGAGTATAGTCAACACATGAACCTTTATATTATATATTCTTTATTTTTCAAATTGGAATGAGGCCCAATCAATCACCATATAAAATTAATTATATATGGATTTTCATACATCACATGTATATAATAGCATTGAAAAATAATCAACCATCAACCAAAGTGCACTACACTGTATAAGTATCAAATAAAGATATCTAACGCTTATAACAGCCTGTCAATCAATCGATCGACATATTTAATCAATCAGGATGAGTGAACTTCATATTTCATCCCAACACCCGTGTGGGGTTTCAAACAATCAAACACAGATTTTATTCGTGCAGTTGGGCGATGTGTAAAATTTATCGTCCCAATCAATGTCAGTCAAATAGGTGTACATAAACAAACCGTCCGGTTTGTAAATGAATATTTATTTATTCACATTCACATTAAAAATTATATTTTTAACGATAAAACATTTTATTTCAACATATGAATTTCTATTCAGTTCATTTATTCAATAAAAATGATATTTTTATTTTTCTAACATATTTTAGAAAATTTCGGCGGCATAACGGCACGATACTAGAAACGGGACGAGGCCTAGCCTTATCCCCGGTCTAGTGAAGGCCCACGCCATTCACACATCAATCAAATCACTTTCGTTATGCAAACCACAAAATTTGGAGTAAGAGTCTAACCTAGCCTTACTCCTTCGCCTTATAACGGCGCACGTCTAATCCTAATCAATTTATCGATTCGATTTTTCACACCACAAACCACATTCAAACCAATATCGCAATCAATCACCAAACAGTCAAACAAACAAGTCCATGGTCTGTGGACGATTGTGTCGGGTGCTACTAAGCACCGTCTGCATCCTAGTATATATATAACTCGAAAAATTAAATGGAAAGGTGAGAAGTTCTCACAAATAGCTATCCTAGCTCCACGACACTTCTTTTGATAGAAATCTTCATCTTCATCGCATCTTCGTCATCTTCGTTGCCCGTAGTCACTATATGTATATAAAAATCACATTTTTATATTTTCCATTATATAAAAATCATATTTTTATCGCTAACTTCATATTGTGAAAATAGAATTTTCAACGCTATTTCATATTTGTAAAAATAGAATTTTCACTCGTTATACTTTATATAAAAATCGAATTTTTTCTATGCTGTTCTATTGATAAAAATTATATTTTTATCATGTTATTCTTCATATAAAGATTTCCCCCTTTTTTTTTAAAAAAAATAAAGATTTCACCTTTATAAAAATATAGACTTCGTGTAACGGCAAGGAATTTCGCTCGGTCCGAACCAGTCGCTAAACCGACCCAGACCGTTCGAAAAGCCCTATCGTTTGAGAACACGACAAAACAGAACGCATACAGAAGAACATTTCATTGTTATTACAACAATGCATCAGATTACAAGAATATACAGAGTATAAACGAATAAATATTACACAGAAATATCAGAGATTTAAATTACATTTAAATACATAGCAGCGGAAAATAATACAATACACAACTAGAATGAGATATACGGATACAAAGCTTTCCGGATATCGTTCCAGCTGTAAACCAGGATCCTGTGAATATAAATCTGCAAAACCAAAACTACTAGCTGCCCGTGTCGAAAATAGGGGCACCCAGAGTTTAGGTTAAAACAATAAACTCCAGGTCAGTCATGTGACTGGTGTGAGAACTAAAACAGTTATTAATCTTTATTTCAAATCATTAGGTAAATCAAGGGACCACGCCGTATAACACGGAACGGGTTTCCTCCCAAGAATACCAGTGCATAAAACCAACAGCGCAATGCTAAATAAAGAAAAATGAAGCTGTTATAAGACCCAGGTCCCATCACACAATGCAACGCAGTCGAGGATAGGGTTTTCCCTTATAACAGCCAAAGAATGCTTGATACGTTTAAAACAAATCATTTGATACTATTATAAGTGCATAGTATATAAAACACTTCAAATCATAAGTATCAATCATAGGCGGCATGAGCGCCCCATCCCACTATGTCGCCATATATAGGATATACGATCAAAACCGCAAAGTCTCGTATTTGGAAATTGGGTTTCCATCTATGAACCGAGGCAAAAGATAGTCCTCAACCGATTCGAGACAATCTAGCCCATGTCTCAGGCAAGCGCGCAGGCAAGCCTTGGATCGTCAGGGCCGGTCCACACGGAGTGGATTATTATGCCTGAACAATACGTCTCCCCACCCTATGGGGTGTAAGTCTGGTCCGTCAGCCGACCAGAATGCATTCGGCCGAAACCGATATAACCGAGGCGCCTCGCAACAGCAACAACCACATAAGTCAAACTCGTCAGGGCGTGTAAAACCACTGACGCCACTTCTAGCTAGAAAGAAACGCAAGTCCTCCCTGAGGTCCGTCTCCCGTTTTTGGTTCATACCTGGTGCGAAACACGCGAGGTAAACGTTACACAAAGCTACGCCACAAAGGCCGTGCTTTGATCATCACCACAAGACTTTGCTTTTCAACAGAAGCCTTGATCATTTGCATCTTAGCATGCCACACAGGCAAACCATCCTATGCAACCGATATCAGTCACACAGAATGAAATCCGATGTCAGACACACAGTCCATTTACAAGTCCGTCCTAGGTCTGAACGAAACCGGAGGCACCTAGTACCCCGCATATCCATCGATCTCCAAGTACGTCTGGACGATCACTAACTGTTTCCATCTTCTTGGGTGTACAGCCCAATCAAGATCATCAGTTATCACCCAAACGACGTGAAGACCTCCGGTCTTCGACCATCGTCTTCATCTTCGACTTATCGTCGTATCAGTTATTCAGAATGGGATAAACCCGGTCTTTCCGAATAACTCGCGTATATATTATAAAAGTGTTACACAAACACAACATACGCCTCATTCCAACTCATTAGTCACTAACCGTAAATTAATCAAGAGAATAATTCCCCAAATATTAACCCCGAAGGCCGAAACCAACATCAGATCAATATCCAGAAAACCATTCTGCTTGGCTAACCGACAGTTAGTTTCTAAATTTCACGTTCAAATCTAATTAAAGATTTAACTATCGCCTGGAGCAAAACTGGTGATACTCCATTCTCGATCTTTTCAATCTAATTAAAGATTCATTAAAACTCCACTTAGTTTTAATCATTATCTGGGTTAAAGAATCAGTGTCATTTAAAAACACGATTCACGATAAACCCAAAATCACATTCCATTAATTATCGGGTTAAAGAACAAGTGTTATTTAAAACACTGCTCACGATAAACCCCAAAAATCAATATCAATTCAATTCCAATTAAATATTATTTAATTGGTACACTTCATTAAATCTAAATAAAAAGATTTAATCTTTTCTCAACTGGGTTCAAGAACAGTGTTAGTGAAGACACCATTCACGACAAACCCAAATCACATTCATTAATTATCGGGTTAAAGAACAAGTGTTATTTAAAACACTGTTCACGATAAACCCAAAAATCAATATCAATTCAATTCCAATTAAATATTATTTAATTGGTACACTTCATTAAATCTAAATAAAAAGATTTAATCTTTTCTCAACTGGGTTCAAGAACAGTGTTAGTGAAGACACCATTCACGACAAACCCAAATCACATTCATTAATTATCGGGTTAAAGAACAAGTGTTATTTAAAACACTGTTCACGATAAACCCAAAAATCAATATCAATTCAATTCCAATTAAATATTATTTAATTGGTACACTTCATTAAATCTAAATAAAAAGATTTAATCTTTTCTCAACTGGGTTCAAGAACAGTGTTAGTGAAGACACCATTCACGACAAACCCAAATCACATTCATTAATTATCGGGTTAAAGAACAAGTGTTATTTAAAACACTGTTCACGATAAACCCAAAAATCAATATCAATTCAATTCCAATTAAATATTATTTAATTGGTACACTTCATTAAATCTAAATAAAAAGATTTAATCTTTTCTCAACTGGGTTCAAGAACAGTGTTAGTGAAGACACCATTCACGACAAACCCAAATCACATTCGATATTCAATACAAGGCTCTGAATAGGAAATATATCGGCTTATATTCAATATCGAATTCTACGACTAACAAATGTCGTATTGGAAATAGCGATATATGTATATATCTTTCAAATTTCCATATCAACATCCGTATAATCACGAATTCCAACATCGAAATATTCCGAAGACAATTTCGATTCAATTCCACTCCAATGCAATCATTGGATATTCTGGTTATTTTTAAAACCATTTCAAATTCAATTTATTTATTTAAAAATAAATAGAATTATAATTCTAGTTCAAAACTAGTTCATTTCGATAAAAATCTATTTTTATCTTTTCAAATATGGAGTTTTTCATCCCAATTCTTTCTAAATCATTTTTTTTTTTTTTTTACACAAATTATTACTATTTTTAATAATTTTATCAAGGCCCGTACAGTCGATTTCCATCAACGGCCATCGAACTGCACTTACAGCGACCTTTTTCGAATTTGATTTGGACGTATCTCCAAATCCAACCGTTAGATTTCAAATTTCTAACATTCATTAGAAAGCTCTTTTCGATACGAACCCAACGGTTCCGGTTTTAGGAGAATCCGACGGTCGGATCTCCCGTAATGTCCGTTTGAAATAAATGGTCGAAATTCACGAACTGCCGCGGCGCGGCGCGTTCTATTCAGGCCGTTATATTATATATATAATATATATAATATATATATTTCGTCGATTACTATTTAAAACGAATTACATAAATAGTTTTAAAATCGTTTCAAAACCTATTTCAAATTCCATTTCAATTCAAAGCAAAATTGAATTCTTCTTTATAAATTCGTTTCAAAATTCATTTCTATTCAATTCAAATTTCAATTCAATTTGAATTCATTTCAATTCGCTTTCAATTCCATTTGAATTCGTTTTCAATTCAATTCATTTCGAAATCGTTTTCAATTCATTTTGAATTCGTTTTCAATTCAATTCATTTCGAAATCGTTTTCAATTCATTTTGAATTCGTTTTCAATTCAATTCATTTTGAATTCGTTTTCAATTCAATTCATTTCGAAATCGTTTTCAATTCAATTCATTTCGAAATCGTTTTCAATTCCATTCATTTCGAAATCGTTTTCAATTCAATTCATTTCAAAATATTCGATTTCGAAATCACTTTTCAATATTCATTTTAAAATGAATAAAATCGATATAAATATCGTTCACGTCAAAATGGCGTCAATCTAATCCTCACGGCTTCACATATTTCTATTTTCAAATATTCTATTTCAAATATTTCTATTTCAAATATTTCTTTTTCAAATATTTCTATTTCAAATATTTTTTTTTTTCGAAACTGGAATGAGGCCCAATCAATTACCATATAATGTTAATTATATGGATTTTCTACAACACATGTATATATCAACAACGATGAATAATCAACCATCAACCAAAGTGCACTACACTGTATAAGCATCAAATATAGACATTTAACGCTTATAGCAGCTTGTCAATCAATCGATCGACATATTTAATCAATCAGGATGAGTGAACTTCAAATTTCATCCTAACACCCGTGTGGGGTTTCAAACAATCAAACACATATTTTATTTGTGCAGTTAGGCGATGTGTAAAATTTATCGACCCAATCAACGTCATTCAAATAGGTGTACATAAACAAACCGTCTGGTTTGTAAATGAATATTTATTTATTCACATTCACGTTAAAAATTATATTTTTAACGATAACACATTTTATTTTTAACATATCAATTTCTATTCAGTTCATTCGTTAAATAAAATGCTATTTTTATTTTTCTAACTTATTTTAGAAAATTTCGGCGGCATAACGGCACGATACTAGAAACGGGACAAGGCCTAGCCTTATCCCCGGTCTAGTGAAGGCCCACGCCATTCACACATCAATCAAATTCACTTTCGTTATGCAAACCACAAAATTTGGAGTAAGGGTCTAACCTAGCCTTACTCCTTCGCCTTATAACGGCGCACGTCTAATCCTAACCAATTTATCGATTTGATTTTTCACACCACAAACCACATTCAAACCAATATCTCAATCAATCACCAAACATCCAATCAAACAAGTCCATGGTATGTGGACGGGTGTCGGGTGCTCCTAATAAGCACCGTCTGCATCCTAGTATATATATATATATCTAGAAAAAGAGAATTAAGAGTGAGAAGTTCTCACAGAAAGCTATCCAAGCTCCACGGCACTTCATTTGATAGAAATCTTCATCTTCATCGTCTTCGTTGCCCGTAGTCACTATATATATAAAAATCACATTTTTATATTTCGATGTCTTTAAAATAAAAATCACATTTTTATTTATTCACTTTCAATTTAAAAATCATACTTTTATAATCACTTCATATATTTAAAAATCGAATTTTTACTATGCTATTCAATATATAAAAATCGAAATTTTACTTTGCTATTCATTATAAAAATCGAATTTTTACTTTGCTATTCAATATAAAAATCGAGTTTTTACTTTGCTATTCAATATAAAAATCGAATTTTTACTTTGCTATTCAATATAAAAATCGAATTTTTACTTTGCTATTCAATATAAAAATCGAATTTTTACTTCTATGTTATATAGATAAAAATTATATTTTTATCCCGCTATTTTCCATATAAAGATTTCGCCTTTTTGAATTTAAAGATTTCACCTTTTTAAATTTAAAGATCTCACCTTTTTAAATTTAAAGATTTCACCTTTTTAAATTTAAAGATTTCACCTTTTTAAATTTAAAGATTTCACCTTTTTAAATTTAAAGACATCACTTGATTTCAACGTATATAAAATAAAAATCAGATTTTTATTTTGCTACATATACAAAGATGATATTTTTATATTCTCTATCCTATAAAGATTATATTTTTAATTCTTTAAAAATATAAAAACTATATTTTTATCACTTTAAAAATATAAAGATCGTATTATATTACTTTTTAAAAATCAAATCTTTTCTGTTTTAAAAGCCACGTCTTAAAATAAATAAATAAAATCTGTTTTAAAATAAATAAAATCAGTTTTAAAATAAATAAAATCAGTTTTTAAAATTTAAAAATTCAGATTAATAAGCAAATAAAATTCAGTTAATAAAACAAATAAAATCAGTAAATAAAATAAAATCAGAAAATACTTACAGGGGGGGGGGTTCATCATCGGTTTTGGGTCCAGGGGGGGCTGTGGCTTCCGTCGCTTTGGGGGTTCGCGAGTAGGAGGGAGCAGCGGAGCTGCGAGGCGAGGTGGAGGGGGTCTGGTTGCGGCGGCTAGGGTTCAGGTGAGCAAGGGGGTGCGGAATTAGGGTTCTTCACGTTGGAGGAGGAGAGTGGAGAGGGAAGAGGAGGGGCGCTGCGCGACGGCTCTGGGGGGGGGCGCGCGAGGTGGTGGTGGCTCTGCCACCGGCGGCGGCGTGGGGGGGGGGGCTTCGACGCGATTTCGATCTCCCTTTTTTTTTCTTTTTTTTTCTTTTTCGATTCTGAATTATCGGGGGGGGGGGGCCTGGAGGTATAGGGAGGGAAGAGGGATTATATATTTTTTTTTATTAATTTAATTATTTTATTTTAATTCAAAAAGTCAACTTTTTCAAACGACCTCTAAACGAGGTCCACCGCCTGTCGTCCATAGCGTTTCACCCCCATTCCGAACACAATGGGATATGTATCGTAAGTTGATTCGGCTGTTACAATCAGTTTTCGTTAAATTTACATTTAAATCACTATATTGAATTTTAAACGTACATTTCAAATTACTGGGGTCCCATACTAACTCTATAAATTGCAGAAAAATATTTTCTAGCTTCGTATTGACGATACGGTCCTAACAAAACTAGTTTCGTCGAATTCTGAGACCGTATGAAAAATGGCCAATTTCCAGTCGATTAAAATCAACTGAAATGGTCAAACGCGTTTTCCTTTGCCACGCTCACATATTGATTCGGAAAATTATGAAATTTGAAACCTAGCTATAATTTGACATCACGGACCCAACAAAAGTGGTTTCGTCGAAATCCGAGGTCATTTGCAAAATGTCCATTTTTAAGGGCCTGAATTCCATAGCGACTATTCAGAATTTTCAACTGGACATATCTCTCAATTTTTAAAGTGAAATCTCAGTTTCTTACATCCGTTAGAAAGATATCATCAATTAGATCCTAATGTTTTTGGTTTCATTAAAATCCGGTTTGTTTTGCACCCGGTACACTCAATTGAAGTTTGAAATCGAATTATCGAACTACCGCGCCATTTTCAATTCCTTTTATAATTATAAATAATTATTTATATTCTAACGACGACATATATAATATATACGTTCGAATTATATTCAAAATAGATTTTCGTCGATATCATTTTAAATAATTCATTTTAAATAATCAAAATTCGCTAAAATTGCCAAAATAAAAATTTTAAACTGGCCCAGATTTTCGGGTTGTTACAATCTCCCCCACTTAAAACTTTTCGTCCCCGAAAAGGAACAAAGTCGAAAGTGGTTTGATTATTCAGCTCTACGTTCGATCAGGCTTCCATTCTCCAACTCTTTAGTTTCTGAGAATTTTCAAAATTTCAAAAATTTGGCTAACTCCCTAAATTTTCGAAAAATTTCGCCATAACCTCCCCTGCAATGGGAGCATCGGGGAATTTCAAATAGCTTCCCCGGTCCTTCAGATCTCAAAAAGAAAAAGAAAAAGCCAAGCGGCTAGCCAATAGGCTCACAAAATCATCATCACCCAAACAAAACAGGAAATTATGTAGTAAACATGTACCTATTTGTCGGGCAAACAAATTTTATTCTCTGGCTCTAGCCTCCTTGCTATGACCTGTTCAATATAAGTATAGGTATATGCAAGAAAATGCAACCAAATTTTCAATATAATCCAATATTTGATTCAGTTAGGCATAATGGTTCAAAATTAGCAAACAAATAAATCAACAACACAAACATCAATCAATTAGTTGATTTAGAGTTTCAAATTCATAATTTTGATACATATACAAAAATCAGATTTTTGATGTCAAATCACAACAATAAGCCCTATCTAGTTTTGGTTCTCACACCAGTCAATAGGAAATATATAGAAAACCCACTTTCGTCACTCGAACATAAATTCTAATGATGGAGCTCCATCATCAAAATCATCTCCGGGCGATTAGAGTGTGATGCTATATCTATCCAATATATTAAAATTTCAAATACACGTTTGCAAGGCGTATATGCAAAATCTTTATATACTGGACTGTCCAAATCAATATAAAAACTAATCAAATACGAATAATTGATTTAAATTTTCAAAACGAAATTTGTTTTCATTTGAAAAATATACTCTTCACACTCGTTCTAGGATACTACTGATCCCATCTCTAACGAGTCATTCTAATTGGATATTGCTAATCCAATATCTGATGAATTCTTTCGTATGGTTCTAATGTGTCTTGTTCTCTGAGCTTTGTAAACCAAAGCTCTGATACCACGTGTAACGGCAAGGAATTTCGCTCGGTCCGAACCAGTCGCTAAACCGACCCAGACCGTTCGAAAAGCCCTATCGTTTGAGAACACGACAAAACAGAACGCATACAGAAGAACATTTCATTGTTATTACAACAATGCATCAGATTACAAGAATATACAGAGTATAAACGAATAAATATTACACAGAAATATCAGAGATTTAAATTACATTTAAATACATAGCAGCGGAAAATAATACAATACACAACTAGAATGAGATATACGGATACAAAGCTTTCCGGATATCGTTCCAGCTGTAAACCAGGATCCTGTGAATATAAATCTGCAAAACCAAAACTACTAGCTGCCCGTGTCGAAAATAGGGGCACCCAGAGTTTAGGTTAAAACAATAAACTCCAGGTCAGTCATGTGACTGGTGTGAGAACTAAAACAGTTATTAATCTTTATTTCAAATCATTAGGTAAATCAAGGGACCACGCCGTATAACACGGAACGGGTTTCCTCCCAAGAATACCAGTGCATAAAACCAACAGCGCAATGCTAAATAAAGAAAAATGAAGCTGTTATAAGACCCAGGTCCCATCACACAATGCAACGCAGTCGAGGATAGGGTTTTCCCTTATAACAGCCAAAGAATGCTTGATACGTTTAAAACAAATCATTTGATACTATTATAAGTGCATAGTATATAAAACACTTCAAATCATAAGTATCAATCATAGGCGGCATGAGCGCCCCATCCCACTATGTCGCCATATATAGGATATACGATCAAAACCGCAAAGTCTCGTATTTGGAAATTGGGTTTCCATCTATGAACCGAGGCAAAAGATAGTCCTCAACCGATTCGAGACAATCTAGCCCATGTCTCAGGCAAGCGCGCAGGCAAGCCTTGGATCGTCAGGGCCGGTCCACACGGAGTGGATTATTATGCCTGAACAATACGTCTCCCCACCCTATGGGGTGTAAGTCTGGTCCGTCAGCCGACCAGAATGCATTCGGCCGAAACCGATATAACCGAGGCGCCTCGCAACAGCAACAACCACATAAGTCAAACTCGTCAGGGCGTGTAAAACCACTGACGCCACTTCTAGCTAGAAAGAAACGCAAGTCCTCCCTGAGGTCCGTCTCCCGTTTTTGGTTCATACCTGGTGCGAAACACGCGAGGTAAACGTTACACAAAGCTACGCCACAAAGGCCGTGCTTTGATCATCACCACAAGACTTTGCTTTTCAACAGAAGCCTTGATCATTTGCATCTTAGCATGCCACACAGGCAAACCATCCTATGCAACCGATATCAGTCACACAGAATGAAATCCGATGTCAGACACACAGTCCATTTACAAGTCCGTCCTAGGTCTGAACGAAACCGGAGGCACCTAGTACCCCGCATATCCATCGATCTCCAAGTACGTCTGGACGATCACTAACTGTTTCCATCTTCTTGGGTGTACAGCCCAATCAAGATCATCAGTTATCACCCAAACGACGTGAAGACCTCCGGTCTTCGACCATCGTCTTCATCTTCGACTTATCGTCGTATCAGTTATTCAGAATGGGATAAACCCGGTCTTTCCGAATAACTCGCGTATATATTATAAAAGTGTTACACAAACACAACATACGCCTCATTCCAACTCATTAGTCACTAACCGTAAATTAATCAAGAGAATAATTCCCCAAATATTAACCCCGAAGGCCGAAACCAACATCAGATCAATATCCAGAAAACCATTCTGCTTGGCTAACCGACAGTTAGTTTCTAAATTTCACGTTCAAATCTAATTAAAGATTTAACTATCGCCTGGAGCAAAACTGGTGATACTCCATTCTCGATCTTTTCAATCTAATTAAAGATTCATTAAAACTCCACTTAGTTTTAATCATTATCTGGGTTAAAGAATCAGTGTCATTTAAAAACACGATTCACGATAAACCCAAAATCACATTCCATTAATTATCGGGTTAAAGAACAAGTGTTATTTAAAACACTGCTCACGATAAACCCCAAAAATCAATATCAATTCAATTCCAATTAAATATTATTTAATTGGTACACTTCATTAAATCTAAATAAAAAGATTTAATCTTTTCTCAACTGGGTTCAAGAACAGTGTTAGTGAAGACACCATTCACGACAAACCCAAATCACATTCATTAATTATCGGGTTAAAGAACAAGTGTTATTTAAAACACTGTTCACGATAAACCCAAAAATCAATATCAATTCAATTCCAATTAAATATTATTTAATTGGTACACTTCATTAAATCTAAATAAAAAGATTTAATCTTTTCTCAACTGGGTTCAAGAACAGTGTTAGTGAAGACACCATTCACGACAAACCCAAATCACATTCATTAATTATCGGGTTAAAGAACAAGTGTTATTTAAAACACTGTTCACGATAAACCCAAAAATCAATATCAATTCAATTCCAATTAAATATTATTTAATTGGTACACTTCATTAAATCTAAATAAAAAGATTTAATCTTTTCTCAACTGGGTTCAAGAACAGTGTTAGTGAAGACACCATTCACGACAAACCCAAATCACATTCATTAATTATCGGGTTAAAGAACAAGTGTTATTTAAAACACTGTTCACGATAAACCCAAAAATCAATATCAATTCAATTCCAATTAAATATTATTTAATTGGTACACTTCATTAAATCTAAATAAAAAGATTTAATCTTTTCTCAACTGGGTTCAAGAACAGTGTTAGTGAAGACACCATTCACGACAAACCCAAATCACATTCGATATTCAATACAAGGCTCTGAATAGGAAATATATCGGCTTATATTCAATATCGAATTCTACGACTAACAAATGTCGTATTGGAAATAGCGATATATGTATATATCTTTCAAATTTCCATATCAACATCCGTATAATCACGAATTCCAACATCGAAATATTCCGAAGACAATTTCGATTCAATTCCACTCCAATGCAATCATTGGATATTCTGGTTATTTTTAAAACCATTTCAAATTCAATTTATTTATTTAAAAATAAATAGAATTATAATTCTAGTTCAAAACTAGTTCATTTCGATAAAAATCTATTTTTATCTTTTCAAATATGGAGTTTTTCATCCCAATTCTTTCTAAATCATTTTTTTTTTTTTTTTACACAAATTATTACTATTTTTAATAATTTTATCAAGGCCCGTACAGTCGATTTCCATCAACGGCCATCGAACTGCACTTACAGCGACCTTTTTCGAATTTGATTTGGACGTATCTCCAAATCCAACCGTTAGATTTCAAATTTCTAACATTCATTAGAAAGCTCTTTTCGATACGAACCCAACGGTTCCGGTTTTAGGAGAATCCGACGGTCGGATCTCCCGTAATGTCCGTTTGAAATAAATGGTCGAAATTCACGAACTGCCGCGGCGCGGCGCGTTCTATTCAGGCCGTTATATTATATATATAATATATATAATATATATATTTCGTCGATTACTATTTAAAACGAATTACATAAATAGTTTTAAAATCGTTTCAAAACCTATTTCAAATTCCATTTCAATTCAAAGCAAAATTGAATTCTTCTTTATAAATTCGTTTCAAAATTCATTTCTATTCAATTCAAATTTCAATTCAATTTGAATTCATTTCAATTCGCTTTCAATTCCATTTGAATTCGTTTTCAATTCAATTCATTTCGAAATCGTTTTCAATTCATTTTGAATTCGTTTTCAATTCAATTCATTTCGAAATCGTTTTCAATTCATTTTGAATTCGTTTTCAATTCAATTCATTTTGAATTCGTTTTCAATTCAATTCATTTCGAAATCGTTTTCAATTCAATTCATTTCGAAATCGTTTTCAATTCCATTCATTTCGAAATCGTTTTCAATTCAATTCATTTCAAAATATTCGATTTCGAAATCACTTTTCAATATTCATTTTAAAATGAATAAAATCGATATAAATATCGTTCACGTCAAAATGGCGTCAATCTAATCCTCACGGCTTCACATATTTCTATTTTCAAATATTCTATTTCAAATATTTCTATTTCAAATATTTCTTTTTCAAATATTTCTATTTCAAATATTTTTTTTTTTCGAAACTGGAATGAGGCCCAATCAATTACCATATAATGTTAATTATATGGATTTTCTACAACACATGTATATATCAACAACGATGAATAATCAACCATCAACCAAAGTGCACTACACTGTATAAGCATCAAATATAGACATTTAACGCTTATAGCAGCTTGTCAATCAATCGATCGACATATTTAATCAATCAGGATGAGTGAACTTCAAATTTCATCCTAACACCCGTGTGGGGTTTCAAACAATCAAACACATATTTTATTTGTGCAGTTAGGCGATGTGTAAAATTTATCGACCCAATCAACGTCATTCAAATAGGTGTACATAAACAAACCGTCTGGTTTGTAAATGAATATTTATTTATTCACATTCACGTTAAAAATTATATTTTTAACGATAACACATTTTATTTTTAACATATCAATTTCTATTCAGTTCATTCGTTAAATAAAATGCTATTTTTATTTTTCTAACTTATTTTAGAAAATTTCGGCGGCATAACGGCACGATACTAGAAACGGGACAAGGCCTAGCCTTATCCCCGGTCTAGTGAAGGCCCACGCCATTCACACATCAATCAAATTCACTTTCGTTATGCAAACCACAAAATTTGGAGTAAGGGTCTAACCTAGCCTTACTCCTTCGCCTTATAACGGCGCACGTCTAATCCTAACCAATTTATCGATTTGATTTTTCACACCACAAACCACATTCAAACCAATATCTCAATCAATCACCAAACATCCAATCAAACAAGTCCATGGTATGTGGACGGGTGTCGGGTGCTCCTAATAAGCACCGTCTGCATCCTAGTATATATATATATATCTAGAAAAAGAGAATTAAGAGTGAGAAGTTCTCACAGAAAGCTATCCAAGCTCCACGGCACTTCATTTGATAGAAATCTTCATCTTCATCGTCTTCGTTGCCCGTAGTCACTATATATATAAAAATCACATTTTTATATTTCGATGTCTTTAAA
The DNA here is from genome assembly GCA_030737875.1 of Allium sativum. Taxonomy (NCBI): domain Eukaryota; kingdom Viridiplantae; phylum Streptophyta; class Magnoliopsida; order Asparagales; family Amaryllidaceae; genus Allium; species Allium sativum. The sequence continues at coordinate 928,837,959 of CM060913.1, read as the reverse complement.
ATAAAAATCACATTTTTATTTATTCACTTTCAATTTAAAAATCATACTTTTATAATCACTTCATATATTTAAAAATCGAATTTTTACTATGCTATTCAATATATAAAAATCGAAATTTTACTTTGCTATTCATTATAAAAATCGAATTTTTACTTTGCTATTCAATATAAAAATCGAGTTTTTACTTTGCTATTCAATATAAAAATCGAATTTTTACTTTGCTATTCAATATAAAAATCGAATTTTTACTTTGCTATTCAATATAAAAATCGAATTTTTACTTCTATGTTATATAGATAAAAATTATATTTTTATCCCGCTATTTTCCATATAAAGATTTCGCCTTTTTGAATTTAAAGATTTCACCTTTTTAAATTTAAAGATCTCACCTTTTTAAATTTAAAGATTTCACCTTTTTAAATTTAAAGATTTCACCTTTTTAAATTTAAAGATTTCACCTTTTTAAATTTAAAGACATCACTTGATTTCAACGTATATAAAATAAAAATCAGATTTTTATTTTGCTACATATACAAAGATGATATTTTTATATTCTCTATCCTATAAAGATTATATTTTTAATTCTTTAAAAATATAAAAACTATATTTTTATCACTTTAAAAATATAAAGATCGTATTATATTACTTTTTAAAAATCAAATCTTTTCTGTTTTAAAAGCCACGTCTTAAAATAAATAAATAAAATCTGTTTTAAAATAAATAAAATCAGTTTTAAAATAAATAAAATCAGTTTTTAAAATTTAAAAATTCAGATTAATAAGCAAATAAAATTCAGTTAATAAAACAAATAAAATCAGTAAATAAAATAAAATCAGAAAATACTTACAGGGGGGGGGGGTTCATCATCGGTTTTGGGTCCAGGGGGGGCTGTGGCTTCCGTCGCTTTGGGGGTTCGCGAGTAGGAGGGAGCAGCGGAGCTGCGAGGCGAGGTGGAGGGGGTCTGGTTGCGGCGGCTAGGGTTCAGGTGAGCAAGGGGGTGCGGAATTAGGGTTCTTCACGTTGGAGGAGGAGAGTGGAGAGGGAAGAGGAGGGGCGCTGCGCGACGGCTCTGGGGGGGGGCGCGCGAGGTGGTGGTGGCTCTGCCACCGGCGGCGGCGTGGGGGGGGGGGGCTTCGACGCGATTTCGATCTCCCTTTTTTTTTCTTTTTTTTTCTTTTTCGATTCTGAATTATCGGGGGGGGGGGGGCCTGGAGGTATAGGGAGGGAAGAGGGATTATATATTTTTTTTTATTAATTTAATTATTTTATTTTAATTCAAAAAGTCAACTTTTTCAAACGACCTCTAAACGAGGTCCACCGCCTGTCGTCCATAGCGTTTCACCCCCATTCCGAACACAATGGGATATGTATCGTAAGTTGATTCGGCTGTTACAATCAGTTTTCGTTAAATTTACATTTAAATCACTATATTGAATTTTAAACGTACATTTCAAATTACTGGGGTCCCATACTAACTCTATAAATTGCAGAAAAATATTTTCTAGCTTCGTATTGACGATACGGTCCTAACAAAACTAGTTTCGTCGAATTCTGAGACCGTATGAAAAATGGCCAATTTCCAGTCGATTAAAATCAACTGAAATGGTCAAACGCGTTTTCCTTTGCCACGCTCACATATTGATTCGGAAAATTATGAAATTTGAAACCTAGCTATAATTTGACATCACGGACCCAACAAAAGTGGTTTCGTCGAAATCCGAGGTCATTTGCAAAATGTCCATTTTTAAGGGCCTGAATTCCATAGCGACTATTCAGAATTTTCAACTGGACATATCTCTCAATTTTTAAAGTGAAATCTCAGTTTCTTACATCCGTTAGAAAGATATCATCAATTAGATCCTAATGTTTTTGGTTTCATTAAAATCCGGTTTGTTTTGCACCCGGTACACTCAATTGAAGTTTGAAATCGAATTATCGAACTACCGCGCCATTTTCAATTCCTTTTATAATTATAAATAATTATTTATATTCTAACGACGACATATATAATATATACGTTCGAATTATATTCAAAATAGATTTTCGTCGATATCATTTTAAATAATTCATTTTAAATAATCAAAATTCGCTAAAATTGCCAAAATAAAAATTTTAAACTGGCCCAGATTTTCGGGTTGTTACACTTCGCCTTTATAAAAATAGGGTTTTCTCCTAATAAAAATCACCACTTTATCTCAACGTATATAAAATAAAAATCAGATTTTTATTTCGTTACATACACAAAGATGATATCTTTATATTCTCTATCCTATAAAGATTATATTTTTAATACTTTAAAAATATAAAAATCCTATTTTTAATATTTCTATATAGTAAAGATTATATTTTTAATTCTTTAAAAATATAAAAATCATATTTTTACATGGCTACTTCAATAAAGATCACATTTTTATTATATAAAAATTATATTTTTACTTCCATGTTATATAAAAGATTACATTTTTATCACTTACAACATAAAATAAAATTTAGCTTTAAAGTAATAAAAAAACAGTTTTAAAAATAAAGAAAATTCAGTTTTTATCTCTTTATTTCAAAAACAGTTTTATTTCTTAAAAAAACAAATCAGTTTTATTTCTTTATATAAAATCCGTTTTAAATTCCTAATTAAAAACACAGTTTTTAATTTCTGTTCTTTTTTTAAAATTTCAGTTTTAAAGTTTTAACACATCAGTTTTTTTCTTTTATAAAATCTGCAGCTTTCAGTTTCTTTAAAAAAACAGTTTTTATACCTTTTAAAAAAAAACAATTCAATTTTTATTTTAAAAAAAACGAAACCAGTTTTATACTTTAAAAAAAACGAAATCAGTTTTTAAAATCTTTAATAATTCAGTTTTTAAAAATCGAAATTAATTTTAAACTCTGAAATAAAAATAAAATAAAAGTAAAAATAGAAATGCTTACCGTATGCGAAGAGGGGGGGGCATCGGCTTCGTCGAGGGGGGGGGGCTTCGCTTCGTTCAGGTGGCTAGAGGGAAGAGGAGGGGGTGAACGCGAGGGCGACGTGGAGGAAGGGGAAGAGGAGGATCGAGGGGGAGCTGGAGGAAGGGAAAGAGGAGGAAGCGGCGGCTCTGGGGGGGGGGGCGAAGTGGCGGCGGTGGTTGGACGGTGGGCGCGCGCCTCCGTCTTCTTCTTTTCTCTTTTTTTTTTTATTTGTGATTTATTCTGATATGAATCGGGTGGGGGGGGGGGGTTTAAATGAAAAAGGTTATTAATATTTAATTTTATTTTAATTTATTTTCTCCTTAGAGTTGACTTTTTATTCGACTTCGAAACGAGGCCCACCGACTGTCGTCCATAGCGGTTTACCCCTATTCCGAACACAATGGGATATGTATCGTAAGCTGATTCGGCTGTTACAATCAGTTTCCGTTAAATTTACATTTAAATCACTATATTGAATTTTAAACGTACATTTCAAATTACCGGAGCCACATACTAACTAGAAAAATTTCAGAAAAATATTTTCTAGCTTCGTATTGACGATACGGTCCTAACAAAACTAGTTTCGTCGAATTCTGAGACCGTTTGAAAAATGGCCAATTTCCAGTCGATTAAAATCGACTGAAATGGTCAAAACACATTTTCCTTTGCCACGCTCACATATTGATTCGAAAAATTATGAAATTCGGAATCTAGCAATAATTCGACATCACGGACCTAACAAAACTGGTTTCGTCGAAATCCGAGGTCGTTTGCAAAATTGCTATTTTTAAGGGCCTTATATTATATAAAATATATATAAATTCCACAGCGACTATTCTGAATTTTCTACTGGACATATCTTATCATTTCTAAAGTGAAATCTCAGTTTGTCAACTTCGTTATAAAGATATAGTTATACAGATTCAAATATTTCTTGTTTCGTTCAATTCTGACTTATATTGAATTCTGTATATTCATTTGAAATTAGAAATCGAATTTTCGAACTACCGCGCCATTTTCAATTCCTTTTATAATTATATATAAATATTATATATTCTAACGACGACGTATATAATATATACGTTCGAATTATATTCAAAATAAATTTCTCGTCGATATTATTTAAAATAATTCATTTTAAATAATCAAAATTCGCTAAAAATGGCCAAAATAAAAATTTCAAACTGGCTCGCATTTTACGGGTTGTTACAATCTCCCCCACTTAAAACTTTTCGTCCCCGAAAAGGAACAAAGTCGAAAGTGGTTTGATTATTCAACACTCTGTTCGATCTGGCTTGCATTCTCCAACCCTTTGGTTTCTGAGAATTTTCAAAATTTCAAAAATTTGGCTAACACCCTAAATTTTCGAAAAATTTCGCCATAACCTCCCCTGCACCGGGAGCATCGGGGAATTTCAAATAGCTTCCCCGGTCCTTCAGATCTCAAAAAGAAAAAGAAAAAGCCAAGCGGCTAGCCAATAGGCTCACAAAATCATCATCACCCAAACAAAACAGGAAATTATGTAGTAAACATGTACCTATTTGTCGGGCAAACAAATTTTATTCTCTGGCTCTAGCCTCCTTGCTATGACCTGTTCAATGTAAGTATATGTATATGGAAGCAAATGCGACCAATTTTCAATATAGTTCAATATTGGGTTATATTAGGCATAAATGGTTAAAAATCAGCAAACAATTTAAACAAACAACAATCAATTAGTGGATTAGAGTTTCAAATTCATAATTTTGATATATATAAAGAAAATCATGTTTTTGATGCCAATTCACAACAATGTGTTCTAACTATATATAAGTTTTGGTTCTCACACCAGTCTAATGGAAATATATAGAAATCACACCTTCGTTACTCGAACATGAATACTAATGACAACTAGTCAATCATCAGAATCATCTTCGGGCCACTAGAGTATGATTCTATATCTATCCAGTATATTAAAACTTCGAATATACGTTCATGACGCGTATATGCAAAATCTTTATATACTCGATTGTCCATATTCAAAATAAATAAATAGTCAAATACGTTTAAAATGGTTTAAATTTTCAAAACAAAGTTGTTTGCATTTGAAAAATATACTCTTCACACTCGTTCTAGGATACTACTGATCCTATCTCTAACGAGTCATTCTAATTGGATATTACTAATCCAATATCTGATGAATTCTTTCGTATGGTTCTAATGTGCCTTGTTCTCAAGCTCTGTAAACCAAAGCTCTGATACCAAATGTGACGGCCTGGAACTTCGCTCGATCTGAATCAGTCGTTAAACCGATCTAGACCGTTCGAAACCCCTGACTGTTTGAGAACAGGACAAATCAGAACACAAACAGAAGAACATTTCATTGTATATTACAACAATGCATCAGATTACAAGAATATACAGAGTATAAATAAATAAATATTACACAGAAATATCAGAGATTTAAATTACATTTAAATCCATAGCAGCGGAAAATAATATAAAGCACAACTGAAGGTGATATACGGATACAGAGCTTTCCGGATATCATTCCAGCTGTAAACCAGGATCCTGTGAATATAAATCTGCAAAACCAAAACTACTAGCTGCCCGTGCGGAAAATAGGGGCACCCAGAGTTTAGGTTAAAACAATAAACTCCAGGTCAGTCATGTGACTGGTGTGAGAACTAAAACAGTTATTTAAACTTTACTTTAAAAGAGAGTAATTCAAGGGACCACGCCGCATAACACGGAACGGGTTTCCTCCCAAGAATACCAGTGCATAGAATAAACAACGCAATGCTTTTTCGAAAAATGAAGCTATTATAAGACCCAGGTCCCATCACACAATGCAACGCAAGCCGGAGGATAGGGTTTTACCTTATAACAGCCAAACATGCTTGGTACGTTTAAAACAAATCATTTGATACTATAATAAGTGTATAGTGTCAAAACAGTTTCAATCATAAATATAAATCATAGACGGCATAGTATCCCATGCTACTATGTCGCCATACTAGGCTCTACAACTAAAGCCGAAATACACGTATTGGAAATTGGATTTCCGTCATGAGTCGAGGCAAGGGGCAAGCTCCTCTCCGCGTTCGAGACACTCTAGCAAATGCTCAGGACTACGCACACTGGGTAACCCTTGGATGCGGCTGGGCCGGTCCTCACTTACGTTAGAGGATTAATTATGCCTGAACACGCGTTTCCCGGTCCTTACAGACCTATAATCGAGGCGCCTCATTCCAACAACCACAAAGGTGAAAAGTATATATATGTCAGGGCTGGTAAGTCACTGACACCACCAAAGCTAGAAAGAAACGTCGTGCTCTCCCAGCGGTCCGTATCCCGTTTTTAACTCATACCGAGGTGTGAGGCTCGCGAATTCACGCTATACACAAAGCTACGCCACAAAGGCCGTGCTTTGATCATCAACCACAAGACTTTGCTTTTCAACAGAAGCCTTGATCCATGCAACTCAGCATGCCACACAGGCAATTCATGCCATGCGACTGATGTCCATCGATATACAACCTCTGAGCTCGTACGTCTCAGAGAAGGGCGTTAAGCAAAAGAATAAATTCTCCGCCGCCAAACAGATGTATATTTAATAGAAATCAATCAACATAGAATAAAATCCAGTGTCAGACACACAATCCATTTACAAGTCCGTTCTGGGTCTGAACGAAACCGGAGGCACTTTCCTCGCATATCCATCCATCTCCAAGTACGTCTGGACAACCACCAACTATTTCCATCCTCTTGGGTGTACAGCCCAATCAGGATCGTCAGTAATTATCCCTACGATGTGAAGACTTCCGGTCTTCAACCACCGTCTTCATCTTCGACATATCGTCGAATCGGTTATTCAGAATGGGTATAAACCCGGACTTTCCGAACAACCCGCGTATTAAAAACAAATGTTACGCAAATACAACATACGCCTCATTCCAATTCATTAGTCACTAACCGCAAATTAGCAAGAGAACAATTTCCCAAACATTAACCCCGAAGGCCGAAACCAACATCAGATCAATACCCAGGAAATCATTCTTCTTAGCCAACCTACAACTAGTTTCTAAATTCCACATTCTTAGGGAAAAGTTCCCATTAATTATATCCAAGATAAATTCTTTAAAACTTATCCTGTAATCTTCCTTTGGATGTAATTTAAAACCAAATTATGGTTTTTCCAACTAGTCGAGATTAGCGAACCGTAACGAAGTAATTATTTATTTTATTTCCCAATCCCAACCTATTCATCCCATGAAGCAAAACTGGTAATACTCCATATCTAACACCGTGGTGTTATCGGTAAAATTAATTACCATTTCACGTTCAAATCTAATTAAAGATTTAACTATCGCTTTGGAGCAAAACTGGCGATACTCCATTCTCGCTCATTTCTAAATTTGATAATTTAGATTACAAATTCACATTCCAATCTAATTGTAGATTCGTTAAAACTCTTTTGACTGGGTTAAAGAACTAGGTGTTATTTAAAACACAGTTCACGACAAACCCAAATCACATTCTATTTGTTATCGGGTTAAAGAACTAGTGTTATTTAAAACACTGTTCACGATAAACCCATTTCAAATTCAATCAAATATATTAGAAATTCGATCATTTAAAACTAGTTCATTTCGATAAAAATTCATTATTATCTTTTCAAATATGGAGTTTTTCACCCCAATTTTTCCCAAATCATTTCTTATGATTTTACACAAATTATTACTATTTTTAATAATTTTATTAAGGCCCGTACAGTCGATTTCCAACAATGGCCATCGAACTGCACTTACAGCGACCTTTTTCGAATTTGATTTGGACGTATCTCCAAATCCAACCGTTAGATTTTGAATTTCTAATATTCGTTAGAAAGCTCTTTTCGATACGAACCCAACGGTTCCGGTTTTAGGAGAATCCGACGGTCGGATCTCCCGTAATGTCCGTTTGAAATAAATGGTCGAAATTCACGAACTGCCGCGGCGCGGCGCGTTCTATTCAGGCCATTATATTATATATATAATATATATAATATATATTTCGACGATTTCTATTTAAAACGAATTTTATAAATAGTTTTGAATTCGTTTCAAAAATCATTTCAACTTCCATTTCAATTCAAATCAAAATTGAATTCTTCTTTTATAAATTCGTTTTAAAATTCATCTCTATTCAATTCAAATTTCAATTCAATTTCAATTCAATTTGAATTCAATTTAATTCGTTTTCAATTCAATTTGAATTCGTTTTCAATTCAATTCAATTCAATTCAAATTGGTTTTATATTCGATTCAAATTCATTTTCTATTCAAATCAAATTTGTTTCGTTTTCTATTTGAATCAAGTTCATTATATATTCAATTTGAAATCAAATTGGTTTTCTATTCCATTCAAATCGAAATCGTTTTATATTCAATTCAAATCGAAATCGTTATATATTCAATTCATTTCGAAATCGTTTTATATTCAATTCATTTCGAAATCGTTTTATATTCAATTCATTTCGAAATCGTTTTATATTCAATTCATTTCGAAATCGTTTTATATTCAATTCATTTCGAAATCGTTTTATATTCAATTCAAATCGAAATCGTTATATATTCAATTCATTTCGAAATCGTTATATATTCAATTCATTTCGAAATCGTTTTATATTCAATTCATTTCGAAATCGTTTTATATTCAATTCATTTCGAAATCGTTTTATATTCAATTCATTTCGAAATCGTTATATATTCAATTCATTTCGAAATCGTTTTATATTCAATTCATTTCGAAATCGTTTTATATTCAATTCATTTCGAAATCGTTTTATATTCAATTCATTTCGAAATCGTTTTATATTCAATTCATTTCGAAATTGTTATATATTCAATTCATTTCGAAATCGTTTTATATTCAATTCATTTCGAAATCGTTTTATATTCAATTCATTTCGAAATCGTTTTATATTCAATTCATTTCGAAATCGTTTTATATTCAATTCATTTCGAAATCGTTATATATTCAATTCATTTCGAAATCGTTTTATATTCAATTCATTTCGAAATCGTTTTATATTCAATTCATTTCGAAATTGTTTTATATTCAATTCATTTCGAAATCGTTTTATATTCAATTCATTTCGAAATCGTTTTATTCGATATAAATATCGTTCGCGTCAAAATGGCGCATCACTCTTAACACGGCTTTATATATTCTATTTCAAATATTTCTTTTTGTCAACACACGACTAATCTCAACGAATGAGTACTGTCCATGTGTGACTATTTTTGTTAAATTATTTCGTTCAACACATGACTAACCTCAACGAATGAGTACCGTCAACACATGAACCTTTATTTTATATTGATAAAGATGTAAATTTTATTATAAAAATAATTCGTTCAACACATGGCTATTCCCAACGGATGAGTATAGTCAACACATGAACCTTTATATTATATTGATAAAGATGTAAATTTTATTATAAAAATAATTCGTTCAACACATGGCTATTCCCAACGGATGAGTATAGTCAACACATGAACCTTTATATTATATATTCTTTATTTTTCAAATTGGAATGAGGCCCAATCAATCACCATATAAAATTAATTATATATGGATTTTCATACATCACATGTATATAATAGCATTGAAAAATAATCAACCATCAACCAAAGTGCACTACACTGTATAAGCATCAAATAAAGATATCTAACGCTTATAACAGCCTGTCAATCAATCGATCGACATATTTAATCAATCAGGATGAGTGAACTTCATATTTCATCCCAACACCCGTGTGGGGTTTCAAACAATCAAACACAGATTTTATTCGTGCAGTTGGGCGATGTGTAAAATTTATCGTCCCAATCAATGTCAGTCAAATAGGTGTACATAAACAAACCGTCCGGTTTGTAAATGAATATTTATTTATTCACATTCACGTTAAAAATTATATTTTTAACGATAAAACATTTTATTTCAACATATGAATTTCTATTCAGTTCATTTATTCAATAAAAATGATATTTTTATTTTTCTAACATATTTTAGAAAATTTCGGCGGCATAACGGCACGATACTAGAAACGGGACGAGGCCTAGCCTTATCCCCGGTCTAGTGAAGGCCCACGCCATTCACACATCAATCAAATCACTTTCGTTATGCAAACCACAAAATTTGGAGTAAGAGTCTAACCTAGCCTTACTCCTTCGCCTTATAACGGCGCACGTCTAATCCTAATCAATTTATCGATTCGATTTTTCACACCACAAACCACATTCAAACCAATATCGCAATCAATCACCAAACAGTCAAACAAACAAGTCCATGGTCTGTGGACGATTGTGTCGGGTGCTACTAAGCACCGTCTGCATCCTAGTATATATATAACTCGAAAAATTAAATGGAAAGGTGAGAAGTTCTCACAAATAGCTATCCTAGCTCCACGACACTTCTTTTGATAGAAATCTTCATCTTCATCGCATCTTCGTCATCTTCGTTGCCCGTAGTCACTATATGTATATAAAAATCACATTTTTATATTTTCCATTATATAAAAATCATATTTTTATCGCTAACTTCATATTGTGAAAATAGAATTTTCAACGCTATTTCATATTTGTAAAAATAGAATTTTCACTCGTTATACTTTATATAAAAATCGAATTTTTTCTATGCTGTTCTATTGATAAAAATTATATTTTTATCATGTTATTCTTCATATAAAGATTTCCCCTTTTTTTTAAAAAAAAAATAAAGATTTCACCTTTATAAAAATATAGACTTCGCCTTTATAAAAATAGGGTTTTCTCCTAATAAAAATCACCACTTTATCTCAACGTATATAAAATAAAAATCAGATTTTTATTTCGTTACATACACAAAGATGATATCTTTATATTCTCTATCCTATAAAGATTATATTTTTAATACTTTAAAAATATAAAAATCCTATTTTTAATATTTCTATATAGTAAAGATTATATTTTTAATTCTTTAAAAATAGAAAAATCATATTTTTACATGGCTACTTAATTAAAGATCACATTTTTATTATATAAAAATTATATTTTTACTTCCATGTTATATAAAAGATTACATTTTTATCACTTACAACATAAAATAAAATTTAGCTTTAAAGTAATAAAAAAAACAGTTTTAAAAATAAAGAAAATTCAGTTTTTATCTCTTTATTTCAAAAACAGTTTTATTTCTTAAAAAAAACAAATCAGTTTTATTTCTTTATATAAAATCCGTTTTAAATTCCTAATTAAAAACACAGTTTTTAATTTCTGTTCTTTTTTTAAAATTTCAGTTTTAAAGTTTTAACACATCAGTTTTTTTCTTTTATAAAATCTGCAGCTTTCAGTTTCTTTAAAAAAACAGTTTTTATACCTTTTAAAAAAAAACAATTCAATTTTTATTTTAAAAAAAACGAAACCAGTTTTATACTTTAAAAAAACGAAATCAGTTTTTAAAATCTTTAATAATTCAGTTTTTAAAAATCGAAATTAATTTTAAACTCTGAAATAAAAATAAAATAAAAGTAAAAATAGAAATGCTTACCGTATGCGAAGAGGGGGGGGGGCATCGGCTTCGTCGAGGGGGGGGGGGGCTTCGCTTCGTTCAGGTGGCTGGAGGGAAGAGGAGGGGGTGAACGCGAGGGCGACGCGGAGGAAGGGGAAGAGGAGGATCGAGGGGGAGCTGGAGGAAGGGAAAGAGGAGGAAGCGGCGGCTCTGGGGGGGGGGGGGGGGCGAAGTGGCGGCGGTGGTTGGACGGTGGGCGCGCGCCTCCGTCTTCTTCTTTTCCTTTTTTTTTTTTATTTGTGATTTGTTCTGATATGAATCGGGTGGGGGGGGGTTTAAATGAAAAAGGTTATTAATATTTAATTTTATTTTAATTTATTTTCTCCTTAGAGTTGGCTTTTTATTCGACTTCGAAACGAGGCCCACCGACTGTCGTCCATAGCGGTTTACCCCTATTCCGAACACAATGGGATATGTATCGTAAGCTGATTCGGCTGTTACAATCAGTTTCCGTTAAATTTACATTTAAATCACTATATTGAATTTTAAACGTACATTTCAAATTACCGGAGCCACATACTAACTAGAAAAATTTCAGAAAAATATTTTCTAGCTTCGTATTGACGATACGGTCCTAACAAAACTAGTTTCGTCGAATTCTGAGACCGTTTGAAAAATGGCCAATTTCCAGTCGATTAAAATCGACTGAAATGGTCAAAACACATTTTCCTTTGCCACGCTCACATATTGATTCGAAAAATTATGAAATTCGGAATCTAGCAATAATTCGACATCACGGACCTAACAAAACTGGTTTCGTCGAAATCCGAGGTCGTTTGCAAAATTGCTATTTTTAAGGGCCTTATATTATATAAAATATATATAAATTCCACAGCGACTATTCTGAATTTTCTACTGGACATATCTTATCATTTCTAAAGTGAAATCTCAGTTTGTCAACTTCGTTATAAAGATATAGTTATACAGATTCAAATATTTCTTGTTTCGTTCAATTCTGACTTATATTGAATTCTGTATATTCATTTGAAATTAGAAATCGAATTTTCGAACTACCGCGCCATTTTCAATTCCTTTTATAATTATATATAAATATTATATATTCTAACGACGACGTATATAATATATACGTTCGAATTATATTCAAAATAAATTTCTCGTCGATATTATTTAAAATAATTCATTTTAAATAATCAAAATTCGCTAAAAATGGCCAAAATAAAAATTTCAAACTGGCTCGCATTTTACGGGTTGTTACAAAAACCCTATCCTCGGCTACGTTGCATTGCCTGATGGGACCTGGGTCTTATAACAGCTTCATTTTCTTTATTTAGCATTGCGCTGTTTGTTTTATGCACTGGTATTCTTGGGAGGAAACCCGTTCCGTGTTATACGGCGTGGTCCCTTGATTTACTTAATGATTTAAAAATGAAGATTAACTGTTTTAGTTCTCACACAAGTCCCATGACTGACCTGGAGTTTATTGTTTTAACCTAAACTCTGGGTGCCCTTATTTTGACATGGGCAGCTAGTAGTTTTGGTTTTGCAGATTTATATTCACAGGATCCTGGTTTACAGCTGGAACGATATCCGGAAAGCTTTGTATCCGTATATCTCTTCTAGTTGTGTATTGTATTATTTTCCGCTGCTATGTATTTAAATGTAATTTAAATCTCTGATATTTCTGTGTAATATTCTTTTATACTCTGTATATTCTTGTAATCTGATGCATTGTTGTAATATACAATGAAATGTTCTTCCGTATGCATTCTGTTTTGTCGTGTTCTCAAACGATAGGGCGTTTCGAACGGCCTGGATCGGTTTAGCGACTGGTTCGGACCGAGCGAAATTCCTTTTCGTCACACAAAACGATTGATTTTATTTCGGAATTCGAAATATAAGCTGAATTAAGAAGAATTCAATGGGTTTAAAATTGAAATTCGATTATAATGAATTTTATAAATAATATATTTATAAAAGGAATTGGAATTACATATAGAAGATCGAAGTATAAATAAATTTATTACCGAGTAAGGAAAAATCAACAATTATATATAATTGGAAATATTAAGTTGAATTGGGAAAATTAGTTTAATATATATTAAAATATATTAGAATAGAGTTGGAATTTATATATAAACGAAGTTTAAATCGTTTATGTATTAAATATAATTAAAACGAACTCGCCGCAGCAGGGTAGTTCGTGAATTGGCGTTTCGAACTTCAACTAAGTATATAGAACTCAATTTAAGTCAGAATTCTTTGAAACAATAATCGTCGGGACCAGTTTGATAATAATTTTCTAATGAAAGAGAAAATTTTGGATTTTGTCTTATAGATTTTGAGTTATGTCAAAATCAAATTTTCAGAAAAACAGTGCCAGAACCATTATAAAGCCATAACGGTTTATTTAAATAAATAAAAGGGTTTTAAGGAAATAAAATCCGAATTGCCATTAGAAAAATCCAGAATGGAGATATAAAATAAATATGAACTCTAGTAAAGTAAGTGAAATGATTTTTGAAACAAAAATCAGTTTCTTAATTATTAAATAGATTTAACTAGTTTGAAGAATAAATAGTTAATCGAGATTTGAATTGAAATGGGGCGCTGGATAAGTGAAAGAGATTTGAAAATTTATATTCGTAATCGAATATGTAACGCGAGTTGAAAAAGGAATTAGATTGGGTTCATGAGTAGATTAAAATATATTTGAATATGATATGTTCAAATAAAAAGTGAAATAGGCAAAGACCTAATTTGAAGAATAAATTAGCGAATTGAATTAAAATAATTGGATTGAGTTAGAATAAATTGGGAATGGACGTATATAGGTTAAGCAGGTTTGGAATGAAGTATATGAAGAATATGATTTGTGTACCCAACAAAAAGGTACATGTTTAAATTCCATATGAGATTTTATGCGCTGAATCGGCAAACAACTTGGTTTTTTTGATTTTCTTTTTTGAATGAAAATGGCCTAGAGAGGCGAGTTGAGGTTTGAACTATCGACCGGTACAAAGGATGCTATGGCGAAATTTTCCGGAAATATAAGGAGTTAGAATATTTTAAGAAGATTTGATAATTATGAATCGATATATCGATATATATATAGAATTCGATAAGGAAACAAAATTAAAATAGAATGTTATAAACAAAAAGGAAATCAATAAATTAATCTGATAAAAATAGAAAGAGAAATGTATACACATTTAAAAGATATGGATAATTTGTAATATGATGTTGATTATTCGAGGCAAGTGGTTTTGTCTATTTTGAAAATAAGGATGTTTTCAGTCAAGGACTGAGAGGTAGTTATACCCCAACTTGATTGATTTCATTTTTAACCGATAAATAGGAAGATCCAGTCTCGAAGAGAAATGTTGAATAAGAGTTAGTTGAATGCAGTATTTTGGGTTGTTGTAACGGTGTTTTACACAACAGTCGTTTTAACCCAAGTAAGTGAAAATTTTGGAAATATAATAATAAATATCTCCTCGGTATAGAAATAAATGATCATGAAAGAGATAAGTAAGTGGAATGTTTTCCAACTGCAAATAAAGGGTATTTTCTATATATAGAAATTAAAAGAAGTTGATATTTGGAAATGTCTTCCAAATAGCGTAAGAGGCCAAGATGATTATCGAAAATATCATGTTAACGAATATGGATGAGGAAATGGAGAAGTGTTTTAATTAATGAAATATTAATTAAAAGGCCTAGTGATTTATGTTTTCCAACTGCAAATAAAGGGTATTTTCTATATATAGAAAATAAAAGAAGTTGATATTTGGAAATGTCTTCCAAATAGCGTAAGAGGCCAAGATGATTATCGAAAATACCATGTTAACGAATATGGATGAGGAAATGGAGAAGTGTTTTAATTAATGAAATATTAATTAAAAGGCCTAGTGATTTGTTTGATCCTTTGAATGAATGTTTGTTTTTCTTCAATAGTTAAATAACCGACAATCAAAGTGTTTACCAATATCGTTGTCAATATGGAGAGACCAGTTGGTTTATTATCCAAGAACCACTCCGTATTGGCAGTAGCGTTGCAGATCAGATCATACGGAGATAATCATAGATGGAGTAAAGTGCAAGGACTTTTTCGATCATGTGTGGGCCGGGTTGCAAGATGTTCTTGTTGAACCCAATGTATTCCCCTCTAGAGATACACTATCGGAAGATGGTTCCATACCTTGTCATGTTGGAAATCCAATCTCCAATAAGCGCCCTGCGGTTTTTGGTTTTATAATATATATGGAGCGTGAGATGCAAGCATTTCGCTAGATTCTATTTATTTGATGTAGACATTACTATAATATCACTGGATTTGATATCAAAAATATTTTGGGTTATCGTAAGGTAAAAATCATTTGTGTTTATGTGTGGATCGGTCTTACGATTATCATTTCTTTCAAAAGGATTTTTAAAGTTAGAAAAATGATTGGAGTTAACTCACGCCAGTCCCATGACTGACCCAGAGTTTATTTTGTTTTTGTTTTCCCTAAACTCTTGGGTGCCCAAATTTGTATGGGCAGTCAAGTAGTCGGGATTTTTCAGATTCACTTGGAAGAGCTGGAAGAAGGAGGCTCCACCAGTTAGCTATAGACTATCATATTTCTACTGTGTACTATGTTGTATTTGGAAACAGGTGTTTATAACTGTTCCAGGAATAACTATTGTGCTCTGATAATGGTATGTATATACAGCTACTGATTTGTATTTTAAAAGTTATATTATTTAATATATTTTATTCATTTCGCTGTAAGATTTGTGTTCTTCGTTTTTCTTCTATTCTAACTTTTCTTTCTATTCCTCATCCTCTAACTTCTTTCTACTAATGATTCGTATTTGTGTGTCATTTGGGTTGGACGTGTGGTGGTATTAGTCAACTCAAAGGGTACGGAAATTCGGGCCATTACAAACAGTTACTTTACCGTGCTTATCAAACTAATGTACTATAACACAAGCCTCTTATGTATATCCTTCTTCCTATCACTTTATCATTACTGGATCGACTTTAATGACATCATTTTAAATTAAAGACTATCATCTGATACAAACCATTATGTTGTAATCTCACAAAAACTCAGACTATCAACATGCTTATTACTTAGAAGATGGGTAATTTTTAGTAAAAGCATGTTTACTCAACTTAGTGAGCCTAAAAATATGATCATTTCATCCTAAGAAGGAAGGAAAAAAATCATAAATTAAAATATGTAATGCAAGTATTGTGCGATTAGTTTAGCCAATTGATTCCTACATTAAAATCTGAACAACAACAAACTCTTTTATTTATTTTTAACTAACCATGGTATATAATTCAAGATAAGCATGAAAAATATAATTACCTGCTCAATTCATGTTTAAGGGGAGTAAATGTCAATGTAAGGTATTTCAAATCTGTAGATTCTCGCAAAATCTTTTGATCTCAAATTGCACTCCCAATCTACAAGAAAAATCATTTTTACTATAGCAAAATTTAAATAGTTATTTAATAAAGAAATTAATGAGAAAATTCAAGTTGGATAGTTATCACAATTAAATAAAAAATAGAACAATCAAATACTAACTTAATTTCAAATATTTAATCGAGAAATTGATAGCAAGCATATATACTTGTATTAGCTTTAAATAAAGCCCCATGACTTCTCCAATTCCACAAAAGAAATATCATCATCTATATAATACAAATCTTAAAGATAAGAGAAAACATTATGACTAAAAATTTGATGTTATGTATTCATTATTGCATTAAGATATATAACATTGAATTGAACGTAAATGGATAAAAATGCGATGCATTTTTTAATTATCAGTAATTTAGTTACAACATGATTGTTAAACGATCATCAAAATTGACCAAGAAAAACTACTCGAAAAAAAGAAGATTAAGCTTAATCCCTTGAGCCTAGTAAGAAATGATGATGTAGTGGAAATATTTCATGGAGGTTGTGTCATTGTTAGGGATAGATTGGTAGTAAATGAGGGGAAACATAAGCACAACGTTTTTTTCCAAAACAATGATATGGCCTGGATGATTACGTTATTAATAACCTACTATAAAAGAATTAATAAGTGCACCTACTCCTAATAAACAATAACATGAGTACAAACTTTGGCTAAGATAATGCAATGAAAATTACATGTACTGTTTAATTTACAACCTTTCAATAAATAAATACTTTAATAGTGGGAAGAAGTCACTAAATGCATACCTGATGCAATGCATGCTGGCATAAGCATGAACATAACATCCACCTTTGGACAAAATAATGATCATTGCTAAAGTAATATCCAGCATAATCAAACCACCAAACTATTTTACATGCTTGAGGATTTAAAGATAGCAAACTATTTAAAAAATATTGTTACAGAATGATAGTACAATCTAAATCTTATTAATTCCCTTCAGTAAATGAATCATTTATAGCCCCAAAAGAAAATGATATGGACACCCCCAAACAGATATGATTACTGTAACGACCCGTAAATCTGTACTATCTGAGTTGACTAATAACACCACACGTCCAACCCAAATTGCACAGAAATGCGAATCATTATTAGAAAGAAGTTAGAGGATGAGAAATAGAAAGAAAAAAATATTAGAATAGAAGAAAATGAAGATCACAAACTCATAGCGGAACAGTTAAAATATATTATATAACATAACTTTTGAAGTACAATCAGTAACTTTATATACATACCATCATCAGAGCACAACCGTTATTCCTGGAACAGTTATAAACACCTGTTTCCAGATACAGCATGGTACAGCGGAAATATGATAGTCTATAACTAACTGGTGAAGCCTTCTTCTTCCAGCTCTTCCAAGTGAATCTGTAAAATCCCGACTACTTGACTGCCTGTACAAATTTGGGCACCCAAGAGTTTAGGGAAAACAAAACAAAAAAAAAACTCTGGGTCAGTCATGGGACTGGTGTGAATAAAACTCCAACCATTTGTTTAACTTTCAAAATCCTTTCGAAAGGAAAGATAATAGTAAGACCAGCCCACACATAAACATGGACGGTTTTTACCTTACTATAACCAAAAACTGTGACGACCGAGAATTTCGCTCGATCCAAATCAGTCGCTAAATCGACCCAGACTGTTCGAAATGCCTGATTGTTTTAAGAACACAACAAATCAGAACGCAGACAGAAGAACATTTCATTGCTTATTACAACAATTCATCATATTACAAGAATATACAAAGTATAAATGAATAAAATACATCGATAAATATCAAAGATTACAGTAAATTACATAGCAGCAGAAAAACACAACTAGAAGGAGATATACAGATACAAAGCTTTCTGGATATCGCTCCAGCTGTAAACCAGGTTCCTGTGAATATAAATCTGCAAAACCAAAACTACTAGCTGCCCGTGTCAAAATAAGGCACCCAGAGTTTAGGTTAAAACAAAAAACTCCAGGTCAGTCATGGGACTGGTGTGAGAACTAAAACAGTTATTAATCTTTGTTTTAAAGTTAGGTAAATCAAGGGACCACGCCGTATAACACGGAACGGGTTTCCTCCCAAGAACACCAGTGCATAAAATAACAGCGCAATGCTAAATAAAGAAAAATGAAGCTATTATAAGACCCAGGTCCCATCACACAATGCAACGCAAGCCGGAGGATAGGGTTTTACCTTATAATAGCCAAAGAATGCTTGATGCGCTAAATTTCATGTTTTATTATTACTATAAGTGTATAGTGTTATAACAGTTTCAATCATAAATATCAATCATAGATGGCATGGGTACCATATATCATGTCGCCATACTAGGCTCTACAATCAAAACCACAAATGTCACGTATTTGGAATTTGGATTTCCATCTGTGAACTGAGGCAAAAGATAGTCCTCTACCGAATTCGAGACTCTCTAGCCCGAGCCTCAGGCAAGTACTCAGTCAAGCCTTGGAGCGACAGTGCCGGTCCACCGATGTGGATTAAAATTCCTGAACACTGCGTTTCCCCGCCCTTTGGGGCGTAAATGAGCCAACGAATGACTCCATCGGTCCCGGATCGACCGATATAACCGAGGCGCCTCCAATTCCAACAACCACAAGAGTCAAACTCGTCAGCCAGGTCAAGAAGTGACGCCAATCCTAACTAGAAAGAAACGCATGCCCTCCCTGAGGTCCTTCTCCCGTTTTTGGTTCACACCGGGGTGTGATGCTCACGAATTAGCGCTACACAAAGCTACGCCACAAAGGTCGTGCTTTGATCATCAACCACAAGACTCTACTTTTCAACAGAAGCCTCGATCATTTGCATCTTAGCATGCCACACAGGCAAACCACTCTATGCAACCGATATCAGTCACACAGAATGAAATCCAATGTCAGACACACAGACCATTTACAAGTTCGTTCTGGGTCTGAACGAAACCGGAGGCACCTAGTACCCCGCATATCCATCGATCTCCAAGTACGTCTGGACGATCACCAACTGATTCCCTCCTCTTGGGTGTACGGCCCAATCAAGATCATCAGTAATTATCTAAACGACGTGAAGACCTTGGGTCTTCTACCATCGTCTTCATCTTCGACTTATCGTCGTAACAGTTATTCAAAATGGGATAAACCCGGTCTTTCTGAATAACTCGCGTATATAATAAATACGTGTTACACAAACACAACATACGCCTCATTCCAATTAATCAGTCACTAACCGTAAATTAACAAGAGAATAATTCCCCAAATATTAACCCCGAAGGCCGAAACCAACATCAGATCAATATCCAGAAAACCATTCTACTTAGCTAACCGACAGTTAGTTTCCAAATTTCACATTCTTTGGGAAAGGTTCCCATTAATTTTATCAAAGATAAATTCCTTTAAATTTATTCTTTAATCTCCCTTTGAATATCACTTCAAACTAGTCGGGATTAGCGAAACACACCGAAGTAATTATTTATTTTATTTCCCAATCCCAACCTATTTATCCAATGAAGTAAAACTGGTCATACTTCATATCTAACACCACGGTGTTGTCGGTAAATTCAATTACCATTTCACGTTCAAATCTAATTAAAGATTTAACTATCGCCTGGAGAAAAACTGGTGATACTCCATTCTCAATCTTCTTTCCAATCTAATTAAAGATTCATTAAAACTCCACTTAGTTTTAATCTTTGACTGGGTTAAAGAATCAGTGTCATTTAAAATATGGTTCACGATAAACCCCAAAAATCACATCACATTTCAATCAGTTCCTAACTGTAACACCCCGTAATTCTGTAACACTAAGAATCACAAATCAAGGCAGAATTAAATATTAAAATCAGAATCTAGGGAAACGGGCTGCGCCATTGCGTTCATCTCGGAATTCTGCATGAAAACAAGTCCGAGTTTGCGTAAATCGGAGTCCGTATGAGGAAGATATGGCCTCCGGAAGATTTAGCGAAGTTTAAATTTCAAAACAAGTCAGGAAACGAGTTCAAATTCGAAAAACGTACCCAGATTGGGCTGGGCGGGAATTTTCCCGCCCAAGGCACCCAGGTCGACTGGGTAGTCGACCTGGGTCACCCAGGTCGACTGGGTAGTCGACCTGTGTAACGGCTGGAAATTTCCGACTCCTCGAGAGTCGAAAATCCCGAGACGTTAGTGAAAGAAAGTAGAGGGTGAGGAAGAAAAGATAGAACTAATAGAATAGAAGAAGAAGAAGAACTTACATCATCAGAGTAAACACGAATCTCACAGCGGAACAAATAAAATATAACATAACTTTGAAATACAAATCAGTACTCGTATATACATACCATTTCAAAGTACAACACTTAACAACACAGCGGAATAATAATAGCTATAATCCTGAAGCCTCCTGCTCCAAGCTCTCCAAGTGTATCTGTAAAATCCCAACTACTTGACTGCCAATACAAATTTAGGCACCTAAGAGTTTAGGGAAAACAACAAAGTAAACTCCGGGTCAGTCATGGGACTGGTATGAGTAAAATAGTTTAAAACAGGTATAGGATATCTCAAAAGACCACGCCGTGAATACGGAACGGGTTTTTCCCTTATGAGTATCTGAACAACTTTGACAAGCAATATCATTGTGATATTATAATAATGTCTAAGTACAAATAGGTATCAATCTAGCAGAAACGCTTGCATCTCACGTTCTACATACATAGTATAAAATCATAAACCGCAGGGCGCTTATCGGAGAATGGATTCCAACAGACAAGGTATGGGAGCACCTTCTGAATAGTGTACTCTAGAGGTGATACACTCAGGGTTCAACAAGAACGTCTTGCAACCCGGCCACACATGACCGCTCACTCATTTAGCTTGAGTGTCGTGAATATATTGCCACCACGGTTGTAGGCCATCAAACCGTCATCCGAAGATACAGAATCAAAAAGAAGTATAAATATGAATATTCTCTAGATCGGTGACAATACACCCTGCTTGGGGATGACCCAACTAGCCATGCTGCCTAGCCCAACTTTTGTTACTTCCCGGTGTGAGGCTAGAAGCTACGTCTATCTTCAGAACATCTGATCACCATTCACTTTGAATGCCACATCGTCATACCCGCCAAATCACAAATTGACTTATCCAAAAATAACACGGGTATATAGCTAAGAGAAACGAATTCCTCCGCCACCAAACGTGAATACGTTTGAACAGATCAACTTACGCGATCCATTGGATATACTCTGTCAGACCTTCTTCCATATACGTTGTCCTGGGACTGGACAAACCGAAGGCACTATTCAGTATATCCATCTTAGTCACTGTTATCTAAGACTTATACAACAGCCCTTGCACTTTATTCCGTCTTCAATTTATCTTTGGCAGATATTTCTCGCAACGCTTATGCCAATACAGAGTGGTTCTTTGGATAATAATCCAACCGGTCTCTCCATATTAACAACGTTAAAATGGTAAAAACTTTGATAGTCTGTGATTCAACTATCAAATGAAAACATGTCGGTGTACAAACAACGATCTTATTTCCAAATGGAAATTCGATCGATCAATCATCACATGTTCATATTTCCTTATTTCATATATTTAGAAAATATATGTTATTAATCATTGGAAAACATTTCCATAGCTTATTTTCACATCACTATTATTTCGCAACTATCAGTCCCTAACTGTAACTAGTATGAGAACAATTCTCTAGTATCAATCCGGAAGGTCGAAACCAACATCAGATCGTCACTTAGAAAACCGTTCAACTTACCCTCTCCAGTCAGTTTCTGAATTTGCTTAACTCTATTTCTTAAATTCTTATCATGAAAACATTTCATTTTCTATGTTTAGAAAACATATCTGACTATATTTGGAAAACGTTTCCAAAACTCATTTACGGATTTCCAATGAACGTTGTATAAAACATCGTTTCGCTTAATCCATTAATCGCTTATTACTTAACTATATTTCAAATCAACCTTTTCTATCGAACCACAACTATTCCTTTGTCAATTCTGAAGTCAATCAAGTTGGGGTATAATTACCTCTCAGACCTTAATTGAACAACCTCCTTTACTGTGAAATAGATGAAGCTCGTCACTCACTTTTTACAATCATCTGTTTTACGCAAATTCTCGGATTCAGGTTACGAATCCACTTCTTATATGACAATGTTTGATTATAACTATAACGTTATAATTCCTACTTCTGCAATGTCTAACCTAAATTATAACTTTATCTCCTAACTCGAATAATTTAACAGACACCTAATTTCTAAATCAATAACTAAATCTTGATTTAAACCCTGGAAAGTAAATAGCACTTTCCCGAATTTGATATAATCGAATTCGACGTATAACTCTCTTTCGAGTAATCTCTATTTGATTAACTCTTCTTCGAATAACCTATATTCGATTATCTCTCTTCGAATAACTCATATTCGAAATCTCTCTCTTTCGAATAAACAATATTCGATCTCTTTCTTTCGAATATGCTATATTCGAAAATCTCCTTTCGATTTACTAATCGATAACTCCTTTCAATCAAAATAAAATCGATAACTCCTTTAACTCTATTCGAATAACTAATATTCGACTAACTCCTTTGGATCAACTCATTTGATTAACTCCTTCGAATAACTAATTCGAATAACTTATCTTCGAATAACCAATATTCGATTTACTCTAACTCGATTAACTTAACTCAAATTGATTAACTCCTTTCGAATAACTAAATTCGATTTAACTCTAATTGAATAACTAATATTCGATTAACTCTTACGTGTTTAACTCTATTTGAATAAGTAATTCGAATCACTCTAATGTGTTTAACTCTATTCAAATATCTAATTCGAATAACTCATTTCGAATAACTGAATTCGATTAACTCTTTTAACTTTACTCGAATAACTATATTCGAATAACACCTTCTTTCGAATAACTATATTCGATTAACACTTCGACTAACTCCTTTGGATTAACTAACTTCGAATAACTCCTTTGGATTAGCTAACTTCGAATAACTCCTTTGGATTAACTAACTTCGAATAACTCCTTTGGATTAACTAACTTCGAATAACTCCTTTGGATTAACTAACTTCGAATAACCAATATTCGATAACTACTCTTCGAATAAATAATATTCGGTAACTCTTCTCAAATGAATAACATTTGATTTCTCCACTCGAATAAACTATATTCGATTACTCTTCCCTCGAATATACTATATTCGATAACTCTACTTCGAATAAGTGATATTCGACAACTCTACTCGATTATCTCCACTTGGATAACTCTAACTGGTCAACTCTAACTGGTCAATTCTAACTGAGTAACTCTAACTGATCAACTCTAACTGGTCAACTTTAACTGGTCAACTTTAACTGGTTAACTCAAATGGTTTAACCTAACTTGATTTACTTGTCTCGATTAACTGAACTAATCCACTTAGTTTAACTTAATTAATTCACTTTGATTTACTCTAACCGATTTACTTAGTTTAACTCAGCTAATTCACTTTGATTAACCCAACTAAATTACTTCGATTAACCAATTAGTTTAACTTGACTAATTCACTTAGTTTGACGCAACTAATTCACTTTGATTTACCAATTAGTTTAACTTAACTAATTCACTTTGATTAACCGCTTAGTTTATCTTAACTAATTTACTTTGGTTAACCACTTAGTTTATCTTAACTAATTTACTTTGGTTAACTCTAACCGATTCACTTAGTTTAACTCAACTAATTCACTTCGATTAACCACTTAGTTAACTTAACTAATTCACTTTGATTTACTCTAACCGATTCACATATTTTAACTTAAAAAATTCACTTCGATTAACTCGACCAATTCACTTGGTTAACTCGACCGATTCACTTGGTTAACTCCTATTTATTTAACAAATAAATATCTCCTTTAGTTTAATTCTATTTATTTAATCTCTAAATAAATATCCTTTATATTTCTTTTAACGAATATAATTCCTTTATATTTTGATTAACAAATATATCCCCTTATATTTGATTAACATATATATTCCCTTGTATTTGATTTACAAATATAATTCTTTTATATTTGTTTTTACCAACTATATTCCTTTATATTCAGAATCATTTTTCTTATATATATATATATATATATATAATCCCTTGATTTTATATAAATAAACTATTTTCAAAATATACTTTGAAAACCCCTCTCCTACATTCTGGTATTTCTCATGGTATTTAACACGCCATATAACAACGATAAATATCGTCCCACCACACAAAATCACACAGATTATATACATCACATTATATATCACAATATAAAAATCACAGTAAAATAACTGTTGAGGAATCCTGTTGGATTCCTCCAACCTGTTTCCCTGCACCACAGATGTTAGACAACACCAGTATAATATTCTGTTAGAACAGAATCAACATATAACTATTTGACGGTTTATATATATATACATATATATATATATAATCTCTACTAACTGACTAGCAGTTCAATCAACAGTCAACACACAGTCAAACAGACAATAATTAACAGTCCTAAGAATACACTGTAAAAATAGAACTATTCAGAGTTGGTGAGTTTTACTCACATTTGCAGTTCATCGTTAAAGAACGACAAACTGTTATTTGATTTGAATCAAACAATTTATTTCGCCATAAATTCAAACGAGCTTTGATTCGCTTCCCGTCAGCTCCACTGTGTTGCTCCCGTCCATACGATCTTGTCGGATCTTGTTTCGCTGATTTTCGTCCAAGTATGATCAAGTTATAACGATTAGAAGTTTATACATTTATAAATTAATTAAATAACTTGGGTTAAATAACAAATGGGCTTTACCCCTTGTTTTTCTCCGGCCCAATTTCCACAACACCCAGCCCGCTTAATCCCTTTCTTCCCTGAATAATGTCATGACCTGCTCCTATTTTTGATGGCCATTAACGCCCCTTTCTGCACCCCAAACTCCCTCCTCACTTGCTTAAACTTCAAACCGAAAATACCATACACCTTCTCTCTCTATTCTCTTCTACTCCTTCCCCACCTTTCCACTCTCGAAGCATCTTCTACGTTGGACTTCCACCGTACGCAGTAGCCCTAAAGGACTCACACCTTCATCGATTCACAACGAACATCTCCATTGAACTCACCAAAGTTTAAGGCTACTCAAACTCTATCTCCTCGTCACCACAAATGGAAACTCGCACCACTCATTTCTATCGTGACCTGACGCGAACCTCACGGTGCCAGGGAGAGATCACCGAACTTTATCATCGCGTAATCCCACAAAACTCCCCCTCGAGCTGCTAAACAATCCCATGAATCCGAATCCACTATCGAAAATCCAAATCGATGCCCCAAATCTCCATTTCCGCCAACCCTAGTTCTCACGACTGACTCCTTCCAGCGAACGAGATTCGGAATCGAACACAGCAACACATATACTAAAACGAAGAGAAGCTGATGAGCATCTAGTAAATAATTATTTCATGAATTTTAGAGTTTTAATTGAGTAGATTTCAATTTCTAAACCTCACGTTCACAATGAAGAAGAGAAAAAGGGGTGGCGGCACAATTCTGATATTATAGGGAGACCGGTTCTTTTGTGTGGTTGAAAAGGAAAGGGTGTGGCCTTAAGTAGTCCACTTATAGCTTAGGATGTTATTTATTTTCGTATGAAGGAAGTGGCGGCTCAGAAAACAGAAAGATGTTGACCAAAGAAGAATGAAATAAAGATTTAGGATATGTATTAGGTTTTCTTTTGATTGTATGGAGGATGTATGAGCCACGATCGGGTTTGAGGGACCATAGTTTTGTGCGGCTTAAAGAGGAGGACGTAGTCTATTTTTGGCCTTAGAAATGACTTAGGATATTTTAGGGTTGGTTATTTATCTTTATTCATTTTAAAATCCATTGCAATGTGATATTTCGTTCCCATACGAGTCGTCAAGGACATATATAAAAATATTGTTGTGACCAGTAAGGTACCACGATTTCAAAATTATAAAAATATCGGTAGTTCAACTCATATTGTGAAACCTAAAAATGTTGACTACAGGGTGCCAAATACTCCAAATAAAAAGTTGCTTATTTAATTAATTAAAAATTACAGTAAAATCCTAAAAATTAAATTATCGTTATGTCTCAAAAGAACCTTATTTAAATTCACAACCGATATTCAAGTATATTTGAATAACCGTTATGGCCACGAACGAATATACCGCTGTTTTTCTGAATATTTAATTTGGACATAACTCAAAATCTACACGACGAAATCCTGATTTTTCTCTTCCACTAGAAAGATATACTCCACCAGCTCCACACGTTTCTTGTTTCACAGAAATCCGATTTAAAATGAATCATGTACATTCAGTTGAAGTTCAAATCGTCAAATTGCGAACTGCCGCGACGTTTCAGGTTCGTTTTAATTATAATTATAAATTATAAGTTCGAACGTTGTACTTTAAGTTATCGATGTCGCCAAATCGATATATAAATAATTAAATAAATTAATTATTCGACAGCTAACAAAATGCGCCATTACAGACTTCCCCCCTTAAAATAATTTCGTCCTCGAAATTGCTAAGCTAGGAAAATGCTACCAACTTTACTAACTAGATTCAAATATCTTTTAGTTTACTTCTCAACTCCAGTTTCAACTGAACCATTAAATTTTCAATTAAATTATTAATTCATTCTGGCTAACTGAATTTCCATAAATCATGAGAATGTTCTAACGCCTGGAATTTTCGAAAAATTTCGCCATAATCTCCTTTGTATTGGTCAATATGACAAACCACAACTCGCCTCTCTAGGCCTCCTCCAATCCAAAAGGAAACCAAAATAGCCAAGCGGCTTGCTAATTCGGCTCATAAAATCCAAACTCATATATGATATAAACTTGTACCTTTTTGTCGGGCATTTTAACTCTATCCCTTTCATCTGCTACCCTTTCAACATATACCAATGTTATCCATTCCAATTGATCTCCAATCAGTTCATATCCTCAAATCCAAATCGAATTTCATTCGAACTCTAATATCAAATTCCAAATTATTGACTTATCAATTTGGTTCCATTCTAGATTATCTCTAATCCAATTCCATTTTATTTAACTCGGTTCAAGTTAAATTTCAATTTATTTTTAACATCTCATTTTATTTAACTTCATTAGTTAAATTTTAATTCCAGAACTTAAGTTCCTGGGTTTCTTTCAAATCAATTTGAAATCATAATGCCAATTCAAAACCTTTGAATTTCTAAACAACTTGTTTTCTCAAAACAATTCAAAAACAATACCTTTGGTAGTAATCCGTCACTTAGAACTCGAAAATGAACACTGATGATGTCTTGATTCATCATCAGAATCTATTTTCCAGCTATCGAAGTGAGTTCAATACTATATCATTTTCAATTTGAAAAACATTTTCAAAATCTCCCAGGAACTTAAAATTTCCTTATTTTAAATTCCAAATTCTGATTTAAATTCATATTTAATTCAAACTATTTCATATATTACATTCATATGAATTCTGATTGGTCATTTATAACCATTTCACTCTTTTATAATCTTATTCGATTATAATAACAACCAACACAATCAATATACTATAATAATTTCAAGATATATATTTCTTCTATAAACAAATATATTTTGGGAAAAATTATTTCATTTACCCCCTTTCAAAACATACCATGACGGTTCATCGTATTCGAGTGTTTAGTAACCCTTATCGATACAGTGGATCAAACTAATCGACCAGAATTCATAAGCCACTCAACCAATGAGTCTCCACAATATAAAACCATTTTATATTGAATAACAATTACGCGCTCATATATATACACTCAAACTCAATCTAGGATATTACTAATCCCATCTCTACTGAGTTACGCCACAGAGCCAAGGTAATCACTTAACTTAAGCTCTGATACCAACTGTAACGGCTGGAAATTTCCGACTCCTCGAGAGTCGAAAATCCCGAGACGTTAGTGAAAGAAAGTAGAGGGTGAGGAAGAAAAGATAGAACTAATAGAATAGAAGAAGAAGAACTTACATCATCAGAGTAAACACGAATCTCACAGCGGAACGAATAAAATATAACATAACTTTGAAATACAAATCAGTACTCGTATATACATACCATTTCAAAGTACAACACTTAACAACACAGCGGAATAATAATAGCTATAATCCTGAAGCCTCCTGCTCCAAGCTCTCCAAGTGTATCTGTAAAATCCCAACTACTTGACTGCCCGTACAAATTTAGGCACCCAAGAGTTTAGGGAAAACAACAAAGTAAACTCCGGGTCAGTCATGGGACTGGTATGAGTAAAATAGTTTAAAACAGGTATAGGATATCTCATAAGACCACGCCGTGAATACGGAACGGGTTTTTCCCTTATGAGTATCTGAACAACTTTGACAAGCAATATCATTGTGATATTATAATAATGTCTAAGTACAAATAGGTATCAATCTAGCAGAAACGCTTGCATCTCACGTTCTACATACATAGTATAAAATCATAAACCGCAGGGCGCTTATCGGAGAATGGATTCCAACAGACAAGGTATGGGAGCACCTTTTGAATAGTGTACTCTAGAGGTGATACACTCAGGGTTCAACAAGAACGTCTTGCAACCGGCCACACATGACCGCTCACTCATTTAGCTTGAGTGTCGCGAATATATTGCCACCACGGTTGTAGTCCATCAAACCGTCATCCGAAGATACAGAATCAAAAAGAAGTATAAATATGAATATTCTCTAGATCGGTGACAATACACCCTGCTTGGGGATGACCCAACTAGCCATGCTGCCTAGCCCAACTTTTGTTACTTCCCGGTGTGAGGCAAGAAGCTATGTCTATCTTCAGAACATCTGATCACCATTCACTTTGAATGCCACATCGTCATACCCGCCAAATCACAAATTGACTTATCCAAAAATAACACGGGTATATAGCTAAGAGAAACGAATTCCTCCGCCACCAAACGTGAATACGTTTGAACAGATCAACTTACGCGATCCATTGGATATACTCTGTCAGACCTTCTTCCACATACGTTGTCCTGGGACTGGACAAACCGAAGGCACTATTCATTATATCCATCTTAGTCACTGTTATCTAAGACTTATACAACAGCCCTTGCACTTTACTCCGTCTTCAATTTATCTTTGGCAGATATTGCTCGCAACGCTTATGCCAATACAGAGTGGTTCTTTGGATAATAATCCAACCGGTCTCTCCATATTAACAACGTTAAAATGGTAAAAACTTTGATAGTCTGTGATTCAACTATCAAATGAAAACATGTCGGTGTACAAACAACGATCTTATTTCCAAATGGAAATTCGATCGATCAATCATCACATGTTCATATTTCCTTATTTCATATATTTAGAAAATATATGTTATTAATCATTGGAAAACATTTCCATAGCTTATTTTCACATCACTATTATTTCGCAACTATCAGTCCCTAACTGTAACTAGTATGAGAACAATTCTCTAGTATCAATCCGGAAGGTCGAAACCAACATCAGATCGTCACTTAGAAAACCGTTCAACTTACCCTCTCCAGTCAGTTTCTGAATTTGCTTAACTCTATTTCTTAAATTCTTATCATGAAAACATTTCATTTTCTATGTTTAGAAAACATATCTGACTATATTTGGAAAACGTTTCCAAAACTCATTTACGGATTTCCAATGAACGTTGTATAAAACATCGTTTCGCTTAATCCATTAATCGCTTATTACTTAACTATATTTCAAATCAACCTTTTCTATCGAACCACAACTATTCCTTTGTCAATTCTGAAGTCAATCAAGTTGGGGTATAATTACCTCTCAGACCTTAATTGAACAACCTCCTTTACTGTGAAATAGATGAAGCTCGTCACTCACTTTTTACAATCATCTGTTTTACGCAAATTCTCGGATTCAGGTTACGAATCCACTTCTTATATGACAATGTTTGATTATAACTATAACGTTATAATTCCTACTTCTGCAATGTCTAACCTAAATTATAACTTTATCTCCTAACTCGAATAATTTAACAGACACCTAATTTCTAAATTAATAACTAAATCTTGATTTAAACCCTGGAAAGTAAATAGCACTTTCCCGAATTTGATATAATCGAATTCGACGTATAACTCTCTTTCGAGTAATCTCTATTTGATTAACTCTTCTTCGAATAACCTATATTCGATTATCTCTCTTCGAATAACTCATATTCGAAATCTCTCTCTTTCGAATAAACAATATTCGATCTCTTTCTTTCGAATATGCTATATTCGAAAATCTCCTTTCGATTTACTAATCGATAACTCCTTTCAATCAAAATAAAATCGATAACTCCTTTAACTCTATTCGAATAACTAATATTCGACTAACTCCTTTGGATCAACTCATTTGATTAACTCCTTCAAATAACTAATTCGAATAACTTATCTTCGAATAACCAATATTCGATTTACTCTAACTCGATTAACTTAACTCAAATTGATTAACTCCTTTCGAATAACTAAATTCGATTTAACTCTAATTGAATAACTAATATTCGATTAACTCTTACGTGTTTAACTCTATTTGAATAAGTAATTCGAATCACTCTAATGTGTTTAACTATATTCAAATATCTAATTCGAATAACTCATTTCGAATAACTGAATTCGATTAACTCTTTTAACTTTACTCGAATAACTATATTCGAATAACACCTTCTTTCGAATAACTATATTCGATTAACACTTCGACTAACTCCTTTGGATTAACTAACTTCGAATAACTCCTTTGGATTAGCTAACTTCGAATAACTCCTTTGGATTAACTAACTTCGAATAACTCCTTTGGATTAACTAACTTCGAATAACTCCTTTGGATTAACTAACTTCGAATAACCAATATTCGATAACTACTCTTCGAATAAATAATATTCGGTAACTCTTCTCAAATGAATAACATTTGATTTCTCCACTCGAATAAACTATATTCGATTACTCTTCCCTCGAATATACTATATTCGATAACTCTACTTCGAATAAGTGATATTCGACAACTCTACTCGATTATCTCCACTTGGATAACTCTAACTGGTCAACTCTAACTGGTCAATTCTAACTGAGTAACTCTAACTGATCAACTCTAACTGGTCAACTTTAACTGGTCAACTTTAACTGGTTAACTCAAATGGTTTAACCTAACTTGATTTACTTGTCTCGATTAACTGAACTAATCCACTTAGTTTAACTTAATTAATTCACTTTGATTTACTCTAACCGATTTACTTAGTTTAACTCAGCTAATTCACTTTGATTAACCCAACTAAATTACTTCGATTAACCAATTAGTTTAACTTGACTAATTCACTTAGTTTGACGCAACTAATTCACTTTGATTTACCAATTAGTTTAACTTAACTAATTCACTTTGATTAACCGCTTAGTTTATCTTAACTAATTTACTTTGGTTAACCACTTAGTTTATCTTAACTAATTTACTTTGGTTAACTCTAACCGATTCACTTAGTTTAACTCAACTAATTCACTTCGATTAACCACTTAGTTAACTTAACTAATTCACTTTGATTTACTCTAACCGATTCACATATTTTAACTTAAAAAATTCACTTCGATTAACTCGACCAATTCACTTGGTTAACTCTACCAATTCACTTGGTTAACTCCTATTTATTTAACAAATAAATATCTCCTTTAGTTTAATTCTATTTATTTAATCTCTAAATAAATATCCTTTATATTTCTTTTAACGAATATAATTCCTTTATATTTTGATTAACAAATATATCCCCTTATATTCGATTAACATATATATTCCCTTGTATTTGATTTACAAATATAATTCTTTTATATTTGTTTTTACCAACTATATTCCTTTATATTCAGAATCATTTTTCTTATATATATATATATATATAATCCCTTGATTTTATATAAATAAACTATTTTCAAAATATACTTTGAAAACCCCTCTCCTACATTCTGGTATTTCTCATGGTATTTAACACGCCATATAACAAGGATAAATATCGTCCCACAACACAAAATCACACAGATTATATACATCACATTATATATCACAATATAAAAATCACAGTAAAATAACTGTTGAGGAATCCTGTTGGATTCCTCCAACCTGTTTCCCTGCACCACAGATGTTAGACAACACCAGTATAATATTCTGTTAGAACAGAATCAACATATAACTATTTGACGGTTTATATATATATATATAATCTCTACTAACTGACTAGCAGTTCAATCAACAGTCAACACACAGTCAAACAGACAATAATTAACAGTCCTAAGAATACACTGTAAAAATAGAACTATTCAGAGTTGGTGAGTTTTACTCACATTTGCAGTTCATCGTTAAAGAACGACAAACTGTTATTTGATTTGAATCAAACAATTTATTTCGCCATAAATTCAAACGAGCTTTGATTCGCTTCCCGTCAGCTCCACTGTGTTGCTCCCGTCCATACGATCTTGTCGGATCTTGTTTCGCTGATTTTCGTCCAAGTATGATCAAGTTATAACGATTAGAAGTTTATACATTTATAAATTAATTAAATAACTTGGGTTAAATAACAAATGGGCTTTACCCCTTGTTTTTCTCCGGCCCAATTTCCACAACACCCAGCCCGCTTAATCCCTTTCTTCCCTGAATAATGTCATGACCTACTCCTATTTTTGATGGCCATTAATGCCCCTTTCTGCACCCCAAACTCCCTCCTCACTTGCTTAAACTTCAAACCGAAAATACCATACACCTTCTCTCTCTATTCTCTTCTACTCCTTCCCCACCTTTCCACTCTCGAAGCATCTTCTACGTTGGACTTCCACCGTACGCAGAAGCCCTAAAGGACTCACACCTTCATCGATTCACAACGAACATCTCCATTGAACTCACCAAAGTTTAAGGCTACTCAAACTCTATCTCCTCGTCACCACAAATGGAAACTCGCACCACTCATTTCTATCGTGACCTGACGCGAACCTCACGGTGCCAGGGAGAGATCACCGAACTTTATCATCGCGTAATCCCACAAAACTCCCCCTCGAGCTGCTAAACAATCCCATGAATCCGAATCCACTATCGAAAATCCAAATCGATGCCCCAAATCTCCATTTCCGCCAACCCTAGTTCTCACGACTGACTCCTTCCAGCGAACGAGATTCGGAATCGAACACAGCAACACATATACTAAAACGAAGAGAAGCTGATGAGCATCTAGTAAATAATTATTTCATCAATTTTAGAGTTTTAATTGAGTAGATTTCAATTTCTAAACCTCACGTTCACAATGAAGAAGAGAAAAAGGGGTGGCGGCACAATTCTGATATTATAGGGAGACCGGTTCTTTTGTGTGGTTGAAAAGGAAAGGGTGTGGCCTTAAGTAGTCCACTTATAGCTTAGGATGTTATTTATTTTCGTATGAAGGAAGTGGCGGCTCAGAAAACAGAAAGATGTTGACCAAAGAAGAATGAAATAAAGATTTAGGATATGTATTAGGTTTTCTTTTGATTGTATGGAGGATGTATGAGCCACGATCGGGTTTGAGGGACCATAGTTTTGTGCGGCTTAAAGAGGAGGACGTAGTCTATTTTTGGCCTTAGAAATGACTTAGGATATTTTAGGGTTGGTTATTTATCTTTATTCATTTTAAAATCCATTGCAATGTGATATTTCGTTCCCATACGAGTCGTCAAGGACATATATAAAAATATTGTTGTGACCAGTAAGGTACCACGATTTCAAAATTATAAAAATATCGGTAGTTCAACTCATATTGTGAAACCTAAAAATGTTGACTACAGGGTGCCAAATACTCCAAATAAAAAGTTGCTTATTTAATTAATTAAAAATTACAGTAAAATCCTAAAAATTAAATTATCGTTATGTCTCAAAAGAACCTTATTTAAATTCACAACCGATATTCAAGTATATTTGAATAACCGTTATGGCCACGAACGAATATACCGCTGTTTTCCTGAATATTTAATTTGGACATAACTCAAAATCTACACGACGAAATCCTGATTTTTCTCTTCCACTAGAAAGATATACTCCACCAGCTCCACACGTTTCTTGTTTCACAGAAATCCGATTTAAAATGAATCATGTACATTCAGTTGAAGTTCAAATCGTCAAATTGCGAACTGCCGCGACGTTTCAGGTTCGTTTTAATTATAATTATAAATTATAAGTTCGAACGTTGTACTTTAAGTTATCGATATCGCCAAATCGATATATAAATAATTAAATAAATTAATTATTCGACAGCTAACAAAATGCGCCATTACAGACTTCCCCCCTTAAAATAATTTCGTCCTCGAAATTGCTAAGCTAGGAAAATGCTACCAACTTTACTAACTAGATTCAAATATCTTTTAGTTTACTTCTCAACTCTAGTTTCAACTGAACCATTAAATTTTCAATTAAATTATTAATTCATTCTGGCTAACTGAATTTCCATAAATCATGAGAATGTTCTAACGCCTGGAATTTTCGAAAAATTTCGCCATAATCTCCTTTGTATTGGTCAATATGACAAACCACAACTCGCCTCTCTAGGCCTCCTCCAATCCAAAAGGAAACCAAAATAGCCAAGCGGCTTGCTAATTCGGCTCATAAAATCCAAACTCATATATGATATAAACTTGTACCTTTTTGTCGGGCATTTTAACTCTATCCCTTTCATCTGCTACCCTTTCAACATATACCAATGTTATCCATTCCAATTGATCTCCAATCAGTTCATATCCTCAAATCCAAATCGAATTTCATTCGAACTCTAATATCAAATTCCAAATTATTGACTTATCAATTTGGTTCCATTCTAGATTATCTCTAATCCAATTCCATTTTATTTAACTCGGTTCTAGTTAAATTTCAATTTATTTTTAACATCTCATTTTATTTAACTTCATTAGTTAAATTTTAATTCCAGAACTTAAGTTCCTGGGTTTCTTTCAAATCAATTTGAAATCATAATGCCAATTCAAAACCTTTGAATTTCTAAACAACTTGTTTTCTCAAAACAATTCAAAAACAAAACCTTTGGTAGTAATCCGTCACTTAGAACTCGAAAATGAACACTGATGATGTCTTGATTCATCATCAGAATCTATTTTCCAGCTATCGAAGTGAGTTCAATACTATATCATTTTCAATTTGAAAAACATTTTCAAAATCTCCCAGGAACTTAAAATTTCCTTATTTTAAATTCCAAATTCTGATTTAAATTCATATTTAATTCAAACTATTTCATATATTACATTCATATGAATTCTGATTGGTCATTTATAACCATTTCACTCTTTTATAATCTTATTCGATTATAATAACAACCAACACAATCAATATACTATAATAATTTCAAGATATATATTTCTTCTATAAACAAATATATTTTGGGAAAAATTATTTCATTTACCCCCTTTCAAAACATACCATGACGGTTCATCGTATTCGAGTGTTTAGTAACCCTTATCGATACAGTGGATCAAACTAATCGACCAGAATTCATAAGCCACTCAACCAATGAGTCTCCACAATATAAAACCATTTTATATTGAATAACAATTACGCGCTCATATATATACACTCAAACTCAATCTAGGATATTACTAATCCCATCTCTACTGAGTTACGCCACAGAGCCAAGGTAATCACTTAACTTAAGCTCTGATACCAACTGTAACGGCTGGAAATTTCCGACTCCTCGAGAGTCGAAAATCCCGAGACGTTAGTGAAAGAAAGTAGAGGGTGAGGAAGAAAAGATAGAACTAATAGAATAGAAGAAGAAGAACTTACATCATCAGAGTAAACACGAATCTCACAGCGGAACGAATAAAATATAACATAACTTTGAAATACAAATCAGTACTCGTATATACATACCATTTCAAAGTACAACACTTAACAACACAGCGGAATAATAATAGCTATAATCCTGAAGCCTCCTGCTCCAAGCTCTCCAAGTGTATCTGTAAAATCCCAACTACTTGACTGCCCGTACAAATTTAGGCACCCAAGAGTTTAGGGAAAACAACAAAGTAAACTCCGGGTCAGTCATGGGACTGGTATGAGTAAAATAGTTTAAAACAGGTATAGGATATCTCATAAGACCACGCCGTGAATACGGAACGGGTTTTTCCCTTATGAGTATCTGAACAACTTTGACAAGCAATATCATTGTGATATTATAATAATGTCTAAGTACAAATAGGTATCAATCTAGCAGAAACGCTTGCATCTCACGTTCTACATACATAGTATAAAATCATAAACCGCAGGGCGCTTATCGGAGAATGGATTCCAATAGACAAGGTATGGGAGCACCTTTTGAATAGTGTACTCTAGAGGTGATACACTCAGGGTTCAACAAGAACGTCTTGCAACCGGCCACACATGACCGCTCACTCATTTAGCTTGAGTGTCGCGAATATATTGCCACCATGGTTGTAGGCCATCAAACCGTCATCCGAAGATACAGAATCAAAAAGAAGTATAAATATGAATATTCTCTAGATCGGTGACAATACACCCTGCTTGGGGATGACCCAACTAGCCATGCTGCCTAGCCCAACTTTTGTTACTTCCCGGTGTGAGGCTAGAAGCTACGTCTATCTTCAGAACATATGATCACCATTCACTTTGAATGCCACATCGTCATCCCCGCCAAATCACAAATTGACTTATCCAAAAATAACACGGGTATATAGCTAAGAGAAACGAATTCCTCCGCCACCAAACGTGAATACGTTTGAACAGATCAACTTACGCGATCCATTGGATATACTCTGTCAGACCTTCTTCCATATACGTTGTCCTGGGACTGGACAAACCGAAGGCACTATTCAGTATATCCATCTTAGTCACTGTTATCTAAGACTTATACAACAGCCCTTGCACTTTACTCCGTCTTCAATTTATCTTTGGCAGATATTGCTCGCAACGCTTATGCCAATACAGAGTGGTTCTTTGGATAATAATCCAACCGGTCTCTCCATATTAACAACGTTAAAATGGTAAAAACTTTGATAGTCTGTGATTCAACTATCAAATGAAAACATGTCGGTGTACAAACAACGATCTTATTTCCAAATGGAAATTCGATCGATCAATCATCACATGTTCATATTTCCTTATTTCATATATTTAGAAAATATATGTTATTAATCATTGGAAAACATTTCCATAGCTTATTTTCACATCACTATTATTTCGCAACTATCAGTCCCTAACTGTAACTAGTATGAGAACAATTCTCTAGTATCAATCCGGAAGGTCGAAACCAACATCAGATCGTCACTTAGAAAACCGTTCAACTTACCCTCTCCAGTCAGTTTCTGAATTTGCTTAACTCTATTTCTTAAATTCTTATCATGAAAACATTTCATTTTCTATGTTTAGAAAACATATCTGACTATATTTGGAAAACGTTTCCAAAACTCATTTACGGATTTCCAATGAACGTTGTATAAAACATCGTTTCGCTTAATCCATTAATCGCTTATTACTTAACTATATTTCAAATCAACCTTTTCTATCGAACCACAACTATTCCTTTGTCAATTCCGAAGTCAATCAAGTTGGGGTATAATTACCTCTCAGACCTTAATTGAACAACCTCCTTTACTGTGAAATAGATGAAGCTCGTCACTCA
Source organism: Allium sativum (assembly GCA_030737875.1). NCBI lineage: Eukaryota > Viridiplantae > Streptophyta > Magnoliopsida > Asparagales > Amaryllidaceae > Allium > Allium sativum. Next base: position 928,799,325 of record CM060913.1, on the reverse strand, counting down.
CTTTTTACAATCATCTGTTTTACGCAAATTCTCGGATTCAGGTTACGAATCCACTTCTTATATGACAACGTTTGATTATAACTATAACGTTATAATTCCTACTTCTGCAATGTCTAACCTAAATTATAACTTTATCTCCTAACTCGAATAATTTAATAGACACCTAATTTCTAAATCAATAACTAAATCTTGATTTAAACCCTGGAAAGTAAATAGCACTTTCCCGAACTTGATATAATCGAATTCGACGTATAACTCTCTTTCGAGTAATCTCTATTTGATTAACTCTTCTTCGAACAACCTATATTCGATTATCTCTCTTCGAATAACTCATATTCGAAATCTCTCTCTTTCGAATAAACAATATTCGATCTCTTTCTTTCGAATATGCTATATTCAAAAATCTCCTTTCGATTTACTAATCGATAACTCCTTTCGATCAAAATAAAATCGATAACTCCTTTAACTCTATTCGAATAACTAATATTCGACTAACTCCTTTGGATCAACTCATTTGATTAACTCCTTCGAATAACTAATTCGAATAACTTATCTTCGAATAACCAATATTCGATTTACTCTAACTCGATTAACTTAACTCAAATTGATTAACTCCTTTCGAATAACTAAATTCGATTTAACTCTAATTGAATAACTAATATTCGATTAACTCTTACGTGTTTAACTCTATTTGAATAAGTAATTCGAATCACTCTAATGTGTTTAACTCTATTCAAATATCTAATTCGAATAACTCATTTCGAATAACTAAATTCGATTAACTCTTTTAACTTTACTCGAATAACTATATTCGATTAACACCTTCTTTCGAATAACTATATTCGATTAAATCTTCGACCAGCTCCTTTGGATTAACTAACTTCGAATAACTCCTTTGGATTAGCTAACTTCGAATAACTCCTTTGGATTAACTAACTTCGAATAACTCCTTTGGATTAACTAACTTCGAATAACTCCTTTGGATTAACTAACTTCTAATAACCAATATTCGATAACTACTCTTCGAATAAATAATATTCGGTAACTCTTCTCAAATGAATAACATTTGATTTCTCCACTCGAATAAACTATATTCGATTACTCTTCCCTCAAATATACTATATTCGATAACTCTACTTCGAATAAGTGATATTCGACAACTCTACTCGATTAACTCCACTTGGATAACTCTAACTGGTCAGCTCTAACTGGTCAATTCTAACTGAGTAACTCTAACTGATCAACTCTAACTGGTCAACTTTAACTGGTCAACTTTAACTGGTTAACTCAAATGGTTTAACCTAACTGGTTAACTCAAATGGTTTAACCTAACTGGTTAACTCAAATGGTTTAACCTAACTTGATTTACTTGTCTCGATTAACTGAACTAATCCACTTAGTTTAACTTAGTTAATTCACTTTGATTTACTCTAACCGATTTACTTAGTTTAACTCAGCTAATTCACTTTGATTAACCCAACTAATTTACTTCGATTAACCAATTAGTTTAACTTGACTATTCACTTAGTTTGACGCAACTAATTCACTTTGATTTACCAGTTAGTTTAACTTAACTAATTCACTTTGATTAACCGCTTAGTTTATCTTAACTAATTTACTTTGGTTAACCACTTAGTTTATCTTAACTAATTTACTTTGGTTAACTCTAACCGATTCACTTAGTTTAACTCAACTAATTCACTTCGATTAACCACTTAGTTAACTTAACTAATTCACTTTGATTTACTCTAACCGATTCACTTAGTTTAACTTAACAAATTCACTTCGATTAACTCGACCAATTCACTTGGTTAACTCGACCAATTCACTTGGTTAACTCCTATTTATTTAACAAATAAATATCTCCTTTAGTTTAATTCTATTTATTTAATCTCTAAATAAATATCCTTTATATTTCTTTTAACGAATATAATTCCTTTATATTTTGATTAACAAATATATCCCCTTATATTCGATTAACATATATATTCCCTTGTATTTGATTTACAAATATAATTCTTTTATATTTGTTTTTACCAACTATATTCCTTTATATTCAGAATCCTTTTTCTTATATATATATATATATATATATATATAATCCCTTGATTTTATATAAATAAACTATTTTCAAAATATACTTTGAAAACCCCTCTCCTACATTCTGGTATTTCTCATGGTATTTAACACGCCATATAACAACGATAAATATCGTCCCACCACACAAAATCACACAGATTATATACATCACATTATATATCACAATATAAAAATCACAGTAAAATAACTGTTGAGGAATCCTGTTGGATTCCTCCAACCTGTTTCCCTGCACCACAGATGTTAGACAACACCAGTATAATATTCTGTTAGAACAGAATCAACATATAACTATTTGACGGTTTTTATATATATATATATATACATATATATATAATCTCTACTAACTGACTAGCAGTTCAATCAACAGTCAACACACAGTCAAACAGACAATAATTAACAGTCCTAAGAATACACTGTAAAAATAGAACTATTCAGAGTTGGTGAGTTTTACTCACATTTGCAGTTCATCGTTAAAGAACGACAAACTGTTATTTGATTTGAATCAAACAATTTATTTCGCCATAAATTCAAACGAGCTTTGATTCGCTTCCCGTCAGCTCCACTGTATTGCTCCCGTCCATATGATCTTGTCGGATCTTGTTTCGCTGATTTTCGTCCAAGTATGATCAAGTTATAATGATTAGAAGTTTATACATTTATAAATTAATTAAATAACTTGGGTCAAATAACAAATGGGCTTTACCCCTTGTTTTTCTCCGGCCCAATTTCCACAACACCCAGCCCGCTTAATCCCGTTCTTCCCTGAATAATGTCGTGACCTGCTCCTATTTTTGATGGCCATTAACGCCCCTTTCCGCACCCCAAACTCCCTCCTCACTTGCTTAAACTTCAAACCGAAAATACCATACACCTTCTCTCTCTATTCTCTTCTACTCCTTCCCCACCTTTCCACTCTCGAAGCATCTTCTACGTTGGACTTCCACCGTATGCAGCAGCCCTAAAGGACTCACACCTTCATCGATTCACAATGAACATCTCCATTGAACTCACCAAAGTTTAAGGCTACTCAAACTCTATCTCCTCGTCACCACAAATGGAAACTCGCACCACTCATTTCTATCGTGACCTGACGCGAACCTCACGGTGCCAGGGAGAGATCACCGAACTTTATCATCGCGTAATCCCACAAAACTCCCCCTCGAGCTGCTAAACAATCCCATGAATCCGAATCCACTATCGAAAATCCAAATCGATGCCCCAAATCTCCATTTCCGCCAACCCTAGTTCTCACGACTGACTCCTTCCAGCGAACGAGATTCGGAATCGAACACAGCAACACATATACTAAAACGAAGAGAAGCTGATAAGCATCTAGTAAATAATTATTTCATGAATTTTAGAGTTTTAATTGAGTAGATTTCAATTTCTAAACCTCACGTTCACAATGAAGAAGAGAAAAGGGGGTGGCGGCACAATTCTGATATTATAGGGAGACCGGTTCTTTTGTGTGGTTGAAAAGGAAAGGGTGTGGCCTTAAGTAGTCCACTTATAGCTTAGGATGTTATTTATTTTCGTATGAAGGAAGTGGCGGCTCAGAAAATAGAAAGACGTTGACCAAAGAAGAATGAAATAAAGATTTAGGATATGTATTAGGTTTTCTTTTGATTGTATGGAGGATGTATGAGCCACGATCGGGTTTGAGGGACCATAGTTTTGTGCGGCTTAAAGAGGAGGACGTAGTCTATTTTTGGCCTTAGAAATGACTTAGGATATTTTAGGGTTGGTTATTTATCTTTATTCATTTTAAAATCCATTGCAATGTGATATTTCGTTCCCATACGAGTCGTCAAGGAAAGATATAAAAATATTGTTGTGACCGGTAAGGTACCACGATTTCAAAATTATAAAAATATCGGTAGTTCAACTCATATTGTGAAACCTAAAAATGTTGACTACAGGGTGCTAAATACTCCAAATAAAAAGTTGCTTATTTAATTAATTAAAAATTACAGTAAAATCCTAAAAATTAAATTATCGTTATGTCTCAAAGGAACCTTATTTAAATTCACAACCGATATTCAAGTATATTTGAATAACCGTTATGGCCACGAACGAATATACCGCTGTTTTTCTGAATATTTAATTTGGACATAACTCAAAATCTACACGACGAAATCCTGATTTTTCTCTTCCACTAGAAAGATATACTCCACCAGCTCCACATGTTTCTTGTTTCACAGAAATCCGATTTAAAATGAATCATGTATATTCAGTTGAAGTTCAAATCGTCAAATTGCGAACTGCCGCGACGTTTCAGGTTCGTTTTAATTATAATTATAAATTATAAGTTCGAACGTTGTACTTTAAGTTATCGATATCGCCAAATCGATATATAAATAATTAAATAAATTAATTATTCGACAGCTAACAAAACGCGCCATTACAACCTGGGGGTCGACCCCCTGCTTTTCCCAGTTTTCTGAGGCTGGTTCGTTCCGATGTATTTGGTCACGCTTTCTGCCTAGGTTCGTCCGCCTAACACTATATAAACAACCCTAGACTCCTTCTCTATTCACAATTCTTTTCTATCCTTGTGCTGCCTCTGAGAAAATATATAAATAAATAAAAATAAGAAAATACTACGAAAATCCAAGACAAGGTTATGCTGCTCAAATTGTCCAGAAGATATTCAAATCAAGATCAAAGCTTCAGAAAAAGGATTAAAGGCTAACGTCGCACGAATCATAGCAATGCCTTCTTTCTATTCTAATCTAATCTCTATAAGTCAGTTACTTTTTAGATTTGAACGTTTCTCTCTATTCATGACATGAATTAAAGGAATAAAAGAATATGCCAAATCTTTCTATTCGAATCTGTGCCTATATCTTTGGACTTAATTAAGAACTGTTATGATTCGATGACTGATAAGACTGTGACTATGAAACTATGGACCTTAAAACCATATGCCACTTTGACTATGAACATTGCCTATGACTATGGACATTGCCTATGACTATGGACATTGCCTATGACTATGAACATTGCCTATGACTGTGACTGTGACTATGAGAATTATTTCCTCAACCATGAACACAAGCCTATGCCTTTGATTTGGAAACATAAACTATTGCCTATGACATAACAAGTACAACTGTGATTCATGACTAGGAAAGTGCTGCTTAAGTTTTGTGACTGTGAAATTGGGTCTAAACCTGATTTTCTATTCTATCTGTTCTTGGTTTTAGACCTTGGGAATTTACTTATTCAGTTAGGTCTACCAATGTTCTTGAACCTACTCTGTCTATTCTTGGTATTAGACCTTGGGAATTTACCTATTAAGTTAGGTCTACCCATGTTCTTGAACCTACATCGTTATCCAAACCTTTTTATGCCAGTTATTATGTCCATCCTTTTTCATAGCATCTTTGGTTCATTCCCTATTTTCTACGAATCTAGATTTATCTATAATCTAGATTGAATCACGATTATACGAACGGTGGGAATACGATTTGGGAAAATATAAAATTTACTAGAAACATAGTTTTAAAACTTGGAAATTGGCATAAATTGGGAACACGCATTATGGCATGTTCATAAGAATACAAATTGGATAAATTTGACATGAATTATAGGATGTGTAATTTGAATCTAGTATTGACTTGTAAATCTAGCATTTACATGAATTGTGAACTACAATAATAAGTCTAGTTTGACATGAACCATAATTAGAATGTAAATCAGAATTGGATTAGCTAATTTGGCATGATAAGTATGTTGGCATAAATTTGAAATAGGCCATAATTGGGAGTACTTGTCAGGTTTAGCAAAATCATGGTTAGTGACATTTAATTTGGTATAGTTCACATACCAAAAGGCATAAATATGATATAGAGGGGAAAATGGGCCGTAAGAATAAATGTTGACAATTTACATTAAAAGAGGAATTAGGAAATAAGTAAACTAGGAATGATTTACTTATAGAATTTGTCGTAAATGAGAAATGTAAATTTAGGCAAATTAAAGGTTTCTTAACGTCATCTCTTTTAATAATACACCAGAAAGTTCTAGGGTGACAGAGAGGATAGTGTCTAGTCTTGGGTTTGGAAAATACAAGTTTCCTGCCCTCCCTGGCTATCCCTAACTGATCCGACAGACGGCATGGTTACTTTTAAAACCTGATTTGGAAATTAATCAAAACCCTTTGAACTTAGAAAACATGAATATGCCTAACCCGGGGTTAGACTGAGTTGAGATGTAAACCTGCCCGGAACCAACCGGCATATCCAGTATTCGCAACAATATCTGTCTAATGTGAGTGGTAGCGGCTTTAATTTATTTAGTTAAAGATAAAACAAGAATGGCAGGGTTAAGTCAACTAAGACACTTAACCGATTCAACATGATAACCAGACCGGTGGGTGGGGTTAGGTTCTTAACACAGTTAAGCTAGAATGGGAGAGTTAAGTCCATAGGAACACTTAACCAACTTAACACGATTAAGCTAGGATGGGAGGGCTAAGTCCATAGGGACACTTAACCAACTTCACATGGTAACAAGACAAGATTTGTAGGGGTTAAGTAACTAAGGAAACACTTAGCCAAATTAACATGTTAACTAGACTAGAAGGTGGGGTTAAGTAAAGTTCATACACTTAGCCAAAATTAACATGTTAACTAGACTAGAAGGTGGGGTTAAGTAAAATTAATACACTTAGCCAAATTAACATGTTAACTAGACTAGAGGTTGGGATTAAGTAAATACACTTAGCCAATCTGATATGTTAGCTGGGCTAGACCGTAGGGTTAAGTAAGCTTGAACACTTAACCATCGGATTGTGATAAAGGAATAGGGTTAAGTCTAAAACATGAAGGGATAATACTTAACCATTAATAATAACATGTCAGTTAAAACAGACGGGCAAGGAACACTTAACCAATACAGGATGAATGGTTAGGGTTAAGTAATAAGAAATACTTAACCAATATAACTTGGTTTGTGGTAGGGTTAAGTCATCATGCATTACTGATAACACTTAACCAGTTTAACAGGATGAATGAAGAGGGTTAAGTTGGCTTGAATTGACTAATGACACTTAACCAATCCAAATTGACAGGAAAGAGAACTAAGTAGTAAACCTTAGTTAAGAAAACAACGATTCTGGAAACTATGTGGTAAATCTTAGTTAGTAAAACTAAGTAGTAATTATTAGTATAACATGGGAAGGAGCGAATGTCCGTCTGAGTAAAAAGGAAGCTCTAACGAGTTGTGTTACGAAGCCCGAGGCTTCGAGGGGACGTGAGGCTACTCTTGGTATCCCTCTGTGAGGCTGTAGATGATCCTCCTGGGCCTACAGAGGTTAAGGCCTACGGTAGAAGAACCAAGGGTATGCCTTGGTTGCAAAATATGGCAACCTAAAGACTAGGATGGACCAGCGTGATTCGGCGAGAAAACGGTAGCCCTGTGATAGCAACTCGTCGTCTACCATCCATCTTTAGTCAATCGAGATACGTGAAGCGGAAAGGCGGAGAACTCCAAAAGACCATATACTTGCTATCTAGTTATGGGTGAGGATGGCCATAGGATAGTGGGGCGCCAGGGGCCTGCGCATAGTTCTCATTTTTCAAGGTGTGCCTTTCATTAATTGAGGGAGGGGTCAAGTGGGACCATAGCCACTGGAACAAAAACAGACTTTAGCATCTGCATCGGCAGATATCTGAAAGCTCTCGACCGAGTCTTGTATTCCTTGATTTTCCCTGCCACAGGACTCGGGCTGCACATTACAGGACATGTGCATCTAGACAAGCGATAGCGATTCGCGATACATGCGTGGGGAAGTATAGGAACATATACCACTCTAGGTAGTGTGTCCTAGACTTGGGGGCATCGTTCGACAGGTAGCACTAGTTGGACTAGGTGGCATAAATCCGGAATCCGAGAAGCATTCAGCAGATAACGTAAACTCTAGTTAAATCTAGAAGGCACTTGGTAGAAAACCCTAGATTAAATCTAGGTGACAAATAATAAATGTATGCCTGAAGGCGATGGAAAATACAGGGATTGGGATCACGTTATCGTTACTAGTTGGGGCATTAGTTAGGTGGTGCAGAGATAATAGAAATCTGTATAACAAGGAAATAGCGAAGCGGTGAAAGTATTAGAGCATATCCAGTTTATCTTGGCTTAGTATATCTTGTGTTACTCTTATCTAATCTTGCTGACCCTATCATCATGGTGTTATCTTGTATTCAGTTAATTCATGTCGGTTTTTTTTCATGTTCACATGCTAGAAGTTACTGAACTTACTCAGGCTTTATGTCTGACTCTGTTTTCCTTTCGTCTTCTTTTCTTCCGTCCCCCCCCCCCCCAAGGTAGTAAAGGAGGGAATAGCATAGCTCAGGTTAAGTTGGACTGTCACTCCTTCCCAGCTTGAAAATTTGTCGAAGTTTTGCTTGGATTCTCTTTTCAGATGCTATGGCTGGCTCTTGCTAAAATTGGGGAATATAAATATTGTTTTATGCTTCTTTATTTTGTAAGACAGATGGTACTCTGATATTATAAAGAAATCATTGTACAAACTATTTTATCAATAAAGCAAAGTTTTATTTTCCGCTGTTTAATTTCTGTCTGTCTTGTAATTTATCTGCATCTTTTACCCTAAATGCTCCACAGAACTTAGTGCATTCCCTTTGTGAGTGACACTAACGGATGTGGGGTGTTACACTAACCGTAAATTAGCAAGTGAGCAATTCCCTAAGCATTAACCCTGAAGGCCGAAACCAACATCAGATCAATACCCCAGGAACCATTCAACTTAACTAATGTCCAGTTAGTTTCTGATTTTCTTAACTCCTTTGGGTCTAAGAACAGTATTATTGAAGATACCGTTCATGACAACCCAAAATCACATTCCATCAATTTTCGGCTTAAAGAACAAGTGTTATCTAAAACACTGTTCATGATAAACCCAAAAATCAATACCAATTCAATTCCAATTAAATATCATTTAATTGGTACACTTCATTAAATCTAAACAAAAAGATTTAATCTTTTTCTCAACTGGGCTTAAGAACAGTGTTAATGAAGACACCATTCACGACAAACCCAAATCACATTTGATATTCAATACAAGGCTCTGAATAGAAAATATACTGGCTTATATTCAATATTAAATTCTACGACCAACAAATATCGTATTGGAAATAACGATATAAATATATCTTTCAAATTTCCATAGCAATATCTGTATAATCACCAAATCCAACATCGAAATATTCCAAATACAATTTCGATTCAAATCCATTCCAATGCAGTTATTGGAAATTCTGGTTATTTTCAAAACCATTTCAAATCCACTTTATTTATTTAAAAATAAATAGAATTATAATTCTAGTTCAAAACTAGTTCATTTCGATAAAAAACTATTTTTATCTTTTCAAATATGGAGTTTTTCATACCAATTCTTCACAAATCATTTTTTTATGATTTTACACAAATTATTACTATTTTTAATAATTTTATCAAGGCCCGTACAATCGATTTCCATCAACGGCCATCGAACTGCACTTACATCGACCTTTTTCAAATTTGATTTGGACATAATTCCAAATCCAACCGTTAGATTTCTAATTTCTAATATTCGTTAGAAAGCTCTTTTCGATACGAACCCAACGGTTCTGGTTTAAGGAGAATCCGACTGTCGGATCTCCCGCAATATCCATTCGAAGTCAATGGTCGAAATTCAGGAACTGTCGCAGCGCGATGCGTTCTATTCAGGCCATTATTTTATATATATTGTAACGACCCAACTTTTGAACACATCTCAAGTTGTGCCATTAATAAGAAATAAGAGTAGATAGAAGATAAATCACAGAACATCAGAATCTCACAGCGGAAATTTCACAAAGATAATACTTTATAATGTTACACAACAGTACATAATACATCAGAGCAACATAGGTCTAGTGGTACAATTCCTTCATAGTACATCAGTAATTATACAAATCATAGGTGATCAATTGATAGACTTAATTAAACAGTAGATAGGTGGACCATCACACAGCAAAAACCTTCATTCCAGCTTCACAAGTTCCATCGAATCCTGATTCACTTGTCTATTCATAACAAGCGTTATGAATACCCAAGAGTTTAAGGGAAAACACAGAAAAATAAACTCCGGGTCAGTCAGGGGACTGGTATGAGTAAACAGTTTGAAAACAAATAAACATAGCTCATAAGACCACGCCTTAAATACTGAACGGGTTTTTACCTTATGAGATCAAAACTTTTTGTATACTTGGAAATAGATATTATCATAGGGTCTAGGTGTTTTCACAAATAATTTAGAATCTAGGAGAATGCTTGCATCTCACATTCTCCGATATAGTATACAAATAAAACCACAGGCGCTTATTGGATATTGGGTTTCCAACTTGACAAGGTATGGGTCCACCTTCCGATGATGTATCTCTAGAGGCAAATACACTGGGATCAACAAGAACTTCTTGTAACCCGGCCCTCACATGACCGACCACTCATTTCTCTTGAGCGTATCGAATGTATATCACCGATGGTTGTGCGCGTCAACCATCCCCGCATGGGCAGAATCGATAGATTTAGAAACAAAAAGAATTTCTCTAGATAGGTGATACTACACCCTAATGGGAGCGACCCACATAGCCATGCTGCCTGCCCGATTTTTGTCACTTCCTGGGTGTGAGGCTTGAGGCTAGACTCGTCTTTTCATCATCGCTGGTTCATTCCTTTGAATGCCACAACGTCCTACCCGTCAGAAATACTCAGTTGATTTCCCAAATATATCACGGGTACAAAAGCTAAGAGAAATGAATTTCTCCGCCACCAACGTAATATACTTACGTAAATTCGATGTGTAAAACCTGACTAATATACGTTGCCAGACACTCGTCCATTCAGGTTTGTTCGGGGACTGAACAGACCAAAGATATTGTTTACGATCATCGTCTTGAATATCTCTGACGCGCAACGTATAATCAATTCAAAGTGAAATATTTATCTCGGCCTCTTTGAAATGATTAACGAACATTTTCCACTTTAAATTATAATTCTAACAAGATTTCAACCCCATCAGTATATAGTTGCAAACAAATCAACAGTACATGATCCTTTTGTCAATATCTGGTATTTTGATCATCTTTTCAAAACGGTAAATCTTAGTGTGTGCGTCGCACACGGTCTTTTTCTCCGTTTTGTTCATCACTTCTAAAATAGATTTTTACTTTATTTATCCTTAGAAAAATATTACTTACTCTGGTTATTCATGGACGAACAGATTTGATGATTTATAATCGATCCTTTACACTTTCGTCGTTTTGTCAAACTTCTCCATCGACCCTTATCCTCGATCTTCCTTTCCTTTGTTTGACCTTAAAATATTTTATTAGAAAATCTCTTCTAATATTCATTTCAAATTAAATTTATAATTCAATTCAAATTACAATTTCTGCATTTATTTTTCAGTCCTTGTTGAAAACTGCATCCTGATTCACTTTTCTTCTTTTCTCTATTTAAAAAAAAAATCCTATTTTACTTTTCCTTGTAAATTAAATAAAAATATTATTTTTATTTATATACTTGTTTCCTCTATTTATTTAAACCTTTATTCTATTATAAAACTAGTTTGAATTAAATTTATGGTTTAAAAATCTTCTTTTCAAAGCTGGATTTACAAAGTACCATGTTACTACAAAGTACCAATTGAAAACCCCGTGCTGCGCTCAGGGGATCAAGCCCAAACCTCACTGTTTTGGTCAAGTACCAAGTTCCTGGTACTTTGCTAAGTACCTCGTTAATAACCTCTTGCCGATCCTTGGTACCTTGCCAAAGTACCACTTTTCTTGTTTTCTTTTTCTTCCCCAGGTCTGTGCACATGCACACGCACGTGGCTCACTTCCAACCACCACCGACTGTCGCCCCGAACCCCACTCCTCCACCAGATGATGCCAGCAACCACCAGTCCTCCTCCCTTGGCCTGGTTCAACTTTTTGCCGAACCACCACGTTTTGAACTCAAAACATCATCGACGGAAAAACCCTCGCACCTCCTTCCCACGGTCATCGGGCACCACCACCTCGGCACCACGTCATCACCAGCCCCTGGCGCTTCCATCCCCCCCTGCACCGCACCTTTCTCTCTCCCCTGGTGGCGAGCAGTTCAGACGTAAACTGGCGCACCCAAAACAGTTTTCAAAACCCTATTTCAATTGATTTTTTGCAAAACTTATGTAATTAAAAATTAAATCTGTATTTTTCCCGTGATCCACACTTCCCCATGCTACCCCCGGCCAAGTGCCATCTCTTCCCATCAATTGGTGCGTCGGAATTTGGTCATAGACCTATTTATTGATCATCTCGAAAATCTCTTGACATATGGACCTAAAAATCTTAATTTTTGTTTTTAAAATCATCTTTTGGTTTACTGATCACATTTACGAAATCAAACATAGCTTTTAAAGGTTTTGAAAATCCACTCTTGATTGGGAAAACAGAGAGCTTCTGTTAATCCCCGCTGTTTCTGTTTTTAATATGACAGTAAAGTTCTTGGCCAGTGTTCACTTCAAGTTTGCATATTTAAAAGATTAGATGGTTATTCAAACATGGTATACTTATTAGCTCTAAATCCTTAGCATAGATTCATTGATCTATTATGTTTGATCAAGTTTTTCCACCAAACTTGACAGGTCTGGGACACAACAAGAGATACTCCTTTATCAATATTTGATACTTAAGGATTTGGGTATACCAATAAATGATCATTACATCATAACAAAAATCAAACAATGCATGATGGGTTACTGAATCAAGATCATACAGAGAATTCTAGGACCCTTCATAATTCAAACACTCAAAAACAACAGTAGTTAAAACAGAAAATGAAATATACGTTTACTCACTTATTTTGATGCTTGGAAACCTTGCTTTCTTTTGATGAAAACTCTCGAACTTGCTGTGTTTTTGTGTATGTAAAATGATGCATGGACTGGTCCTTATATAGGGTAGAAAATAAAAAAAAATTGAGTGTATTAAATGCTTGTTTATGAATGAGGAGACAAAACAGTTTTTTTTTCTTTTCCTGTTTTTGATGGCCATTGGAAGACAAAAAGAAATACCATCACACACAAATACCTAGGACTCCACATGGCCTTAAGCCGCCACTTCAGGTGGGATATTTCCTGCACAAGGATTTTAATTGGTGCACTAAGAACCATCACCTTAAATGCACCATGTACCCTATGTCCTTCACAATTTCTATCCTAGGATTTTAGCCAAAAATAGAGGTCCTTATTGTCTTAACTAGCTCAGTTTTCACCTGCCTTTTTGTCTACCCCTTTCTCATATGTTATGTATTGATTTAACACAAATTATAAAATACAAATACCTTGGCATTCAAGGCAAACAAACTCTGAAATTTCTGCACAGTTTTTAGCTCACGGCTAGTACTTGTTTGTGCAAAGAACTCTTGAAAAAAACATTTCTTTAGGCTTGACTAGGGTAGTGATGAACCATGTTTATTTGTACAAGTTTTTGGTAGCTTCTAGTACATATATATGACAAAATGCAAGTGCCTTTGGGAACATAAAGGAGAAATTTTTCAGAAAATAAACATGAAAAGATTTAAAAATTGAAAATGTTGAAACAAGGAAACATTGCCATGTGCAAGTGTTCAAATGCTTTCAAATCATTGTCCTAGAGTAGTCCCTAGTCTAGGCTTTCTCTTGTGTAGTTGCAACCTAGGTGTAGGTGTATGTTTGTCTATGAAATCATGTTTGCAAGTAAATGGGTATTCATGTTTTAATGTTTTAATGAAACATGCATGTTTTGTTAATCTTGCTTTTCAAATTGTATTTGTACTCAAGATAAACTAAACTGTTGTTTGTGATTGACGTAAACACCGGGTCATTACATATATAATATATATACTTCGTCGATTTTAATTCAAAACGTGCTTTATAAATCGTTTTAAATTCATTTTCAAAACGGTTTCAACTTCATATTCAATTTCAAATCAAAATTGAATATTCCAATATAAATTCGTTTTAAATCGATTTCAATTCAATTTCAATTGAATTTCAATTTAATTCGAATTTCGATTATTTTCATTATAATTCAAATTTCAAAATCACTTTCAATATACATTGAAAATTGAATAAAATCGATATAAATATCGTTCGCGTCAAAATGGCGTCAATCTAATCAACACGCCTTTATATATTTCTATTTTCAAATATTCTATTTCAAATATTTCTTTTTCAAATATTTCTATTTCAAATTTTTCTTTTTCAAATATTTCTATTTCAAATATTTCTTTTTCAAATGTTTCTATTTCAAATATTTCTTTTTCAATTGTTTCTATTTAAAACTGGAATGAGGCCCAATCAATTACCATATAATGTTAATTACATGGATTTTCTACAACACATGTATAAAATAATAACGATAAATAATCAACCATCATCCATAGTGCATTCTACACTGTATAAGCATCAAATATAAACATTTAACGCTTATGACAGTCTGTCAATCAATCGATCGACATACAACTAATTATTGAGATTAGTGTATGTCATATATCATCCCAATACCCGTGTGGGGTTTCAAACAATCAAACACAGATTTTATTTGTGCAGTTGGGCGATGTGTAAAATTTATCGTCCCAATCAATATCAGTCAAATGTGTGTATATAAACAAATTGTTCGATTTGTTTATATTAATTTATTTCATTTCATACACACGTAAAAATTCTATTTTTAACTATAAAATATTTTTAACTATATAAATATTTTATTTCATTTCACATCACATCACATAATCAACTACACATCAAAATCAAACAAACAAGCATACAAGCCATCCATGGTCTGTGGGCGACGAGTGTCGGTTGCTACTAAACACCGTCTGCATCATAGTATATATTTCAACTAGAAAAATAAATAAAAGGTGAGGAGTTCTCACAGAGGGTTCCACTCCGCCGTGCTTTGCTTTTGAGCTGCTGAACATCTGGATCTGTTTGCAATTCCAATGCAGTTCTTTTCCACGCTGTTCATAATAAAATTCATTTTTTATTACTTCATTTCAATAAATAAAAATCATATTTTTATTTTTACTTTACATATATTTTTCAACGCTCCTTTCTGTATCAAATTATATTTTTACTTCTCTACTAACATAAAGATTATATTTTTATGTCTTCTATATAATAAAAATTATATTTTTAATCTTTCTATAATATAAAAATTATATTTTTATTCTTCACATCATATAAAAATTATATTTTTTTTTGTCCCTTCGTTTACATTATAAAAATCACCTTTTTCCATGAGAAAAATCTCGTCTTTCATATTTTAAAAATTCAACCTTTTTTATTTTTAAAAATCAAAGTTTTCCATGTTCTAAAAACCCAACCTTTCATACTTTAAAAATCTAATTTTTCATTGTTTAAAAAACATAATCTTTAACCCCATGAAAACAATGCTAGTTTTATACTCAACAGCGATAAAATGTTTTTATATTAAATCAGAAAAGGAAATTAAATAAACAAATTAAACACTTACAGTAAAAGGAAGAAGAGAGGGGGCTGTTTGCGTCACTAGAGGGGGGAAGGGCTGCTGGTGGTCGAGGGTCGAGTAAAGGGGGCGGAGGTGGCTGTCGTGGGAACTCCGGTGGCGATTTGGAGCGAAGGGGCTTCAGGGTCGTTGTTTCATCGATGAAGGAGGAAGGGGAGGGGATCCGTCGATGGCTGGTGGTCGCGGGTCTATGGGGAGGAGGGTGGCGCTCGGCGAGGTCGTCGGTGGGCTGGGGGGCTAGGTTAACGTGAACGGTTTTTTTCCTTCTGAACGAATGAAAAGGAGGAGGGAGAAGAGATAAAGGGGTGGGGCTAATTATAAATATATATATTTTAATATTTTAAAATTCCAAAAAGCAACTTTTTATTCCGACCTCGAAATCGAACCCACCGACTGTCGTCCGTAGCTAATTACCCCCATTCCGAACCTAAGGGGATATGTATCGTAGGCTGATTCGATCGTTTCGATCAGTTTTCGTCAAAATCAACATATAACTCTATATATTGAATTTGAACGCACATTTCAATTTACCGAGGTCACGTACGGACTCTAAAAATTCCCGAGAAATATTTTTTAGCTTCGTATTGACGATAGGGTCCTAACAAAACTAGTTTCGTCGAATTCTAAGACCGTTTGAAAAATGGCCATTTTCCAGTCGATTAAAATCAACTGAAACTGGTCAAACGCGTTTTCCTTTGCCACGCTCACATATTGATTCGAAAAATTATGAAATTTGAAACCTAGCAATAATTTGACATTGCGGATCCAATAAAAGAGGTTTCGTCGAAATCCGAGGTCATTTCCAAAATGGCTATTTTTAAGGGCCGAAATTCCATAGCGACTATTCTGAAATTTCAGCTGGGCATAACTTTTTATTCCCGCTATGAAATTCCAATCTTTCGGGTTCGTTGGAAAGATATTCACAAATAGATTCTAATATTTTTTGTTTCACTAAAATCCGGTTTATTTTGCACCCGGTATGTTCAATTGAAATTTGAAATCGAATTATCGAAGTACCGCGCCATTTTCAATTCATTATATATATAAATAAATATTTATATTCTAACGACGACATATATAAATATATACGTTCTAATTCCATTCAAACTAAATTTTTCGTCGTTACTATTTAAAATAATCTATTTTAAATAATCAAAATTCGCTAAAATAACCAAAATAAATTTTTTTAAATTGGCTCGGATTTCCGGGTTATTACAATCTCCCCCACTTAAAACTTTTCGTCCCCGAAAAGGAACGAAGACGAAAGTTGTTTTAACAAACCAACTCAACTTCCAGTATTTTCTTGACGGCTTAAGTTCTTCAACTTTTCAGTTTCTAAGAACTTTTCAAATTTTTCAAAAATTTGGCTAACACCCTAAATTTTCGAAAAATTTCGCCATAACCTCCCCTGCATAGGGGACTTCGGGATATTTCATATAGCTTCCCATGGCCTTCTTCAATCCAAAAGAAAAGGAAAAGGCCAAGCGGCTAGCCAATCGGCTCATAAAATCATCATCACCCAAACAAAACAGTAAATTATGATAAACATGTACCTATTTGTCGAGCAAACAAATTTTATTCTTCTGCTCTAGCCTCCTTGCTATGACCTGATCAATGTAAGTACATGTATATGCAAGCAAATGCGACTAATTTTCAACACAATTCACTATTTGGTTCAAATTGACATAATGGTTCAAAATTCTAATTAATCAAAACAATAATCAAACAACACATTCAACAATCAATTAGTTGATTAACATTTCAAATCCATAATTTTGATATATAGTCAAAAATCACATTTTTGATGCCAAATCACAACAATAGGCCCTATCTAAATTTGGTTCTCACACCAGTCAATAGGAAATATATAGAAATCTCACTTTCGTCACTCGAGTATAAACACTGATGATGAGGCCTCATCATTAGAATCATCTCCGGGCGACTAGAGTGTGATTCTATATCTATCCAGTATATTAAAATTTCAAATACACGCGGATCAGACGTATACGCAAAATCTGTATATACTGGATAGTCCAAATCAATATAAAATAAATAATCAAATACGTATAAAACGATTTAAATTTCAAAACAAAACTTGTTTTCAATTTGAAAAATATACTCTTCACACTCGTTCTAGGATACTACTGATCCTATCTCTAACGAGTCATTCTCGTTGGATATTACTAATCCAATTCTTATGAATTCTTTCGTATGGTTCTAATGTGTCTTGCTCTCTGAGCTTTGTAAACCAAAGCTCTAATACCAAATGTGACGACCGAGAATTTCGCTCGATCCGAATCAGTCGTTAAACCGACCAAGACCGTTCGAAATGCCTGATTGTTTTGAGAACACGACAAATCAGAACGCATACAGAAGAACATTTCATTGCTTATTACAACAATTCATCAGATTACAAGAATATACAGAGTATAAATGAAAAAAAACATCGATAAATATCAGAGATTACAATAAATTACATAGCAGCGAAAAATAATACAAAACACAACTAGAAGGAGATATACGGATACAAAGCTTTCCGGATATCGCACCAGCTGTAAACCAGGTTCCTGTGAATATAAATCTGCAAAACCAAAACTACTAGCTGCCCGTGTCAAAATAAGGGCACCCAGAGTTTAGGTTAAAACAATAAACTCCAGGTCAGTCATGGGACTGGTGTGAGAACTAAAACAGTTATTAATGTTTATTTTAAAGTTAGGTAAATCAAGGGACTACGCCGTATAACACGGAACGAGTTTCCTTCCAAGAACATCAGTGCATAAAACAATAGCGCAATGCTAAATAAAGAAAAATGAAGCTATTATAAGACCCAGGTCCCATCACACAATGCAACGCAAGCCGGAGGATAGGGCTTTACCTTATAATAGCCAAAGAATGCTTGATACGCTAAATTTCATGTTTTATTATTACTATAAGTGTATAGTGTTAAAACAATTTCAATCATAAATATCAATCATAGACGGCATGGGTACCATATATCATGTCGCCATACTAGGCTCTACAATCAAAACCGCAAATGTCACGTATTTGGAAGTTGGATTTCCATCGGTGAACTGAGGCAAAAGATAGTCCTCTACCGAATTCGAGACTCTCTAGCCCGAGCCTCAGGCAAGTACTCAGTCAAGCCTTGGAGCGACAGGGTCGGTCCACCGATGTGGATTAAAATTTCTGAACACTGCGTTTCCCCGCCCTTTGGGGCGTAAATGAGCCAACGAATGACTCCATCGGTCCCGGATCGACCGATATAACCGAGGCGCCTCCAATTCCAACAACCACAAGAGTCAAACTCGTCAGCCAGTTCAAGCACTGACGCCACTCCTAACTAGAAAGAAACGCATGCCCTCCCTGAGGTCCTTCTCCAGTTTTTGGTTCACACCGGAGTGTGATGCTCGCGAATTAGTGCTACACAAAGCTACGCCACAAAGGTCGTGCTTTGATCATCAACCACAATACTCTGCTTTTCAACAGAAGCCACGATCATTTACATCTTAGCATGCCACACAGGCAAACCACTCTATGCAACCGATATCAGTCACACAGAATGAAATCCAATGTCAAACACACAGTCCATTTACAAGTTCGTTCTGGGTCTGAACGAAACCGGAGGCACCTAGTACCCCGCATATCCATCGATCTCCAAGTACGTCTGGACGATCACCAACTGATTCCCTCCTCTTGGGTGTACGGCCCAATCAAGATCATCAGTAATTATCCAAACGACGTGAAGACCTCCGGTCTTCTACCATCGTCTTCATCTTCGACTTATCGTCGTAACAGTTATTCAGAATGGGATAAACCCGGTCTTTCTGAATAACTCGCGTATATAATAAATACGTGTTACACAAACACAACATACGCCTCATTCCAATTCATCAGTCACTAACCGTAAATTAACAAGAGAATAATTCCCCAAATATTAACCCCGAAGGCCGAAACCAACATCAGATCAATATCCATAAAACCATTCTGCTTAGCTAACCGACAGTTAGTTTCTAAATTTCACATTCTTTGGGAAAGGTTCCCATTAATTTTATCAAAGATAAATTCCTTTAAATTTATTCTTTAATCTTCCTTTGAATATCACTTCAAACTAGTCTGGATTAGCGAACCACACCGAAGTAATTATTTATTTTATTTCCCAATCCCAACCCATGTATCCCATGAAGTAAAACTGGTCATACTTCATATCTAACACCACGGTGTTGTCGGTAAATTCAATTACCATTTCACGTTCAAATCTAATTAAAGATTTAACTATCGCCTGGAGCAAAACTGGTGATACTCCATTCTCGATCTTTTTTCCAATCTAATTAAAGATTCATTAAAACTCCACTTAGTTTTAATCTTTGACTGGGTTAAAGAATCAGTGTCATTTAAAACACGGTTAACGATAAACCCCCAAAATCACATCACATTTCAATCAGTTCCTAACCGTAAATTAGCAAGTGAGCAATTCCCTATGTATTAACCCCGAAGGCCGAAACCAACATCAGATCAATACCCCAGGAACCATTCAGCTAAACTAATCTCCAGTTAGTTTCCGATTTTCTTAACTCCTTTGGGTCTAAGAATAGTATTATTGAAGATACCGTTCATGACAACACAAAATCACATTCCATCAATTTTCGGCTTAAAGAACAAGTGTTATTTAAAACAATGTTCACGATAAACCCAAAAATCAATACCAATTCAATTCCAATTAAATATCATTTAATTGGTACACTTCATTAAATCTAAACAAAAAGATTTAATCTTTTTCTCAACTGGGCT
The DNA here is from genome assembly GCA_030737875.1 of Allium sativum. NCBI lineage: Eukaryota > Viridiplantae > Streptophyta > Magnoliopsida > Asparagales > Amaryllidaceae > Allium > Allium sativum. The sequence goes on along the minus strand of CM060913.1, from coordinate 928,778,878 downwards.
TAAGAACAGTGTTAATGAAGACACCATTCACGACAAACCCAAATCCCATTTGATATTCAATACAAGGCTCTGAATAGAAAATATACCGGCTTATATTCAATATCAAATTCTACGACCAACAAATATCGTATTGGAAATAACGATATAAATATATCTTTCAAATTTCCATAACAATATCTGTATAATCACCAAATCCAACATCGAAATATTCCAAAGACAATTTCGATTCAAATCCATTCCAATGCAATTATTGGAAATTCTGGTTATTTTCAAAACCATTTCAAATCCAATTTATTTATTTAAAAATAAATAGAATTATAATTCAAGTTCAAAACTAGTTCATTTCGATAAAAATCTATTTTTATCTTTTCAAATATGGAGTTTTTCATACCAATTCTTCACAAATCATTTTTTATGATTTTGCACAAATTATTACTATTTTTAATAATTTTATCAAGGCACGTACAGTCGATTTCCATCAACGGCCATCGAACTGCACTTACAACGACCTTTTCCAAATTTGATTTGGACATAATTCCAAATCCAACCGTTATATTTATAATTTCTAATATTCGTTAGAAAGCTCTTTTCGATACGAACCCAACGGTTCCAGTTTTAGGAGAATCCGACGGTCGGATCTCCCGCAATATCCATTCGAAGTCAATGGTCGAAATTCACGAACTGCCGCAGCGCGGTGCATTCTATTCAGGCCATTATATTATATATATAATATATATAATATATACTTCGTCGATTTCAATTCAAAACGTGCTTTATAAATCGTTTTAAATTCATTTTCAAAACGATTTCAACTTCATATTCAATTTCAAATCAAAATTCAATATTCCAATTTAAATTCATTTTAAATTCATTTCAAATCGATTTCAATTCAATTTCAATTTAATTCAAATTTTGATTATTTTCAATATAATTCAAATTTCGAAATCACTTTCAATATAATTCAAATTTCGAAAACACTTTAAATATACATTGAAAATTGAATAAAATCGATATAAATATCATTCGCGTCAAAATGGCGTCAATCTAATCAACACGGCTTTATATATTTCTATTTTCAAATATTCTATTTCAACTATTTCTATTTCAAATATTTCTTTTTCAAATATTTCTATTTCAAAATTTTCTTTTTCAAATATTTCTATTTCAAATATTTCTTTTTCAAATGTTTCTATTTCAAATATTTCTTTTTCAAATGTTTCTATTTTAAACTGGAATAAGGCCCAATCAATTACCATATAATGTTAATTACATGGATTTTCTACAACACATGTATAAAATAACAACGATAAATAATCAACCATCATCCATAGTGCATTCTACACTGTATAAGCATCAAATATAAATATTTAACGCTTATGACAGTCTGTCAATCAATCGATCGACATACAACTAATTATTGGGATTAGTGTATGTCATATATCATCCCAATACCCGTGTGGGGTTTCAAACAATCAAACACAGATTTTGTTTGTGCAGTTGGGCGATGTGTAAAATTTATCGTCACAATCAATATCAGTCAAATGTGTGTATATAAACAAATCGTTCGATTTGTTTATATTAATTTATTTCATTTCATACACATGTTAAAATTCTATTTTTAACTATAAAATATTTTTAACTATATAAATATTTTATTTCATTTCACATCACATCATATCACATAATCAACTACACATCAAAATCAAACAAACAAGCATACAAGCCGTCCATGGTCTGTGGGCGATGGGTGTCGGGTGCTACTAAACACCGTCTGCATCCTAGTATATATTTCGACTAGAAAAATAAATAAAAGGTGAGGAGTTCTCACAGAGGGTTCCACTCCGCCTTGCTTTGCTTTTGAGCTGCTGAACATCTGGATTTGTTTGCAATTCCAATGCAGTTCTTTTCCACGCTGTTCATAATAAAATTCATATTTTTATTACTTCATTTCAATAAATAAAAATCATATTTTTATTTTTACTTTACATATATTATTCAATGCTCCTTTCTATATAAAATTATATTTTTACTTCTCTACTAACATAAAGATTATATTTTTATGTCTTCTATATAATAAAAATTATATTTTTAATCTTTCTATAATATAAAAATTATATTTTTATTCTTCACATCATATAAAAATTATTATTTTTCTGTCCCTTCGTTTACATTATAAAAATCACCTCTTTTCCATGAGAAAAATCTCGTCTTTCATATTTTAAAAATTCGACCTTTTATATTTTTAAAAATCAAAGTTTTCCATGTTCTAAAAACCCAACCTTTCATACTTTAAAAATCTAATTTTTCATTGTTTAAAAAAACATAATCTTTAACCTCATAAAAACAATGCTAGTTTTATACTCAACAGCGATAAAATGTTTTTATATTAAATCAGAAAAGGAAATTAAATAAACAAATTAAACACTTATAGTAAAAGGAAGAAGAGAGGGGGCTGTTTGCGTCACTGGAGGTGGGGAAGGGCTGCTGGTGGTCGAGGGTGGAGTAAAGGGGGCGGAGGTGGCTGTCGTGGGAACTCCGGTGGCGATTTGGGGCGAAGGGGCTTCAGGGTCGCGGTTTCATCGATGAAGGAGGAAGGGGAGGGGATCCGTCGATGGCTGGGGGTCGCGGGTCTATAGGGAGGAGGGTGGCGCTCGTCGAGGTCGTCGGTGGGCTGGGAGGCTAGGTCGACGTCGACAGGTTTTTTTTCTTTTTTTTCTTCTGAACGAATGAAAAGGAGGAGGGAGAAGAGATAAAGGGGTGGGGCTAATTATAAATATATATATTTTAATATTTTAAAATCCCAAAAAGCAACTTTTTATTTCGACCTCGAAATCGAACCCACCGACTGCCGTCCATAGCTAATTACCCCCATTCCGAGCCCAAGGGGATATATATCGTAGGCTAATTCGATCGTTTCGATCAGTTTTCGTCAAAATCAACATATAACTCTATATATTGAATTTGAACGCACATTTCAATTTACCGAGGTCACGTACGGACTCTAAAAATTCCCGAAAAATATTTTTTAGCTTCGTACTAACGATACGGTCCTAACAAAACTAGTTTCGTCGAATTCTGTGACCGTTTGAAAAATGGCCATTTACTAGTCGATTAAAATCAACTGAAACTAGTCAAACACATTTTCCTTTGCCACGTTCACATATTGATTCGAAAAATTATGAAATTTGAAACCTAGCAATAATTTGACATCGCGGATCCAACAAAAGTGGTTTCGTAGAAATCCGAGGTCGGTTGCAAAATGGCCATTTTTAAGGGCCGAAATTCCATAGCGACTATTCTGAAATTTCAACTGGGCATAACTTTTTATTCCCGCTATGAAATTCAAATCTTTCGGGTTCGTTGGAAAGATATTCACAAATAGATTCTAATATTTTTGGTTTCACTAAAATCCGGTTTATTTTGCACCCGGTATGTTCAATTGAAATTTGAAATTGAATTATCGAACTACCACGCCATTTTCAATTCATTTTATATATATAAATAAATATTTATATTCTAACGACGACATATAAAAATATATACGTTCTAATTCCATTCAAACTAAATTTTTCGTCGTTACTATTTAAAATAATCAAAATTCGCTAAAATAGCCAAAATAAAAATTTTAAATTGGCTCGGATTTCCGGGTTATTACAAAAACACTTTGATTCAAAAATCCAGTGATATTATAATAATGTCTAATCAAATAAATAGAATCTAGGGGAACGCTTGCATCTCACGCTCCATATATACTATAAAATCAAAAACCGCATGGTGCTTATTGGAGATTGGATTTCCAACATGACAAGGTATGGAACCACCTTCCGCTTGTATCTCTAGAGAGGAATACACTGGTTCAACAAGAACATCTTGCAACCCGGCCCACACATGATCGACCACTCATTTCGCTTGAGTGTATCGAATGTATATCACCAACGGTTGGGATCAGCAACCGTTTCCCGAATGGGACAACATCGAATAGAATAAGGAATTAAATAAATCTCTAGATAGGTGATTATACACTCTAATGGAAGCGACCCACATAGCCATGCTGCCTGCCCGATTTTTGTCATTTCCCGGTTGTTGAGGCCTGAGGCTACGATTACTTTCTCTTCATCGATAGCATAATCACTTTGAATGCCACATTGTCAGATCCGTTAATCACTAATTGATTTGCACAAATATTTTGGATATTATGCTAAAGGAATAAATCCGTTGCCACCATATATATTTGTACAGATCAACATATTCGATCATTGGAAATACTTTGTCAGACATTCGTCCATATACGTTCGTTCTGGGACTGAAAGAAATCGAAGGCACAATTTCTATTAATAGAAAATGCCCTTGCACTTTACTCCGTCTTCGATTATCTTCATATAATCTGATTCGCAACACTACTGCCAATGCAGAGTGGTTCACGGATAATAATCCAACCGGTCTCTCCATATTGACAACGATATTGGGAAATACTTCGATAGTCGGTTATTTAACTATCGAAGAAAAACAAACATCCATTCAAAACAATCAAACAATCACTGGGCCCCTTGATTACTATTCCTTAATTAAATCACTCTTTCCATTTCCTTATCAATATTTGTTAAACAAATATTTTCAATTATCATCTCGGTCTCTTACATTCTTTGGAAAACATTTCTGTATCTCGCCTTCTTTTATTTTCTACACTTAGAAAATATATTCTATTTGAAATTGAAACAATTTCAATCACTTATCTCTTTCCCGACTACTTTAATTATACTTAGGAAATATTTACTTTTATATTTCCAAAATTCCATCACTTGGGTTAAAACGAATGTTGTGTAAAATATCGTTACAACAACCCAAAATATTTTATTCAACTAACTATTATCCAACACTTCTCTTCGAGATTGGATCTTGCTATTTATCAATTAAAAATGAAATCAATCAAGTTGTGGTAAAATTACCTCTCAGATCTTGACTGAAAACATCATTAACTTCAAAACAAACAAAACCACTTACCCCGAATAATCAACATTATAAAAACCAGTTATTCATTTTTAAACATATATATGTTTCTCTTTCTATTACCAGCTTATCAATTTCCTTTTTGTTTATAATATTCTATTTTAAATTCGTTTCCTTATCGAATTCAATATATATTGATACATTCATTTTAACTATCAAATTTTTCTTAAAAATATTCTAACTCCTTAAATTCCTAGAAAAATTAGCCATAACCTCCTTTGTACCGGGAGCATCGGGATATTTTAAATTGCCTCCCATGGCCCTCACCAATCCAAAAGAAATAGAAAAAGCCAAGCAGTTTGTCGATACGGCGCATAAGATCTCATATATGAATTTAAACATGTACCTTTTTGTCGGGCACATAAATTAAAAATCTTCATATATTTCATCACATACATATCTACACATGCTCACCTGTTTTCAATTCAATTCAACTCAATCCAATCGTATGAATTCAGTTTCGCTCGTTTATTCTTTAATTAGCTATTTTGCCTATTTCACTTCTTTGTTTGAACATAACATGTTCAAAGAAAATATTTAACTTGCTCATAACCAAATTAAATTTTCAATTCGAGTTTTTTTTCGATTTCGAATATAAATTTTCAAATCGAATTTACTTATTCGAAGCCCAATATCAATTCAAAATCTCATTAACTAATTACTATTCAAATTAGTTAATTCTATTCAATAATCAGAAATCTGATTTCTGTTTCAAAAATCAATTCATTACTCTACTTGAGTTCACATATAATTTACAACTCAAAATCTGAAATTTTCTAAATAGAAATTCGGATTTTATTCGCTTAAAATCCTTTTATGAAATTAAATAAACCGTTATGGTTTTTAAATGGTTATGGCGCTGTTTTTCTGAAAATTTGATTTTGATATAACTAAAAATCTATTCGACGAAATCCAGATTTTTCTCGTCCATTAGAAAACTATTATCAAATCAGTCCGGACATTTCTTGTTTCAAAGAATTCCGACTTTAATTGAGTTTTGTATACTCAATTGAAGTTCGAAACGCCAATTTACGAACTACCACGCTGCGTCGAGTTCGTTTTTAATTATTTTTAATATATAAACGTTTTAAACTTCGTTTATATATAAATTCAACTCCATTCTGATATATTTTAATATATATCAAATCAATTTTTCCCAATTCAACATACTATTTCCAATCTTCTAAAATTGCCGATTTTTCCTTATTCAGTAATAGATTCATTATATTTCGATCTTCTATATTTAATTCCTTTTTATAAATTATAAATCCTTTGAATTTATTTCTATTCTGTTTAAAAATCCACATTTCGAAATATATTTCGTCGTTCCCATTACAAATGATTTCAACTTTCTATTTCAAATTCTCTTTGAAATTTTTATTTTCAAATTCTATTTGGATTCTCTATATTCAAATTCTATTTTTCAATTCTATTTGAATTTTCTATTTTCAATTCTATTCAAATTCTATATATTCAATGTGAAAACCCGTAACTTCCCCATAAAGGAAAGTGTTGGATAGTTCGAGAACAAGCCACAACAGAATGCATACAAAAGAACATTTCATTGTATATTACAACAATGCATCAGATTACAAGAATATACAGAGTATGAATAAATATTACATAGAAATATCAGAGATTTAAATCACATTTAAATACATAGCAGCGGAAAATAATACAATACACAACTAGAATGAGATATACGGATACAAATCTTTCCGGATATCGTTCTAGCTGTAAACCAGGATCCTGTGAATATAAATCTGCAAAACCAAAACTACTAGCTGCCCATGTCAAAATAGGGGCACCCAGAGTTTAGGTTAAAACAATAAACTCCAGGTCAGTCATGGGACTGGTGTGAGAACTAAAACAGTTATTATTCTTTATTTTAAAGCTAGGTAAATCAAGGGACCACGCCGTATAACACGGAACGGGTTTCCTCCAAAGAATACCAGTGCATATAAGTAAACAGCGCAATGCTTTTCTGAAAATGAAGCTATTATAAGACCCAGGTCCCATCACACAATGCAACGCAGCCGAGGATAGGGTTTTCCCTTATAATAGCCAAACATGCTTAGTACGTTTAAAACAAATCATTTGATACTACTATAAGTGCATAGTGTATAAAACAACTTCAAATCATAAGTATCAATCATAGGCGGCATGAATGTCCCATAACACTATGTCGCCATATATAAGTTTACAGTCAAAACCGCAAGACGTCGTATTGGAAGTTGGGTTATCATTTATGGTATGAACCGAGGCTAGGGGCAAGATCCTCTACCGATTTGTGACTCTCTAGCCCGAGCCACAGGGTCAGAGCGCATCGACCCTTTAGATCGTCAGGGCCGGTCCACCGATGTGGATTATTATGCCTGAACACTACGTTTCCCCGCCCTTTGGGGCGTAAGCCTGGCCCGTCAGCCGACCAGAAGCATCGGCCGAAACCGATATCACGAGGCGCCTCGCTTTTCAGCAAGTAATAATAAGGAACATCCACATGAGTCAAACTCGTCAGCCAGTTCAAGCACTGACGCCACTCCTAACTAGAAAGAAACGCATGTCCTCCCTGAGGTCCGTCTCCCGTTTTTAGTTCATAGGGGGTGTGAAACTCGCGAAGTAAACGTTACACAAAGCTACGCCACAAAGGCCTTGCTTCGATCATCAACCACAAGACTTTGCTTTTCAACAGAAGCCTTGATCATTTGCCACTTAAGCATGCCACACAGGCAATTCACTCCATGCGATTGATATCCATCAATATATAACCCCTGAGCTCGTACGTCTCAGAGAAGGGCGTTAAACAAGAGAATAAATTCTCCGCCGCCAAACAGATATATATTTAATAGAGATCAATCACACGGACTAAAATCCAATGTCAGACACACAGTCCATTTACAAGTCCGTTCTGGGGCTGAACGAAACCGGAGGCACCTAGTACCCCGCATATCCATCGATCTCCAAGTACGTCTGGACGATCACCAACTGTTTCCATCTTCTTGGGTGTACAGCCCAATCAAGATCATCAGTAATCACCCAAACGACGTGAAGACTTCTGGTCTTCGACCACCGTCTTCATCTTCGATTTATCGTCGTATCAGTTATTCAGAATGGGATAAACCCGGTCTTTCCAAATAACTCGCGTATTTTTAAATAAGTGTTACACAAACACAAGATACGCCTCATTCCAATTCATCAGTCACTAACCGTAAATTAATCCAGAGAATAATTTCCCAAATATTAACCCCGAAGGCCGAAACCAACATCAGATCAATATCCAGAAAACCATTCTGCTTGGCTAACCGATAGTTAGTTTCTAAATTTCACATTCATAGGGAAAGGTTCCCATTAATTTTATCCAAGATAATTTCTTGAATTTATTCTTTAATCTATTTTTGAATATCAATTCAAACTAGTCGGGATTAGCGAACCTTACCGAAGTAATCATTTGTTTTAATTTCCCAATCCCAACCTATTCATCTCATGAAGTAAAACTGGTAATACTTCATATCTAACACCACGGTGTTATCGGTAAATTCAATTACCATTTCACGTTCAAATCTAATTAAAGATTTAACTATCGCCTGGAGCAAAACTGGTGGTACTCCATTTTCGATCTTTTCAATCTAATTCAAGATTCATTAAAACTCCACTTAGTTTTAATCTTCGACTGGGTTAAAGAATCAGTGTCATTTAAAACACGGTTCACGATAAACCCAAAATCACATTCCATTAATTATCGGGTTAAAGAACGAGTGTTATTTAGAACACTGTTCACGATAAACCCAAAAATCAATATCAATTCAATTTCAATTAAATATTATTTAATTGGTACACTTCATTAAATCTAAATAAAAAGATTTAATCTTTTCTCAACTGTTTTAAGAACAGTGTTAGTGAAGACACCATTCACGACAAACCCAAATCACATTTGATATTCAATACAAGGCTCTGAATAGAAAATATACCGGCTTATATTCAATATCAAATTCTACGATTAACAAAGGTCGTATTGGAAATAACGATATAAATGTATATATCTTTCAAATTTCCATAACAACATCTGTATAATCCCGAATTCCAACATCGAAATATTCCGAAAACAATTTCGATTCAAATCCATTCCAATGCGATCATTGGAAATTCTGGTTATTTTCAAAACCATTTCAAATTCAATTTATTTATTTAAAAATAAATAGAATTATATTTCTAGTTCAAAACTAGTTCATTTCGATGAAAATATATTTTTATCTTTTCAAATATGGAGTTTTTCATCCCAATCCTTTCTAAATCATTTCTTATGATTTTACTCAAATTATTATTATTTTTAATAATTTTATCAAGGCCCGTACAGTCGATTTCCATCAACGGCCATCGAACTGCACTTATAGCGACCTTTTTCGAATTTGATTTGGACGTATCTCCAAATCCAACCGTTAGATTTCAAATTTCAAACATTCTTTAGAAAGCTCTTTTCGATATGAACCCAACGGTTCCGGTTTTAGGAGAATCCGACGGTCGGATCTCCCTAATGTCTGTTCGAGATAAATGGTCAAAATTCACGAACTGCCGCGGCGCGGCGCGTTCTATTCAGGCCATTATATTATATATATAATATATATAATATATATTTCGTCGATTACTATTTAAAACGAATTACATAAATAGTTTTAAATTCATTTCAAAAACAATTTCAACTTCCATTTCAATCCAAATCAAAATTGAATTCTTCTTTATAAATTCGTTTTAAAATTCATTTCTATTCAATTCAAATTTCAATTCAATTTGAATTCGTTTCAATTCATTTCAATTCCAAAGTCGTTTTCTATTCGATTAATTTCGAAATCGTTTTCAATTCAATTCATTTCGAAATCGTTTTCAATTCAATTCATTTCGAAATCGTTTTTAATTCAATTCATTTCGAAATCGTTTTTAATTCAATTCATTTCGAAATCGTTTTCAATTCAATTCATTTCGAAATCGTTTTTAATTCAATTCATTTCGAAATCGTTTTCAATTCAATTCATTTCGAAATCGTTTTCAACTCAATTCATTTCGAAATCGTTTTCAATTCAATTCATTTCGAAATCGTTTTCAATTCAATTCATTTCGAAATCGTTTTCAATTCAATTCATTTCGAAATCGTTTTCAATTCAATTCATTTCGAAATCGTTTTCAATTCAATTCATTTCGAAATCGTTTTCAATTCAATTCATTTCGAAATCGTTTTCAATTCAATTCATTTCGAAATCGTTTTCAATTCAATTCATTTCGAAATCGTTTTCAATTCAATTCATTTCGAAATCGTTTTCAATTCAATTCATTTCGAAATCGTTTTCAATTCAATTCATTTTGAAATCGTTTTTCAATTCAATTCATTTCGAAATCGTTTTTAATTCAATTCATTTCGAAATCGTTTCAATTCAATTCATTTCGAAATCGTTTTCAATTCAATTCATTTCGAAATCGTTTTACAATTCAATTCATTTCGAAATCGTTTTTAATTCAATTCATTTCGAAATCGTTTTTAATTCACTTCATTTTGAAATCGTTTTTAATTCAATTCATTTCGAAATCGTTTTCAATTCAATTCATTTCGAAATCGTTTTCAATTCAATTCATTTCGAAATCGTTTTCAATTCAATTCATTTCGAAATCGTTTTTCAATTCAATTCATTTCGAAATCGTTTTTAATTCAATTCATTTCGAAATCGTTTCAGTTCAATTCATTTCGAAATCGTTTTCAATTCAATTCATTTCGAAATCGTTTTACAATTCAATTCATTTCGAAATGAATAAAATCGATATAAATACCGTTCACGTCAAAATGGCGTCAATCTAATCAACACGGCTTCATAAATTTCTATTTTCAAATATTCTATTTCAAATATTTCTTTTTCAAAATAGTTGTTATTATCAAAATATTTCGTTCAACACATGACCAATCTCAATGGATGAGTACTGTCAACACATGAACCTTTATTTTATATTAATAAAGATGTAAATTTTATTACTAAAATATTTTGTTCAACACATGACCAATCTCAATGGATGAGTACTGTCAACACATGAACCTTTATTTTATATTGATAAAGATGTAAATTTTGTTACTAAAATATTTCGTTCAACACATGACCAATCTCAATGGATGAGTACTATCAACACATGAACCTTTATTTTATATTAATCTTTATTTTCTAAATTGGAATGAGGCCCAATCAATCACCATATAATGTTAATTATATGGATTTTCATACATTACACACCTATAATAGTATTGAAAAATAATCAACCATCAACCAAAGTGCACTACACTGTATAAGCATCAAATATAGATATCTAATGCTTATAACAGCCTGTCAATCAATCGATCGACATATTTAATCAATCAGGATGAGTGAACTTCAAATTTCATCCCAACACCCGTGTGGGGTTTCAAACAATCAAACACAGATTTTATTTGTGCAGTTGGGCGATGTGTAAAATTTATCGTCCCAATCAATGTCATTCAAATAGGTGTACATAAACAAACCGTCCGGTTTGTAAATGAATATTTTATTTTATTCACATTCACTATATTCATATTCACGTTAAAAATTATATTTTTAATGATAAAACATTTTATTTTAACATATGAATTTCTATTCAGTTCATTTTTTTAAATAAAATGATATTTTTATTTTCTAACTTATTTTAGAAAATTTCGGCGGCATAACGGCACGATACTAGAAACGGGACAAGGCCTAGCCTTATCCCCGGTCTAGTGAAGGCCCCCGCCATTCACACATCAATCAAATCCATTCATTTCACCAAACAATTCAATTTCAAATCAATCATCTAACTAATCTATGCAACCAAACAAACAAGTCCATGGTCTGTGGACGATTGTGTCGGGTGCTACTAAGCACCGTCTGCATCCTAGTATATATATATAACTAGAGAAAAGAAAGTGAAAGGTGAGAAATTCTCACAGATAGCTATCCAATCATCTTGACTCTTCTTTAATAGAAATCATCGCCATTCTCGCCCATTGTCATCTTCGTTGCCCGTATTCTCTACATATGTAAAAATTGAATTTTTACCTTGCTATTCAATATATAAAAATCATATTTTTATTTCGAAGTTCAATATATAAAAATCATATTTTTATTTCGAAGTTCAATACATAAAAATCATATTTTTATTTCGAAGTTCAATACATAAAAATCATATTTTTATTTCGAAGTTCAATATATAAAAATCATATTTTTATTTCGAAGTTCAATATATAAAAATCATATTTTTATTTCGAAGTTCAATATATAAAAATCATATTTTTATTTTCTCTACCTTATAAAAATTATATTTTCATAATCTCTACTATATAAAAATTATATATTTTTATTTCGAAGTTCAATACATAAAAATCATATTTTTATTTCGAAGTTCAATACATAAAAATCATATTTTTATTTCGAAGTTCAATATATAAAAATCATATTTTTATTTCGAAGTTCAATATATAAAAATCATATTTTTATTTCGAAGTTCAATATATAAAAATCATATTTTTATTTCGAAGTTCAATATATAAAAATCATATTTTTATTTTCTCTACCTTATAAAAATTATATTTTCATAATCTCTACTATATAAAAATTATATTTTTATAGTAAAAAAAATCTAATCTTTCCTATTTCAAAAGAACTCTTTTTATTTTTAAAAAAAACTTGTCTTTGTTTCCACAAAAATCTATTCTTTGTTTCGATAACTTTTTCAACTTCATATATATCATACCTTCAATTCAAAAACAACGATGATTATTTTCTATTTGCAAAATCAACGCTAATTTTAATTGACACAAGACGATATTTTCATTTGACAAACAATGCTAATTTCCTTTTATAAAAACTGAATTTCATTCAATGTATTTTATCAAATAAGAACTGAAAATAAATTAATGTTAATTTATATAAAATCCTTTTTTTTATACATTGTTATTTAAACTAGAAACTGATTTTAAAACAATGTTGTATAAAAAAAAAAAAAAAAAAAAACAATTACCTTCCACTGTTTTCACAAGCTTCAGGTACCCCAAAAGGAGGCCGCCTCCTAGGGTTCATCGCCTCTGACAATAAACAGCGCCGGAGTTGGTGGATCTGCGGTGGAGGGTGAAGGAAGAAGGGGATAGGAGGCAAACGGTGGTGGAGGGGATGAAGCAGTTTAGGGGGGTCGGATTAAAGGAGGAGGAGTGAGCGAGGGCGTCGGGGGGTCTCGTCGTCGTCGAAGTGGGAGAGGGGGAGGTCGGCCTCCGGTGGCGGCGCCAGGACCACTGGCGATGGGGCGAACGGTCTTCCGTCGAGCGCCTTCCCCCTTTCTTTTTTTTTTATTTTGATTCGATTTCGATTTTTTTTTATCAGGGGGGGTCAGAATGAAATAAGGGGGAGGGGAGAGAATAATTAATTTAATTTTTTATTTATTTAATTATTTTGATTTCTAAAGAGTTGACTTTTACATACGACCTCTAAACGAGGTCCACCGCCTGCCGTCCATAGCGTTTTACCCCCATTCCGAACACAATGGGTTATGTTTCGTAGGTTGATTCGATCGTTTGAATCAGTTTCTGTTGAATTTACATTTCAATCACAATATTGAATTTAAACGCGCATTTCAATTTACCGGGATCACATACTAACTAGAAAAATTCCCGAAAAATATTTTCTAGCTTCGTATTGACGATACGGTCCTGACAAAACTAGTTTCGTCGAATTCTGAGATCGTTGGAAAAATGGTCATTTTCCAGTCGATTAAAATCAATTGAAACTGGTCAAACGCGTTTTCCTTTGCCACGCTCACATATTGATTCAAAAAATTATAAAATTTGGAATCTAGCAATAACTTGACATCATGGACCCAACAAAAGTGGTTTCGTCGAAATCCGAGGTCGTTTGCAAAATGTCCATTTTTAAGGGCCTGAATTCCATAGCGACTATTCAGAATTTTCAACTGGACATATCTTTTGATTCCCGCTATGAAACCTTGATTTTTTTGATTTGTTGGAAAGATATTATCAATTAGATCCTATCATTTTTTGTTTTACTAAAATCCGGATTGTTTTGCACCCGGTACATTCATTTGAAGTTTGAAATCGAATTATCGAACTACCGCGCCATTTTCAATTCTATTTATAATTATATATAAATATTTATATTCTAACGACGACGCGTATAATATATACGTTCGAATTATATTCAAAATAAATTTCTCGTCGATATTATTTAAAATAATTCATTTTAATAATCAAAATTCGCTAAAATTGCCAAAATAAAAATTTTAAACTGGCCCAGATTTTCGGGTTGTTACAATCTCCCCCACTTAAAACTTTTCGTCCCCGAAAAGGAACTAAGTCGAAAGTGGTTTGATTATTCAACTCTACGTTCGGTCTGGCTTCCATTCTCCAACTTTTCAGTTTCTGATAATTTTCAAAATTTTCAAAAATTTGGCTAACACCCTAAATTTTTGAAAAATTTCGCCATAACCTCCCCTGCACCGGGAGCATCGGGGAATTTCAAATAGCTTCTCCGGTCCTTCAGATCTCAAAAAGAAAAATAAAAAGCCAAGCGGCTAGCCAATAGGCTCATAAAATCATCATCACCCAAACAAAACAGTAAATTATGTAGTAAACATGTACCTATTTGTCGGGCAAACAAATTTTATTCTTCGGCTCTTGCCTCCTTGCTTTGACCTGTTCAACATAAGTATATGTATATGCAAGCAAATGCGACCAATTTTCAATACAATTCAATATTTGGTTCAATTAGGCTAAATGGCTAAAAATTAGCAAACAAATAAACAAACAACACAAACATCAATCAATTAGTTGATTAGCTTATCAAATTGATAACTTTGATACATAGTCAAAAATCAGATTTTTGATGCCAAATCACAACAATAAGCCCTATCTAATTTTGGTTCTCACACCAGTCAATAGGAAATATATAGAAATCACACCTTCGGAGCACGAACATAAATATTGATGATGCCATGGTCATTATCAACATCATCTCCGGGCGACTAGAGTGTGATTCTATATCTATCCAGTATATTAAAATTCCAAACACACGTGGATCAGACGTATACGCAAAATCTTTATATACTGGACTGTCCAACTCAATATATATGGATAATCAAATACGAATAATTGTTTTAAATTTTCAAAACAAAATTTGTTTTCATTTGAAAAATATACTCTTCACACTCGTTCTAGGATACTACTGATCCCATCTCTAACGAGTCATTCCCGTTGGATATTACTAATCAAGTTTCTGATGAATTCTTTCGTATGGTTCTAATGTGCCTTATTCTCTGCTTTGTAAACCAAAGCTCTGATACCAACTGTAAAAACCCGTAACTTCCCCGTAAAGGAAAGTGTCGGATAGATCGAGAACAAGCCACAACAGAATGCATACAAAAGAACATTTCATTGTATATTACAACAATGCATCAGATTACAAGAATATACAGAGTATGAATAAATATTACATAGAAATATCAGATATTTAAATTACATTTAAATACATAGCAGCGGAAAATAATACAATACAGAACTAGAATGAGATATACAGATACAAAGCTTTCCGGATATCGTTCTAGCTGTAAACCAGGATCCTGTGAATATAAATCTGCAAAACCAAAACTACTAGCTACCCGTGTCAAAATAGGGGCACCCAGAGTTTAGGTTAAAACAATAAACTCCAGGTCAGTCATGGGACTGGTGTGAGAACTAAAACAGTTATTATTCTTTATTTTAAAGCTAGGTAAATCAAGGGACCACGCCTTATAACACGGAACGGGTTTCCTCCCAAGAATACCAGTGCATATAAGTAAACAGCGCAATGCTTTTCTGAAAATGAAGCTATTATAAGACTCAGGTCCCATCACACAATGCAACGCAGCCGAGGATAGGGTTTTCCCTTATAATAGCCAAACATGCTTAGTACGTTTAAAACAAATCATTTGATACTACTATAAGTGCATAGTGTATAAAACAACTTCAAATCATAAGTATCAATCATAGGCGGCATGAATGCCCCAAAACACTATGTCGCCATATATAAGTTTACAGTCAAAACCGCAAGACGTCGTATTGGAAGTTGGGTTATCATTTATGGTATGAACCGAGGCTAGGGGCAAGATCCTCTACCGATTTGTGACTCTCTAGCCCGAGCCACAGGGTCAGAGCGCATCGACCCTTTAGATCGTCAGGGCCGGTCCACCGATGTGGATTATTATGCCTGAACACTACGTTTCCCCGCCCTTTGGGGCGTAAGCCTGGCCCGTCAGCCGACCAGAAGCATCGGCCGAAACCGATATCACGAGGCGCCTCGCTTTTCAGCAAGTAATAATAAGGAACATCCACATGAGTCAAACTCGTCAGCCAGTTCAAGCACTGACGCCACTCCTAACTAGAAAGAAACGCATGTCCTCCCTGAGGTCCGTCTCCCGTTTTTAGTTCATACCGGGTGTGAAACTCGCGAAGTAAACGTTACACAAAGCTACGCCACAAAGGCCTTGCTTCGATCATCAACCACAAGACTTTGCTTTTCAACAGAAGCCTTGATCATTTGCCACTTAAGCATGCCACATAGGCAATTCACTCCATGCGATTGATATCCATCAATATATAACCCCTGAGCTCGTACGTCTCAGAGAAGGGCGTTAAACAAGAGAATAAATTCTCCGCCGCCAAACAGATATATATTTAATAGAGATCAATCACACGGACTAAAATCCAATGTCAGACACACAGTCCATTTACAAGTCCGTTCTGGGGCTGAACGAAACCGGAGGCACCTAGTACCCCGCATATCCATCGATCTCCAAGTACGTCTGGACGATCACCAACTGTTTCCATCTTCTTGGGTGTACAGCCCAATCAAGATCATCAGTAATCACCCAAACGACGTGAAGACTTCTGGTCTTCGACCACCGTCTTCATCTTCGATTTATCGTCGTATCAGTTATTCAGAATGGGATAAACCCGGTCTTTCCAAATAACTCGCGTATTTTTAAATAAGTGTTACACAAACACAACATACGCCTCATTCCAATTCATCAGTCACTAACCGTAAATTAATCCAGAGAATAATTTCCCAAATATTAACCCCGAAGGCCGAAACCAACATCAGATCAATATCCAGAAAACCATTCTGCTTGGCTAACCGACAGTTAGTTTCTAAATTTCACATTCATTGGGAAAGGTTCCCATTAATTTTATCCAAGATAATTTCTTGAATTTATTCTTTAATCTATTTTTGAATATCAATTCAAACTAGTCGGGATTAGCGAACCTTACCGAAGTAATCATTTGTTTTAATTTCCCAATCCCAACCTATTCATCTCATGAAGTAAAACTGGTAATACTTCATATCTAACACCACGGTGTTATCGGTAAATTCAATTACCATTTCACGTTCAAATCTAATTAAAGATTTAACTATCGCCTGGAGCAAAACTGGTGGTACTCCATTTTCGATCCTTTCAATCTAATTAAAGATTCATTAAAACTCCACTTAGTTTTAATCTTCGACTGGGTTAAAGAATCAGTGTCATTTAAAACACGGTTCACGATAAACCCAAAATCACATTCCATTAATTATCGGGTTAAAGAACGAGTGTTATTTAGAACACTGTTCACGATAAACCCAAAAATCAATATCAATTCAATTTCAATTAAATATTATTTAATTGGTACACTTCATTAAATCTAAATAAAAAGATTTAATCTTTTCTCAACTGGGTTTAAGAACAGTGTTAGTGAAGACACCATTCACGACAAACCCAAATCACATTTGATATTCAATACAAGACTCTGAATAGAAAATATACCGGCTTATATTCAATATCAAATTCTACGATTAACAAAGGTCGTATTGGAAATAATGATATAAATGTATATATCTTTCAAATTTCCATAACAACATCTGTATAATCCCGAATTCCAACATCGAAATATTCTGAAAACAATTTCGATTCAAATCCATTCCAATGCGATCATTGGAAATTCTGGTTATTTTCAAAACCATTTCAAATTCAATTTATTTATTTAAAAATAAATAGAATTATATTTCTAGTTCAAAACTTGTTCATTTCAATGAAAATCTATTTTTATCTTTTCAAATATGGAGTTTTTCATCCCAATCCTTTCTAAATCATTTCTTATGATTTTACACAAATTATTATTATTTTTAATAATTTTATCAAGGCCCGTACAGTCGATTTCCATCAACGGCCATCGAATTGCACTTATAGCGACCTTTTTCGAATTTGATTTGGACGTATCTCCAAATCCAACCGTTAGATTTCAAATTTCAAACATTCGTTAGAAAGCTCTTTTCGATATGAACCCAACGGTTTCGGTTTTAGGAGAATCCGACGGTCGGATCTCCCGTAATGTCCGTTCGAGATAAATGGTCGAAATTCACGAACTGCCGCGGCGCGGCGCATTCTATTTAGGCCATTATATTATATATATAATATATATAATATATATTTCGTCGATTACTATTTAAAACGAATTACATAAATAGTTTTAAATTCGTTTCAAAAACAATTTCAACTTCCATTTCAATCCAAAGCAAAATTGAATTCTTCTTTATAAATTCGTTTTAAAATTCATTTCTATTCAATTCAAATTTCAATTCAATTTGAATTCGTTTCAATTCATTTCAATTCCAAAGTCATTTTCTATTCGATTAATTTTGAAATCGTTTTCAATTCAATTCATTTCGAAATCGTTTTCAATTCAATTCATTTCGAAATCGTTTTCAATTCAATTCATTTCGAAATCGTTTTCGATTCAATTCATTTCGAAATCGTTTTCGATTCAATTCATTTCGAAATCGTTTTCGATTCAATTCATTTCGAAATCGTTTTCAATTCAATTCATTTCGAAATCGTTTTCAATTCAATTCATTTCGAAATCGTTTTCAATTCAATTCATTTCGAAATCGTTTTCAATTCAATTCATTTCGAAATCGTTTTTCAATTCAATTCATTTCGAAATCGTTTTCAATTCAATTCATTTTGAAATCGTTTCAATTCAATTCATTTCGAAATCGTTTTCAATTCAATTCATTTCGAAATCGTTTTACAATTCAATTCATTTCGAAATCGTTTTCAATTCAATTCATTTCGAAATCGTTTTCAATTCAATTCATTTCGAAATCGTTTTCAATTCAATTCATTTCGAAATCGTTTTCAATTCAATTCATTTCGAAATCGTTTTCAATTCAATTCATTTCGAAATCGTTTTCAATTCAATTCATTTCGAAATCGTTTTCAATTCAATTCATTTCGAAATCGTTTTTCAATTCAATTCATTTCGAAAACGTTTTTAATTCAATTCATTTCGAAATCGTTTCAATTCAATTCATTTCGAAATCGTTTTCAATTCAATTCATTTCGAAATCGTTTTACAATTCAATTCATTTCGAAATCGTTTTTAATTCAATTCATTTCGAAATCGTTTTTAATTCAATTCATTTCGAAATCGTTTTCAATTCAATTCATTTCGAAATCGTTTTCAATTCAATTCATTTCGAAATCGTTTTCATTTCAATTCATTTCGAAATCGTTTTCAATTCAATTCATTTCGAAATCGTTTTTCAATTCAATTCATTTTGAAATAGTTTTTAATTCAATTCATTTCGAAATCGTTTCAATTCAATTCATTTCGAAATCGTTTTACAATTCAATTCATTTCGAAATGAATAAAATCGATATAAATATCGTTCACGTCAAAATGGCGTCAATCTAATCAACACGGCTTCATAAATTTCTATTTTCAAATATTCTATTTCAAATATTTCTTTTTCAAAATAGTTGTTATTATCAAAATATTTCGTTCAACACATGACCAATCTCAATGGATGAGTACTGTCAACACATGAACCTTTATTTTATATTAATAAAGATGTAAATTTTATTACTAAAATATTTCGTTCAACACATGACCAATCTCAATGGATGAGTACTGTCAACACATGAACCTTTATTTTATATTGATAAAGATGTAAATTTTATTACTAAAATATTTCGTTCAACACATGACCAATCTCAATGGATGAGTACTGTCAACACATGAACCTTTATTTTATATTAATCTTTATTTTCTAAATTGGAATGAGGCCCAATCAATCACCATATAATGTTAATTATATGGATTTTCATACATTACACACCTATAATAGTATTGAAAAATAATCAACCATCAACCAAAGTGCACTACACTGTATAAGCATCAAATATAGATATCTAATGCTTATAACAGCCTGTCAATCAATCGATCGACATATTTAATCAATCAGGATGAGTGAACTTCAAATTTCATCCCAACACCCGTGTGGGGTTTCAAACAATCAAACACAGATTTTATTTGTGCAGTTGGGCGATGTGTAAAATTTATCGTTCCAATCAATGTCATTCAAATAGGTGTACATAAACAAACCGTCCGGTTTGTAAATGAATATTTTATTTTATTCACATTCACTATATTCATATTCACGTTAAAAATTATATTTTTAACGATAAAACATTTTATTTTAACATATGAATTTCTATTCAGTTCATTTTTTTAAATAAAATGATATTTTTATTTTCTAACTTATTTTAGAAAATTTCGGCGGCATAACGGCACGATACTAGAAACGGGACAAGGCCTAGCCTTATCCCCGGTCTAGTGAAGGCCCCCGCCATTCACACATCAATCAAATCCATTCATTTCACCAAACAATTCAATTTCAAATCAATCATCTAACTAATCTATGCAACCAAACAAACAAGTCCATGGTCTGTGGACGATTGTGTCGGGTGCTACTAAGCACCGTCTGCATCCTAGTATATATATATAACTAGAGAAAAGAAAGTGAAAGGTGAGAAATTCTCACAGATAGCTATCCAATCATCTTGACTCTTCTTTAATAGAAATCATCGCCATTCTCGCCCATTGTCATCTTCGTTGCCCGTATTCTCTACATATGTAAAAATCGAATTTTTACCTTGCTATTCAATATATAAAAATCATATTTTTATTTCGAAGTTCAATATATAAAAATCATATTTTTATTTCGAAGTTCAATACATAAAAATCATATTTTTATTTAGAAGTTCAATACATAAAAATCATATTTTTATTTCGAAGTTCAATATATAAAAATCATATTTTTATTTCGAAGTTCAATATATAAAAATTATATTTTTATTTCGAAGTTCAATATATAAAAATCATATTTTTATTTCGAAGTTCAATATATAAAAATCATATTTTTATTTTCTCTACCTTATAAAAATTATATTTTCATAATCTCTACTATATAAAAATTATATTTTTATAGTAAAAAAATCTAATCTTTCCTATTTCAAAAGAATTCTTTTTATTTTTAAAAAAAACTTGTCTTTGTTTCCACAAAAATCTATTCTTTGTTTCGATAACTTTTCAACTTCATATATATCATACCTTCAATTCAAAAACAACGATGATTATTTTCTATTTGCAAAATCAACGCTAATTTTAATTGACACAAGACGATATTTTCATTTGACAAACAATGCGAATTTCCTTTTATAAAAACTGAATTTCATTCAATGTATTTTATCAAATAAGAACTGAAAATAAATTAATGTTAATTAATGTTAATTTATATAAAATCCTTTTTTTTATACATTGTTATTTAAACTAGAAACTGATTTTAAAACAATGTTGTATAAAAATAAAATAAAATAAAAAAAAACAATTACCTTCCACTGTTTTCACAAGCTTCAGGTACCCCAAAAGGAGGCCGCCTCCTAGGGTTCATCACCTCTGACAATAAACGGCGCCGGAGTTGGTGGATCTGCGGTGGAGGGTGAAGGAAGAAGGGGATAGGAGGCAAACGGTGGTGGAGGGGATGAAGCAGTTTAGGGGGGTCGGATTAAAGGAGGAGGAGTGAGCGAGGGCGTCGGGGGGTCTCGTCGTCGTCGAAGTGGGAGAGGGGGAGGTCGGCCTCCGGTGGCGCCGCCAGGACCACTGGCGATGGGGCGAACGGTCTTCCGTCGAGCGCCTTCCCCCTTTCTTTTTTTTTTATTTTGATTCGATTTTGATTTTTTTTTATCAGGGGGGGTCAGAATGAAATAAGGGGGAGGGGAGAGAATAATTCATTTAATTTTTTATTTATTTAATTATTTTGATTTCTAAAGAGTTGACTTTTACATACGACCTCTAAACGAGGTCCACCGCCTGCCGTCCATAGCGTTTTACCCCCATTCCGAACACAATGGGTTATGTTTCGTAGGTTGATTCGATCGTTTGAATCAGTTTCTGTTGAATTTACATTTCAATCACAATATTGAATTTAAACGCACATTTCAATTTACCGGGGTCACATACTAACTAGAAAAATTCCCGAAAAATATTTTCTAGCTTCGTATTGACGATACGGTCCAAACAAAACTAGTTTCATCGAATTCTGAGACCGTTGGAAAAATGGTCATTTTCCAGTCGATTAAAATCAACTGAAACTGATCAAACGCGTTTTCCTTTGTCACGCTCACATATTGATTCAAAAAATTATAAAATTTGGAATCTAGCAATAACTTGACATCACGGACCCAACAAAAGTGGTTTCGTCGAAATCCGAGGTCGTTTGCAAAATGTCCATTTTTAAGGGCCTGAATTCCATAGCGACTATTCAGAATTTTCAACTGGACATATCTTTTGATTCCCGCTATGAAACCTTGATTTTTTTGATTCGTTGGAAAGATATTATCAATTAGATCCTATCATTTTTGGTTTTACTAAAATCCGGATTGTTTTGCACCCGGTACATTCATTTGAAGTTTGAAATCGAATTATCGAACTACCGCGCCATTTTCAATTCTATTTATAATTATATATAAATATTTATATTCTAACGACGACGCGTATAATATATACGTTCGAATTATATTCAAAATAAATTTCTCGTCGATATTATTTAAAATAATTCATTTTAAATAATCAAAATTCGCTAAAATTGCCAAAATAAAAATTTTAAACTGGCCCAGATTTTCGGGTTGTTACATTCAAATTCTATTTAATTCTATATATTCAAATTCCCCTTTCAATCCTATTTGAATTTCATATTGAAGTTCTATTTCAATTCTATTTCAAATTCTCTATATTCAAACTCCATTTGAATTTCTATATTCGAATTCTATATTTAAAATCCCTTTATTAAAATTCCATTTCACTTTCTATATTCAAATGCTATATTTGAGTTTCCTTTATATTTTCTATATTCAAATTCCATATTTGAATTACATTTGAATTTTCTTTATTCATTCTCAAACAAGTCTCGATTTCAATTTCTATTGAAACCGATATTTCTACTTTTGGAAAATAGATTTCCCTTCTCAATTTCACACTTGTATTTTTATTTCTGAATTATCCAATGATAATTCTTTTCACTTTATTAATAATCTTCGTTTATTAAAGAACTACTTGTTTTTATTCCTTTAAAATAATTTAATATTTTTATTCTATTCAAATATCAAATTCTATTTTAGAAAATAGAATTCCCCTTTTAACTCTGGAAAATTTCTTTTTCAATATTTTTAAATACCAGCACTTAGGCCCAGTGATATTTAAACACCAAACAACCAATTATTATTTTTTGGTTTTCTAACACATCATATATGACAGTATATATGCAAACAAATAAACAAACAGATAATATATTTTTGAGGAATCCAATCGGATTCCTCCAACCTGTTTTCCTGCATCCACAGACATTAGTCAACATAAACAATACCCATCCTGCTTTGAGGTAGGATATTGCGGTATGAAGGTCATCCACTAATATATTTGTGGGGCGCATAGGGAAATCATCCGCTATGAATCTGCGAGCATCCGCTAATGAGACTGCGGGAATCCAACCAATCATCAACCCAATATATATATAGTCAACCCTAAATAACTAATATATTTAAAGAAACCAGAAAAATCCAAACAAGCAACAACAATTATTTTTAACGGATAAAAATAATTTTAAATAAAAGGTGAGTGAGATTTACTCACCGTGGTTTTCCTTTTTGATCCATTCCAACTTCTGAATTTTTGGGATTAAACTGAAAAATCTAGTTGACTTTGAGAATCTCAAATCCCTTTTTATAGTATAGCATTCATCACTATGATTTCAAGCACACTTCCCTTTGCCAAAAACTTAATCCATTATTAACACCTCTCTTCCAGGCCGTGCTTTGCAGAAGACCCAATCCAGCTATTGATACTTCAAACTCCTCGTTACACACTGTCTTCCCCAAATAAAAATCCGAATACCTTCCTGCCATCGAAATCAAGGTCGACTCCATTTCGATTGCTAAACAAACTGACAGCTTTAACTTCCTTGTCAGCCCTATCTCAATCATCACGAGTTCCCCTCCTGAAATTGATGACCCATACAACTTGCAAGCCGAACCCTAACCCTGTTAAATCCCAAAACGTCGAACATTGTTTTGCCTCGCACCCCTCACAAACACAGATCGCACCTCGTTACTTTTGCATCTCCAGTCCTTCTCTTGAATCGTACTCCTCAGTTTCCCTTAAATCGACAGGAACAAGAATCGAGCTTTTCCCAAGTCCGATTGAACTCGCGCTCGTCCAAAATCGAATACCCTTAAACCTGCCGCCCTAAATCGGAGTTGTATTCCCGTTGCACTGGGATCGCGTCTTCGAAATCGAACTCGATTTCGATTTTTGATCCCCCTTTTCTTTTCCGTTGGTGAAGGATTTGAACAGTGCGCTTCGCGTTTTTCCTTTGAAGAGGAAATGGAAATATAGAAGATTGTGATTTGAATGAGAATTAATTTTACAGAGGGAAGATCAGTGTGATTATATAGAAGAAGAAGGAACATGAAGTACATGGCAAATCTTTATATTTATTTTAAAAATATTTTCTAATTAATTTGATTTAATTTTGATTTGATATAAAGAGATCTTTTATACTTTTTGAACAGATATCAATTTGATTCTCGATTTGATTTCGATCTTATCCATTATAAATATCTCGGGGTTCACAGTTAAAAATCGTGAACCGCTATTTTAGCGTACCGACCGTCGTTCCAATGTTATAGCGTTATACTGAACTCAACAGAATATTTTTTTGAAATTTATTTCGAATGTGTATATATAAAATAACCATATTAAATCGATATAATATACTTTAAATTCAAAAACAAATAAATTCTCTAATAATAAAATATTTTTACCATAATTTATATTCAAATACAGTTAATACCGATCATCTGAATTGTTCTGATTTAATTCTAACTTCGAATTGAATTATTTTAAATTCTTGTATTACGATGATTATCAAAATAAATCGTATTTCGATTATTTAATCGATAACCCAATAAAATACCATTTATATTATAAATTCAATATTTAAAACCATACTAAATATTAAAAATAAATCGACCAAAAATCCGGGTCATTACATTCTTCCTCCCTTAAAATAATTTCGTCCTCGAAATTGCTAAGGTAGGAAAAATGGTACAAATCCATTACTTTTCAAAATCTCACTTATGTTGAAACTCAACTGCTCATATTTCAACAAATTTAATTCCACCAAAACTTTTGGTTTTCTCTCCTATTACACATCATATATACTCACATTCATTCTATTCGAATGATTTACATTCAATACATTCACACCCAATTCATATTCCTTTCAAATTGATTTTTATCAATTAATTCACTTCAATCCATTTAACTCGATTAAGTTAAATTTAAATTCCAGAATTCAATTTCTGGGTTTTCATTTCAAATCCTTTGAAATAACATAAATATATATGTATATTTATAAAAATTCAAAACATTTGAATTTTCCAACTAAACTTGTTTTCTTTCAAACAAATTCCCATCAAAACTTTTCTAAGGTAGCAATCCATCACTTAGAAACTCGAAAATGAACACTGATGATGTCGCGACCATCATCAGAATTATTTCCCAGCCACCGAAGTGAGTTAAGTGCTTAAACAATTTCAAAATCCATTCAAAATCCTTTTAAAACAAAATTATATTGTTCTAATATACTTCCAAAAATATTTCAAACTTCCCAGGATTTAAATTTCAAATTCTGGTTTGAATTCATTTTCAATTCATTTCATTTGTATATGTTATTCATATACAAATTTTATTTTGGTTATATATAACCATTCCAATTTTTATAATCAAATTTGATTATAACGATAACAATCAACACATCCAATAATTTCAGAAAATTATTAGTTTTATATCAAAATAGAATTTTGGGTAAAATTATTTCATTCACCCACTAAAAACAATATTGTATCAATTTGTCTGTTCAAGTGTTTAGAAATTTCTATCGACTTTGTAGCTTCCCACAATTCGACCAAAATTTATAATCCACTCAACAGACTAGCCAACACAATATAAAACAACTTTTATATCAAATAACAAATACGCTCTCTCGTATATATATACACTCAACTAATTCTAGGGTGCTACTGACCCTATCTCTAATGAGCACATGCCACACAAGCCTAGGTATTCGCTCAACCTAAGCTCTAATACCAACTGTAACGACCCGCAAATTCGTACTATCTGAGTTGACTAACTACACCACACGTCCAACCCAAATTGCACAGAAATGCGAATCATTATTAGAAAGAAGTTAGAGCATGAGAAATAGAAAGAAAGAAATATTAGAATAGAAGAAAACGAAGATCACAAACTCACAGCGGAACAGATAAAATATATTATATAACATAACTTTTGAAGTACAATCAGTAACTTTATATACATACCATCATCAGAGCACAACCGTTATTCCTAGAACAGTTATAAACACCTGTTTCCAGATACAAAAAAGTACACAGCAGAAATATGATAGTCTATAGCTAACTGGTGAAGCCTTCTACTTCCAGCTCTTCCAAGTGAATTTGTAAAATCCCGACTATTTGACTGCCCGTACAAATTTAGGCACCCAAGAGTTTAGGGAAAACAAAACAAAATAAACTCTTGGTCAGTCATGGGACTGGTGTGAGTAAAACTCCAACCATTTGTTTAACTTTAAAAATCCTTTCGAAAGGAAAGATAATAGTAAGACCAGCCCACACATAAACATGGACGGTTTTTACCTTACTATAACCCAAAACACTTTGATTCAAAAATCCTGTGATATTATAATAATGTCTAATCAAATAAATAGAATCTAACGGAACGCTTGCATCTCACGCTCCATATATAATATAAAATCAAAAACCGTAGGGTGCTTATTGGAGATTGGATTTCCAACATGACAAGGTATGGAACCACCTTCCGCTAGTGTATCTCTAGAGAGGAATACACTGGGTTCAACAAGAACATCTTGCAACCCGGCCCACACATGACCGACCACTCATTTCGCTTGAGTGTATCGAATGTATATCACCAACGGTTGGGATCAACAACTGTTTCCCGAATGGGACAGCATCGAATAGAATAAGGAATTAAATGAATCTCTAGATAGGTGATTATACACCCTAATGGGAGCGACCTACATAGCCATGCTGCTTGCCCGAATTTTGTCATTTCCCGGTTGTTGAGGCCTGAGGCTACGATTACTTTCTCTTCATCGATAGCATAATCACTTTGAATGCCACATTGTCAGGTCCGTTAATCACTAATTGATTTGCACAAATATTCTGGATATTATGCTAAGGGAATAAATCCGTTGCCACCATATATAATTGTACAAATCAACCATATTCGATCATTGGAAATACTTTGTCAGACATTCGTCTATATACGTTCGTTCTGGAACTGAACGAAACCGAAGGCACAATTTCTATTAATAGAAAAAGCCCTTTCACTTTACTCCGTCTTCGATTATCTTCATATAATCTAATTCGCAACGCTACTGCCAATACAGAGTGGTTCACGGATAATAATCCAACCGGTCTCTCCATATTGACAACAATATTGGCAAATACTTCGATAGTCGGTTATTTAACTATCGAAGAAAAACAAACATCCATTCAAAATAATCAAACAATCACTGGGCCCCTTGATTACTATTCATTAATTAAATCACTCTTTCCATTTCCTTATCAATATTTGTTAAACAAATATTTTCAATTATCTTCTCGATCTCTTACATTCTTTGGAAAACATTTCTGTATCTCGCCTTCTTTTATTTTCTACACTTAGAAAATATATTCTATTTGAAATTGAAACAATTTCAATCACTTATCTCTTTCCCGACTACTTTAATTATACTCAGGAAATATTTACTTTTATGTTTCCAAGATTCCATCACTTGGGTTAAAA
Organism: Allium sativum; assembly: GCA_030737875.1. Taxonomy (NCBI): domain Eukaryota; kingdom Viridiplantae; phylum Streptophyta; class Magnoliopsida; order Asparagales; family Amaryllidaceae; genus Allium; species Allium sativum. Next base: position 928,750,545 of record CM060913.1, on the reverse strand, counting down.
TGAATGTTGTGTAAAACATCGTTACAACAACCCAAAATATTTTATTCAACTAACTATTATCCAACACTTCTCTTCGAGATTGGATCTTGCTATTTATCAATTAAAAATGAAATCAATCAAGTTGGGGTAAAATTACCTCTCAGACCTTGACTGAAAACATCATTAACTTCAAAACTGACAAAACCACTTACCCCGAATAATCAACATTATAAAAACCAATTATTCATTTTTAAACATATATATGTTTCTCTTTCTATTACCAGCTTATCAATTTCCTTTTTGTTTATAATATTCTATTTCAAATTCATTTCCTTATCGAATTCAATATATATTGATACATTCATTTCTAACTATCAAATTTTTCTTAAAAATATTCTAACTCCTTAAATTCCCGGAAAAATTCGCCATAACCTCCTTTATACCAGGAGCATTGGGATATTTTAAATAGCCTCCAATGGCCCTCACCAATCCAAAAGAAAAAGAAAAAGCCAAGCGGCTTGCCGATACGACGCATAAAATTTCATATATGAATTTAAACATGTACCTTTTTGTCGGGCACATAAATTAAAAATCTTCATATATTTCATCCCATACCTGTCTACACATGCTCACCTGTTTTCAATTCAATTCAACTCAATCCAATCGTTTGAATTTAGTTTCGCTCATTTATTCTTTAATTAGCCATTTTGCCTATTTTACTTCTTTGTTTGAACATAACATGTTCAAATAAAATATTTAACTTGCTCATAACCAAATTAAATTTTCAACTTCAATTCTAGTTTTCTTTTCGATTTCAAATATAAATTTTCAAATTGAATTTACTTATTCAAAGCCCAATATCAATTCAAAATCTCATTAGCTAATTACTATTCAAATTAGTTAATTCTATTCAATAATCAAAAATCTGATTTCTGTTTCAAAATCAATTCATTACTCTACTTGAGTTCACATATAATTTACAACTCAAAATCTAAAATTTTCTAAATAGAAATTCAGATTTTATTCGCTTAAAATCCTTTTATAAAATTAAATAAACCGTTATGGTTTTTAAATGGTTATGGCGCTGTTTTTCTGAAAATTTGTTTTTTATATAACTAAAAATCTATTCGACGAAATCCAGATTTTTCTCCTCCATTAGAAGACTATTATCAAATCGGTCCTGACGTTTCTTGTTTCGAAGAATTCCGACTTCAATTGAGTTTTGTATACTCAATTGAAGTTTGAAACGCCAATTTACGAACTACCGCGCTGTGGCGAGTTCGTTTTTAATTATTTGTAATATATAAACGTTTTAAACTTCATTTATATATAAATTTAACTCCATTCTGATATATTTTAATATATATCAAATCAATTTTTCCCAATTCAACATACTATTTCCAATCTTCTAAAATTGTCGATTTTTCCTTTTTCAGTAATAGATTCATTATATTTCGATCTTCTATATTTAATTCCTTTTTATAAATTATAAATCCTTTGGATTTATTTCTATTCTGTTTAAAAATCCACATTTCGAAATACATTTCGTTGTTCCCATTACGAATGATTTTAACTTTCTATTTCAAATTCTCTTTGTAATTTCTATTTTCAAATTCTATTTGGATTCTCTATATTCAAATTCTATTTTTCAATTCTATTTGAATTTTCTATTTTCAATTCTATTCAAATTCTATTCAAATTCTATTTAATTCTATATATTCAAATTCCCCTTTCAATTCTATTTGAATTTCATATTGAAATTGTATTTCAATTCTATTTCAAATTCTCTATATTCAAACTCCATCTGAATTTCTATATTCGAATTCTATATTTAAAATTCCTTTATTAAAATTCCATTTCACTTTCTATATTCAAATTCTATATTTGAATTTCCTTTATATTTTCTATATTCAAATTCCATATTTGAATTACATTTGAATTTTCTTTATTCATTCTCAAACAAGTCTCGATTTCAATTTCTTTTGAAATCGATATTTCTACTTTTGGAAAATAGATTTCCCTTTTCAATTTCACACTTGTATTTTTATTTCTGAATTATCCAATGATAATTCTTTTCACTTTATTAATAATCTTCATTTATAAAAGAACTACTTATTTTTATTCCTTTAAAACAAGTTAATATTTTTATTCTATTCAAATTTCAAATTCTATTTTAGAAAATAGAATTCCCCTTTTAACTCTAGAAATTTCCTTTTTCAATATTTTTAAATATCAACACTTAGGCCCAGTGATATTTAAACACCAAACAACCAATTATTTATTTTTGGTTTTCTAACACATCATATATGACAGTATATATGCAAACAAATAAACAAACAGATAATATATTTTTGAGGAATCCAGTCGGATTCCTCCAACCTGTTTTCCTACATCCATAGACGTTAGTCAACATAAACAATACCCATCCTGCTTCGAGGTAGGATATCTCGGTATGAAGGTCATCCACTAATATATTTGTGCGGCGCATTGGGAAATCATTCGCTATGAAACTGCGGGCATCCGCTAATGAGACTGCGGGAATCCAACCAATCATCAACCCAATATATATATATATATATATATATATATATATATATAGTCAACCCTAAATAACTAATATATTTAAAGCAACCAGAAGAATCCAAACAAGCAACAACAATTATTTTTAACGGATAAAAATAATTTTAAATAAAAGGTGAGTGAGATTTACTCACCGTAGTTTTCCTTTTTGATCCATTCCAACATCTGAATTTTAATTGATCGTTTGGATTAAACTAAAAAATCAAGTTGACTTTGAGAATCTCAAATCCCTTTTTATAGTATACCATTCTTCACTATGATTTCAAGCACACTTCCCTTTGCCAAAAACTTAATCCATTATCAACACCTCTCTTCCAGGTCGTGCTTTGCAGAAGACCCAATCCAGCTACTGATACTTCAAACTCCTCGTTACACACTGTCTTCCCCAAATAAAAATCCAAATACCTTCCTGCCATCGAAATCAAGGTCGACTCCATTTCGATTGCTAAACAAACTGACAGCTTTAACTTCCTTGTCAGCCCCATCTCAATCATCACGAGCTCCCCTCCTGAAATCGATGACCCATACAACTTGCAAGTCGAACCCTAACACTGTTAAATCCCAAAACGTCGAGCATTGTTTTGCCTCGCACCCCACACAAACACTGATCGCACCTCCTCCCTTTTGCATCTCCAGTCCTTCTCTTGAATCGTACTCCTCGGTTTCCCGTAAATCGACAGGAACAAGAATCGAGCTTTTCCCAAGTCCGATTGAACTCGCGCAAGCCCAAAATCGAATACCCTTAAACCTCCTGCCCTAAATCGGAGTTGTATTCCCGTTGCACCGAGATCGCGTCTTCGAAATCGAACTCGATTATAATTTTTGATCCCCCTTTTCTTTTCTTTTGATGAAGGACTTGAACAGGGCGCTTCGCGTTTTCCCTTTGAAGAGGAAATGAAAATATAGAAGATTGCGATTTGAATGAGAATGAATTTGACAGAGGGAAGATTGGTGTGATTATATAGAAGAAGAAGGAACATGAAGTATATGGCAAATCTTTATATTTATTTTAAAAAGATTATCTAATTAATTTGATTTGATTTTGATTTGATATAAAGAGATCTTTTATACTTTTTAAACAGATATCGATTTGATTCTCGATTTGATTTCGATCTTATCCATTAAAAATATCTCGGGGTTCGCAGTTAAAAATCGTGAACCGCTATTTTAGCGTACCGACTGTCGTTCTAATGTTATAGCGTTATACTGAACTCAACAGAATATTTTTTTGAAATTTATTTCGAATGTGTGTATATAAAATAACCATATTAAATCGATATAATATACTTTAAATTCAAAAACAAATAAATTCTCTGATAATAAAATATTTTTACCATAATTTATATTCAAATACAGTTAATACCGATCATTTGAATTGTTCTGATTTAATTCTAACTTCGAATTGAATTATTTTAAATTCTCGTATTACGATGATTATCAAAATAAATCGTATTTCGATTATTTAATAGATAACCCAATAAAATACCATTTATATTATAAATTCAATATTTAAAACCATACTAAATATTAAAAGTAAATCGACCAAAAATCCGGGTCGTTGCAATTATATTAGCAAATTACACACTAATGGATAAATTTGTAGGCATGCATATAAGGCATCTAAATACTTTATACATCACCAATAATTTTAGACACTAAGAAAACACTTTTATTTGAAGTAAATTTAAGCAAATGAATTGCATTTACATAAGGCTAACACATAGGAATTCTTTATATTTATTAGGATAACATTTGCAAAGTCTCTTATGGCACATATTGGTTTACAGATATATCACATTGCTTTAAACTAATACACATGTGGCTCAACAAACAAAATTTTACTGTTATTATTATATTTAATAACATGTGTAATCTTAATAATGCACTAACAAATTTATTAACGCAATTTCACTGTTATTATATTATTTAATAACATGTGTAATCTTAATAATGCACTAACATAATTATTAACCTATGACAGAAGTTCCAAATAACAAATTTTGGGTGATCACCTAAAAATTGTCGATTAGTGGTACATATATATCACTACCATAACTATTCATTGTATCATCAAATGACTAAAAACTGTCAGTTTAAGAGTTGCAAACAAATTAAACAACATAAGTTCACATCAATGAATAAGTTAACAAAATAGTCTCCACAAACACAAGCGATATTTTAAGGAGGAAGAAAGTGATCTCGAAATCAAATATAAGTCCTAGGATTTATGGAAGTGCTGAATACAAATAATTGGCGACCCAACAATATACTATATCATAATTAACAAATTTATGAGAGTGGATTGTATTTATGGGTTAACCAAAGTTCAAATTTATTAGTCCATTTGTGGTATTAGTCAAATCCTAATATTGTAATATTACATCGGAGGTGACTAAAACTGGATTCGCTTCTTTGTAGAAGGTGGACCCCCAAGAATTTGTTTTGCCACTATTGGAAAAATGGGAATAGATATTATAGTCACATGTTATCAAGCCAAAGGGGATTCAATGTAACCTACTCATCATGTCACGGGATTTCATAAGGAATAATCAGTGTAAATGACTCAAATAATGCAACTGCGACAATACATAATTGATAAAAAATTAACTATAAACAGAAATCCTAGGTCAACTGAGTAGGATGTAAACAAAATCAAAAGCAGAAATTAGAACTGGAAGCGAACCTTGACAAAATAGGCGATCAAATGGAGCCCTAATAGTAATCCACTGGATGTGAAGAAGCTCGACATGATCAAACACAGACAATTAGAAATTACCACAAATGGAGCTTATCAAGCATAACCAGAACTCGGAAAAAATGGATGCACAATAGATCAAAAATTACCATGCAAGTATGAAAAGTAATTTAAATCTGTGAAAAAGCAACGAAAATGGATAAAGCCGATAGAGTGATGTTTGATTATTTAGCAGATCTCGCTGAGCCGATTTAGGTTTTGAAAGGCAGACTCATAGAAGAAAATTTGGAGAGGAAGAAGAGAAATTGAAGAAACAATTGAAAAGTCATGATTTAGGGATAGAAGAATGGTCCATTATACTGGGACGGTTCAGTTTCAAATACAGTTGTCAAAATTTGATACAATTTAACTTAGAAATGAAGGGCAAGATACGAAGAAGCGCTCATAATACACTATTCCCTACTCAGCTTTAATAGTACAACATATATATATATATATATATATATATATATGCACATTCATATGTTCATTTAACATTGCAAATTGGTCTACAAGTTTACATGACTGTGTAGTTGCCATTTTTCACATATCATAATGTGTATGACTTGGGGATTAAATTGCAAACAATATTTTCCACATTTATAAATATATGGTTGTTAATAAAATTCCAAATCTGAAAGAAACAATCCATATAAGTTTGATATTGGAAGATAATTTGGTAATGTCATTCCATCTTAAAAAATTATGATCATATCACATTTATTTGTGAATTTTGATTTGTATATAATATATATATATATATATATATATATATATATATATATATCAATGTATATTTAATGGTAATTGAATATAAATAACCAATATACCCATTCAATTCCACAATCACTCAGGCATTTTAATATGAAACAGCTTTCATAATTAATTCAATATTCATATTACTGTAAGAACAGTATGAATGATAATAGGTTGTTCAACTAAGAACAATATGAATGATAAATATCCAATATGTGGAATTTGTACTCATATAGTTGATATCAACTTTTAAATATTATGTGTAGTTTAAAACTGCTTAGAAAAACTACATGATGGGTTCCAAAACAGAATGAAACATTTGAAACCAATTCTACAACAGGTAATGGATTCAAGCACTATTTTGGATAGAACAATCTAACAGTTACAAAATAGTTTTCTTTTAATCTTCTAGAGGCTTTAAATTACATATATTGATTAATATCAAGATAAATAAAGTATTCTATAACATTTAAAAACTTGAAAATCATCATTATGTTTTGCAAATTATCCTATATTTATGATCAATATCTCATATGTGGAAAACCCAAAATGCTAGACTATGAATCCATAATTTGTAGAACCAAAACTTTTAGTATTAGAAAATCAAACATCTTTTGATTTGAGTCCTTACTAGTTTACAGATCTATTGTAACGACCCGGAAAAATGCGATCTTGGTTATCCGATATACAACACATATCGAACATCCAAGGATCGAAAATAACCGAATAGTTAATGAAAGAAATTAGAAGGTGAGAATAGATAAGATAGAAACTTAGAATAGAAGAAGAAGAACACAACATCAGAGTAACACGAACCTCACAGCGGAACGAATAATCATATAATAGATAACATAACTTTGAAATATAACAGTTATGTATACAATAGCACTTATCAGAGTACAGCACTTACAACACAGCGGAAATAACTATAGCTATATGATCTTGAAGCCTCCTGCTCCAAGCTCTTCCAGTATATCTGTAAAACCCGACTACTTGACTGCCCGTACAAATTTAGGCACCCAAGAGTTTAGGGAAAACAACAAATAAACTCCGGGTCAGTCATGTGACTGGTGTGAATAAACTCAAATCATTTAAAACAGGTATATGATATCTCATAAGACCACGCCGTGAATACGGAACGGGTTTTTCCCTTATGAGAATCCAAACATTTTTGCAAAGCAATATCATTCTGATATTATAATAATGTCTAAGTACAAATAAATATCAGTCTAGTAGAAACGCTTGCATCTCACGTTCTACATATATAGTATACAATCAAAACCGCAAGCACGTATTGGGTAATGGATTTCCATCCATGACAAGGTATGGAATCACCTTCCGATCAGTGTACTCTAGGAACGATACACTGGAGTTCAACAAGAACATCTTGTAACTCAGCCACACATGGCCGACCACTCATTTCGCTTGAGTGTATCGAATGTATATCACCAACGGTTGGGATCAGCAACCGTTCCCGTATATATATGGGACAGCATTGATAGATTTAAGAAACAAATGAATATTCTCTAGATAGGTGATTATACACCCTACTTCGGTGCGACCGACTTAGCCATGTTTCCTGCCTGATTTCTGTCATTTACCGGATGATGAGGCTAGAAGCTACGCTTTATCATTACATCAGATTCACTTCGAATGCCACATTGTCAGATCCATCGAAAATCACTAATTGACGTCTACAACCATACATTACGTGTCAGCTAAAAGAAGTTTCCTTCTCCGCTTTCACTCTTGGTATAGTTGAAGAAATCAATGTACGTGACCTTTCTGGAAATACTATGTCAGACATCCATCTTCATTCGCTAGAAATGTCACATCGTCATACCCGCCAAATCACAAATTGACTCATCCAAAAATAACACGGGTATACAGCTAAGAGAAACGAATTCCTCCGCCACCAAACGTGAATACGTTTGAACAGATCAACTTACGCGATCCATTGGATATACTCTGTCAGACCTTCGTCCATACAAGTTGTCCTGGGACTGGACAAACCGAAGGTACTATTCTGTAAACAGGATAGCCCTTGCATTTTACTCCGTCTTCAATTATCTTTGGCATATATGATTCGCGACGCTTATGACAATACAGAGTGGTTCTTTGGATAATAATCCAACCGGTCTCTCCATATTAACAACGTTAAAATGGTCAAAACTTCGATAGTCGGTGAGTTAACTATCAAAGAAAAACAAATGTGCAAACAACGATATTATTTCCAAATGGAAATTATATCGAACAAACATCATTTAACATAAATCTCTTTAGTTCATTTATTTACTTATCTCCTGTTTCTCTATATTCTAAATTCTTATTTTTCTTTTATCAGAAAACATTTCTGATTCTCGTTTGGAAAACATTTCCAAAACTCCTTTACGATCAAACCTTACCATTTCTTAGTTAAGAAGGCAGTCACTCAAGTTGGGGTATAATTACCTCTCAGACCTTAACTGAACAACGTTATAACTTCGAAATGGTCAAAGTTTATCTTTTAATCTTTAACAACTTCTTTACGCCTTTCTCGGATCCAATTTTACTAATCCACTTCTATATTTAGAACATTGGTTATAACGATAACGTTATAATCCCTACTTTCGAATTATCTAACTTTAATTATAACTTCTATTTTTATTAGTGAATAATTAACCTAACACTTATTTATTTATAAATAAATAAATCTCTATTTAAACACTGGAAAGTATAAGTACTTTCCCGAATTCGATATAATCGAATTTGCCGATTAACTCTCTTCGAGAAATCTCTATTTGATTAACTCTTCTTCGAATAACCTATATTCGATTAACTCCTTCTCGAATAAACGATATTCGATAATCTCTCTTCGAATAACTAATATTCGATAACTCTTCCTTTTCAAATATCTCATATTTGAAAATCTCACTTCGATTAAACTAACATCGATAACTCCCTTCGATGAAACTAACATCGATAACTCCTTTCGATGAAACTAACATCGATAACTCCTTTCGATGAAACTAACATCGATAACTCCTTTCGATGAAACTAACATCGATAATTTAACTCGACGAACTTAACTCTACTCGACTAACTCGACTTACTTGGTTCGACCATTTTGATTCGATTAACTAGGCTCGACTAACTTGACTAACTTAACTCGACTTACTTGGTTCGACCAATTCGATTCGATTAACTAGGCTCGACTAACTTGACTAACTTAACTCGACTTACTTGGTTCGACCAATTCGATTCGATTAACTAGGCTCGACTAACTTGACTAACTTAACTCGACTTACTTGGTTCGACCAATTCGATTCGATTAACTAGGCTCGACTAACTTGACTAACTTAACTCGACTTACTTGGTTCGACCAATTCGATTCAATTAACTAGGCTCGACTAACTTGGTCGAACCACCCAATCAACTCAACTTATTTAACTTAACTTATTTGTCAACTCGATCAACTCAATTAACTCCTATCGAATAACTAATATTCGATTAAACTCCATTCGCTTGACTCTAGATCGCAGCGATCACAATGGTTACGCCTGACTCCCTTAGGAAACATCCGACCGCCGTAGGCTATTTACAGCCCTGCGAATTACGCTAGCAGTCATACGAGATGGCAACTTATCCTGAATACTATGTTTGATTAACTCTATCTCAAATAACTACACTTGATTTACTCTAGTTCGTTTTAACTCTAATCGATTTACTCTAACTAATTAACTCCAACTGGTTAACTCTAACTGATTAACTCTAACTGGTTAACTCTATTTGACTAACTCGACTCGACTAACCCCTTTCGAATAACATATTCGATTAACTAACTTTCGAATACCATATTCGATTAACTAACTTCGAATGTCTATATTCGATTAACTAACTTCGAATACCATATTCGATTAACTAACTTCGAATGTCTATATTCGATTAACTAACTTCGAATACCATATTCGATTAACTTACTTCGAATACCATATTCGATTAACTTTATTCACTTTATAAAGATTTCCTTTCTAACAACGTTTTATTCATTTGAAAAGATTTACTTTTAAATAACGGTTCTACACTTTAAAAAATGATTTCCTCTTTATAACGTTTCCTTTTCAATTCTATTTGTAAATGGTTTACAAATATTTCCTTTTCAAATTTATTCTTGAAATATTCTAACTCCTTAAATTCTCTGAAAAATTTGCCATAACCTCCTTTGTAACGGGAGCATCGGGAAAATCCCCAAACTCGCCACATAGGCCTTTCCATTCAAAAGAAAATGTTTTGAAATTATTTCCCTTTTTAAATATCTCCTATTTATAAATATCCCAATTTATAAACATTTCTTATTTATAAATATTCCACTTTATAAATATCTCTTTTTCAATATCACTTTGAAAAATCTCCTTTATCTACATTCCGGTATGTCATGGTATTCAATCATATCAAATCACGATGTTCAATATCGTCCATACACACACAATCAACAACAGGTTATAATTCACATCATATATCAAAATATATGAAAAATAATAAAATAACTGTTGAGGAATCCAGTCGGATTCCTCCAACCTGTTCTCCTGCATCCACAGATGTTACATAATAAAATTTACATTACTTGCAGTTCCATATGATATATTCTGATAAACAGAATCAATATAGAAATTTAACTAATTGACTAGCAGTTCAATCAAACAATCAACACACAGCAAATCAATCAATATCTAACAGTTCTAAAAATACAACATGAAATTTATAAACTGTTCAGAGTTAGTGAGATTTACTCACATGGGCGCGTTAACCGTTGAATAACGGTTTGCGTCATTTGATTTCGACGGACAATTTATTTCGCCATAAATGGTAACGAGCTCGGATTCACTCCCAGTCATCTCCATTTCGTTGCTCCCGTCCATACGATCCTAATGGATGCAACCGTTCGAAATTCTGATGATATATGACAAAGATATTGAATTTACAATTTCATACGTTATTTAAAATTAATTTAAAATAAAACTTTCAACTGGGCTTAACCTCTTGACTTATGGCCCATCTTCACGTGTACAGCCCAGACCCACGCATCCCTTCTTCCTCCTTCAACAAACCGAACGTGCTTCAGTATCACCGAACACCATTAGCCCACGTTCCTCCCTTCACCGCCACTTCATTCTTCACCGAAAAATTCAACAAAAATCAACATCGAACTCCTGCTAACCATCCCTTTCTCCTCCACCCATTAACATCAAACTCGATAGCACCTTGCCATTTCCGTCGAACAGCTTTCCCAGGTCCAAACAGATGCCGCGCGACCTTCCCTTCCACCGAAGACCACCAAACTTCGCCTACCAGTTCGGTTCCTCACCACCAACCCAAAACTAACATTAGTTTCTCAACCCAAAGCTTCAATTCGCGATGAACCGAAGCCCTAGCTTCAATATCGAAAACCCAAACCCAAAAATGAACGTCGAACTGAAAAATAAGTATACGAGGGTGAAGAGCAGCTATAGGGGAGCTCAAATATATATATATATATATTTCGATTTATGGAATTTGTTTTGATTTATACGAATTTTTCAAACTAAAGGATTCACTGTTTATTTTCTTTCTGAGGAAACGGCGCATATTTTTGACCAAGGAAGATATCTGATTAGGGTTTAGGGTGAAATGTTATTATATAGTATATTTTTAATAATTAAATATTCGATTTTTAAATTTAATTATAAGCAAACGCTATCTGTTCTTGTCCTTAAAAATTTCTGTGACCACACATTATACCCAAAAATCACGAAAATGGACATGAAGCTATAGCTCGACATTACGGTCCCAACGAAACTAGTTTCGTCGAATTCCGACTCCGTATGCTCACACTGCGTATTTTTAACTGTTGAAATACTGACTATTTTACACTCTAAAAATCCCCACGGTCACACACTGACCCTAAAAATCACGAAACTTGGAATCTCTCAACTATTTGACATTGCGGATCCAACAAAACTGGTTTCGTCGAAAACGGAGGTCGTATGAAAAACTGGCTATTTTTCAAGCGCTGAACTGACCCTTTTAAATATATAAATATATTTAAATATTATTAAATTAAATATAAATAAATTTATATTATCGTATATCTTCACATATGATATTGTACAGCTCCAGAATATAATATCAGAATATACAGTTTGATATTTCAGATTTCAGATTTATCGATATTCAATTCATATCGAAAAATCTATTTATAACGTAAATAAAGCGTCGTAAATTATAAAGGAATTCTACAGCGACTTTTCTGAAATTTGATTTGGACGTGAATCAAAATCTACACGACGAAATCCCGATTTTTCTCTTCCACTAGAAAGATATACTCCACCAGCTCCATGCGTTTCTTGTTTCACAGAAATCCAGCTTAAAATGAATCCTGTACATTCAGTTGAAGTTCGAATTGCCAATTTACGAACTGCAGCGCCATTTCAAGCTCTATTATAATTATATTATAATTATACGTTCAAACCGTCGTCGATTGAAAAAAATCGTTATTATATTTCGAATCGAAACTCCACCAAATCTCGTATGCTATTCAATTCACCCGATATTGTGAATTTCACTATTTCCGACTATCTCGACATTAAAATATATTATTATATTATAATTATTTATTAAATATTCAATATTATTTAATTAAACGATCATTAACTTCTCTAAATCACCAATTATATAATTAAATAAATTAATTATATATCTCTAAAAATGCGGGTCATTACATTCTTCCCCACTTAAAATAATTTCGTCCTCGAAATTGCTAAGTTAGAGGACGACCCTATCTATTGGAATTCCTAAGATTTGTTTACACCTTAATTATGATTTCAACCAAACCAATTAATATCGACTGAAATATTTATTCATTCCGACTAACTAAAATTTTCAAAAAATCTGAAAATTTTCTAACACTTTAAACTTTCGAAAAATTTCGCCAGCACCTCCTTTGTACTGGTCAATAACTCAAACTCCAACTCGCCTCTCTGGGCCTTCTTCAACCCAAAAGAAAATCAAAATGCCAAACGGCTTGCCAATTCGGCTCATAAATCTCATATCCATATATAATATAAACTTGTACCTTTTTGTTGGGAATATCAACTCTATCACTTCTATATGCTATCAACTCAGCATATACCAGTGTTATTTCCATCAAAATCCAATCAGTTCATATCCTCAAAACCAAATCGAATTTCATTCGAACCCGAATATCAAATTTCAAATTCTTAACTCATCAACCCAATTCTATAACAGATTATTCTCTAATCCAATTCAATTCTATTTAACTCAGTTCAAGTTAAATTCCAATTTATTTATTCAATTTTTTACCATCTCAATCTCATTAACTTCATAAGTTAAATTCTAATTCCATAACTTAAATTCCTGGGTTTCTTTTAAATCAATTTGAAATAACAATACCAATTCAAAACATTTGAATTTCTAAACAACTTGTTTTCTCAAAATAATTCAAAAACAAAACCTTTGGTAGTAATCCACCACTTAGAAACTCGAAAATCACACCGATGATACTGCGCAGTCATCATCGGAATTATTTTCTAGCGATCCAAGTGATTTCAATACTATATCATTTCAAAACCCTTACTAAATACATCCATTTTGAAAACATCTCAAAATCTCCCAGGAACTTAAAATTTCCTTATTTTAATTCCAAATCCGATTTAAATTCATATTTAATTCATCTTATTTCATATACTTTACTTATATGAATTCTGATCGATTATTTACATAACCATTTCACTTTATAATCTTACTCGATTATAATAACAACCAGTATATCCAATATACATCAAAATATACTTTGGGTAAAATTATTTTCATTTACCCTCTTTTTAAAACATATCGTGACGACCCATCGTATTCGAGTGTTTAGTAACTCCTACCGATACAGTGGATCAAACTGATCGACCAGAACTCATAAACAACTCAACCAATGAATATCCTCAATATAAAACAAATTTTTATATCAAATACAAATACGCACTCGTATATATATACACTCAAACTCAATCTAGGGTATTACTAACCCTATCTCTACCGAGTCACGCCACAGAGCCAAGGTAATTCTTAACTTAAGCTCTGATACCAACTGTAACGACCCGGAAAAATGCGATCTTGGTTATCTGATATACAACACATATCGAACATCCAAGGATCGAAAATAACCGAATAGTTAATGAAAGAAATTAGAAGGTGAGAATAGATAAGATAGAAACTTAGAATAGAAGAAGAAGAAGAACACAACATCAGAGTAACACGAACCTCACAGCGGAACGAATAATCATATAATAGATAACATAACTTTGAAATATAACAGTTATGTATACAATAGCACTTATCAGAGTACAGCACTTACAACACAGCGGAAATAACTATAGCTATATGATCTTGAAGCCTCCTGCTCCAAGCTCTTCAAGTATATCTGTAAAACCCGACTACTTGACTGCCCGTACAAATTTAGGCACCCAAGAGTTTAGGGAAAACAACAAATAAACTCCGGGTCAGTCATGTGACTGGTGTGAATAAACTCAAATCATTTAAAACAGGTATATGATATCTCATAAGACCACGCCGTGAATACAGAACGGGTTTTTCCCTTATGAGAATCCAAACATTTTTGCAAAGCAATATCATTCTGATATTATAATAATGTCTAAGTACAAATAAATATCAGTCTAGTAGAAACGCTTGCATCTCACGTTCTACATATATAGTATACAATCAAAACCGCAAGCACGTATTGGGTAATGGATTTCCAACTATGACAAGGTATGGAATCACCTTCCGATCAGTGTACTCTAGGAACGATACACTGGAGTTCAACAAGAACATCTTGTAACTCAGCCACACATGGCCGACCACTCATTTCGCTTGAATGTATCGAATGTATATCACCAACGGTTGGGATCAGCAACCGTTCCCGTATATATATGGGACAGCGTTGATAGATTTAAGAAACAAATGAATATTCTCTAGATAGGTGATTATACACCCTACTTCGGTGCGACCGACTTAGCCATGTTTCCTGCCCGATTTCTGTCATTTACCGGATGATGAGGCTAGAAGCTACGCTTTATCATTGCATCAGATTCACTTCGAATGCCACATTGTCAGATCCATCGAAAATCACTAATTGACGTCTACAACCATACATTACGTGTCAGCTAAAAGAAGTTTCCTTCTCCGCTTTCACTCTTGGTATAGTTGAAGAAATCAATGTACGTGACCTTTCTGGAAATACTATGTCAGACATCCATCTTCATTCGCTAGAAATGTCACATCGTCATACCCGCCAAATCACAAATTGACTTATCCAAAAATAACACGGGTATACAGCTAAGAGAAACGAATTCCTCCGCCACCAAACGTGAATACGTTTGAACAGATCAACTTACGCGATCCATTGGATATACTCTGTCAGACCTTCGTCCATACAAGTTGTCCTGGGACTGGACAAACCGAAGGTACTATTCTGTAAACAGGATAGCCCTTGCATTTTACTCCGTCTTCAATTATCTTTGGCATATATGATTCGCGACGCTTATGACAATACAGAGTGGTTCTTTGGATAATAATCCAACCGGTCTCTCCATATTAACAACGTTAAAATGGTCAAAACTTCGATAGTCGGTGAGTTAACTATCAAAGAAAAACAAGTGTGCAAACAACGATATTATTTCCAAATGGAAATTATATCGAACAAACATCATTTAACATAAATCTCTTTAGTTCATTTATTTACTTATCTCCTGTTTCTCTATATTCTAAATTCTTATTTTTCTTTTATCAGAAAACATTTCTGATTCTCGTTTGGAAAACATTTCCAAAACTCCTTTACGATCAAACCTTACCATTTCTTAGTTAAGAAGGAAGTCACTCAAGTTGGGGTATAATTACCTCTCAGACCTTAACTGAACAACGTTATAACTTCGAAATGGTCAAAGTTTATCTTTTAATCTTTAACAACTTCTTTACGCCTTTCTCGGATCCAATTTTACTAATCCACTTCTATATTTAGAACATTGGTTATAACGATAACGTTATAATCCCTACTTTCGAATTATCTAACTTTAATTATAACTTCTATTTTTATTAGTGAATAATTAACCTAACACTTATTTATTTATAAATAAATAAATCTCTATTTAAACACTGGAAAGTATAAGTACTTTCCCGAATTCGATATAATCGAATTTGCCGATTAACTCTCTTCGAGAAATCTCTATTTGATTAACTCTTCTTCGAATAACCTATATTCGATTAACTCCTTCTCGAATAAACGATATTCGATAATCTCTCTTCGAATAACTAATATTCGATAACTCTTCCTTTTCAAATATCTCATATTTGAAAATCTCACTTCGATTAAACTAACATCGATAACTCCCTTCGATGAAACTAACATCGATAACTCCTTTCGATGAAACTAACATCGATAACTCCTTTCGATGAAACTAACATCGATAACTCCTTTCGATGAAACTAACATCGATAATTTAACTCGACGAACTTAACTTGACTCGACTAACTCGACTTACTTGGTTCGACCATTTTGATTCGATTAACTAGGATCGACTAACTTGACTAACTTAACTCGACTTACTTGGTTCGACCAATTCGATTCGATTAACTAGGCTCGACTAACTTGACTAACTTAACTCGACTTACTTGGTTTGACCAATTCGATTCGATTAACTAGGCTCGACTAACTTGACTAACTTAACTCGACTTACTTGGTTCGACCAATTCGATTCGATTAACTAGGCTCGACTAACTTGACTAACTTAACTCGACTTACTTGGTTCGACCAATTCGATTCGATTAACTAGGCTCGACTAACTTGGTCGAACCACCCGATCAACTCAACTTATTTAACTTAACTTATTTCTCAACTCGATCAACTCAATTAACTCCTATCGAATAACTAATATTCGATTAAACTCCATTCGCTTGACTCTAGATCGCAGCGATCACAATGGTTACGCCTGACTCCCTTAGGAAACATCCGACCGCCGTAGGCTATTTACAGCCCTGCGAATTACGCTAGCAGTCATACGAGATGGCAACTTATCCTGAATACTATGTTTGATTAACTCTATCTCAAATAACTACACTTGATTTACTCTAGTTCGTTTTAACTCTAATCGATTTACTCTAACTAATTAACTCCAACTGGTTAACTCTAACTGATTAACTCTAACTGGTTAACTCTATTTGACTAACTCGACTCGACTAACCCCTTTCGAATAACATATTCGATTAACTAACTTTCGAATACCATATTCGATTAACTAACTTCGAATGTCTATATTCGATTAACTAACTTCGAATACCATATTCAATTAACTAACTTCGAATGTCTATATTCGATTAACTAACTTCGAATACCATATTCGATTAACTTACTTCGAATACCATATTCGATTAACTTTATTCACTTTATAAAGATTTCCTTTCTAACAACGTTTTATTCATTTGAAAAGATTTACTTTTAAATAACGGTTCTACACTTTAAAAAATGATTTCCTCTTTATAACGTTTCCTTTTCAATTCTATTTGTAAATGGTTTACAAATATTTCCTTTTCAAATTTATTCTTGAAATATTCTAACTCCTTAAATTCTCTGAAAAATTTGCCATAACCTCCTTTGTAACGGGAGCATCGGGAAAATCCCCAAACTCGCCACATAGGCCTTTCCATTCAAAAGAAAATGTTTTGAAATTATTTCCCTTTTTAAATATCTCCTATTTATAAATATCCCAATTTATAAACATTTCTTATTTATAAATATTCCACTTTATAAATATCTCTTTTTCAATATCACTTTGAAAAATCTCCTTTATCTACATTCTGGTATGTCATGGTATTCAATCATATCAAATCACGATGTTCAATATCGTCCATACACACACAATCAACAACAGGTTATAATTCACATCATATATCAAAATATATGAAAAATAATAAAATAACTGTTGAGGAATCCAGTCGGATTCCTCCAACCTGTTCTCCTGCATCCACAGATGTTACATAATAAAATTTACATTACTTGCAGTTCCATATGATATATTCTGATAAACAGAATCAATATAGAAATTTAACTAACTGACTAGCAGTTCAATCAAACAATCAACACACAGCAAATCAATCAATATCTAACAGTTCTAAAAATACAACATGAAATTTATAAACTGTTCAGAGTTAGTGAGATTTACTCACATGGGCGCGTTAACTGTTGAATAACGGTTTGCATCATTTGATTTCGACGGACAATTTATTTCGCCATAAATTGTAACGAGCTCGGATTCACTCCCAGTCATCTCCATTTCGTTGCTCCCGTCCATACGATCCTAACGGATCCAACCGTTCGAAATTCTGATGATATATGACAAAGATATTGAATTTACAATTTCATACGTTATTTAAAATTAATTTAAAATAAAACTTTCAACTGGGCTTAACCTCTTGACTTACGGCCCATCTTCATGTGTACAGCCCAGACCCACGCATCCCTTCTTCCTCCTTCAACAAACCGAACGTGCTTCAGTATCACCGAACACCATTAGCCCACGTTCCTCCCTTCACCGCCACTTCATTCTTCACCGAAAAATTCAACAAAAATCAACATCGAACTCCTGCTAACCATCCCTTCCTCCTCCACCCATTAACATCAAACTCGGTAGCACCTTGCCATTTCCGTCGAACAGCTTTCCCAGGTCCAAACAGATGTCGCGCGACCTTCCCTTCCACCGAAGACCACCAAACTTCGCCTACCAGTTCGGTTCCTCACCACCAACCCAAAACTAACATTAGTTTCTCAACCCAAAGCTTCAATTCGCGATGAACCGAAGCCCTAGCTTCACTATCGAAAACCCAAACCCAAAAATGAACGTCGAACTGAAAAATAAGTATACGAGGGTGAAGAGCAGCTATAGGGGAGCTCAAATATATATATATTTCGATTTATGGAATTTGTTTTGATTTATACGAATTTTTCAAACTAAAGGATTCACTGTTTATTTTCTTTCTGAGGAGACGGCGCATATTTTTGACCAAGGAAGATATCTGATTAGGGTTTAGGGTGAAATGTTATTATATAGTATATTTTTAATAATTAAATATTCGATTTTTATATTTAATTATAAGCAAACGCTATTTGTTCTTTTCCTTAAAAATTCCTGTGACCATACATGATACCCAAAAATCACGAAAATGGACATGAAGCTATAGCTCGACATTACGGTCCCAACGAAACTAGTTTCGTCGAATTCCGACTCCGTATGCTCACACTGCGTATTTTTAACTGTTGAAATACTGACTATTTTACACTCTAAAAATCCCCACGGTCACACACTGACCCTAAAAAGCACGAAACTTGGAATCTGTCAACTATTTGACATTGCGGATCCAACAAAACTGGTTTCGTCGAAAACGGAGGTCGTTTGAAAAACTGGCTATTTTTCAAGCGCTGAACTGACCCTTTTAAATATATAAATATATTTAAATATTATTAAATTAAATATAAATAAATTTATATTATCGTATATCTTCACATATGATATCGTATAGCTCCAGAATATCATATTAGAATATACAGTTTGATATTTCAGATTTCAGATTTATCGATATTCAATTCATATCGAAAAATCCATTTATAACGTAAATAAAGCGTCGCAAATTATAAAGGAATTCTACAGCGACTTTTCTGAAATTTGATTTGGACGTGAATCAAAATCTACACGACGAAATCCCGATTTTTCTCTTCCACTAGAAAGATATACTCCACCAGGGTAACACCCTACCTCCGCCAGGGTGGCTCTTGCAAGCACTCTGACTTTGGAGGGGCGTTAAAACAGGTAAACATGCGTAATGATATATCAAGGCAGAACAAGAACATATGTATATATGTAAACGGAGTAAATAAGATAAGTAAAACAGCGGAAGATTTCAAACTATTTCAAAACAAGTATGGTACAACATAATGTTAACTTTCCACATACACAAGTCTAGATAAAAACAATATCACTAAAAAAAACTGAAATACATAAGTACTATCCCCAAAATAAGTGATGACCATAGCTAGCTTCATGTCAAGACCGTACATGAGCTAAAATCCCACAAGCAAGTGATCAGAAATCCAAGCTAAGCTCCAATATTCCCACCCTGAGAACCTTGGGGGGGGGGGGAACGGAAGAAAAGAGGCGAAAGAAAAACAGGTCAGTCAAAAAGACTGAGTAAGCCCTACTACAATCAATGTAAACTGATAAAGTTAACTGGCATGAGAAGCAGGGATGAACATAAGGATAACAACATACTAGCATGATGATTAACTAACAAGGTAGATAAAGGTGTCATCGCATAATCAGGATTAAGGTTTTGCACCACAGGTGTACTAGCAAACTAACATGACTTGAATAAACAAGTATTGATCCCTTGGCCTAAGCTTTGACCCAATAACATGAAATGACCCTAATACGAGGTCCAATAACATGAAGTGACCCTAATACGAGGTCCAATAACATGAAGTGACCCTAATACGAGGTCCAATATCATGAAGTGACCCTAATACGAGGTCCAATAACATGAAGTGACCCTAATACGAGGTCCAATAACATGAAGTGACCCTAATACGAGGTCCAACCAAATGGTCTAGTCGATCGGCTCCCTATAAGCCTAACTCGTCACGTGTTGGTGTCAATACGGCCCAAACATAATTGTAGTCAGACTGTGTCGGGTCCACCCTTCGGGTGTATCAAGCCCTAGGGTGTAAACCCCTGGACACCATAAACATAAGTGCACAGTCTCGATCTACTGGTACCTGTGCATGTTTTCTCCGGCTACGGACTATGTGCATGACCATAGTCCGTCCGGAACTACACCGGCGTACCACTCTGCCGTCGTTTTTGGTCTCTTACCTCAAGTCCAGTAATCGTGCCCCTCCCTAGCCTAGTCCCTAGGGTCTTAATGATACAAACTTGGGATTACTGCTGGAGTGGACCCCCCGCTGCTAGGATTTTCTAGTGGGTTAAGTACGGTTTAACCCTCTTGCTAATCATGGATTAACTTGGTTAAGTGTAACGATGAGTTCACGACTTAACCCTGATTAATCTACCAAGCCTACATTGGTTAAGTATTAAGTGGACCATGACTTAACCCTAATCATGAGGCATTAATTAATTTAATGTGCCTTAACCTCTCACATTAGACCTTGTTGTGGTTACTAATTAAGCCGGGCGGGTCCGGGTAGCTTTACACCACAACTTGGTCTAACCTCGGGTTCAAGGTACAACATGACCAACTTCTCACATTGGGTCCTATTGTTTGTAGCAACTAGTTCAGCCGGTCGGTTCCGGGTAGTTTTACGCTACAAACTCAACCCAAACTCGAGTTGGTCACACTTATATTTTCTAAGTGTCATGTCCATCATGTTTCCAAAATATATTACAAGTTTTCAGGAATTTGGGTAGACCTAACTTAATAGGTAAATTCCCAATGGGTAGACCTAACTTAATAGGTAAATTCCCAATCTTATGTTTTTATGTCTTTTAAGTTTACCCAACCCCAAACGCAATCCCATCGTTTACATATCGCAATAGCGCATAAAGGATAGAAAGAGGGAACTTGGCATAATCATGACATAAAGGTGTTGAAGCCACAAGTTTAACATGGTGGCATATGAAATGTACATATGTTCATATACTTGCATATTACATTTTTAGGCCTCAAAAGTATGCATAAAACCAAACTTAGCATAATGGTGATACATGGTGCTACATGACATGTAGAAATGGCCATAAGTTCGCATTTAGCCTCACATGCAAGTTATCATAAGAGATATGATAACTTACATGTTGCCAAAATGCAACCTTTAGCATAAAGCTTGAAGCTTTAAGCTCATAAACCCAAGATAAGCTTGCATAACATGATAACATGAACAAAATGATCAACCCAAACTTGCATAACATAACTTGCATATCATATGACAAACTTGCATATCAAACTTTCATAACATAACATGGTAAACTTGCATATCATAACATGTCAAACTTGCATAACATGACATAGTAAACTTGCATATCATGGCAAACTTGCATATCATAATGATCAACCAAACTTGCATCATTCATTTAACTTTAGAGTTTAAATATGAAAGTAGAAAAGGGCTTACAATGCTTATGAAGACACAAAAATATATATAGATTGAGACAAATCCCTTATGCAATCAAATAAACCCAAAATGCAAGCTCCAATAGAAAAACCCTTGAGCCAAAATGATCAAAACCCTTGCTTTATGATGTAAATATGGAAACTTGACTTGAATGCAAGCTAATGACACTCATACAAGCTTGAAAACACTTGTATGCATGGAAAATCTCTCATAGAAATAACTTAGAATTTTATGAAGAGAGTGGAGGCCATGAGAGGAATGATTTTGCAATAGTTTAGTTGTAGGATTGATTAATGATGATTTAGGGTTAGGTTAGGGGCTTATTTATAGAGATTAGGATTAGTTTCAACCTTAGGATTAAACCATAATTCCAATCTCAGCCCTTAAAACCAAATCTGGCCCCAAAACCCAACCAAAACCCCAAAATGGTGCACCAGGCAAAACTGCCCGGCTGAACCAAGTCGACACCCAAGTCGACAGGGCTGTCGACTTGGGCCTAACCATGTCGACTGCCCAGTCGACAGGGCTGTCGACATGGGTGGTCTGGCGGGAAATTTCCCGCCTGCGCCCAACTGCCCTAATTTCCAACTTCAAACTTGAATTTGAAATCTGTTTTTACTTTGAAGTTTTCTGAAAACTTCGTTGGGCCTTAATCGGGTCATACGGACCCCGATTTTCGAAAACTCGGACTCTATTTCGCGTATTTTTCCGAGACGAACGCAATGGCATAGCCCGTTTCCCTTGATTCAGATTTATAAATTAAATTCTGCCTCGATTTACGTTATAACAGGTTATTGAAAATACGGGTTGTTACATTCTCCCCTCCTTAAAGGATTTCGTCCCCGAAATCTTCAAGTTAGGAAGAACGTATCCTACCTCCAACATCCATCTACTCAAAACATCATCCACGAGCAATCATTGTCCTTACAAGATTCTAAATGTTGTATGAACATATGCAAAGGTGTGTGTATATGTACCTATCTAATGCAAATATCATCAATGCAAATTATGTTAGTGAAATGAATCCATATGTATGCAATTCCTAACATAATGTATAACATCTATATGTGTGCACATAACATACATCCATATGCAACATCCATGTGATAACACAAAAATTTTCATCCATGAATAAGCATAAACACTCATGCATATGCAATATGAGGAGTGTGTGAGCCGATCTAGTGCCTAATGTGTATAATGCATCCACGAGTAACCACTTGCAAACACTTGCAACCACTTGCAAACATCAAGCATAACATGTTTCAAACACATGTTTCATCCAAAGGGTTTCTACCTAAGGTTCTCATGACGAGATTAACGCGATAAACTAGATAAATATGGATAGCAAAGAGAAAGATATGCTAACAAAGAAAAGAGATTGAGAGTGTACCCTCAAAAAGGAATGGATAAAGCCCACGCATCTTCTCCTCGGTTTCCCAAATTGCGTCTTCTTCGGCTTCACCCCATTGAACCTTCACCAACTTGACCTCTCGATTCCTTAGCTTCTTGGTCTCCGTTCCCAAGATACAAATCGGAGCTCTCCTCAAGGTAGCCTCTTTCTCCACTTCCACATCTTTCAGAACACTTGGCTCAACAACCTCTGTTGATTCATGTAAACACTTCCGGAGATGCGAGACATGAAAAACATCGTGTACTCCGGCAAGCTTCTCGGGCAACTCCACTCTATAAGCCATCTGCCTGATCCTCTCTATAATAGGGAATGGTCCAACAAACCTCGGTGCTAATTTCCCAACGGCTCCAAATCGGACCACATTCCGCAAAGGAGAAACCTTCACGAAAACCATATCCCCAACATCAAACTCCAAATCAGTTCTTCGCTTATCAGCATAGGATTTCTGTCGGTCTTGGGCCGCTTTCATTTGTCTCCGAATCAACTCGACCTTCTCGGATGTATCTCTGACCATATCAGGCCCAAGTATAAGCTCATCTGTAGTCTCCCACCAACATGTAGGCGACTTGCACGGCCTCCCATATAAAGCTTCAAATGGTGCCATCCCTATGCTTGCCTGATAACTGTTATTATATGCAAACTCAACAAGAGGAAGATGGTCTTCCCAAGTACCACCAAAATCCAGAATACAAAGCCTCAACAGATCCTCGAGTACCCTATTCACCCTTTCGGTTTAACCGTCCGTCTGTGGGTGATAAGCCGTACTTAGATTCAACCTCGTGCCCATAGCTTCTTGCAAGATGTTCCAGAATTGACTTGTAAAGATTGGGTCACGGTCACCGACTATACTAGAAGGGACTCCATGTAGTCTCACAATCTCACGAAGATATACAGACGCTAGCCAAGATGCGGTCCTCTTGTTCTTTACCGGAATGAAATGAGCACTCTTCGTAAGTCTATCCACAATAACCCAAATGCTCGTATTCCCTTTCCTGGACCTTGGTAGCCCATCGATAAAATCCATGGAAATACTCTCCCACTTCCATAGTGGAACGTCTAGAGGATGCAATAGCCCACCGGGCTTCTTCGACTCGGCCTTAACTTGCTGGCAAATGATACATCTAGAGACAAACTCTGCCACTTCCTTCTTCATCCCAGGCCAAAAGAAAATGCGCTTCATATCTTTATACATCTTATCTCCGCCCGGATGTATAGTCAACTTAGAGCGATGCGCTTCCTCAAGAACTTTTCTTACTAAATCTTCTACCATTGGGACACATAACCTTCCGTCTCTCCTCAGCCAACCCTTGTCATCAATAGAATATCGAGCGAGATGACTAGACGCCTCTCCTCGAATCAGCTTATCCATAATCTCAACTATCTGAGGGTCTTCTCTCTGCGAAGCCCCAACTTGATCAAGAAGGGTAGGTCTGAGTTCTAGAGATGCTAAAGAACCGGTCATCAACTCAACCGCCAAAGAGAAATCAAAGGTTACCACATACTCTAAATTCTTCATCTCAGCGAATAGAGGACTCAGAGTCAACCTTTTTCTACTCAATGCATCTGCTACCACATTCCCCTTGCCAGGGGTATAAGCTATCTCAAAATCGTAGGACGCCAAGAATTCCATCCATCTTTGTTGCCTCAGATTCAGATCCTTCTGAGAAAAGAGATACTTCAATGACTTGTGATCGGTATAAAGCTCAAATCTTTCTCCCAGAAGATAATGGCACCAAGCCTTGAGTGCATATACTATTGCTGCCAACTCTAAGTCATGAGTGGGATAATTCTTCTCATGCACTTTGAGTTGTCTACCGCCAAAGCATATCACTCTTCCTTCTTGCATCAGAACAGCTCCTAACCCCGTGCCACATGCATCGGTGTATACTGTAAATAACTTCCCTCCATCGGGCAAAGCTAGAACAGGTGCTGATGTGAGAGCTCTCTTGAGCTTCTGAAAAGCAGGCTCGCATTCTATGCTCCAAGAAAAAACTAAATTTTTCTTCGTCAATTTAGTGAGAGGAGCGGAAATCTTCGCGAAGTCCTTGATGAACTTCTGGTAAAAGCCTGCAAGACCTAGAAAACTTCTCACTTCGGTTGCATTCCTTGGAGTCTTCCAATCCTGAACTGCAACTACCTTAGAGGGATCCACCGCTAAGCCTTGCTTAGATACTATATGCCCAAGGAATCTAACTTCCCTTCTCCAAAAGTGACACTTGGAGAACTTGGCCTTCAACTGATGCGCTCTAAGCGTATCCATCACCTCCACGAGATGCCTTGCGTGCTCTTCCTCATCCTTAGAGAAGATCAGAATATCATCTACGAAGACCACGACAAACTTGTTCAAGAACTCCCTGAACGCCCTACTCATCAAGTCCACGAAATATGCAGGTGCATTAGTCAAGCCGAACGGCATGACAAGCCATTCGAAGAATCCATCTGGAGTTCTGAATGCAGTCTTGTCTATACTATCTTCAGCTACCATGAGCTGATGGAATCCAGTAGCAAGATCAAGCTGAGAGAAAATAGAAGCACCGATAAGCTGGTCAAAGAGATCAACAAACCTCGGTAACGGGTGTCGGTTCTTCTTAGTCAGCTTATTCAACTCTCGATAGTCAACACAAAGTCGGAGAGAACCATCTGCCTTGGTAGCAAATACCACAGGCGCTCCCCATTCAGATATACTTCGTCTAATGAAGTTCTTCTCAAGCAACTCCTTCACTTTCTTACTTAGCTCCCGCCTTTCACGCGGAGCCATGTGCCGAATGGGCAAAGAAACCGGCTTTGCATTATCCACCAGATAAATGCGGAAATCAATCTCTCGCTTAGGGGGCAACCCCCTAACTTCATCGAAAACATCCGGATACTCTCGAACCACTCTCACAGACTGAAGAGTTTCCATTGACGAGTCGAGTGATTCAAGATAGCACAACATGACAGGACCTCTCGGATTACAAGAAATTTCTAGGGTGTTTCTGAGGCGAGTCACGAGCCTCACAACCCTATGCTCACAATCAAGGATGGCTCCATATCTGGACAACCAATCCATGCCCAATATCAATCCGTATCCGCTAAAACCAAGAACATAAGCACTACACAAGAACTCTACACTCAGTATAGAGATCCTCAAATCCCCACATATCATAGACAGATGGGCGGAACCCCCAATAGGATTTGAGACACAGACGGGATCATCTACCAAGCTAGTACTAAGGTGCAAACTATCAACAAGATCAGATGAGATAAAGCTATGCGATGCACCAGAATCAAACAAGGTACGAACTGGAAAATCAGAAATATATACAAGGCTCTCAACAGAAATACTACCTCGATCGGGAACTGGAGCGGCATTGAGAGCATGAACTTGCCCTCCTGAAGGTCCAGCACGCTGAGTCTGACCCTGGCCTTGCCCTTGCTTCTTCGGGCAATCCTTACTGAAATGTCCAGTCTCACCGCAGAAAAAGCATTCACCATTCTTCCTTTTCCTCTTCTTACAATCCTTAATAAGATACCCAACTGAACCGCAATAATGGCACTTCCCCTTTTTGTTATTGCCCTTGTTGTTGTTCCCCTTGTTGCCTTGACTCTTGTTCTTGTTCTTGTTCTGATTGCTCTGACCACTTGGATTACCCTGATTCCCATTCCACTGGGAATCAGTCTTCTTGGCTTGAGTATCATTCATCTTGATCTCTTTCTTGACATCTCCCTGAAGTAACGCCATATCAACCAAGCTCTCAAACGTGGCCCCATGGGGAATATGTGACATAGCCAATCCCTGCAACGGCTCATTCAATCCTCTAGCAAAACGAAGAGCCTTCTTCTGAGGAGTACTCACCATATCCAAGCCAAAACGAGCTAACTGATTGAACTTGTTCACATATTCTTTGACAGACATATCTCCTTGTTTCAAAGTTATGAACCTCTCCATTTGCAGATTCTCCTCAGCAGAAGATAGTAACTTAAGCACGAACCTTGCCCTGAAATCGGCCCAAGTCTCAACAGGCCTAGTACAATTGGTGACTTCCCACCAATAAGCGGCTTCATCCTTCATAAGCCAAACCGCCAACAAGATCTTCCTCTGATCGTCTAACCCAAAGATAGCAAATAAATCCTCGGTCTCTTTCAACCAATTTCTGGCCTCTACAAAAGTCTCAGTGCCTTGAAAGTTCTTGCCACCCATTGCTTTGAAATCTTTGCAAGTCTTTGCGAAGTCAGCTTGAGGATGCAGAGGGGGAGGAGGAAGAGGAACCTCAGCGATAGGAGGAGGAGGAACATTAACTACCGGAGGAGGAGGAACATCTGCGGGGCCGGCTTCAGTCGCCCTAGCCTCCAAAAGTCTCCTATACCAAACAGGTATGTGTACTCCCTCCAGAATAGCAAAGTTATCGGCCATACTGAAAACGAAGAAAAAGACAGATTCAGAATGGAGAAAAACGAAGGAATTTTGCTAATGGCTTTTTGGGGAATATCCTTTAAAATAAACTAGACTTTTCTTTGGAAAATACTTTATACTTGGTTTTGAAACTAGTTTTCCAAAAGTTTTAAAAACCTTTTCGTTCCTTCTCGTAAACCATATGCTCTGATACCAAATGTAACACCCCACCTCCGCCAGGGTGGCTCTTGCAAGCACTCTGACTTTGGAGGGGCGTTAAAACAGGTAAACATGCATAATGATATATCAAGGCAGAACAAGAACATATGTATATATGTAAACGGAGTAAATAAGATAAGTAAAACAGCGGAAGATTTCAAACTATTTCAAAACAAGTCTAGTACAACATAATGTTAACTTTCCAAATACACAAGTCTAGATAAAAATAATATCACTAAAAAAAACTGAAATACATAAGTACTATCCCCAAAATAAGTGATGACCATAGCTAGCTTCATGTCAAGACCGTACATGAGCTAAAATCCCACAAGCAAGTGATCAGAAATCCAAGCTAAGCTCCAATATTCCCACCCTGAGAACCTTGGGGGGGAACGGAAGAAAAGAGGCGAAAGAAAAACAGGTCAGTCAAAAAGACTGAGTAAGCCCTACTACAATCAATGTAAACTGATAAAGTTAACTGGCATGAGAAGCAGGGATGAACATAAGGATAACAACATACTAGCATGATGATTAACTAACAAGGTAGATAGAGGTGTCATCGCATAATCAGGATTAAGGTTTTGCACCATAGGTGTACTAGCAAACTAACATGACTTGAATAAACAAGTATTGATCCCTTGGCCCAAGCTTTGACCCAATAACATGAAATGACCTTAATACGAGGTCCAATAACATGAAGTGACCCTAATACGAGGTACAATAACATGAAGTGACCCTAATACGAGGTCCAATAATATGAAGTGACCCTAATACGAGGTCCAATAACATGAAGTGACCCTAATACGAGGTCCAATAACATGAAGTGACCCTAATACGAGGTCCAACCAAACGGTCTAGTCGATCGGCTCCCTATAAGCCTAACTCGTCACGTGTTGGTGTCAATACGGCCCAAACATAATTGTAGTCAGACTGTGCCGGGTCCACCCTTCGGGTGTATCAAGCCCTAGGGTGTAAACCCCCGGACACCATAAACAAAAGTGCACAGTCTCAATCTACTGGTACCCGTGCATGTTTTCTCCGGCTACGGACTATGTGCACGACCATAGTCCGTCCGGAACTACACTGGCGTACCACTCTGCCGTCGTTTTTGGTCACTTACCTCAAGTCCAGTAATCGTGCCCCTCCCTAGCCTAGTCCCTAGGGTCTTAATGATACAAACTTGGGATTACTGCTGGAGTGGACCCCCCGTTGCTAGGATTTTCTAGTGGGTTAAGTACGGTTTAACCCTCTTGCTAATCATGGATTAACTTGGTTAAGTGTAACGATGAGTTCACGACTTAACCCTGATTAATCTACCAAGCCTACATTGGTTAAGTATTAAGTGGACCATGACTTAACCCTAATCATGAGGCATTAATTAATTTAATGTGCCTTAACCTCTCACATTAGACCTTGTTGTGGTTACTAGTTAAGTCGGGCGGGTCCGGGTAGCTTTACACCACAACTTGGTCTAACCTCGGGTTCAAGGTACAACATGACCAACTTCTCATATTGGGTCTTATTGTTTGTAGAAACTAGTTAAGCCGGTCGGTTCCGGGTAGTTTTACGCTACAAACTCAACCCAACCTCGAGTTGGTCACACTTATATTTTCTAAGTGTCATGTCCATCATGTTTCCAAAATATATTACAAGTTTTCAAGAATTTGGGTAGAACTAACTTAATAGGTAAATTCCCAATGGGTAGACCTAACTTAATAGGTAAATTCCCAATCTTATGTTTTTATGTCTTTTAAGTTTACCCAACCCCAAACGCAATCCCATCGCTTACATATCGCAATAGCGCATAAAGGATAGAAAGAGGGAACTTGGCATAATCATGACATAAAGGTGTTGAAGCCACAAGTTTAACATGGTGGCATATGAAATGTACATATGTTCATATACTTGCATATTACATTTTTAGGCCTCAAAAGTATGCATAAAACCAAACTTAGCATATTGGTGATACATGGTGCTACATGACATGTAGAAATGGCCATAAGTTCGCATTTAGACTCACATGCAAGTTATCATAAGAGATATGATAACTTACATGTTGCCAAAATGCAACCTTTAGCATAAAGCTTGAAGCTTTAAGCTCATAAACCCAAGATAAGCTTGCATAACATGATAACATGAACAAAATGATCAACCCAAACTTGCATAACATAACTTGCATATCATATGACAAACTTGCATATCAAACTTGCATAACATAACATGGTAAACTTGCATATCATAACATGTCAAACTTGCATAACATGACATAGTAAACTTGCATATCATGGCAAACTTGCATATCATAATGATCAACCAAACTTGCATCATTCATTTAACTTTAGAGTTTAAATATGAAAGTAGAAAAGGGCTTACAATGCTTATGAAGACACAAAAATATATATAGATTGAGACAAAGCCCTTATGCAATCAAATAAACCCAAAATGCAAGCTCCAATAGAAAAACCCTTAAGCCAAAATGATCAAAACCCTTGCTTTATGATGTAAATATGGAAACTTGACTTGAATGCAAGCTAATGACACTCATACAAGCTTGAAAACACTTGTATGCATGGAAAATCTCTCATAGAAATAACTTAGAATTTTATGAAGAGAGTGGAGGCCATGAGAGGAATGATTTTGCCATAGTTTAGTTGTAGGATTGATTAATGATGATTTAGGGTTAGGTTAGGGGCTTATTTATAGAGATTAGGATTAGTTTCAACCTTAGGATTAAACCCTAATTCCAATCTCAGCCCTTAAAACTGAATCTGGCCCCAAAACCCCAAAATGGTGCACCAGGCAAAACTGTCCGGCTGAGCCAAGTCGACACCCAAGTCGACAGGGCTGTCGACTTGAGCCTAACCATGTCGACTGCCCAGTCGACAGGGCTGTCGACATGGGTGGTCTGGCGGGAAATTTCCCGCCTGCGCCCAACTGCCCTAATTTCCAAATTCAAACTTGAATTTGAAATCTGTTTTTACTTTGAAGTTTTCTGAAAACTTCGTTGGGCCTTAATCGGGTCATACGGACCCCGATTTTCGAAAACTCGGACTTTATTTCACGTATTTTTCCGAGACGAATGCAATGGCATAGCCCGTTTCCCTTGATTCAGATTTATAAATTAAATTCTGCCTCGATTTACGTTATAACAGGTTATTGAAAATACGGGTTGTTACAACCAGCTCCATGCGTTTCTTGTTTCACAGAAATCCAGCTTAAAATGAATCCTGTACATTCGGTTGAAGTTCGAATCGCCAATTTACAAACTGCAGCGCCATTTCAAGCTCTATTATAATTATATTATAATTATACGTTCAAACCGTCATCGATTGAAAAAAATCGTTATTATATTTCGAATCGAAACTCCACCAAATCTCGTATGTTATTCAATTCACACGATATTGTGAATTTCACTATTTCTGACTATCTCGACATTAAAATATATTATTATATTATAATTATTTATTAAATATTCAATATTATTTAATTAAACGATCATTAACTTCTCTAAATCACCAATTATATAATTAAATAAATTAATTATATATCTCTAAAAATGCGGGTCATTACATCTATGAAGTATAAAATTACATAGAGTCAATACATTAACCCTTATGTTTAAAGTTCAATGTCCTAAGACGTATCAACAGTAAAATGGAAATGATATCATATATCAATTCATAATTTCATTCTGTAATTTGTATTAAATACGTATTTATTAACAGTGAAATAAACAATTTCTGGTCATATAAGTACTTGTATAAAATTCCCGCATGCTCATAAGGGTTTGATACTATGAGAATTCATTTATACTGAAACTAATTTCAATACTTAAAGAACTATGTTCTTAAATCTAGTTTGTTTGAAATATTAGTACTAGTTTGGTTTCTCCAAATAAACAATTGGTTTTGAAGAGAAAAATCACAGCATTATGTTATCTAATAACATGGATGCAAAACATCAATCAACCAAACTTAGTTTAAACAACTTAAATGAACAATATTTTAACATTTAAAGTCATTGTTCAAATAAAATCCAATTCCTCTAATTAAGAGAATGTAATAACAATATGAAATTGAATCAATGTTCAGTATTAAGGATGAATCTCCTTTTTAGTAGTTGTATCATATACATCAAAATTTAACTACAGCAAACAATTTTACTTTAGTATCGAATACTATTTTTGATCACAGTGGAACGGTTTGAATTCTATAAATGAAATTACTTTAAAATATAATACCAGTGGGTTCTAATACATGATTATCTAGTAATTCAAATAGGTAGAAACAAAATCATGATTCAAAATACTAAATTTCTCAAGCCTATAGCTCTGATACGATTATTGGGTAATTCGATCTAATCGAAACCCTATGTTCTAACAATTTAAATGATTTAAATTAAGGATCTATGCGAAATAAGTAAATCAATTAAATTAGATTACAACTTATTACTCACCGTATTGAAATCAGATGAAACTTCGAATTGAAATGAATTGATGCGTCGAATCTGAGCAAGACAGATGTGAAGACCCGCAACTTCCCCGTAAAGGAAAGCGTCGGATAGTTCGAGAACAAGCCACAACAGAACGCATATAAAAGAACATTTCATTGTATATTACAACAATGCATCAGATTACAAGAATATACAGAGTATAAATGAATATTACACAGAAATATCAGAGATTTAAATTACATTTAAATACATAGCAGCGGAAAATAATACGATACACAACTAGAAGTAGATATACGGATACAAAGCTTTCCGGATATCGTTCCAGCTGTAAACCAGGATCCTGTGAATATAAATCTGCAAAACCAAAACTACTAGCTGCCCGTGTCAAAAATAAGGGCACCCAGAGTTTAGGTTAAAACAATAAACTCCAGGTCAGTCATGTGACTGGTGTGAGAACTAAAACAGTTATTAATCTTTATTTTTAAAGATAGGTAAATCAAGGGACCACGCCGTATAACACGGAACGGGTTTCCTCCCAAGAATACCAGTGCATAAAACAACAGCGCAATGCTAAATAAAGAAAAATGGAGCTGTTATAAGACCCAGGTCCCATCACACAATGCAACGCAGTCGAGGATAGGGTTTTCCCTTATAACAACCAAAGAATGCTTGATACGTTTAAAACAAATCATTTGATACTAATATAAGTGCATAGTGTATAAAACACTTCAAATCATAAGTATCAATCATAGGCGGCATGAGCGCCCCATCCCACTATGTCGCCATATATAGGATTACAACTAAAACCGCAAGATCACGTATTTGGAAATTGGATTTCCGTCTATGAACCGAGGCAAAAGATAGTCCTCAACCGATTCGAGACGCTCTAGCCCGCCCCTCAGGCAAGTACTCTGTCAAGCCTTTGGATCGTCAGGGCCGGTCCACCGATGTGGATTAAAATGCCTGAACACTACGTTTCCCCACCCTATGGGGTGTAAGTCTGGTCCGTCAGCCGACCAGAATGCATCGGCCGAAACCGATATAACCGAGGCGCCTCGCAACAGCAACAACCACATAAGTCAAACTCGTCAGGGCGTGTAAAACCACTGACGCCACTTCTAGCTAGAAAGAAACGCAAGTCCTCCCTGAGGTCCGTCTCCCGTTTTTGGTTCATACCGGGTGTGAAACACGCGAGGTAAACGTTACACAAAGCTACGCCACGAAGGCCGTGCTTTGATCATCACCACAAGACTTTGCTTTTCAACAGAAGCCTTGATCATTTGCATCTTAGCATGCCACACAGGCAAACCATCCTATGCAACCGATATCAGTCACACAGAATGAAATCCGATGTCAGACACACAGTCCATTTACAAGTCCGTCCTGGGTCTGAACGAAACCGGAGGCACCTATTACCCCGCATATCCATCGATCTCCAAGTACGTCTGGACGATCACTAACTGTTTCCATCTTCTTGGGTGTACAACCCAATCAAGATCATCAGTTATCACCCAAACGACGTGAAGACCTCCGGTCTTCGAACATCGTCTTCATCTTCGACTTATCGTCGTATCAGTTATTCAGAATGGGATAAACCCGGTCTTTCCGAATAACTCGCGTATATTTAAATAAGTGTTACACAAACACAACATACGCCTCATTCCAATTCATCAGTCACTAACCATAAATTAATCAAGAGAATAATTCCCCAAATATTAACCCCGAAGGCCGAAACCAACATCAGATCAATATCCAGAAAACCATTCTGCTTGGCTAACCGACAGTTAGTTTCTAAATTTCACGTTCAAATCTAATTAAAGATTTAACTATCGTCTGGAGCAAAACTGGTGATACTCCATTCTCGATCTTTTCAATCTAATTAAAGATTCATTAAAACTCCACTTAGTTTTAATCATTATCTGGGTTAAAGAATCAGTGTCATTTAAAACACGATTCACGATAAACCCAAAATCACATTCCATTAATTATCGGGTTAAAGAACAAGTGTTATTTAAAACACTGTTCACGATAAACCCAAAAATCAATACCAATTCAATTCCAATTAAATATCATTTAATTGGTACACTTCATTAAATCTAAATAAAAAGATTTAATCTTTTCTCAACTGGGTTCAAGAACAGTGTTAGTGAAGACACCATTCACGACAAACCCAAATCACATTCCATTAATTATCGGGTTAAAGAACTAGTGTTATTTAAAACACTGTTCACGATAAACCCAAAAATCAATACCAATTCAATTCCAATTAAATATCATTTAATTGGTACACTTCATTAAATCTAAATAAAAAGATTTAATCTTTTCTCAACTGGGTTCAAGAACAGTGTTAGTGAAGACACCATTCACGGCAAACCCAAATCACATTCGATATTCAATACAAGGCTCTGAATAGAAAATATATCGGCTCATATTCAATATCGAATTCTACGACTAACAAATGTCGTATTGGAAATAACGATACAAATATATATCTTTCAAATTTCCATAACAACACCTGTAATATCACGAATTCCAACATCGAAATATTCCGAAGACAATTTCGATTCAACTCCACTCCAATGCAATCATTGGAAATTTTGGTTATTTTCAAAACCATTTCGAATTCAATTTATTTATTTAAAAATAAATAGAATTATAATTCTAGTTCAAAACTAGTTCATTTCGATAAAAATCTATTTTTATCTTTTCAAATATGGAGTTTTTCATCCCAATTCTTCACAAATCATTTCTTATGATTTTACACAAATTATTACTATTTTTAATAATTTTATCAAGGCCCGTACAGTCGATTTCCAACAATGGCCATCGAACTGCACTTACAGCGACCTTTTTCGAATTTGATTTGGACGTATCTCCAAATCCAACCGTTAGATTTCAAATTTCTAACATTCATTAGAAAGCTCTTTTCGATACGAACCCAACGGTTCCGGTTTTAGGAGAATCCGACGGTCGGATCTCCCGTAATGTCCGTTTGAAATAAATGGTCGAAATTCGCGAACTGCCGCGGCGCGGCGCGTTCTATTCAGGCCATTATATTATATATATAATATATATAATATATATTTCATCGATTTCTATTTAAAACGAATTATATAAATAGTTTTGAATTCGTTTCAAAAACAATTTCAACTTCCTTTTCAATTCAAATCAAAATTGAATTCTTCTTTATAAATTCGTTTCAAAATTCATTTCTACTCAATTCAAATTTCAATTCAATTTTGAATTCATTTCAATTCGTTTTCAATTCAATTCATTTCGAAATCGTTTTCAATTCAATTCATTTCGAAATCGTTTTCAATTCAATTCATTTCGAAATCGTTTTCAATTCAATTCATTTCGAAATCGTTTTCAATTCAATTCATTTCGAAATCGTTTTCAATTCAATTCATTTCGAAATCGTTTTCAATTCAATTCATTTCGAAATCGTTTTCAATTCAATTCATTTCGAAATCGTTTTCAATTCAATTCATTTCGAAATCGTTTTCAATTCAATTCAAAATATTCGATTTCGAAATCACTTTAAAATTGATATAAATATCGTTCACGTCAAAATGGCGTCAATCTAATCAACACGGCTTCATAAATTTCTATTTTCAAATATTCTATTTCAAATATTTCTTTTTCAAATATTTCTTTTTCAAAACTGGAATGAGGCCCAATCAATTACCATATAAAATTAATTATATGGATTTGCATACAACACATGTATATAATAGCATTGAAAATAATCAACCATCAACCAAAGTGCACTACACTGTATAAGCATCAAATGTATATATTCAACGCTTATAACAGCCTGTCAATCAATTGATCGACATATTTAATCAATCAGGATGAGTGAACTTCAAATTTCATCCCAACACCCGTGTGGGGTTTCAAACAATCAAACACAGATTTTATTCGTGCAGTTGGGCGATGTGTAAAATTTATCGTCCCAATCAATGTCATTCAAATAGGTGTACATAAACAAACCGTTCGGTTTGTAAATGAATATTTATTTATTCACATTCACGTTAAAAATTATATTTTTAACGATAAAACATTTTATTCCAACATATGAATTTCTATTAAGTTCATTCTTTAAATAAAATGATATTTTTATTTTTCTAACACGTTTTAGAAAATTTCGGCGGCATAACGGCATGATACTAGAAACGGGACAAGGCCTAGCCTTATCCCCGGTCTAGTGAAGGCCCACGCCATTCACATATCAATTAAATCAATTCGTTATGCAAACCACAAAATTTGGAGTAAGAGTCTAACCTAGCCTTACTCCTTCGCCTTATAACGGCGTACGTCTAATCCTAACCAATTTATCGATTCGATTTTTCACACCACAAACCACATTCAAACCAATATCGCAATCAATTACCAAACAGCCAAACAAACAAGTCCATGGTTGTAACAACCCGAAAATCTGGGCCAGTTTAAAAATTTTATTTTGGCAAATTTAGCGAATTTTAATTATTTAAAATAGAATATTTTAAATAATATCGATGAGAAAATTTATTTTGAATATAATTTGAACGTATATATTATATACGTCGTCGTTAGAATATATAATAATTATATATAATTATAAAAGGAATTGAAAATGGCGCGGTAGTTCGAAAATTCGATTTCTAATTTCAAATGAATATACAGAATTCAATATAAGTCAGAATTGAACGAAACAAGAAATATTTGAATCTGTATAACTATATCTTTGTAACGAAGTTAACAAATTGAGATTTCATCTTAGGAATGATAAGATATGTCCAGTTTAAAATTCAGAATAGTCGCTATGGAATTTATATATATTTTATATAATATATAGCCCTTAAAAATAGACTTTTTGCAAACGACCTCAGATTTCGACGAAACCACTTTTGTTGGGTCCGTGATGTAAAGTTATTGCTAGGTTTCAAATTTCATAATTTTTCGAATCAATATGTGAGCGTGGCAAGAGAAAACGCGTTTGACCAGTTTCTATTGAATTTAATCGACTGGAAATTGGCCATTTTTCAAACGGTCTCAGAATTCGACGAAACTAGTTTTGTTAGGACCGTATCGTCAATACGAAGCTAGAAAATATTTTTCTGGAATTTTTCTAGTTAGTATGTGACCCCGGTAATTTGAAAAGTACGTTTAAAATTCAATATAAGGATTTAAAATGTAATTTCAACGGAAACTGATTGTAACGATCAAACCAGCTTGCGGTACATATCCCATTGTGTTCGGAATGGGGGTGAAACGTTAGGGACGACAGGCGGTGGGTCTCGTTTCGAGGTCGAGAATAAAAGTTGCTTTTAGTGGAAAATTAAATAATAATAATAATAATAATAATAATAATAATAATAATAATAAAAGACTTTTCTCTCCGTTAAACCTCTCTGGCCCCCCCCCCTTCTCAATTTTAAATCGAATCAGAACGAAACAAAAAAAAAAAGAGAAAAAGGTCCCGATGTCGATCCACCCATCAGCCGCCGTCGCCTTCTCCACCGCTCCACCTCCTTCTCCCCCACGCCGCCGCCGGCAAGCCACTCCGGCCCAGTCCCCCCTTCTCAGCTGAAACGCGCCCGAGCCCTCCCCTTTTCTCACCAGAAACCGTCGAGAGCTGGACGCCGCCGCCCCCCTGAAGTCGCCGACCACCTACAGCCTCTCCACGACCCCCCCTCCCCCATCTCCGGTCAGACGCCCGCGCGCCACCCCCTCTAGCCGCTATCGCCAACGACAGTGAATTAACGTGGGATGTAAGTGTTTTTATTTCATTTTATTTTCATTTTATTTTCAATTCTGAAAAGATGGTTTTTTTTATAAAAAAAAAAGGGGGTTTAAAAACTGATTTTTAAATAAATAAGCAGTAACTTATTTTTTTGAACTTTGAAAATAAAATAGCATATGATTTTTAAATGTTGAACTTCGAGATAAAAATATGATTTTTAAATGTTGAATTTCGAAATAAAAATTCGATTTTTATATATTGAACTTTGAAATAAAAATTCGATTTTTATATATTGAACTTTGAAATAAAAATTCGATTTTTATATATTGAATAGCGAACTAAAAATTCGATTTTTATATATTGAATAGCGAACTAAAAATTCGATTTTTATATATTGAATAGCGAACTAAAAATTCGATTTTTATATATTGAATAGCGAACTAAAAATTCGATTTTTATATATTGAATAGCGAACTAAAAATTCGATTTTTATATATTGAATAGTGAACTAAAAATTCGATTTTTATATATTGAATAGCGAACTAAAAATTCGATTTTTATATATTGAATAGCGAAATAAAAATTCGTTTTTTATATATTGAACTTCGGAATAAAAATGTGATTTTTATATATTGAATAACAAAGTAAAAATTCGATTTTTGCGTATGTAGTGAAAGCAGCAACGAAGGTGACAAAAAGGCGAAACGACGAAGACTTCTGCAAAAGAAGAGCCGTGGAGCTAGGATAGCTATATGTGAGAACTTCTCACTCAAAATTCTTTTTCTAGTTATATATATATACTAGGATGCAGACGGTGCTTAGTAGCACCCGACACAATCGTCCACAGACCATGGACTTGTTTGTTTGGCTGTTTGGTTATTGATTGTGATATTGGTTTGAATGTGGTTTGTGGTGTGAAAAATCGAATCGATAAATTGGTTAGGATTAGACGTGCGCCGTTATAAGGCGAAGGAGTAAGGCTAGGTTAGATTCTTACTCCAAATTTTGTGGTTTGCAAAATGAAATTGATTTGATTGATGTGTGAATGGCGTGGGCCTTCACTAGTCCGGGGATAAGGCTAGGCCTTGTCCCGTTTCTAGTATCGTGCCGTTATGCCGCCGAAATTTTCTAAAATATGTTAGAAAAATAAAAATATCATTTTATTTAAAGAATGAATTGAATAGAAATTCATATGTTGAAATAAAATGTTTTGTCGTTAAAAATATAATTTTTAACGTAAAGTGAATAAAATAAAATATTCATTTATAAACCGAACGGTTTGTTTATGTACACCTATTCGAATGACATTGATTGGGACGATAAATTTTACACATCGCCCAACTGCACAAATAAAATATGTGGGTGATTGTTTGAAACCCCACACGGGTGTTGGGATGAAATTTGAAGTTCACTCATCCTAATTGATTAAATATGTCGATCGATTGATTGACAGGCTGTTATAAGCGTTGAATATCTTTATTTGATGCTTATACAGTGTAGTGAACTTTGGTTGATGCTTGATTATTTTTCAATGCTATGATATACATGTGTTGTATGAAAATCCATATAATTAAGTTTATATGGTAATTGATTGGGCCTCATTCCAATTTGAAAAATAAAGAATATTATAAAATAAAAGTTCATGTGTTGACAGTACTCATCCATTGAGATTGGTCATGTGTTGAACGAAATATTTTGATAATAACAACTATTTTGAAAAAGAAATATTTGAAATAGAATATTGGAAAATAGAAACATATGAAGCCGTGTTGATTAGATTTACGCCATTTTGACGTGAACGATATTTATATCGATTTTATTCATTCTAAAATGAATTGAAAACGATTTCGAAATGAATTGAATTGAAAACGAATTCAAAGTGAATTGAATTGAAAACGAATTCAAAGTGAATTGAATTGAAAGTGATTTCGAAATGAATTGAATTGAAAACGAATTCAAAGTGAATTGAATTGAAAACGATTTCGAAATGAATTGAATTGAAAACGATTTCGAAATGAATTGAATTGAAAACGAATTCAAAGTGAATTGAATTGAAAACGAATTCAAAGTGAATTGAATTGAAAACGATTTCGAAATGAATTGAATTGAAAACGAATTCAAAATGAATTGAATTGAAAACGAATTCAAAAGTGAATTGAATTGAAAGTGATTTCGAAATGAATTGAATTGAAAGCGAATTCAAATTGAATTGAAAGCAAATTGAAATGAATTCAAATTGAATTGAAATTTGAATTGAATAGAAATGAATTTTAAAACGAATTTATAGAGAAGAATTCAATTTTGCTTTGAATTGAGATGGAAGTTGAAATAGATTTTGAAACAAATTTTAAAACTATATATATAATTCGTTTTAAATAGAAATCGACGAAATATATATTATATATATTATATATATATAATATAATGGCCTGAATAGAACGCGCCGCGCCGCGGCAGTTCGCGAATTTCGACCATTTATTTCAAACGGACATTACGGGAGATCCGACCGTCGGATTCTCCTAAAACCGGAACCGTTGGGTTCGTATCGAAAAGAGCTTTCTAGCGAATGTTAGAAATTTGAAATCTAACGGTTGGATTTGGAATTATGTCCAAATCAAATTCGAAAAAGGTCGTTGTAAGTGCAGTTCGATGGCCGTTGATGGAAATCGACTGTACGGGCCTTGATAAAATTATTAAAAATAGCAATAATTTGTGTAAAATCATAAGAAATGATTTAGAAAGAATTGGGATGAAAAACTCCCTATTTGAAAGATAAAAATAGATTTTTATCGAAATGAACTAGTTTTGAACTAGAATTATAATTCTATTTATTTTTAAATAAATAAATTGAATTTGAAAAGGGTTTTGAAAATAACCAAAATTTCCAATGGTTGCATTGGAGTGGATTTGAATCGA
Source organism: Allium sativum (assembly GCA_030737875.1). Lineage (NCBI taxonomy): Eukaryota > Viridiplantae > Streptophyta > Magnoliopsida > Asparagales > Amaryllidaceae > Allium > Allium sativum. The sequence continues at coordinate 928,709,203 of CM060913.1, read as the reverse complement.
AATTGTCTTCGGAATATTTCGATGTTGGAATCCGGGATTATACAGATGTTGTTATGGAAATTTGAAAGATATATATATTTATATCGTTATTTCCAATACGACATTTGTTAATCGTAGAATTCGATATTGAATATAAGCCGATATATTTTCTATTCAGAGCCTTGTATTGAATATCGAATGTGATTTGGGTTTGTCGTGAATGGTGTCTTCACTAACACTGTTCTTGAACCCAGTTGAGAAAAGATTAAATCTTTTTATTTAGATTTAATGAAGTGTACCAATTAAATGATATTTAATTGGAATTGAATTGGTATTGATTTTTGGGTTTATCGTGAACAGTGTTTTAAATAACACTTGTTCTTTAACCCGATAATTAATGGAATGTGATCTGGGTTTGTCGTGAATGGTGTCTTCACTAACACTGTTCTTGAACCCAGTTGAGAAAAGATTAAATCTTTTTATTTAGATTTAATGAAGTGTACCAATTAAATGATATTTAATTGGAATTGAATTGGTATTGATTTTTGGGTTTATCGTGAACAGTGTTTTAAATAACACTTGTTCTTTAACCCGATAATTAATGGAATGTGATTTTGGGTTTATCGTGAATCGTGTTTTAAATGACACTGATTCTTTAACCCAGATAATGATTAAAACTAAGTGGAGTTTTAATGAATCTTTAATTAGATTGAAAAGATCGAGAATGGAGTATCACCAGTTTTGCTCCAGGCGATAGATAAATCTTTAATTAGATTTGAACGTGAAATTTAGAAACTAACTGTCGGTTAGCCAAGCAGAATGGTTTTCTGGATATTGATCTGATGTTGGTTTCGGCCTTCGGGGTTAATATTTGGGGAATTATTCTCTTGATTAATTTACGGTTAGTGACTAATGAATTGGAATGAGGCGTATGTTGTGTTTGTGTAACACTTATTTAAAATATACGCGAGTTATTCGGAAAGACCGGGTTCGTCCCATTCTGAATAACTGATACGACGATAAGTCGAAGATGAAGACGATGGTCGAAGACCGGAGGTCTTCACGTCGTTTGGGTGATAACTGATGATCTTGATTGGGCTGTACACCCAAGAAGATGGAAACAGTTGGTGATCGTCCAGACGTACTTGGAGATCGATGGATATGCGGGGTACTAGGTGCCTCCGGTTTCGTTCAGCCCCAGAACGGACTTGTAAATGGACTGTGTGTCTGACATCGGATTTCATTCTGTGTGACTGATATCGGTTGCATAGGATGGTTTGCCTGTGTGGCATGCTAAGATGCAAATGATCGAGGCTTCTGTTGAAAAGCAAAGTCTTGTGGTGATGATCAAAGCACGGCCTTTGTGGCGTAGCTTTGTGTAACGTTTACCTCGCGTGTTTCACACCCGGTATGAACCAAAAACGGGAGACGGACCTCAGGGAGGGCATGCGTTTCTTTCTAGTTAGAAGTGGCGTCAGTGGTTTTACACGCCCTGACGAGTTTGACTTATGTGGTTGTTGCTGTTGCGAGGCGCCTCGGTTATATCGGTTTCGGCCGATGCATTCTGGTCGGCTGACGGACCAGACTTACACCCCATAGGGTGGGGAAACGTAGTGTTCAGGCATTTTAATCCACATCGGTGGACCGGCCCTGTCGCTCCAAGGGTCGATGCGCTCTGACCCTGTGGCTCGGGCTAGAGAGTCACGAAGACGGTTGAGGACTATCTTTTGCCTCGGTTCATAGACGGAAATCCAATTTCCAAATACGTGACATTTGCGGTTTTAATTGTAATCCTATATATGGCGACATAGTGGGATGGGGCGCTTATGCCGCCTATGATTGATACTTATGATTTGAAGTTGTTTTATACACTTATAATAGTATCAAATGATTTGTTTTAAAACGTATCAAGCATTCTTTGGCTGTTATAAGGGAAAACCCTATCCTCGACTGCGTTGCATTGTGTGATGGGACCTGGGTCTTATAACAGCTTCATTTTTCTTTATTTAGCATTGCGCTGTTTGTTTTATGCACTGGTATTCTTGGGAGGAAACCCGTTCCGTGTTATACGGCGTGGTCCCTTGATTTACCTAATGATTTAAAATAAAGATTAATAACTGTTTTAGTTCTCACACCAGTCACATGACTGACCTGGAGTTTATTGTTTTAACCTAAACTCTGGGTGCCCTTATTTTGACACGGGCAGCTAGTAGTTTTGGGTTTTGCAGATTTATATTCACAGGATCCTGGTTCACAGCTGGAACGATATCCGGAAAGCTTTGTATCCGTATATCTCATTCTAGTTTGTGTATTGTATTATTTTCCGCTGCTATGTATTTAAATGTAATTTAAATCTCTGATATTTCTGTGTAATATTCGTTTATACTCTGTATATTCTTATAATCTGATGCATTGTTGTAATATACAATGAAAAGTTCTTCTGTATGCGTTCTATTGTGGTTTGTTCTCGAACTATCCGACGCTTTCCTTTACGGGGAAGTTGCTGGTCTTTACACGTGGTATCAGAGCTTTGGTTTACAAAGCTCAGAGAACAAGGCACATTAGAACCATACGAAAGAATTCATCAGATATTGGATTAGTAATATCCAATGAGAGTGACTCGTTAGAGATAGGATCAGTAGTATCCTAGAACGAGTGTGAAGAGTATATTTTTCAAATGAAAACAAATTTTGTTTTTAAAAATCTAAATCAAATATTCGTATTTGATTATCTATTTATATGGATGTGGACAATCCAGTATATATAGATTTTGCGTATACGTCTGATCCGCGTGTATTCGAAGTTTTAATATATTGGATAGATATAGAATTACACTCTAATCGCCCGGAGATGATTTTGATGATGGAGCTCCATCATTAGAATTTATATTCGAGAGACGAACGTGTAATATCTATATACTTCCTATTGACTGGTGTGAGAACCAAAATTAGATAGGGCTTATTGTTGTGAATTGGCATCAAAAACATGATTTTTGTATATGTATCAAAATTATCAATTTGAAACTCTAATCCACTAATTGATGTTTGTGTTGTTTGTTTATCTGTTTGATAATTTTGAACCATTTAGCCTAATTGAACCAAATATTGAATTGTATTGAAAATTGTTCGCATTTGCATGTATATACATATATATCATTGAACAGGTCATAGCAAGGAGGCTAGAGCAGAGAATAAAATTTGTTTGCCCGACAAATAGGTACATGTTTACTACATAATTTCCTGTTTTGTTTGGGTGATGATGATTTTGTGAGCCTATTGGCTAGCCGCTTGGCTTTTTCTTTTTGAGATCTGAAGGACCGGGGAAGCTATTTGAAATTCCCCGATGCTCCCATTGCAGGGGAGGTTATGGCGAAATTTTTCAAAAATTTAGGGTGTTAGCCAAATTTTTGAAATTTTAAGAAATTCTCAGAAACTGAAAAGTTGGAGAATGGAAGCCAGGTCGAGCGTAGTGTTGAATAATCAAACCACTTTCGACTTTGTTCCTTTTCGGGGACGAAAAGTTTTAAGTGGGGGAGATTGTAACAACCCGAAAATCTGGGCCAGTTTAAAATTTTTATTTTGGCAAATTTAGCGAATTTTAATTATTTAAAATAGAATATTTTAAATAATATCGATGAGAAAATTTATTTTGAATATAATTTGAACGTATATATTATATACGTCGTCGTTAGAATATATAATAATTATATATAATTATAAAAGGAATTGAAAATGGCGCGGTAGTTCGAAAATTCGATTTCTAATTTCAAATGAATATACAGAATTCAATATAAGTCAGAATTGAACGAAACAAGAAATATTTGAATCTGTATAACTATATCTTTGTAACGAAGTTAACAAATTGAGATTTCATCTTAGGAATGATAAGATATGTCCAGTTTAAAATTCAGAATAGTCGCTATGGAATTTATATATATTTTATATAATATATAGCCCTTAAAAATAGACTTTTTGCAAACGACCTCAGATTTCGACGAAACCACTTTTGTTGGGTCCGTGATGTAAAGTTATTGCTAGGTTTCAAATTTCATAATTTTTCGAATCAATATGTGAGCGTGGCAAGAGAAAACGCGTTTGACCAGTTTCTATTGAATTTAATCGACTGGAAATTGGCCATTTTTCAAACGGTCTCAGAATTCGACGAAACTAGTTTTGTTAGGACCGTATCGTCAATACGAAGCTAGAAAATATTTTTCTGGAATTTTTCTAGTTAGTATGTGACCCCGGTAATTTGAAAAGTACGTTTAAAATTCAATATAAGGATTTAAAATGTAATTTCAACGGAAACTGATTGTAACGATCAAACCAGCTTGCGGTACATATCCCATTGTGTTCGGAATGGGGGTGAAACGTTAGGGACGACAGGCGGTGGGTCTCGTTTCGAGGTCGAGAATAAAAGTTGCTTTTAGTGGAAAATTAAATAATAATAATAATAATAATAATAATAAAAAAAAGACTTTTCTCTCCGTTAAACCTCTCTGGCCCCCCCCCCTTCTCAATTTTAAATCGAATCAGAACGAAACAAAAAAAAAAAAGAGAAAAAGGTCCCGATGTCGATCCACCCATCAGCCGCCGTCGCCTTCTCCACCGCTCCACCTCCTTCTCCCCCACGCCGCCGCCGGCAAGCCACTCCGGCCCAGTCCCCCCTTCTCAGCTGAAACGCGCCCGAGCCCTCCCCTTTTCTCACCAGAAACCGTCGAGAGCTGGACGCCGCCGCCCCCCTGAAGTCGCCGACCACCTACAGCCTCTCCACGACCCCCCCTCCCCCATCTCCGGTCAGACGCCCGCGCGCCACCCCCTCTAGCCGCTATCGCCAACGACAGTGAATTAACGTGGGATGTAAGTGTTTTTATTTCATTTTATTTTCATTTTATTTTCAATTCTGAAAAGATGGTTTTTTTTATAAAAAAAAAAGGGGGTTTAAAAACTGATTTTTAAATAAATAAGCAGTAACTTATTTTTTTGAACTTTGAAAATAAAATAGCATATGATTTTTAAATGTTGAACTTCGAGATAAAAATATGATTTTTAAATGTTGAATTTCGAAATAAAAATTCGATTTTTATATATTGAACTTTGAAATAAAAATTCGATTTTTATATATTGAACTTTGAAATAAAAATTCGATTTTTATATATTGAATAGCGAACTAAAAATTCGATTTTTATATATTGAATAGCGAACTAAAAATTCGATTTTTATATATTGAATAGCGAACTAAAAATTCGATTTTTATATATTGAATAGCGAACTAAAAATTCGATTTTTATATATTGAATAGCGAACTAAAAATTCGATTTTTATATATTGAATAGTGAACTAAAAATTCGATTTTTATATATTGAATAGCGAACTAAAAATTCGATTTTTATATATTGAATAGCGAAATAAAAATTCGTTTTTTATATATTGAACTTCGGAATAAAAATGTGATTTTTATATATTGAATAACAAAGTAAAAATTCGATTTTTGCGTATGTAGTGAAAGCAGCAACGAAGGTGACAAAAAGGCGAAACGACGAAGACTTCTGCAAAAGAAGAGCCGTGGAGCTAGGATAGCTATATGTGAGAACTTCTCACTCAAAATTCTTTTTCTAGTTATATATATATACTAGGATGCAGACGGTGCTTAGTAGCACCCGACACAATCGTCCACAGACCATGGACTTGTTTGTTTGGCTGTTTGGTTATTGATTGTGATATTGGTTTGAATGTGGTTTGTGGTGTGAAAAATCGAATCGATAAATTGGTTAGGATTAGACGTGCGCCGTTATAAGGCGAAGTAGTAAGGCTAGGTTAGATTCTTACTCCAAATTTTGTGGTTTGCAAAATGAAATTGATTTGATTGATGTGTGAATGGCGTGGGCCTTCACTAGTCCGGGGATAAGGCTAGGCCTTGTCCCGTTTCTAGTATCGTGCCGTTATGCCGCCGAAATTTTCTAAAATATGTTAGAAAAATAAAAATATCATTTTATTTAAAGAATGAATTGAATAGAAATTCATATGTTGAAATAAAATGTTTTGTCGTTAAAAATATAATTTTTAACGTAAAGTGAATAAAATAAAATATTCATTTATAAACCGAACGGTTTGCTTATGTACACCTATTCGAATGACATTGATTGGGACGATAAATTTTACACATCGCCCAACTGCACAAATAAAATATGTGGGTGATTGTTTGAAACCCCACACGGGTGTTGGGATGAAATTTGAAGTTCACTCATCCTAATTGATTAAATATGTCGATCGATTGATTGACAGGCTGTTATAAGCGTTGAATATCTTTATTTGATGCTTATACAGTGTAGTGCACTTTGGTTGATGCTTGATTATTTTTCAATGCTATGATATACATGTGTTGTATGAAAATCCATATAATTAAGTTTATATGGTAATTGATTGGGCCTCATTCCAATTTGAAAAATAAAGAATATTATAAAATAAAAGTTCATGTGTTGACAGTACTCATCCATTGAGATTGGTCATGTGTTGAACGAAATATTTTGATAATAACAACTATTTTGAAAAAGAAATATTTGAAATAGAATATTGGAAAATAGAAACATATGAAGCCGTGTTGATTAGATTTACGCCATTTTGACGTGAACGATATTTATATCGATTTTATTCATTCTAAAATGAATTGAAAACGATTTCGAAATGAATTGAATTGAAAACGAATTCAAAGTGAATTGAATTGAAAACGAATTCAAAGTGAATTGAATTGAAAGTGATTTCGAAATGAATTGAATTGAAAACGAATTCAAAGTGAATTGAATTGAAAACGATTTCGAAATGAATTGAATTGAAAACGATTTCGAAATGAATTGAATTGAAAACGAATTCAAAGTGAATTGAATTGAAAACGAATTCAAAGTGAATTGAATTGAAAACGATTTCGAAATGAATTGAATTGAAAACGAATTCAAAATGAATTGAATTGAAAACGAATTCAAAAGTGAATTGAATTGAAAGTGATTTCGAAATGAATTGAATTGAAAGCGAATTCAAATTGAATTGAAAGCAAATTGAAATGAATTCAAATTGAATTGAAATTTGAATTGAATAGAAATGAATTTTAAAACGAATTTATAGAGAAGAATTCAATTTTGCTTTGAATTGAGATGGAAGTTGAAATAGATTTTGAAACAAATTTTAAAACTATATATATAATTCGTTTTAAATAGAAATCGACGAAATATATATTATATATATTATATATATATAATATAATGGCCTGAATAGAACGCGCCGCGCCGCGGCAGTTCGCGAATTTCGACCATTTATTTCAAACGGACATTACGGGAGATCCGACCGTCGGATTCTCCTAAAACCGGAACCGTTGGGTTCGTATCGAAAAGAGCTTTCTAGCGAATGTTAGAAATTTGAAATCTAACGGTTGGATTTGGAATTATGTCCAAATCAAATTCGAAAAAGGTCGCTGTAAGTGCAGTTCGATGGCCGTTGATGGAAATCGACTGTACGGGCCTTGATAAAATTATTAAAAATAGCAATAATTTGTGTAAAATCATAAGAAATGATTTAGAAAGAATTGGGATGAAAAACTCCCTATTTGAAAGATAAAAATAGATTTTTATCGAAATGAACTAGTTTTGAACTAGAATTATAATTCTATTTATTTTTAAATAAATAAATTGAATTTGAAAAGGGTTTTGAAAATAACCAAAATTTCCAATGGTTGCATTGGAGTGGATTTGAATCGAAATTGTCTTCGGAATATTTCGATGTTGGAATCCGGGATTATACAGATGTTGTTATGGAAATTTGAAAGATATATATATATTTATATCGTTATTTCCAATACGACATTTGTTAGTCGTAGAATTCGATATTGAATATAAGCCGATATATTTTCTATTCAGAGCCTTGTATTGAATATCGAATGTGATTTGGGTTTGTCGTGAATGGTGTCTTCACTAACACTGTTCTTGAACCCAGTTGAGAAAAGATTAAATCTTTTTATTTAGATTTAATGAAGTGTACCAATTAAATGATATTTAATTGGAATTGAATTGGTATTGATTTTTGGGTTTATCGTGAACAGTGTTTTAAATAACACTTGTTCTTTAACCCGATAATTAATGGAATGTGATTTGGGTTTGTCGTGAATGGTGTCTTCACTAACACTGTTCTTGAACCCAGTTGAGAAAAGATTAAATCTTTTTATTTAGATTTAATGAAGTGTACCAATTAAATGATATTTAATTGGAATTGAATTGGTATTGATTTTTGGGTTTATCGTGAACAGTGTTTTAAATAACACTTGTTCTTTAACCCGATAATTAATGGAATGTGATTTTGGGTTTATCGTGAATCGTGTTTTAAATGACACTGATTCTTTAACCCAGATAATGATTAAAACTAAGTGGAGTTTTAATGAATCTTTAATTAGATTGAAAAGATCGAGAATGGAGTATCACCAGTTTTGCTCCAGGCGATAGATAAATCTTTAATTAGATTTGAACGTGAAATTTAGAAACTAACTGTCGGTTAGCCAAGCAGAATGGTTTTCTGGATATTGATCTGATGTTGGTTTCGGCCTTCGGGGTTAATATTTGGGGAATTATTCTCTTGATTAATTTACGGTTAGTGACTAATGAATTGGAATGAGGCGTATGTTGTGTTTGTGTAACACTTATTTAAAATATACGCGAGTTATTCGGAAAGACCGGGTTCGTCCCATTCTGAATAACTGATACGACGATAAGTCGAAGATGAAGACGATGGTCGAAGACCGGAGGTCTTCACGTCGTTTGGGTGATAACTGATGATCTTGATTGGGCTGTACACCCAAGAAGATGGAAACAGTTGGTGATCGTCCAGACGTACTTGGAGATCGATGGATATGCGGGGTACTAGGTGCCTCCGGTTTCGTTCAGCCCCAGAACGGACTTGTAAATGGACTGTGTGTCTGACATCGGATTTCATTCTGTGTGACTGATATCGGTTGCATAGGATGGTTTGCCTGTGTGGCATGCTAAGATGCAAATGATCGAGGCTTCTGTTGAAAAGCAAAGTCTTGTGGTGATGATCAAAGCACGGCCTTTGTGGCGTAGCTTTGTGTAACGTTTACCTCGCGTGTTTCACACCCGGTATGAACCAAAAACGGGAGACGGACCTCAGGGAGGGCATGCGTTTCTTTCTAGTTAGAAGTGGCGTCAGTGGTTTTACACGCCCTGACGAGTTTGACTTATGTGGTTGTTGCTGTTGCGAGGCGCCTCGGTTATATCGGTTTCGGCCGATGCATTCTGGTCGGCTGACGGACCAGACTTACACCCCATAGGGTGGGGAAACGTAGTGTTCAGGCATTTTAATCCACATCGGTGGACCGGCCCTGTCGCTCCAAGGGTCGATGCGCTCTGACCCTGTGGCTCGGGCTAGAGAGTCACGAAGACGGTTGAGGACTATCTTTTGCCTCGGTTCATAGACGGAAATCCAATTTCCAAATACGTGACATTTGCGGTTTTAATTGTAATCCTATATATGGCGACATAGTGGGATGGGGCGCTTATGCCGCCTATGATTGATACTTATGATTTGAAGTTGTTTTATACACTTATAATAGTATCAAATGATTTGTTTTAAAACGTATCAAGCATTCTTTGGCTGTTATAAGGGAAAACCCTATCCTCGACTGCGTTGCATTGTGTGATGGGACCTGGGTCTTATAACAGCTTCATTTTTCTTTATTTAGCATTGCGCTGTTTGTTTTATGCACTGGTATTCTTGGGAGGAAACCCGTTCCGTGTTATACGGCGTGGTCCCTTGATTTACCTAATGATTTAAAATAAAGATTAATAACTGTTTTAGTTCTCACACCAGTCACATGACTGACCTGGAGTTTATTGTTTTAACCTAAACTCTGGGTGCCCTTATTTTGACACGGGCAGCTAGTAGTTTTGGGTTTTGCAGATTTATATTCACAGGATCCTGGTTCACAGCTGGAACGATATCCGGAAAGCTTTGTATCCGTATATCTCATTCTAGTTTGTGTATTGTATTATTTTCCGCTGCTATGTATTTAAATGTAATTTAAATCTCTGATATTTCTGTGTAATATTCGTTTATACTCTGTATATTCTTATAATCTGATGCATTGTTGTAATATACAATGAAAAGTTCTTCTGTATGCGTTCTATTGTGGTTTGTTCTCGAACTATCCGACGCTTTCCTTTACGGGGAAGTTGCTGGTCTTTACAATGGTCTGTGGACGATTGTGTCGGGTGCTACTAAGCACCGTCTGCATCCTAGTATATATATATATAACTAGAAAAATAAATTGAAAGGTGAGAAATTCTCACATATAGCTATCCTAGCTCCACGGCACTTCATTGATAGAAAACTTCATTGCTATCGCATCTTCGTCATCTTCGTCGTCCGCTTTTACTACCTATGTAAAAATCGAATTTTGACTTCGTTATTCAATATATAAAAATCGAATTTTTATTTCAAAGTTCAACATATAAAAATCGAATTTTTAATTCGAAGTTCAACATATAAAAATCGAATTTTTATTTCAAAGTTCAATATATAAAAATCGAATTTTTATTTCAAAGTTCAATATATAAAAATCGAATTTTTATTTCAAAGTTCAATATATAAAAATCGAATTTTTATTTCAAAGTTCAATATATAAAAATCGAATTTTTATTTCAAAGTTCAATATATAAAAATCGAATTTTTAATTCGAAGTTCAACATATAAAAATCGAATTTTTAATTCGAAGTTCAACATATAAAAATCATATTTTTAATTCGAAGTTCAACATATAAAAATCATTTTAAAAATATAGACTTCGCCTTTATAAAAACAAAGATTCCACCCTTTCAAATATAAAGTTTTCGCCTTTCCTAATGAAAAGTTTTCGCCTTTCCTAATAAAAAGTTTTCGCCTTTCCTAATAATAGAAAATCCAAACTTTTAGATATTAAAAATTCGAACTTCCCGAAAGCAAAAATCATATTTTTAATTATATTCTATCATCCTATAAAAACCATACTTATCATATAAAAATTTCGTCTTTCACCGTTTAAAAAATCAAATCCTTACTATTTATTTTATTCGAATAGAGATCGCCTTTTTATATTAGAGATAAACGAATAAAAAAATTGAATTTTTATACAGGAAAATATAACGAAAACTCACATCCGCTGCTCGAAGGGGGAGGAGGGTTCATGTTGATCATTGGTGGCGGTCAGAGGCACGCCAGGGCTGTAGAGTGCTGCAATTGCAGTCATGGTGGTCTGAGGCGGGCGGGTCTTCTTCCATGTGGGCTAGGGTTTGAAATAGGAAGGGGGAAAGGAGGAGAGGGGCGCCGGTGCGAGATGGGGATAGCCGGAGCTCTGCGGCGGTGGGAGGGCGTCGATCTGGTGGCGACGGTTATGGGTTTGGGGGCGTCGGTTGACTGCGTCTGGGCTAGGTCGAGGCGGAGGAGGGAGGGAGCTGGAGAACGAGGAGAAGAACGGAACTGGGGGGGGGGGTCACGGCAGGTTGAGCGGCGGTGGGGCTGAACGTTGGTGGCGTCGATCTCGTTTGTTTTTTTTTTTTTTTTTCTGAAAGTAAACGAGAAAAGGGGGGGTTTGTATCTTTTATATATATATTATTTTATTTATTTTATTTTCAACCCTAAATGTTGACTTTTAATTCGAACCCCTAACGAGACCCAACGACTGTCGTCCCTAGCTAAATACCCCCATTCCGAACACAATGGAATATGTTTCGTGAGCCCATTCGTCTGTTACAGTCAGTTATTCTTCAAATTAAAGTATAAAACATTTAATTTCAGTTTTAAACGTACATTTCAAATTACCGGGGTCACATACGAACTTTAAAAATTCCAGAAAAATATTTTCTAGCTTCGTATTGACGATACGGTCCTAACAAAACTAGTTTCGTCGAATTCTGAGACCGTTTGAAAAATGGCCAATTTCCAGTCGATTAAAATCAACTGAAACTGGTCAAACGCGTTTTCTTTTGCCACGCTCACATATTGATTCGAAAAATTATGAAATTTGAAATCCAGCAATAACTTAACATCACGGACCCAACAAAACTGGTTTCGTCGAAATCCGAGGTCGTTTGCAAAATTGCTATTTTTAAGGGCCTTATATATATAAATATATATATAAATTCCACAGCGACTATTTCTAATTTTAAACTGGACATATCTTATCATTTCTAAAATGAAATCTCAGTTTGTTAACTTCGTTACAAAGATATAGTTATACAGATTCAAATATTTCTTGTTTCGTTCAATTCTGACTTATACTGAATTCTGTATATTCATTTGAAATTAGAAATCGAATTTTCGAACTACCGCGCCATTTTCTATTCCTTTTATAATTATATATAATTATTATATATTCTAACGACGACGTATATAATATAAACGTTCGAATTATATTCAAAATAAATTTCTCGTCAATATTATTTAAAATAATTCATTTTAAATAATCAAAATTCGCTAAAATTGCCAAAATAAAAATTTTAAACTGGCCCAGATTTTACGGGTTGTTACAACAGAGCGCCTCACCTCCAGAGGTATCCACACGAACAGTTTTCTTCATTGTCTTACGATGGAAGAGGAGGAGAAATTGGTGGTGCTAGCCGCCATTCCTGGTTTCTGGATTTAGGGGTTTCTAAAACGATTGGGTTAAAAGATCATGTCTGCATGTCTTAATAAAAGAAGCAAAATACCCCTTTTAATATACACGTGTACCATTAAACAAGGAGTAATTCCTTGTACCCATTCAAACAAAATATCAACGATTGACATTTCATTTTACCCCATAAACAAAACCAGTGTTCCCCTTACAATGTTCTTAGTCTGTGACCCTATAGGTTATTACACGTTGGTAATGATTTTAAACCGTATTTAAAATTATAAACAGTGATTGGCATCTAGCAATACGTCGCTGCTACCCAAGTTATAATAAGATTAACGATTTGATACAACCTTTCTATGACCAGTGTACCAATGTAATATAATCCTTTTTAACCATTATATCCAGGATTAAACTCGAGGCATGGAACGTATCACCCTCTTTATAATTTATCCTATTTATCTTGACCGATGAGTAGACTATATAGAACAAATCAATATTTGAGCATGATCATGTGTAATGATCCGAAATTTTCAACATTTTAGTATGAAATTTATTTGGATTTTTCCAAATATAAATTTAATTTAAGATGGTATAAATACAAATATTGATTTAATAATCTTTGGTATATTAGGTTGAATTTTAAAGATATGTCTAATTTATAAAAGTCTAAGTTTGGTAAATATCTTGTTTTGTTTTGGGATTTGGTAAAAGAAAACTTATTTTAGGATATGTTTTATAAGATTTTAAAGGTAATGATATTATTTAATTTTGATAATATATCGATTTGGTAAGATATGAATTTATAAATTTTTAAAATTGTATTTTATTAATATTGAATAAGTTATGCGTGTATATATATATTTATGTAATATGAATTTGATGACAAATGATGTTATACGAGTTATTTTAAAGATGTAAAGACTTTATTTTAGATTCAAGTAATGTATCATTTTGATTATATGTATGTTAAAATATATTTTGGATTTATAACTTATAATTATAATTTATTGCAATAATTTTGAAATACATACACATATATGTATGTATATATATATATAAACCAATGTTCATCTTGCATATTAATTCGTCATTAGTCAAGCTGTCTCAACAGTTTGGAATTCAGTTAATAGAAACATTCAGAATTAGAAAATAAATTATAATTAAATATCCGCTTCAGATAGTTGTTCAGTTTCTGAATGCGTAGTCTTAAAATATTTTATAAAATTTTACTGTAAATTTTAATTTGGAGAATAAGAATTTTTTTTCTTTTCTTTTATCTAACGTATTTTAGAGTAACCGTGGTCCTTTTAACGCTTTGCTGAATCAATAAACCGGTCTGTTTTATTACTGTTTTGGGATTATAGCACGTTCTTGTATACGACTATAATTTCACTTCGCTACCATTGATAATAAATAACTAGATAAATAATTAAATATTGGCTATATGTATATTGTTTCAAATATCATAGCATTCCACTAGTTGAATGATAACATTTAAGAAGCTAACATCTCATTTCCAAAAGAAAAGGAATTTAAAATTTGAAAATAAAGATTTACGTTTGTCCATTTGAACTGAAATTCTAGGACACTTGTATTCTATTTGGGTAGTCAAGGACATGTGTTCATATCTTTCTGGTTTTTCCACGTTGCTTCTTCCTCTTTCACCGTATTTTGACTTCTCCATCTTCTTGCATAAGGCTCAGGAGAAAATGGGATCGGAAAATCTTTCACATGGAAAAAAACTTTTCCATATTGTTTTCAGGAATTCCCTTCCCCTCCTCATGTCTATTTTTCCCTTCTTCTCCCATTCAGCTCGCGGCATTCATATCTTCACGCCTGCATAACTCACCGCCAAAACTTCCCTTCACCACCAAAGCTTGCCATGCTACCCTGTCTTCTACCCACTCTCCAGCGCATCTCCTCCTCAAAACCTACATCTTCCTTACCTCATCATTCCACTGTTGCTTCTCTCTTTACCCAAGTTGCAATAGCTCTTTCCTCCCCTATCCAAATCTAAGGCTCAGCTACCCACCGCCACCTTTGGCATGCGACCTCCACGCCAATCCCTCCGCCTCGGCCTGCACCAACTGACACCGTCCAGGTCCCCTCACCCCTTCCTGCGTGGCCTGCTTCTTCTTCCCTTTCTCAACTATCGGCCATTTTAAAAAGAAGAAGAAGGAGAATATCCACTTTCTGGTTGCATGCGTGCAAGAAGGCCTGTAGCCTTTATGTTGAAGTTTTGTTGTAAATGTGTTTCATGAGGATGAAAAGCATGTATGCGAGAATGAGGGATTTGCATGCCTTTTTCAGTTTGGGACCTTCTTGACAGTAGGTGAGATTTTAAATAAAATTATATTTTGTTCTTTGTTAGCTTATTAATAAGTTAATAATATATTTAGGTTAAATTCGGTTAGTGTAATGAACTTGAATTTAGTAAACTGGAAGCGGTATTGGTATGAATGCTTAGTGTTTGTGTGACAACCCCAATTTCGACAGACCGATTTTTTTTTCAAAAACTCCAATCTATCGAAACTCGGATTGAGTTGCTCTGGTATCCTGTAGAAAATACAGAGACATAAAATATGTCAGAGCTCAGAAAATATCTAACAATGGAATGGATAAAATATAATATATTCAAAATATAGCCTTACCGTATTAATAATACTGCCTAGCCAGTATCCAAGGCTATCATGTCCCTGTCACAAATCTAACATGCGAGTATGTTATGTGGAAAGGATCAGAACACAAGTTCTGGTGACTGGATTTAAATTATACACTTTGGATAATACTACATATACCGTTCAATCATATTCTCTTATTTATTAGGTTACTTGGGTTAGCTACACTCAAGGCTTACACACACGTCGTACCCATTTACTTCCCAGTGGATTAACCTAATACAGCGTATGTGTAATGACCCGGGGAAAACTCGACGCTAGAATTTTCGACAACAATACATAAACCCGTATCGCTTGCCAAAAACCCAAGTATCGAATCCCAGATTGTTATTAGAAGGAAGTTAGAGGGTGAGAATAGAAAGAGAGAAATATTAGAATAGAAGAAAGAAGAAGAACACATCAGAATCTCACAGTGGAACGAATAAAATATAATATCAAATCTCTTGATACAAAAGAACTGTATATACATACCAATCATCAGAGTACAACATATATCAGTCACAGCGGAAATAACTTTATATAACTAGTGGTGAAGCCTCCTGCTTCTAGCTCCTGAAGCTCCAAGCGAAACCTAATCTGGAACATACTCGGTCTGACCCGAGCACATTTGAAGCAAAGCAAAAAACACCGGGTCAGTCTGGAATACTTTCAGTGATAAATTCACAGAACACACAACTTGTTTAACTTTGGAAAATCCTTTATGAAATCAAAGGATAATAGTAAGACCAGCCCACACATAAACACAGACGGTTTTTACCTTACTATAACACAAAACATTTTTGAAATCATAACTTATTCTGATATTATCATAACGTCTAAATATAATTAATTGGCAATCTAGCGGAACGCTTGCATCTCACGCTCCACATATATATTATACAACCGAAAACCGCGGGCTCTTATTGGATATTGGATTCCAACCTTGACAAGGTATGGGAACACCTGTTGATAGTGTATCTCTAGATGTGAATACACTGGTTTCAACAAGAACGTCTTGCAACCCGGCCCTCACATGACCGACCACTCATTTCGCTTGAGGGTATCGAATGTATATCACCGACGGTTGGGATCAGCAGCCGCCTCCCGAAAAGGGACAGCATCGAAATATAGATTAAAAAAGCAAATGGAATTTCTCTAGATAGGTGATTATACACCCTAATGGGAGTGACCCACATAGCCATACTACCTGCCCAATTTTTTGTCATTTCCCGGTTGATGAGGCTTGAAGCTAAAATTTCTTTTAGAACATCTGGTCGTCATTCACTTTGAATGCCACATTGTAAGATCCATCAAATCACTAGTTGACGTCCACAAATATACTCTGGGTATAAAGGAAGTGCCCCTCTTTGCCACCAACTCGGTATATTTGTAAAAATCAACGTACGTGGTTCTAAGGAAATACTCTGTCAGACATTTGTCCATACAAGTCATCCAGGAACAGGATGAACCGAAGGCACCCTCATACCGCATCCTTATAGGAATCACCCCAAGGATTAGTAGCGAGTAGTCCTTGCAAACCGTAAAATCTCAACCACGACCGAATCACATCAGAATACCTCTGGTTGCAACACAGAGAATATTCGTCAAGTAATCCTTCCGCTTATGAAGATCCACGGCCTTCACTTGCTCCGTCTTCAATCGACGTCTTTACGTATTTGCTGGTCGGAATGGTTTTCGAATATAAATTCGATCTCGGTCTTTCCATACCAACAGTCGTATTGGTCATGTTTTGATAGTCGGTGATTTAACAATCAAATAACAAAGGTGTCAATAAAATGATCTCGTTGATTCGGTACTTGGCATTAGTTGGCCTATTTAAAATACTTATCAAAATGGTTAATAATTCTAAGTATTTCTACATATTCATAACCTTATATTTATTCCTATTATATTATAACAAAAATCATTTTATATTATTTTATATATATACCCTTAACTTCCCATTTCCATTAATATTGGATAAATCATTATATCTATCAAAACCTTTTTCCTTTTTTCCCTTATTTTCAGGCATCTCACGATATCCATATATGTATATACTTACTGGTATATAAACCAAATTACCAATTCTGATATTACAAATCAAATGTTAAATTATATAATTTACTTCAAATATTTTTCTTTACTTTGTAAATAATATTCATATTCAGAAACCTCGTACTCATGTTCAATGTTCCTCATATGGAATAATTAACCGACTACAACACCTTTTCCTTGTTTGAAACCAATACCATTCCTCGATAATAATGAAGCCGTTCAAGTTGGGGTATTTTATTTATCTCTCATACCTTGATCGACAACTTTCTTATATCATAATAATATCAGTCCATCACTTAATCATTTCACCAAAATCTTATTTACCATCTCGATCTCAAACTAATTTTATAATTTATTTCTTACATTTGAAATCCACTTCTAATATAATCTTTTTACTTAATTCGTTTGATTAAGTAAAAGTCCACAAAACACCCTTTTTAACCTAAATCTTATTTCGCTTAATTCAATCCTTTAACATTTAAGACATCATTTTGGTTTATTCCCTTTTTTTAATATTCACACCACACTCAATTACAATATTTTAATCATCTCCTTTAAAAGGTTTGTTTCAATTGAATTTACCTTAATTTAACAATTAAGTAAAATTTTATTTAAATTTTCACATTCGCTTAAAAATCTCATTTGCAAATCTCGTTTGACAACTTTGGATTATAATCTCCCTATAACCCTTATCGCTCCTTTTTAATCAAATCTAATCGCCACTTAAACATTTCTTAATCAATACCCAAAAACAGTGGATTTTACCAACCATACATATCAGTTAACTATTGACTGATTTTTCATTTGTCATTTCCCCTTTTTAAATTAATTAAATAACTTAATTAATTTAAAAACACTATTAATTGTTTTAAAAACAATTATTCTATTTTACCAACCCGTAGGTAATTTTTTTGGATTTTCTGCTTTATAACTTGTTTACATCATACGATTTTTCTACATATACCATTTAAATAATTCTTTAAAAAAAACATGATTAAAATATTTATTTATAAATTTCTAATTTAATTATTTATACAAATTGATTGAAAAACTTCAGTTCAGTTATAAAATAATTTATAACTTTAAAACTGCGTCGATTCACCGAACGGTAAAACCTACGTCTAAAACAACACATTTTAGGCCATTCACTGCCAATTACCAAATCAACACTGTCGATTGATTTTAAACACAACACAGGTGAATATATATTCAACCATCACGCTCAAACAGGTTTTTCAACCATATGGGGTTCAATCAGTTCAAATATTAACAATATAAAACAAACAAATAACATATATAATATTTGAGGAATCCGGTCGGATCCCTCCAACCTGTTCTTCCCTGCATCACAACTCGTTATAACATTCCATGATAATATATGAAATAAATTCCATATGATCGATTAAATCTAAATAACAGCATCCAATCAACCATAACAGTCAACAGCAACCAATCAACCAATTTATATTTTTAAAGGTAAATTATATTTTAATATGAATTTACCACATCACAGAATTCCAGAAGGTGTGAGAATTAACTCACCAGTTCAATACGGTTGACGATGGACGCGTTTGTTCCTTTAAATCTTGAACGGACGTTCAAAATTTGCTGAAATTTTATGTAATAACCCGGAAATCCGAGCCAATTTAAAATTTTTATTTTGGCAATTTTAGCGAATTTTGATTATTTAAAATGAATTATTTTAAATAATAACGACGGGAAATTTATTTTGAATAGAATTCGAACGTATATATTTATTCGAATCGTCGTTAGAATATAAATATTTATTTATATATAAAAAAGGAATTGAAAATGGCGCGGTAGTTCCATAATTCAATTTCAAAATTCAAATGAATGTACCGGGTGCAAAATAAATCGGATTTTAGTGAAACCAAAAATATTTGAATCCATTTGACAATATCTTTCCAACGAATCCGAAAAATCTAAATTTCATAGCGGGGATAAAAAGATATGTCCAGTTGAAAATTCAGAATAGTCGGTATGGAATTCTGGCCCTTAAAAATGGGAATTTTACAAACGACCTCGGTTTTCGACGAAACCACTTTTGTTGGATCCGCGATGTCAAATTATTGCTTGGTTTCAAATTTCATAATTTTTCGAATCAATATGTGACCGTGGCAAAGGAAAACGCATTTGACCAGTTTTAGTTGAATTTAATCGACTGGAAAATGGCCATTTTTCAAACAGTCTCGGAATTTGATGAAACTAGTTTTGTTAGGACCGTATCGTGAATACGAAGCTAGAAAATATTTTTCGGGAATTTTTCTAATTAGTATGTGGCCCCAGTAAATTGAAATGCGCGTTCAAATTCAATATATAGAGTTATATTTTGATTTTGACGAAAACTGATCGAAACGATCGAATCAGCCTACGATACATATTCCATTGTGTTCGGAATGGGGGTAATTAGCTGTGGACGACAGGCGGTGGGCCCCGTTTCGAGTTCGAATGAAAAGGTTACTTTTTAAAATTAAAATAAATTAAATAATATAAAAACATTTATAAACACTCTCTCTCCCCTCACCGTTGATTTCAGTTTTAAAAAGAAAGAAAAAAGGGGGAAAAGGGCTCGTGCCCTAGCCGAAGACCACCGCCGTTGATAGGGAGCCACCGCGCGCCTCCTCCCCTCGTGCCAGAGTGCGCACCACAGTCCTCCCCCCTCCGATCTTCCTCTCTCCCTCCTCCTTCTCACCTTGACGCGGCTCTTCCCCCACCCGAAGACCCATCGCGACCCCATTCTCTTCCTCCCTCGTCGACTTAAACCCCCACAAATCAAAGTCCCCGAGCATCCAACCCCCTCCGCACTCCAGCCGCCACCTCCGTGCCACGAAACCCCCTCCTCCGACAACGTCCGACGCCCCACCTCGAACGCTGTTCAAAGTCCAAGCCAACAAAGGTGATTTTTAATTCTTTTTTATTTCAGTTTTGTTTAAAATGTTTTAGAAAGAAAAGGTAATATTTTAATCTACGTAATACGATAATAAAAGTAGGATTTTTATTTAGACTATATGTTAGTAAAGATTCGATTTTTTTTATTAGGAAAGAGTCAATTTTTACCTTAGAAAGATCAGATATTTTTTTAAATTAAAAGAGATGATTTTTATATAAGTGGTTTTAAAGTAAAAATACGATTTTCATATATATAGATTTGAAATAAAAATAATTTTTATATAATGTAAAGGAGAATTTTTATATAATGTAAAGGAGGAATTTTTATATAATGTAAAGGTGGTATTTTTATAATATGAAAAAATCGAATTTATATAAGTTGAAAGATTATATTTTGATATAAGAAAAGATATGGCTTTTATAATCGAGATAGGATATAAAAATATGATTTTTATTATATGTAGAGAATAAAAATATAATTTTTATCTGAGTAGTAAGTTAAAAATATAATTTTTATAAGGCAGAAATTATAAAAACTCGATTTTTATTTATATGAAGTGACGATAAAAATGTGATTTTTTATAGTGATGATATAAAAATTCGATCTTTGTATAAGAAGTAGAAATATAAAAATATAATTTTTATATAGAATGAAGCGTTGTAAAAATATATGAAGTAGAAATAAAAATAGAATTTTTATTTATTGGTATGAAGCAATAAAAATATAATTTTTATTATGAATAGCGAAACAAGAACTGAATTGGAATTTCAAAGGAACCTAGATGGTTCAGCAGTTCAAAAGCAAAGCACGGCGGAGTGGAACCCTCGGTGATAACTTCTCACTTTTAATTTAATTTTCTAGTTAAAATATATACTAGGATGCAGACGGTGTTTAGTAGCACCCGACACCCGTCGTCCACAGACCATGGATGGCTTGTATGCTTGTTTGTTTGATTTTGATGTGTAGTTGATTATGTAATGTGATGTGAAATGAAATAAAATATTTATATAGTTAAAAATATTTTATAGTTAAAAATAGAATTTTTAGCCTATATATGAAATGAAATAGATTAATATAAACAAATCGAACGATTTGTTTATATACATACATTTGACTGATATTGATTGGGATGATAAATTTTACACATTGCCCAACTACACAAATAAAATCTGTGTTTGATTGTTTGAAAATCCCACACGGGTATTGGGATGATATATGACATACACTAGTCCCAATAATTAGCTGTATGTCGATCGATTAATTGACAGGCTGCTATAAGCGTTAAATATTTATATTTGATGCTTATACAGTGTAGAACGCACTCTGGATGATGGTTGATTATTTATCGTTGTTATTTTATACATGTGTTGTAGAAAATCCATATGATTAACATTATATGGTAATTGATTGGGCCTCATTCCAGCTTTGAAAAAGAAATATTTGAAATAGAATATTTGAAAATAGAAATATATGAAGCCGTGTTTTTTAGATTTACGCCATTTTGACGTGAACGATATTTATATCGATTTTTTTCATTTTATAATGAACATCGAAAGTGATTTCAAAATCTGATATTTTGAATAGAAATGATTTCGAATTGAAATTGAATAGAAATGAATTCGAATTGAAATTGAATAGAAATGAATTCGAATTTAATTTGAATAGAAATGAATTCGAATTTAATTTGATTAGAAATAAATTCAAATTGAAATTGAACAAAATTGAATTCGAATTGAAATTGAATAGAATTCAAAACAAACTGAAATTGAATTAAAAATCGATTTGAATTGAAATCAATTTGAAATGAATTTAAAACGAATTTATATTGCAAAGATTCAATATTGATTTGAATTTAAGACGGAAGTTGAAATCGTTTTGAAAACGAATTTAAAACAATTTATAAAATTCGTTTCGAAAGGAAATCGACGAAGTATATATTATATATATATAATATAATGGCCTGAATAGAATGCGCCGCGCCGCGGTAGTTCGCGAATTTCGACCATTGACTTCGAACGGATATTACGGGAGATCCGACCGTCAGATTCTCCAAAAACCGGAACCGTTGGGTTCGTATCGAAAAGGGCTTTCTAACAAATATTAGAGATTTGAAATCTAATGGTTGGATTTGGAATTATGTCCAAATCAACTTTGGAAAAGGTCGCTGTAAGTGCAGTTCGATGGCCGTTGATGGAAATCGACTGTACGGGCCTTGATAAAATTATTAAAAATAGTAATAATTTGTGTATAATCATAAGAAATGATTTGGGAAAAATTGGGATGAAAAACTCCATATTTGAAAAGATAAAAATAGATTTTTATCGAAATGAACTAATTTTGAATTAGAATAATAGTTTATTTATTTTTAAACAAATAAATTTGATTTGAAATGGTTTTAAAAGAAACCAGAATTTCCAATAATTGAATTGGAATGGATTTGAATCGAAATTGTTTTTGGAATATTTCGATGTTGGATTTGGTGATTATACAGATATTGTTATGGAAATTTGAAAGATATATTTATATCGTTATTTCCAATTCGATATTTGTTGGTCGTAGAATTTGATATTGAATATGAGCCGATATATTTTCTATTCAGAGCCTTGTATTTAATATCAAATGCGATTTGGGTTTGTCGTGAATGGTTTCTTCATTAACACTGTTCTTAAGCCCAGTTGAGAAAAAGATTAATTCTTTTTGTTTAGATTTAATGAAGTGTACCAATTAAATGATATTTAATTGGAGTTGAATTGGTATTATTTTTGGGGTTTATAGTGAACAGTGTTTTAAATAACACTTGTTCTTTAACCCGATAATTAATAGAATGTGATTTTGGGTCGTCGTGAACGGTATCTTCAATAATACTGTTCTTAGACCCAACGAAGTTAAGAAAATCAGAAACTAACTGGAGATTAGTTAAGCTGAATGGTTTCTGGGGTATTGATCTGATGTTGGTTTCGGCCTTCGGGATTAATACTTAGGGAATTGCTCACTTGCTAGTTTACGGTTAGGGACTGATTGAAACGTGATGTGATTTTGGGGTTTATCGTAAACCTCGTTTTAAATGACACTGATTCTTTAACCCAGTCAAAGATTAAAACTAAGTGGAGTTTTAATGAATCTTTAATTAGATTGAAAAGATCGAGAATGGAGTATCACCAGTTTTACTCCAGACGGTAGTTAAATCTTTAATTAGATTTGAACGTGAAATGGTAATTGAATTTACCGATAACACCGTGGTGTTAGATATGAAGTATGACCAGTTTTACTTCATGTGATAAATAGGTTGGGATTGGGAAATAAAATAAATAATTACTTCGGTGTGGTTCGCTAATCCCGACTAGTTTGAATTGATATTCAAAAGGAGATTAAAGACTAAATTTAAAAGAATTTATCTTTGATAAAATTAATGGGAACCTTTCCCAAAGAATGTGAAATTTAGAAACTAACTGTCGGTTAGCTAAGTAGAATGGTTTTCTGGATATTGATCTGATGTTGGTTTCAGCCTTCGGGGTTAATATTTAGGGAGTTATTCTCTGGTTAATTTACGGTTAGTGACTGATGAATTGGAATGAGGCGTATGTTGTGTTTGTGTAACACTTGTTTATTATATACGCGAGTTATTCGGAAAGACCGGGTTTATCCATTTCTGAATAACTGATTCGACGATTAGTCGAAGATGAAGACGATGGTTGAAGACCGGAGGTCTTCACGTCGTTTGGATAATTACTGATGATCTTGATTGGGCCGTACACCCAAGAGGAGGGAATCAGTTTGTGATCATCCAGACGTACTTAGAGATCGATGGATATGCGAGGTACAAGGTGCCTCCGGTTTCTTTCAGACCTAGAACGGACTTGTAAATGGACTGTGTGTCTGACATTGGATATCATTATGTGTGATTGATGGATATCGGTTGCATGGAGTGGTTTGCCTGTGTGGCATGCTAAGATGCAAATGACCAAGGCTTTCGTTGAAAAGCAAAGTCTTGTGGTTGATGATCAAAGCACGGCCTTTGTGGCGTAGCTTTGTGTAGCATTGATTCGCGAGCCTCACACCCCGGTTGTGAACCAGAAATGGGAGAGGACCTCAGGGAGGGCATGCGTTTCCTTTTAGTTAGAAGTGGAGTCAGTGGTTTTACACGCCCTGACAAGTTTGACTTATGTGGTTGTTGCTGTTGCGAGGCGCCTCAGATATATCGGTGACTATGTGAAGCCGATGGAGTCATTCGTTGGCTCATTTACGCCCCCAAAGGGCGGGGAAACGTAGTGTTCAGGCATTTTAATCCACATCGGTGGACCGGTACTGACGATCCAAAGGTCACTCGAGCTCTAACCTGAGACATGGGCTAGATTGTCTCGAATCGGTAGAGGACTATCTTTTGCCTCGATTCACAAACGGAAATCCAATTTCCAAATATGTGACTTTGCGGTTTTGGTTGAAGAGCCTAGTATGGCGACATGATATATGGTACCCATGCCGCCTATGATTGATATTTATGATTGTATGTAAAATCAGAAACTAACTGGAAATGAGCTAAGATGGGTGGTTTCCTGGGTATTAGTCTGATGTTGGTTTCGGCCTTCGGGGTTAATACTTAGGGAATCGTTCTCTTACTAATTCACGGTTGGAGTCTGATTAAGAATTAAACATGAAATTTAGCGTATCAAGCATTCTTTGGCCATTATAAGGTAAAACCCTATCCTCCGGCTTGCGTTGCATTGTGTGATGGGACCTGGGTCTTATAACAGCTTCATTTTTCTTTATTCAGCATTGCGCTGTTTGTTTTATGCACTGGTGTTCTTGGGAGGAAACTCGTTCCGTGTTATACGGCCTGGTCCCTTGATTTACCGAACTTTACAATAAAGATAAATAACTGTTTTAGTTCTCACATCAGCCTCATGACTGACTTGGAGTTTATTGTTTTAACCTAAACTCTAGATGCCCTTATTTTGACACGGGCAGCTAGTAGTTTTGGTTTTGCAGATTTATATTCACAGGAACCTGGTTTACAGCTGGAACGATATTCGGAAAGCTTTGTATCCGTGTATCTTCTTCAGTTGTATTTTGTATTATTTTCCGCTGCTATGTAATATATGGTAATCTCTGTTATTTATCGAATGTATTTTATTTGTTTATACTCTGTATATTCTTGTATTCTGATGAATTGTTGTAATAAACAATGAAAAGTTCTTCTGTTTGCGTTCCGATGTGTTTTGTCCTCAACTCTATCCGGGCTTTCCTTAACGGGGAAGTTCGGGTCATTTCAGCTGGTATTAGAGCTTTAGTTTATAGAGCTCGGAGAACAAGACACGGTAGAACCATACGAAAGAATTCATCAGAAATTGGATTAGTAATATCCAATGAGAATGACTCGTTAGTGATAGGATCAGTAGTATCCTAGAACGAGTGTGAAGAGTATATTTTTAAAATGAAAACAAATTTTATTCTGAAAATTTAAATCAACTATTTGTATTTGATTATTTATTTTATATTGAATTTGGACAATGCAGTATATAAAGATTTTGCGTATACGACTGATCCGCGTGTATTCGAAGTTTTAATATACTGGATAGACATAGAATCACACTCTAGTCGCCCGGAGATGGTACTGATGATAGCACGTGCATCATCAGTTTTTATATTCGAGTTTCGAAAGTGTGATGTCAATATATTTCCATTAGACTGGTGTGAGAACCGAAATTAGATAGGGCTTATTGTTGTGATTTGGCATCAAAAATCTGATTTTGTGACTATTATCAAAGTTATGAATTTGAAAAGCTAATCAACTAATTGATTGATGGTTGTGTTGTTTGATTACTGCTTTGATTAATTGAATGTTGAACCTTTAGCCAAATTGAACCAAATAGTGAATTGTATTGAAAATTGGTCGCATTTGTATGCATATACATGTACTTACACTGAACAGTTCATAGCAAGGAGGCTAGAGCAGAAGAATAAAATTGTTTGCCCGACAAATAGGTACATGTTTAACATAATTTACTGTTTTGTTTGGGTGATGATAATTTTATGAGCCTCTTGGCTTTTTCTTTTTCTTTTGGATTGAAGAAGGCCATGGGAGGCTATATGAAATATCCCGAAGTCCCCGGTGCAGGGGAGGTTATGGCGAAATTTTTCGAAAATTTAGGGTGTTCGATAAATTTTTGAAAATTTTGAAAAGTTTTTAGAAACTGAAAAGTTGAAGAACTTAAGCCATAAGGAAAATAATGGAAGTTGAGTTGATTTGTTAAACAACTTTCGGCTTCGTTCCTTTTCGGGGACGAAAAGTTTTAAGTGGGGGAGATTGTAATAACCCGGAAATCCGAGCCAATTTAAAATTTTTATTTTGGCAATTTTAGCAAATTTTGATTATTTAAAATGAATTATTTTAAATAATAACGACGAGAAATTTATTTTGAATATAATTCGAATGTATATATTTATTCGAATCGTCGTTAGAATATAAATATTTATTTATATATAAAAAAAGAATTGAAAACGGCGCGGTAGTTTGATAATTCGATTTCAAAATTCAAATGAATGTACCGGGTGCAAAATAAACCAGATTTTAGTGAAACCAATAATATTTGAATCCATTTGACAATATCTTTCCAACAAATCCGAAAAATCGAAATTTCATAGCGGGGATAAAAAGATATGTCCAATTGAAAATTCAGAATAGTCGTTGTGGAATTCTGGCCCTTTAAAATGGGAATTTTACAAACGACCTCGGTTTTCGACGAAACCACTTTTGTTGGATCTGCGATGTCAAATTATTGCTTGGTTTCAAATTTCATAATTTTTCGAATCAATATGTGAGCGTGGCAAAGGAAAACGCGTTTGACCAGTTTCAGTTGAATTTAATCGACTGGAAAATGGCCATTTTTCAAACGGTCTTGGAATTTGACGAAACTAGTTTTGTTAGGAACGTATCGTGAATACGAAGCTAGAAAATATTTTTTGGGAATTTTTCTAATTAGTATGTGGCGCCAGTAAATTGAAATGCGCGTTCAAATTCAATATATAGAGTTATATTTTGATTTTGACGAAAACTGATCGAAACGATCGAATCAGCCTACGATACATATCCCATTGTGTTCGGAATGGGGCTAATTAGCTATGGACGACAGGCGGTGGGCCTCGTTTCGAGTTCGAATGAAAAGGTTACTTTTTATAATTAAAATAAATTAAATAATATAAAAACCTTTATAAACACTCTCCCTCCCCTCACCGTTGATTTCAGTTTTTAAAAGAAAGAAAAAAGGGGAAAGGGCTCGTGCCCTAGCCGAAGACCGCCGCCACTGGCGGGGAGCCACCGCGCGCCTCCTCCCCTTGCGCCAGAGCGCGCACCACAGTCCTCCCCCCCTCCGATCTGCCTCTCTCCCTCCTCCTTCTCGCCTTGACGCGGCTCTTCCCCCACCCAAAGACCCATCGCGACCCCGTTCTCTTCCTCCCTCGTCAACTTAAACCACCCCCCCCCCCCCAAATCGAAGTCCCCGAGCTTCCAACCCCCTCCGCACTCCAGCCGCCACCTCCGCGCCACGAAACCCCCTTCTCCGACAACGTCTGACGCCCCACCTCGAATGTTGTTCAAAGTCCAAGCCAACAAAGGTGATTTTTAATTCTTTTTATATTCAGTTTTTAATTTCAGTTTTGTTTAAAATGTTTTAGAAAGAAAAGGTAATATTTTTATCTATGTAATACGATAATAAAAATAGGATTTTTATTTAGACTATACGTTAGTAAAGATTCGATTTTTTTTATTAGGAAAGAGTCAATTTTTACTTTAGAAAGATCAGATTTTTTTTAAATTAAAAGAGTTAATTTTTATATAAGTGGTTTTAAAGTAAAAATACGATTTTCATATATATAGATTTGAAATAAAAATAATTTTTATATAATGTAAAGGAGGAATTTTTATATAATGTAAAGGAGGAATTTTTATATAATGTAAAGGCGATATTTTTATAATATGAAAAAATGGAATTTATAAAAGTTGAAAGATTATATTTTGATATAAGAAAAGATATGATTTTTATAATCGAGATAGGATATAAAAATATGATTTTTATTATATGTAGAGAATAAAAATATAATTTTTATCCGAGTAGTAAGTTAAAAATATAATTTTTATAAGGAAGAAATTATAAAATCTCGATTTTTATTTATATGAAGTGACGATAAAAATGTGATTTTTTATAGTGATGATATAAAAATTCGATCTTTGTATAAGAAGTAGAAATATAAAAATATAATTTTTATATAGAATGAAGCGTTGTAAAAATATATGAAGTAGAAATAAAAATAGAATTTTTATTTATTGGTATGAAGCAATAAAAATATAATTTTTATTATGAATAGCGAAACAAGAACTGAATTGGAATTTCAAAGGAACCTAGATGGTTCAGCAGTTCAAAAGCAAAGCACGGCGGAGTGGAACCCTCGGTGAGAACTTCTCACTTTTAATTTAATTTTCTAGTTAAAATATGTACTAGGATGCAGACGATGTTTAGTAGCACCCGACACCCGTCGTCCACAGACCATGGACGGCTTGTATGCTTGTTTGTTTGATTTTGATGTGTAGTTGATTGTGTAATGTGATGTGAAATGAAATAAAATATTTTTATAGTTAAAAATATTTTATAGTTAAAAATAGAATTTTTAACGTATATATGAAATGAAATAGATTAATATAAACAAATCGAACGATTTGCTTATATACACACATTTGACTGATATTGATTGGGACGATAAATTTTACACATCACCCAACTGCACAAATAAAATCTGTGTTTGATTGTTTGAAAACCCCACACTGGTATTGGGATGATATATGACATACACTAGTCCCAATAATTAGCTGTATGTCGAACGATTGATTGACAGGCTGCTATAAGCGTAAAATATTTATATTTGATGCTTATACAGTGTAGAATGCACTCTAGATGATGGTTGATTATCTATCGTTGTTATTTTATACATGTGTTGTAGAAAATCCATATAATTAACATTATATGGTAATTGATTGGGCCTCATTCTAGTTTTGAAAAAGAAATATTTGAAATAGAATATTTGAAAATAGAAATATATGAAGCCGTGTTGATTAGATTTACGCCATTTTGATGTGAAGGATATTTATATCGATTTTATTCATTTTATAATAAACATCGAAAGTGATTTCAAAATCTGATATTTTGAATAGAAATGAATTCGAATTGAAATTGAATAGAAATGAATTCGAATTGAAATTGAATAGAAATGAATTCGAATTGAAATTGAATAGAACTGAATTCGAAATTAATTTAAATAGAAATGAATTTGAATTTAATTTGATTAGAAATGAATTCGAATTGAAATTGAACAAAATTGAATTTGAATTGAAATTGAATAGAATTCAAAACAAACTGAAATTGAATTAAAAATCGATTTGAATTGAAATCAATTTGAAATGAATTTAAAATGAATTTATATTAGAAAGATTCAATATTGATTTGAATTTGAGACGGAAGTTGAAATCGTTTTGAAAACGAATTTAAAACGATTTATGAAATTCGTTTCAAAAAAAGACTGTCAGATTCTCCTAAAACCGGAACCATTAGGTTCGAATCAAAAAGGGCTTTCTAACGAATATTAGATATTTGAAATCTAACGGTTGGATTTGGAATTATGTCCAAATCAAATTTGGAAAAGGTCGTTGTAAGTGCAGTTCGATGGTCGTTGATGGAAATCGACTGTACGGGCCTTGATAAAATTATTAAAAATAGTAATAATTTGTGTAAAATCATAAGAAATGATTTGGGAAAATTTGGGATGAAAAACTCCATATTTGAAAAGATAAAAATAGATTTTTATCGAAATGAACTAATTTTGAATTAGAATAATAGTTTATTTATTTTTAAATAAATAAATTTGATTTGAAATGGTTTTAAAAGAAACCAGAATTTCCAATAATTGAATTGGAATGGATTTGAATCAAAATTGTCTTTGGAATATTTCGATGTTGGATTTGGTGATTATATAGATATTGTTATGGAAATTTGAAAGATATATTTATATCATTATTTCTAATACGACATTTGTTGGTCGTAGAATTTGATATTGAATATAAGCCGATATATTTTCTATTCAGAGCCTTGTATTTAATAACAAATGTGATTTGGGTTTGTCGTGAATGGTGTCTTCATTAACACTGTTCTTAAGCCCAATTGAGAAAAAGATTAAATCTTTTTGTTTATATTTAATGAAGTGTACCAATTAAATGATATTTAATTGGAATTGAATTGGTATCGATTTTTGGGGTTTATAGTGAGCAGTGTTTTAAATAACACTTGTTCTTTAACCCGATAATTAATAGAATGTGATTTTGGGTCGTCATGAACGGTATCTTCAATAATACTGTTCTTAGACCCAACGAAGTTAAGAAAATCAGAAACTAACTGGAGATTAGTTACGCTGAGTGGTTTCTGGGGTATTGATCTGATGTTGGTTTCGGCCTTCGGGGTTAATACTTAGGGAATTGCTCACTTGCTAGTTTACGGTTAGGGACTGATTGAAACATGATGTGATTTTGGGGTTTATCGTGAACCGTGTTTTAAATGACACTGATTCTTTAACCCAGTCAAAGATTAAAACTAAGTGGAGTTTTAATGAATCTTTAATTAGATTGAAAAGATCGAGAATGGAGTATCACTAGTTTTACTCCAGACGGTAGTTAAATCTTTAATTAGATTTGAACGTGAAATGGTAATTGAATTTACCGATAACACCGTGGTGTTAGATATGAAGTATGACCAGTTTTACTTCATGGGATAAATAGGTTGGGATTGGGAAATAAAATAAATAATTACTTCGGTGTGGTTCGCAAATCCCAACTAGTTTGAATTGATATTCAAAAGGAGATTAAAGAATAAATTTAAATGAATTTATATTTGATAAAATTAATGGGAACCTTTCCCTAAGAATGTGAAATTTAGAAACTAATTGTCGGTTAGCTGAGCAGAATGGTTTTCTGGATATTGATCTGATGTTGGTTTCGGCCTTCGGGGTTAATATTTGGGGAATTATTCTTTGGTTAATTTACGGTTAGTGACTGATGAATTGGAATGAGGCGTATGTTGTGTTTGTGTAACACTTGTTTATTATATACGTGAGTTATTCGGAAAGACTGGGTTTATCCCATTCTGAATAACTGATTCGTCGATTCGTCGATTAGTCGAAGATGAAGACGATGGTTGAAGACCGGAGGTCTTCACGTCGTTTGGATAATTACTGATGATCTTGATTGGGACGCACACCCAAGAGGAGGGAATTAGTTGGTGATCGTCCAGACGTACTTGGAGATCGATGGATATGCGAGGTACAAGGTGCCTCCGGTTTCGTTCAGACCCAGAACGCACTTGTAAATGGACTGTGTGTATGACATTGGAAATCATTCTGTGTGATTGATGGATATCGGTTGCATGGAGTGGTTTGCCTGTGTGGCATGATAAGATGCAAATGATCAAGGCTTACGTTGAAAAGCAAAGTCTTGTGGTTGATGATCAAAGCACGGCCTTTATGGCGTAGCTTTTTGTAGCGTTGATTCGCGAGCCTCACACCCCGGTTGTGAACCAGAAACGGGAGTGGACCTCAAGGAGGACATGCGTTTCCTTCTAGTTATAAGTGGCGTCAGTGGTTTTACACGCCCTGACGAGTTTGACTTATATGGTTGTTGCTGTTGCGTGGCGCCTCGGATATATCGGTGACTATGTGAAGCCGATGGAGTCATTCATTGGCTCATTTACGCCCCAAAGGGCGGGGAAACGTAGTGTTCAAGAATTTTAATCCACATCGGTGGACCGACCTTGACGATCCAAAGGTCACACGAGCTCTGACATGAGACATGGGCTAGATTGTCTCGAATTGGTAGAGGACTATCTTTTGCCTCGGTTCACAAACGGAATTCCAATTTCCAAATACGTGACTTTGCGGTTTTGATTGTAGAGCCTAGTATGGCGACATGATATATGGTACCCATGCCGCCTATGATTGATATTTATGATTGTATGTAAAATCAGAAACTAACTGGAAACGAGCTAAGATTGGTGGTTTCCTGGGTATTAGTCTGATGTTGGTTTCGGCCTTCGGGGTTAATACTTAGGGAATCGTTCTCTTACTAATTTACGGTTGGAGTCAGATTAAGAATTAAACATGAAATTTAGCGTATCAAGCATTCTTTGGCCATTATAAGGTAAAACCCTATCCTCCGGCTTGCGTTGCATTGTGTGATGGGACCTGGGTCTTATAACAGCTTCATTTTTCTATATTTAGCATTGCGCTGTTTGTTTTATGCACTGATGTTCTTGG
Source organism: Allium sativum (assembly GCA_030737875.1). Classification (NCBI taxonomy): domain Eukaryota; kingdom Viridiplantae; phylum Streptophyta; class Magnoliopsida; order Asparagales; family Amaryllidaceae; genus Allium; species Allium sativum. The sequence continues at coordinate 928,676,605 of CM060913.1, read as the reverse complement.
GAGGAAACCCGTTCCGTGTTATACGGCGTGGTCCCTTGATTTACCGAACTTTAAAATAAAGATAAATAACTGTTTTAGTTCTCACACCAGTCCCATGACTGACCTGGAGTTTATTGTTTTAACCTAAACTCTGGGTGCCCTTATTTTGACACGGGCAGCTAGTAGTTTTGGTTTTGCAGATTTATATTAACAGGAACCTGGTTTACAGCTGGAACGATATCCGGAAAGCTTTATATCCGTGTATCTTCTTCAGTTGTATTTTGTATTATTTTCCGCTGCTATGTAATATATGGTAATCTCTGATATTTATCGAATGTATTTTATTTGTTTATACTCTGTATATTCTTGTATTCTGATGAATTGTTGTAATAAACAATGAAAAGTTCTTCTGTTTGCGTTCCGATGTGTTTTGTCCTCAACTCTATCCGGGCTTTCCTTACTGGGGAAGTTCGGGTCATTTCATTTTAACTACGTCAGATCAGTGCCTAGTCAGTGCCATCGTCTAGGTCTCGTCCCACGATCCCAACGGATCTAGTTTCGCTAAATTTCGTTGAATTATGTGGAAGTTACGCGCATTCAAAGTTTGTATATAATATACGATTTTTAACTAAACTATAATTATTAATTAAATATTGTGATTACCTTATAATTACCTTTTAATTTATCCAATGACACGTCATCATCGGAGAGATCAAAACACGGTTACTCTCTTCATCGTTGCCAAATCCCGATCCTTACTCGCTCTTTCTCCTTCTAAAAAGAGCGAAACCGAAAGCCACCCACCACCATCAACGTCGTCTACCGGAATCCGAACTGATACCCTCGTCGGAACCGCCCATCCACCCTCTGCCATCGCCAGTCACCACATCCACTCGATCAAACCCAGGCGCCCTAATTTCAAGTACAAACGGAAAATGATCGAGTGGAAAATTCTCTGGGCACCGTCGACCATCTATCACCACACCACCGCGGTTGGAACCCCATTGCTCTCACGCTACTTCGCCTTCAAGGCCCCGATGCCAACAACCACCAGATGCGTCGAAAAACAATAAAATTCGGTCACCACTTCCAAAACCGAACCAAAAACCAACCTCTCCGTTCATCTCCTTCCTCCGACAACCACACACCACCAGAGAACCCAAGACCACGGCCAAACGAAAGCCTGATCTCACCTCTACAAAAGCCCCAAGGTCCCGGCCTCTCAAATCAACCCAAACTCCTCACTTTTAAAGAAAAACGAAAATGATTTTTGTCGGTTTATGGCGATTTCCGACCACCTCCGACCACCATTCCACCCCAACTTTCTCTAGTAGGTAGATATCGTCCTGATCTACCTCTTTCCCTTTGGAACCCCCCTCGAATTCATCACGGATTTGCAAATATAAATTATTTTGTGTAAAATTGCAGAACGGAAATAGGTGTTTGGCTGGAAATTCTGACTTTATGGGGTTTATATAATGCGGAAATAATATATTTTATATTGATTTGACGAACGATATTGACTAACAATTTTTATTTCGTGTTTATCGCGTTTTCGAACGTCGTTTATTCGCTCTTGCGCTCACATACAAACCCTGTTTGAGATGCGAATGGACGGCATAGTATATTTTGACGATATTGTCCCAATAAAACTTGTTTCGTCGAATTCCAAGTCCATTTGCTCGAATGGCCCTCGTTCACGTCCAAACGGTTGTTTTTATTTGTATTTTATTTTGCTGTGCTCACAAATTAACCCCGATTGACGCGCCAATTGAAACCTAGCAATAATTTAGTGTTAAGGTCTCAACAAAATTTGTTTCATTGAAAACGAAGGTCGTTTGAATAAAGTCTCTTTTATAACTGCCCAATTCAAATAAAATAAACCAATTTTAAAATACCTAAATATAATATTATTAAAATATTGAAATTGGCCATACACGACCAGAATATCGTATATTACCAGAACAAAATATCCCGGGTTGAATTTGAAGCCAAATCGATACTATAAAAATTTAAAAACCCTTTTATTTAATAAAAATAACGTTATAATATATAACGAAATTCTACAGAGACCTTTTCAAAATTTGATTTGGACATAAAACAAAATTTACAACACGAAAACTCGATTTTTCTCTACCATTAGAAAGATATTATCCAACAGATTCCGACGTTTCTTATTTCGAGAAAATCCGACTTATTTTGGGCCCTGTATAGCCGTTTAAAGTTCAAAACGCAAAATTACGAACTACCGCGCCGCTGCAGCTCGTTTTATAATTAAATTATAAATTAAATGTTATAACGTCGTTAAATAAATGAAATCGCCACGATAATTTCAATACGAAAAATATTGAACCATTTTAAATTGTCCGCTCACTCTATACTGCGAATTCAATATTTTTCCAATATTTCAGAAATTAAAATATTATTATATTATTAATATAATTTAAATATTAAAATTAAAACGGTCAAAATCGATTATTTAAATTCAAACCATTATTTTAAATAAGTAAAATATTTCTAAAAATTGGCCAGAAAACACGGGACATTACATTCCTTCCCCCTTAAAATAATTTCGTCCTCGAAATTGCTAAGGTAGAAAGAACGTTACAACCCGTTATCTTTATAATAATATTAAACTTTAAAATTCGATTTTATTTCCAAAGCTAACCTAATTGGTTTAAAACCAATTTATTTCAAAGAACAGAAATTTCCAAAAATCTTCAAAATTTTCTAACACCTTAAATTTTGGAAAAATTTTGGCAGAGTCTCCCCTGTACGGAGGACATCTGCAAAATCGCAGTTCAAGAAATATATATACATCGACTCTCAAGGTCGGAAAAATCAAAAACCAAACTCAAAACCCCAAATAAAACCAAAAATTTCATATTTTCGTAGACGTACCTTTTTGCGTGCGTTAATACGCGATAAGCGATAATTTATACTTGATCTGTCCTAATTATTATGCAGCTTGATTCGAACTGGATTTGATTAACTCCAGAATTTCCTCTTGGATGGATTTTAAAGCTGAATTGGCACTTCAGCACCTGTTTCTCAACTCAACTGAATTCATTAGTCATCAAACAATGCCGATTATGTTCAAAACATCCATATCATACATATTATCCATATCACACACAATTCAATCCATACGAGATTTTAATAATTATAATCACTTCATTTATTTCTTTAATTATCCATTCAAATTTATTCATCTGGATTGATTATCTAACTTATTTATTCCACATTAGTTTTCAACCAAATCGATTCATGTTCAGGTTTATCCATGAGATCAAGCACACCATCCAAACATATCACACAAATCAACATTAAGAAATCCAAATAATTTGACAATATCATAATAATATGAAAAATCATTACTTTCTTATTTTATAAAATAAATTTGGCAAAAATAATTTTAATATCAAATTACAAATACGCGTTCTCATATAGATACATGAACTCAATCTAGGGCATTACTAACCCCATCTCTATTGAGTTACACCACAGAGCCAAGGTTATCGCTAAACCAATAGATCTGATACCACTGTAACGACCCGGGGAAAACTCGACGCTCGAATTTTCGACAACAATACATAAACCTGTATCGCTTGCCAAAAACCCAAGTATCGAATCCCAGATTGTTATTAGACGGAAGTTAGAGGGTGAGAATAGAAAGACAGAAATATTAGAATAGAAGAAAGAAGAAGAACACATCAGAATCTCACAGCGGAACGAATAAAATATAATATCAAATCTCTTGATACAAAAGAACTGTATATACATACCAATCATCATAGTACAACATATATCAGTCACAGCAGAAATAACTTTATATATCTAGCAGTGAAGCCTCATACTTCTAGCTCCTGAAACTCCAAGCGAAACCTAACCTGGAACATACTCGGTCTGACCCGAGCACATTTGAAGCAAAGCAAAATACACCGGGTCAGTCTGGAATACTTTCAGTGATAAATTCACAGAACACACAACTTGTTTAACTTTGGAAAATCCTTTATGAAATCAAAGGATAATAGTAAGACCAGCCCACACATAAACACGGACGGTTTTTACCTTACTATAACCCAAAACATTTTTGAAATCATAACTTATTCTGATATTATCATAATGTCTAAATACAATTAATTAGCAATCTAGCAGAACGCTTGCATCTCACGCTCCACATATACATTATACAATCGAAAACCGCGGGAGCTTATTGGATATTAGATTCCAACCTTGACAAGGTATGGGACCACCTGCCGATAGTCTATCTCTAGAGGCGAATACACTGGGTTCAACAAGAACGTCTTGCAACCCGGCCCTCACATGACCGACCACTCATTTCGCTTGAGTGTATCGAATGTATATCACCGACGGTTGGGATCAGCAACCGCCTCTCGAAAAGGGACAGCATCGAAATATAGATTAAAGAAGCAAATGGAATTTCTCTAGATAGGTGATTATACACCCTAATGGGAGCGACCCACATAGCCATACCGCCTGCCGGATTTTTTGTCATTTCCCAGTTGATGAGGCTTGAGGCTAAAATTTCTTTTAGAACATCTGGTCGTCATTCACTTTGAATGCCACATTGTCAGATCCGTCAAATCACTAATTGACGTCCACAAATATACTCTGGGTATAAAAGAAGTGCCCCTCTTTGCCACCAACTCGGTATATTTGTAAAAATCAACGTACGTGGTTCTAAGGAAATACTCTGTCAGACATTCGTCCATACAAGTCATCCAGGAACAGGATGAACCGAAGGCACCCTCCTACCGCATCCTTATAGGAATCACCCCAAGGATCAGTAGCGAGTAGTCCTTGCAAACCGTAAAATCTCAACGACCTTCACTTGCTCCGTCAAGTAATCCTTCCGCTTATGAAGGTCCACGACCTTCACTTGCTCCGTCTTCAATCGACGTCTTCACGTATTTGCTGGTCGGAATGATTTTCGAATATAAATTTGATCTCAGTCTTTCCGTACCAACAGTCGTATTGGTCAGGTTTTGATAGTCGGTGATTTAACTATCAAATAACAAAGGTGTCAATAAAATGATCTCGCTGATTCGGTACTTGGCATTACTTGGCCTATTTAAAAATACTTAGCAAAATGGTTAATACTTCCAAGTCTTTCTATATATTCATAACCTTATATTTATTCCTATTATATTATAACAAAAATCATTTTATATGTTTCAGCGTATGTATATATATATATACCCTAAACTTCCCATTTCCATTAATACTGGATATATCGTTATATCTATCAAAACCTTTTTCCCTTTTCCCTTATTTTCAGGCATCTCACGATATCCGTATATGTATATACTTAATGGTATACAAACCAAATTACCAATTCTGATATTACAAATCAAATTTTAAATTATATAATTTACATCAAATATTTTTCTTTACATTGGAAATAATATTCATATTCAGAAACCTCGTACTCATGTTCAATGTTCCTCATATGGAATAATTAACCGATTACAACACCTTTTCCTTGTTTCAAACTAATACCATTCCTCGATAATAATGAAGTCGTTCAAGTTGCGGTATTTTATTTATCTCTCAGACCTTGATCGACAACGTTCTTATCTCAGAATAATATCAGTTCGTCACTTAATCATTTCACCAAAATCTTATTTACCATCTCGATCAAACTGATTTTATAATTCGTTTCTTACATTTGAAATCCACTTCTAATATAATCTTTTTACTTAATTCGTTTGATTAAGTAAAAGTCCACAAAACACCCTTTTTAACCTAAATCTTATTTCGCTTAATTCAATCCTTTAACATTTATGACATCATTTTGGTTTAATCCCTTTTTTTAATATTCACTCCACACTCTATTATAATATATTAATCATCTCCCTTAAAAGGTTTGTTTCAATTTAATTTACCTTAATTTAACAATCACGTAAAATTTTATTTAAATCTTCACATTCGCTTAAAAATCTCATTTGCAAATCTCGTTTGACTACTTTGGATTATAATCTCCCTATAACCCTTATCGCTTCTTTTTAATCAAATCTAATCGCCACTTAAACATTTCTTAATCAATACCCGAAAACGGTGGATTTTACCAACCGTACATATCAATTAACTATTAACTGATTTTTCGTTTGTCATTTCCCCTTTTTAAATTAATTAAATAACTTAATTAATTTAAAAAACTATTTAATTTTTTTAAAAACAATTATTCTATTTTACCAAACTATAGGAAATTTCTTTGGATTTTCTGCTTTATAACTTGTTTACATCATACGATTTTGCTACATATACCATTTAAATAATTCTTTAAAAAAAATTGATTAAAATATTTATTTATAAATTTCTAATTTAATTATTTATACAAATTGATTGAAAAACTTCAGTCCAGTTATAAAATAATTTATAACTTTAAAACTGCGTCGATTCACCGAATGGTAAAACCTACGTCTAAAACAACACATTTTTGGCCATTCACTGCCAATTACCAAGTCAACACTGTCGATTGATTATTAACACAACAAAGGTGAATATCTATTCAACCATCACTCTCAAACAGGTTTTTCAACCATATGGGGTTCAATCAGTTCAAATATTAACAATATAAAACAAACAAATAACATATATAATATTTGAGGAATCCGGTCGGATCCCTCCAACCTGTTCTTCCCTGCATCACAGCTAGTTATAGCATTCCATGATAATATATGAAATAAATTCCATATGATCGATTAAATCTAAATAACACCATCCAATCAACCATAACAGTCAATAATCAATTTATATTTTTAAAGGTAAATTATATTTTAATATGAATTTACCACATCATAGAATTCCAGAAGGTGTGAGAATTAACTCGCCAGTTCAATACGGTTGACGGTAGACGCGTTTGTTCCTTTAAATCTTGAACGGACGTTCAAAATTTGCTGAAATTATGACTGCGTTAGATCAGTGCCTAGTCAGTGTCATCGTCTAGGTCTCGTCCCTGCGATCCCAACGGATCTAGTTTCGTTAAATTTCGTTAAAGTATGTGGAAGTTATGCGCATTCAAAGTTTGTACATAATATACGATTTTTAACTAAACTATAATTAATAACTAAATATTCTAATTACCTTTTAATTTATCCAATGACACGTCATCATCGGAGAGATCAAAACACGGTTTCTCTCTTCATCGTTGCCAAATCCTGATCCTTACTCGCTCCTTCTCATTCTGAAAAGCACGAAACCGAAAGCTACCCACCACCATCAACGTCGTCCACCGGAATCCGAACTGACACCCTCGCCGGAACCGCCCATCCACCCTCTGCCATCGTCAGTCACCACATCCTCTCGATCAAATCCAGGCACCCCAATTTCGAGTACAAATGAAAAATGATCGAGTGCAAAATTCTCTGGCCACGGTCGATCATCTGTCACGACACCACCGCGGTTGGAACCCCCTCGCTCTCACGCTACTTCGCCTTCAGGGCCCCGACGCCAACAACCACCAGATCCACCGAAAAACAATAAAATCCGGTCACCACTTCCAAAACCAAACCAAAAACCAACCTCTTCGTTCATCTCCTTCCTCCGACCACCACACACTACCAAAGAACCCGAGACCACAGCCAAACGAAAGCCTGATCTCCCCTCTACAAAAGCCCCAAGGTCCCGGCCTCTCAAATCAACCCAAACTCCTCAATGTTGAAGAAAAACGAAAATAATTTTCGTCGGTTTATGGCGATTTCCGACCACCATTCCACCCCCAACTTTCTCCGGTAGGTAGATATCGTCCCGATCTACCACTTTCCCTTTGGAACCCCCCTCGAATTCATCACGGATTTGCAAATATAAATTATTTTGTGTTCGAGGACTTTTGTGTAAAATTGCAGAACGGAAATAGGTGTTTGGCTGGAAATTCTGACTTTATGGGGTTTATATAATGCGAAAATAATATATTTTATATTGATTTGACGAACGATGTTGACTAACGATTTATATTTCGTGTCTATCGCGTTTTCGAACGTCGTTTATTCGCTCCTGCGCTCACATACAAACCCTGTTTGAGATGCGAATGGACGACATAGTATATTTTGACGATACGGTCCTAATGAAACTTTTTTCGTCGAATTCCGAGTCCGTTTGCTCGAATGGCCCTCGTTCACGTCCAAACGGTTGTTTTTATTTATATTTTATTTTGCTTCGCTCACAAATTAACCCCGATTGACGCGCCACTTGTAACCTAGCAATAATTTACTGTTACGGCCTCAACAAAATTTGTTTCATCGAAAACGAAGGTCGTTTGAATAAAGCCCCTTTTATAACTGCCCAATTCAAATAAAATATACCAGTTTTAAAATACCTAAATATAATATTATTAAAATGTTGAAATTGGCCATACACGACCAGAATATCGTATATTACCAGAATAAAATATCCGGGGTTGAATTTGAAGCCAAATCGATATTATAAAAATTTAAAAACCCCTTTTATTTAATAAAAATAACGTTATAATATATAACGAAATTCCACAGCGACCTTTTCAAAATTTGATTTGGACATAAAAAAAATCTACAACACGAAAAATCGATTTTTCTCTACCATTAGAAAGATATTATCCAATAGATTCCAACGTTTCTTGTTTCGAGAAAATTCGACTTATTTTGGGCTCTGTACAACCGTTTAAAGTTCAAAACGCCAAATTACGAACTGTCGCGCCGCTGCATCTCGTTTTATAATTAAATTATATAGTAAATGTTATAACGTCGTTAAATAAACGAAATCACCACGATAATTTCAATACGAACAATATTGAACCATTTTAAATTGTCCGCTCACTCTATACTGCGAATTCAACATTTTTCCAGTTTTTCAAAAATCAAAATATTATTATATTATTAATATAATTTAAATATTAAAATTAAAATGGTAAAAATCGATTATTTAAATTCAAACTAATATTTTAAATAAATAAAATATTTCTAAAAATTAGCCAGAAAACACGGGACATTACAGTATGCGTAGCTGCCCCCAATATCGAGGTACACCCCATGGTACCCCATTCGCACGGCCTCCACCGAAATGCTCGCGGTCCCTCATCCTACGTCGGAGTGATGTAAGGATCTTTATATAACAATGTCACGATCAGCATATATCTGCCACCACTACGCTACGTAAGCGTACGGACTGCCGCCCTCAATTGAATCAGATCTCATACTGGAGTAATGCCCTCAAGTCTACGATACACTACCCAGAGTAGATATGCATGTATCAAGACTGTCTCTCGTACGTATTGTTAATTGTTGCTCGATGCCTCAATCGCACGTCCTTTAATGTGTACCAAGTTCCGTAGCAGGGAAATCCAAGAAACATTTAACTCGGTCGGGAGCTTTTCCATATCTGTACAGGCGCGTCTTTAAAGAGCCTCTATATACAAATATAGCTAGAGTCTATTTTCACGGTGGCTATGGCCTCACCTCGGCCTCACCCTCAACTAGTAAAGACTACAAGAGCTAAGCGGCTGCCCCTACGCAAACAGTCTAAACACACATGTGGCGTCTCCCCTCAACCCCTTACCTCGAAAGTGAATGGTGAATGGTATCTTGTGTTTGGCTCTAGTCTTTTCGCATCCTACTGGCTGCCGATGACAGGTATCCGATGATCTACTATCCTTGTTGGTTGTGACCATCCACCTCCCCGTTGAGTCAACCGCCGAATCACCCTGGTGTCAATGCGTCACAGCATTCTGACTGCATAGCTAATTCTGCAGTCAAGGCCCACCCACCTAGTAGTCACGCGCAGACCTAACCTCTGCGAGCATAGCCTAAGACATATGCCACCGCACAAAGGACTACTAGGAGCAACTTACGTACCTTAGGAAGCCGCGTGCTTCCCCTTCCAGTCCTTTGGAGCCATCAGAACAGTCAGATGAATGTGTGCTCCCCTCGTTCCTTATAACACCTCGATGATCTACCTCGTTAGGTTATTCACCCTCAAACGTACGGACTGGTCCAAGCTCCTCACTTTAATATGTTGTTAGACCCTATGTCTAAACATTCTTTTACACGCTTGCTTTTCCTTACCATGTTTTCTTTTAACTTGGGTATTCCCATTCACATTGAATTCTTCATCAGTTACCAAGTTCCTCTTGCTTATTAATTTCAGTTATAACTTAACCCATTTAAGTTTATTAATAAGCCTACAACATGTTATTCTCCAGATTGTGGCCCAAGGTCTGTAAATCTCTTTTATATTCTTGTTTGATTTCATCATTACACTAATATGTTTTACTTAATATGTAATTAAGTATATCTCAATTCACATGTTTTCCAAATAACATGTCACTTACCATTTATGATTTAATATAACTTATTTCATTTCATAAGTTTTCCTCATCCTTTCTCATTTAATCATAATTCCACTTTACATCGTCAATACAACTTATCGTTGTTTACTTATTAACTTAGTTCTATTAACAAAGGCCTATTAATAAGTTTCTCTACCCATTTATTATAACTTATGTTATAATTTCCCCTTGTCCCTAGGACAATTCTGAACATGTTATTTTTATCAGCGGGTTTCAGGCCTCCAAGTTTACGGATTACTTAATTTATAATTAAGTACAATATATTTTCCCCCTTTTCTTAACCGGTTTCAGGTTTTCCCCTTTTCTGATTACTTAATTTACAATTAAGTGTCCCTTATCTCATTTCACCAGTTATCCAATTTACTTATTAGTTTATTATAACCTAAGTTATAATATTCACTTGTCCCTAGGAAAAGTCTACCTATTATACAACATTTTCATTAATTTTATTTATTTATAATAGGTTATTATCTTTCCCCTTTTAATCCATTTACTGATGTAAACCATTATTCTTCATTCACCGTAATATATATTCCTTATTATATTAAGGAAAACATTTCATGCACCTTATCAGTTTGATAGAAGGAATCAATGATTTATTTTCATAACGTATCCCAATCTAAATCCGTGGTAGCAAGTAATTTCTTTATTTAATGTGGCTTACTTGCAACAATGTTCTCAGAAATAGGTCATTTAGGGAAATACACCACTTTTCCTTCTCATCACACTAACTCAGTTCATTACATCCCTTCCTTTCTTATTTTCCGAGTTAGACATTTAATTACCATCAGTTCCATTTATTCATATCTTATTATATACATATATTTATATATATGTACATACATATGCCTAGACCTCTCACATTAAGCCTACACTTGTGGGCGTTGGATTTGTCGGGCGGGTCCGGGCATACTTCTACCACAAGTGGACTTAACATCGTGTCTTAGCACCATTATATGTTTTTAATTTTGCACTTAGAACCCTCACATAAGATTTACCACTTGTGAATGCTGGATATGTCGGGCGGTTCCGAGCTAACTTCTATCACAAGTGCAATCTAACCTCGTGTCTAAGAGTATTACAGTGTCAAATTACTATGAATCTAGGCATGTTCATTCTTTAACAATTATTCCCATTTCATAATAATTTTAGGCATATTATCCTTTTTACTGTAATCAAGTTTACAGTAATCTAAGTTTCATGTCATCCAATTTTTGACTATATTTTGTCGCATGTCCCTTTAACATGTGTATTTAATTCTAATTTTTGACATGTAAGCATTTAATCGGGTAATTATTCAAATCTAGCTAGTTACATGTCAATTACTCAATAATTTGCCATAAGTAAATCATGTAGGTACAATCATTGAATTGGCTATTCATATCCTAATAAGTTTATTTCCTCCAACATGTAAACATTTAATATTTTAGCCAATTCAACATAGGAATTTCCTGACATATTCATATTAACATTTCAACTTGTCACAACAACAATTTATAATCAATCTGGCAATTTCAGAATTAATAAAAGGGGGAATGCTAAATGATTATGTTCCATTATCTAAAATAATATGGCTTAAATCCACTCACCTTTTATGCTTTCCCCAATTCTAGATCTGATCCAGTTTTAACATCCTTGGATTTTTTTCCATTTTATTAGATTCACAACTTAATGACCATGGATTTATTATTTTCATTAATAGAGAGAAGGGAAAGGAAGAGTAAGAATTAGAATGGATTGGATCTAGAATTTGACCTTGCTTTCATGATTCTAGATAATCCTTTTATTACTCTCAATTCTCTTTTCCAGATCTGGATTCATAATTTTCCTAGGCTAATATTTTAATTTTTAGAATATATTTTAGAAGAGAGAGAGAGAGCAATGGTAGGGCTCCAGCGTAGCCGCCAAATTATGAGGTTTAGGGTTAGGTCTAAGGACCTATTTATAGGTGTAGCGGAGGAACCGGGACCCTCAAAATTAATTTAAAAATATCAGAATCGTCCACGTCAAAAAAGAAGTTTCTAGATCCGCAGGTGGGTCGACCACTAGGTCGACCTCCCTATTGATGGGTCGACCCCTAGGTCGACCCCCAACAGTCTAATTTCCCTATATATTTTCCCACTTATGGATTTTGATTTTTGAACCGATTTTCGAATTTTTTGGATATATTTATTTAATATATATATATATATATACATATATACACACACACATACACATAAGCTACTTATATGCGTACAAACTTCTAGTGCTCATAACTTCTTCATACATTGTCCGTTTTACGCAAACCAGGTGTCTATCTTGACCAGAATTTCGAGACGGACGCAATGGCGCAGCTCGTTTTACTTAATTATGAATATTTAATTACTTTATTATTATTTTATTATCTTGAGTTAAAAATGTAGGGTTACATTCTCCCACCCTTAGGAAATTTCATCCCCGAAATTTGTTAAGGGTAAAATCAACTAACCCCTCGCATAATATACATCCAACATGTGTGCATCCAATTTTTGCAAACATTGTGCACTTGTGCAAAGTGAAGTACAACATTATAATGCATGTATGCCTAATCGGTACCTCCTATGTGTATGCAAACTTTTCAAAAATCCTTTTAAAATATGATGCTCACATCCTAAATATACTGGAGTTCTACATGAATGCTGTAAAGACCCGCAACTTCCCCGTAAAGGAAAGCGGCGGATAGTTCGAGAACAAGCCACAAATCAGAACGCAGACGGAAGAACATTTCATTGTATATTATAACAATGCATCAGATTACATGAATATACAGAGTATGAATGAATATTACACAGAAATATCAGAGATTTAAATTACATTTAAATACATCGCAGCGGAAAATTATACAATACACAACTAGAAGAGATATACGGATACAAAGCTTTCCGGATATCATTCCAGCTGTAAACCAGGATCCTGTGAATATAAATCTGCAAAACCAAAACTACTAGCTGTCCGTGTCGAAAATAAGGGCACCCAGAGTTTAGGTCAAAACAATAAACTCCAGGTCAGTCATGTGACTGGTGTGAGAACTAAAACAGTTAATATTCTTTATTTTAAAGTTAGGTAAATCAAGGGACCACGCCGTATAACACGGAACGGGTTTCCTCCCAAGAATACCAGTGCATAAATAAACAGCGCAATGCTAAATAAAGAAAAATGAAGCTATTATAAGACCCAGTTCCCATCACACAACGCAACGCAAGCCGGAGGATAGGGTTTTGTACCTTATAATAGCCAAGAATGCTTGATACGTTTAAAACAAATCATTTGATACTATTATAAGTGCATAGTGTATAAAACAATTTCAATCATAAATATCAATCATAGACGGCATGGGTACCATATATCATGTCGCCATATTAGGCTCTACAATCAAAACCGAAAATGTCACGTATTTGGAAGTTGGATTTCCATCTATGAACCGAGGCAAAAGATAGTCCTCAACCGATTCGAGACTGTCTAGCCCGAGTCTCAGGCACAGCCGCAACCGTACCTTGGATCGTCAGGGCCGGTCCACCGATGTGGATTATAATGCATGAACAATGCGTTTCTCCGCCCTTTGGGGAGTAAATGAGCCAACGAATGACTCCATCGGTCCCTGATCGACCGATATAACCGAGGCGCCTCGCAACAGCAACAACCACATAAGTCAAACTCGTCAGGGCGTGTAAAACCACTGACGCCACTTCTAGCTAGAAAGAAAACGCATGTCCCCCTTGAGGTTCGTCTCCCGTTTTTGGTTCATACCGAGTGTGAAACTCGCGAAGTAAACGTTACACAAAGCTACGCCTCAAAGGCCGTGCTTCGATCATCAACCACAAGACTTTGCTTTTCAACAGAAGCCTTGATCACTCGCCACATAGGCATGCCACACAGGCAATTCACTCTATGCGTTTGATATCCATCAGTATATAACCCCTGAGCTCGTACGTCTCAGAGAAGGGCGTTGAGCAAGAGAATAGGTTCTCCGTTGCCAAACAAATATATATTTAATAGAAATCAATCACATAGACTAAAATCCAATGTCAGACACACAGTCCATTTATAAGTCCGTTCTGGGTCTGAACGAAACCGGAGGCACCTAGAACCCCGCATATCCATCGATCTCCAAGTACGTTTGGGCGATCACCAACTGTTTCCATCTTCTTGGGTGTACATCCCAATCAAGATCATCAGTAATCACACAAACGACGTGAAGACCTCCGGTCTTCGACCACCGTCTTCATCTTTGACTTATCGTCGTATCAGTTATTCAAAATGGGATAAACCCGATCTTTCCGAATAACTCGAGTATTATTTTAAATAAATGTTACACAAACACAACATACGCCTCATTCCAATTCATCAGTCACTAACCGTAAATTAATCAAGAGAATAATTCCCCAAATATTAACCCCGAAGGCCGAAACCAACATCAGATCAATATCCAGAAAACCATTCTGCTTGGCTAACCGACAGTTAGTTTCTAAATTTCACATTCATAGGGAAAGGTTCCCATTAATTTTATCCAAGATAAATTCCTTGAATTTATTCTTTAATCTACTTTTGAATATCAATTCAAACTAGTCGGGATTAGCGAGCCTTACCGAAATAATCATTGGTTTTAATTCCCCAATCCCAACCTATTCATCCCATGAAGTAAAACTGGTAATACTTCATATCTAACACCACAGTGTTATTGGTAAACTCAATTACCATTTCACGTTCAAATCTAATTAAAGATTTAATTATCGCCTGGAGCAAAACTGGTGATACTCCATTCTCAATCATTTCAATCTAATTAAAGATTCATTAAAACTCCACTTAGTTTTAATCTTTTAACTGGGTTAAAGCATCAGTGTCATTTGAAACACGGTTCACGATAAACCCAAAATCACATCACATTAATTATCGGGTTAAAGAACAAGTGTTATTTAAAACACTGTTCACGATAATCCCAAAAATCAATATCAATTCAATTCCAATTAAATATTATTTAATTGGTACACTTCATTAAATCTAAATAAAAAGATTTAATCTTCTTCTCAACTGGGTTCAAGAACAGTGTTAATGAAGACACCATTCACGACAAACCCAAATCACATTTGATATTAAATACAAGGCTCTGAATAGAAAATATATCGGCTTATATTCAATATCAAATTCTACGACCAACAAATATCGTATTGGAAATAGCGATATATATATATATATATATATATATATATATCAAATTTCCTTAACGACATCTGTATAATCACGAATTCCAACATCGAAATAATCCAGAGACAATTTCGATTCAAATCCAATATATATATTTATATACTCTTTCCTCTCTTTCACCCTCAGATCTGAAATCGAGATTAAAAAAAAAACCCCGCCGCCCAATCGCTTCAGCCCCCCCTCGTGATCCTCCACCCTCGTCGAGCAACCGCCAGCCTCCCCCTCAGACACCCCCCCTCCGGTGTTCCCCCCCCCCCTTCTCCTCTTCGGTTGCGAACCAAGCCCCGAAGACAACCCAACACCATCGCTCCAGACCCCCAACCGCCGGCCACTAGTGCGAACCCCCACCACCTGCGAGCAGCTCCGGCGAGGCAGCTTCCAATCCGGCAACGATGGCGTCTGTGGCGAGCGGCAGTGGAAAATCCACGTCGAACTGAGTTTGATGATTAACAGTGAGATTTTTTCTTTTGTAATTATTCTAGTCTAATTAATTTAGCTTAAATAACTTTGATAAAAATCGGGTTTTTACCACTGAAATTATATATTTGTGTTTTAAAAACTGAAAATGAAGAATATATTTATGTTTTAAAATTTGAAAACGTATTATATATTATAAATAAAATTGTAAGACAAAGAAGTGATGAAGTAATTTTTCACTAGACAAAGTTGGGATTTTTAATTATAAAAGGTGTGATTTTTATATATTGAATAGCAAAGTAAAAATTCGATTTTTATATATTGAATAGCAAAGTAAAAATTCGATTTTTATATATTGAATAGCATAGTAAAAATTGGATTTTTATATATTGAATAGCATAGTAAAAATTCGATTTTTATATATTGAATAGCAAAGTAAAAAATTCGATTTTTATACATTGAATAGCATAGTAAAAATTCGATTTTTATATATTGAATAGCATAGTAAAAATTCGATTTTTATATATTGAATAGCATAGTAAAAATTCGATTTTTATATATTGAATAGCATAGTAAAAAATTCGATTTTTATATATCGAATAGCGAAGTAAAAATGTGATTTTTACGTATGTAGAGAATACGGGCAAAGAAAGTGACAAGAGGCGAGAACGGCGAAGATTTCTACAAAGAAGAGTCGTGGAATCGGATTAGCTAATCTGTGAGAATTTCTCACTCTTTAATTTAATTTTCTAGTTATATATATACTAGGATGCAGAAGGTGTTTAGTAGCACCCGACACCCGTCGTCCACAGACCATGGACGGCTTGTATGCTTGTTTGTTTGATTTTGATGTGTAGTTGATTGTGTGATGTGATGTAAAACGAAATAAAATATTTATACAGTTAAAAATATTTTATAGTCAAAAATAGAATTTTTAATGCGTATATGAAAGGAAATAAAAATAAACAAGTCGGACGATTTGTTTATATACACACATTTGACTGATATTGATTGGGACGATAAATTTTACACATTGCCCAACTGCACAAATAAAATCTGTGTTTGATTGTCTGAAACCCCACACGGGTATTGAGATGATATTTGACGTACACTAATCCCGATTGTTTAGTTGTATATCGATCGATTGACAGATTATTATGAGCGTTAAATATTTATATTTGATGCTTATACAGTGTAGAATGCACTTTGGATGATGGTTGATTATTCA
This sequence comes from Allium sativum, assembly GCA_030737875.1. Taxonomy (NCBI): domain Eukaryota; kingdom Viridiplantae; phylum Streptophyta; class Magnoliopsida; order Asparagales; family Amaryllidaceae; genus Allium; species Allium sativum. The sequence continues at coordinate 928,659,413 of CM060913.1, read as the reverse complement.
TCGTTGTTATAGTATACATGTGTTGTAGAAAAACCCATATAATTAACATTATATGGTAATTGATTGGGTTTCATTCCAGTTTTGAAAAAGAAACATTTGAATAGAAATGTTTGAAAAAGAAATTTGAAAAGAAATATTTGAATAGAAATATTTGAAAAAGAAATATTTGAAAAAGAAATATTTGAAATAGAATATTTGAAAATAGAAATATATGAAGCCGTGTTGATTAGATTGACGCCATTTTGACGTGAACGATATTTATATCGATTTCATTCATTTTATAATGAATATCGAAAATGATTTCAAAATCTGATATTTTGAAAAGAATTGAAATTCGAATTGAAATTGAATAAAAACGAATTCGAATTGAATTGAATGTAAAACGAATTCGAATTGAATTGAATATAAAACGAATTCGAATTGAATTGAATTTAAAACGGATTCGAATTGAATTGGATTGAAAAGAAAATGAATTCAAATCAAATTAAAATCGAAATTGAATTGAAATCAATTTGAAATGAATTTAAAATGAATTTATATTGGAATATTCAATTTTGATTTGAAATTGAATATGAAGTTGAAACCGTTTTGAAAATGAATTTTAAAACGATTTATAAAGCATGTTTTGAATTGAAATCGACGAAGTATATATTATATATATTATATATATAATATAATGGCCTAAATAGAACGCGCCGCGCCGCGGCAGTTCGCGAATTTCGACCATTGACTTCGAACGGATATTGCGGGAGATCCGACCGTCGGATTCTCCTAAAACCGGAACCGTTGGGTTCGTATCGAAAAGGGATTTCTAACGAATATTAGAAATTAGAAATCTAACGGTTGGATTTGGAATTATGTCCAAATCAAATTTGGAAAAGGTCGCTATAAGTGCAGTTCGATGGCCGTTGATGGAAATCGACTGTACGGGCCTTGATAAAATTATTAAAAATATCAATAATTTGTGTAAAATCATAAGAAACGATTTGGGAAAAATTGGGATGAAAAACTCCCTATTTGAAAAGATAAAAATAGATTTTTATCGAAATGAACTAGTTTTGAACTAGAATTATAATTCTATTTATTTTTAAATAAATAAATTGAATTTGAAAAGGGTTTTAAAACTAACCAGAATTTCCAATAATTGAATTGGAATGGATTTGAATCGAAATTGTCTCTGGATTTTTTCGATGTTGGAATTCATGATTATACAGATGTTGTTAAGGAAATTTGAAAGATATATATATATATATATATCGCTATTTCCAATACGATATTTGTTGGTCGTCGAATTTGATATTGAATATAAGCCGATATATTTTCTATTCAGAGCCTTATATTTAATATCAAATGTGATTTGGGTTTGTCGTGAATGGTGTCTTCATTAACACTGTTCTTGAAACCAGTTGAGAAGAAGATTAAATCTTTTTATTTAGATTTAATGAAGTGTACCAATTAAATAATATTTAATTGGAATTGAATTGATATTGATTTTTGGGATTATCGTGAACAGTGTTTTAAATAACACTTGTTCTTTAACCCGATAATTAATGTGAGGTGATTTTGGGTTTATCGTGAACCGTGTTTCAAATGACACTGATGCTTTAACCCAGTTAAAAGATTAAAACTAAGTGGAGTTTTAATGAATCTTTAATTAGATTGAAATGATCGAGAATGGAGTATCACCAGTTTTGCTCCAGGCGATAGTTAAATCTTTAATTAGATTTGAACGTGAAATGGTAATTGAGTTTACCGATAAAACTATGGTGTTAGATATGAAGTATTACCAGTTTTACTTCATGGGATGAATAGGTTGGGATTGGGGAATTAAAACCAATGATTACTTCGGTAAGGCTCGCTAATCCCGACTAGTTTGAATTAATATTCAAAAGTAGATTAAAGAATAAATTCAAGGAATTTATCTTGGATAAAATTAATGGGAACCTTTCCCTATGAATGTGAAATTTAGAAACTAACTGTCGGTTAGCCAAGCAGAATGGTTTTCTGGATATTGATCTGATGTTGGTTTCGGCCTTCGGGGTTAATATTTGGGGAATTATTCTCTTGATTAATTTACGGTTAGTGACTGATGAATTGGAATGAGGCGTATGTTGTGTTTGTGTAACACTTATTTAAAATAATACGCGAGTTATTCGGAAAGACCGGGTTTATCCCATTTTGAATAACTGATACGACGATAAGTCAAAGATGAAGACGGTGGTCGAAAACCGGAGGTCTTCACGTCGTTTGTGTGATTACTGATGATCTTGATTGGGATGTACACCCAAGAAGATGGAAATAGTTGGTGATCGCCCAGACGTACTTGGAGATCGATGGATATGCGGGGTTCTAGGTGCCTCCGGTTTCGTTCAGACCCAGAACGGACTTGTAAATGGACTGTGTGTCTGACATTGGATTTTAGTCTGTGTGATTGATTTCTATTAAATATTTATCTGTTTGGCGGCGGAGAACCTATTCTCTTGCTCAACGCCCTTCTCTGAGACGTACGAGCTCAGGGGTTATATACTGATGGATATCAAACGCATAGAGTGAATTGCATGTGTGGCATGCCTAAGTGGCGAGTGATCAAGGCTTCTGTTGAAAAGCAAAGTCTTGTGGTTGATGATCGAAGCACGGCCTTTGAGGCGTAGCTTTGTGTAACGTTTACTTCGCGAGTTTCACACTCAGTATGAACCAAAAACGGGAGACGGACCTCAGGGGGGACATGCGTTTTCTTTCTAGCTAGAAGTGGCGTCAGTGGTTTTACACGCCCTGACGAGTTTGACTTATGTGGTTGTTGCTGTTGCGAGGCGCCTCGGTTATATCGGTCAATCCGGGACCGATGGAGTCATTCGTTGGCTCATTTACGCCCCAAAGGGCGGAGAAACACATTGTTCAGGCATTATAATCCACATCGGTGGACCGGCCCTGATGATCCAAGGTACGGTTGCGGCTGTGCCTGAGACTCGGGCTAGACAGTCTCGAACCGGTTGAGGACTATCTTTTGCCTCGGTTCATAGATGGAAATCCAACTTCCAAATACGTGACATTTGCAGTTTTGATTGTAGAGCCTAGTATGGCGACATGATATATGGTACCCATGTCGTCTATGATTGATATTTATGATTGAAATTGTTTTATACACTATGCACTTACAATAGTATCAAATGATTTGTTTTAAACGTATCAAGCATTCTTGGCTATTATAAGGTAAAAACCCTATCCTCCGGCTTGCGTTGCATTGTGTGATGGGAACTGGGTCTTATAATAGCTTCATTTTTCTTTATTTAGCATTGCGTTGTTTATTTATGCACTGGTATTCTTGGGAGGAAACCCGTTCCGTGTTATACGGCGTGGTCCCTTGATTTACCTAACTTTAAAATAAAGAATATTAACTGTTTTAGTTCTCACACTAGTCACATGACTGACCTGGAGTTTATTGTTTTTACCTAAACTCTAGGTGCCCTTATTTTCGACACGGGCAGCTAGTAGTTTTGGTTTTGCAGATTTATATTCACAGGATCCTGGTTTACAACTGGAATGATATCCGGAAAGCTTTGTATCCGTATATCTCTTCTAGTTGTGTATTGTATAATTTTCCGCTGCGATGTATTTAAATGTAATTTAAATCTCTGATATTTCTGTGTAATATTCATTCATACTCTGTATATTCATGTAATCTGATGCATTGTTGTAATATACAATGAAATGTTCTTCCGTCTGCGTTCTGATTTGTGGCTTGTTCTCGAACTATCCGTCGCTTTCCTTTACGGGGAAGTTGCGGGTCTTTACAAATGCACTATTTTGAAAATCAAAATATTTTTTCATCCAATTTTTCCTACACTCTTGCTAAGTAAAAGCATAATTCATCTAATTGTTGCATCCATAATCCTACCAACCAACTTTATTTTTTGAATTTCAGAAAAATCTAATTTTCTAAATTCGGTTTCTTATGTTACAAAAAGGTGGAAAGCGAAAGTTTTCACATCTTCCGTTTTTCTTTTATATACCTTTTTCCCACTATACTTGGATTTTATGAAACTATTATAAAGATTCTCCTATTTTCCTATCCAAGCACAGCCCACATATGAAAATTTTCTTTCGTTACTGCTTTTCTTTTTCATCTTATCTTGGAAATTTTTATCTTTATCCATCTTTTCTTATAATTTATCATGTATGTTGCTTTACTGAACTTTGATGTTTCCTTCTTAGTTGTACTTTTTCTCTTTTCTTAGCTTATTTAATCATTTGACCTTAGTTTAAATTTAAATAAGCCTTCTAGTCTTTCAACTAAAACAAGAGAACATACACCTTACACAACTACCACTAAGGGCCAAGAATCTCGGGGCTATGTCCCCCTCAGATAGAAAAGACAAAACTATGGGATCCATGAAAAGTTTGGGTGTTACCCTAACTTCCCGACAAGAACAATATAATGGAACGATCCCAACCAAAATGTAGTAACGGGTTTTACCCTTATCATGAAAATTAGTAACTGGGTCTAAACACTTACTTGCCCTTTTTTCTATCTAGTAGTCACTACTAGTCCTAGCTGTGTACCAATAATTATTCCAAGCAACATCCTAGGATATTCAATGCTTACACATTTACGGGAACTCACTATTATTCCAAGATAATTTTTTCTATTTACTTTATAGCCCCAAAAATTTTCCCCTCTTCCCTAGGCACTAATTCTTACCTACTCCATACTTTTTAAAACATGGTTTGGCCCTTTTACTTACAAAAATTAAAAGTGCCAAAACTATATTTTCCTCATGAAAACTTTCTTTTGCCAAAACATAAAAACATGTCATCTTAAAAATGTAAATCATCATTTTTTTTCAACTGGAGTAGATACAGACAACTATTTCTCAATCGGGTTTATGACTTGTTTTTACCTATAAGGTCAGTTCCGTCTCTTACGACAAGGTGCCAACATCCACTCTATTCTTAATTTCTACACTGATTTTGTCCACCCAACAAAATAATCTTGTCAAAATAATTTATCCAAAAAGGATTGTCATAAGAATAGAGATTTCAAATCTTTGTTTATTAAAAACTCTTGTACGAAATATAACAAGAAAACTAGCGAGCTATACATGATCTATAATATGCATCTTTTTTTGAGAGAATTTTTCTTTAAAACTCAATATGTGTACTTCCTTACATATATAAAACTGTAAATTTTAAGATTAAAACCTGAAAACACCATAAATCATTTTCCCAAAACTTTTATAATTTCAAGTTTTTAAAAGTTAATAATGGGGTTAGACCTAAAGCGGGTTTCCAATTCTTCTAGGCTTTCCTAGACACTCCCCAAGGTCAATTCTCTCAACTACATATATTCCTAATCCATTTTTCTCTTTTCAACCTTTTCCAATTTACAAGGTTTTCAAACCCACTAACCCAAAATACGAATCAAATAGGATTCATTTTCCTTCCATATAAAGTACATTGTACACTCTCCACCCAAATTACCTAAGGTCTCCGATTTCTATATTCATTCCTTTAGTGTACAAAACATCCCATTTCTTACCATATTATACTCTTTCTATTTAGTGGGTTCCTCTATGGATCTAGGTATATATATATAATATATTTATATTTTTAAAGATAAAAATAAGTTCACTCATTATTTATATAGGAATCCTAAACCTAAGCTCTAATACCAGATGTGACAAACCCAATTTCAACAGATCGAATTTTATTTCAAAAACATCAATCTATCGAAACTCGGATTGAGTTGCTATGGTATCCTGCAGAAAACACAGAGACATAAAATATGTCAGAGCCCAGAAAATATCTCACAGCGGAATGGATAAAATATAATATAATCAAAATATAGCCTTACCGTATTAATAATACTACCTAACTAGTATCCAAGGCTATCATGTCCCTGTCACAGATCAAACCTGCAAGTATGTTATGAGGAGTGGGTCAGAACACAAGTTCTGGTGACTGGATTTAAACTATACACTTTGGATAATCCTACATATACCATTCAATCATATTCTCTTATTTATTAGGCTACTTGGGTTAACTGCACTCAAGACTTACACACACGTCGTACCCATTTACTTCCCAGTGGATTAACCTAATACAGTATATCTGCAGCTATCCTCAATATCGTGGTACACCCCATGGTACCCCACTCGCACGGCCTCCACCTTAATGCCACCGAAATAATTGCAGTCCCTCATCCTACGTCGGAGTGACGTACGGATCTCTGTATAACAATGTTACGATCAACATATATCTACCATCACTACGCTACGTAAGCGTATGAATTGCCATCCTCGGTCGAATCAAATCTCATGTCGGAGTAATGCCCTCAAGTCTACGATACACCACCCAGAGTAGATATGCATGTATCTAGACTGTCCCTCGTACGTACTGTTAATTGTAGCTCGATGCCTCAATCGCATGTCCTCTAATGTGCACCGAGTTCCATGGCAGGGCAATACAAGAAACATAAACCCGGTAGGTAGCTATTCCATATCTGTACAGGCCCGTCTTTAAAGAGCCTCCATATACAGATATACCTAGGGTCTGTTTTCACGGTGGCTATAGCCCTACCTCGACCCCTCCCTCAACTAGTAAAGACTACAAGAGCTAAGCGACTGCCCCTACGCAAACAATCTAAACATCCATGTGGCATATCCCCTGAAACACTTACCTCGATAGTGAAAGGTGAATGGTATCTTGGGTTTAGCTCTAGTCTTTTTGTATCCAACTGGCTGCCGATGACAGGTATCCGACGATTTGCTATCCTTGTTGGTCGTGACCCTCTGCCTCCCCATTGAGGAAACCGCCGAATCACCCTGGTGTCACCGCGTCAAAGCGTTCTGACTACATAGTTATTTCTGCAGTCAAGGCCCACCCACCTAGTAGTTACGCGCAGACCCAACCTATGCGAGCACAGCCTAAGACATCTGTCATCGCATAGAGGACTACTAGGAGCACCTTGCGTAGCTTAGGAAGATGTGTGCTTCCCCTTCCAGTCCTTTGGAGCCGTCAGAACAATCAGATGAATGTGTGCTCCCCTTATGCCTTATAACACCTCGATGATCTACCCCGCCAGGTTATTCACCCTCAAACGTACGGAGTGGTCCGAGCGCCTCACTTTAATATGTTGTTAGACTCTATGTCTAAACATTCTTTTAAGTGCTTGCTTTTCCTTACCAGGTTTCCTTTTAACTTGGTTATTCCTATTCACATTGAATTCTTCATTAGTTACCAAGTTCCTCTTGTTTATTAATTTCAGTTATAACTTAACCCATTTAAGTTTAATAATAAGCCCACAAAACGTTATTCTCTAGATTGTGGCCCAAGGTCTATAATCCACAATCTCTTCTGTATTCTTGTTTGATTTCATCATTACACTAACATGTTTTACTTAATATGTAATTAAGTATATCTCAGTTCACGTGTTTTCCAATTAACATGACACTTACAATTTTTGATTAAATATTACTTATTTCAATTCATAAGTTTTCCTCATCCTTTCTCATTTAATCTTAATTCCACTTTACATCGTCAATACAACTCATTGTTGTTTACTTATTAACTTAGTTCTATTAGCTAAGGCCCATTAATAAGTTTCTCTACCCATTTATTATAACTTATGTTATAATTTCCCCTTGTCCCTAGGACAAGTCTGAACATGTTATTCTTATCAGCGGGTTTCAGACCTCCAAATGTATGGATTAGTTAATTTATAATTTAGTACAATATATTTCCCCCTTTTCTTGATTAGTTTTAGGTTTTCCCCTTTTCTGATTACTTAATTTACAATTAAGTGTCCCTTATCTCATTTCACCAGTATCCAATTTACTTATTAGTTTATTATAACCTAAGTTATAATAGTCACTTGTCCCTAGGACAAGTCTACCTATTATACAAAATTTTCATTAATGTTATTTATTTATAATAGGTTATTATCATTCCCCTTTTAAGCCATTTACTTATGTAAACCATTATTCTTCATTCACCGTAATATATATTCCTTATTATATTAAGGAAAACACTTTGTGCACCTTATCAGTTTGATAGAAGGAATCAATGATTTATTTTCATAACGTATCCCCATCTAAATTCATGGTAGGAAGTAATTTATTTACTTTTATTTATTTACTATGGCTTACTTGCAACAACATTCTCAGAAATAGGTCATTTAGGGAAATACATCACTTTTCCTTCTCATCACACTAACCCAGTTCATTACATCCCTTCCATTCTTATTTTCCGAGTTAGACATTTAATTACCATCATTGCCATTTATTCATATCTTATTATACATATATTTATATATATGTACATACATATGCCTAGACGTCTCACATTAAGCCTACACTTGTGGACGCTGGATTTGCTGGGCCGGTCCAGACATGCTTCTACCATAAGTTGACTTAACCTCATGTCCTAGCACCATTATATGTTTTTAATTTTGCACTTATACCCCTCTCATTAGATTTACAACTTGTGAATTCTGGATATGCCGGGCGGTTCTGGGATGACTTCTATCACAAGTGCAATCTAACCTCGTGTCTAAGAGAGTGTTAAATTACTGTGCACCTAGGCACGTTCGTTCTTTAACAATTATTCCCATTTCATGAAAATTTTAGGCATATTATCCTTTTTACTATAATCAAGTTTACAGTAATCTAACTTTCTTGTCATCCAATTTTCAACTATATTTTGCCGCATGTCCCTTTCAACATATGTATTTAATTCTAATTTTTGACATGTAAGTATTTGATCGGGCAATTATTCAAATCTAATAAGTTACATGTCAATTACTAAATAATTTGCCACAAGTAAATCATGTAGTTACAATCACTGAATTGGCTATTAATATCCTAATAAGTTTATTTTCTCCAACATGTAAACATTCAATATTTTAGCAAATTCAACAATGAATTTCCTGACATATTCATATTAACATTTCAACTCATTACAAAAGCAATTTATAATTAATCTGGCAATTTCACAATTAATAAAAGGGGAATGCTAAACGATTATATACCATTATCTAAAATAATATGGCTTAAATCAACTCACCTTTTATGCTTTCCCTAATTCTGGATCTGATCCAGTTTTAACATCCATGGTTTTCCCATTTTATCGGATTCACAACCTAACGACCATGGATTTATTATTTTCATTAATAGAGAGAAGGGAAAGGAAGAGTAAGAATTAGAATGTTTTGGATCTAGAATATTACCGTGCTTTCATGATTCTGGATAATCTTTTTATTATTGTCAATTCTCTCTTCCAGATCTGGATTCATAATTTTTCTAGGCTAATATTTTAATTTTCAGAATAGATTTGAGAAGAGAGAGTGAGTAATGGTAGAGCTCTAGCGTAGCCACCAAATTATGAGGTTTAAGTTTAGGTCTAAGGTCTTTTTTATAGGTGTAGCGGAGGAACCAGGATCCTCAAAATTAATTTAAAAACATTAGAATCGTCCATGTTAGAAAACAACTTTCCAGATCTGCGGGTGGGTCGACCCCCTTGTTGGTGGGTCGACCCCTAGGCCGACCCCCAATGATCTAATTTCCTTCCCGATTTTCCCGGTCGTGAATTTTGATTTTCGAACTGATTTTTGAATTTTCTGGACATATTTATTTAATATATATATATATATATATACATACACATATAAGCTCCTTATATGTATACAAACTTCTAATGCTCATAACTTCTTCATACGGTATCCGTTTTTATGCAAACTAGGTGTTTATCTTGACCAGAATTTCGAGACGGACGCAATAGCGCAGACCATTTTACTTAATTCTGAATATTTAATTAAATTATTCTTATTTTATTATATTGAGTTAAAAACGCAGGATGTTACAGTTTGGGTGACATGCATCTGTTGTGTTATGAGGTGTAATTAGTGCGCAATATTAATTAAGAAAAAGTCACGAGCTAATTCAGCTTTGACTTCAGTACTATTTTATTTGATTTATGAAAGTAATGTGAATGACATGTTGAAAGGAACAATAACTTAAACAAAAGGAATGGCTTAAATTGTGTTCAAATATGTCCGTTGGCTACCGCATGGTTCGATTCAAGGAATTTTCGGATACACGAGAAAAAGGTGAGAACTCTAATTTAAAATTTATTTTAAATTGGTGATTAATTATAATTAGTTAGCAATTATAATTGATTAACGTTAGTTAACTGATATTGGATGTTAATGGTTGTATGAAATGTTTCGAATGTACTGTTATGTAGTTATAGCACACTAAACACTAAGCGTTATCGACCGTAACGCTTGACGCACGATAAATCGAGTGGTTTCAAATGTTATGATTTTAATGGATGAATTCAAGTTTGTTTATATGGTTAATTCTAGTTGTATGAAAACAAGCACACCCCGTAGTTATGGAAACATATGGGCAGTCGATTTAAAATCTCGTTCCTATGTGTATAACGATTATTTAAATAATAAAATAATCGTTGGAAATTAAGTTTGAATTTAGATTTCAAACCGTATGGAAAGACTAGTGAGGTTGATTAAATGATCTTCGTAAAATATAAAGTGGTTTCGGAAGTGTTCGCAAAAATTTATGTTAAAGTAAATTTGATTTGAAATTTCAATGGGTAAGTAATTACTGATGAAATATTTTTTTGGTTGTTATGTAAATTTGGTTTCATTTCATAACGAGGTTGGAATAAATGAAAGAGTGTTCATAAAAATATTATTGTTTTACTTAAAAGTTTGATCTAATTTGAAATGGAGATTTGGAAATTTGAATATGGTTTAATTTAAAGTTACGATAATTAAAATTTATTCTAGAGAAGATTCAAGCGATTTATAATTTAAATCATTATATAAATTGAATTGAACGCATAGCATAGCGACAGTTCGTAAATATCGATTTTGTTTTCAAACAACTATAACTTGAGTGTTTAAAAATCGGATTGATGCAAAACTAGAAACTGAATTCTACTAATAATAGCTTTTAAATAGAGAAGAAATTTTCAAATTCTAACGTATGACTCTCAAGATATATCCAAGATAGAATTGGGAAAGGTCGCTATACGTGCAGTTCGGCGACCGTAAGGAAAACCCGAATAAACGAATCTATATGAATTATAAAAACTTGGAATAAAAAATAAAATATGATTTTGATTACTCAAATTTAATTGTTTAAAGCTAAATTTAATAATTCTCTTTAAATTTAATTAAAAAGAGAGTATGCAACGCTTATTGGAATTGTTCAAGATCTGGATTAAAAACGAATTTAAATCCATTTTATTTAAAGGTCGGGTTTGAATGTTTTGAAATCGAGATATGGAAATGAAATAAACTTTATCGAAGCTTGAATATAAAATTTAAGTTATTGAAAGTTGAAAGAAGGAAACAATTATGACTTTAAAGAGTTAACTATATGTATACCTATAGTTTGAAATAAATTATATTATACTATTTATTATTTAAAGATTACTTAGTATTTAAAGACTATTTTAGTAAAGTATTTAATATATGTATATATATAGTGATTTGGATTGTTTTATTTTACTCCAGTTATTTTATTATATATATTCATAAAAGGGTTTATTTAAATTATCTAATTTTTTCTCTTTTCCACATATTTTAAATATTTGTAAATTCTTCCTAAATTGGAATTGTTCTCGACTTAAACCATTGATTCAATTTTATATTTGAAATAAGAAATATTCTCCTTTAGATATAAACCGATTTTGAAAAAGACCGTGGTATTGTGATTTGAAAGAATATTTTATTTTGATATAAAATCGATTTTGAAATGATTATGTTATCTTGATATGAAATCTACTATATGTTGAATATAAGCGGGTTTGGAATGATTATGATATTGATATGAAAGATATATATATTCTATTATTAAATATGAATTGTTTGAATTATCGTGGACGAAATATAAACCAAATTTAAAATTTGGAATTTTGAAAACTTATGAAGATGATAAGAATGAATAAAAGAATTATGTTATGAAATATAAGACTTGAAAATGAATATTTAATTTCAAGGAAGGGAAAGGCGATAACGAGGTTCTATGAAATTTGAGGGAATCCAACTTGGTTTGCAAATAAATTAATAATGATTTGGAAGGAGATTTAAATCCAAAATCCAAAATGATTCATAACTATTGTTTTATTACTTGGGAAGACCAGGATCGAATATAAGTCGAAAACCATTTCAAATAATAATACGATGTTATAAAGAATTCAAGACTTGGAAATGATGAATGAAGGTCGTAAATCTTTAGATTATTTAGATTGATTGATGATGTCTTGGATTGGGCCGTACACCCGATACGAGGTTATAAGTGGCATAAGATATGAATTTATCTAGAGATTTTCAGATTGTCGTTCAGTTCAGACCTAGAACGGACTTGTATGGATTGTATATCTGACATTGAAATTGACTGCATAACATTGATTTCCTTTAATATATATCGGATTTGTGGCAATATATTATCCTCGTCTCTAGGTCATGTGAACATAGAGGGTATGCATTGATTGAAATTAGTGATACGTCGTGAATTGTCAATGTGGCATACACGAGTTATGAAATGAGCTAGTGATGATCAAAGCATGGCTATTGAAGTGTAGCTTTTTGCATTGCGTGATATGGGACGAGCTTATGATAGCTTTATTTTCTAAAGTCATTTCGGATTTCTGTGCACGGGAATTCACATTGAGTAAACCTGTTCCGCGTCAACGGCGTGGTCCGGTGAATTTTCCCAACGTTAAAATAAACCCTAAATAATAACTATTTTGAGTTCTCACACTAGCCCCATTGTAACAACCCGGAAATTCTGAGCCAATTTAAAATTTTTATTTTGGTTATTTTAATGAATTTTGGTTATTTAAAATGATTTATTTTAAATAATAACGACGGAAAATTTATTTTCGACGAAGTTAAAATGAATAAATTTATTTTAAATATATAACGAGCCCGAAATGGCGCGGCAGTTCAAAAATTCAATTTCGAATTTCGAATTTCAAATGAATATACAGAATACAATATAAGTCAGAATTGAACGAAACAAGAAATATTTGAATCTGTTTAATCATATCTTTCTAACGGATGTAAGAAACTGATATTCACTTTATAGAGTGTAAGATATGTCTAGTTTAAAACTTAGAAAAGTAGCTGTGGAATTTATATATTTTTAATATATATAAAGCCCTTAAAAATGGAAATTTTGCAAATGACCTCGGTTTTCGACGAAACCGCTTTTGTTGGATCCGGGATGTCAAATTATTGCTTGATTCCAAAATTCATAATTTTATGAATCAATATGTGAGTGTGGCGAAGTTAAACGTGTTTTAACAGTTTCAGTCAATTTCGATCGACCAGAAAATGGCCATTTTTCAAACGGTCTTCAAATTCAACGAAATTAGTTTTGTTAGGACCGTATCGTCAATACGAAGCTAGAAATAATTTTTCTGTAATTTTTAGAGTTAGTATGTGGCCCTAGTAAATTAAAATGTACATTGAAATTGAATATATATAGATTTATATTTTAATTTTGATGAAAACCAATCGTAACGGTCGAATTGGCTTACGGGACATATCCCATTGTGTTTGGAATGGGGGTAATTACCTAGGGACCACAGTCGTTGGGTTCGTATCGAAAAGATCTTTCTAACGAATATTAGAAATTTGAAACCTAACGGTTGGATTTGGAATTATGTCCAAATCAAATTTGGAAAAGGTCATTGTAAGTGCAGTTCGACGACCATTATTGGAAATCTACTGTAAGAGCCTTGATAAAATTATTAAAACTATTAATAATTTGTGTAAAATCATAATAAATGATTTAGAAAGAATGGGGGTAAAAAATCCCATATTTAAAAAGGATAAAAATATATTTTTATCGGTGAATAAATAAATTGGATTTGAAGTGGTTTTAAAATAATCAGAATTTCCAACATACGAATTATAATGGATTTGAATCGAAATTATCTTCGGAATATTTCGATGTTGGATTTCGTGATTATACAGATATGGTTGTGGAAATTTGAAAGATATATTTATATCATTATTTCCAATATGATATTTGTTGGTTTCAGAATTTGATATTGAATATAAGCCGATATATTTTCTATTCAGAGCCTTGTATTTAATATCAAATGGGATTTTGGGTTCATCGTGAATGGTGTCTTAAATAACACTGTTATTGAACCCAGTTTAGAAAAGAATAAATCTTTTAATTAAGATTTAGTGAAATTGTCCAATTAATTAGCATTTAATTGGAATTGAATTTAAATGGGTTTTTGGGGTTTATCATGAGCGATGTTTTGAATAACACCTGCTCTTTAACCCGATTAACAATGGAAAGTGATTTTGGGTTTATCGTGAACAGTGATTTAGATGACATTGATTCTTTAACCCAGTTAATGACAGGATATTGATTTTTGGGAAGATTAAAACTAAGTGGAGTTTTAATGAATCTTTAATTAGATTAAAGTGATCGGGAATAGAGTATCACCAGTTTTGCTCCAAAGCGATAGTTAAATCTTTGATTAGATTTGAACGTGAAATGGTAATTCATATTTTCCGATAACACCGTGGTGTTAGATATGGAATATTACCAGTTTTGCTCCATGGGATGAATAGGTTGGGATTGGGAAATAAAATAAATAATTACTTCGGTGTGGTTCGCTAATCCCGACTAGTTTGGAAAACCATAATATGGTTTGAAATGATATCCAAAGGAAGATTAAAGAATAAATTTAGAAGGATTTATCTTTGATAAAATTAATAGGAACCTTTCCCTAAGAATGTGAATATTTGAATAGAAGAATATTCTGAATTGGAATGAGGCGTATGTTGTGTTTGTGTAACACTTGTTTATTATATACACGGGTTATTCGGAAAGGCCGGGTTTATACCCATTCTGAATAACCGATTCGACGATAAGTCGAAGATGAAGACTGTGGTTGAAGACCGGAGGTCTTCACATCATTTGGATGATTATTGATTATCTTGATTGGTTTGTACACCCAAGAGGAGGGAATCAGTTGGTGATCGTCCAGACGTACTTAGAGATCGATGGATATGCGAGGAATAAGGTTCCTCCGGTGTCATTCAGACCCAGAACGAACTTTTAAATGGACTGTGTGTCTGACATTGGATTTTATTACGTGTGATTGATTTCTATTAAATATATATATCTGTTTGGCGGCGGAGAATTTATTCTCTTGCTTAACGCCCTTCTCTGAGACGTACGAGCTCAGAGGTTATATATTGATGGATATCAATCGCATGGAGTGAATTGCCTGTGTCGCATGCCTAAGTGGCAGATGATCAAGGCTTCTGTTGAAAAGCAAAGTCTTGTGGTTGATGATCAAAGCACGACATGTATGGCACAGCTTTGTGTATGGCGTTAATTTGCGAGCCTCACACCTCGGTATGAGTCAAAAACGGGATAGTGACTACAGGGAGAGCACGACGTTTCTTTCTAGCTGTGGGTGATGTCAGTGACCTACCAGCCCTGACATTTATATACTTTTTACCCGTGTGGTTGTTGGATGCGAGGCGCCTCGGATATAGATCCTATAGGACCGGGAAACGTGTGTTCAGGAATAATTAATCCTCAAAAGTAAGAGAGGACCAGCCCTAAAGATCCAGGATCACTGTGTGTGGCCTGAGACATTGCTAGAGTGTCTCGAATGGAGAGAAGCTTGACCCTTGCCTCAACTCATGACGGAAATCCAATTTCCAATACGTGACTTTGCAGTTTTGATTGTAGAGCCTAGTATGGTGACATAGTGGTATGAGGCACTTATGCCGTCTATGATTGATACTTATGATTGAAATTGTTTTGACACTATACACTTATAGTAATAATAAAAGATGAAATTTAGCGTATCAAGCATTCTTTGGCTATTATAATGTAAAACCTTATCCTACGGCTTGCGTTGCATTGTGTGATAGGACCTGGGTCTTATAATAGCTTCATTTTCTTTATTTAGCATTGCGCTGTTGTTTTATGCACCGGTATTCTTAGGAGGAAACCCATTCCGTGTTATACGGCGTGGTCTCTTGATTTACCTAACTTCAAAAATAAAGATTAATAACTGTTTTAGTTCTCACACCAGTCACATGACTGACCTGGAGTTTATTGTTTTAACCTAAACTCTGGGTGCCCTTATTTTCCACACGGGCAGCTAGTAGTTTTGGTTTTGCAGATTTATATTCATAGGATCCTAGTTTATAGCTGAAGTGATATTCGGAAAGCTCTGTATCCGCGTATTTCTTTCAGTTATGTTTTGTATTATTTTTCCGCTGCAGTAATGTATTTAAATCTCTAATATTCTCTGTTGTATAATATTTATTCTTACTCTGTAATATTCTTGTACTCTGATGGGAATTGTTGTAATAGCAATAAAATGTTCTTCTGTTTGAGTTCTGATTCGTTTTTTCCTCAAAGCAATCTGCGCTTTCCTTCACGGGGAAGTTCAGGTCGTTATAAAGTGGTATCGGAGCTCTGGTTTACAGAGCTCGAGAACAAGGCACATTAGAACCATACGAAAGAATTCATCAGAGATTGGATTAGTAATATCCAATGAGAATGACTCGTTAGAGATGGGATGAGTAGTCTCCTATAACGAGTGTGAAGAGTATATATTTAAAATAAAATTGAAAACAAACTTTGTTTTGAAAATTTATATCTAATGGTACGTATTTGAATATTTTATTTGTATTGAATTTGGACAATCGAGTATATAAAGATTTTTCATATACGCGTCATGAACGTATATTCAAAGTTTTAATATATTGGATAGATATAGAATCACACTCTAGTCGCCTGGAGATGATTCTGATGATTGATGCATCGTCATCAGAGTTGATGTTCGAGTGTTGAAGGTGTGATATCTATATATTTCCATTAGACTGGTGTGAGAACCAAAATTAGATAGGGCTTATTGTTGTGATTTGGCATCAAAAACATGATTTTCTGTATCTGTATCAAGATTATGAATTGGAAAAGCTAATCAACCAATTGATTGATGGTTGTGTTGTTTGATTATTGGTTTGATAATTTTGAACCATTTAGCCTAATGGAACCAAATTTAGAACTGAATTGAAAATTGATTAAAATTGCATGCATACATGTATATCTATTGAACAGATCATAGCAAGGAGGCTAGAGAAGAGGAATAAAATTGTTTGCCCGACAAATAGGTACATGTTTATTTTATTTCTTGGGGATTTGATGATTTTATGAGCCGATTGGCTAGCCACTTGGCTTTTTTTTTCTTTTGGATTGGTGAGGGCCATGGGAGGCTATTTGAAATATCCCCAAGCTCCCGGTGCAGGGGAGGTTATAGCGAAATTTTTCGAAAATTTAGGGTGTTAGCCAAATTTTTGAAAAATTTGAAAAGTTCTTAGAAACTGAAAAGTAGAAGAACTTAAGCCATAATTAAAATAATTAAAGTTGAGTTGTTGGTTGAACAACTTTCAGCTTCGTTCCTTTTCGGGGACGAAAAGTTTTAAGTGGGGGAGATTGTAACAACCCAGAAATTCTGAGCCAATTTAAAATTTTTATTTTGGCTATTTTAATGAATTTTGGTTATTTAAAATCATTTATTTTAAATAATAATGACGGAAAATTTACTTTCGACGAAGTTAAAACGAATAAATTTATTTTAAATATATAACGATCCTTAAATGGCGCGGCAGTTCGAAAATTCGATTTCGAATTTCAAATGAATATATAGAATACAATAAAAGTCCGAATTGAACGAAACAAGAAATATTTGAATCTGTTTAATCATATCTTTCTAACGGATGTAAGAAACTGATATTTCACTTTATAGAGTGTAAGATATGTCCAGTTTAAAATTCAGAAAAGTCGTTGTGGAATTTATATATATTTTAATATATATAAAGCCCTTAAAATGGGAAATTTTGCAAACGACCTCGGTTTTTGACGAAACCACTTTTGTTGGATCCGGGATGTCAAATTATTGCTAGATTCCAAAATTCATAATTTTCTGAATCAATATGTGAGCGTGGCGAAGTTAAACGTGTTTTAACAGTTTCAGTCAATTTCGATCGACCAGAAAATGGCCATTTTTCAAACGGTCTTCAAATTCAACGAAATTAGTTTTATTAGGACCGTATCGTCAATACGAAGCTAGAAATAATTTTCTATAATTTTTAGAGTTAGTATGTGGCCCTGGTAAATTAAAATGTACGTTGAAATTGAATTTTTTTTTTTTAATTTTGATGAAAACCAATTGTAACGGTCGAATTGGCTTACGGGACATATCCCATTGTGTTCAGAATGGGATAATTACCTAAGGACGACAGTCGTTGGGTTTGAATTGGGGATCAAATGAAAAATCAACTTCTTTTGGAGAAAAATTAAATAAACATATATTTTATATATAACCCCTCATCTTTCTCACTCCTTTCCCTCTCTCTCCTCACTTCTCCCTCAGGTCGTTCTCTCTTAGAACGAAAAAAAAGAGAAACTGCTGAAAACCCGTCACCCCAACCTACGCCGCCGCCTCCCAACCACACACTGCCTCCACCTCTGACCAGCGCCCCCTTCATCGCCTCCCCTTCTCTCTCCGCCCCCGCCTTCTCTGATTAGAACCTCGCACCCGAACCCTAACCCTAAATCGCCCACCACCAGTCATAGCTGCCACCACCTACCACAACCTCCAACGCCGCTTCTCCGACCAGCCTCCTCCCCCTTGCACCACCAATGAGTTTTCTTCCTCTTTATTTCTATAAAAAAATCAGTTTTTTTATAATAAGTTTAAAAATCAGTTTTTTTTTCTCTATGTATAAACATGATTGTAACACCCCGAATTTTTGAATGATCAAACTAAATTAAAGAATAATTAATCTTAGGTGTGAGAATTAAGGGAAACGGGTTGCGCCATTGTGTTCGTCCCGGAATTCTGGTTGAGATAGAGTCCGACTTTGCGTAAAACGGATACCGGATGAAGGAGATATGGACGAACGAAGTTAGGCAGAAAAATCAGAAGAAAAAAATATAGATGCACTAGCGTGCTTGGGAAGTGCGCCAGTACAAAAATTGCACTGGCACACCTGCCAAGTGCGCCCAGGCTGAGCAGAAAGCCTGCACGACTTTCTGGTGTAATCTGATCCATATTGTGACTCATTGCTGAGTCCTTTCTAACTCCTTGCTGAGTCATTAGGGCTGAGGTGTCACCCTATCCTGACTGAGTGGTTTGGATTAACCCTAAGATCATCCGACGGCTATAATTAAATTGAAATTATATATAAACTGGGGTAGACTCAAACCCTAGAATCAAATAAAAATTGGAATCATGGTCGTCATGTTGTCATCTTGTAACCTAGAGTAGCCGCCACCAACTAGAGGGAAAACAAAACTAATCAACTCAGTTTTATTCAACTCTAATCTAAACAATAACGAATCTACTACAAAGGCGAGCTAAATCAATTTCAGAACTCAGATTTCAGAACGCAAGACCTTCTTTTTATGGGTTCGATTTCTTTAATAAGATAATTAACAATTTAATTGGGTTGAGTTATGATTTGGATTATATGGTTATCCTGTGAATCATTGACCGTTATGTTATTATCTATGTTGTAAATCTATGATGCTATTATCTATGTTGTAAATCTATGATGTTATTATCTATGTTGTAAAGCTGTGATGTTATCATCTATGTTGTAAATCTATGTTAATTGTTGGCTTATGTACAATCAATTCATAATGATGTTTCACATGCTAGTTTGGTTATGTTGTTGGAACTAATTCATATGTTAAATCATATGTATGTATGCAAGTTTAGATGTTAATTTAGATATGAATCATATGCAAGTTAGTGAGAATCATATACAACCTTACATTTTTCATGACATCTATTTTATGTGTAAATTGGATCTAAAGTTAGGCTATGACATGTGTGAGTTAGATGCAAGTTTACATCATAGTTTATGTTGTATAAATCACATATGCAAGTATATATGTTGGAGTCTGAATCATGTAATGTAAAGTTCGTAACTATAGCCTATGCAAGTTTACACCTTATGATTAAATCTATGACATCCATAGTTTATGCAAGTTTGTAACTTTGGCCTATGCAAGTTTTTGGATGAAAAACCTTATTCACACATGCAAGTTCACCCTTTATGTTTAGATCTAGTTTCTATTCTACGCATGTTGTGATGTTTTCTCTTTATTCCATAAGTTAGACTATTCGAGTCAAATGTATATTTTACATTAAACGAACGAACGTACAACGTATGGCAATGGGATAATATTAAAAAATTTAATATTGAGAATTGGCATAAATGCCTTAAATGTGATGTTAATTGGTATAATTTTATATACCATAAATAGATGGACATAATTGAGTCAATTATGGACATAGTTAAATTTGTAATTGATTGACAATTTGAATAGGGAAATTAATTCAAATTGGGGATAATTAATTGGGTGTAATTAATCGCCTAAGACACGAGATTAGACTCTTTTGTGGTGTAAGATAGCCCGGACCCGCCCGGCAAATCCAGCTGCCACAAATGCCAGTATAATGTGGGAGGTCTTAGGCATAAATTAAATGCGTAACAGTTGTAAAGACACGAGGTTAGGCTCGTTTGTGGTGTAAGACTGCCCGGACCCGCCCGGCAAATCCAGCTGCCACAAATGTTAGTCTAATGTGGGAGGTCTTTACAAGGTTACGGTCTTAATGAATTAAGGAACACTTAACCAGATAAACATGTAGTGGGACATGAGGGGGTTAAGTGGGTGCCTTGGGTGGCATGTGGAATTTAGTGGGTGCCTTGGGGGGCATTTAAAATACGATTAGATGCACTTAACCAAGATTGAAACATGTAAGAAGACATGAATAAGAATGGGGTTAAGTAGGGAAAAACCTTAGAGGGGACCAAGCATAGGTGGAAAGCTTGTGTCATGCACGGGGGCCCTTATCAAACCAGTAACCCATTAAGTATCTTTGTGGGCTCGACACAAGTCGAGGACGGGACACGCGTACTGGATTTGATTGTAAGAGGTCAAAACGGGTCAGCGGTGGCAACACAAGTCCAACGGGTTCAAATGCGTGTGTGGGTCCGGGCTGGTAGGTAAGACGTTGTTGCATCGTGTAGATATAAACCGTGCATTTTTTGTTGTATCCGGTTGCCACTTTGGGGAGTGATACACCCCACTGTAGGGCCAGCACGGGTATCTACGAGTTAGGGAGCCGATCGAATGGGGGTAGTGGGTACACCTAGTGGAGATAGGGGCAGACGACACCTATGAAGGTAGCTAGGGGTACACTAAACTACCATTATCATTATTAAGTTCTGTAGGCGGGATCAACCTTTAAGGGTGACTAGTGGTGGTGCAGTGTAGTAATTATCTCATAGTTACTAGGTGAGCCTTTAACGATATCTTGGTTCGTCTTATTTCCTCGTTTTGTTATGTCATACCCAATTGTTCACAGTCATTTCCTTATTTTCCAGCTTATGCCTTGTCCTAGTTATTTTGATAATTATATTGTTAAAGTTATCGCACTCACCAGACTTTATGTCTGACCCCCTTTTTCTTTCCACCTCTTTTCTTCCTTCCCCCCCCCCTCAGGTTTGCAAGGAGGGAATACTACAGCTTAGTGCCGATTTCTTTCATTTGCTTGAAGATATTAGATGTATCGCTTGGGACTCTCTCAGCTTTATGACTTAGCTTATGCTCAGTGGGGATTTATGCATTTATGTTATTTAAGTATTTGCTTCTTTATGTACTTTGATGTTTTTGGAAAAGACTACTGATCCTGTTGTAATGGTTTTGGAACTACTTATGTAAACTCGTTTTGAGTTATGATGAAATAAAATAAGTTTTATCTTCCACTGTGTTGTTTTATTTATTTATTTATTCTTGTAATTTATCTGTTCTATACAACAATAACGCTTCATGGACATTGATGCATTCCCTTTGTGAGTGACATTAATGGACGTGGGGTGTTACACGTGGTATCAGAGCTATTGTTACAAGAACAGATAAAAAGTTTTGAAAAGTGTTTTCAAAAGTATTATTTTCCTAGAAAGTATTTTCAAAAATTTGTTTTAAAGAAGCTATTTTCAAGGAAAGTTAACTTTAAAGAGCATAATCCCCGCAAGCCATACATCTCTGTTTCGCTTCCCTTGTTTTAAAACTCTTTCTTTTTCTTTTCAGCATGTCTGGAGCATCTGAGATACCAGAGGGTGTTCATGTACCCGGTTGGTTTCGTCAATATCTCGAGGCTAGGGTCGCTGCCGCGGGACCGGCCAACGTTCCTCCTCCTCCTCCCCCAGCTCCAGTCATTCCTCCGCGTGGAGATACTTTCTCCAAGATATGTAAAGACTTTCGTTCGATGGGTGGAAAATCTTTTAGTGGATCTGAAACGTTCATTGACGCTAGAAATTGGTTGAAAGAAGTGGAGGATCTATTTGGCATCTTCGATTTGGATGATTGTAAGAAGGTCCAATTGGCTGCTTGGTTGATGAAGGACGAAGCTTCGTTTTGGTGGGAGGTCACTAATGGAGAGCGTCCAGTTGATACATGGCCGGATTTCATGCGTAGGTTTGCGAAAAAGTTTCTCTCACGGGCTGAAGAGAATTTATATATGGAAAGATTATTGGCGTTGAAGCAAGGGAATCTATCAGTGAAAGAATACGTCAACAAGTTCAATCAGTTGGAGAGATTTGACTTGGACTTGGTGAATACACCCGAAAAGAAGGTCCTCGGATTTGTTAAGGGTTTGAACGAGCCACTACATGGGTTAGCTATGACCCACATCCCTACGGGGGCCACCTTTGAGAGGCTATTTGATATGGCGCTTATGCATGAAGAGGAGAAAGGCGCCAATGCTAATAAGGCACCTAAGAAGAATGGAGATCAAAAGAAACCACAACAACAAAACAAGAAGGGAAGGAAGAACAATAATAGAAAAGGAAGGAAGAAGTGCTTTAATTGTGGGACACCAGGCCATCTGAGTAAAGAATGTAGGAAAAAGAAGAAGACTGGTTGTTTCCACTGTGGAGAGGCAGGTCATCTAGTTAAAGACTGCCCAAGGAAACTGGGGCAAGGGCTGTAACACCCCGCGAATTCTATAACTGTGAAATTCACAAATTAAAGTATAATTAATTTCAAATCAAAGAACTAAGGGAAACGGGATACGCCATTGCGTTCGTCTCGGAAAAATACGCGAAATAGAGTCCGAGTTTTCGAAAAACGGAGTCCGTATGAAGAAGATATGGCCTTCGGAAGTTTCTGAATTAAGTTTAAAATTCGAACAGAATAAAACAGCTCAGAAAAAAATTAATAATCGGGCCCAATTGGCCAGGGCGGGAAAACTCCCGCCTAATGCACCCAGGACGACTGGGCTGTCGACCTGGTCTAGCCAGGTCGACAGGGCTGTCGACAGGGCCGTCGACCTGGTCCAGAGCCAGGTCGAACCCAGCCCAACCTGGCTGGCCTATTCCATGTTGGTCGATTTTCTGTAGTCTGCTTTGTCATTAGGGCTAGGTGGCAGGCTCTAATTGGTCTCTCTTTCGAATGAATGGCTACGATCAATCCAAGCAACATCAATGGTCCTAATCAGTTCATAACCCCTATAAAAATAACCCTAGACTCAACCTAATCTATTCATTCAAAAATAAGAACAAAGCCGTCATGTTGCTGAGGAACGACTAAGAGTAGCCACCAATTGGAGAGAGAATTAGGAGGCAAATTCTAAAGTATAAAGCAACTTAATCAAATCAAATCAACAAGGAATCGCATCTCCAAATCCCTAAATTGGAGAATTCACCATACAATTGTAAGTAGAGTATTATTTTGGTATGAACAAATAATTGTGTTGGTTTGTATACTTGATTTGTGGCAATAAAGTAATTCATATTTGTGCGTTACTATGATTCTTATCGATTTGGGATATTGTATACGTTTGGATATTCTCGAATTATGTTATTCATTATAAAAAACTACATGCGGTAGTTTTATGCAAGTATACGTTTGGAATATTCGCAAATTATGTAATCCATGTTGAAGCTACTTGTATGTAGTTGATTAATTGAAATTCATGCAAGTTTGGGGTTTTGCTACTATGCCATCATAATGTATATTTTTGTACAAAAATCATTTTGTACGTAATTGGAACAAATTTGGGTTATTATAGTTCATATGAAACTATGTTGAAATTTTGGCACCATGATCTATGTATTAAGCCATGCTTTTGTACTAGAAAACCTATTTGCAAACTTATGAACATGACTAGGCTATGATTGATATTTTGCATAATTGAAATCCATATTGTTAACAAGAATTATATGATGACATATGTGGTACATAGCTAGGTTAGATTCAAAAATCTCTTTTGCAAGTTTGCATGACTAAAGTAAAAATCATGATTTCATGTTAGAAATATTTGTGCCATGGTTATGTGAATAGATTTAAAATCATGATTAAGTTGAACTATACTTTTGTGTTTATAACAAAAGTAAGCACCTTTGGAAACATGTAGTAATCTTATGAACATGATTTGCTTATGTTTGACATTATGCCCGAATAAAAATATAGGTTTATGTTGTAGTTAAGCCTAAGTGTCAATAGTGATATTCTTAACTTAACTTCAAGTTTACATGCTTTGATTCATGTCACTTATGCTACTATGCAAGTACACCAGTTTCTGTTTTG
Source organism: Allium sativum (assembly GCA_030737875.1). Classification (NCBI taxonomy): domain Eukaryota; kingdom Viridiplantae; phylum Streptophyta; class Magnoliopsida; order Asparagales; family Amaryllidaceae; genus Allium; species Allium sativum. The sequence continues at coordinate 928,634,730 of CM060913.1, read as the reverse complement.
TAGGTCCAACGTTATGTTGCAAGTTCATGCGTTCACATTCCCCTTTAGTGTATGAACGTTTTAAGCCTCCCCTTTTTCTCATGGCTAAGCTGGGCTTAAAAGCCCAAGCCCAACATATATAATAAACGAGCGTATTAAACGGGGGTAAATAACGTTGGGCCAAATTAATTAATAAATGAAAATATAAAGTAGAAGGGCCCAAATTCATGTATGGGTTGGGCCCATGATTGGTGTAACCTTTACACCATTTACTTAATAATGGGCCTCAAATATTTACATATAAGAAAATAAAGAAGAAAGACAAAATATGTAAATGTAGAACATACGATGTGTTTAACCCGAGGTTGGATTGAGTTGTGATGTAAACCTGCCCGGAACCGCCCGGCTGTCCAGTAGTCACAACAATACCTATCCAATGTGGGAGGTTAAACATGGAGCCCATTAAGGACCCGAGGTTAGACTGAGTTGTGGCGTAAGACTGCCCGGAACCAACCGGCAACAGGCAGCCACAACAATACCTGTCTAATGTGAGAGGTCAAGGCTTTAATAAGACAATTAAGGCTGAGTCAGGATTGTTAGGATTAAGTGAACTAAAGACTTAATCAAAATGGAACATGCTAAACTAAACGGACTGGTGGGGGTTAGGTTAGAAAACACTTAACCAACTTAGCATGTTGGCTAGAGATAGAAAACCTAGTAACGGGGGACCCTTTTCATCAGTAACCCTAGAAGGTGTATCAGGATACCCTGAAACTAGGCAGGGTGGGGCACGATTACTGGGCTGATTGTAAGAGGTCAAATCGACGGCGGTGGTGTAGCAGTGTAGGTTCTAACGGGGTGCGGGCGTGCACACACTCCGGCGCAGAAAAATAAGGCACTGGACACCAGTAGCATACCTGTGCATTCTAGGATTGTGTCGGGCCGCCACCATGGGACTTGATACACCCCATGGTGGGACCAGCATAGGTAACTACAACATCGGGGGCCGTAAGACACATGTAATTATGCGAGTAGGAGCCGATCATCATAGAATGGATCACATCACCCTGATTATGGGGTGCCAGTTGGGAACTAGTTTATATGGGTTCAGAGATTAACATGGGGTACGATAGTATATTCGACCCTAGACAACTTAACCAAGTTTATTGTGCCTTCCCACTTCTTGTTTATACTTATCATACCCAGTTCTTTATTCATAGACAGAATAGTACTAGACTTACTCAGGCTTTATGTCTGACTCTACTTTTCTTTCGTCTTCTTTTCTTCCGTTTCCCCCCCCCCCCCCAGGTCCACAGGGAGGGAACACTGCAGCTTGACCAGTCTTAACATCCAGCTTGAAGAAGAGAAATGTATTGCTTGGACCTTTTCGTTTGAACTATGGCTTTGGACAACCACTATGGGGCTTTTGCAGTTTATCTATGTTTTCTTTATGCTTCTTTAAATAATGTAATCAAGACAGATTATGAAAGTGTTATGTTATGTTTTTGGAAAAGATGTAAGACAATTATGGTGATGTTGTTGTAGCACGTATTTGCTTTTATGAAATAAAAGTTGTTGATTTTCCGCTGTTTACAAATATGTGTTCTTATATCTGTCTTGTATATCTGTGACTTATACTTATAAACCTCCACCAAAATTAGGGCATTCCCTTTGAGAGTGACCCTAACGGAGGTGGGGTGTTTCACTTGGTATCAGAGCATACTTTTACCAGATAAGATAAAAAGTTTTGGGAAAATTTATTTTCAAAAAAGGAAATTTAAAGAAGCATTTTTTAAAAGATAAAATATTATTTTTATTTTAAAAAGGCAAAGTCCCCCCAAAGCCATAGGTACTATCTCTTATCCTTCGTTTTGAATCTATCCTTTTTGTTTCAGCATGTCCGAAGATCTTAACTTGCCAGAAGGGGTGCCAATACCTGGTTGGTTTAGACGGTTCTTAGAAGCAAGGGCCACTCAGCCAGGTCCTACCGTTCCTCCTCCCCCAGCTGCAGGAAATCATCCAGCTGCAGCGGCACCTTTTCCTCCACCTCCTCCTCGGGGAAACACTTTTGCTAAGATATGTAAAGATTTTAAAGCTATGGGAGGAAAGGATTTCCATGGAACTGAGTCCTTCGTGGCAGCTAGAAATTGGCTGAAAGAAACGGAGGACCTATTCATCATCTTTGAGGTAGAGGATAGACAAAAAGTACAATTGGCAGTGTGGCTATTAAAGGGCGAGGCTTCCTACTGGTGGGAAGTCACTAATGCTGAAAGACCAGTGGAGACATGGGAGGACTTTAGGGCAAGGTTTGAGACTAAATTTCTCTCAGATGCAGAAAGAAGTTTGCAGTTGGAAAAATTCTTATTTCTTAAGCAAGGGGACAAGACAGTCAGAGAGTATGTGAATCAGTTCGATGAGCTGGCTAGGTTTGGGCTTGACCTAGTCAATACCCCGCACAAGAAGGCTCTCTGTTTCGTCAAAGGGTTGAATGAGCCATTACACAGTTTGGCCATGACCCATATACCCATGGGAGCCACGTATGAAAGATTGGTGCAGATGGCATTGCTGAATGAAGAGGATAAGGGCAAGAAGGAGACAAAGGCAGAAAGCTCTCAAGGGAAGAAAGAGGGTTTGCAGCCTAAGAAGACAGACTTTAAGAAGGGCGGGAAAGGCAACAAAGATAAGAGGAAGTGCAATTTCTGTGGCAAAGTGGGGCACTTAGTTAAGGACTGCTGGAAAAAGAAGGCCAAGGAGAATGGTGGGTGCTTTTCTTGCGGTGAGACAGGCCACAGGGCTAAGGACTGCCCAAAGAAACGAGGACAGGGGCAGAGGGCTGGATCCACCCCAGGGGCACAGGTTCATGTGCTGGAAGCGCCACCTCTGCAACAGCGAGGTATAAATACTTCTGTGGAAAGTGTAGTTTATCTTTATGATCACCCCGTTCGCACTTTATTTGATTCTTGCGCATCACACTCCTTTATCTCGTCTGCTTTAGTAGAATCTTTGCACCTAAAAACTAGTATGGTAGAGGACCCCTTAATTGTTTCAAACCCAATTGGGGGCCCAGCTCATTTGTCTATGATCTGTTTGGGATTGAAAATCTCTATTCTAAGTGTAGAATTTCAATGTAGTGCCTTTGTTTTGGGCTTTTCGGGTTATGGTTTGATTTTGGGTATGGATTGGCTATCCAGTAATGGGGCCATCCTTGATTGTGAGAAAAGGGTTGTTAGGCTCCTAACCCAGCTCGGTAATACTTTGGAAATTTCTTGTAATCCCTCATACGCGGTTATGCTTAGTTACCTTGAATCGCTAGATGCCTCTGTTGAAAATTTGCAATCAGTTAAAGTGGTCCGAGAATATCCGGATGTCTTCGAAGAGGTGAAGGGCTTGCCTCCGAAGCGGGAAATAGACTTCCGCATATATCTTGTAGATAATGCAAAGCCCGTTGCGTTGCCCGTTAGACACATGGCTCCACGAGAAAGGAAAGAGCTCAGTAAACAGATTAAAGAGCTTCTAGAAAAGGGGTTCATTAGGAGAAGCATTTCAGAATGGGGCGCTCCAGTGGTGTTCGCTACAAAGGCGGATGGTTCACTCCGTCTATGTGTTGACTATAGGGAGCTCAACAAGCTAACGAAAAAGAATAGGCACCCTCTCCCTAGAATTGACGATTTGTTTGACCAGCTTGTAGGAGCATCTGTTTTCTCCCAACTCGATTTAGCAACCGGTTTTCATCAGCTAAGGGTGGCTGAAGATAGCATCGATAAAACGGCGTTCAGAACCCCAGATGGCTTCTTTGAATGGCTTGTCATGCCTTTCGGCTTGACAAATGCACCTGCTTACTTCGTGGAGCTGATGAGTAGGGTATTCAGAGATTTCCTCAACAAATTCGTAGTGGTCTTCGTAGATGATATCCTTATCTTCTCAAAGAGTGAAGAGGAACATGCTCAGCACTTAAGGGCAATCATGGAAACTTTGCGAGTCCATCAACTAAAAGCCAAGTTCTCCAAATGCCACTTTTGGAGAGAAGAGGTGAGGTTCCTTGGGCACATAGTATCCAAACAAGGGTTAGCAGTGGACCCTGCTAAGGTAGTGGCGGTACAGGATTGGAAGACACCAAGGAATGCAACTGAGGTCCGAAGCTTTCTAGGACTAGCAGGTTTCTATCGAAAATTCATAAGGGATTTTGCGAAAATCTCAGCTCCGCTCATGAAATTGACCAAGAAGAATCTAGTGTTCAATTGGGATTTGGATTGCGAGTTTGCTTTCCAACGACTGAAAAGGGCTCTCACAACAGCCCCAGTTTTGACGCTGCCAGATGGGAGCAAGATGTTCACTGTTTATACGGATGCATGTGGGAGAGGGCTAGGCGCCGTCTTAATGCAAGAAGGAAGGGTAGTAGCTTATGGCGGGAGGCAGTTGAAGGTGCACGAAAAGAACTACCCAACCCACGATCTTGAGTTAGCCGCCATCGTCTTTGCACTCAAGTCTTGGCGACACTATCTCCTAGGTGAGAAGTTCGAACTTTACACTGACCATAAATCGTTGAAATATCTTTTCTCGTAGAAGGATCTTAACTTGAGGCAACAAAGATGGATGGAGTTTCTTGCCTCGTACGATTTCGAAATCTCCTACACTCCGGGCAAAGGCAACGTAGTGGCAGACGCGTTGAGCCGAAAGAAATTGACCCTAAGCCCGTTGTTTGTTGAAAGACAAAGCCTAGAGTTTATAGCCAGCTTCGACTTTAGGCCTTCCTCCGATTTCGTACCAGGCTTGCTAGCCTCTCTCGAATTGCGCCCAACTTTAGTGGATTCAGTAGGGACAGCACAACGCGAAGACCTTCAGCTTGTGGAAACAATTGATAGGCTAATTAGGGGTGAGACTTCAAGTCACCTCAACAGATACTCCATCGACGATAAGGGTTTGCTAAGGCGAGACGGAAGACTATGCGTCCCACAGACAAAAGATTTAATAAAGAAGGTTCTCGAGGAAGCACATCACTCCAAGATGACGATACACCCAGGCGGAGATAAAATGTACAAAGATATAAAAAGGACTTTCTTCTGGAACGGCATGAAAAAGGACGTGGCAGAATTCATTTCTAAGTGTATGGTGTGCCAACAGGTTAAGGCAGAACAGAAAAAGCCTGGCGGACTGCTACATCCTCTGGAGGTCCCGCAGTGGAAGTGGGATAGCATCTCAATGGACTTCATCGATGGGCTGCCTAGGTCTAGGAGAGGCAACACTAGCATTTGGGTAATAGTGGATAGGCTTACTAAAAGCGCCCACTTTTTACCTGTCAAAAGTAAAAGAACTGCCTCATCCCTAGCATCACTTTACCTCAAGGAAATCGTTCGACTCCATGGAATACCATCTAGCATTGTTAGTGACCAAGACCCCATCTTCACCAGTGAGTTTTGGCGGAGTCTGCAAGAAGCAGTAGGAACGCAGTTATGCTTGAGCACAGTCTATCATCCCCAAACCGACGGCCAAACAGAGAGAGTGAACAGAGTTTTGGAAGACCTTTTAAGGCTATGCGTCCTTGACTTCGGAGGGACATGGGAAGACCACCTTCCTTTGGTGGAATTTGCCTACAACAACAGCTATCAAGCAACCATCGGAATGGCGCCCTTCGAAGCTTTATATGGAAGACCGTGTCGATCGCCCACTTGTTGGTGGGAGTCTACTGATAAGCTCATACTTGGACCGGATATGATCCGAGAGACTTCAGAGAAAGTAGACTTAATATGAAGAAGGATGAAGACGGCCCAAGACAGACAAAAGTCCTATGCCGACAGGAGGAGAACCGACCTTGAATTTGAGGTTGGGGACAGAGTTTTTCTCAAAGTATCACCACTAAGAAACGTTGTTCGTTTTGGAACCACAGGAAAGCTAGCGCCAAGGTTCGTAGGGCCATTCCCTATCATCCAGAAAATTGGGAAAATGGCCTATAGATTAGAGCTACCCGAGAAGTTGGCTGGAGTCCACAACGTTTTTCACGTTTCACATCTCCGAAAATGTCTACATGAGTCAGCCGAGGTGGTAGAGCCAAATATCCTCGAAGAGGCCGAAGTGGAACGCGAAGCAACCATAAGAAAAGCTCCAACCCGCATATTAGGAATGGAAGTGAAGAAGCTACGCAACCGCGAAGTCAAGCTCGTTAAAGTTCAGTGGAGCGACGCCGAGGGAGACGCGACTTGGGAAACTGAAGCTAGAATACGCACTGCCTACCCTTTTCTGTTCGAGGGTACATCCTTGATCTTTCCTTTTCCTTAAGTTGCGCTTTTATCTATCTTTTAGGTATATTTCCTCGACCGTATCTTTTAGGTAGAAACCCTTTGGATGGAAACATGTAATTGAAACATGTTATGGATGATGGTTGCAAGTGGTTGCAAGTGATTGCTAGTGGTTGCTCGTGGTTGCATATACACACACAATCTAGGTTTTAGATCGGCTCAGTCACTTCATATTGCATATGCATATATGTTTGCATTCGTATATGGTTGAACTTTAATGTGTTGTCATATGGATGTTGCATTTGTAATGAATGATTGTGCACTCATGTAGAATCATGAATAGGAAAATTTGCATACATAATGGATTCATGGCACTTACATAATTCGCATTAAGGAGGTCAACTGAATCAGTAGACCGCCTGATTTTGCATTAGACAAGTACATGTACACACACACTTCGCATATGATCATGAAGCATTAGAAGTCTTTTAAGGACAATGGATGCTCGTGTTTGATGGATGAGTAGATGGATGATTGGATGTTAGGATATACATTCCTCCTAACTTGAAGATTTCGGGGACGAAATCCTTTTAAGTGGGGAAGAATGTAACACCCCGCGAATTCTATAACTGTGAAATTCACAAATTAAAGTATAATTAATTTCAAATCAAAGAACTAAGGGAAACGGGATACGCCATTGCGTTCGTCTCGGAAAAATACGCGAAATAGAGTCCGAGTTTTCGAAAAACGGAGTCCGTATGAAGAAGATATGGCCTTCGGAAGTTTCTGAATTAAGTTTAAAATTCGAACAGAATAAAACAGCTCAGAAAAAAATTAATAATCGGGCCCAATTAGCCAGGGCGGGAAAACTCCCGCCTAATGCACCCAGGTCGACTGGGCTGTCGACCTGGTCTAGCCAGGTCAACAGGGCTGTCGACAGGGCTGTCGACCTGGTCTAGAGCCAGGTCGAACCCAGCCCAACCTGGCTGGCCTATTCCATGTTTGTCGATTTTCTGTAGTCTGCTTTGTCATTAGGGCTAGGTGGCAGGCTCTAATTGGTCTCTCTTTCGAATGAATGGCTACGATCAATCCAAGCAACATCAATGGTCTTAATCAGTTCATAACCCCTATAAAAATAACCCTAGACTCAACCTAATCTATTCATTCAAAAATAAGAACAAAGCCGTCATGTTGCTGAGGAACGACTAAGAGTAGACACCAATTGGAGAGAGAATTAGGAGGCAAATTCTAAAGCATAAAGCAACTTAATCAAATCAAATCAAATCAACAAGGAATCGCATCTCCAAATCCCTAAATTGGAGAATTCGCCATACAATTGTAAGTAGAGTATTATTTCGGTATGAACAAATAATTGTGTTGGTTTGTATACTTGATTTGTGGCAATAAAGTAATTCATATTTGTGCGTTACTATGATTCTTATCGATTTGGGATATTGTATACGTTTGGATATTCTCGAATTATGTTATTCATTATAAAAAACTACATGTGGTAGTTTTATGCAAGTATACGTTTGGAATATTCGCAAATTATGTAATCCATGTTGAAGCTACCTGTATGTAGTTGATTAATTGAAATTCATGCAAGTTTGGGGTTTTGCTACTATGCCATCATAATGTATATTTTTGTACAAAAATCATTTTGTACGTAATTGGAACAAATTTGGGTTATTATAGTTCATATGAAACTATGTTGAAATTTTGGCACCATGATCTATGTATTAAGCCATGCTTTTGTACTAGAAAACCTATTTGCAAACTTATGAACATGACTAGGCTATGATTGATATTTTGCATAATTGAAATCCATATTGTTAACAAGAATTATATGATGACATATGTGGTACATAGCTAGGTTAGATTCAAAAATCTCTTTTGCAAGTTTGCTTGACTAAAGTAAAAATCATGATTTCATGTTAGAAATATTTGTGCCATGGTTATGTGAATAGATTTAAAATCATGATTAAGTTGAACTATACTTTTGTGTTTATAACAAAAGTAAGCACCTTTGGAAACATGTAGTAATCTTATGAACATGATTTACTTATGTTTGACATTATGCCCGAATAAAAATATAGGTTTATGTTGTAGTTAAGCCTAAGTGTCAATAGTGATATTCTTAACTTAACTTCAAGTTTACATGCTTTGATTCATGTCACTTATGCTACTATGCAAGTACACCAGTTTCTGTTTTGTAGTTCCAACGTTATGTTGCAAGTTCATGCGTTCACATTCCCCTTTAGTGTATGAACGTTTTAAGCCTCCCCTTTTTCTCATGGCTAAGTTGGGCTTAAAAGCCCAAGCCCAACATATATAATAAACGAGCGTATTAAACAGGGGTAAATAACGTTGGGCCAAATTAATTAATAAATGAAAATATAAAGTAGAAGGGCCCAAATTCAAGTATGGGTTGGGCCCATGATTGGTGTAACCTTTACACCATTTACTTAATAATGGGCCGCAAATATTTACATATAAGAAAATAAAGAAGAAAGACAAAATATGTAAATGTAGAACATACGATGTGTTTAACCCGAGGTTGGATTGAGTTGTGATGTAAACCTGCCCGGAACCGCCCGGCTGTCCAGTAGTCAGAACAATACCTATCCAATGTGGGAGGTTAAACATGGAGCCCATTAAGGACCCGAGGTTAGACTGAGTTGTGGCGTAAGACTGCCCGGAACCAACCGGCAACAGGCAGCCACAACAATACCTGTCTAATGTGAGAGGTCAAGGCTTTAATAAGACAATCAAGGCTGAGTCAGGATTGTTAGGATTAAGTGAACTAAAGACTTAATCAAAATGGAACATGCTAAACTAAACGGACTGGTGGGGGTTAGGTTAGAAAACACTTAACCAACTTAGCATGTTGGCTAGAGATAGAAAACCTAGTAACGGGGGACCCTTTTCAGCAGTAACCCTAGAAGGTGTATCAGGATACCCTGAAACTAGGCAGGGTGGGGCACGATTACTGGGCTGATTGTAAGAGGTCAAATCGACGGCGGTGGTGTAGCAGTGTAGGTTCTAACGGGGTGCGGGCGTGCACACACTCCGGCGCAGAAAAATAAGGCACTGGACACCAGTAGCATACCTGTGCATTCTAGGATTGTGTCGGGCCGCCACCATGGGACTTGATACACCCCATGGTGGGACCAGCATAGGTAACTACAACATCGGGGGTCGTAAGACACATGTAATTATGCAAGTAGGAGCCGATCATCATAGAATGGATCACATCACCCTGATTATGGGGTGCCAGTTGGGAACTAGTTTATATGGGTTCAGAGATTAACATGGGGTACGATAGTATATTCGACCCTAGACGACTTAACCAAGTTTATAGTGCTTTCCCACTTCTTGTTTATACTTATCATACCCAGTTCTTTATTCATAGACAGAATAGTACTAGACTTACTCAGGCTTTATGTCTGACTCTACTTTTCTTTCGTCTTCTTTTCTTCCGTTCCCCCCCCCCCCAGGTCCACAGGGAGGGAACACTGCAGCTTGACCAGTCTTAACATCCAGCTTGAAGAAGAGAAATGTATTGCTTGGACCTTTTCGTTTGAACTATGGCTTTGGACAACCACTATGGGGCTTTTGCAGTTTATCTATGTTTTCTTTATGCTTCTTTAAATAATGTAATCAAGACAGATTATGAAAGTGTTATGTTATGTTTTTGGAAAAGATGTAAGACAATTATGGTGATGTTGTTGTAGCACGTATTTGCTTTTATGAAATAAAAGTTGTTGATTTTCCGCTGTTTACAAATATGTGTTCTTATATCTGTCTTGTATATCTGTGACTTATACTTATAAACCTCCACCAAAATTAGGGCATTCCCTTTGAGAGTGACCCTAACGGAGGTGGGGTGTTTCAAGGGCAAAGAACTTCTGGAGGGCAGCTTCAGGCTCTCGTGGCACCAGGGCAATTAAGGGAGCGGGTCCAGGCTCTCGCGTTCCCACCGCTGCAAGAACAAGGTAGAAACATTTCTGTCAAGAGTTTAGTTTTTCTGTTTGATCATCCTGTTCGTACTTTATTCGATTCTGGCGCATCACATTCGTTTATCTCTACATCATTAGTTGAGACACTGCACTTAAATACTAGTCTTGTTATGGATCCCATTGTAGTCTCAAATCCTAGTGGTGGGTCGGCTCATTTATCGATGGTCTGTAGGGATTTGACATTGTCTATCTTAGGTGTTGGTTTTGAATGTGATGCTTTTGTGCTTGGTTTCATGAGCTATGGGTTGATTCTAGGGATGGATTGGCTAGCCCGATATGGCGCCATCCTAGATTGTGAACGAAGGGTAGTAAAATTGTTGACTCGTAGTGGAAAGACCCTTGATATTTCTTGTGACCCTAGAGGATCAGTGATGCTTTGTTATCTTGAGTCACTTGACGCATCCAATGATGATTTACATTCTGTTCGTATAGTCCTTGAATATGTTGATGTCTTCGATGAGGTGAGGGGTCTACCCCCAAAACGTGAGATAGACTTTCGTATTTATCTTGTAGACAATGCAAAACCAGTATCTCTGCTAGTGCACCATATGGCTCCTCGTGAGAGGAGGGAGCTCAATAAGCAAGTAGGGGAGTTGCTTGAGAAAGGGTTCATAAGACGTAGTATATCGGAGTGGGGTGCTCCAGTAGTATTTTCCACGAAGGCGGATGGGTCCCTTAGACTTTGTGTGGACTATAGAGAACTTACTAAGAAAAATAGGCACCCGGTGCCGAGGATTGATGATCTCTTCGATCAATTAGTTGGCGCCTCAGTGTTTTCGCAGTTGGACTTAGCCAATGGTTTCCATCAGTTGAGAGTGGCTGAGGATAGCATAGACAAGACTGCCTTTAGGACTCCAGACGGTTTCTACGAATGGCTTGTGCTACTCTTCGGTTTGACAAATGCCCCCGCATACTTTGTTGACTTGATGAGTAGGGTGTTTATGGAGTACCTTAATAAATTCGTGGTGGTCTTTGTGGATGACATCTTGGTCTTTTCTAAGAGCGAGGAAGAGCATGCCCTACATCTTAGGGAAGTGTTGGAGACCCTTCGAGCGCATAACCTTAAAGCTAAATTTTCTAAATGTCACTTTTGGAGGAAGGAAGTGCGATTATTAGGGCACGTGGTTTCCAAAGAAGGGATAACTGTGGATCCCGCGAAGGTGGTGGCCGTCCAAGATTGGAAGGTCCCCAAAATTGCTGCCGAGGTGAGGAGTTTCTTAGGGTCGGCAGGCTACTATAGGAATTTAATCAAGGACTTCGTAAAGATATTAGCCCCATTAACACGCTTGACGAAGAAGAACCTAGTTTTTACGTGGTATGTAGATTGTGATGATGCGTTCCAACGTTTAAAGAGAGCTTTGACCACAGCCCCAGTCTTAGTGTTGCCAGATGGGAGTAAGCCATTTACCGTTTATACCGATGCTTATGGGACAGGACTAGGCGTAGTCTTAATGCAAGAGGGAAGGGTAATAGCCTATGGAGGAAGGAAGTTGAGAGTACATGAGAGAAATTACCCTACGCATGATCTTGAGATGGCCGCTATTGTTTTCGCGCTTAAGTCTTGGCGCCATTATCTTCTTGGCGAGAAATTCGAATTGTTCACTGACCACAAATCGCTAATATACTTGTTCTCTCAGAAGGACTTGAACTTAAGGCAGCAAAGGTGGATGGAATTTTTAGTGTCCTACAATTTCGAGATAGCATATACCCCTGGCAAGGGTAACGTGGTGGCAGACGCCTTAAGTAGGAAAAGGTTGTCCTTGAGTCCGTTGTTTGTTGAGCGGCGAAGCTTAGAGTTCATCTTTATGTTTGACTTTAGACCTTCCATTGACTTTGTACCCAGTTTGCTAGCATCCTTAGAGGTCAGACCTACGCTTTTGGGATGGATTGGTGAGGCACAGCGAGATGACCCACGGTTGGTTGAGTTAGTAGAGAAGCTCATAAGGGGGGAGTCATCGAGCCATCTCAGTTTTATACCCTGGATGATAAGGGTTGGTTACGTAGGGACGGTAGACTTTTTGTACCACAAGATGAGAACTTGAGGAAGACCATTCTTGATGATGCACATCGTTCGAAGATGACCATTCATCCCGGGGGGACAAGATGTACATGGACATGAGACGAGTTTACTTTTGGGCCAGTATGAAGAGGGATGTAACCGAGTTTGTCGCTAGATGCTTGGTGTGCCAACAAGTAAAAGCAGAGCAAAAGAAGCCCGGTGGGTTGCTTCACCCATTGGAGGTCCTACAATGGAAGTGGGAATATGTCTCGATGGACTTTGTTGACGGGTTATCGAGATCGAGGAAGGGTAATACGGGGATTTGGGTCATGGTAGACAGACTTACAAAGAGCGCCCATTTCATTCCCGTGAAGAGTAAGAGGACTGCTCCATGATTAGCCTCCGTATACATTCGAGAGATAGTTCGTTTGCACGGTGTTCCATCTAGTATAGTGAGCGATCGCGATCCTATCTTTAATAGCGAATTTTGGAAGAGGTTGCAAGAGGCGGTAGGGACTCAGTTATGTTTGAGCACCGCATATCATCCTCAGACGGACGGCTAGACCGAGAGGGTGAATCGTATTCTAGAGGACCTTTTGAGGCTATGTGTTTTAGACTTTGGAGGTACATGGGAGGAGCATCTTCCTTTGGTAGAGTTCGCATATAATAATAGCTTTCAGTCTAGCACTGGCATGGCACCTTTCGAGGCTCTTTATGGACGGCCGTGTCGTTCGCCTACATGTTGGTGGGAATCTACGGATAAGATCTTGCTTGGGCCCGATATGATTAGAGAGACTTCGGAAAAGATCGATTTGATTCGAAGGAGGATGAAGACGGCGCAAGATAGGCATAAACCTTATGCGAACAAGAGGAGGACAGATCTTGAGTTTGATATTGGGGATATGGTCTTTATCAAGGTGTCTCCATTACGGAATGTTGTTCGCTTTGGGTCCGTTGGGAAGTTAGCACCAAGGTTCGTAGGGTCGTTTCCTATTAAGGAGAGGATTGGACAGATGGCGTATACAGTGGAGTTTCCCGAGAGACTTAGTGGTGTACACGACGTATTCCATGTCTCACATTTGAGGAAATGCTTGCACGAGACCGCGGAAGTGGTAAAGCCAAGCTTGCTTAGAGAGGTGGAGATAGAGCGTGACGCGACGGTTCGACGAGCTCCTACATGCATTCTTGGGTCGGAGATTAAGAAGTTGAGGAATCGAGAGGTAGAGCTAGTCAAAGTGCAATGGGGAAATGATGAGAGCGACGCTACTTGGGAAACGGAAGAGAAAATGCGTTTCTTTTTGAGGGTATGTCTTTTAATTTCTCCATTATCGCTTAGCTTGTACTTATCCTATCTTTAATATATCCTCTCGTTTAAGTCTTTGACCTTCAGATAGGGTAGTCCTATGGTTGAAACATGTGTTTGAGACATGTTATGATTGATGGATGCATGTGGATGCAAGTGTTTGCTAGTGGTTGCTCGTGGATACTTATACACACACTTTAGGCATTAGATCAGCTCATTCACTTTCATACTGCATATTGCAAATATATGGATGTATTTAGTTAAATGGATGTATATTAAATGGACGTATCATATGGATGTTGCATTTGAATGGATGGTTGTGCACACATGTAGTAATGATATGTATAGGATTCTGTGCATACATGATGGATACATGGCACTATCATTATTTGCATTAAGGAGGTCGACTGAATCAGTGGACCGCCTGATTTAGCATTAGTATACGGACATATACACACACTATGCATATGTACATGAAAAGCATTAGAAAACTTTTAAGTACCATGGTTTCTAGTGGTTGATGGTTGAGTAGATGGATGATTGGATGGTAGGATACGTTCTTCTTGACTTAGAGATTTCGAGGACGAAATCCTTTAAGTAGGGGAGAATGTAACGCCCTGAATTTTTGGATGATCAAACTAAATTAAAGAATAATTAATCTCAGGTGTGAGAATTAAGGGAAACGGGGTGCGCCATTGTGTTAGTCTCAGAATTCTGGTTAAGATAGAGTCTGAGTTTGCGTAAAACGGATATCGGATGAAGGAGATATTAACGAACGAAGTTAGGAGGAAAAATCAGAAGAAAAAAAATATAGATGCACTAGCACACTTGGGAAATGCACCAGTACAAAAATTGCACTGGCTCACCTACCAAGTGCGCCCAGGCCGAGCAGAAAGCCTGCAAAGCTTTCTGGTCTAATCTAATCCATATTGTGACTCATTACTGAGTCCTTTCTGACTCATTGCTGAGTCATTAGGGCTGAGGTGTCACCCTATCCCGACTGAGTGGTTTTGATTAACCCTAAGATCATCCGACGGTTATAATTAAATTGAAATTCTATATAAACATGGGTAGAATCAAACCCTAGAATGAAATAAAAATTGGAATCATGGCCGTCATGTTGTCATCATGTAACCTAGAGTAGCCACCACCAACTAGAGGGAAAACGAAGCTAATCAACTCAGTTCTATTCAACTCTAATCTAAACAATTACGAATCTACTACAAAGGCGAGCTAACTCAATTTCAGAACTCAGATTTCACAATGCAAGACCTTCTTTTTGTGAGTTTGATTTCTTTAATAAGATAATTAACAATTTAATTGGGTTGAGTTATTATTTGGATTATATGGTAATGTTGTGAATCATTGACTGTTATGTTATTATCTATGTTGTAAATCTATGATGTTATTATCTATGTTGTAAATCTATGATGTTATTATCTATGTTGTAAAGCTGTGATGTTATCATCTATGTTGTAAATCTATGTTAATTGTTGGCTTATGTACAATCAATTCATAATGATGTTTCACATGCTAGTTTGGTTATGTTGTTGGAACTAATTCATATGTTAAATCATATGTATGTATGCATGTTTAGATGTTAATTTAGATATGAATCATATGCAAGTTAGTGAGAATCATATACAACCTTACATGTTTCATGACATCTATTTTATGTGTAAATTGGATCTAAAGTTAGGCTATGACATGTGTGAGTTAGATGCAAGTTTACATCATAGTTTATGTTGTATAAATCACATATGCAAGTATATATGTTGGAGTCTGAATCATGTAATGTAAAGTTAGTAACTATTGCCTATGCAAGTTTACACCTTATGATTAAATCTATGACATCCATAGTTTATGCAAGTTTGTAACTTTAGCCTATGCAAGTTTTTGGATGAAAAACCTTATTCACACATGCAAGTTTTTTCCTTATGTTTAGATCTAGTTTCTATTCTACGCATGTTGTAGTGTTTTCTCTTTATTCCATAAGTTAGACTATTCAAGTCTAACGTATATTTTACGTTAAGCGAACGAACGTACAACGTGGGGCAATGGGATAATATTAAAAAAAAATTGAGAATTGGCATAAATGCCTTAAATGTGATGTTAATTGGTATAATTTTATATACCATAAATAGATGGACATAATTGAGTCAATTATGGACATAGTTAAATTTGTAATTGATTGACAATTTGAATAGGGAAATTAATTCAAATTGGGGATAATTAATTAGGTGTAATTAATCGCCTAAGACACGAGGTTAGACTCTTTTGTGGTGTAAGACTGCCCGGACCCGCCCGGCAAATCCAGCTGCCACAACTGCCAGTCTAATGTGGGAGGTCTTAGGCATAAATTAAATGCGTAATAGTTGTAAAGACACGAGGTTAGGCTCCTTTGTGGTGTAAGACTGCTCGGACCCGCCCGGCAAATCCAGCTGCCACAAATGTCAGTCTAATGTGGGAGGTCTTTACAGGGTTACGGTCTTAACAAATCAAGAAACACTTAACCAAATAAACATGTAGTGGGACATGAGGGGGTTAAGTGGGTGCCTTGGGTGGCATGTGGAATTTAGTGGGTGCCTTGGGGGGCATTTGAAATACGATTACATGCACTTAACCAAAATTGAAACATGTAAGAAGACATGAATAAGAATGGGATTAAGTGGGAAAAAACCTTAGAGGGGACCAAGCATAGGTGGAAAGCTTGTGTCATGCATGGGGGCCCTTTTCAAACCAGTAACCCATTAAGTATCTTTGTGAGCTCGACCCAAGTCAAGGACGGGACAGGCGTACTGGATTTGATTGTAAGAGGTCAAAACGGGTCAGCGGTGGCAACACAAGTCCAACGGGTTCAAATGCGTGTGTGGGTCCGGGCTGGTAGGTAAGACGTTGTTGCATTGTGTAGATATAAACCGTGCATTTTTTGTTGTATCCGGTTGCCACTTTGGGGAGTGATACACCCCACTGTAGGGCCAGCACGGGTATCTACGAGTTAGGGAGCCGATCGAATGGGGGTAGTGGGTACACCTAGTGTAGATAGGGGCAGACAGCACCTATGAAGGTAGCTAGGGGTACACTAAACTACCATTATCATTATTAAGTTCTGTAGGCGGGATCAACCTTTAAGGGTGACTAGTGGTGGTGCAGTGTAGTAATTATCTCATAGTGACTAGGTGCGCCTTAACTTTATCTTGGTTCGTCTTATTTCCTTGTTTTGTTCTGTCATACCCAATTGTTCACAGTCATTTCCTTATTTTCCAGCTTATGCCTTGTCCTAGTTATTTTGATAATTATATTGTTAAAGTTATCGCACTCGCCAGACTTTATGTCTGACCCCCTTTTTCTTTCCACCTCTTTTCTTCCTCCCCCCCCCCCCCCCCCGGGGTTTGCAAGGAGGGAATACTACAGCTTAGTGCCGATTTCTTTTAGTTGCTTGAAGATAGTAGATGTATCGCTTGGGACTCTCTCAGCTTTATGTCTTTGCTTATGCTCAGTGGGGATTTATGCATTTATGTTATTTAAGTATTTGCTTCTTTTTGTACTTTGAAGTTTTTGGAAAAGACTACTGATCCTATTGTAATGGTTTTGGAACTACTTATGTAAACTCGTTTTGAGTTATGATGAAATAAAGTAAGTTTTATCTTCCGCTGTGTTATTTTATTTGTTTATTCTTGTAATTTATCTGTTCTATACTACAATAACGCTTCATGGACATTGATGCATTCCCTTTGTGTAACAACCCAGAATTTTGGGGCCAATTTAATAGTTTATTTTAAGGAAATTTTGTTAGAAAATGTGCCAGAATTTAAAAAAAAAATCTATTTTTTTAAGTTAAATTATTGAATTTAAAAAGGGCTTCTAAATAAAATTATGACGTTATTAATGAACAATTTAAAATTTTATTTGTGATAGACAACAATTTATAATTTGAGATTGATAATAAGGGAAATTATTAAATTACGCATTTGGGCTAGCTAACTTTAAACTATTGTTGAAAAGTAATATGGTTATCCTAATTTGTAAGTATGCATCATTGCCTGGTTCAAATTGATGACTGCTAATGAAGATGACGTTGTTTGTTGAATAGTTGATTGTTTTGTTTATTTGATGAATCAAATAATTTAATTTTTGTTATGCTTTAAAATGTTCAAATATAGATTTGTTTCAAAATATTCAATATAAATGTAATTGTTTGGATCTAATAGCTTTCTTGTTCAAGTAACATATCGTTTTCTTCATTATGTTCAATTAAAACTAAATCAATATAAGTTGTAGTACAATGATTCATTTTAGATCATTGGTTTTATAAATTTAATTTAGAGTTTAACTTTCGATCTAAAATTCTATGTTCATGTTAATGGATTAAATTATATCTTAAAGGTTAATTTGAACTTTATACTCAGTTAGTAAAATGTTAGATTGTTATCTTTCATAACTAAGTGTAACATTAGACTTGAAAGTTTATATATATAAATAATGTTTTCAATTAGGTATTTGGATTTAAAAAAAAGGGAATTTTGTCAACACACAAATATTTTAGGACTGATTGTTGTAATTATGTGATTTGTATTATTGGGGGGTTTTTGACTGAATTTAACTCATACATACATATAGTTTTCATATAAAATTCACTATTTTTTTTAAGTCTTGATAATAGAAATAGTTTATTTTCATTAAAAGTTAAAAGAGGAAAAGAATTAAGCACATGCTTTGAATATTTGCTATATATGTACTTGTATCATGATGTTGGTTAATTTCATTTATATGTTGTATCCTAATGAGGAATCTAATTAATTATATATGTTAACTTTTATTTATTTCTCATTTTATTTATATAATTGACCATCTACTGATTTAAATTATATGTCTATACCTTCCTATCATTTATTTCCCGTACCACATGTTGCACTTACAAAAAAAATTACATTATCATACATTTGTTTGTACTTGCATATATGTCACATGTTTGTTAAATCAAATTGATAATAAACCAATAAATGAAAGGTTTCTCTCTCTATGCAGATAATATTCTCCCTATTAATTAAATAATTTAAAGAAAGGAAATGAAGTTTTCCTTCTTTAACTACCCTCATTAATTGACTACATTAATTAAACGAATGGAAATGGGAAGTTTCATCTCTAAATATAGATAAGTAGTAATTAAATTTATTAAAAATAAAAAGAGGATTAAATAAATTTATAAATACTTAGCCTATTCAAACCCTAATCCTCTAAACAACATAAAACAGCCGCCGCCCCTTCTATCTTTCAATGGCTGAAACACAATGATCTTTCTTCTCTTTTCTCTTCTAATCCATCAACCAAATTCAAAAAGTAACCTATGCAAAATCGTTCGACACACCAAGACCCTTCTAACCAACGACCATGATCTGAAATGATATTGTGGATCTCTGGAGTTCTGCGCTCGAAGTAGGGGGCGGGTATGGAGGAGTTTGATCGTGAAGAATGGGCTCTCGTTTCAGAAAAAGAACGAAGAAAGGAAACGCGGCGGCCTTGTTTGTTAATCAAAGTAATCAGTATTTTGTTAATTATTTTAATTAATTATTAGTGTATAAAAGTTTAGAAATTTAAAACTGTGTAACTCATTCAAACAGCGATGAAATCAGACGATTTCAGGTGCGTTGGGATCGCATGAACGAACTCTACATGAGGGTACGGATTGGAACTGGTTTAAAGCATGTTGGAAATTCATAATTATAAAGAAATGTGAGATTTCTCTTTTAATAATTAATTAAATTATTATTTCCTTTCCATTTGAAATTGAAGTATGTATGTGATAAAAACTAGATCTGTGATTTGTGGATTGAAGTTTGTTTGTTGTTGTGATTGATTTGCGATGCTCATATGTTGTTAGATCAATGATGTTAACATAGGAATATGGTTTTTAGTGTTTTGTCGAAATGGGATTATTGGCAAAACGAAATTGTCATTTTTGATTAGTTATATTTACAATAAGACAACAATTTTTGTTATGAATGTACATTAGAACAAAATATTCATTTTGTTTGAGGCATGTTAGTTGAAAATAAATTAACATCATAAAATATTATATTTTTATAGTCATGTTGTTACAATGAAAGGATTAGAAAATAAAGATTACATCTTTATGGTATTGAAATGAACCTAAATTTAATATTACATTTATATTGTAATTTTGTCACCTTTGACTTGTCTAAACAAAATTCTCATTTTTGTTTACATTGAAAAGTAAATAATCAAAATTCTCATTTTGTTTGCATTAGAAGTAAATAAACAAAATCATCATTTTGTTTGCTTTAAAAGCTAATAAACAAATCATCATTTTTGCAATTAAAAAAAAACAACATTTTATTTGGAATGTGTTATGCAAATCAAAATTTAAATTTTTGATTAGAAATTGGTTAGAAAAAAAAAAGAATAACATATTTTTAGCCAAATATGATTAGTGAAAAGAATAACATATTTTTAGTCAAATATGATTAGTGAAAAGAATAACATATTTTTAGTCAAATATGATTAGTGAAAAGGATAACATATTTTTAGTCAAATATGATTAGTGAAAATAAAAACAACATTTTTATTTGAAATATGTTTTGCAAATAAAAATAACATTTTTGAACTGAAATTTGTTTGTAAATAAAAAGAACAAAATTAACATTTTTTGTTAATTAGATTATAAAGAACAAAATTAACATTTTTTGTTAATTAGATTATAAAGAACAAAATTAACATTTTTTGTTAATTAGATTATAAAGAACAAAATTAACATTTTTTGTTAATGAGATTATAAAGAACAAAATTAACATTTTTTTGTTAATTAGATTATAAAGAACAAGATTAACATATTTTGTTAATTAGATTAGATTGGACAAAATTAACATTTTGGTTAACTAGATTATATAGAACAAAATAACATTTTCTTCATTAAAAATGTTAATATAGAATAAAATAATATTTTTTATCAAAAATGTTGATATAGAATAAAATAACATTTTTCATTAGAAATGTTAATATAGAATAAAATAACATTTTTCATTAGAAATGTTAATATAGGATAAAAGGACATTTTTCATTATAAAAAATGAAGTAAAAATACTTTTGTCAGAAAAGTTAATTAGAATAAAAATGTCATCTTTATTAGAAAAGTTACATTAAAAGAATTAGACAAAATTATCATTTTTGTCACTTTGAAAAAGAATGAATTAAAACCATACATTTTGGCACTCTGAAGAGAATGAAGTAATTCATCCATTTTTGTCACTTTGAAAAAGAATGAATTAAAACCATTCATTTTGACACATTGAAAAGAGTTAGACCAAAAATGAACATTTTTGTACCTTAAAAGGAATTAGACAAAAATGAACATTTTAGTGTATTAAAAAGAGTTTGACCAAAACATACATTTTTGTCACTTAATGAGGATTTTACAATAATCACATTTTTGCCATTAAATAAGAATTATATAAAAATAACATTTTGTCTAAATATGTTAGTGAGATAAATATCACTTTTGTGTCAAAACATGACTTTTGAAATAAGAATAACATTTTTATATATTAAAAAGGATCAAATGAAAATGAATATTTTTGGTCATTAAAAAGAGTTCAACCAAAATAATTATTTTCATACATTAAAAAGAATGAGTTAAAAATGTATATTTTCATACATTAAGAAGGAGTCAAAAATGTATATTTTTATACATTAAAAAGAATGAATTAGTAATGGACACTTTTGTCATTTAAAAAAAAGGATGAAGTAAAATATTCATTTTGTCATTTAAAAATGAATGAGACCAAAAATCTATATTTTGGTAAATAAATAAGAGTTAATATTTTATTGTCCTTTGTTAACAATAAAAAGAATTGAATTAACAAGACTAGATTTTTATTGTCATTTGTTCACAATAAAAAGAATTTAAATATACGTCTATGATGTGAAATGCTTGATGTGTTAATATATTCATACTGAATATTACACTTCCATTTACAAGTCATCCTACTTGTTTATGTGATTGGGACGATAATTTTCACACCTCGCCCAAGTACACAAATAATTTATTATTTGATTGTTGGGTGAAACTCCACACGGGTGTTGGGATGTTATTTGATCTACACTAGTCCCAATATTTAGTGTAGAATCCACTTTGGGTGTTATTTCGATGACTTGATAATTATTTATCATAATCGTTGATTTCATGCAATATATGGTTGTTGATTGGGTCACATTCCGATAAAGAATATTCTAGAAAAGGAATATTTTAGAAAATATTTTAGAAAAAAGAATATATTTTAGGAAAATATCTTTTATTGAAATGAACTAGTTATTAACTAGAATTAATCATTAAATTTAGATTTAATGAAGACTTCCAATTCATTAATATTTAATTGAAGTTAAATTGAATAAATTGGGATTTGGGGTTTGTCGTGAATAGTGTCTTAAATAACACTGTTCTTAAACCCCGTATGAAAAGAATAATCTTTTAATTTAGATTATTAAAGTTTTCAATTATATTTAGTAATTGGAATAAGATGAAATGTGAGTTGGGTTTATTGTGAACTGTGTTTTTAGGTGACATATGTTCTTTAACCCAACTGACAATGAAAATATGATTTGGAATTTATAAATCTTTTATTAAGATTTAAATGGAAATTTTCCAAAAGTGAAGTTTCCAGTTTAATATATTAAATTGGAGTTGAATGGAATTCGAATTTATAATAACCGAGATAAGCTTCTGTAAAAGAAGACCGATACTACATATGGAATTTGAGAGGCTTTGCCATTATTCCATTTATATTATCGGTCAGATACAAAAATTTATAGCGATTATATATTGATTTGATTTCTGTGAAGATTCCATATTTTATGGAAGATGATTTTGGGTTTACCGTGAACTATGTTTTAAATGACATTAGTTCTTTAACCCAGTTAAAGATAAGGTTAATTTCTTAAATTCAAATAATCATTGAATAATGATTTGAGTGATATTTGTAGCGACCCGGGAATTTCGACACTCGAATCCTGACATTTACACATCTCTCGTCCAGAATCCAAGTACCGAAAACCCCAGAAAGCTAGGAGAAAGAAGTTAGAGGGTGAGAAAAGAAAGAAAGAAAGTTAGAATAGAAGAATAAGAAGAAGAACACAACACATGATCTCACTTCGCAGCGGAACAAAATATAATATTTAAATAAACTTTATAGAGAGCTTGAAATAATACTTACAACATCAGAGTACAGCAATTCACCTGGACAGTTATAATAGTCTGTCCTCAAATATGTAACACACAGCGGAATAATAACGGTTGAATCATCATACGTCTGAACTCCTTCAGCTCGTCTATGGACTTCAAATCATCTGGTAACCTGAACCTGTACACCCCGGTCTAACCCGAGCATTTGCAAAACACCGGGTCAGTCTGGTGAACCAGAGTGAGTAAAACTCGCACAGTATTAAGGGGATCATCCAACTTGATTTTAAAGTTCGAAAATCTTTTCGAAAGCAAAGGATAATCGTAAGACCAAATCCACACATAAACACGGACGGTTTTTACCTTACGAGAATCCAAAACATTTTTTGAAATCAATATCTTTTCTGATATTATAATAGTGTCTACATACAGGTAAATATCAATCTAGTGGAACGCTTGCATCTCACGCTCCACATATATAGTATACAAACAAAACCGCGGGCGCTTATTGGAGATTGGATTCCGACCTTGACAAGGTATGGGACCACCTGCCGCTCGTGTATCTCTAGAGGCGAATACACTGGGTTCAACAAGAACGTCTTGCAACCCGGCCCACACATGACCGACCACTCATTTCGCTTGAGTGTATCGAATGTATATCACCAACGGTTGGACTCAAACCACCGTTCCCGAATGGGCAGAATCGATAGATTAAAGAACAAAAGGAATTTCTCTAGATAGGTGATTATACACCCTAATGGGAGCGACCCACATAGCCATGCTGCTTGCCCGATTTTTGTCATTTCCCGGTTGATGAGGCTTGAGGCCACGCTTTACCTTTATAATCAGCACATCACATTCACTTCGAATGCCACATTGTCAGATCCATCGAAATCACTAATTGACGTCCACAACAATACTTTATGTGTCAGCTAAAAGAAGTTTCCTTCTCCGCTTCCACTCTTGGTACGGTTGAAGAAATCAATGTACGTGACCTTTCTGGAAATACTTTGTCAGACATCCATCCATACACGTCATCCAGGAACAGGATGAACCGAAGGCACCCTCCTACTGCATCCTAGGAATCACCCTATAGATCAGTAGCGAGTAGTCCTTGCAACCCGTAGATTTCAGCCACGACAGAATCACAGTATATCTCTGGGGATCAGCCAGAGGTTGTAAGTAACTCTTCCGTTTCATGAAGATCTATGGTCTTCAATCGCTCTATCTCGATCAGCATCTTCAACGTATTCGTTTTTATTGGTTGGAATGGTTTTCGAATATAAATTCGATCCCGGTCTTTCCGTACCAATAACGTATGGCCAGATTTTGATAGTCGGTTATTTAACTATCAAAATAAACAATCATAAATAAAATAGATTCATTGGTTCAGAACACAGCATCACTTGGCCAATAAGATAACATAATATTCTCAAATCATTTTATTCCCTTTCTTAAGGCATCTCATTATGTATATTTCTAAACACTTCAAATAATGTTTCACTACTATTTTCTTCAAAATCAATTACTTCTTACGTCTTCCTTATTACAATTAATACCATCCTTCGATAATCCTGAAGTCGTTCAAGTTGGGGTATTTTAATTACCTCTCAGACCTTGATCAACAACACTCTTATCTCAAGATAAATATGAATTGTAATTCAGAATCTCATATTCATTCCGATATCAGCAATTTCCCTTTCACTATTTCATTTAACATATGGTTTTTATAAATCTTCTCATCTTGGAAATCTTCCTTTCAAATATATCACTAATATATTGATTTAGTAAATGATAAATAAAATATCCATATTTAAACTTTAACTTCTTTAAATCATTACAAATCCCATTACTCGATCCTTTTCTCAATTCAATTACAAGAATCCATTTATTCCTTCTGGGAAATCTTATTTCAAACTCGCTCATTTCACTTAATGCCATTATAAAGTAGCGTTAATCTAAAATTAACATTTTTACTTTCGATCCCTTTTTATATACTTGTTTGCACAGCTTTGGTTTAATACAAACCCCTTTCGCCTCGATTTCCTTCTTAATTCAAACAGTTATCTTAGGCTTATCGCCTTTGCTTAGAAATCTCTTTTATCACTTAATTTACCAAATCTGGTTTAGAATATAAAGCCGTTCACACTTCCTTTGAAATCCAATCATAATTCATTTATAACTACGATTATTTAAATAAACCATTAACTTAATCGTTAACTTGGATAAATATCAAATTTCCTTTTCTTATTAAGTCCTACACCCTTTACTAAAGTCATTTTATTAGATAAATCTGCTCAAATTTATTTAACTAAATAATCAACTGTCGTTATAACAATTGGCTTGGTCGACTTTAACATAAGATAAATTTGTTGATCAATTCTACTCATCTTTTCATTTAAACTAATAAATAATATTATTAATTTAAATAATCCATTTCAAAATAATCTTACTTTAAGTGTTACTTTAAAACAATTAATAATCGTTTCACACTTGCTTACAAATCTTCTTAATACAAAAATCAGCTCTATAAAAGATAAAGCACGTGCTTCGCATACTGTCGATTTTGGTGTCAAAATGGTGATTGTTGGTTAAACCAACAATATACAAATAGAATTGGGTTATTTCTTTTATTTGTAAACTTCATTTAAAAAAAAAATATTTAAAAATCTATATTCAATTATAGAATAAATTACTTCATTTTTACCGATGCACCTGACGGTAGATCAATCTTTATAAAACAGTTTTTGTTTTGGCCATCTGCTATAAATTTCTCAACCAATATCGCACATCGGTTAATAACCGAATAAATGTTGAATTTAGATTCAACAACAACCACCAAGCCAATAATCCAATTATGTCAGTTAAACAGTTCATATAAGGATCCTATGCAAACAAACAATCAGTTCATCTGATAGCGGTCAACTAAAATAATCAATCAGGCATCCAATTCAATTAAATACGTTTATATTGTTATAAACGTAACCAACAAGGTACGTTACCTTCGTTGGAAATAATCGTTAAAAATAACGATTTCATTTCATTTTAAAATTAAACAACCGTTTAATTTAAATAATCAATATACCAATACTTAACAACATCCAGACAATCATCAAATCAGCCAATAATTAGCAAACATGGCAACCAAATAATAAAACCCTATTTATATAAAATATAAATGGGGTAACTGAGTGAGTTTACTCACCTTGATTTTATTCGTCGATAAGACGAGTAGCTTTAACAGTCGTTTAAATTTATCAGAAATCCCGATATCTTCCAGTGCTGACCAAATCAGCTTTATACGTCGTTCTTGTCAATGCAGTTCCAACGTGACCGACGGTGCTTGTATGACAAGATTATACAAAGTATGAGCTCACGGTTTGATTTGGATTAATTAACATTAAATTAATTATTTCTAAATTGTTTTAATTATTAACAAATTAGTAAACAAACGAGGACCATTACCTTTTTAAATTCGCACCCAACATTTGATCCATCATAGGCAGTTGTCACCCTCTTTCCCAACTTTGCATCCATCGTCAGCTTTCACGGTGAGTCTCGGCCATCCGCATCCCCTTAGTCCTGACAATACTCGATCATCGGCTTTAATATAGGACCCAAGACCACCGTTGTACTCACGTTCCTATGCCCAAACCGCGTAACAGTGCTTGTCTTCTCCTCCACCCTGTTCTGTCCTGTTGTCTTGCGCCTCATTTGTTTTTTTTTGTTTTTTTTTTTTGTTTTTTTTTTCTTTTATATGGAACCAAACATTGCCTGTAGCCTACGCCTCAAATTTCTCCAGTATGTCCGCACCCTACTTTCTTTGCTCCAGAACCCTTTCCCTCTTCAAATGCTACAGTACGCATTTCCCTTAATACCGCATGCATGTAATACATGCACCATGCGTTGCTCCTATATCCCACTGCCTCCTGAGGCCTTTCGTCTCTTTTTTTTTTTTTTTTTTTTTTTTGCGTTGGGAGGAAGAAAAGAATGGACTACAGCTTTTGTTGAAAGGAAAAGAATGGGGAACGCGGTGTTTATATAGGGACAGAAACGTGGGAGACCTGTAGCGAAAATAGAATAGCTCAGAGATTTCGAAAAAACAACTACTTGGTCGGCAAGGTGTTTTGTTGATGGAACGGTTTGCAGATCAGCTGTAAAGTAGATGTGAATTTCGAAAACGTGGTTGGCACGGTAAAGGAAATTTGGCGATCAAGGCATTGAAACCGTGGGGCGCAAGGGAGACAAAATTCTGAACGCAAGAAAAATGGAAAGAAGGTTGGTGCGCAAGGAAGCTTAGAATGGTTTGGGCGCAAGTTAAACAAACAGTTACGTATCCATCCTTTTATGTAGTGTAGGAAGTGTGGACATGATTTAATAATATTTTATTATTATGAAATGTTCATGGAGTTTTTCGTAAAATTAACATCCCAACTGACTCCTAATTCAAGAAGTGATACCTAATTCTAGCATAAAAAAATATTCCGGATCCAATGGGACAGGTTTCGTCGAATTCCGACACCGTTTGCGAAAATCCTTTAGAAAATATCGATGAAAAACACCGAGCATTAATTCCTTAAAATTACAGAAAAAATCCTAAAAATATGAGGCCTTGACGTTCCACTAGACCTCTTCCTAAGGTTTCGTATGAAACTTGTTTCGTTGAATTTCGAGTTCGTTTGACCAGTTAACCATTCAGTTTAGTTTGCTTTAAGTTAAAAACATAGCGTACCCCACTATGAAATATTCTTTTCACGTAGGGACAGTTATGGACAGAAATAAAAATACCATTTAAATGAGTAATGTGCTCTGGTCCCAAAAATGTAATAATACCGGTAGATGAACTCATATTGTGAAACCCCGAAATATCGATACAGGGTGCCAAATACTCCAAATAAAAAGTTGCTCATTAAATTAATTAAAAATTACCATAAAATTCTAAAAATTTAATTATCACTACGCCTCAAAAGAACCTTGTCTAAATTCGAAACCGATATGCAGTTATATCCAATAAACCGTTACGGTCGATAAACGATTACGCCGCTGTTTTTCAGCCAAATTGATTTGGGCATAACTTCCAATCTACACGACGAAATCCCGATTTTTCTCTTCCACTAGAAAAATATACTTCTCCAGCTCTGTACATTTCTTGTTTCCCAGAAATCTGATTTAAAACGGACTCCGTATATCCAGTTGAAGTTCAAAACTCTATTTTACGAACTGCAGCTCTGTTCTGTGCTCGTTTTATTTTATATATGAATATATATCGTTCAACTTCGTTTAAATAGCGATTTAAATATTAAAATCCATTTATATTCCAAATAAATATTTAAGATAAATAAAATATTTGGCTGTCAAAAATACGGGACGTTACATTCTTTCCCCCTTAAAATAATTTCGTCCTCGAAATTGCTGAGGTATGATAGAATGTTACAAACCCATTAATTTCCAAATCAAATTATTTTAAATTAGAAACAATTTCAATACCATATATGGATATTTCCAAAAATATTGAAAATTTCCTAACATCTTAAATCTCCGAAAAAATTTTCCAGCACCCCCTCTATACGGCTTAATCGGTACAACTACAACTTTCCTTCTTAGGTCTTCCCCAATCTAAAACAAAATAAAACAGCCAAGCGGCTTGCCAAATAAGCTCAAAAATCACCAAACCCATATAGAAATAAACGTGTACCTTTTTGTCGGGCATATCATTATATCCTTTCCATCTGCTGATCTGTCAGCATATACAAATGCATCCC
Organism: Allium sativum; assembly: GCA_030737875.1. Taxonomy (NCBI): domain Eukaryota; kingdom Viridiplantae; phylum Streptophyta; class Magnoliopsida; order Asparagales; family Amaryllidaceae; genus Allium; species Allium sativum. Next base: position 928,606,242 of record CM060913.1, on the reverse strand, counting down.
CAAACAAAATACCAATTTTATCCTCAGAACCAAATCCTTCACGCATTCAAGCCAAATCCCATTCTTAACTCAATTTCCATCCATTGTCAATTCCAACTCTTAACTTACCAGTCCAACACCATTTCAGATTCCTGTCTTGCAATTCAAAATCTGATTCTGCTTAATATATTATATCTTGATTCAATTTCCCGCTAGTTGGTTTCAATTCAATTCATATTCAATTTCATTCCAATTTTTGACACTAGAATTTTTTTTTCCATACCTTCGTTAAACCATTTAATGAATTCTATTCAACCACTTGTCATCAAATAACAACCAATTCACAACCATCAACCAATACACAACCAAATAAACAAAATTTATTGAATTCACATTCAATATTAATATTTATTTTGGCTTCACACATTTGATTATTATTCATTCATTTAATTTCCAATTAAATTTAATTACAATATCATTCTGAAATTAATTACACTTAACCAAGTTAAGTATCAATTCAATTTTTTAATTCGATTCGAATCCCATTCAAATCGATCAAACACACAAATATCTCAATAATTTAATAAAAATTTCTTTTCTATACAATAATATATTTTGGGTAAAATTATTCCATTTACCCTCTTTTCAAAACATAAAACTTTTGTATATAAAATTTTCAAATACGCTCTCATATATATACACTCAATCTCGATCTAGGGTATTACTAACCCCATCTCCATCGAGTTATGCCACAGAGCCAAGGTTATTACTAAACCAATAGCTCTGATACCCACTGTAGCGACCCGGGAATTTCGACACTCGAATCCTGACATTTACACATCTCTCGTCCAGAATCCAAGTACCGAAAACCCCAGAAAGCTAGGAGAAAGAAGTTAGAGGGTGAGAAAAGAAAGAAAGAAAGTTAGAATAGAAGAATAAGAAGAAGAACACAACACATGATCTCACTTCGCAGCGGAACAAAATATAATATTTAAATAAACTTTATAGAGAGCTTGAAATAATACTTACAACATCAGAGTACAGCAATTCACCTGGACAGTTATAATAGTCTGTCCTCAAATATGTAACACACAGCGGAATAATAACGGTTGAATCATCATACGTCTGAACTCCTTCAGCTCGTCTATGGACTTCAAATCATCTGGTAACCTGAACCTGTACACCCCGGTCTAACCCGAGCATTTGCAAAACACCGGGTCAGTCTGGTGAACCAGAGTGAGTAAAACTCGCACAGTATTAAGGGGATCATCCAACTTGATTTTAAAGTTCGAAAATCTTTTCGAAAGCAAAGGATAATCGTAAGACCAAATCCACACATAAACACGGACGGTTTTTACCTTACGAGAATCCAAAACATTTTTTGAAATCAATATCTTTTCTGATATTATAATAGTGTCTACATACAGGTAAATATCAATCTAGTGGAACGCTTGCATCTCACGCTCCACATATATAGTATACAAACAAAACCGCGGGCGCTTATTGGAGATTGGATTCCGACCTTGACAAGGTATGGGACCACCTGCCGCTCGTGTATCTCTAGAGGCGAATACACTGGGTTCAACAAGAACGTCTTGCAACCCGGCCCACACATGACCGACCACTCATTTCGCTTGAGTGTATCGAATGTATATCACCAACGGTTGGACTCAAACCACCGTTCCCGAATGGGCAGAATCGATAGATTAAAGAACAAAAGGAATTTCTCTAGATAGGTGATTATACACCCTAATGGGAGCGACCCACATAGCCATGCTGCTTGCCCGATTTTTGTCATTTCCCGGTTGATGAGGCTTGAGGCCACGCTTTACCTTTATAATCAGCACATCACATTCACTTCGAATGCCACATTGTCAGATCCATCGAAATCACTAATTGACGTCCACAACAATACTTTATGTGTCAGCTAAAAGAAGTTTCCTTCTCCGCTTCCACTCTTGGTACGGTTGAAGAAATCAATGTACGTGACCTTTCTGGAAATACTTTGTCAGACATCCATCCATACACGTCATCCAGGAACAGGATGAACCGAAGGCACCCTCCTACTGCATCCTAGGAATCACCCTATAGATCAGTAGCGAGTAGTCCTTGCAACCCGTAGATTTCAGCCATGACAGAATCACAGTATATCTCTGGGGATCAGCCAGAGGTTGTAAGTAACTCTTCCGTTTCATGAAGATCTATGGTCTTCAATCGCTCTATCTCGATCAGCATCTTCAACGTATTCGTTTTTATTGGTTGGAATGGTTTTCGAATATAAATTCGATCCCGGTCTTTCCGTACCAATAACGTATGGCCAGATTTTGATAGTCGGTTATTTAACTATCAAAATAAACAATCATAAATAAAATAGATTCATTGGTTCAGAACACAGCATCACTTGGCCAATAAGATAACATAATATTCTCAAATCATTTTATTCCCTTTCTTAAGGCATCTCATTATGTATATTTCTAAACACTTCAAATAATGTTTCACTACTATTTTCTTCAAAATCAATTACTTCTTATGTCTTCCTTATTACAATTAATACCATCCTTCGATAATCCTGAAGTCGTTCAAGTTGGGGTATTTTAATTACCTCTCAGACCTTGATCAACAACACTCTTATCTCAAGATAAATATGAATTGTAATTCAGAATCTCATATTCATTCCGATATCAGCAATTTCCCTTTCACTATTTCATTTAACATATGGTTTTTATAAATCTTCTCATCTTGGAAATCTTCCTTTCAAATATATCACTAATATATTGATTTAGTAAATGATAAATAAAATATCCATATTTAAACTTTAACTTCTTTAAATCATTACAAATCCCATTACTCGATCCTTTTCTCAATTCAATTACAAGAATCCATTTATTCCTTCTGGGAAATCTTATTTCAAACTCGCTCATTTCACTTAATGCCATTATAAAGTAGCGTTAATCTAAAATTAACATTTTTACTTTCGATCCCTTTTTATATACTTGTTTGCACAGCTTTGGTTTAATACAAACCCCTTTCGCCTCGATTTCCTTCTTAATTCAAACAGTTATCTTAGGCTTATCGCCTTTGCTTAGAAATCTCTTTTATCACTTAATTTACCAAATCTGGTTTAGAATATAAAGCCGTTCACACTTCCTTTGAAATCCAATCATAATTCATTTATAACTACGATTATTTAAATAAACCATTAACTTAATCGTTAACTTGGATAAATATCAAATTTCCTTTTCTTATTAAGTCCTACACCCTTTACTAAAGTCATTTTATTAGATAAATCTGCTCAAATTTATTTAACTAAATAATCAACTGTCGTTATAACAATTGGCTTGGTCGACTTTAACATAAGATAAATTTGTTGATCAATTCTACTCATCTTTTCATTTAAACTAATAAATAATATTATTAATTTAAATAATCCATTTCAAAATAATCTTACTTTAAGTGTTACTTTAAAACAATTAATAATCGTTTCACACTTGCTTACAAATCTTCTTAATACAAAAATCAGCTCTATAAAAGATAAAGCACGTGCTTCGCATACTGTCGATTTTGGTGTCAAAATGGTGATTGTTGGTTAAACCAACAATATACAAATAGAATTGGGTTATTTCTTTTATTTGTAAACTTCATTTAAAAAAAAAATATTTAAAAATCTATATTCAATTATAGAATAAATTACTTCATTTTTACCGATGCACCTGACGGTAGATCAATCTTTATAAAACAGTTTTTGTTTTGGCCATCTGCTATAAATTTCTCAACCAATATCGCACATCGGTTAATAACCGAATAAATGTTGAATTTAGATTCAACAACAACCACCAAGCCAATAATCCAATTATGTCAGTTAAACAGTTCATATAAGGATCCTATGCAAACAAACAATCAGTTCATCTGATAGCGGTCAACTAAAATAATCAATCAGGCATCCAATTCAATTAAATACGTTTATATTGTTATAAACGTAACCAACAAGGTACGTTACCTTCGTTGGAAATAATCGTTAAAAATAACGATTTCATTTCATTTTAAAATTAAACAACCGTTTAATTTAAATAATCAATATACCAATACTTAACAACATCCAGACAATCATCAAATCAGCCAATAATTAGCAAACATGGCAACCAAATAATAAAACCCTATTTATATAAAATATAAATGGGGTAACTGAGTGAGTTTACTCACCTTGATTTTATTCGTCGATAAGACGAGTAGCTTTAACAGTCGTTTAAATTTATCAGAAATCCCGATATCTTCCAGTGCTGACCAAATCAGCTTTATACGTCGTTCTTGTCAATGCAGTTCCAACGTGACCGACGGTGCTTGTATGACAAGATTATACAAAGTATGAGCTCACGGTTTGATTTGGATTAATTAACATTAAATTAATTATTTCTAAATTGTTTTAATTATTAACAAATTAGTAAACAAACGAGGACCATTACCTTTTTAAATTCGCACCCAACATTTGATCCATCATAGGCAGTTGTCACCCTCTTTCCCAACTTTGCATCCATCGTCAGCTTTCACGGTGAGTCTCGGCCATCCGCATCCCCTTAGTCCTGACAATACTCGATCATCGGCTTTAATATAGGACCCAAGACCACCGTTGTACTCACGTTCCTATGCCCAAACCGCGTAACAGTGCTTGTCTTCTCCTCCACCCTGTTCTGTCCTGTTGTCTTGCGCCTCATTTGTTTTTTTTTGTTTTTTTTTTTTGTTTTTTTTTCTTTTATATGGAACCAAACATTGCCTGTAGCCTACGCCTCAAATTTCTCCAGTATGTCCGCACCCTACTTTCTTTGCTCCAGAACCCTTTCCCTCTTCAAATGCTACAGTACGCATTTCCCTTAATACCGCATGCATGTAATACATGCACCATGCGTTGCTCCTATATCCCACTGCCTCCTGAGGCCTTTCGTCTCTTTTTTTTTTTTTTTTGTGTTGGGAGGAAGAAAAGAATGGACTACAGCTTTTGTTGAAAGGAAAAGAATGGGGAACGCGGTGTTTATATAGGGACAAAAACGTGGGAGACCTGTAGCGAAAATAGAATAGCTCAGAGATTTCGAAAAAACAACTACTTGGTCGGCAAGGTGTTTTGTTGATGGAACGGTTTGCAGATCAGCTGTAAAGTAGATGTGAATTTCGAAAACGTGGTTGGCACGGTAAAGGAAATTTGGCGATCAAGGCATTGAAACCGTGGGGCGCAAGGGAGACAAAATTCTGAACGCAAGAAAAATGGAAAGAAGGTTGGTGCGCAAGGAAGCTTAGAATGGTTTGGGCGCAAGTTAAACAAACAGTTACGTATCCATCCTTTTATGTAGTGTAGGAAGTGTGGACATGATTTAATAATATTTTATTATTATGAAATGTTCATGGAGTTTTTCGTAAAATTAACATCCCAACTGACTCCTAATTCAAGAAGTGATACCTAATTCTAGCATAAAAAAATATTCCGGATCCAATGGGACAGGTTTCGTCGAATTCCGACACCGTTTGCGAAAATCCTTTAGAAAATATCGATGAAAAACACCGAGCATTAATTCCTTAAAATTACAGAAAAAATCCTAAAAATATGAGGCCTTGACGTTCCACTAGACCTCTTCCTAAGGTTTCGTATGAAACTTGTTTCGTTGAATTTCGAGTTCGTTTGACCAGTTAACCATTCAGTTTAGTTTGCTTTAAGTTAAAAACATAGCGTACCCCACTATGAAATATTCTTTTCACGTAGGGACAGTTATGGACAGAAATAAAAATACCATTTAAATGAGTAATGTGAATAATACCGGTAGATGAACTCATATTGTGAAACCCCGAAATATCGATACAGGGTGCCAAATACTCCAAATAAAAAGTTGCTCATTAAATTAATTAAAAATTACCATAAAATTCTAAAAATTTAATTATCACTACGCCTCAAAAGAACCTTGTCTAAATTCGAAACCGATATGCAGTTATATCCAATAAACCGTTACGGTCGATAAACGATTACGCCGCTGTTTTTCAGCCAAATTGATTTGGGCATAACTTCCAATCTACACGACGAAATCCCGATTTTTCTCTTCCACTAGAAAAATATACTTCTCCAGCTCTGTACATTTCTTGTTTCCCAGAAATCTGATTTAAAACGGACTCCGTATATCCAGTTGAAGTTCAAAACTCTATTTTACGAACTGCAGCTCTGTTCTGTGCTCGTTTTATTTTATATATGAATATATATCGTTCAACTTCGTTTAAATAGCGATTTAAATATTAAAATCCATTTATATTCCAAATAAATATTTAAGATAAATAAAATATTTGGCTGTCAAAAATACGGGACGTTACATTCTTTCCCCCTTAAAATAATTTCGTCCTCGAAATTGCTGAGGTATGATAGAATGTTACAAACCCATTAATTTCCAAATCAAATTATTTTAAATTAGAAACAATTTCAATACCATATATGGATATTTCCAAAAATATTGAAAATTTCCTAACATCTTAAATCTCCGAAAAAATTTTCTAGCACCCCCTCTATACGGCTTAATCGGTACAACTACAACTTTCCTTCTTAGGTCTTCCCCAATCTAAAACAAAATAAAACAGCCAAGCGGCTTGCCAAATAAGCTCAAAAATCACCAAACCCATATAGAAATAAACGTGTACCTTTTTGTCGGGCATATCATTATATCCTTTCCATCTGCTGATCTGTCAGCATATACAAATGCATCCCCAAACAAAATACCAATTTTATCCTCAGAACCAAATCCTTCACGCATTCAAGCCAAATCCCATTCTTAACTCAATTTCCATCCATTGTCAATTCCAACTCTTAACTTACCAGTCCAACACCATTTCAGATTCCTGTCTTGCAATTCAAAATCTGATTCTGCTTAATATATTATATCTTGATTCAATTTCCCGCTAGTTGGTTTCAATTCAATTCATATTCAATTTCATTCCAATTTTTGACACTAGAATTTTTTTTTCCATACCTTCGTTAAACCATTTAATGAATTCTATTCAACCACTTGTCATCAAATAACAACCAATTCACAACCATCAACCAATACACAACCAAATAAACAAAATTTATTGAATTCACATTCAATATTAATATTTATTTTGGCTTCACACATTTGATTATTATTCATTCATTTAATTTCCAATTAAATTTAATTACAATATCATTCTGAAATTAATTACACTTAACCAAGTTAAGTATCAATTCAATTTTTTAATTCGATTCGAATCCCATTCAAATCGATCAAACACACAAATATCTCAATAATTTAATAAAAATTTCTTTTCTATACAATAATATATTTTGGGTAAAATTATTCCATTTACCCTCTTTTCAAAACATAAAACTTTTGTATATAAAATTTTCAAATACGCTCTCATATATATACACTCAATCTCGATCTAGGGTATTACTAACCCCATCTCCATCGAGTTATGCCACAGAGCCAAGGTTATTACTAAACCAATAGCTCTGATACCAACTGTAGCGACCCGGGAATTTCGACACTCGAATCCTGACATTTACACATCTCTCGTCCAGAATCCAAGTACCGAAAACCCCAGAAAGCTAGGAGAAAGAAGTTAGAGGGTGAGAAAAGAAAGAAAGAAAGTTAGAATAGAAGAATAAGAAGAAGAACACAACACATGATCTCACTTCGCAGCGGAACAAAATATAATATTTAAATAAACTTTATAGAGAGCTTGAAATAATACTTACAACATCAGAGTACAGCAATTCACCTGGACAGTTATAATAGTCTGTCCTCAAATATGTAACACACAGCGGAATAATAACGGTTGAATCATCATACGTCTGAACTCCTTCAGCTCGTCTATGGACTTCAAATCATCTGGTAACCTGAACCTGTACACCCCGGTCTAACCCGAGCATTTGCAAAACACCGGGTCAGTCTGGTGAACCAGAGTGAGTAAAACTCGCACAGTATTAAGGGGATCATCCAACTTGATTTTAAAGTTCGAAAATCTTTTCGAAAGCAAAGGATAATCGTAAGACCAAATCCACACATAAACACGGACGGTTTTTACCTTACGAGAATCCAAAACATTTTTTGAAATCAATATCTTTTCTGATATTATAATAGTGTCTACATACAGGTAAATATCAATCTAGTGGAACGCTTGCATCTCACGCTCCACATATATAGTATACAAACAAAACCGCGGGCGCTTATTGGAGATTGGATTCCGACCTTGACAAGGTATGGGACCACCTGCCGCTCGTGTATCTCTAGAGGCGAATACACTGGGTTCAACAAGAACGTCTTGCAACCCGGCCCACACATGACCGACCACTCATTTCGCTTGAGTGTATCGAATGTATATCACCAACGGTTGGACTCAAACCACCGTTCCCGAATGGGCAGAATCGATAGATTAAAGAACAAAAGGAATTTCTCTAGATAGGTGATTATACACCCTAATGGGAGCGACCCACATAGCCATGCTGCTTGCCCGATTTTTGTCATTTCCCGGTTGATGAGGCTTGAGGCCACGCTTTACCTTTATAATCAGCACATCACATTCACTTCGAATGCCACATTGTCAGATCCATCGAAATCACTAATTGACGTCCACAACAATACTTTATGTGTCAGCTAAAAGAAGTTTCCTTCTCCGCTTCCACTCTTGGTACGGTTGAAGAAATCAATGTACGTGACCTTTCTGGAAATACTTTGTCAGACATCCATCCATACACGTCATCCAGGAACAGGATGAACCGAAGGCACCCTCCTACTGCATCCTAGGAATCACCCTATAGATCAGTAGCGAGTAGTCCTTGCAACCCGTAGATTTCAGCCATGACAGAATCACAGTATATCTCTGGGGATCAGCCAGAGGTTGTAAGTAACTCTTCCGTTTCATGAAGATCTATGGTCTTCAATCGCTCTATCTCGATCAGCATCTTCAACGTATTCGTTTTTATTGGTTGGAATGGTTTTCGAATATAAATTCGATCCCGGTCTTTCCGTACCAATAACGTATGGCCAGATTTTGATAGTCGGTTATTTAACTATCAAAATAAACAATCATAAATAAAATAGATTCATTGGTTCAGAACACAGCATCACTTGGCCAATAAGATAACATAATATTCTCAAATCATTTTATTCCCTTTCTTAAGGCATCTCATTATGTATATTTCTAAACACTTCAAATAATGTTTCACTACTATTTTCTTCAAAATCAATTACTTCTTACGTCTTCCTTATTACAATTAATACCATCCTTCGATAATCCTGAAGTCGTTCAAGTTGGGGTATTTTAATTACCTCTCAGACCTTGATCAACAACACTCTTATCTCAAGATAAATATGAATTGTAATTCAGAATCTCATATTCATTCCGATATCAGCAATTTCCCTTTCACTATTTCATTTAACATATGGTTTTTATAAATCTTCTCATCTTGGAAATCTTCCTTTCAAATATATCACTAATATATTGATTTAGTAAATGATAAATAAAATATCCATATTTAAACTTTAACTTCTTTAAATCATTACAAATCCCATTACTCGATCCTTTTCTCAATTCAATTACAAGAATCCATTTATTCCTTCTGGGAAATCTTATTTCAAACTCGCTCATTTCACTTAATGCCATTATAAAGTAGCGTTAATCTAAAATTAACATTTTTACTTTCGATCCCTTTTTATATACTTGTTTGCACAGCTTTGGTTTAATACAAACCCCTTTCGCCTCGATTTCCTTCTTAATTCAAACAGTTATCTTAGGCTTATCGCCTTTGCTTAGAAATCTCTTTTATCACTTAATTTACCAAATCTGGTTTAGAATATAAAGCCGTTCACACTTCCTTTGAAATCCAATCATAATTCATTTATAACTACGATTATTTAAATAAACCATTAACTTAATCGTTAACTTGGATAAATATCAAATTTCCTTTTCTTATTAAGTCCTACACCCTTTGCTAAAGTCATTTTATTAGATAAATCTGCTCAAATTTATTTAACTAAATAATCAACTGTCGTTATAACAATTGGCTTGGTCGACTTTAACATAAGATAAATTTGTTGATCAATTCTACTCATCTTTTCATTTAAACTAATAAATAATATTATTAATTTAAATAATCCATTTCAAAATAATCTTACTTTAAGTGTTACTTTAAAACAATTAATAATCGTTTCACACTTGCTTACAAATCTTCTTAATACAAAAATCAGCTCTATAAAAGATAAAGCACGTGCTTCGCATACTGTCGATTTTGGTGTCAAAATGGTGATTGTTGGTTAAACCAACAATATACAAATAGAATTGGGTTATTTCTTTTATTTGTAAACTTCATTTAAAAAAAAAATATTTAAAAATCTATATTCAATTATAGAATAAATTACTTCATTTTTACCGATGCACCTGACGGTAGATCAATCTTTATAAAACAGTTTTTGTTTTGGCCATCTGCTATAAATTTCTCAACCAATATCGCACATCGGTTAATAACCGAATAAATGTTGAATTTAGATTCAACAACAACCACCAAGCCAATAATCCAATTATGTCAGTTAAACAGTTCATATAAGGATCCTATGCAAACAAACAATCAGTTCATCTGATAGCGGTCAACTAAAATAATCAATCAGGCATCCAATTCAATTAAATACGTTTATATTGTTATAAACGTAACCAACAAGGTACGTTACCTTCGTTGGAAATAATCGTTAAAAATAACGATTTCATTTCATTTTAAAATTAAACAACCGTTTAATTTAAATAATCAATATACCAATACTTAACAACATCCAGACAATCATCAAATCAGCCAATAATTAGCAAACATGGCAACCAAATAATAAAACCCTATTTATATAAAATATAAATGGGGTAACTGAGTGAGTTTACTCACCTTGATTTTATTCGTCGATAAGACGAGTAGCTTTAACAGTCGTTTAAATTTATCAGAAATCCCGATATCTTCCAGTGCTGACCAAATCAGCTTTATACGTCGTTCTTGTCAATGCAGTTCCAACGTGACCGACGGTGCTTGTATGACAAGATTATACAAAGTATGAGCTCACAGTTTGATTTGGATTAATTAACATTAAATTAATTATTTCTAAATTGTTTTAATTATTAACAAATTAGTAAACAAACGAGGACCATTACCTTTTTAAATTCGCACCCAACATTTGATCCATCATAGGCAGTTGTCACCCTCTTTCCCAACTTTGCATCCATCGTCAGCTTTCACGGTGAGTCTCGGCCATCCGCATCCCCTTAGTCCTGACAATACTCGATCATCGGCTTTAATATAGGACCCAAGACCACCGTTGTACTCACGTTCCTATGCCCAAACCGCGTAACAGTGCTTGTCTTCTCCTCCACCCTGTTCTGTCCTGTTGTCTTGCGCCTCATTTGTTTTTTTTTTTTTTTTTTTTTTTTTTTTGCGTTGGGAGGAAGAAAAGAATGGACTACAGCTTTTGTTGAAAGGAAAAGAATGGGGAACGCGGTGTTTATATAGGGACAGAAACGTGGGAGACCTGTAGCGAAAATAGAATAGCTCAGAGATTTCGAAAAAACAACTACTTGGTCGGCAAGGTGTTTTGTTGATGGAACGGTTTGCAGATCAGCTGTAAAGTAGATGTGAATTTCGAAAACGTGGTTGGCACGGTAAAGGAAATTTGGCGATCAAGGCATTGAAACCGTGGGGCGCAAGGGAGACAAAATTCTGAACGCAAGAAAAATGGAAAGAAGGTTGGTGCGCAAGGAAGCTTAGAATGGTTTGGGCGCAAGTTAAACAAACAGTTACGTATCCATCCTTTTATGTAGTGTAGGAAGTGTGGACATGATTTAATAATATTTTATTATTATGAAATGTTCATGGAGTTTTTCGTAAAATTAACATCCCAACTGACTCCTAATTCAAGAAGTGATACCTAATTCTAGCATAAAAAAATATTCCGGATCCAATGGGACAGGTTTCGTCGAATTCCGACACCGTTTGCGAAAATCCTTTAGAAAATATCGATGAAAAACACCGAGCATTAATTCCTTAAAATTACAGAAAAAATCCTAAAAATATGAGGCCTTGACGTTCCACTAGACCTCTTCCTAAGGTTTCGTATGAAACTTGTTTCGTTGAATTTCGAGTTCGTTTGACCAGTTAACCATTCAGTTTAGTTTGCTTTAAGTTAAAAACATAGCGTACCCCACTATGAAATATTCTTTTCACGTAGGGACAGTTATGGACAGAAATAAAAATACCATTTAAATGAGTAATGTGCTCTGGTCCCAAAAATGTAATAATACCGGTAGATGAACTCATATTGTGAAACCCCGAAATATCGATACAGGGTGCCAAATACTCCAAATAAAAAGTTGCTCATTAAATTAATTAAAAATTACCATAAAATTCTAAAAATTTAATTATCACTACGCCTCAAAAGAACCTTGTCTAAATTCGAAACCGATATGCAGTTATATCCAATAAACCGTTACGGTCGATAAACGATTACGCCGCTGTTTTTCAGCCAAATTGATTTGGGCATAACTTCCAATCTACACGACGAAATCCCGATTTTTCTCTTCCACTAGAAAAATATACTTCTCCAGCTCTGTACATTTCTTGTTTCCCAGAAATCTGATTTAAAACGGACTCCGTATATCCAGTTGAAGTTCAAAACTCTATTCTACGAACTGCAGCTCTGTTCTGTGCTCGTTTTATTTTATATATGAATATATATCGTTCAACTTCGTTTAAATAGCGATTTAAATATTAAAATCCATTTATATTCCAAATAAATATTTAAGATAAATAAAATATTTGGCTGTCAAAAATACGGGACGTTACAATATTTAAAACCAAATTGTGTTTTAATAAATCTTTAAAGAAAGATTTAAGTATAAAGTTAAAGAATTTATCTTTGATAGAATAATTTGAATATTTTATTAAAAAGAATATTCTGAATTGGAATGAGGCGTTGGATGTGTTTTTATAGTACTTGATTATAAAAATACGCAAGTTATTCGGAAAGACCGGGTTTAACCCATTCCGGATAATCATTACGACGATGAAGAGTCGAAGATGAAGACGGTGTTTGAAGACCGACGATCTTCACATCGAATGGATGTGTTGCTACTGAGACCTATGATGGGAGTAGCTACCTTGAAGGGGCTTCAGTGGTAGCCGTCCGGACTATTGTTGATTGTTCGGATTTGGTTTTCGCTCAAACCCAGAGTATAAGCTTGTAAATGGATGCGTGTCTGACATTGGATTTCGTTCCATGTGAATTAAATCGATTTCTATTAATGTATATCTGTTTGGTGGTGGGGAATTTATTCTCTACTTAACACCATGTTATATATTAATAGTGATTGATCGCACGGCATGAATTGTCAATGTGGCACGCCAAGATGCAAATGATCAAGGCTTTTGTTGAAAAGCAGGGCCTTGTGGGATGATCAAAGCATAGCCTATTACGGCATAGCTTTGTGTATAGTGTGACTTCGCGAGCCTCACACCCCGGTATGAGTCAAAAACGGGATATGGACCGTAGGGAGTGCACACGTTTCTTTCTAGCTAGAGGTGGTGTCAGTGCTTAAACTGGCTGGCATTTTACTTATGTGGATGATGGATTCTGAGGAGCCTCGGATTTTTATATGCCGTTAGTGGTCATACTATAGGTCCAAAGGGACCGGGAAGCGTGTGTTCAGGCATAACTAATCCACTGCCGATAGGCGGGGACCAGCCCTACCGCTCCAAGGGTTCACTCGGAGGATCCTGAGGCATTTGCTAGAGTGTCTCGAATCGGAGAGGAGCTTGCCCCTAGCCTCGACTCATGATGGAAATCCAATTTCCTATATGTAACGGCTGGAAATTTTCGACTCCTCGAGAGTCGAAAATTCCGCGACGTTAGTGAAAGAATTTAGAAGGTGAGAAAGAAAAGATAGAACTAATAGAATAGAAGAAGAAGAAGAACATCAGAATCATCAGAGTAACACGAATCTCACAGCGGAACGAATAACATATAATATATAACATAACTTTGAAGTAAACAGTTATATATATACAATAGCACTTATCAGAGTACAACACTTACAACACAGCGGAAATAACTATAGCTATAGAATCTTGAAGTCTCCTGCTCCAAGCTCTCCAAGTATATCTGTAAATCCCGACTACTTGACTGCCCGTACAAATTTAGGCACCCAAGAGTTTAGAGAAAACAACAAAGTAAACTCCGGGTCAGTCATGGGACTGGTATGAGTAAAATAGTTTAAAACAGGTATAGGATATCTCATAAGACCACGCCGTAAATACGGAACGGGTTTTTCCCTTATGAGTATCTGAACAACTTTGACAAGCATATCATTGATATTATAATAATGTCTAAGTACAAATAGGTATCAATCTAGTAGAAACGCTTGCATCTCACGTTCTACATACATAGTATAAAATCATAAACCGCAGCGCGCTTATCGGAGAATGGATTTCAACAGACAAGGTATGGGAGCACCTTCTGAATAGTGTACTCTAGAGGTGATACACTCAGGGTTCAACAAGAACGTCTTGCAACCCGGCCACACATGACCGCTCACTCATTTAGCTTGAGTGTCGCGAATATATTGCCACCACGGTTGTAGGTCATCAAACCGTCATCCGAAGATACAGAATCAAAAAGAAGTGTAAATATGAATATTCTCTAGATCAGTGACAATACACCCTGCTTGGGGATGACCCAACTAGCCATGCTGCCTAGCCCAACTTTTGTTACTTCCCGGTGTGAGGCTAGAAGCTACGTCTATCTTCAGAACATCTGATCACCATTCACTTTGAATGCCACATCGTCATACCCGCCAAATCACAAATTGACTTATCCAAAAATAACATGGGTATATAGCTAAGAGAAACGAATTCCTCCGCCACCAAACGTGAATACGTTTGAACAGATCAACTTACGCGATCCATTGGATATACTCTGTCAGACCTTCTTCCATATACGTTGTCCTGGGACTGGACAAACCGAAGGCACTATTCAGTATATCCATCTTAGTCACTGTTATCTAAGACTTATACAACAGCCCTTGCACTTTACTCCGTCTTCAATTTATCTTTGGCAGATATTGCTCGCAACGCTTATGCCAATACAGAGTGGTTCTTTGGATAATAATCAAACCGGTCTCTCCATATTAACAACGTTAAAATGGTAAAAACTTTGATAGTTTGTGATTCAACTATCAAATGAAAACATGTCGGTGTACAAACAACGATCTTATTTCCCAATGGAAATTCGATCGATCAATCATCATATGTTCATATTTCCTTATTTCATATATTTAGAAAATATATGTTATTAATCATTGGAAAACATTTCCATAGCTTATTTTCACATCACTATTATTTCGCAACTATCAGTCCCTAACTGTAACTAGTATGAGAACAATTCTCTAAGTATCAATCCGGAAGGTCGAAACCAACATCAGATCGTCACTTAGAAAACCGTTCAACTTACCCTCTCCAGTCAGTTTCTGAATTTGCTTAACTCTATTTCTTAAATTCTTATCATGAAAACATTTCATTTTCTATGTTTAGAAAACATATCTGATTATATTTGGAAAACGTTTCTAAAACTCATTTACGGGTTTCCAATGAACGTTGTATAAAACATCGTTACGCTTAATCCATTAATCGCTTATTACTTAACTATATTTCAAATCAACCTTTTAGATCGAACCACAACTATTCCTTTGTCAATTCTGAAGTCAATCAAGTTGGGGTATAATTACCTCGCAGACCTTAATTGAACAACGTCCTTTACTGTGAAATAGATGAAGCTCATCACTCACTTTTTACAATCATCTGTTTACGCAAATTCTCGGATTCAGGTTACGAATCCACTTCTTATATGACAGTGTTTGATTATAACTATAACGTTATAATTCCTACCCCTAAAATATCTAACCTAAGTTATAAATTTATTTCCTAACTCGAATAATTTAACAGACACCTAATTTCTAAATCAATAACTAAATCTTGATTTAAACCTTGGAAAGTAAATAGTACTTTCCCGAATTCGCTATAATCGAATTCGACGTATAACTCTCTTTCGAGTAATCTCTATTTGATTAACTCTTCTTCGAATAACCTATATTCGATTATCTCTCTTAGAATAACTCATATTCGAAATCTCTCTCTTTCGAATAAACAATATTCGATCTCTTTCTTTCGAATATGCTATGTTCGAAAATCTCCTTTCGATTTACTAATCGATAACTCCTTTCGATCAAACTAAAATCGATAACTCCTTTAACTCTATTCGAATAACTAATATTCGACTAACTCTTTTGGATCGACTCATTTGATTAACTCCTTCGAATAACTAATTCGAATAACTTACCTTCGAATAACCAATATTCGATTTACTCTAACTCGATTAACTTAATTCTAATCGATTTACTCCATTTCGATTCAACTTAATTCAAACTGATTAACTCCTTTCGAATAACTAAATTCGATTTAACTCTTCTCGAATAACTAAATTCGGTTAACTCAAATTGAATAACTAATATTCAATTAACTCTTCGACTAACTCCTTTGGATTAACTAACTTCGAATAACTCCTTTGGATTAGCTAACTTCGAATAACTCCTTTGGATTAACTAACTTCGAATAACTCCTTTGGATTAACTAACTTCGAATAACTCCTTTGGATTAACTAACTTCGAATAACTCCTTTGGATTATCTAACTTCGAGTAACTCCTTTGGATTAACTCTTCGACTAACTCCTTTGGATTAACTAACTTCGAGTAACTCCTTCGGATTAACTAACTCCGAATAACCAATATTCGATAACTCTTCTCAAATGAATAACATTTGATTTCTCCACTCGAATAACTATATTCGGTAACTCTTCTCAAATGAATAACATTTGATTTCTCCACTCGAATAAACTATATTCGATAACTCTTCTCAAATGAATAACATTTGATTTCTCCACTCGAATAAACTATATTCGATTACTCTTCTCTCGAATACACTATATTCGATAACTCTACTTCGGATAAGTGATATTCGACAACTCTACTCGATTAACTCTACTTGGATAACTCTAACTGATCAACTCTAACTGGTCAACTCTAACTGGTCAACTCTAACTAGTCAACTCTAACTGTTTATCTTTGACTGGTAAACTTTAACTGGTTAACTCAAATGGTTTAACTCTATTCAAATATCAAATTCGAATAACTTATTTCGAATAACTAAATTCGATTAACTCCTTTTATTAACGTTTATTCATTTCAAAAGATTTCCTTTTTACAACGTTTATCCATTGATAAAGATTTACTTTTTACAACGTTTATCCATTTATAAAGATTCACTTTTAGTAACGGTTCTTCACTTTATAAATGTCCTTTTAATAACGTTTCTACTTCTCTGTATAAGTCCAGACTTATATATATTCCATT